>CM066323.1:7592710-8857921 GCA_033807775.1 Saussurea involucrata
CTAACGGTCGGCGTTGACTCGTCAATTACACGATTCGAAAGATGTGTCTAATTATCAATCATCCAATCGACAGATTCTCTTACTACCCAAGGAAAGTCATTTCAGTAAAACCTCTTATCGCCATTGAACATCCACAGGTTACTACAACCATTACCATCATTCATTTACAACCGGACTATAATCCACCGATTACGCTAACGGCCCTTGACCCCGGAACCAAAAGTCCACACCTACTCATACCACCAAGTCGAATCACAACATGCTCTACACACGAGTTTCACTCGTCAAGCAATCTCATTAAAACCAAAATTATCGCTATGGTGTCTAAAGGGTCCCACATACAAAAGTTGACCAAGACTCCAAAATAATATTCCCCACAAGAATGGTTACCACCAACCTTAATACAAGATACCGCGAATTAGATCTCTTAGTTACAAAAGTGCATCATCCCCGCACCCAACACCATTCGGCCTACAACGCTATCACGCGTGGAATACCCAACCTTCCACCGTCGAAGTGCTACACGCACTCACCCTTAACTGGGTTGCTCACTCTTTCCAAGGTCCTAACGAGTTCAAGGTTTTCAAGTGCGTTATTCAATAAATATGCCAATTAATCAAAACCATTCACAAAATATTTTCAACACCAAGATTTTCATCTCAAATAACTCGTACGCAATAAAATTATTACTATCAGCTCGGTAGTTACGTAAAACTGGACACGCTCGTCCCACATATGAAAATCTTATTGAAAATAAGATTGAAAATCATTTCATCGCAGTTCATTTTACCCACAAAACGCAAAAGCGTAATAAACAATTTCTTTAAAAACGAACCGCCACGGTTCTAGTATGGATTGACTCATGACATGCATTGTAAAGTAACTGCCTGACTTTAAACAGGGTGCAATAAAAGTTGTGCACGTATTTCAAAAGAAGTCCAACGACATTTGACTCCAAAATTTTCCTTCTAACTATAAAATGGCATGGAACAAGATTTACCAATCAAAATTTACGCGCGTCAGTTTATTATACAAAACAAGGAAACGATTTATAATTACACCTCAATCAAAACACAAAATAACTTGTGCAAGTTTCTTATTTAAGACAGAACCAATACGTTTCCATCATTTGAAATTATCGACTAAAACATCATGAGAAAATTTCAAATTGGGGTAGACATGCAAGCTTGTAACACTTCTTAGAAATTTCCTTGTAATGAAATAACATGCACCAATTAACTCACACCAAAATTTCAAAAGAGGGAGGTTCTTTAGATTAGTTTCCAAATTTTCCTCAAATGGTCACATAACGACACACGAGCAAAATGTTTTTTGACAAAAGTGCACAAAACAATGTATTTCCTAAAAACTAGGAGGAAACAAGTGCTATTAAATGGTGGACACCAAAAAGGGTCAAACCGACTTCAAATCTCAAATTTCACTAACGGTGCGCGTCAATGTTTAAAACACAAGAAATTACACGCACCATAGTTTTATACAAACAATTTTCTAAAATATGCATCACGAAGTATTTCCTCAAGGTTTCGTACTTGGAACATAAAACGTCAAAATGTCGATGCTTAAAATGTATTTGTAAAAGATATACTCAAAATACACATTTCCTCCAAACCAAAAAAAAAGTTTTCAATTTTCCAAAATATTCGGCAATTCAAAATTGACCAAAGTCAACGACTCGTGCATTCGCGTATTTCAAATATCGCGTATCGTAACCACCCGTGATCCCCAAACCATTAAAACATGCTTTGACCAAATAGCCTTTCATTTAAACAAGGAATAAATGAAACATTTTCATGCATGACTCGTTTATCAAAGTACTGAGAAACAATAGTTACCAAGCTATGCACACTCCTAAGTCGATATAACACATTTTACATAAAATGATAATAAACATTTAACTGACCAAAAGCGTCCCAAGTAAATCATTATGAAATGTCACCAAAACGTTCTTTCATGCATCACTTAAGTCATGTATAAATCAATCCATACATTGGACTATTTGCAACAAAATGCTTAATAATACAAACTCTTTAAAGAAAAGTTACGCGACACTAGAGTTCCAAACTCATCTCTTTTTAGTCGCCATATGGCATAAAATTAACTTTTCTCAACAAAACTCGAGTGGGACCAAATGGCCAACATAACTTATAAACCTTTCATATAAGTAATTAAAGTTTGCACCTTGTGAAATTATACTCACACGACTCGACATGTCGTAAAATAAAGCTCCATGAACCTCCATGGACTCAATGACTCCAAGTCAATAAAACGGCGCTAAACACCATGCTTCCAAATCCAAATTGCTATAAGCAAAATCATAAATGAGACGCCAAAATCTTAAAAATCCCCTTCTAGGGTAATACCACATAATCCACATTATTTAACAACTCTCATGAAACAAAATCCCCAAAATAACTTCACATAAACAAAATGGAAAATAACTTTCCGTCCAAACTCTAACATATGTGGAGGAGATCCAATGTTAAAGTCACAAGCCGTAGTTATTGCCTAACATTTCAAACATCATAAAAATACGATTGTCATTACATCCAAAACAAATGTTGAGCAACAATGAAATAAGGCAAAACAAATCCCGGCGGAGTTTGCAACTCCCGCAATAAAATGGTTTCATGCACGTTCAAAACCATGATTTGAAATCTTGTGTGTGTGCTAAACATTTCTCAAAATTTCATAACAAAATCCATATAAGGATTTGAAACACAAGAACTAGTTGATGCAATTTATTTTCAAAATAAACTTTGTGCATGACTTAGTCGGCATTCAACGTCTCAACTCATACCCTTCCCAAATCCCTCCGGTCCACCATTGTCATCCGGATATTCAAACCTCTTAAGGCAAGTTGGAAATTACATCAATTAACCTTACGGTTTTTCCTCAAATCAAAGTCGGCTCAATAAGCCTATGGTTCTAATCCAACCATCAATCTCGACCCGAAACGGTCTACTTAAAGCAATTATCATACTTATCGTCACTCCAAGTGACTAATACTAGAATCGTCCATCTATTCCAACGATAACTAGCTTAGAACCTCCTTCACTACCCCAACGATCATCACACAAAAGTAATTCAAGTACGCACATGTACTAGTAGGTTCACCATGACACTGGCCAGGTGTCACTATGAACGCACCTTACATGATTATCCTTGTTACTCTCGACGTGATCTCCGTTGTCTAACTACATCCATTGACCTCGAACATCCTATCTTAAAGTGCCTAATGGTGACTTTCACTCTCATTTATTTAAACAAACGCTAGTTTGAGTCTAGGTATCCAAAATCAACACCTAAATCTCTCAAACTTATGCTCTAATACCAACTTGTAACACCCTCAAATTTGGAACGAGCAACTAACTTTAAAATCAATAAAATAATCAAAGGAGATAAAATCATCTCTACAATTCATTCCTGAAAATACCTCAGAATTTAAACATTTCAATTCTATAACTAAAACTTAAGACAGATGTTACTTAACATAATATAATTTGCTAAATTCCAAATAAGTGCGGAAGTCTTCACTAATCAAGTCACCACACGTGCACACTACTGTCACACGCCACTTCATAATGTAGCTAGAGCTACCTCAACCTGAGCCTGTTGCACATGCCGACAAATAAAAAGGGTTAGGCTTACGCCTAGTGAGTTCAAGCATTTTATCATGACTATATAAAAACATAAATCAAGTAAGTAAATAGATTAGTCATGATTTCAAAAGAGTCTACTTTAATTACAAATCAATCCATTTTCTAACTCACACATTTCCATGGGGACGCTCCCGAAAGGCATAATACGTTTTCCAAAATGAATTACATTTCCAACTCAGTCAAATACGTGAATAAGTTTAGTTTAGGCAAAACCTTCAAATACGGTTGACAATACCTACTCAACCCGTAAAACATGGAAATCATCCGTTAAATATAACTCTTTATTAAAAACACAATACGAAGCAATACTCACGCGACCTTAAAAGGTAATAAAGACCAAACACCATAAACGGGGAAGGCTCGTATCCGTTGAAGGTCGAGGTAACACAAATACCCCAAACATCATACACGGATGAGATATAAACCACAACTTATGTACCATGGAAAATAATCCATATAAATAGAACACGTCACCGAAAACACGAGTAGTAACAAATACCCAAAACAACACCTTTCGATGACGGGGGAGACTCGTATACATCGCACCTGACGGAACACCAAAGTGGGTCACTTACTATGTAATAAAAACACCCACGTGGCTAGTCTCGTAAACTAGGTTGTGATCGGGGGAGGTGGTCGACGATGGGCGATGGTTGTGGCCAGGGACAGCAGGATGTAAAGGGCAGCAAAAAAAAGTTGTAAAGCACAATAGCACATACTCCACACTGCAGGGAAAAAAGGGGTTTAACTTATTTTTGCCTTACCGTTTATCTAAAATAAGATTCATTATTCTAACTTGTTTTCAGGTATAACTTGCATACAATGTATAATATGTCATCTGAAGCATTTAGACATATAAAGTTTATTTGAAAGTCATCATGTCTTTTACTTTAATACCCACGCGTGCAATGAGAATAGGAGATTCCACTCCCCTTAACAATGCAATGTTTTGAACCGCAAAGCTTGAAACTCTCATCTAATAACAGCTTCTTCTTGTTGGATTCACATTCAAATCTGAATCATTAGTCAAATATACATGTAAGGGGTCGTTTACCTAATCACTTACCCGGGTAAGTGCTTATCGGTAAGATTCAACACTAACACTTACTTCCCGGATAAGATTTTAGTCCACCAAAATGGCATCGTATGCAACAATTTAGCCGGTAAGCCTTAACCGTGGTAAGAGCCGTCACACTCACTTACCATGTAAGACTCTCGGTTCTTGCTTCCGCTCTTACCGAGTAAGATTCTTAGTCCTTGCCATATTTATCCGATAAACTAATGTGACTTGGTAAGCACTTACCCGGGTAAGCGTTTTGTAAACGGCCCCTAAGTGTTTGTTTAAGAGGCTTGGATTTCGTGAAAGAATTTAAGAATTTTGGTGTGCTTTCTTTATAAGATTTGGAATGAACTGAATTTAATCATTTATAGTCAATTTTTAAAAACAAGTTATAAAAAATTATAAAAATAATTAAATTATTTTTTATTAATTGATTAATACAAAACAAATATCTTTAACATATTTTAAAATACTATTATAAACAAATCATATAAATCTCGTGTTGGATTTCAAGCGAGTGTTATTATGTTGAAGGTATCAAGTAACAATTAAAGAAATTAAAGTAAAAAAAACTATTTAATTTTATATAATATAATAGATTCAATTCTCACCCAAATTTTCATTACTTTGTAAGGTCATCCGTACCCGGTGCGGGATGGGCAGCGGGATGGCGCGGGGACGAGGCGGGATGGGCTACGGCCCGGGCGGGGTTGGCGGGGCGGGATGGTATCCGGGGATGGGATCCCGATCCATCCCGAAGGATTTTTAAAAAAAATTTAATTAAATTTTAAAAAATATAACCGTTAAACGGCTCTTTGTAAAAAAAAAATTTATTTTTCTCAATTTAATCCCACTATATATTTAACCCTCAACCTCTTATTTCTCACACCTCTCAACCTCTTATTTCTCACACCTCTCAACCTCTTATTTTTCACACCTCTCAAATTTTCTCAACCTCTTATTTCTCACACCTCTCAAACTCTCTCAAATTCTCTCAACCTCTTATTTTTCACACCTCTCTCATCATGAATTCAAACAGAACACCTACATCCCGTCGTAACCGACCGAATACACCACAATCGCAAGAAGATCAAGAGCTTGGTTTTCAAGCGTTTACACAACAAGGTTATCATCCGCAATTTTCGCAACAAATTCCGCCACAATGGTCGCAACAAAATCCGCCACAATATCCGCAACAATTTCCCCAACAATTTCACCAACAAATTCACCAACAAATTCCTTACCAATTTACACGTCCCGGGTTGATTGAACAAGGTTTTACTCCGGCCAACTTCAATCTCGACGACGACATTGTTCCGGAAACCCAACCTTCTACCCCGAACACACCATAATCTATCCCGGCACAACAATCTAACCCGGAACCATCAAATCCGAGACCAAAGAAAGCCGCCAAACAAACGTGGAGTAAAGCCGAGGAACTCGCGTTAGTGTCGGCGTGGGTTGACGTTTCGGAGGACCCCGTGGTCGGTAACGCACAAAGCGGTGGTAATTATTTTTATTGTTATTATTATTATTATTATTATTATTATTATTATTATTATTATACTTAATTTTACATAAATGTAGGAAATTTTTGGGGCCGAATCGGGCATGTGTTCTTTACTCGCATGGGTCGTGAACCAGGTTATAGATCAACCCATCAACTCAATTGCAAGTTCAACGACCTCAATAAAAGAGTTAATTCGTTTGGTGGCATCTACAACAACTTGCTCAATAATAGATCAAGCGGGATGAGTGAGGCCGATATATCCCGAACGGCACACGAACGGTATCTAGCACGCCATAAAGTTGCTTTCACTCACGAACAAGCTTGGGACGTCCTAAAAAAATGTCCAAAATGGGGAGTCGTTCCAACGATGACGACAACTTCATCGCGGGGTTCAAAACGTACCCAACCTTCCGATGATGACGATGACGAGCAAATTCAACGACCCATCGGGAGAAACAAGGCAAAAAAATCATCAACGAGTAATACGTCCGGGACGAATACGGACGAAAGTGTTACTCAGTTGTTGACGACGTTCAACGACAAGATTGATGATACAATGGAATACAAAATGAAAAAACTCGATCTCGAAATCGAACGCTCAAAACTCGAACGACATAGGTTGGATCAAGAACGCGAAATCGAACGCGAAAACCGATTTGATAAAGACTTCGAGTTTTTCATGGCCTCACATGATCACCTTATGGGAAAAGCTTTGAGGGTTACTTTAGCGAGAAAAGAGCAAATTCAAAAATTTCATGATTGGTAGTGTTTTGTGTTTTGTATTTTGTAATTTTTATTTTTAATGAATGATATGAATTTTAATTTTTATTATTTATCTTATTTTTATTTATTAAAAAATATATAAATATTTTTATTTTGTTAAATAATTAAATGTATAAATAAAAGAATTAAAATAAATGAAGTGGCAAAAGAGTTTGAGGGAATGGGGTACGGGTGTTTAGGGATTGTTAGGAATTGAGTGAGAGATGAGAGAAAAGCTGATGTGGCGCTGATGTGGAGTGGAATATTTGAAAGATTCCCTCCATGGGTACTGATGGCCTAAATCAAACACCCCCTAAATCTAATATTTATGGGATTTCAACATTTGACTTTCCATGGTATTGAAATGAAACCTATTCCAAACTTCATAAAATCTCGTCAAAATTCTACAAACCAAACACTTTTAAACATATATTTAAAACTGTTTACAGAAATCTAGAACTGAAATCTATACATATAATAAATAAGTAACTAATATGACACGTGTCGTTTTCTGGTGAGCCGATTTTAGTATTTTCCCGCCTAAACATGTATTTGAACGCAATTTAATTATAAGTTCAATTAGCACAGTCACGTTTACTCCTCCTTAAATCTCTCTTTAATTCAATTTTTTTAATTTATACGTTACATTACCTACCCTTATAATTAGGTATGTAGTTTACTTTTAATCCCTTACTTTTTTATTTTTCATTTTAGACTCTTATCATATAAACATAAATAATGTATATAAACTAAAATGCATTAAAAACATTTTTATTTTTTACAAATTATACCATTGGAATCGATTCGTCAATATCTTCGAAATGAGCTCAATATTAAATATTTTTTGATTTAATTATATTATTAAATATCATAAATATATACGAATTAATGTGTCGTGATTAGTATGAGATTTGTTGAAATTAGTATGAGATTTGATATAAATAATCACTAAATTATCGTGATTTTCTTTTTGCAATTTCATATCAATTTTTACTTCAAAGTCATCTTTTTTCGACGAATTACAATTCTATCAAATTCTATTATGTCAACGAAACACCCTTAGAATTATCATAAGAGATTTAATTACTTGGAAAAAAAGATATCACTTATCAACTGACTTTTGGATTATGAGTTCGAACCTTTTTCAAAAATATAAATATGCAAATATTTTAGTATAGTATATTTAATTATTTATACTTTTTTAATCATGATTATATTATTTCCTCTAATTTTAATTGAACTACATAATATCAGTTATCAACAGATGGTTAGTTAATGATATTTTCAAAGTCAAATTGTTATGCTTTCCGTCGATTCACTTTAAATTAATCTTTCATAATAGTTGATTTGGTTGTAATTATATATAAAAATTTGATTGATATTATTATAAAATATAAGTATACGATTGATATAGATATTTAAGGCGTCACGTTTACCAAGTCACATCATCTTACTGGATGAATATAAAAGGACCAAGAATCTTACCACTGTTAGCGTTTACCGGGTAAATTGTACATATAATGTCGTTTTGGTGGACTAAAATCTTACTCGTTAAAGTTTTTATCCGGTTAATGTTTACCGCCTTAAAGACGTTTACCAACAATTAATTTAAATGACTGAGAATGTAATCCATTAAGGTGAATAAAGGTTGTGTGCTGTTAAGTGTTTAGTAAACAAGCATTAAATGTTTTTCACATAGAGAAATATGTATTTTATAGTTATGCCATTAATTTTTTCTCTTATTGTACTCACATTCTAACATGCATTCATTTGAGCTTTACATCCCGTTGCATCGCGCGGGCACGCATCTAGTATATATATATATATATATATATAAGGAAGGTTCATTTGTTAACCTTTCATTTTGTATTAACTTTATTAACTTCATCTTAGCCATTCATTTTCTTGTTAAGGTTGAGATTAAAACCATTTATTAATTAATTAAGAAATTAAGCCGTGTAATTAATTCTTCCATTGAACACAAATGAAGAGGGTAATTTTGGAATTTGACACAACCTACTTTTTTTCATTAATTAAGTCGTGTAATTAATGTTCCTATAGTTGTACATATTGTTCCTATGTTCAATCCAATGTTCCTAATTGTTCAATTATATGTTCATATTTGTTCAATTATATGTTCATAATTGTTCAATTATATGCAAACAACAGATTGTTCATATATGAACAACTATATGTTCATTCGTGTTCGATTACTCTGAAATTACATGGTGTTACTTACTAGTTAATTACTATTCCATTTGGAACATGTAATATTGATGTCACATCATGTATGATGTGCAAATATTAAGGCTATGCATGAACAAGGATGAAATATAAGCCTAAGTGAACCTATATAAACAATATATATTTGTTATATTTGTTCATGTTCAAATGAACATCTACGTCTACTCTCTCTTCAACGTCGTTGAAAACACCTTGATCACTCATGTTCATGATGCAACAATAGGAATTCAAACACTAATTTGATAGAAAAGACTACAAAATATTTGAGAAATAATAATATAGTTAGAATCAAGGAGATTTTGATTTTTGTAACTCCCTTAATAAATCAATGTAATAAAACAAAAACATGGAATTCCATCCATGCCCCTATTTAATGGTTATATATAAATTTGAAACCACCAACTAAAATGGATTTATATTGGTTGAATGAAGTTAATAAAGTTAACACAAAATAGGAGGTTAACAAATGAACTCAACCCTATATATATATATATAGAGAGAGAGAGATAGATAGATAGAAATAGAGAGAGAGGTTCAAGGGAAAACCTAAAAAAACAGAAAACTGAAGAACACCCTAGGGGCCCTTCGTCTGGACGGTATGCATTTGTGCATACAGGTAAATTAAGTTGACTTTTTGCTTTTTATGCACAAGTACATTATGCATTTGTGCATATGCATGTGTGCATGTCACAAATTACCTGTATGCACAAGTGCATACCGTCCAGATGAAGGGCTCTTAAAATGTTATTCAGTTTTTCGTTTTTTTGAGGTTTTCCCTTGAACCTGACCCTAGTGGCGAATCTAGAAACTTAGGTGACTGGGGTCAGATTTAGGAGTATCAATTTTTTTGAAATTGAATAACCCAATCGAACTAAAATGATTTCGGGTTATTTGGTTTTTGGGTTGAACCGATTTTTGGGTTAAACAGTTCAGTTTCAGTTACTTTTTTGTTATTTCGGATAAATAGAAAAACAAATTATACCATAATTTCATATACTTTATCTCTACATATTATCAAGATGACTAATATTAAAATAAATTTAATAAACCAATACAGGAATTTGTTTCTTTTGGTTTTAGCGAAAAAAGAAATCAATTGTAATGAGGTCTTGTAAAAAGTTGAATGGGTTCTGTAAATAGAAAACCTAGTCATTTACAAAAGATAAAAGAGAATTTTAAGCTAAATTCAATTTCTCTACACTTTTGACTCTTGAGTGGGGTCACGAGACCCCATAAGTTTCTATGTGGCTTAGCCCTTATATATATATAATTTCAAAAAGAAAAGGCATAAAAGACAAAGGTGGAGCTCATTTTTCAACAAATTCAAAAGGTTGGTCGGCCATGATTTTTCAAAAACAATAATATAGCACAAAAGGCCAAACGACTTTTTCTCAAAAGAAAATTGACATCAAATTACCGCAATCAAAGGAAGATAGCAAGACAACTACCGGTTGCCTTCAGTATCGACATCAAATTATCAAGACAACTGTCGGTTACCTTCAACAATTCAAGAATTCAAGCGTCTATAAAAGCAGACTCAAAATGAAGGTGATGGTCCTGTATAAGTATTAAGCGATGCCTTGGCTACTAGGTATTACCTTTTAGCCTAGTGGGTAAAGCTTATGCTTAATGGTATCAGAGCCAGAGGTCTCGGGTTCGAATCCTGCTATGCCCTGAGTATTATTAATAAAAGGGTTTGGAATATTTTGTTCTTTACAATACATTTCATATCAATTGAAGAAAGTTATATGAACATTATTTCTATTAATATAATCTCTCCATAAGAGTTGATGTTTGAATTCTTTTTGAGAATTATTAACCGATTAATAATAGAAATTTCTTATTTCTTCATTGTAATCATAATCAAATTCTTCTATAAAATATTTCATATTAATATTTGATTTACTCATTTTGTTTTACTTAAATTTGGGCTTTGTATTGATTGATTTCAGATAGAATCTCTGAAGGAGTAGGTTCGTAAACAAAACTTTGAGTTTCTTCAGATCCTTCTTGATAAAAGGCTCTAGGAATTGATTTATTAAAATCTACATTTTTGAATTTTAATGATTGAGATTTTTGAAAGGAAAGAGTTTTTGCTCCACTTATTGATCCTGTTGATAACCTTGAGGAGACAGATCTGAGATTATCGAAATTATTAAAATTAATATCTACTGATCCATCTTCATGTTCAATAATATTAGATACGTGGTTTGAGTTATCTATAGGTTTTGGAATACCAATATCTTGGAGATTCCAGTTACATGATTGAGTAATTTCATTCCATTTAAGTCGTTTAGGAATTTGAATTTTAGTATGTTGAGGGTTGGCTTCAAATATTAATGTTTCATCTTTAGGGCTTGATATCTTGTTTTTTGGTTCAATTGTTGAAGTCATAGTTTTGTAACATACTCTGTAGATTACAGCTACAGGTTTAGTGTCTTCTTTGAAATCTAAATTCTTTGTTTTGATAGTGAGAACTAAAGTATCTAATATATTTGGATCAAATAATCCTACTGAAAAATTGGGATAACAATTAAAATAAATTGGGCCATTTGAGACATTAGTTTCTACCATGGCAAGGATTGAATTTTGGAAGTTAGTGTGCCTAGCATCTCTAAGTATTAATAGCACTGGGGCATCTATTCATAATCTAAACAAAGGTTTGATAGCAACTTGAACTAATCCAACATGTAAAAACTTGTATTTTTGTCTATGTTGTATTATGGATGATTTGGATAAGAGGGTAAGATTACTATAATCTTTATTTATTGATACAGTTTGTTCTGTAGCTTTGATTGAATATCCTTGAAAGTAATCAAAAGTACCTATTTTATAAATTGTTTTAACATCTTGTTTGGGAATTGTCCAATTTGTTAAGCTTTGCTCAATATTTGAAATATGAATTTCTGAAGAGTTCATGTTGAGATCATTTTCTTCTATGTTATCATTTTCAGAAGAATATTTCTTAGTGAATAAATTCATAGATAAATTCATAACTTTATGTATTTAGCAAAATCTATTTAAAGGGTTGTTTTATGATTAAAGAGTAATACCTTCTTCAAATACTCCTTGAATAATCAGAGGGACCACCTTCGGAGGGACCACCCATGGATAGTCGTGGTACGGCTAGACGGCTTACCTCTTGCGCCACTTATGCTACTCCAACCGACTGGGCTGGCCAACACCGACATAAAAAGGCTGACCAACACTGACATCCAGTTTGTATTAAAAGAATATATTTTCTTTAATTTAAAACAATCTTTAAATATACTTTGGAAAATTTTACAAAGTCTAGTATTCATCTAGTATTCATTTACCAATTTCCACCGCTTCTGGCTCTGATACCATTCTGCTCTCGCTGCAGGATCGTTTGAAATACATTTGTTGTTGAAAAATAATTTAAATGTTCTTTGTAACTATGATTATTGTTTTAAAACATCTTTAATATATATATATATAGGGGAGAGATCTTTTGCAAACCTCTCTTATACAACAAACTTTGCAAACTTGTTTCAACCAATCAATGAATTTCCTTGTTTTTTTACTTTCTTTTTAATTATAAGGGTGTGTAGGTAATTTTATGAGTAGACAGTTATATATGGAACATATTAACGAGAGTTATTTTAGGATGCATTAATTATATTTTAATACTATATTTAAGATAATCCAGTATTCCGAATTTAATGTGGAGGATGTATAAGAATATTATATTATAGAGGTAATATTTTAACTAAGTTAATACAATATTTCGATTTTTAATGTGGATGATTGGTAGCTAAATATCGTGTATCCAAAATATGAGCACAATAATTCCACAATGAAGGCACAAGTATATACCAACAATGAGATCACTACAAGTAATAAAGTGGTAAATATACCGAGATCGTACACAGGGATTGGACTTCAAAGTTTCGAGTCCTAAGTCGAGAATACACCGATTTCAATGAAAATATTGTTGGTTTGTTTGGAAAATGATTAAACTCTTGAATAATTAAAAATGGGTATGGATGTGAGTTCCCTTGAAATTTTTGTAATAACAAGATGGTTAGTTGCTTTGTAGCACGAAAAGTTCATAAAAAGCCCGATCTCTCGAAATGATGCAATTTAGAAACCGGTTCTACAAAGTTTCCATAAAGTGTCCATTATTACCGACTCCCGATCTTGCCGATTTAATTAAGTTTGACTCTAAACGTCAAGTTCTACCAATATGAAGATTTACACCCAAATCTCTTTGTGATATAAATCTCGACCGGCGTTTGAACCTTAATAAATCATACAAAACCCGCCTCTCGACGTGGTTATCAAAGACTCTCTCAAATCTTTGTGCATCACTTAAGCCGTATTTCGAATCCGCCCCTCTCGAGGTCTAAGATCTAATATTAGCACATCAAAGTGATCGGCTTATCCGCGTTGGGTTTAAGTCTCGACTCAAGTGTCCAATCTCGAGAGTTATTAACAAATGGCCACACTCAAGTGTTGCCTACTAGTCTCAAGTTTGCTCACATCCACACCCAAAGGGGTGCTTAGCTAATAATTAAAGTAGAAGACATAACGAGATAAGAAGAGAGTACTTGCATAAAATTAAAACGATGCCCACAGTAACTCACCGTGGGCAGAAAAATACAATTACAAACTACATAACTTCAAGTCTTTAAGAAACAAGAAGAAGAACTAAGCTACTCGAACTGGAGTAAACTATAACTGAGAATTGATGCCCTTTGAACTGATCCAAGCCCTCTCTTTTATAGTCCCAAAAAAGGTGTATTAACCAATGGACTAAGCTTCACATTATCTCAAGGGCAAAGACCATCATGTCTTCCAAACTTCCCTTGATATCTGGGATTTCCAGATCTTGCAATCTTCTAGAATGCCAGCAATTTGATCCTTTATTTTATCTAGAAATTAGCATTATCCGATGGTTAAAGGGAAGATCTGTCCGTGCTCAGAGTCGGCAAAATCGCTGTTCAATATTAAATCCAAAAATTGATGCAAATAACCATAAAACATCCTCAACAACTCCAAATAAAAATAAATTAACAAAAGGAAAAACATGAACACATAAACATAAAACACAACTAAAACGGAAGAAAAACTCACACAAATGACGTGTAAATAACGCTCAAAATGAGAGTTATCAATTATGCATAAGAATTTTTATTTTTTGTAGTCAACGTATTATTTATAATCCCTTTCCCGAAAATTAAGTTGTTTATAATCCACATCATGTTTTTTTTTTATCTAATTATGGTTTCACTATGGTTTTAATAAAGTTTCATTATGTTTCAACATGGTGTCAATAATGTTTGGAGGTGAAATTATTTCACCATAGTTCCAATAATGTTTCACTATGATTCACTATGGTTTCTCTACCGTTTCACTATGTCAATGATGAAATAAGGTTTCATTATGGTTTCTCTACTGTTTCACTATGTCAATGATGAAATAAGGTTTCATCATATTTCACTATGCTTTCAATAAGGTTTCATTATTGTTTGAATAATATATTGGTGAATTTATAACATATTAAAATAGAATTTAAAAAATATCAAAAGAATTTGGTTTCCTTTTTTGAAAAAAAAAGAATCATCCGGTTTCCTTATTTAAATTCGTAATTACAATGTATCATTATGTCCTTCCGTCCTATTTTTGTTATTTTATTATGTCAAAGTAATTAAATTATTAACATAAATAACCCAAATGAATCTGATAAAATCAATGGCATCTACAAGGATGGTTTGCAAATGAAACCCGTATAAAATTAGTATGGATCCGACACTGTTGGAGGAGGTGGGTGGTGGATTGGACATGTATGGAGTTGGTGTGATCCATGCCACATTTTTATAAAATTCAATTTAATTAATAAAATATTTGGAATGGATTTGTTTTAGGGCAGAATTTTCAAACTTTTCTGCTTCTTTGTATTGTTCCCAATGAAATCCACCAGCTTACATTTTTAAATTGCCAACAAACAGCACTGTCACATTACAATTACACTGTCAGCCTGTCAGGAATCCTTTCAACAAAATAATTGTACGGTTTTTTCTCGACAGCTTCTTTAAAACTATCCTTAAAATGGAGAAATTAAGAGAAAAAAAGTTTATCTTCAAATACGGAGATAACCCAAAAAATGATTACTAAATGAAAGTACCAATAGAAATCTTTGAAAAAACATATTTGGAGAGAATGAAATATTTTAATATTATAATCAATGTTTTTTCTTCAAAATGGGAAATCTGTTGGAGATGAATATAATTTTTTTTAAAGATTATGACTTTTGGTTCTCAATTTTGGAATTTTTTTTTGGAAAACTGTTGGAGATACTCTTAATATTTTTGGCATAAATTTGTCTGTAAAAATGGTCTTTTCCGTAACCTTGATTATGAGTTGAGTTCCGGTGAGAAGTTTAGATTAACGTGAGAATTAGTTATCTACCGTTGGATGAGAAATAAATGCACGTTAGAATAAAATGCACCAAATACAGCAATTCATGGGAGAACGTTTGATTAAAAATCATATACACTTCAGATCTACTTCTCACGTTTTTCAACATTAACCTCAACTTTTCATTCAATCCTTAATTATTAAAAATACTATTATAGTTTTATTTTTAGATGTCTATTTCACATCCATTTTACTAACAAAGCATTTAAACCACAATAAGCACTTAAAATATACATAAAATTTTCATTTTCTTTTTTGTCTTTTCAGGTAAATAAGTAACATCTTAAAAGTTATGATATGAGTACAGTGTACATACACCATCACAAGCCGGCCCACCGCACCGGCCACCGCCACGTCAGCAGAGCATAAGGTCGGTGCTCCATGCCACTTCCCATCTCTTTCCAACGCTTTAATTCCCTCGATGTTTTATGGGCCCAGATGAGATTAGTGACGTCCGATCCGATTATAACGGTCAAACCTCAACTCAAATACACTTGACACTGTATAACGGTTTTACCCACCTTGAACCCCGGCACCACCGTGAACGCCACCTCCGGCGACGCTTTCGGCGGTTCTTCGTTTACACTTTCCATGAACACCTCCGTGAACCGGCTGCCTTTTCTCACCTGAAACGTGGCGGCGGCGGCCGCCTCGTTCCATTCAAACGCGAATGCCAAACAATGGAGGAGCCAAACCCGCTTCGCCACATCAGCAAACGCCGAAAAGAAAGCCGTTTTCGGGCATTTTCCGGCAGCCACCAGGTTTCTTTGGTTCAAATTCCCGAAAAGAGAGAATTCCATTACGGGATGAACAAGTCTCAGGTACTTAAACCAGCAAAATTTCGTAAACATGGATTTTGGTTTCAATTTGATGTACTCTTTTGCTTTCAAGGATTTCAGTTCCGTTAAATTGTCGATGAAAAACCGTTTATCGTTGACCGGAGACTGGGAATCGTCGATTATGGAAAAACTCGAGTGATTGAACCCATCGAACATCACTCGACTAATAAACGACTCGAACGCGTAGCATTTATGGGTGGGGTCTGAGTAAACAACATCCGGTTGGATCGAACCCGCAGCTGAATCCAAATCCCAATTGGCTGATTCCATTTCACAGACCATGAGCTTCACGAAACTTCTAACGGATTTCGTGGTTTGCCGAAGAGATGATATGAAATCGTCAAACGATGGAAAATGAAGCTTCTCGTGAGGTGATAAAGGCCCGCTTGCGTTTAATCTTTTCTCGATCGACTTATTTTCTCTATTGGCTTCGTCTAATTTCTCTTTCAAGAATATGATCTCGGAGTCTTTAAGCTTGCTCTGACTGTCCAGCTTTTTTCCGGTGATTTCGTACATTTGTAAGAGATTTTTCTGTTCTCGAATTTCAGCCAACAAGTGAGTTGTTTCAGGGGAGTTATCGTCAAGATGGTTCTTCAAGAACGACTGTTTGAACTCCGATAAGCTCTTGAGTTCAGAGACCATGATCTGATCAGCCGACTGAATTCCTTCAGCGTCGTAAGGAGATTGAGCATACTGCAACTGGGCATACGCAGCTTTCACCGATGAGATAGTCGCAAAAACTTTGGCAATAAATGCATCCATCGCAGCTCTGTTTCGAAACTCGTCATTTTCGTCACTAAATAACTTCCTTGGATCGTCATCATTCTTGACCTTTTCACCTACCTTAGTTTTTCGACTTTTATCCTCCGTTGCTGCTCGAAAATGCAAAACTTTGGTCATAGTACGAGCCAATCTGGTCTTATTTGGGGTAAGAGCTGATTGATTAAGTGAATCCATCTGAAAAAACAAAGAATTTAGCAATGATTTATTCAGGGATGGTGATAGAAAGGAGTCCAATGATTTATGCAATATGATTCATATTTCAAAGAGAGAAAGGAAGTGGAGATGATGATAAAGACTTGCAACAAATGATGAAAGCAGTAGAATTCCTCTTTAAATAAGAGAAAAAGTGGTATGCTTTAAGCATTGGATCAAAACCAGAAGAAACAAAAGGATGAAGATGAATAAAAAGAAGGATATTTGATAAAAGAAGGTGGATCTAAAGAGGCAAAAACTTGTTTTTCATTGCATAAAGAAGATTGAGGTGAAAGATGAGAGAGACCAATGTGACCCACACTCTACAGAACAAGTTTGATGTCAAGATCCACTCACATTTTTCAATTTTATAGGACAAAATTCATTAAAATTCTTAAATTCCTACTGTTGGTTGAAGAGGCCATGATCAAATACAAATGGCATATAAAATCAAGACCATCCATCACAAATATAATCATTGGGGACCGATTCTTAGGTTTTCATCCCCATAATAAAGAAATTTAAACCCAATTAAGGGGCTGTTTGTTTACCTCTTAAAATTTTAAGAGGCAACCTCTGAATCGTTAAGAGGTGAATCTTGTTTGGCAAAAAAAAAGTCTGGCTCTTAATGGTTCTAAAACCCTCTGAATGATTTTGTGTCTTGGGCCTCCCTTAACCATTCAGCGTCCTAATTTCATTATGACCAATTACCAGACAACCATATTTCATCTTGCACTATATCATAAGAGTCTCTTAATCATTCTACACTAAACCATTTGACAAACGACCCTTAAGATTAAATAAAAGGGGTATGAATAGAATTGGTAGTGTAATTAGGGTCGAATAGTCCCTAAAATATTTCTTGGATTCTTTTTAGGAGGTAGAGTACTCACCATTACAATGATATTGATTCTGCCCTAGCTAGTCATCATTCTGACACACTTTAAAATTCATAAATCTCTATCAATAGTGTGTTAATGGTCAGCAGATAGTAAAGTTGGATTCAACATTCTTCATCATCCCAATCCCCACATACTTTTTTTTTCTTATTAAACTTAGCAGATTCAGCTTATGTTTACCGACTAATATGGGCGTATATAGAACAGTGGCACCATTCGACTATAAGAAACAAATGTACAGACATTTTTCACAAAATCAATATTGGCCAGGTGGTTAGTCTTGTGCTTATCAAACTTGAAGTCTTAAGTTTCGAACCCGCGTTTGCAGTGGAATAAGAGTATTCCAAACCAAGTCTACCAAAGAAAACTTATGTCTTTATTGTAGTTTCAAAATATATATGGGGGTACAAAACAAATTGATACGGTTACACCTTTCACGAACCTAAATATTTACCCTTTATCGAAGAAATAATACGGTGGCACCGTAACCACAACACTGGATCCACGCATGTTTGGAGCCATCACATGTAAACCTCAATGGCTTATAAAGGCTTTTCTTATTGTGTGTTTAATCATAGTCATCCTTTTGGGTTTTGGCATTGTTAACATATTACTAAAAATATTAATAAACATAAAAAGAATATATAATTTTAACTTCATTTTTTTGAAAAACATTGATTTTTTTTGGGTAATGCTGTAGGACAATGATATATAACACCATTTTTTATGTCACAATTAAATCAAATTATGTATTAAAAATGTAAAAAATAAGTCTTCAAAAAATTCATAGCCAAAAATGCATTTTAACGCACCCTTTGTAAAAGCAACAACAGTAGTAGTACTGAATAAAACAGATTTTAATCATTTCCAAAAGCATTCAATATGAAGCTTTTTACCAGGGGTAAATTTGATAATAAACACAAAGTTACAAAAATGGTGGGGTCAGCAAAATCATACAGTACTACGATAATCGTAATCCAGATTTTACACGAATGGGCCCCTTATATTTTCAGCACGAGAAATTTATATAAAATAGTTATATTGGTTTAACTTTTAAAAATTTAGCCCATCAAAAAAATATTATTTCAAAAATGTCTATAAACCCAGTAACTCTAATATCGCAAACCATCCTTTTTCTTGCGATATCAGATTTTTCAGACAAAATCACGTTTTTTTACGAAATTAATAATATGTAAGAAAACCGCAAGCAGCGGTTTTAACTTGTGGGAGGTAAAAGGTTTTTTCCTATCCCCTGTGAAAAAAACTTGACATCATAAGAGAAAATGTCTTACAATAACAGACTTGTAAGAGCATCTCCAACAGCTTTTCAATTTTGAAGAAAATGAATAATATGAGGATTTTGAGCTGGATTTTTGTTCAACAGCTTCCCAAAATGGAGAATGTATAAGAGAGAAGTTTTTCTTCAACTATGAAGATAACCCCAAAAATGATTATTACATAAGAGGACCAATACAAATCTTTGAAAAAAAAATTACTTAGAAAGAGAAATAATATTTTAATATTATAATTAATGTTTTTTCCTCCAAAATAGGGAATCTGTTAGAGATGAATGTAATTTTTTTTGAAATTTCTCCATTGTTGAAATTTTAAGGAAGCTGTTGGGGATCCTAAGAGCATCTCCAACAGCATTGCTAAAATAAAAAAAAATGGGTTTTTGTTTGCTATTCATCTACAACAGCATTGCTATCTTTTTTGCTAAAATAGAGATTAATGAAAAAATCTCTAAATATAGAGAACTCTTTATAATCTCTAAATAAGAGAGAGAAAATATTTTACTTCAAAAAAAAATTATTTTATTCAATAACACCAATAACATAAATCTTTTATCATTTTATATTAAATTTGTTTTAAAAAGTGTATTGGAAATATAAATTAGAGAATATTATATTAATATAATTTGTGCTAAATTTTATAAAATAGCAAATCTGTTGGAGATGAATGTAACCCTTTTTAAAGATTTTAAGATTTGATTCTCTATTTTATAAAAATAATAGCATAGCTCTTGGAGATGCTCTAATGCTATTATTTTTCTAAAATAGAGTATAAAAAACTAGAATCTATAAAAAAATTACATCCAACAGCTACTTTATTTTAACAATTCTATCATTGAATATATTATTAAAATATTCAATACATTTAATAATATATTATTTTTCTCTCTTAAACACATAACTTTAATGTCTCCTATTGGTGAGAAAGAATAAAATATTATTTCTCTTTCTTAAATGTAAAGTCTTAGAGATTTCTCCAAATTTAAAGATTTTAACCTTCTCTCTCTCTTCTTTTCTCTATTTTAGCATATGGTATACCATAGTTGTTGGAGCAAAAAAGTTGTTAAAATCTTACTTTTTTCTATTTTAACATAGCTGTTGAAGATGTTCTAAGATTCCAGATACTTAAAAAGAAAAAAAACTTAGTAGCTAAAATTTAAAAATATTATCCAAATATAGGTATTTATGTTAATTACTCCACTTTGCAACATTATTCCCAAATTACAAAAAGCAACAAAAAAATTAGGTATGTCAGGAAGTTGATCACGTGCCGATCAGCTGGTCTAACTCTTTGCTTGCATATACATAGACTGCTGCAAAACTGTTTCTAACATGTGGTTGTCCGCACAATAAAAATGCACACCGACTGACTGACTCACACAAGAAACCACATTCGTATACATGCAGGTGCACTGTAATAAATGAAGGAATACAATGAATTCATCATGTTAAATGTCAGTCAACGAGAACAATATTACCGTTTTCCGACGAGAAATTGCAGCAATCAACGTAAACTACTCAAGGTAGCAGCATTAATTAACGCCTTAATTTCCTCTCTAATGGCGACCAACGCAATCGGAAAAAACAAACAAACAGCGACAGCGAGCTTCAAAAACAGACACGCCTGAGAAAGTAACTCAAGGTATAAGAAAGCAAAACGTTTCGTTAGACAAATTTAAAACCCTAATTGTAGTTTAATCCAGATATATAGCCAAAGGACGAACAAATGATTTAATAAATTAATGACTAGCTGTAGACAGTAATGTTCTAGAATATTAATTACACGTTTAGAGAATAAGATTAATCAACTAAAGAACAAAAAACTTTTAATAAAATGCTGTTTGCAGGAAGATTCCGTCTGAAACGAATACTTACCAAATCAGGGGAAGGAAACTTCAAGTTATAGAGAGTTGAATTTGTTTATCTAAAGCAGCAAGTAGAGGACGGAAATCGGGATTAAGAAGGTAGAAGAATGGGTATTTACAGAGAGATTTGAGGTCATCAATGGAGGAAATTTGGAAAGAAGGCGACCGGAAAGAACCAGGAGGTAAAATGTCGGGAAACACTTGCGAATTTAAAAAGGCTCCAAGTTAGGTCTCGCTCGTGTTGTTTGGTTTTACTGTTTTGTCCTTGATGGTTTGTGGGGAGTTGGGTCAAGGAATTTTGTTGTCAAGGGGCAGGTGTGGTCATTTTTAGAGACTCTAGTTTCAAAAGTTAAAGATTAAGATATTTAAAAAAGGGAAATTAATTAAAATACCCTAAGTTTGACCAACTGTTATCAAAGTACCCTAAAAAATTATTTTCTTACCGAAATGCCCTCTTTTTCCGCGATAGAATCCCGCGATCGCGGTCAGGGACCAATTGTGAAAATTTTTGCAAGAAATATTTACACTTTCAGTCCCTGGCCCCCGCGATCGAGGCCCGCGATGGCCCGCTATGGGGACTGAAAGTGTAAATAATCTTGCAAAATTTTACACTTTCAGTCCCTGTCTGCGATCGCGGGATTTTATCGCAGAAAAAGAGGGCATTTCGGTAAGAAAAATAATTTTTTGGGGTACTTTGGTAACAGTTGGTTTGACTTAGGGTATTTTAATTAATTTTCCTTTAAAAAATCATTAGTTTTATTTTAATTATTTTGACGTTAATTATTATATTTTTATAATTTGTCATCTCCACATACTTTTATAAAAATATATACAAAAACTTTAGAATGATTCAAGGAATTTTTTTTATTTTGAATAATTAAGTACTTTAACTTTTTTGAATAAAAAAATTACTTAATTTTTATATTTTGAATGATTAAGTTGTTGAATTTTTTTATAACTATTTAAAGTAAAAAAAATTAATTGATTCTTACCGTTCTCAGACCCAATGTCATTTAAATAACTCGCCATCTTAACTCATTCTCATCCACTATCTATCACCGCCCATGACCATTCTTGACCCTTGCCACCGACCCCCCTTTAATCGTTTTGTTTAATTGTTTTCAATTCCCCATATTTTTTATATGTCTATATATGCTCCAATAAATTGTTGTAAAAAAGGAGAATCGAAAGACAAAAAAGAACAGATGAAAATGAGGGAGAATGATGCCAAACGACGACAATGAGCGGTATAGAGAACATGCGGCGATAAGAAATGACTAGGAGAGAGCAATGATGTAGTTTGCAAGGGGTCTGAATGTTGTATAGTTAGGAAACGGAAATTGATATACGGTTTAACTTTAAAACGATATCAGGCGGTTACATGTAGTTCTCTTTTGGATCAAAGTAAAGTAGGTAACCAACTTTTTTAAATTAAAAAAAATATAGCCAATAACTTGATTATTCATAATAATAAAGTTTAATGATATTTTCATTTAGGAAAATATTTTTTTAATATCCTGGAAAACAATTTAGAGACTTATCGTTGGGTTTTCTGAATTATGTTAATAGAAAAAGAGAGTGGAACGCACGTGAGGGTACCTTAACAGCTAAGCCGTCAGTGGGAGGGGCGAAAACCAAGCGAAATTACATACGTGATGGACCATATCCGAGTTTCGATAGTTGAGGAACGAAAAGTGTTGAAATTTACAAAAGTTGGGGGACCAAAAGTAAAGTTTACATTTAAAATAAATGACATAAAACTCCATTAATATCAGATATTTCCAATCGTTTACTGGGTCTAAATTAAATTAAAAAAATATAATTTTTTTATTTTTTCAATCTGGAAATTCATTTTCATAATTATTTTGTTTACCCCTATTGTGGAATGTGGAGTGTTACGAGTGTTGTTGTATGAACCTCTCCTTTTTTTGTGTTAAACCAAGTATATTCGTGAAATTGTAAAATTCGAGAATTTTATATCGTGAGTTGAAAATAATACGAGTGTTTATTTAACAATTAGATGGATTCGTTAAGGCTATATTTGGCAAACTAATTAATAAACTATCTGTTGTTTTAAAGTTAGTTGTTGACTGATATATTAATTGATAAGTTAGTCGTGTTTGGTATAAAAAAATTGAATAATGTTGATTATCAATAGCCCCAACCGGCCTTATACAGAATCCGTCTACAATGATATGTAAAATGACCTAAAAGTATATTGAAATTTATCCAATTATAACATTACAAAATATAAATATATAATTAAAACAAATCATTGTTAAAACAAGACAATTCTTGCAGTTAATATCATATTTGCAACATTGTTATGAATTGCCGATCTCTCGTGACATGATTCTCACATTTAACTAAAGGTTTGTCAACCAATTGTGTTACCGGGTAAATCCGACAAGAGAGGTTATCCTTCCTTACTTACCAAATCATGTAACATTGTCGGTCATCAAAATGAATTGTTGGTATATCGTATACGTCTTAAACTTGGTAAACACTTATCGGGTAAGCGTCATTTTCTTCACTTACCCGATAAAACTTTCAAGCCTTGTTATTCCTTTTACTAGGTAAATTTTTTTTATCATATTTAATTAGTAAGCTAAGTGATATCGCTAGATGTTTATAATATAAGCATTTAGTATTCCATCCTTTTCCTATCCCTTGTTAAGTTGGACTTCATTTTCAGTAAGGCATTGTTTGGCAAAAAAAACTAGCTTATTTTTTGGGTACATGTTTAGATGACTATAGTCTAGCTTATAAGCTAGCTTTTTGAAAAGTTACTTGGAGTAGCTTATGAGTAGCTTTTTGTAAATATTTTAATATGCCCTCATTAATATTAATTATTATTTATTAACTATTTTTTTAATATGTTCTTTTTGGTCATTTAAATGCTTATAAGCTACTTTTTGCCAAACGTGATTTTTTCATCAGCTAGCTTATCAGTTATCAGCTAACTTATCAGTCAACAGCTAACTTATCAGCTAGTTTGCCAAACATAGCCTAAGAGTGTCAAATATGTATTTTATTTAACACATTTAATTCATTTGGTCCATGTGATAAAAGATTAAAAAAAATGTTAAAAGATAAAAAAATTATTTGATTTAACTAGGTTAATAATTTATTTTTTATTTCATTAAAGTGGGATTTATAACATGCGTTTTTGCATACCACATGTACCAAAAGTGTGATAAATACGTTTTGAGAACGATATTCAAAATATCAGCAAACCATTAAGACCGGAAATATAATTTATATATCTATTTAAATAAGTATTCCACTAAATAAGAATATTTTATAATAATATTTGTAACTATTCGAATAGATATTTTAACAGCTATTTTATTCCTTAAATAAAACGTTATTTTACTAATGCTAGGTAATTTAACTTTAATTGAAAATTTTAAATTATAATTAATTAAAATATAGTTTTTAAGTTCATATGTTACTAATAAATCATAGATGCAAATGGTGATTGCAGATTACTTGATAATGTTCATGTATCACTTAAAAAAAAGTAGATCACGTTTTTCGTCTCTATCGCCTTTTTCCGAGAAATACGAGATATTCAAGTTATATAAGTAAAGAAATCTATTCAATGACAAGAAAAAGAAAAAACGTGAACGAAAACTGAAAAAATAGAATCCTGGATTGAAAATAGTGATTCGATTGATAATGAAAGAAGAGAATCAATCGTTGAGTTCTCCACCTTGACGACAGAAAAAGGTATGGTGCATTAAAATTACGATTTTTGTCCCTGAGGTTTAGAAATTATGGGTTTCGTCTGTAACATCCCAGACCAACCGTACCAGATATTGTCCGCTTTGTCCATACACCTGGACTCATAGTTTAAAACGCGTCTGATATGAGAGGTATCGAGTCCCTCTTATAAGACAACTTTTGTTCCCCTCCCCAACCAATGTGGGATCTTACAATCCACCCCCCTTGGGAGCCCAGCGTCCTCGCTGACACACCAGTTCGGTTCCCGGCTCTGATACCATCTAAAACATACCAGGTCAACCGTACCAGATATTGTCCGCTTTGTCCACACCACTGGACTCACGACTTAAAAACGCGTCTGATAGGAGAGGTATCAAGTCCCTCTTATAAGACAACCTTTGTTTCCCTCCCTAACCAATGTGGGATCTTACAATCCACCCCCCTTGGGAGCCCAGCGCCCTCGCTGGCACACCAGTCCGGTTTTCGGCTCTGATATCATCTGTAACATACCAGGTCAATCGTATCAGATATTGTCCGCTTTGTCCACACACCTGGACTCACGATTTTATAACGCGTCTGATAGGGGGGTATCAAGTCCCTCTTATAAGACAACATTTGTTCCTCTCCCCAACCAATGTGGGATCTTACATCGTCCTTATAATTTATAACTCGTTACTGTTTTTGTCCTTACTATTTATAATTTATTGTTGCTTCGGTCCCTATAGTTTACAATTCCTTACTGTTTTAGTCAGTTGTACTAAAAAGATAGGAATTATTTTGGGGAAGAAAATTGTAGACCATAGGGACGAAAATTCCAAATTTTAAACCACACGAATGAAAGTCACAATTATTAGCAAATCATAGGAACAGAAATAAAAAATTGATCTTTTAATAAATTGTGTTATAATTACACTATTTTTTATTTACCATGGTATCAGACCAACTTGTACGCACCTCAATTAATCTTAAGGTTTATGTAAAACAATCATAAAAATCCCCAGTGATCTTACAACACTCAAACCAATGGTTTGTAAGAAGAATTTCCAAAGACCCGATCCTTGCTGAGAATTGAGCTAACTTACTAGATTAATTGCACCAACTTAGGGGTTGTTTGATTGGGTTTTCATTACGTCCTGTATGATGTTTGTCCGTCTGTCTTGATTCTGATATCTTACTATTTCTTTGTTGTGCTACACAAACGGTTTGAATGTCAGAAATAACTATTTTACCCTCATTGTGTATTAAGCATTGATTAACATAATTGTTTGGTAAAATATAGTATAGATTTTAGAGTTTTTAATTTTTAATTATTATTATT
The DNA here is from genome assembly GCA_033807775.1 of Saussurea involucrata. Lineage (NCBI taxonomy): Eukaryota > Viridiplantae > Streptophyta > Magnoliopsida > Asterales > Asteraceae > Saussurea > Saussurea involucrata. The sequence goes on from CM066323.1 coordinate 7,619,322, forward strand.
TGTTTTCTCTAATTTAAAATTCAATAAAAAAACCCGGTTGAAACAAAGTAATCTCTAAAATATTATTTGGTTTCTCTAATTTATTATTATTATTTGTTTTATTATAGCCGTGATAATCGTCGTCATCATCTTCTTAAAAGAAGCCACAACCGCTGCTAGCCATAATGTGAAGAAATTTGGAGCCAAGCCCAACGGAAGAACATATTCATCCAACCCATTTATGAGTGCGTGGTTAGTTGTCTGTGGCTCGACCAAGCTAGCCACCATATACGTCCCCAAAGGAAGAAGATACCTCACGATGGGAGAGGAAGAACCTAACTTTTCGCAGAAGAAGAAGTTCTAAATCGCCGCCTCCAAACCGTCGACGACAATTGTAAATGGCAGAGGAAGAAGATGGGTTTTGGTGAAAATGGTAGGGTTTCAAGAAGGGAAGGAGCATATAGTAGGGAAGCCGACTGTTTAGTTTTTTGGGGTTGAGCAAGTCTTTAATTGGAGGGTTATTGAAGGAAAAGTAACGTCTGTCTCTATAAAGCGTGCCCTTGAAATCTAAGCGCATAAGCCATGGGGTTTTAAATTAAGCCAATACCAAACACCTAGCTTGAGCTGGGCGAATAAGCTGAACATTCCACTTAGTCCATTAAGTCGATACCATTAGATAAATATGTTTTTATTACTAAAAGAAAAACATAGGAGAACTATTATGAGTCAATTTAATAACCTACACCTATTTTAAAAAGTATCATGAACCAACTACATTTTTTTAAGGGAAATTAATTAAAATACCCCAAGTTTGACCATCTCTTACCAAAATACCCAAAATCTCTTCCAGTTTACAAAAGTACCCAAAAAATCCACGATGGGCCCCGCGATTGCGGGCCCAGGCCCACGTGGCAAACTGTTTTGGCCAAAAGCCCCGCGAAGCCCCCCAACTTTGCCCGCGTTGGCAAGTTTCGTCCCTGCCCGCGATCGCAGCCCGCGATAGGCCAAAAAAAATTTACATTTTTGGTCCCTGTTTTTTGTGTCTTTGTTCAGTTAAAAAAAAAAATACAAACTGTTAAAAAGAAATTTTAGCAAACAGTTAAAATCCTTTCTCTATATACAATCATCAGAAAAACAGTTAAAATCCTTTCTCTATATACAATCATCAGAAAAACACACTCACGCAGCTCGGTTTTGCTAAAATTTCTTTTTAACAGTTTGTATTTTTTTTAACTGAACAAAGACACAAAAAACAGGGACCAAAAATGTAAAAAAAAATTGGCCTATCGCGGGCTGCGATCGCGGGCAGGGACGAAACTTGCCAACGCGGGCAAAGTTGGGGGGCTTAGCGGGGCTTTTGGCCGAAACAGTTTGCCACGTGGGCCTGGGCCCGCGATCGCGGGGCCCATCGCAGATTTTTTGGGTACTTTTGTAAACTGTGAAAGATTTTGGGTATTTTGGTAACACGAAGTTGGACTAAGGGTATTTTAATTAATTTCCCTTTTTTTAATCCTGGTTTTTTATCTACTATATGTTTATATTACTTTAGGACCTATTGTTTTCGATAATCTTTATTTTGATTTATAAGTTAGAACTAATACACCTCTGTATAACAAAAACACAATTCTTTCTTGGATTTCCACACATTGTTATATGAGTTTAGAGGTACCACCTTCAGTTCTACTCGAATATCTAGCCAGATTTTCAAACTCTTTAAACACTAACAATACAATATTGTTATCTTCAATAACAATCAAAATCTCGATGGTCGATTTAACTAACATCCAACTCATATAAAACTCATTAGTCAATAAATTAAGTCTCTGATAAGTCATTTCATTATAACTTATTTAAAAAACTTATTAGTTTTTTGTCATTTTACATGTATAAACAATCAAAACACCCAAAAAACAACTTATTAACTTATTACGTTTTGGTATCACCATAAGCTAATCAAAACACTTTGTATAAAACTCCAGTTTGACGCCGCATAAGTTGAGAAACACTTTTACAAAAACAATTAAATAAGCAATCCGAAACACCCTAAAAGGTAACATGTTATCGATTGCTATAATTAGTAGATTTTTCAAAATACAACGTCTTAACCAAATAACTTAAAAGTACATTATTATAATGCAAAAATACAAATATAATATCATAATAATTTTTTTTACAAAAATAGATTACTTTTTAGGCCATCCGCAACGCCTCGGGCTCGGCTGCGGGGGTTGCGGGCTTGGGGCTCGGGCTCGGGGTGCGGGTTTGAAAACCCGAGGAACCCGAAATGTTTTGTTTATTTAATTTTTTTTTAAATTTTTTTTATTCAAACGGCTACTTTTTATTTAATTTTTTTTTTCAATTTAATCACACTATATATATTAACCCTCAACCTCTTATTTTTTCACACCAACAATCTCTCAAACTCTCTCAAATTCTCTAAAACTCTCTCAAATTTCATCATGAATCCAAACAAAACACCTATATCTCGTCGTAACCGACCACATACACCGCAACCGCAAGAAGACCCGGAGCTTGGTTTCCAAGCGTTTACACAACCAGGTTATCGTCCACAATTTTCGCAACAAATTCCGCCACAAATTTCGCAACAAATTCCGCCACAATGGTCGCAACAATTTCCCCAACAATTTCCTTACCAATTTACACGTCCCGGTTTGATTGAACAAGGTTTTACTCCGACCAACTACAATATTCCTTCACCCTTCATCAATCTCGCCGACGACATTGTTCCGGAAACCCAACATACTAGCCCGCACACACCACAATCCATCTACACACAACCATCAAACCCGGAACCATCAAACCCGAGACCATCGAGAAAAGGAAAAAGCAAACAATATGAAAATAGAGCCCCCAAACAGATGTGGACTAACGAGGAGGAACTCGCGTTAGTGTCGGCGTGGGTTGACGTTTCGGAGGACCCCGTTATCGGTAACGCACAAACCCATGGTAATATTTTTATTGTTGTTATTATTATTATTATTATTGTTATTATTAATATTATTATTATTATTATTATTATTATTATTCTTGTTAATATTCTTATACTTGAATTTACATAAATGTAGAAGGTTTTTGGACCCGAATCGGGGAAGTGTTCTATAGTTTGATGGGTCGCGCCAATTATAGAACAACGCATCAACTCAACACAAAGTTCAACGACCTGAATAAAAAAATTGCTCTTTTTGGCGGCATCTACAACAACTTGGTCAATAATAGATCAAGCGGAATGAGTGATGCCGACATTTCACGAGTGGCACACGAACGGTACCAAGCACAACAAGGGTTTGCTTTCTCTAAAGAACAAGCTTGGGAAGTCCTCAAAAATGTCCAAAATGGGGAGCCGTTCCAACGATGACGACAACTTCATCGCGGGGTTCAAAACGTACCAACCCTTCCAATGATGACGATGACGACAACTCCATCGAGCAACTTCAACGACCCTGTTGGTGCAAGTGTACCCAGCTTTAAATATTGTGATATATTTTTGGTACACATAAAATCACATCTCCATATTTATTTTGATGATTACAAAACACACCGCATTATTTGTTATCTAATATTTTATCTGAGTGTGCAGATATTTAAATGATCTCGATAATTTTTTATCTGAAGAATCCAAGTCTGAAGAGTTTCGTCATTTTATTTTAAAATGATAAACACCCTAAAATATTTTATCACTTGGATATTTCGTATCTATATAAATATATTTGAATCAAATATATATATAATATATATATGTTTTTATTAAATATATATATAAATCGCAGATATATATATACATTTGTTTTTTATTTAAATCACACTTCATGCTTTTTACTGTTGCACATTAAATGCAAAGAAGTGTGATCAGCCGAAAGAAGCCTTCCAGCGCACTGCCCTCTTGTACGTTTGTCAGGCGGTATACCGCGATGGGCTGCCGGTATACCGCGGCAGCATGCTTTTCGTTGATTGGACCACCGACTGTCAGGCGGTATACCGCCGTGTGCAACGCGGTATACCGCGGGTACAAGTACCGTTGGTTTTTTGCAGGGTTGACCTTCTCCTTGCAGTGTACTTTTTCTGACGCAGGTATACCGCGATGGGCTGCCGGTATACCGCGAAAGCTTCTGCCCTGTTGATCATCCAGTATAAATACATGCATCCACCAGCCTTCAATGCTACACCAACTTCAGCAATAAATTCTCCCTCAGCATTTGATTATTATTCTGCTGCCTTCTTACTCACACTAAATCACTTAAACTGATAAAATTAAATTTTGAGTAAGAAATCTTGAGTTGATAGCAGATTAAAATCTCTCGATTAGTTGAATCAGCAACACAACTCAAGTGATCAAACTCTCTAAAAATATCCAAGTGATAAACCTTATTCAAGAGTGATTATTCATATTAAAATTATACCCTCTTGTAAGTGTTTGAATAAGAGTGAGTGATCCACATTAATCTCTCAAAGTAGAGTGTTTCGCGTTTGTTGTATTAAGGTTTGTGTTTCTACCGTAAAGAACACGTTTCGTATTGGATCTCCGAGAAGTGTTATTTTCTCGAGGTGGACTAGCCAACTTTGTGTTTGGTGAACCACTTTAAAAATATCGTTGTCAAGTATTCTCTTTCCCTTATCTATTTACATTTCCGCTGTGCATTTAAATTATATCTGTTTATATAATTGTTGTATACTTATTTATTTATACTCTGCTTTATTTATTCTGTATTTATTTATAAAAAGAATTTTTGAAAGTAAAAGATTTTAAATACAACCTTACCCTCCCCTAGGTTGTCCAACATTTGGTATCAGAGCAGGTCTTTCAAAAATATTCTGCATAAATTTCTCTTATTCTTATAAATGGCTCAACAAACTAATATCGTGTTTTCAAAACCTCCTTTGATAGATACTGAAAAGTTTGGCATTTGGGCCGAGCTATTTGAATGTCACTTGCGTGGCAAAAATCAAAAGATTTGGAATATTATAGAAAAAGGGAATTTTAAACCCACCATTGTGAAAGATGATGTCTATATTGATAAACCTATAGATGACTGGACTACTTCTGATGAAGCTCATTTTTGTTTAAACTTTGAAGCTAAGAATATATTATATGCTGCTTTAACAACTGACGAAATTGAAAGAGTATATACTTATAAAACTGCAAATCAAATATGGGAAAGTTTAAATAATACTCATCGTGGAAACACGGAGGTTAAATCTAGTAAAGTGAATATTTTAGTTCACGATTATGAACTATTCGAAATGAAACAAGATGAGTCAATTGACTCAATGTTTAAAAGATTTAACCTTATTGTGACTACTTTGAAAGGTTTGGATCGCACTTATCCTAACGAGGACTATATAAGGAAAATCCTACGAGCCCTTCCTTCGGAGTGGATGCAAAAGATAACATCTTTAGAAGACTCCCGTGACCTTTCCATAATGAAGATAGATGACTTGATCGGTAATCTTAAAGTGCATGAAATTGCACTTAAAAGAAACAAAGATCGGGAGCAAGTTAAAAAGAAATCAATCGCTCTCAATGTCTCAACACCAAAAGATGAGAAGAAAAAGGAGAAAGCTAGCTCCTCGAAAGATCCATCCGAAACTCTCGATGAAGTCGCCATGTTGGTAAGAAACTTTTCCAAATTTCTTAATAATAATAATAAATTTTCTAACAATGGCAGATTTCAAAGAAACGGTAACTACCGTCGTGGTGGTGAAAATCGAAGTCGTAAGTTCCATAAACGAGACGAAAAAGTTAAGAAAAATGGCGACTCGAGTGAAGACGATAAAGCTAAGCCAAAGAGAGGCTTTTGCTACTCATGTGGTGACAAAGACCACTACGCCAATGAATGTCCGAAAAAGAACAAGTTCCAAAAGAAGAAGGAGAAAGCCTTCATTGGAGGCGCGTGGAGCGAGAGTGAAGAAGAAGATGACTATCAAGCCATTTGTCTTATGGCCGAAAGCGACGACGAGGTAAAATCTTCTTACTCGGATTACGATAGTGATTATGAAAGTGATAATGAAAATAATCTTGAAGAATTATATGAATCTTTTCATAAAATGGCCGCTCTTGCAAATCGTTACCAAGATGAGAATGCTATGTTAAAAGAAACTGTAAATGCATGTAAAAAGGAAATAAAAAATGTTAAACAAAAATCTGAAAATGATATGGATATAATTGCTAAATTAGAAACTAAATTAGGAGAAAAAGATTTTTGTAAATCTTGTGATGTTTTAAATAAAGAAATTGCATGCTTAAATAAAAAATCACATGAAAATATTATTTGTACAAAATGTGATATTCTTGATAATGAGATTACTTGTTTAAAGGCTAAATGTGCTTCATATGAAAAAGATAACATGCTAGCTAAAGCCTTTGAAAGTAGTAATGAGAAAGTTTTTAACATGCTAAATATGCCTAACCGTATAAATTGTAGAAAAGGCATTGGTTCCAATACTTGTGTTGATAAATGTTCATGTATACCCATCAAAAGATTTTATGAATCACCTAAAGTAAATACAAGAAATCAATATGTGCAAAAACCTCCGTATGTGCGTAAAATAAATAATGTAAATTATAATACGAGAAAACCGTATGCTCGCATGTACCATGATAAATATTCTAAACCTAATAATAATGCGAATGTAAATGCTTGTTTTTATGTGTATGATAAATATAATCGCAAAATTAAAATGGTAAATAAATGGATTCCAAAAGGAATGTTTAGTAATGATAATCCCGGTGGTATGCGTTTATGGTTTTAAATGTGTTATGTATATGTGTTATATATTATATATAAGTAAAATATTGTTATTTGTACTTTTTATACTATTCATATATATATATACATACGTACTGCAAATATATATATATATATATTTTATTTAATTTTTTTTTAATTCTTATATATATATATTTTGTTTGACTTGACATGTGTTATATATATATATTTGTGTTTGATATATTATATATTAAAGTTGTGTAATGTATTATATATATATATATATTCTGTTTGACTTTATATATATGCATGTTGGTTGACATTGAAACTAATTGTCAAGGACCCACGAGAAATGGGGACCATAAAAGTTACATCTTCATTATTGTAGATTGACCTTGATATGGACTGGATACTCGATAGTGGTTGCACACGTCACATGACCGGAAACAATAATCTCTTTTCATCATATAAGTCATGTGATGGTGGACAGGTAATTTTTGGAGGAAACTCCAAAGGAAATATAATTGGTAGAGGTACAGTTTCTTGCAACAATGTTCAATTTCTTAATGTTAATCATGTTGATAATTTACATTTTAATTTGTTAAGTGTTCGCCAATTGTGTAAAAATGGTATAACTGTTCTCTTCGAAGAAGATTCTTGTAAAATCATAAAAAATGGCAAAGTTCTTTTAAATGGTTTTGTAAAAGGAAATTTATATATTTGTAAAACTGTTGTATCTGAAAGTGTATGCTTATCTTCTATTAATGATGTTTCTACTTTATGGCATAGGCGTTTAGGTCACGCTAATCTAAGATTAATGCAAAACTTAAAAAATAAAGGAGCTTGTGAGTGACCTGCCAAAATTGAAGTTTGATAATCATTTTTGTGATGCTTGTCATGTCGGCAAACAACATCACGTTTCTCATAAATCAAAAAATGTTATTTCTACTCAAAGAGTTTTAGAACTTTTACATATGGATCTTTTTGGCCCGATGGCTATTCAAAGTTTTGGAGGAAATTTTTATACCTTGGTTATTGTGGATGATTATTCCCGTTATACTTGGACTTTATTTTTGAGACATAAAAATGAGGCTTTTGAAAAGTTTAAAATTTTGGGAAAACGAATTCAAAACCAACAAGGTTGTACGATTGTTTCCATACGTACGGACCATGGACGAGAATTCGATAATGATGTACAATTTGGTGCCTTTTGTGATAAACATGGTATAACTCATAACTTTTCGGCTCCTCGAACTCCTCAGTCAAACGGGGTTGTTGAAAGGAAAAATCGAACGTTGCAAGAAATGAGTAGAACTATGCTAAACGAACATCAAGTTCCCCAAAAGTTTTGGTGTGATGCCGTTGCTACCGCGACCTATGTGCTTAACCGTGTCCTAATTAGAGGTATCCTAAATAAGACACCCTATGAACTTTACCGAGGTAGAAAACCTTCCCTAGCTCACCTAAAAGTTTTTGGTTGTAAATGTTTCATTTTAAACACCAAATCCTACTTAACCAAATTTGACCCTAAAGCCTATGAAGGAGTGTTCCTAGGTTACTCTTGGAATAGCAAAGCCTATAGAATCCTAAATAAGGAGACCATGGTAGTAGAAGAATCCCTAAATGTTAGCTTTGACGAGAGTCCTCCCAAACCTAGTGCACCCTTAGCAAATGACAATATCCGTGAAGGAGACGTCTTAGCACAACAACTTAGCAACTTGGATTTAAGTACCCAACCTTCCACAAATAATATTGAATCTAGTGATGCCCCTCCGTGCTTTATTCCACAAGGTATAGATGATCCTAACCTTAGAACCGCTCGAGGCCATCCCGTAGATCAAATTATAGGTGACCTAAACCAAAGGACAACTAGATCACAAATCCATACCCATTGTGCTTTCCATGCCTTTATCTCAACCATAGAACCTAAAACCATAGATGAAGCTTTAGGTGATGAGGATTGGATTATGGCCATGCAAGAAGAGTTAAACCAATTTTCTAGGAATGATGTGTGGGACTTAGTGCCTAGCCCTAGTAGTCAAACCATTATTGGCACAAGATGGGTCTTCCGTAACAAGGTAGACGAGAACGGTGGAGTCACACGAAACAAGGCACGTTTAGTTGCCAAGGGGTACAGTCAACAAGAAGGTATAGATTATGACGAAACCTTTGCACCGGTTGCAAGGTTGGAGTCTATTCGAATGCTTCTCGCTTTTGCAAATGCTAAAGATTTTAAGTTATTTCAAATGGATGTTAAAAGTGCTTTCTTAAATGGTATTATAAATGAGGAGGTATACGTTTCTCAACCTCCCGGTTTTGAAAGTTTTGAAAACCCGACACATGTTTATAAATTAAAAAAGGCGCTTTATGGTTTAAAGCAGGCTCCGCGTGCTTGGTATGATAGATTAAAAACCTTTTTAATTTCTAGTGGCTATATTATGGGTAAAATTGATAATACTTTATTTGTGAAATATGTTCAAAATGATATTGTGGTTGTGCAAGTATATGTTGATGATATTATTTTTGGTTCCACTAATGAAAAATTGTGTAATGAATTTTCTGCGAAAATGACTAGCGAATTTGAAATGAGCATGATGGGAGAGTTAAAATACTTCTTAGGATTGCAAATAAAACAATGTGAAACTGGTATTTTTATTAGTCAATCTAAATATTGTAAAGATATGTTGAAAAAGTTTAACTTTGAAAATGTCAAACCCGTTGAAACTCCAATGACCACAAATTTGCAATTATCTCGTGACGAGGAGGGAAACGATTTTAATGAAAAGATTTATCGTGGTATGATTGGTAGCTTGTTATATTTAACTGCTAGTAGACCTGATATTATGTTTAGTGTATGTTTATGTGCTCGCTTTCAATCTTCACCTAAACAAACTCACTATGAAGCTGTCAAGCGTATTTTTCGATATTTACGAGGTACTACTAATCTTGGCTTATGGTACGCAAAGAAACCCGAGTTAGAAGTAACGTGTTTCGCCGATTCCGATCTTGGTGGATCTATTGTTGACCGAAAGAGTACTAGTGGGGTATGTGCCTTTATAGGTCTCTCACTTGTATCTTGGTTCTCTAAGAAACAACAATCCGTAGCTTTGTCTACCACCGAAGCGGAATATGTAGCCGCCGCAAGAGCATGTGCTCAAGTCCTTTGGATGAAACACACACTTACCGATTTTGAGGTACACCTAACCAAAATTCCAATTATGTGTGATAACTCAAGTGCCATAAACTTAAGTAAAAATCCCGTTTTACACTCTCGTACCAAACATATTGAATTGAGACATCATTTTTTACGAGATAATGTTCAAAAAGGCAAAATCGTGCTGGAAAAGGTTGATTCGGAAGATAATTTGGCCGATATTTTCACTAAAGCTCTAAACAAAAAAGCCTTCTTTAAATTAAGACTTGGTTTAGGCATGCTTGAGTATAACCCTTGATAAATACTAACTCTCAAATATTTCATATTTTGAGGGGGAGCATCTTTCGAGGGGGAGCATAAGCGACTTTCTTAAACCCTTTTTGCTTCGACAAAAGGGGGAGAGAAACCGAGTATGCTCTCGTGTTTAGCGTTGTGTTTGTCATCATCAAAAAGGGGGAGATTGTTGGTGCAAGTGTACCCAGCTTTAAATATTGTGATATATTTTTGGTACACATAAAATCACATCTCCATATTTATTTTGATGATTACAAAACACACCGCATTATTTGTTATCTAATATTTTATCTGAGTGTGCAGATATTTAAATGATCTCGATAATTTTTTATCTGAAGAATCCAAGTCTGAAGAGTTTCGTCATTTTATTTTAAAATGATAAACACCCTAAAATATTTTATCACTTGGATATTTCGTATCTATATAAATATATTTGAATCAAATATATATATAATATATATATGTTTTTATTAAATATATATATAAATCGCAGATATATATATACATTTGTTTTTTATTTAAATCACACTTCATGCTTTTTACTGTTGCACATTAAATGCAAAGAAGTGTGATCAGCCGAAAGAAGCCTTCCAGCGCACTGCCCTCTTGTACGTTTGTCAGGCGGTATACCGCGATGGGCTGCCGGTATACCGCGGCAGCATGCTTTTCGTTGATTGGACCACCGACTGTCAGGCGGTATACCGCCGTGTGCAACGCGGTATACCGCGGGTACAAGTACCGTTGGTTTTTTGCAGGGTTGACCTTCTCCTTGCAGTGTACTTTTTCTGACGCAGGTATACCGCGATGGGCTGCCGGTATACCGCGAAAGCTTCTGCCCTGTTGATCATCCAGTATAAATACATGCATCCACCAGCCTTCAATGCTACACCAACTTCAGCAATAAATTCTCCCTCAGCATTTGATTATTATTCTGCTGCCTTCTTACTCACACTAAATCACTTAAACTGATAAAATTAAATTTTGAGTAAGAAATCTTGAGTTGATAGCAGATTAAAATCTCTCGATTAGTTGAATCAGCAACACAACTCAAGTGATCAAACTCTCTAAAAATATCCAAGTGATAAACCTTATTCAAGAGTGATTATTCATATTAAAATTATACCCTCTTGCAAGTGTTTGAATAAGAGTGAGTGATCCACATTAATCTCTCAAAGTAGAGTGTTTCGCGTTTGTTGTATTAAGGTTTGTGTTTCTACCGTAAAGAACACGTTTCGTATTGGATCTCCGAGAAGTGTTATTTTCTCGAGGTGGACTAGCCAACTTTGTGTTTGGTGAACCACTTTAAAAATATCGTTGTCAAGTATTCTCTTTCCCTTATCTATTTACATTTCCGCTGTGCATTTAAATTATATCTGTTTATATAATTGTTGTATACTTATTTATTTATACTCTGCTTTATTTATTCTGTATTTATTTATAAAAAGAATTTTTGAAAGTAAAAGATTTTAAATACAACCTTACCCCCCTAGGTTGTCCAACAGACCCATCGGGAGAAACAAGGCAAAAAAACATCAACGAGTAATACGTCCGGGTCGAATACGAACGAAAGTGTTACTCAGTTGTTGACGACGTTCAACGACAAGATTGATGATACAATGGAATACAAAATGAAAAAACTCGATCTCGAAATCGAACGCTCAAAACTCGAACGAGATAGGTTGGAACAAGAACTCGAAATCGAACGCTCAAAACGATTTGAGAAAGACTTCGAGTTTTTCATGACCTCGCATGATCACCTTACGAGAGACGTTTTGAGGGTTACTTTAAAGAGAAAAGAGCAAATTAAAAAATTTCATAATTGGTAGTGTTTTGTGTTTTGTATTTTGTAATTTTTATTTTTAATGAATGATATGAATTTTTATTTTTATTTATTCAAAAATATATAAATATTTTTATTTTGTTAAATAATTAAATGTATAAATAAAAGAATTAAAAAAATGATGTGGCGCTGATGTGGCATTGAGGGCTTGAGGGCTTTTAGTTATGCGCTGGAGGTGTTTAGGGCTTGAGGGCTTATCTGATGTGGCGCTGATGTGGCGTTGAGGGCTTGAGGGCTTTTATCTATGCGCTGTGGATGACCTTAGTACATTTAATCCTAGAATTTAATAAAAGCACTTGAGTAAAAACTAAAGAAACAGATCTATAAAAAAGGGAAATTAATTAAAATACTTAAAGTTTGATTTTGATTTATCAAAATAACTTTTGCAAAAATACCCAAAAATCCCGCGACATGTCCCGCGATCGCGGGATAGGGGTTTTTTGAAAATTTAATCATCCGCGATCGCGGAGAGTGTCCCGCGATGCATTCAATTTGGGGTCTTTTGAATTGAATTTTACACTTTTAACCCCTATACTTATTTATTTACTTTACTTTATACCTTTTACTTTCCTAATTTTAATTTTACACCTTCATCATATTAACACATATAATCGTTTATTAACTAAAATACGTTAAAAAAATACGTTTTAATTTTAACAAGTTACACCATTATAATCGTCTCTTCGATACATTCGAAATGAGCCCAGTATTAAATATTTTTTGATTTAATTATTTTATTATATATCATATATACTATATAAAAAATATTTTTAATATTTACAATTCATTTCGTATGTATCGACGAGACGATATTAATGGTGTAACTTGTTAAAATTAAAAAGCATTTTTTAACGTATTTTAGTTAATAATTGATTAAATCGTCAAATTATTTGGATTATACGTCTCGCTGCATTGCAGCGGGTAAATAACTAGTGTGTATATATATAGGGTCTCATTCTTTTGTTAACCATTCATTTAGTGTTAACCTTATTAACTTGTTTCAACCAATAGGAATCAAGAGAAATGGTTGGTTTTACTAATAGTTGGCCGATTTCTGCAGGGGTATTATTGGAAGATCAACTTTTTATTATTTCAAGTAAGTTTACATTCCTAATTTCACGCCATCTAATCTTGGTAGTTATTGCCATATAATCTTGGTAGTTATTATTATATATATTTTTTAATATTAATGATAATCTTTATCCTTTTTTCTCTTAATCTTATCATATCACTCAATTTTTTCAACGTTTTTTTACTGGTAAAATTGCATATATGCATACTTTACATCCTAAACATATATGCATCATTTATCAATTGCATATATGCACATATCAAAGTTGCATATATTTACACTTTACATCTGAAGCATATATGCACATATCAAATTTGCATATATGCACATTCTACACCTACAACATGCACATCAGAGAATTGTATATATACACATCAGACAATTGCATATATGCACATATTACCATTGCATATACTTACACTTTACACCTGTAGCATATATGCACATATCAAAATTGCATATATGCATATTGTACACCCACAACATGCACATCATAGAATAACATATATGCACATTAGAGAATTGCATATATGCACTTATTAAAACTACATATATGTAAATTTTTATATGTGCATATATGCACATATCAAAATTGCATATATGCATACTTTACATCCAAAACATATATGCATCATTTCACAATTGCATATATGCCCATATCAAACTTGCTATCAGTATCCAATCAACATATTTTATACTAACAAATTAATTAAACCAACTATGATAACCCAATCATAGGGCTTAAACCTAAAACAATCAGTTTCCAAACACTTCGATGTTCTTCATCTTCATCTTCATCTTCGTCTTCATCTTCATATCTCCAAACACTTCGATGTTCTTCATCTTCATCTTCGTCTTCATCTTCATCTTCATATTTATCTTTTTGCACACTTCGATGTTCTTCATCTTCATCTTCATCTTCGTCTTCATCTTCATATCTCCAAACACTTCGATGTTCTTCATATTCATCTTCATCTTCATCTTCGTCTTCATCTTCATATCTCCAAACACTTCGATGTTCTTCATCTTCATCTCAGAACGATTACAATAAATCAATGATATTGTTGATGTTATTCTTTGGTTGATTTTGTTTGGAATCGAGATTGGAGAGAGAGTGAGGTTTGATATTTTGTTTCTAAATGAATGAGAGATAAGCTAATCAGGTCCTTGAATGTAGCAATTGATTAAATTGTTTCCTTATCTGATACTTACCCAGATTTATTAAATGACAAGAATACCCCTGTGCATATATGCTTCATATGAAATCAACCGGGTTATTATTTTAATTATGAATTAAAAAATCAATTTAATCTTAACCATTGATTTTGATGATTAATGGTCCAGATTAGTTAACAAAGTTAACACTAATTGAGTGGTTAACAAAAGAAGGGTCTTCTCTCTCTCTCTCTCTCTCTCTCTCTATATATATATATATATATATATATATCGAACTCCTTAACATATTTTAACGTAATTATGTATGTTAAAACGTACTTTTTAACATATCTTAGTTAATATATGATTATTATGTTAATGCGATAATAGTGTAAAACGAAGAGACAATTATAATGGTGTAATTTGTTAAAATTAAAACATATTTTAACTATAAGAGTACAATAAATTAAATAATTAACTATAAGAAAATGAATTTTAAATATAAAAAATATATTTATGTAGTATATATGATATATATTAAAATAATTAAATCAAAAAATATTCAATATTGGGCTCATTTCGAACGTATTGAAGAGACGATTATAATGGTGTAACTTGTTAAAATTAAAACGTATTTTAGTTAATAAACGATTATATGTGTTAATATGATGAAGATGTAAAATTAAAATTAGGAAAATAAAAGGTATAAAGTAAAGTAAGTAAATAACTATAGGGGTTGAAAGTCTAAATATCAATTACAAATCACAAATTTGAGTTGGTAGCGGGACTATTCGCGGGAGAGATTTTCAAAAATGGTCCCTGGTATAAGGGTTAAAAGTGTAAATTCAATAAAAATCACAAATTTGAGTTGTGCCGCGGGGACTCCTCCCGCAATAGCGGGATCACAATTTTTATAAAACACCCTATCCCGCGATCGCAGGATATATCGCGGGATTTTTAGGTATTTTTGCAAAATTTGGAAAAAATTGAGTATTTTGATAAGTTAAAGTCAAATTTTAGGTAATTTAATTAAATTTCCTATAAAAAATCATTTAAAAAAAATAAAAAAAAAGTTAAACCATAAAGTTAAAAAATGCATCCTTTCCCTCCTTATTTTTTACACTTCTTTTAATCTACCGCGATAAAAGGAAAAGAAAAAAAGAAACCAGAAAGTAGAGAGAGAGAGAGAGAGACAGGTCATTGAGAAGTGTGTGAAGTTTGTATCAGAGAAGAAGAGAGCAATCAAATGTTTGGTTGATTTGGGGTTTCATTGTTTCAACACACCACCACCACCACCACCACCAAGATCCATTCAAAACAAAACCTTCACTCCACATCCATAAAACCCTTTTACTGATCATCTCCTTTCTCCCATGACAGAAATCAGGGTTTCACCTCTTTATCTGATTCTCTCCACCTTCGTCTCCATTTATCTGTTTTACTTTCAAGCTCAAGCCGCCCCTGCTGGTATGCTCTCTCTCTCTCTCTCTCTCACACACACACACATTCCAATTTCTGTGATTCAGTTTTTTGTACTACTCGTATTCATGATTATTCTGTCGTGTTTAATCAGCTACGGTGATTAAGCAATTATCTTCCATTCTTGAGTGGACAGCTAGGTCTTCATCTAAATCACCATCATCAGGTATTTTTATTTTTATTTCTAGGTCTTGTTATTTTATTATTATTATATCGTAATTCCATCCAGTCATCCAGATATAGTATTAGATTGTTAGTCAAGAACCCTAGATTTTCCAAATATTAAATTGATTTGTTAAGGGGGTGTTTGGGATTGCTTATTTAAAACAACTTATGCTTTTATATAAAAGTGATTATTAACTTATGTGGTGTCAAACAGGACTTTTAAAAAAAGTGTTTGGATTAGCTTATGATGGTACTAAAACGTAATAAGCTTGTTTGGGGTTGCTTATAAATGTAAAATAACCAAAAAGTTGATAAGTTGTTTCAAATAAGTCAATAAGTTAGAATAAAATGACTTATCAAAAACTCCTTTTATCACTGATGTCAAACCGCTATAAGCAGTTGTCTTTTTTAACATCCAAACACTAAAAACTGTTTATTATCGGTACCACACTGGAAGAAGCTAATAAGCACTTTAAATAGAAGTAAGTGCAGTGCAGTGTGTGATGATTTATTTGTAGATAAAGTGGATGACACTTTAATTATTTATTTTGGATCAACAGATGGGAATATTCTTCAATTTGAGGATGGATATTTGGTAGAAACCGTTGTGGAAGGGAATCAATTAGGGGTTGTGCCTTATTCAATTCGGGTCTCGCAGGATGGTGAATTATTTGCTGTTGATGCAGTCAATAGTAACATCGTTCGAATTACTCCTCCACTGTCTCAATGTAAGCTCATTTTCACATTAAAAAGAGACTTTTTATGATTAACTAGCATCCTAAATTTTACATTATTCTGCTATGGTAAATAATCTAAGAAGGGTGTAATCTAAAACAACTGGCTGCAATTGTGTTGATTCACCGATGTCCCTATATGGTCATTTGAAGGTCTTTGCTTTGGATTTTGTATCGATTTCACTTACTCATTCTGACTGTTCCCAATAACTTCTGAATACAGATAGTAGGGCAAGATTGATTGCCGGGTCCTTTCAGGGTTACACTGGACATGTAGATGGAAAACCAAATGATGCTCGTTTTGATCGTCCTAAAGGGGTTACTATGGATGATAAAGGGAATGTTTATGTTGCTGATACCTCAAATCTTGCCATTAGAAAGATTGGTGAAGCAGGTTTGACATTGATTTCATCTCATAGATGTAAAATAGTTTCAAACTGGACGATTGCAACTTTAGATCTTGAAATAGTTCAATAGGTTGATTTGTAACTATAGATCTTGAAACACCAATAAATTGAAATAGGATACTTTTCTCATTCAACCGCTAATGCCCTTTGTCATAATTTTTGGAAGCTCGTTGACATTTGAAACTTTTCTGGAAAATACTTCAAGTTCACAAAGGTTATTGAAGAATACATTTATTCACAGGTGTGACGACAATTGCTGGAGGAAAATCAAACGTAGCAGGGTACAGGGACGGGCCAAGTGAGGATGCACAGTTTTCAACTGACTTTGATGTAATTTATGTGAGGCCAACTTGTTCATTGCTAGTTATTGACCGAGGAAATGCTGCTCTTCGACAAATTTCTCTGAATCAAGAGGATTGTGATTTCCACTACAGCTCCGTTTCTTCCACAGGTTTGAAGACCTTTTAATGGATTGAAGTAAAACTTGACCTTAAATATGTTGCTTGAAGTTGGTCTATAGCCTATTTGTTTGAACCTGAAGTAAGAGTGAGAATCTTATAGTACTACGCCTTGGACATTATGAATAGAAGCCTAACCATAATGATATATAGGGGTTCTTTATGGACAGTTGATGCTCTACATGTCTTCTTTCCCATGGATTATTGTTATTTTCAAATACAATGTTGGCTAATTTTGCCTTTTATGCATTTGGGCAGATCTCGTTTTGATAGTTGGTGCTATCTTGATAGGATATGTTGTATCCATGCTTCAACAAGGTTATGGTCCCTCATATTTCTCAAAAGTGGTAAGAGTCTAATGCATCCTTGCTTAACTTTGGTCTAATCATGTTAAAGATTTGCCAAACCTTCTCCACCAGTATCTTTGGAAGTCCATTTGTTAAAGAAATTCATCAATCCAAGTTGTTAAAGAACAAACTCATCTATGAAAAGAAAACCCAAGTCCTTTCTCGTTTAATCAACTGCAATGATGCTGAATGGAAAAGATATCTTAGTCATCCCCCCCACCTTTAACTTAAAGATTGTGTACCCACTGCAAATTTTTAATTCTATTTTTATATTTAAGCCTATCATTTTTCATGGTTACTTAATACATTCGAATTTAGAAAAATGTTCTGATTATTATCTGCTAATTTGGCATGTGTATGGCAGCATAAGGTAGATAATGATGCGAAAGGATCAAGCAAGGAAACACCCACTAAAACCCAAACTCAAACTGTGGAAACCATTAGAGAGGAACAAGAAGCAGGATGGCCATCGTTTGGGCAGCTCATTCTGGATCTATTCAAGCTCGCTCTCGAAGGCTTTGGTAACATCTTTGTTTCTTTCAACCCCTTAAACACTCCTAAAAAAGGCCTCACCCCATTAAAAGATTCTCTCATAATGCCCGAAGACGAGCCTGCTAATCCGCCCCCATTAGTTCAAAAACACAGAACTCCAACCCCCCTTTCAGAAACCCGCCATGCCCACAACCCAAACGAAAAATACCCAGAAACAAAGCCCACTAAGCTCAGATCATCTAGCTTAAAAGATCCAAGCAAGCACAGAGTCTCGAAGAGAGAAGAATATGCCGAGTTTTATGGGGGGGCTAGTGGCGAAGTTCCTCATGTTCGGTCCAAGAGTCAGAAGGAAAGAACAAAGCATCGGCCAAGAGAAAAACGAGCAGAGGTTCCGTTCCAGGGCGAGCAAAAACCGGTTGACCTAAAACCGGTCAACTACGATGATCCTAAGTTTAGCTATATGAGGAACAAGTATGGAGACTCTTATCGTTACAATTAAAAAGTTGTACAATTATTTCTAGTGTTGTAGGCTTTGCCAAACTAAACTTTTGAGATTTTTTTTTTTGCATCTGGGTTGTTGTAGCTTTCATTTTCTTGGTGGCTTTAAGTGTTTGTACAGTGGGATGATGAATTTGTACCATGGGTAGGTGCTAAAGCTACTCAAGAATGACTGGTTATGGTGGCTTCTGTTTCAGGAAAGTTTCTATCTTTTTCTTGAGATAGATTTTATCCAAGAAAGTATCTATAATTGGAAACTAGTTGCCTGCAATCACATGAATCTGAAAGGTGAAACTTTTTATCACGAGAAAGACCAATGGAGCTGCCCAACTACCCCTATTTAAATCTTTCTGGGAAATCTTTATTTGCCTTAATATTAACTACCATAGCTAGCAAGCTGGCTTCAACCACTATCTGTGAAGTTTTAAGCTGATTGCAGGGATCGAAAATGGGTTGTTTTGGATCGTCGCTAATTAAACAAGACAGTAAGTCTTTCACCCTCGAAGCAGCTGTTTTTCTTTCTAGATTCTTAGTGTTTTTACGGCATGTGTTTTCATAGAAACAATCTCTCTAAAGGTAAAGTCTATGTACATATGTACATCTTGCACTCCCCAGACCCTACTATGGGGATGTTTACTTTACATTAAGTTTTGTACGAGTTAAGTTGACTATTTGGTGAAGGAGGCAGAGAGAGAGAGATGAGAGAAAGATGGTTAGATTATTCCTAGGCATTTTTTGTATTAATTTGTTTAGGATGGCTTAACGGGGACAAGTGAATTTATTCTATATAGCCATTTTAACTTAATGGCTTAATGATTAAGCCATAAAGAAACACTCATATATAGCTGGGATTCATTAGGTTTGGATATCTTAATTTCAATGGCAGGAACAACGAAACAAATAAGGAAGCCAAAGCCCTGGAAATTCCCACGGCCGGTTACATGGAGTCAGCTGGTGCAGATGCGTGACGAGTTTTGGGATACAGCTCCACACCATGGTGGCAAAAAAGGTAAAAAAACCCCGAAAGGTCTTCAAGTTACGGATTCTAGTCTTAGGGGTTGTTTGTTTACCTCTTAATGGTTCCATTAAGAGGCAACCTCTGAATCGCTAAGAGGTAAATCCTGTTTGGCAAAAAAATGTCCGTCTCTTAATGGTTAAAAAATCCTCTGAACGATTTAGCATCCTAGGCCTCCCTTAACCATTCAGCACCCTGATTTCATTCTAAACAATTACCAAACAACCATATTTCATTTTGCATTATATCATAAAAGCCTCTTAATCATTCTGCACTAAACCATTCAGCAACTGCCAAACAGCCCCTTAGTCGATACATTTATAGGTTTGTGAGTATTGTCTCTAAGAAAAAGACAAAAAAGGGTAACTTTATAAACTTGTTTTGCATTCTTCTTCTTCTGATAAATGTTTATTTGGATTATGCAAAAAGAAATCTGGGATGCGATACACGCAGCAGCTGAGGCTGATATAGAGCTTGCTCAAGCAATTGTGGACAGTGCAGGGGTCATTGTTCATAAACCTGATATGACAGTTTGTCATGATGAAGGAGGTGTCACCTTCACACATCTCTTCTTCTTTCATACATCTATTAGAACTCATCGGATTGTATAATAATACAACCCAACGAGCTTCCGACTCCATTTCCAAGCACCATGCTTTTGGAACTTTTTGTATTACTTCCATCCTACATACATGGAAAAAAAACAATGGGTCCCAACATATATAAACCCATTTAATATTAATATTTACTTTTCCACCTGTGTGGGACGGATATACAAAAAGTTCCAAACACCACGTTCGCAGGTTTCTTTCTCGATCACGAAAATCCTATGAACAACGGGAACTTATATTTCCTCGTGTTTGCAGGTACCAAATACGAAATACCAAGGTATGTCTTGAGCGAGCCAACAAACTTGATACAACTAAGCTGAAAGCACGGGAAACACAAGGCACAAACTGTAGCGAAAGACTGGGTGTGTATCTTGTATAACAGTTTAATCCAAGTAGTTTTTCAGGCCTGGTTCACTTTTACATTTTAACTTTTCCAGGCTTATGATTTCATTGTGATACCAACACTTCAATATCACTCTTCTGATGAGTTTTTAGGCATTTCTTTGTGATCCTTTCCAGCACTTCTGTCAAAAATAAACTGCAACTTTCAACTTTCAACCTTCTTTCCTATGTATTTGTGCAACCATGAAAGCCTCAACTACCAACTTTGAGAGAAAAAAATGTACAGCTAAGAAAAAGAAAGTGATGCAAAGAGCAAAACCAAAAGAAAATAGTAGTACATCAGGGCTAAAATAGTAAAATTTAATCGGCATACAACCCTACATAACAAAACTAGAATACCATGAATGAGAGAATTGGAAAGCCTCATCAAACCTTCTTGAAAAATGACATAATATTCCCCTGCTTAGGATCCTTGGTACCGGCTTTCTTGTTTCCCGCTTTCGCTGTTGCATGAGACGAGGCGTTACCTAATGCAGGCGACTTCTTAGGAGCTGCTGCAGGTGGCCTGAATTAAAAAAAAATAGATGCAGTCTTTAATAACCAAACCAAACAAACCCGGTAAATACCACACGGGTAGGGTTTGGTGGGTAGACAGCAGGGACAGACCCACGAAGTTTAAGCGGTGGCACCATTTGTTTCTTTTGACTATAAGAAACAAATATAGGGATATTTTCACAAAATCATTATTTTGGTCTGTTGGTTAGTTCATTTCTTTTCATATGTGAGGTCATGTGTTCAAAGTCTTTTACTGCATTTTTCTTTTCACAAACATAATAAATCTGAAATTAAAAGCTAAAAACTAAGAAAATGACATTAACAGGATTCAAACTCGGGTCTGGGGTAAAAGAAAAGGCTTGCGAACCAACTCTACGAAGGAAAACTTGTGTCATTATTTCTTTTCATATGTGAGTTCCTGGGCAACACACGGCTAAAAAGTATCATCCAGAACGACTTATCTCATGGTGTTCCATCTTTATACCATCGTCATAAAATAGAAACGAAGTTACAAAAAGAAAAAAAAGAGAGGAAAGAATGCAGTATAATATTAACAATCACAGTATGATATCCAATATCATGTCATTAAGAATACCGAAGGAGAATTCCAGATGATGAAACTTCACTACTTCAGAAATATATGTACTATGTGTGTGTATATATACAGGTGGAGGTTCAAACGAGAGCACCTACATTTGATGAAAATGCCCTTTTACTACAGTCAATAACATGTGATGGTACACGTGAAGGGACCTGTTGGTGTGCGGTGACATGGCCCGCAAAGTAGGGCCGCGCCAGAGGTCGCTAGTGTCTGATTAAGTATCACATGTGAATATGCGAGGGACTGCAATAAAAAGAGTGTTCTCACGTTTCCGTAAAATGAAAGTGTTCTCGTTTAAACCCTTCCACACACACACACACACACACACACATGTATGCAGTATGTATGGTATGACAAAACAAGATCGGTATAATGATAATTACCTGTTGACAACATTGTTTCCAGTATTACTGTCACCAGGCTTTGTCTCTTTCTCATCATCCTCCCAAACCACCTCAGTTACTGAATAAAAAATCAATTAGATGTAATTCATGTTTGTCACAAATAAAAACATTCATCTGTAAAATCAGAGAACTGAATGGCATAACCAGAGGCAGATCCAGAAAATATTTAAGTAGGGCACAATATTTAGCATAATATAAAATAAACAAATATTAATTATAAAAAGCACAATATTCATCAAAAAATAACATTGAAGTGGTTTTTTTCCTTCTTGCTTGCTGTTACCAAAAAAAATTAAAAGCACAATGATAAAACGTAAAGAAAGCATCTTGCACAATCATACCTTCTCTCCCACGCTCGTCGATTCGTGTCTTCAAAACTTTTCTCTTTTTAAGCACATTTTGAGCAGCATCGCTCACTTTATCTTTCTGATTTGTATCATCCTTATCAGGGCATTGATTTTCGTTTGAAGTGGGACCCCTTTTCCGGTCACCGCTTTCTTCTTTCAACATAGATTTGGGAAGAACTTCGGGCACCTTTTCCTTCTCAACCTTCACTTTCTCTTCCATCGGTTCATCAAAATCCAGATTCTTATTTTCCAGACTTGAAGTTTTAGTACTTTTCTTTGAATCAACCGAAACTTGCTTCTTTGGAGGATCTGGCGAGGCTAGATTCACTGCATCTTTGCCATCATCATCTTCATCAGAGAAATCAAAGACAACCCTCCTCTTTCTATTATTTCCTTCACCATTGGACGCTCTCTTGAAGTTCATTTGCTCATCATCACCGTCACTGCTTTCATCCTCTAACAATTCATTAGCACGTACTTGAGCATCTGCAATATTTTAGCTCAATTAGATAGAGTCAGGTTCAGGGGAAAGCAGCAAAAAAACAAAAAACTGAAGAACACCCTGGTAACCATTCACTTGGACGCCATGCACATGTGCATAAATACCAAGAAACAGCTTCAATTACTTGTATGCACATGTGCATACCGTATAGAAGAACGGTTACCAGGGTGTTCCTCAGTTTCTCAAAATTTTGGGGTTTTCCCCTGAACCTCCCTCCAATTAGATATTATGTTTGAAATGAAGTAGCCTTTTACAGCAAATGATTCAATACAACATTTCAGCTATATTACTGTGATTAAAAGTAAAACAAACCATTAGAAATAGGAACGGAATTCTCGGTTTTTATCGAGGCAGAATCCGGCTTTGGATTTGACGATGCACGGCCCCACATACTAGCTAACGAGCCTGCAGTCCCAGAAGAGCTTTTATCATTCTGGTTTTTCTTTTTGTTAGAAGGAACTTGCTCTTTATGTGCAACTGGTTTGCCATCTTGTTTTAGAGCTTGTGCCTGATGACTTCCGCTTTGAACATTTTTGCCCTGATCAGGCTTAGGGTCCGATTGCTCAACCTTTTTTTCTTGACGTAATGAAGTGTCTATAGCTTGCTTAGAAGAACTAGTTCTGGATGGTCCACAGATTCCTACATTTTTCAACGGTGGAGCTGCACTGCTGCTTACAGGTGGTCCCTCACCATTGCGTTTTACATATGAATTTGAGACCCCACAAAACCTGAAGAAAATGCAGTCAGAAGTAGTACTTATCCCACAACGCCAAGTTACATGTGTGTGTGTAAATATAGGGTCAGGTTTAGGGGAAAACCGCAAAAAAATGTAAAACTAAGGAGCGCCTTAGTAACCGGTATGCACATGTGAATACAAGGAATTTGTAACATGCGCACGTGCATAAAAACTAAAAAACAACTTCAATTACTTGTATGCACATGTGCATACCGTCAAGATGAACGGTTACGAGGATGTTCCTTAGTTTTTCATTTTTTTGGGGTTTTCCCCTAAACCTCTCTCTCTCTCTATATATATATATATAGAGAGAGTCCTACTAAATTGTAACCGCTAAATGTGTGTAACCGTTGTAACCCGTCGATTTCATAGGTTTTTTTGATGAACTTTTTTTATGGAATTGTTTATTTTGATGAAATTGTTTCATATCATTCATTTCTTGATGAATTTTTTTTATGAAATTTGTAGTTTCATATGTTTTTTTCGTTTTTATGAAACTTTTCATATATTTTCGTTTTCACCTATGAAACTACAAATTTCATAAAAAAATTCATCAAGAAATGAATGATATGAAATAATTTCATCAAAATAAACAATTTCATAAAAAAAAATCATCAAAAAAACCTATGAAATCGACGGGCTACAACGGTTACACACATTTAGCGGTTACATTTTATTATTTGTCTATATATATATATATAGTTTGGGCATCCTCGTCCTTTGAGATAGCTTTTGGGAGTGAGTTCTACCCAACCCCATTTATCAATTCGTACACATCTACTTCAATGCACAACAACTCAATTATACAGCAACAAGAGCCAATCATGTATTGAATGAATTTGATAAAAAAAGATATGAGCATCTCACCGGTTATCCCGCAAGCAATTAACAATATTCGAGGGCTCCTTGAAAAGCTCTTCTGCTTGTATATATTCAGTATTCCAAAGCACTGCTGGATCCTTCGGGATACAAGCTTGGACACTATAGATTTGAATTGAACATTCGTCACTAAATTCTTCTTTGGCTTCTGCATAAAAGAATAAGAGGATTTGAACATTCCGAATTTACAAGAAAAAAAACATCAAATAATCCCACAAGTTAAGCTATTATGTAGGCCGCCATATGCCATATTACAACTGCTGAACTGCATAATCTAAATCTATTGCATATTTGCATGCAATACTAGTGGTACAGAGTCTGACCTGAAAGTTTAGAGCCCAAAATAAGCTTTATATGGTAAGCTGAAGGATTATTCTTCAACCATCCAGACAGAGAATACACAACTTGCAGTTGACTTCCATTCTTCTCCACGAACTCTTGAAGCAGCCTATGCACAAAGACGTTAATCAAAATCTCATAAATGGATGTATAAAGCGAAATTAGACCTATGAGATGACCTGAAAAGGAAGAAAAACAACTCACTTCTTGGCAGTATTTGATGACACCAAAAAGTTCCTACTCAGCCATTTGTAAGAAACCTAACAAAAATAAACATGAATTTGGAGATACAAACATGTGTTAAGCGCCAAAGAAAATACAGAAAAGCTTTTGGCATCATATAGAAAAATTGTTTGAAAGTGTGGTGAGTTTGGATTCTTTTAAAATCAAGTTAAGATCGAACATCCATCAGTATCCAAAGGCGTCTTTTTTCTATCTATATGCATACAGAAAAACATCTTATTCAAATATGCGAAATAAGGAGCTGTTTGGCAGTTGCTGAATGGTTTGGTGCAGAATGATTAAGAGGCTCTTATGATATAGTACAAAATGAAATATGATTGTATGGTAATTGTTCACAATGAAATTTGGGCGCTGAATGGTTAAGGGAGGTCCAAGATACAAAATCAATTAGAGGGTTTTAGAACCATTTAGAGGCAGACTTTTTTTTGCCAAACAAGATTCACCTCTTAAGTCTTAACAATTCAGAGGCTGCCTCTTAGTGATTAAACTCAGATTACTGCCACAAAAATAAAAAAATAGTACCAATTGAGTGCTCTTAGGGTTTGTAGGTATAGGTAATGAGAAACCCAAATAGAACTGCGATGTGCAGCACATAACACACTTCAATCATATCATACATCGATATTATTTTCCCCTATAACACAAATTGACTAAAGAACAACAATAAACAACCGACTTGAGACTAGCGATCAGTAATATTGTTGTCAATTTTTAACCTAGAATTCAATTTCTCGTACGTTTCAAGACTACAAAGAGAACAAGATCAAGTACAATAAGATATTTTGAAAAACCTAACGAGAAAATTGGCCAAGAAATTAAAGAAATCGACATCAAGAGGAGAGAGATACCACTTGAAGCTTATCGGAAACGAGTGCTTGAATCTCATCAAGAATACCTAGGGTTTCGATGTCGGCCATATCTCCTGAGGTCAGGTGGGTGAGAGGGATATATTCCTAACCAAATTTGCACGGATTTTACAAGATTTCATCGCTTTCTCTTCCCTACAGATTCTTGATTTCCCGCCATTTTCTTTGACGCTTTTCTTTTTCTATTTTCCATTTTTTTCCTCGTTTGAGGATTATTTTTATACCTCTCCATCCACACATTCCACAGTGGACTTGTTCGTACTGTTGTGCACGTGCCGGCAAAGATGGCACGTGCTTTCGCCGGACGGTAAGAATCGGAATAATTTAGTCGCTCTTTGTTTAGAACGAATAAAATCCCTTTAGTGGGTTTAGTTTGTTAAGGAAAATAGATTAAACACAAGTAAAAGCAACATTGATTATTTTAATTTTTAATTTGATTGTATATATATTTAACATTTTTTTTCATTTTTAAACACGTTGTTTTACACAAAATAACGATATATTATAATTTGTATTCAATGTTTTGTCTTCATAATTCCGATCACTTGTTTGAACATGGTTTTAAATATTATTGATGTTGTCATACTCACCTTCTTTTGTTTCTCCTCATCGATTTTCTATCATTTTCAGTACTCTAAAATAGTCGAGAAATTGAACAACATATATGGGTCAGTATTTCTTATGTATATATCTGTTTTTTTAATCATTTCTTGCTTTTTTTAATATCGATTTTGTTTTGCCACAATGAGCGATGATCAATCTTTTTTGTTTTTTATTTATGATTTTTTTTCTTGATCTCGATTTTTTTGTCATACAAAGTTGCCCAATAATCAAAAGTGTCTCCAACGAATTTGAGGATTACTTGTTCACTCAAAACCAAATGTTATGATTCCAAAATACAATGTACATCGATTTTGGTCTCTTGAAGGCACATGTAAAGGAAATTTTTTTGTGATGGTTGGTTCTGAAAAAAAAACATGTAGTTTGGTGTTATATATAAACTTGTTTGAGTTGTTATCGAATATTCTGCAAGAGTAATCGATATAAACAAATGAGCATTGGCCACCAGGATCATTTAGGTATATATAATCTTAAATGAAATTTTAATAAAATTCATTACTTTTGGCCTTATCAAAAAGGGATGTAGACACATGAGAAAAACATGCATTTGATTAAAATCTCATTTAAGGTTTATATCTAAGTATACATAACCGTAATTAGTAGAGACGTCCAAGGTGCTCTTCTTGCATATGTGTCTTTGACAACCTTTTGAAGTCCGTTTTAGGGGAGTTTTAATGCTTTATCAAACGCTTATCAGGTGTCAGTTTGCCTTTCTGGGTGAATATAATAAGGATCGATAATCTGAGGGGCAGACGCATTGCTTGACTATTTATTGTAATTTTTTATCACTTCAAAAATATATATTGATTGTTTTTGACCCCCAATACTCCAATAGGTATAGGATTTGACCCCCAATTTTTTTTTACCCTAGTTTCATTTACTCTAATTTATATAATTTGTTTTTTCCATTAATTATTAAATGTTAATATATTGTTAAGGTTAAGGTTGTTACTTGATGCCTAGAAAATTGTTTTGAATGATTTTCTTTGCGATCCGTCTGAAAGAAAAAAAAGTTACGGAATATCATTTTGGGCAAATAGATAAATAAGATGAAGATATCTAATTAGAGAACATTATTAACCACCTGGGCACGTAGCCACGACTAAAATTCCGACCCCCATCACTAAAATTCCTGGATCCGCCTCTGGATAATCTTACCCCGGTAAGTGAAAGAGAGAACTTTTACCCGGTTAGCGCTTACCAGATAAGACTTAAGAGACGTGTTACGTTTATCAATATTTCATCTTGATGACCGTGAATGTTACCCAATAAAATAAATGAGGGTGACGACTCTTGTCGATAGACGCTTATCGGGTAAACATTTGGTAAACAACTTTGTATAAATAACTTGGTTGAATATCTTGAAATTTTGGTATTCAAACAATATATAGGGTATAACATTGATTTCCTTATTGTTATATTATCGAGCAGCATGGCAACATATTCATGTGGGTTGGTAATGGGATCCATAACTCCTTCACGATCAAAAGTTATTTGATATATATTACTTAATTTATATTTTATATGCGTCAGAGGTTGACTGGAGGACATGAAAGAAACATATAATTTAGAGACTAGGATCTTTGTATCCATATTCCACAAATAATTATGTAACATGTATATTGTTTTTGTATGTATGATTTGTGGTTGATTATGTAAAAACACATATGGTTTAGGCTATAATTAATGACTAATACATTACACAATCACATTTAAAGGTTAAATCGGAGCAATATTTATATTTTCTGTGAAGATGTAAACCTCATCATATCCCTTCCTGCGCCCAAAAAAAAGAACAAGTATCAGAGCAGGAGACTCAGGGGCCGTTTACCTAATCACTTACCCGGGTAAGTGCTTACGGGTAATATTCAACACTATCACTTACTTTATGGGTAGATTTTAGTCCACCAAAATGGCATAAGCGCTAACCGTGGTAAGAGCAGTCACACTCACTTACCAGGTAAGACTCTTGGTCCTTGCTTCCGCTCTTACCGGGTAAGATTCTTAGTCCTTGTCATATTCAGCCGGTAAGCTAATGTGACTTGATAAGCACTTACCCGGGTAAGCGTTTTGTAAACGGCCCCTTATACTATTCATAAACCATTATTTCATTGTCCCAAAATAAGCATTCATATTTCTGTATTAATTTATCTCAACCAAAATAAATGTCTTAAAGTAAATGTCTACTTTTCAATTTAACATTTAATCATGAGACGAAGTAATTCATTACTTCCTCAGTTATTAAGGGTAAATTGTCATTTGGATGATTAAAAAGTGTAACAATTACGTATTTTCCTGAAACCGTGCATCTTTTTTAATATGAACATTTGTTTTGGGACGAAAATGTATAATGCTCAAAAAGTACTTCTTGAAAAACTTACCCAGCTTTTCCACAGTAAGTGGGGCGGTAATTGTAAATAAGGTTATCCAGCACTTCCTTAGCAGGCGGCTTGTTGGAGGATTTTCTAGCCTCACTGCAAATGCAAATGCAAATGCAACCAAAACCAATCTTTTATTACATGTTTCACTGCTCAAAAGATAAAGTTACCTTTTCTTTTATTTGTGGGGGATCAAATACATTTTAAAACCTCAAACTTGATTTAATCAACACCTTCATTAATGGTATTCAACTGCTCGAAAAACTCACCCGAATCGACACCTTGAGTTATCAGAAACGTACCTCACGAAAAAGTTGGCAACATTTTGAGTCACTTGAATTGCATCATCTGAATGTGGAATCATCGACTTGCCCCACTCAAAAGCATTTTTCTGCATCACATCACATTTACTTCAAGATTAATAAAAAAAATTGTGGGTAAGCAGCAAATCTAAAATGTAAGGCATAGACATAGTTGATAAACAGCATAACATTAATACCTCTGGGTGCCACTGGACACCAGTCACTGGATAGCTTTCTGATTGAACTGTTGATACATACACCTGATCCAATTGTTTTTCAAAATTTTAGATATTTGAAGCATAGAGAAAAGTTCGCCTAAAAATGATACCATAATCAATCTGAAAGCTATTATTATAATGCCATTGCACAATATGATTAAGCTAAGCACCTTGTTTTTGTCATCGGCAGTAGTTGTTAAGATCTTGAAGAAGCTGCACAATTCCTTGTTCCCTAGAAATGTTTTTGGCGATATGCCAAACTGTTAGACAGACAAATAAAACCTAGGATTAGAATAATTCTTTGGATATGCTGGCACGCAAGTATGCCAATCCAGATTAAGGTCATTTAATATACATCTAAGGGGCTGTTTGGTTGGTTTTCCATTAAGTCCTGTATGGATAAAGCTGTCTGTGTTGATTAATACAGGTTGAAAAGGTTTATGTTTGGAAGGGTTTTTTCATAGATGGGAGGAGCATGTTTTTTAATTGGGAGGGGCAGGTTTGGAAAGAAAAAAAACTTGGCTTTCTGCATAAAGCCCCCCTGGAAGCTTACTGAATAAGCCACTTTCTATATCATTAAGCCACTACCAAACAGTCATGTATAGCTGACCAAATAAGTTGTAGGTCTCATTAAGCTTATTAAGTTGCTAACAAACAAGTCCATAATATACCACACAATGTTTGAACTCACTTTATGGTTTTGCATCACAAGGCATTCTGTACTCAACTTTGCAAGCAACTCAGGAGCAAATCTGTAGAAAAGCAAAAACATTTACTTAACATTTTAGTTCTAGAAATCATACAAGTGTTACAGATAAAGGGATGGGGTTCGTGACAAGGGTTACACAAGACAACCACAGGCATTTTGCCAATCTATGAACCTAATCCTTAAATCTTTATGCAAAAGTGAGACCCTTTGCCGATATTTTGGAAACCAAGTACACAGATACTCCTTTTTTATTAAGTTCTTTTTTGTAAGAAAAGACTAAGCTTTGTTTATTAACATAACTCACTGGGTACCACTGAAACTGAGCCATGCTTAATTACACCAACGATTTTAACAGCAATAATTTCAATAGCAAAAGTAAAAAACTTTAAACTAGCAAGCTACCAAACCATGTAGTACCTTTGAAATAAAGTTCCTTCAATATTTATGTTCTTCACGAATTGAAGCGTAGACGCTTGATCTGATGCGCTGAAGGCTTCAAGAATGTCATTGTTCTAGTGACACAAAAGAACATACATATAGTCATACCCAAAACAAGGAAAATCAGATCAAACAGTAAAAAAGGTACTTGGATTAGCTTTACTGCTAAAGATTAAAGAAAGAAAATCCAGGAAAGGAAAAAAAGTTAAGCAGGAAACAAAGAATTATCTTCTATAACTGAATCATCCTTTGTAATAGACATTGAATTCTAGCCATTGACGCGAACTTTAAACATTGTATTTGAATATGTTTTATCCCAGATGAGAAAGATCCTCGAGAAGCACATGTAGAGAAGTGTGATCAAAACTGGGTGAACAGTGAAAGGCGATGCATAAACAAGCAGTAATACATAAGTGAACATGGCTTACTTTGCTAACAACCATCGTTACGAGTTCAAAACCTAAGCATATTGCAAGCAATGGGAAATGGTCACCTGCATCATTCTTCTTCAGGACTTGCTGCAAAAGTAG
The DNA here is from genome assembly GCA_033807775.1 of Saussurea involucrata. NCBI lineage: Eukaryota > Viridiplantae > Streptophyta > Magnoliopsida > Asterales > Asteraceae > Saussurea > Saussurea involucrata. The sequence goes on from CM066323.1 coordinate 7,650,757, forward strand.
AGAATAAGAGAAGCCAATAATGTTAAGAGCACATGACTATGAATCAAGAAGTTATGAACTATATCGGTTTCATAGCAACAAATTCCAAGTAATTGTTTTGACAATGTTTGGAATCCCACTTTCAGCCTACCCCAAAAAGATTGAGATTAAAGGTTTGATGTTATTGTAAGATAGTTATCCCATGTGACTTCAATAATTCAATTGTAAATAGATTGTTTTCTAGATGGGGTAATTATATGAAGATTAGTTCATCAAATGCATTACTCAAAGTGTATCTTTTAGAAATTTTTCGGAGGTGGTTTCAGAAAGATAGATAAAATCACTCTTTTTGGTAAGATAATGGAAAAATAATCACCCTATTTTACTATTGCCTTTTAATATAGTGTATGTATTTCAGTATTTGTATAGAAAGGTGCACTTACATTAAAAATTCCCTCAAGGACATCAAAGTATAGGCCAGTCTTAGCTGATCCACCGGTAAAGAGCACTCCATTGACCAGATTGAGTTTCTGTGATACAATTGCACAAGTTACCTTACGAAACACTACCAAAATATAATGTGCATGCCCAAATTCAACAACACTATTTCATATATAACACAAAAAAACACCTCCACAGGATCTGCCAGCATCAATCGAATACAGTTACTGCCTCTACTCTAAAGTTATACAAATATATTTGGGATTTTGTGTTAAAAATGAATCACATATCACTTGACCTTATTGAATGCCTATACTTTGATATTTCTCTTTAATCAGAACCACAAACATTGGTGGTAAGTGGTAACTGTGGATATCATGAGTGCAACAGTTCAGTTATATTGGTTGTATGACAGTGTACACATAAAACTTCCAAGTTTTTGATGAATCTTATCACATAAAGTCAGAAACAATCAAAATGGACAACTGCAATTGAATTTATAAGGTCACGATGATCATAGAAATGGTCAACTCAACTGTTACATCGCCTATATCCACCAGCTTATTTATCGAGTGACAGAATTCAAACCTCAAGTTTATGATGAATCTTATTACATGAAGTCACGTAAAACTTCAAGTTTATGTGTACACATAAAACTTCAAGTTTGTATGACAGTGTACACATAAAACTTCAAGTTTATGATGAATCTTACTACATAAAGTCAGAAACAATCAAAATCGATAACTGCAATTGAATTTATAAGGTCACATAGATCATAGAAATGGTCAACTGTTACATTGAGTGACAGAATTCAAAGAGATTTATCGATTTCGAACAGTTTGAGATTAATTTCAAATTTCGAAAACGGAAAAACAAAATCACAGCCATATAAATTAAAGAGAAGAGAAATTACACTCTGTAGAACCTCATGAGGTTCATTATAGATGAGCGGAATAACCCTAGCACCGGCAGATTCAACAAACTTCACATACGATGCAGCAATATACGAAGCATCAGTTGCATTACTAAGTCTACCGGAGGCACCATCTCCTGGATGCGTGAGAATCCCGATCACCGGACGGTAATTCAGCCTGTGGTCAACCGCAGGACACGTGGAAGTCAATCCATCAACAGAAGCAGAGGACAATAAGAATGTGGATTCAGAATCAGCTTTAGCAAAGATGAATTGTAGCAGAAGAGAGAACAAAAAAGGAATCCATATGTAGTTCCACATATCTGAAGGAAGGAGTAGCAGGTGAAGAAGTGGAGGACGATGAGCGGTGAGTACTTATGGGGAAGAGCGGAGTACTGGTGGTAGTGGTGGTGGTTGTTGTGGCGTTGTCATCAGCAGATGAAGTGAGAGAGAGGTGATCGATGGCCGCCGGAGTCCAGACGGACCTTACCGGATCGAGGAGTATATAGAAGTCTGATAGCCAATGGAATTTTGAAAGGATTTACACGTTACATTTAGGAGGTGTTTGGGAATTTTTTTTTTTTTTTTTTTACTTATTTGCTTATTGTTTTTCTCCACCACAAATAAACTAGGGTTCGATAATGCACGTTGCGCGGTAGTGATAAAATATTTAGATAATATTGAAGTTAAATGAAGTGATGATTATATATATATATATATATATATATCAAAATAATAAGAATCAATATTACAGTTGATATAAGTTGTTCGTAATTCTTAGTTGTTTCTTTTAATACATATAATTAAATAATAGCTAAAAAGTTCTATATCATCAAACTTTGCAATTGACTCAAAATGATAAAAAAGTGAGTGAGACTATTGATTATAATAATGAGGTGTATAACTAGTATCGTTATGTCATGACTCGTAATATATCGATTTATCTTTAACATATACTCCCATATAATAATTAATTAAATATTTTGCTAATAACTATATCAAAAAATGCAAAATTTGAGGGGGAAAAGGAAGAAATTTGGGATTTTTCTTATAAAGTTACAAATTGAAATATAAAAAACTATGTAGACATAAAAGAATGAGAGAAAAATCCACAACAAAAACCAAGGTAACAATTGTAAATAAATTGAAAGAAAAACCAAAAACTTATATAACAACAATATGTAATCACACAAACATTAAAAAAATGCAAAATTTAAATGAAATAGAATAAATTTTGGGATTGAGATGCTTAGAAAATGGCATCTCATATTGTTTTTCTTATAAAATTATAAATTGAAAATTAAGAAACTATTTATACATAAAAGAATGAGAAGAAAAATCCACAACAAAACCAAAAACTTATTAAACAATATGTAAAACACGCAAAACATTAAAAATATATATATGCAATTTTCTTATAGAAAAAAATAATGCTATTGATCGGGAAGAAAGTAAATTTAAATATAACTCACATATATCATTACCTAGAAATTTTATGGAGGATGGGCTAAAATATCCACAAAAAGTAAACTCTACAAAGAATAAACAACAAACAAACATACAAACCTAGTAGAATATAGTATAGAACATAATAGTTGTTAATTTCATGTTATGGAGCATTAGGTTGTAGTTTATATATTAGTTTGTTGTAGTTCCTCTAATTAATAAAAGGAAAGATGAAGAGACTAAAATTAATGTCTTTAATAAGTGAGACAGTTTGAAAATTAAAGCTAATTAAATTGAAAATGAAATTACCAAAGAAACCTTCATACAATGAAATACATAGTTTTTATTTAAGGGTAGAATGGTCATTTAAGAGAAGCTTTTTATTTTAAAAAATCAAAGTTATGAGAAAATAGAGAAATGTGAATGCATGCTTCTCATTATGCCACATAAGCAACTCCTCATCTTGTTTATATATATATATATATATAGATTTATCAGAAACCAACACAAATTCCTTACCAATTTGATGAACAAAGCCTCTTTTCTTCCTTTTTCTTCTTTTCTTTCTTTTCTCTCTCTGCCTTCTCTCTTCTGCCGACTCAAAACCAACCTGAGATAATATCTCAGATTTCAACCCCTTATCCACACACTTTCAACAAATGACCAACCACACCCCCAAGTTTCATTATTTCCACAATTGACACCAAACCTTGATCCCTTGTATTTTAACCTTAATGAATTACAAAAATACTACATAATTCAAGGTTTAAACCAAGATACAACTAGATCCCAATTCTCATTAAAATACTAATATTGAAAATTTTGGGATGTTACATAATTAATTAAACATTTTGCTAATAACTATATCAAAAAATGCAAAATTTGAGGGGGAAAAGGAAGAAATTTGGGATTTTTCTTATAAAGTTACAAATTAAAATATAAAAAACTATGTAGACATAAAAGAATGAGAGAAAAATTCACAACAAAAACCAAGGTAACAATTGTAAATAAATTGAAAGAAAAACCAAAAACTTATATAACAACAATATGTAATCACACAAACATTAAAAAAAATGCAAAATTTAAATGAAATAGAATAAATTATGGGATTGAGATGCTTATAAAATGGCATCTCATATTGTTTTTCTTATAAAATTATAAATTGAAAATTAAGAAACTATGTATACATAAAAGAATGAGAAGAAAATTCCACAACAAAACCAAAAACTTATTAAACAATATGTAAAACACGCAAAACATTAAAAAAATATATGCAATTTTCTTATAGAAAAAAATAATGCTATTGATTGGGAAGAAAGTAAATTTAAATATAACTCACATATATCATTACCTAGAAATTTTATGGAGGATGGGCTAAAATATCCACAAAAAGTAAATTCTACAAAGAGAAGGGAACCGCTGGGACCCCGATCGCGGAATGTTTATGTGATCCAGTACACAGTGCAGTACCATACTTGATGATATGTTAAGGTTTACGATGAATCTTTTTATAAAAGTCTTCATACTGTTTACATGTTGTTTTCGGAGGGAATTCACTAGGCCTTTTGGTCTAACCCTCGCTTTTCAAAAACTAAACCATTTTCAGGTAAGCGCACTATGGGTTCTTCTAGTAAGAACTAGGATTGACTGCGTGAAGGATTTGGAGACTAGAGCGACTCCAGAGTTTTGGTTTTTCAATTATGACTATAGATGTAGCTCTCGGCTGTGGATTTTAGACTTCCGCTGTCAATTTTGTTTAGTGTAGAAGAACGAATGTTTATGGTCAAGTTTAATGATGTAATTTGAATGCTTATTTCTGGTTGAATGCATTGCATGTTATGTTTTGGGACGTTACAAATGGTATCAGAGCCTTAGTTTAAGGGATTTAGGTGATCAGTCGCGCCTAAACTTAAACTGTAAGATGAGGAACACAGCCGAGACATAGGATTGCCTCTAGGAACGATCACTATAAATGCGCTTAGGAATAAGGTGCCAAGGACAAACGTGTAAGGTAAGTTTGGGATTACACCTGACCAGTGTAATTACGAACTTACAGGTACATGTGTGTGCTTACAATACCTTACTTATAGCAAATTTGTTGTGTCATGTCTAGCAAGGATTAACTATCGGTTTCTTTCAGTTTAGCGCTATGGCTGGGAGAACGTTGAGGAATAGGTCAGCAAGATCCCTGAGGGTGCGTTTGGTACGCAGACCGAATGAGACGGGATGGGACAAAAAAAATAGTACTGTGTTTGGTATGACATGGGACTAAAACAAGGTGGGACAAGATGGGACTAAAATCCATTTTCATGGGACAAAATGAGGCATTTTTTGTTCCACCAAAAAAGGTGGAACAACATGGGACTAAGCATAAAATGACATATTTACCCTTCATTTTCAATTATATATTATATAAAAATTATTTTGCAAACATTTTTTAAAAACATTTTTTAAAAACATTTTTTGAAAAATTATATATTATATAAAATTACATTTTTTGCAAACATTTTTTGAAAAATTAGATATTATATAAAATGTCCGATCTGTCTTATATAATATTTTGCAAACATTTTTTGAAAAATTATATATTATATAAAATTACATTAATGTGATTTATATAATTTACTTTAATTTTGATGTATATAATAGTTTATTATTTAATTGATTTTATGTTATTTATAATTATTACGTGATGAAAAATATTAATCTATATTCTAGGGCAATTTGGTCATTTTAACGGTTTTGTCCTGTCCTGTTCTAGTCGTACCAAACGCAGAACAGAAAATTAGTTTTGTCCCGTCCAGTCCTGTCCCGTCTTGTCCAGTTCTGTCCTGTCCCATCCAGTCTGCATACCAAACGCTACCTGAGGGATAGACCGAACTCCATTGTTTGGGGAAGTGTCGTGTAAGAGTCATTATGATGTGATGTATGTAGACCTCGTAGAGAAGAAACGTGGTATAGAGTGTTATGAGTCGTCTAGAGGTAGCTCTTCGTGGATTCGGAAAGGAAGAACGTTTGAGTTTGAATAAGACCCCTGTGTCGGGAGAGTCCCAGTTCTAGAAATCATGGGATAGATCAGTCAGGATGGTAAGATAGAACAGTGCCAAAACCTTGAAAGTATCAATGGAGCCTTGACTTTTTAGTCGAGCTTTTCATTGGCAGGATAAATGAAATAAGATACTTATAGTGAATTGAAAGCATGTGGAAGTAGAAAGTGAGATAGTCGATCAAAGCGAAAATAGTGTGAAATGGTTGAGTAAGTGAGATGTGGAACGCATGTACATCAAGTTAGTGCTTGACCGAGAGGGCGACCCATGGTCGAAGGAAGAGTGTCAAGGATAAGTTGCGTGGGTAAAGCGGTTGACCTTGCTAGGGGAGTAGCCTTCAATTGCAAGTAGAGTTTCATGCATAGCTTTCTTAAATATAACATGAAAATTTTCACGATTTAAATTAAATGTGTAAATATCAATTTTGATCGAAAAGGAGTCAGAATGTGCAAACGTATGTTTAAAGAAAATGTGATTTCATTCACATTGCACAATGAAATTTTGAGCCTAACGATTGCAAAGTATTTCACACTTTTCATGATAAGTTAAATTATTACAAAAGGTCGAGAAGACGTGTGCCAGCAAAACTTTTACAATCAAATGAATTTTAACCGATTGATATCATATAAAAGAGTGTGAGAACCGACTGGTTTACTTGGTGTCAGTAATTTCTTTCGAAATTGGGTCATATGAAAGGATTTTCATTCAACGTATTACTGTCGTAATAATATCGTTCGGAATTGAGTAAGATTAAGGTTCACGGAAAGATGCATGCAAATGATTCTCGAATCGTTGTGCAGGGCGTTGAAGTTACAAGAGTTATGGGGTCATGTGTACCCAAGTGTTTTCCAAACGTTGTTTATTTAAAATGATGAAATGTGCGAAAAGATTTATTTAATGTATTGTCATGCATGAAGGCTATGAACCTACTAGGTCGTAGAATATTACATTATAAGTTAAGGAAGAACTCCGAGAGCGGAAAGGTGTTGGACAAGTCAGGGGAGAACGTATGTAGTTTCAGTATATGTGTTCTAGAGGAAAGGTGAACAGTGGTAGAATCGGTAGTGGACCTTGGTATAGGTGGTACGAGGGTCTGTACCCTTGTTCGGTGACTGGAAATACAGTTGCCGAGGGACGATGGTGTCCGGAGGAAAGACTAGGAGTCATCAAGGCGTTGGTTTTAGCAACTTTTTATGAGTAGTGTTGTGAAGCAGAAATGAAAGGTCCGCGGCGTGGGGTATGAGTTTTGAGGTGAGCTTGTAATATTGAGGTTACATGAGTAAGTCTGGAATTAAGGGCGAAGGATTTTGAGAGTGATTATGATATGTTGGTAGGATTAGGTTCCGTAAGGGAACCCTTGTTAAAGAATAGGTTAAGAAAGTAGTTACAGGTTGACTATTGGCGTTGAAGTCGGCAACCGTGCAAGATGGTTAAGGCCGAAGGCTTGAACCAGAAGAGCGAAAGTGGATAGAACACCTTGTGGGGGTGCTAAGTTAGTGAGAGACCGATGTTGTTGAATAAGCGTTCTAGTTACGAGGTGTGGAGGGTCCATAGAAGGATAAGGTGTGTAGCACAATCGAAGTAAGTGTAGATTGTATCAGCCAGTAAGTAAATGTGTCGTGTCTGTGAAAGGGCTCGAATCGTAGGGATCCAGCAAGAATGATTATGTTTAAGTTAAGTGGGAACTCGTGAGTTATAGTTCAACAAGTTGGGAAAGGACTAAGTAGCGGGATAGACTCGATTATGTATACGGGAGGATTTGAAGGCAAGTTCGAATTGGGTGAATGATCATGAGAGGTCTGGTCGGCAGTGTGATGTTATGGGCAAAGAGAGTACGGATGTGTAGTGACAGTTTTTGGCAAGCTAAATGTGCCAGCTCGTGTCGTAGTGATGTAATGTTAGAGAGAGAGGAAGCATCAGATAGAAGCCTTTTGGGGGTTTCGGATGAGGTGTATGAATTGTTAACCAGATTGTGGGAGCCCGTATAGTGTAGGTAGACGTTATGGGATGATCATGTTCGGGATGGAATAATGGAGTAGTGGTGGGTGGTTACCCAAGGGAGAAACCAAGTGTTTTTAGCTGTAAGAGCCGCTAAGTAAGCATATTTTGGGATCATTGGAAGTTTAAAGAGGATGGTGGTTGTGTTAGTCAAAATGTGGTGGGATAGATGTGAAATCCTTAAAGAACGTGAGTTGTGGCTTATGTGTGAAAGAAATATCTGAGAAGGTAAAAGTTGGAGATTAAAGAATGTGTAGTGACGTCAATCACTGGTGTCGTTTCAAGACGACTTGGTTGAATGCCCTAAGTTAGGATCTTGGTGCAACTGTTTGGTTATGTGAGTAATGAGAAAGTGATGTCAGCATGTGGAAAGGTCGGGAGAGAATGGCAAGTAATGTTTGGTGGGCAGTGCTCCACGCTAACGTGGGGAGGTGAAGATAGTATGTCGGATTAAGTGAGTAAATTGGAAGTAGTAAATTTGACAGTAATGCCGAAAGGTGCAGTGTTGTGTAGAATGTCATTGATAAGTGTGCGAACCGTTGGAAAGAGTATTGAGGAAGGGAATTGTGTATGAGTTTGGGTAGGAAAGGAGTGGATAAGACAGCTGAATGAGTTAAGTTAGTGACTTTGTGAGAAATGTTTAAACGAATTGGTCGTGCAGTGATTAAGCTAGTGAGAATACTATGGTGTGACCATGGTTACTCCTCCCAGTGGAGTGAGGATAACCAGAGTTATGTTTTATATGAATGAACGAACGTGGCAATCCGGGAGGAATTGATGTGTTTCAGGATAAGTTTAATTTGAGTGGGTGAACACTTCAACGATGGGTTTGGAGGTTCCTACTCTTAGTTACGTTTAAGTATGAGGTTGTGAAGTGGTGAGGATGGGATAGATGAATGACGAACTGTGGTCTAGGTGGTCCGAGGAAAGGGAAATGTTATCTGCATAGACGATTGTTGGGTGGTGCAAGGTAGTGAGTTATGATTCGATGAAGGAACTCGGGGTTGTGAGTTGTCGGATGTACAGGGTTGGCCTTGTGCCAAGCTGTCAAGTGAGTGACTGTTTCTTAGTAAATGAATCTCGTGTTGTAGCGGGGGATTCCGCCAGGTTCCTCCTTTTGGGAAGTAAAGATGCATAAGAAGCCTTATTTAATCTTCTATCGTTAAGACCGATCGAATAGGAACAGTAGCCTACGAGTTAGAGTACCGTAAGAATTGAAGGGAATGCATCCAATGTTCCATGTTTTGAATTTAACGAGGTGGTTGACTGAGTCAGAAGTGGCATTACCTTGGGGAAGTGTCAGTTGTGGTGTGGGCATGATACCCGCGTCTTTTCCAATGAGGAATTCCGGGGACGGAATTCTTTTAAGTGGGGAGTGTTGTAACAACTGGGTTTTTCTTTATAAGTATGAAAGTTTAGTGTCCACTATGCAAGAAACAAAAGTTAAGTTGAGGGACTATTTTGCAATTAATGAAAGGCTTATAATGGCACTAACTCCTAGGGCAACCTCCATTTTGGTTAGTCAGTGTATTTTTCTTGTGTGTGTGTTGGTGACGTGAAACAAGGAAAGAAGGAAAAGAAGAAGAAGAAAGCAAAAGAGAGGAGAAATCAGCAAGGTAATCCATCCTAAATTCGTACTCCTTGTTGTTTTAGTATTCCTTTCTTAATTGGTTTGGATTCCTATGTTTAAAATCAGTGATTCAATGAGTTTTTCAACCACATTTCCTTAAAAGTGGGTTTTGTGGGTTTTGATCTTTGTGAGCCGATTTAAGGGATAAAAAGAGGATTAAATGGATGTTTAGATGTGGTGGATGAACCCTTAGGTTTGTCTAATCGATTTAATGGCCGGAAATGGGTTTATTGATCAGTTTTAGATTTCTATCTTCGAACAGCCGCAATATCCGGACACTAGCATTTCTTGTTGTTACAGTAGTTTCTGGGTAAGAATGCTAGTGCCCGGGTAGAGGTTCATGAGAGTTTCCGGGTGAGTGTCTTACCGGATAAGTTGAGTCTCCGGATGTTAGTATCCGGGAAGTTGGAGCATCCACGCAGTTTGGGTATCCGGGATGTTTGGGTAAATGGTTTGTCCGGAAAGGGCTAGAGTCCGGATAGTGCGTCCGGAAGGTTCTAAGCGTCCGGAAAGTCTCTGTAGCCGGAAAGTGTTCACTGTGTAGTAAGGTCAGACCGTCTGAACTGATATGAATCTAATGCCCTTAGGTGTTCGATTGGCTTAGCTTGGAAATATTCAAGAAGTGCGTTCTACGTAACCAAAGGTGAGTTCCCTAAACCCTTTTTGCGACGTACAGTGCTAAATGATTTAACTGATTATAGTTTCATTTATGAGCATGAACTGTTTATAACTGTCACGCATGTTCTTCCATGAACTACACGTTTTACTTAAGAAAGCTTGTTATGATATGATGAAATGAGAATGATGATTTAAAGGATTTAAGTCTGCATGTTTTATGAAAAGAATGATGTGTTATGTGGAGTCGGTCTGCACTGTGGGGTCAGAGAGTGATCCTCAGGATCTGATGATCCCTTGGATAGGTATGACAGACTGGTAGGTTGGAATTTGTTTCCTCCTATTTCGAGTAGAGGGGAGTCTGCGTAGGCTCCGGGAAGGGGAGTCAGCGTAGGCTCCGGACGAGGCGAGAAGGGAACCGCTGGGACCCCGATCGCGGAATGTTTATGTGATCCAGTACACAGTGCAGTACCATACTTGATGATATGTTAAGGTTTACGATGAATCTTTTTATAAAAGTCTTCATACTGTTTACAAGTTGTTTTCGGAGGGAATTCACTAGGCCTTTTGGTCTAACCCTCGCTTTTCAAAAACTAAACCATTTTCAGGTAAGCGCACTATGGGTTCTTCTAGTAAGAACTAGGATTGACTGCGTGAAGGATTTGGAGACTAGAGCGACTCCAGAGTTTTGGTTTTTCAATTATGACTATAGATGTAGCTCTCGGCTGTGGATTTTAGACTTCCGTTGTCAATTTTGTTTAGTGTAGAAGAACGAATGTTTATGGTCAAGTTTAATGATGTAATTTGAATGCTTATTTCTGGTTGAAAATGAAATTACCAAAGAAACCTTCATATAATGAAATACATAGTTTATATTTAAGGGTAGAATGGTCATTTGAGAGAAGTTTTTTATTTAAAAAAATCAAAATTATGAGAAAATAGAGAAATGTGAATGCATGCTTCTCATGATGCCACATAAGCAACTCCTCATCTTGCTTTTATATATATATATATATAGAGAGAGAGAGAGTTATGTGAAAAAAATTAGAATAATATAAAAAAAAATAAAAAAATTTAGGTGTAAAACAAAGAAGATGAATAGACTAATTAATTAAACATTTTGCTAATAACTATATCAAAAAATGCAAAATTTGAGGGGAAAAAGGAAGAAATTTGGGATTTTTCTTATAAAGTTACAAATTGAAATATAAAAAACTATGTAGACATAAAAGAATGAGAGAAAAATCCACAACAAAAACCAAGGTAACGATTGTAAATAAATTGAAAGAAAAACCAAAAACTTATATAACAACAATATGTAATCACACAAACATTAAAAAAATGCAAAATTTAAATGACATAGAAGAAATTTTGGGATTGAGATGCTTAGAAAATGGCATCTCATATTGTTTTTCTTATAAAATTATAAATTGAAAATTAAGAAACTATGTATACATAAAAGAATGAGAAGAAAAGATCACAACAAAACCAAAAACTTATTAAACAATATGTAAAACACGCAAAACATTAAAAAAATATATATACAATTTTCTTATAGAAAAAAATAATGATATTGATTGGGAAGAAAGTAAATTTAAATATAACTCACATATATCATTACCTAGAAATTTTATGGAGGATGGACTAAAATATCTACAAAAAGTAAATTCTACAAAGAATAAACAACAAACAAACATACAAACCTAGTAGAATATAGTATATAACATAATAGTTGTTAATTTCATGTTATGGAGCATTAGGTTGTAGTTTATATATTAGTTTGTTGTAGTTCCTCTAATTAATAAATGGAAAAATGAAGAGACTAAAATTAATTTCTCTAATAAGTGAGATAGTTTGGAAATTAAAGCTAATTAAATTGAAAATGAAATTACCAAAGAAACCCTCATACAATGAAATACATAGTTTTTATTTAAGGGTAGAATGGTCATTTAAGAGAAGCTTTTTATTTAAAAAAATCAAAATTATGAGAAAATAGAGAAATATGAATGCATGCTTCTCATGATGCCACAAAAGCAACTCCTCATCTTGCTTTTATATATATATATATATATACATATATATAGATTCAACATATTTAAAAACTCATATATATATATATATATATATAATCCTTCAATGTTATGTGAAAAAAATTAGAATAATATAAAAAAATTAGGTGTAAAACAAAGAAGATGAATAGACTAATTAATTAAACATTTTGCTAATAACTATATCAAAAAAAATGCAAATTTTGAGGGGGAAAAGGAAAAAATTTGGGAATTTTCTTATAAATTACAAATTGAAATATAAAAAACTATGTAGACATAAAAGAATGAGAGAAAAATCCACAACAAAAACCAAGGTAACGATTGTAAATAAATTGAAAGAAAAACCAAAAACTTATATAACAACAATATGTAATCACACAAACATTAAAAAAAATGCAAAATTTAAATGACATAGAAGAAATTTTGGGATTGAGATGCTTAGAAAATGGCATCTCATATTGTTTTTCTTATAAAATTATAAATTGAAAATTAAGAAACTATGTATAATAAAAGAATGAGAAGAAAAATCCACAACAAAACCAAAAACTTATTAAACAATATGTAAAACACGCAAAACATTAAAAAAATATATATACAATTTTCTTATAGAAAAAAATAATGATATTGATTGGGAAGAAAGTAAATTTAAATATAACTCACATATATCATTACCTAGAAATTTTATGGAGGATGGGATAAAATATCGACAAAAGTAAATTCTACAAAGAATAAATAACAAACAAACATACAAACCCAGTAGAATATAATATAGAACATAAGAGTTGTTAATTTCATGTTATGGAGCATTAGGTTGTAGTTTATATATTAGTTTATTGTAGTTCCTCTAATTAATAAATGGAAAGATGAAAAGACTAAAATTAATGTCTCTAATAAGTGAGATAGTTTGGAAATTAAAGCTAATTAAATTGAAAATGAAATTACCAAAGAAACATTAATACAATGAAATACATAGTTTTTATTTAAGGGTAGAATGGTCATTTGAGAGAAGTTTTTTATTTAAAAAAATCAAAATTATGAGAAAATAGAGAAATGTGAATGCATGCTTCTCATGATGCCACATAAGCAACTCTTCATCTTGCTTATATATATATATATATATAGAGTTATGTTAAAAAAATTAGAATAATATAAAAAAAATTAAAAAAAATTTAGGTGTAAAACAAAGAAGATGAATAGACTAATTAATTAAACATTTTGCTAATAATTATATCAAAAAATGCAAAATTTGAGGGGGAAAAGGAAGAAATTTGGGATTTTTCTTATAAAGTTACAAATTGAAATATAAAAAACTATGTAGACATAAAAGAATGAGAGAAAAATCCACAACAAAAACCAAGGTAACAATTGTAAATAAATTGAAAGAAAAACCAAAAACTTATATAACAACAATATGTAATCACACAAACATTAAAAAAAATGCAAAATTTAAATGACATAGAAGAAATTTTGGGATTGAGATGCTTAGAAAATGGCATCTCATATTGTTTTTCTTATAAAATTATAAATTGAAAATTAAGAAACTATGTATACATAAAAGAATGAGAAGAAAAGATCACAACAAAACCAAAAACTTATTAAACAATATGTAAAACACGCAAAACATTAAAAAAAATATATATGCAATTTTCTTATAGAAAAAAATAATGATATTGATTGGGAAGAAAGTAAATTTAAATATAACTCACATATATCATTACCTAGAAATTTTATGGAGGATGAGCTAAAATATCGACAAAAAGTAAATTCTACAAAGAATAAACAACAAACAAACATACAAACCTAGTAGAATATAGTATAGAACATAAGAGTTGTTAATTTCATGTTATGGAGCAAAAGAATTAGGTTGTAGTTTATATATTAGTTTGTTGTAGTTCCTCTAATTAATAAATGGAAAGATGAAGAGACTAAAATTAATGTCTCTAATAAGTGAGATAGTTTGGAAATTAAAGCTAATTAAATTGAAAATGAAATTACCTGTAACAACCGGGATTTTTGTGTAATTAAATAAAAGGAGCTTGTGTAAAATGTGAATCAAGAAGAAAGTTGAGGGGTCAAAGTGTAAAGTTGGGAAGAATATTTAAAAGGGTCCAAAGCCCTAGGAGAAAAATCATTTTCAGCAATCAGTATTATTTTGGTGTGCTCTGTGTGTGTGTGTGTGTGCGGCGGCGGTGGGGAATAGAAGAAACGAAAAAAAAAGCGATGTGGGTGTTCTTTGGAAAGCAAAAGAAGAATTCTTGACTTTTGATCAAGTAAGTATTTTAATTCCTTTCTCCTTAGTTCCTTTTTCGATTAGAAGGTGTTTGGGAAGGTTTGAGTGTGTGTAATCACACACACAATCTGTTCCAGCGCCGATTCCTTATTAAGAGGGTGGGGAGATCGCCTTTCTTGAGTTTAATTGGTGATGTGAGCCTATAATCTTTCTTTGAACTGATTTCTAGTTTAGCCTAAGGATTTTCGATAAGTTTTAGCAAGTTTTCGAGTTGAGCAGTAGAAAAACCCTGTATCAGACCTGTCTGCGTATCTGGGGAAAGAAGATGAAGTGGTTGAGTCTGAATTTCGCAAGCTAAGCCTGCGAGTTTGAGAATTTTGCAAGCTACGCTTGCGAGTTTTGGAGAAAATCGCAACCCAAGGTTGCGAGTTTCAGAGTCCTGCGGGTTTGAGAATTTCGCAAGCTACGCTTGCGAGTTTTGGAGAAAATCGCAACCCAAGGTTGCGAGTTTCAATGCCTTGCGAGTTTCAGTGCCTTGCGAGTTTCAGTGCCTTGCGAGTTTTTGAGTTCTGCGATTTTCGTGTCTTGCGAGTTAGAGCTGAGAAAGTTTAGGATCCAAGTTAGATGCATCCACTTAATCAATAAATCATTGTTTAGGTGTGCGTTTGGAGCGAGTCTTGAAGTAAACGGGAGTTGCAATCAGGTGAGTTTTCTAAACTAAAATGTGTGGCTTTTAAAGTGTTTTCAAAACGTGTTATGAATGTTGAGAATTGTCATGCTTTATTATTATGCTTTAATTGCATGAAAGTTGTTTAAAGTTTTATGTGGAATGTATGCATACATCGAGGAGACGTAAACTGGCAAAGACGGGAAAGTAGTTCCGCCAGCTCTCGTGCGGGAAGGGAGGTCCCTATATGCCAGGAGCGAGGCTCCGCAAGGCAGTGCGAGGCTGACTCGTTGTCACCTTCGGGTGGCTTCAGGGTGTCAGATTACGAGGAGGCGGATTTTAGTTCGTATATGATTTTTGACATGTTGAGTACAAACGTTTTATGCTGAAAAGATAAACTGTTTTTGAATGCTTTGATAACTGTTAGGAGGGACTCGCTAGACCTCATGGTCTAACCTTCGCATTTTCAAAATTAAAACCCTTTTCAGGTAAGCAGGTTTCCAGAAGCTCGGGCAAATAGGCTGAGCTTAGCGTGGAGAGTAAAGGTGGATAGAGGCACTCTAGTATTTAGTATTTCTCAGTTGTGTAGGTTGTTTCCGCAAACCTATTAAGTATTTGTAATGAAATTTTGTGACCGTGATTCTGGGATGTTATGAAATTGATGTTTTGCTTGTTAATGTTCGGGAGGGTCTTTATATTACCAAAGAAACCTTCATACAATGAAATACATAGTTTTTATTTAAGGGTAGAATGGTCATTTGAGAGAAGTTTTTTATTTAAAAAAATCAAAATTATGAGAAAATAGAGAAATGTGAATGCATGCTTCTCATGATGCCACATAAGCAACTCCTCATCTTGCTTTTATATATACTAGTGTTCGACATCGCGCGTTGCGCGATGATTAAAACACACGTCAAGTAAGACATAAAAATGTTATGATACTACAAATCAATTCAAAACTTAAGAATATTAAAATGTCATTGTACATTTGTGGATATCCTTCCAATATTCCAAGACATATCTCCTCTCTTCATATACTCAATTATCTTTTCCAATATTTCAGTTTGTCGTCAACATTGCATAAACAAAGCTCAACTACAATTCATTATTTGAGAAAAAAATACTAAATTTTTATTGTCTCATTCGATGATACCTTATAGCCGATACATCTTTCACACTGATAAATTTTTGTATTTATACTTATATATTCATGATTGTATTGATTCGATTCTAATGAACATTTTATATTTAATCAAATCGAAAGTAAAAGGTGTTACATTTTATTTGAGGAATGTTCTACGGTTTCATTGTTATGCGAGAAAATACATTAAACTTTGTTGATAATATTGGGTTATCCTTTATATATAAATATATATATATATATAAAGCTAAAATTAAATATATAAAGATTTAAGGATATGAAATGTTTAACTATTACATGAAATATTTAACCCAAAAATGGATCAACTTTTGTATGAACCTTCAAGCCATATCATATCCTTTATATAGCCACTCACACTTCCAACTTCACTTTTGTCACCAATGTGGGACAATGAAGAATCAACCACAATTCACAATTTGATGAATACTTGATTCTCATGATGTCACCTCATCAACCATGGATTCTCCTTTTATAAAGACAAAGATATAGAAGATATGTAATGTTCAACTATTACATGAAATATTTTGTCATGTAACTAAAAAATAACTATTTAACCAAAAAATGGATCAAATTTTGTATGAATCTTTAAGCCATATCTTATCCTTTATATATCCACTTATAGTTCCAACTTTTCACTTTTGACCCCAATGTGGGACAATGAAGATATGAAATGTTTAACTATTACATGTAATGTTTTGTCATGTAAAAAAATAACTATTTAACCCAAAAATGGATCAAATTTTGTGTGAACCATCAAGCCATATCCTATCATTTATATAGCCACTCACACTTCCAACTTTTCACCTTTGTCACCAATGTGGGACAATGAAGAATCAACCACAATTCACCATTTGATGAATACTTGATTCTCATGATGCCACCTCATCAACCATGGATTCTCCTTTTATATATATAAAGATATAAAGATAAAAAAGATATGAAATGTTTAACTATTACATGAAATATTTTGTCATGTAACTAAAAAATAACTATTTAACCTAAAAATGGATCAAATTTTGTATGACCTTCAAGCCATATCTTATCCTTTATATAGTCACTCATAGTTCCAACTATTCACTTTTGACCCCAATGTGGGACAATGAAGATATGAAATTTTTAACTATTACATTAAATGTTTTGTCATGTAAAAAAAATAACTATTTAACACAAAAATGGATCAAATTTTATGTGAACCATCAACCCATATCCTATCCTTTATATTGCCACTCACACTTCCAACTTTTCACTTTTGTCACCAATGTGGGACAATGAAGATATGAAATGTTTAACTATTACATGGAATGTTTTGTCATGTAAACAAATAACTATTTAACCCAAAAATGGATCAAATTTTGTGTGAACCATCAAGCCATATCCTATCCTTCATATAGCCACTCACACTTCCAACTATTCACTTTTGTCACCAATGTGGGACAATGAAGAATCAACCACAATTCATCATTTGATGAATAATTGATTCTCATGATGCCATCTCATCAACCATGGATTCTCCTTTTATATATATAAAGATAAAGAAGATATGCAATGTTTAACTATTACATAAAATGTTTTGTCATGTAAATAAAAAATAACTATTTAACCCAAAAATGGATCAAATTTTGTATGACCTTCAAGTCATATCTTATCCTTTATATAGCCACTCATAGTTCCACCTTTTCACTTTTGACCCCAATGTGGGACAATGAAGATATGAAATGTTTAACTATTACATGGAATGTTTTGTCATGTAAAAAAAATAACTATTTAACCCAAAAATGGATCAAATTTTGTGTGAACCATCAAACTATATCCTATCCTTTATATAGCCACTCACACTTTCAACTTTTCACCTTTGTCACCAATGTGGGACAATGAAAAATCAACCACAATTCACCATTTGATGAATACTTGATTCTCATGATGCCACCTCATCAACCATGGATTCTCCTTTTATATATATAAAGATGTTTAACTATTACATGAAATGTTTTGTCATGTAAAAAAAATAACTATTTAACACAAAAATGGATCAAATTTTATGTGAACCATCAACCCATATCCTATCCTTTATATTGCCACTCACACTTCCAACTTTTCTCTTTTGTCACCAATGTGGGACAATGAAGATATGAAATGTTTAACTATTACATGGAATGTTTTGTCATGAAAAAAAAATAACTATTTAACCCAAAAATGGATCAAATTTTGTGTGAACCATCAAGCCATATCCTATCTTTCATATAGCCACTCACACTTCCAACTATTCACTTTTGTCACCAATGTGGGACAATGAAGAATCAACCACAATTCATCATTTGATGAATAATTGATTCTCATGATGCCACCTCATCAACCATGGATTCTCCTTTTATATATATAAAGATAAAGAAGATATGCAATGTTTAACTATTACATGAAATGTTTTGTCATGTAAATAAAAAATAACTATTTAACCCAAAAATGGATCAAATTTTGTATGACCTTCAAGCCATATCTTATCCTTTATATAGCCACTCATAGTTCCAACTTTTCACTTTTGACCCCAATGTGGGACAATGAAGATATGAAATGTTTAACTATTACATGGAATGTTTTGTCATGTAAAAAAATATAACTATTTAACCCAAAAATGGATCAAATTTTGTGTGAACCATCAAACTATATCCTATCCTTTATATAGCCACTCACACTTCCAACTTTTCACCTTTGTCACCAATGTGGGACAATGAAAAATCAACCACAATTCACCATTTGATGAATACTTGATTCTCATGATGCCACCTCATCAACCATGGATTCTCCTTTTATATATATAAAGATATATATAGATTGTATTTGATAAGTTAATCCATTCTAACTTATCTGAAATTGCTTATAACTTATTTGTCTAAATTATATTTTTACCTCCAACTTCTTTTTATCACAATATAAATTGACAAACACTTTTAAAAAAATAAGCCTAAGTTGTTTTAAATAATCAATCCAAAACACTTAATTGAAGCAGTTTTAATATTTTATTTAAATAAAATAAAGAGTAGAGGATTTGATCAAAATCATGAATTTAGTCCCTTAACTTTACATATCTACATAAGAAATTTTTAGGTTTGCAGATTTTTATGGATTTAGTCCTTTATACCAACGATTGTCCAAAACACTATCACTTACTTCTCGGGTAAGATTTTAGTCCACCAAAATGGCATTGTATGCAACAATTTAGCCGGTAAGCGCTAACCGTGGTAAGAGCCGTCGCACTCACTTACCGAGTAAGACTCTCGGCCCTTGTTTTCGACTCTCAGTCCTTGCTTCCGCTCTTACCAGGTAAGATTCTTAGTCTTTGTCATATTCATCCGATAAGCTAATATGACTTGGTAAACACTTACCCGGGTAAGTGTTTTGTAAACAGTCCCTAAATCACTATAATCAATTTAAACACACCATAATTCTAGCTCAACTTTTCCATTTGTTAAATAAAGTTTATGGGTGTCCAAACTTTGTCTCAACTCTCAACCTACAAAACCAAACGAATTGAATCGTATACGAAACCATGTATGATGTATAAACCAAATATAAGTTTCACTTTCCATTTATGGAGGACAATCGTTTTCATCATATATTAATTCCAATTACTTCACTTTGATAATCAATTCGTCATTCATTCGAACTCCGTTCTAGATACGTGATATACCAAAACGAAACTCACATAGGACTATCCAAATACGTAAATGTATTTTCTATTTTGAGAATAGATTCAACTCCATTTTTTGGTCCAAAAACCCCATGTATGTATCGCGTTAACGCTCCAATTTGAGACTAAAACAATTTTGATCAGAACAAAAATTTTATTCTATCATTTGTTTCTAAAGTTTCGCTTTGGTTCTAGAATGGCAAAAAAAAAGTACCCAAACCTAGTTTGCCTGGAGAATCCTCGGGTTGACTAGGGAGTAGGGACAGACCCGTTCTTGACATTTTAGAGGCCATGAGCTGGGAAAAATATAAAAAGGGTCCTCGATAAGTACTAATTTTTTTTTCAATATATCTCGCTTTATCATTAGAAATAACACTGAATTTAAGTAATACCAACAATTCATATAAAACCATTTTTCGATAATTCCTAATGCAAATTCAATCAAAAATTATTTTTAAATTAATATTATATATAATATCATTTTTACATAGCATCGTAAATTTATTCCACCGTCAAACACATCTTATGATATACCTTTAATATATCGTTTGACATCATTTTGGGTCACAATGTTGACTATTCAAAGTAACACTATATCTAAATCAATATAAATCGGTTGGGTTTTCATGTCACCTCATGTTAATATTTTCATCACAATGTTCTTTTAGGATTAATACAAACTTTTTAGGAACCATTTATCTTAGAATTAAGAGTCTATGTTGATTATAGTTTGAAACCTTATTCTTGCTTTAGAGATTGGGGATTACTTAAATTCACGCGTTCAATATTTTAGGTAATAACGAATCCAAAATGTATCAAAAAACCAAGGGTAGGTATGGAATCTTAAATCTATACATATAATAAATAAGTAACTAGCATGCCACATGTCGTCTTCTGGTGAGCCGACTTCAGTATTTTCCCGCCTAAACATGTATCTGGACGTAGTTTACATTATAAGTTCAGTTAACATACCCACATTCATTCCTCCTTAAATTTCTCCTTAATTCAATTTTTTTAATTTATACGTTACATTTACTACCCTTATAGTTAGGTATGTAGTTTACTTTTAATCTCTTACTTTTTTATTTTTCATTTTAGACTCTTATCATATAAATATAAATAATGTATATGAATTAAAATGCATTAAAAAAACATTTCTATTTTTTACAAATTATATCATTGTAATCGCTTCGTCAATACCTTCGAAACGCTCTCAATATTGAATATTTTTGGATTTAATTATATTATTAAATATCATAAATATACGAATTAATGTGTCGTGATTAGTATGAGATTTGTTGAAATTAGTATGAGATTTGATACAAATAATCACTATCATAAGAGATTTAATTACTTGAAAAAAAAGATATCACTTATCAACTAACTTTTGAATTATGAGTTCGAACCTTTTTCAAAAATATAAATATGCAAATATTTTAGTTTCGTATATTTAATTATTTATACTTTCTTAATAATGATTATATTATTTCCTCTAATTTTTTTGACCAATTAACCATATTGACCTTTAATTTTATACATCTGATATGCGATTTAAAAGCGTATAAATATGAACATGAAACAAAATTATTTTTTCGAATTCTCGGCTTTAGATTTGAGATACTTCGCGCCGCATCGCGCGCATGTACTTATCTAGTATAGATATAAGTTGGATAGTCGATAATTTTTTTTTTAAAAAGGCATGTGTTCTTGTAGTTAATAACAAAAAAAATCTAATACAAAAATATAATTTAAGTGAATCAAAATAGTCAATGAGAGATGAATAATGGACAATATATCAAGGTTTTCTAGGCAAACTAGTTTTAGATTTTGGTACTACATAAAAAAAGACTTTGAGAAACAATAAGCAAATAAACAACTATTTAACTTTTTACATATTGTTCTCAAATAGTCAAATGTAACTAATTAATGCATGTTTGGGTCTTTAATATAATGTTTTTTTTGTCCCATTAGATACTAAAAATATTTGTCTCTTTTATTTACTAACTTTTTTGAACTACTATTGTATACCATGTAGTATATGCTAAAAAAATTGAGGCCTCTATTTTTTTGTGAGCTCTAGGCATGCACCCGACCCCAGGGACAGACCCATGAATTTTTCAAACGATGGCACCATATAATAATATAATATAATATAGACCTTAAAAAAAATGGTTTTTATAGGACCAAGAAACAACTCCTAAATTTGTGGATGACCTATCTTCGTCTTTTGAAAACGGTCAATATATATCCCAAAATAATTACAAAAAGTATGTTTTTTATAGGATGGAGAAACAACTTCTAAGTTTGTCATTGACGTGTCTTCATCTTTTGGAAACGATCGATGATATCTTCATTCTTAATATTATCATGTGCTTCCTTTTCTATGGCACATATGAGGGTAACTTTCAAAAAGTCATTAGCAATTCGATTCCGTATATCTGTCTTGACAAGCTTCATTGTCGAAAAACATCTTTCAACCGTAGCAGTTACAACGGGTAAACGCAGTGTTAGCTTCAATAATCGGCAGACTAAAGGATGAGAAAACTGTTTTCTTTTTGTCACCATCAACCTAGCAAGGTCAGCAATGTCGTTTAAGTTGACAAATCTGACATTATTATAAACAGAATGATAGTAGATGTCAAGTTCGTGCTCAAGAATGATCATTTCCTTGTCATCAAAATCACGTGGATACATCAAACTCAACTCTGGATTTGTTAAACTGAGAAAATGAATTGCGTGATTTAAATTTGTCATATTTTGAAGCAAGTCGGTGCTTATCTCACAAAAATGGTCATCAAACTCTAGAATCCGCACATCCAAAACAATGTTGAATATATCATAACTATAATAATGTGAATTGTTAATGTTCATCCATTTCCTTGGATTTCTTGTATTAACATAACTTTCTGCCATATCCAACTTTCCAATCTTATGTTTATCACAAAAAGAGTAGCATTTTTCCAAAACATGATCAAACCCATTTTCTCTTAACATATACAATGTCCTTTTGTTGTTCCAATCAAATCAACCGCTTCCAAGATGTCTTGATCTTTCATTTGAAGAGCTTGAGACAATGAATTTGTTAACCCTAAAATGATTAATATTAAGTCCATATAAAACATAAATTCAAATGTCTTGAAGTATTATAAAAGATAAACAGACATGGAGAGACCAAAATCTAAATCAATGAAATCACCAAAAATACCAAGTAATCATCTTAACTAATCAAGTAATCAACTAATTATTAATCAACCAATCAACTAAATGACTAATCAAATCAAGCAATGTAAATTTAAAATACTAAGTACTAAGGTAGTAAGGCTAGTAAAATGTAATGTAAATACCTCATGAGAAATCAAAAACCCGAGGGAGTAACAAGTTGATCAAGTCATTGAGCGAGTCCATGAGCGAGTGAATGAGTTATTGAGTGAATCAAGTCGATGAGTCATGAGTCTTCTTTGATTTTTGTCTTCTGAGTTGATCGACGATTTCTATGTATGAGCTGACCAAGTTCGAGGGTTTCAAATTGAGGATTTCCCTCCCGAGTCGTCTTTGATTTTTTGGGGCGTGATAGTTAAATGTAAGCCATCAACTTTGGGCCAAAAAGCCTAAAATTAGGTTTGGTAATCTTGGGCCTTAGTTTATTAACTATTAGAGTAAATGAGTTTGAGATTTGGGCCTTTCTTTTCGATTTGCATTTTAGGCGTACCCCTTAAACTTTCCAAAATAATACAATAGCATTTTTCAAAAAGATATGGTTGCATCTTTCACGAACCTAATTTTTTTTTACCGTTTGGCGGAGAAATAATACGATGGCACGTGCCACCATGGGCACCATACCAAATCCGTCTTTGCTAAACCCGCCCTCCCACAGGGACTGGGATGGAGAATCCCCGAATTCAGAAACCATGGATGGGGACATGGATGGAGATGCACTACATCACTGAACCCGACAAATTACACATATGAAATAAATTATAGAGTGGATTATGGATTTGGTCCCTATGTTTTGATGTTTTTGTGACTAGGGTCCCTAATTTCTATAGTATGTTTATTATGATTTTGGTCCCTATAGTATTTAATTTGTCTTGGATGGTCCCTCTGACTAACACCGTTAAAACAAATCCATGACAAATACAAATTGGACACCACCAGAATATTAAGCATACCATAGGGGCATGATAAAAAACATCAAAACACATAGACCAAATCCATCACGGTTGTATCCAAGTGATACTGATGCGACGGGACTTGAGATCGAGCATGAAATTTTGGAGTCTTTAGACTCGTCTAAATATACAAACGTTATGATTTTATAAACACTTTTTGAGATGTAATACTTTGTTTTGTAAAGCATATTTTTAAAGTTTGTAATATATGTTTGAAGTTTATTTGTAGCTTTGAAATAGTTGTGTATTTATGTTAAGCCCCGTTAGTGACATCACCCGTTCCGAACCACATGGACAAGGGATGTTCCAAATGCGGTATCAATTCTAAATTATATCGTATTACATGATAACTTTAGGACCATTTTAAATATCTATTTCATAGTCTAGTTATTACTGAAGGTTTAACAGTTCTATTAATTCTTGTAAAAATATTTAATGAATATATTTATGTAAGAAGATGATTGCAAAAAAACATTTTGAGACATGTAAAAGAAAAAAAGAATATATATACTAGTTTGTATTATACTATATCTTTTACATAATGGAAAATTCTAAAAGATAGTGTAGTATATTTGTTATTTTGCGATATATGTTTTTAAGTTTATTTATAAATTTTAGGAAAAAAGATGATAAAAAGAGAACATAAAAACTGTCATGAAAGTAGGTGGAAAAAACCCCCAATTCCCGGTTGAAGATCCCTGATGGCTCTATTGATCGTTACAAAGCACGTCTAGTGGCAAAAGGCTTCAATCAAGAATATGGCATTGACTACGAGGAAACGTTTGCTCCCGTGGCTCGGGTCACCTCGGTTCGTAGCCTTCTAGCCATCGCTGCCACCAAGAGATGGCCACTCTATCAGATGGATGTCAAGAATGCCTTTCTAAATGGTGATCTCGAAGAGGAAGTCTACATGAGACTCCTTCAGGTGTGACATCCCATCAAGGTCATGTATGTCGACTTCGAAAAGCCCTCTATGGCCTCAAACAAGCTCCTCGTGCTTGGTTTGAAAAATTTAGCAATACTGTCATCTCATTGGGGTTTTCTCCGAGTAATTATGATTCTGGCTTGTTTACTCGGACCACTGCTGCAGGTATTATCTTATTCCTACTGTATGTTGATGATATGATCATCACCGGCAGTGACTCTGCAGGCATTACCCAGCTCAAACATTCCCTCAGCTCATGTTTTGAGATGAAAGATCTTGGTAAGCTCTATTATTTTCTTGGTCTTGAAGTTCTATCTGACTCTTCCGGAATCTATCTCTGTCAAGCCAAGTACATTTCAGATCTACTGTCCAAAGCTGGGATTATAGACAACAAGGTTGCCTCTACACCTATTGAGCAAAATCTGCATCTTGCTCCCAATGCTGGAACCCCTCTGTGGGATCCTACACGGTACCGTCAACTGGTTGGATCTCTGGTCTACCTGACCGTTACTCGACCAGATCTTGCCTATGCAGTTCATATAGTTAGCCAGTTCATGGCTGCTCCATGCTCATATCACTATGTCGTTGCTCTTAGTATACTTCGTTACCTCAAAGGGACAATGTTTCATGGGCTTCACTTCTCAACCACATCATCCTTAACTCTTCGTGCCTTCTCAGATGCTGACTGGGATGGTGACATAGCAGACCGTCGTTCCACCACCGGCTATTGTTTCTTACTTGGGGACTCTCTTATCTCCTGACGCAGCAAGAAACAATCGCTGACAGCTCGGTCCGGTACTGAAGCGGAATATAGAGCCTTAGCTGACATTACACAAGAACTCGTATGGCTATGCTGGCTACTATCTGATATGGATGCTCATCAATTTTCCCCAACACCATTATGGTGTGACAACAATAGTGCTATTCAGATTGCTCACAATGATGTCTTTCATGAGCGTACAAAGCACATCGAGATTGACTGTCATTTCACTCGTCAACATGTTCTTCGCAAAACGGTTAAACTTCTTCCAATCTCAACCATTGATCAGAATGCAGATATCTTCACCAAAGCTCATCTTCCAGGGCGTTTTCGGGCTCTTGCTTCCAAACTCAATTTGGCTCATTCTTCCCCCACTTGAGTTTGAGGGGGGGGGGGGTGTTAGAGTATTATTGTTAATATGTATAGTTCAGGGTCCTTTCTGTAATTATGTGTAACTTACCTTGTATAAATAGATCTCTTAGAGTTCATTATTAGGTTAGACTCTCTTTTGTAATTCTCTCTCAATATATGAAAGCCGGCCGATTCGCCATCTCAAGTCTGTCTCTCAATCTATCAACCGACTCTCCATTTCTAACACTGAGAAAATGAATTGCGTGATTTAAAGTTGTCATATTTTGAAGCAAGTCGGTGCTTATCTCACAAAAATGATCATCAAACTCTCGAATCTGCACATCCAAAACAATGTTGAATATATCATAACTATAATAATGTGAATTGTTAATGTTCATCCATTTCCTTGGATTTCTTGTATTAACATAACTTTCCGCCATATCCAACTTTCCAATCTTATGTTTATCACAAAAAGAGTAGCATTTTTCCAAAACATGATCAAACCCATTTTCTCTTAACATATACAATGTCCTTTTGTTGTTCCAATCAAATCAACCGCTTCCAAGATGTCTTGATCTTTCATTTGAAGAGGTTGAGACAATGAATTTGTTAACCCTAAAATGATTAATATTAAGTCCATATAAAACATAAATTCAAATGTCTTGAAGTATGATAAAAGATAAACAGACATGGAGAGACCAAAATCTAAATCAATGAAATCACAAAAAATACCAAATAATCATCATCTAATCAAGCAACTTAAACCAAATAACCAAAATACCAAGCAATCATCTTCCTAATCAAGTAATCAACTAATTATTAATCAACCAATCAACTAAATGACTAATCAAATCAAGCAATGTAAATTTTAAAATACTAAGTACTAAGGTAGTAAGGCTAGTAAAATGTAATGTAAATACCTCATGAGAAATCAAAAACATGAGGGAGTAACAAGTTGATCAAGTCATTGAGCGAGTCCATGAGCGAGTGAATGAGTTACTGAGTGAAACAAGTCGATGAGTCATGAGTCTTCTTTGATTTTTGTCTTCTGAGTTGATCGACGATTTCTATGTATGAGTTGACCAAGTTCGAGGGTTTCAAATTGAGGATTTCCCTCCCGAGTCGTCTTTGATTTTTTGGGGCGTGATAGTTAAATGTAAGCCATCAACTTTGGGCCAAAAAGCCTAAAATTAGGTTTGGTAATCTTGGGCCTTAGTTTATTAACTATTAGAGTAAATGAGTTTGAGATTTGGGCCTTTCTTTTCAATTTGCATTTTAGACGTACCCCTGAAAGTTTTCAAAATAATACGATAGCATTTTTCAAAAAAGATATGGTTGCATCTTTCACGAACCTAATTTTTTTTACAGTTTGACGGAGAAATAATACGATGGCACGTGCCACCATGGGCACCATACCAAATTCGTCTTTGCTAGACCCTCCCTCCCACAGGGACCGGGATGGAGAATCCCCGAATTCAGAAACCATGGATGGGGACATGGATGGAGATGCACTACATCACTGAACCCGACAAATTACACATATGAAATAAATTATAGAGTGGATTATGGATTTGGTCCCTATGTTTTGATGTTTTTGTAACTAGGGTCCCTAATTTCTATAGTATGTTTATTATGATTTTTGTCCCTATAGTGTTTAATTTGTCTTGGATGGCCCCTCTGACTAACACCGTTAAAACAAATCCATGACAAATACAAATTGGACACCACCAGAATATTAAGCATACCATAGCGGCATGATAAAAAAAACATCAAAACACATAGACCAAATCCATCACGGTTGTATCCAAGTGATACTGACGGGACGGGACTTGAGATCGAGCATGAAATTTTGGAGTCTTTAGACTCGTCTAAATATACAAACGTTATGATTTTATAAACACTTTTTGAGATATAATACTTTGTTTTGTAAAGCATATTTTTAAAGTTTGTAATATATGTTTGAAGTTTATTTATAGCTTTGAAATAGTTGTGTATTTATGTTAAGCCCCGTTAGTGACATCACCCGTTCCGAACCACATGGACAAGGGATGTTCCAAATGCGGTATCAATTCTAAATTATATCGTATTACATGATAACTTTAGGACCATTTTAAATATCTATTTCATAGTCTAGTTATTACTGAAGGTTTAACAGTTCTATTAATTCTTGTAAAAATATTTAATGAATATATTTATGTAAGAAGACGATTGCAAAAAAACATTTTGAGACATGTAAAAGAAAAAAAGAATATATATATATATATATATATATATATATATATATATATATATATATACTAGTTTGTATTATACTATATCTTTTACATAATGGAAAATTCTAAAAGATAGTGTAGTATATTTGTTATTTTGCGATATATGTTTTAAGTTTATTTATAAATTTTAGGAAAAAATATGATAAAAAGAGAACATAAAAACAGGGACGGACCTAGACAGATTTTCATACGGTGACACCATATTTTTTCATACGGTTTTTATCGAAGTGTCTTTCATCTTTTTATCAACGTTCAATATCGTCTGATGTGTTTTTAGCCAAATTTTGGCGTTTTGAGAGATTTTTAACGTTTTTGCTTGATTTCGGAGGAATTTTAAGTTTTTTTTATCAATTTCGAGAGATTTTTTGGTATTTTTGTTGATTTCAAGAGATTTTTTCGGTTTTTTTGGTTGAATGGGTATGAGATTTTGGTATTTTTTTCAGTTTAGGTGCACCCCTTGTAGTTTTCAAATGAATACGGTAGCACCTCCTAAATCGTTACGGTAGCACCTTCACAACAACAAAAAAATTACACTTCGCCGGAAAATTCTAACGGTGGCACGTGCCACCACGTGCCCCAAGTGAGGTCCGTCCATGCATAAAAACTGTCATGAAAGTAGGTGGAGAAAAACCCCCAATTATCGGTTGAAGATCCCGGTTCCCCGTCGAGGCTGATATGGAGATAGGGACTGAAGATTGAGATTTGGATCAAGAACAAATGAAAGTCAAATCCATTATATCATCGTTCCCCTATTATTATTTTTTAATGTTCTAACCCAATCCACATCTATAAGACCATCTTCAATCGGGTCACTAAATCTTACACTAAACACTAAAGTTGGTGTAAATGACACTATTCACATCTTCAATGAGGTCTCTATTTTCCACACTAAATTTGGTGTAATGAATATTATTACACTATATTTGGTGTAACAATATTCATTTACCCTACTTTTTCCATGACTTTTAAAAAATAGTGTTATCCATTGAAGAAGATTTACTATTAACACCAAAATTTACACTACTTTTTACATTATTTTTGAAATTTGATGTAAAATATAGCGTGACCCATTGAAGATGCTCTAACATAGATAAGTCAAATGATATGAAAGAGCATATATTTACATTTAATTTGAGCTTTGAGATTTTCTTCTTTTTGGGTTGTAGTGGACTTTATTGACAATTTGAATGCTTTTTGTTTACATATTTTTGAGGTGAAGAAGCTTGGTCAAATACATCTGCAAAAAAATCTGTTGCTTTTCCAGTTTCAAATATGCAAAATAACACAAAGTTAAATGCTTTATCATGCTGTTTTTTCTTTTTTCCTTCCTTCTTTATATTTCTCTTTTTTCCCTTCTTTATATTTCTTTTCCAAAAGATATCTCACGCTTTGTTTTCTCTTCCCTCTTTTTGCTTTCACATTTACACACTTATATTAATATAGCTATTATTATAAGGGATGTTTGTTTATCTCTTAATAGTTCCATTAAGAGACAACTTCTGAATTGTTAAAAGGTAAATCTTGTTTGGCAAAATAAAAAGTCTGTCTCTTAATGGTTCTAACATCCTCTGAATGATTTAGTGTCTTGGACCTCCTTTAATCATTTAGTGCCTTGATTTCATTCTGAACAATTACTAAACAACCATATTTCATTTTACACTCTATTATAAGAGTCTCTTAATAATTCTAACCACTTAATCATTCTGCACCAAACCATTCATCAACTGTCAAACAACCCCTAATATTTTATATAAAATAAGTAAAAATGTTATCACAAACATGCAAATAGTAAAAGTAGTAACTATGGTATGTAAATATTCTATTAAAATTGACTATTATGAAACTTCCAGATTTTATTTATAAGATGTTTGTATAACAAAAATGTTGAATGTTGGTTATTATTCTTATTTAAAGGTCTATGGATTAAAAAAGAAAAAGGAGGTTGGGACTTGGGAGCATATATAAGAGTAAAATGACTATATTGTCCTCATGTAATTAGCACATAAAAAAAGGAGTATGGATTGTTGGGATCAAGAATGAAAACTGTGTCAAAATAATAACCACAGAGTGTAGGATGTAAATTTGGAAACCAGAGGGACGAGTTTTGTAATTACCCCTAATAAAGAAACACAAAAAATCCGACCTGCCGGATTCGAACCAGCGACCTAAGGATAGCCATGAACACACTACAGTCCTCCGCTCTACCAACTGAGCTAAGGTCGGATTGATGACAAATGGGACTACTAAAAGTATTAAAACAGTGACATGTCTTTTGATTATAAAATACTTTTTAAGTAAAAAAGGTAAAATGGAATTATTTAAGATTTATTCGTCTTCTGTGTACCATTATTTTGACCACACTTTTTGGTTTAATTTTGTTTTTCCATAACTATGATTTTCCATTTTTTAATGATAATGACAGATTATGATATTCAAATTTACAGTTACATTTTAAATATAGTAAAGTCATTTAGGCTTTGTTTGGCAAACTAGCTGATGAACTAGATACGTTTGGCAAAAACTAGCTGATAAGCTAGCTGACAAATGTAAAATGACCAAAAAGGACATGCTTAAAAATTATTCAATTAAAGTGTTTTTTAATAAAAGAAATGGATAGTTTTGTTATTTACATAAAATGACAAAGGTATTTTTGGAAGAAAAAAAATCAAAAACTCCATAAGCTCATGAAACGCTAGTGAGAGTAGCGTTTTGAAAAGCTAGCTTATGGTCATCCAAACATGTACCAAAAAAAATAAGCTAGCTTATAAGTTATTTTTTTTTGCCAAACAATGCCTTAATGAAATAGAAAAATTGTAAACATCAATAAAACGAAACCATTCTTTAGAGTGATGAATAAATAAATACTCTTGAAACCAACCTTATCTTACTAAGTAGAATTCTCAATCACTCTTAGATTGAACATAACCCACGTTAGAATCAAGAATAAAATAAAAGTCAAAACCGAATTGACAAGAAACGATGGAGCCCTAAAGCTAATTGGATCAATTAAATACACAAAAAAACACAATTTTGTTATAGAAATTTGAATTGGGTCAACCGAATACTAAAAATACAATTTTATTAATACAACTTAATAAAATACATTTATAAATACATTTAAAAATACATTTTGATTTTTAATCAAATATACTTAAAAACATGTTTAAAAATAAATTTATTAATATACTTAAATTAAAATTATAGGTAAACTTTAACTAAAAAATCGGGTAGCTCTCGGGCCAGCCGGTCCCATAACCGGATCTCAGGACGGACCTTGTTTTCAGTGTGAAAAATCGTAAATCGTAATTTGTCCTTAAATGACAATCTCAAATGATTTTGGGTCGGACCAGCCCCAGACTCCTAGCCCTACGCCGGTTTCTGAGCGGATTGAGTCCTTGTAACCATTTCTAATAAACGCTTATTCAAATAATCATTCGATAAATGATTCTTAAGATTAGTCGAGGTTCGTAAAAACAACACAGAGATTTACGGCTATAGAAAATAAATCCCGTTATTATGTGGGTCAAATATTTTTTGGTTGACACGTGGAAGCCTTACGTCAAAGATAGTCATCAAATCACGCGTCCCACAAGTGGTCGTGTCCCCACTTTTACTTTTTCTTCCACTGCCACCATGCCATGGTGTCCGGTCTTTACCCCGTCTTTTTTTTCTCTCCCCAAAATGCCCTTTAAACCAACACATCACTTTTCCTTTTCAGACCTCCTTTTATTTATTTCAAAAAACCCTCTTTATATTTGAATCCTTAATCAGTTAAAGCTATGTTTGGCAAACTAGTTGATAAGCTAGTTGGTAACTGATAAGCTAGTTGTTGACTCATAAACTAGCTGATAGCTAATGAAGAAGTCACGTTGAACAAAACTAGCTTATAAACATGTAAAATGACCAAAAAAGACATCTTTAAAAAATGATCAATTATAATATTTAATTATATAATTAAATAAAATTTATAGCAATATAATATGTTAATTAATACAATCAATGTAGTAAAGAAAAATTAAATGATATAACATGTTAATTAAAAGAACTTAAAATTTATTATTACATATATATATATATACTATAAATTTTGAATTTGTTAAAACAAATTTTAGAAAAAATATATATTAACTCATTTCAAAATATATATATATATATATATATATATATATTAACTTATAATTTTAAATAACCCTTACATATAATATGAGAAAACAATCAAATAATAATTAAATAGATAATAGTAATTGATAATTAAAATATATTGATTAATGTTAAAAAATAGAGTAAATTACACGATTGGTCCCTGTGGTTTACACTTTCTACCCATAGTGGTCTCAAAAACAAAATAATTACGCAAAAGGCCCCTGTGGTACGCATTTTCGCACCCTTTTGGTCCCTCCCTCTAACAAACTCAGTTAACCCTGTTAACTCAAAAGGGTAATTTGGTCATTTCTAACTATTTTGTCTTTTTCTAGTTTGTCTTTTTCTCACTTCATCTTCCCCAGACCCTTTTCTCTTCCTCTCTCTTTGACCAACAACACCTGCAACTTATATATATATATATATAGGTATACAAAACCACCATTTTCTCTCTCTCTCTTTGACCCACATATATATATATATATATATATATATATACACACATACACACATATGCACACACAGGGAGATGGAAGAAATCCTAATCGATTACCATCTCCACCACCACCCAAGACATCGATCTTCTCCTCTGCTCAGATGGTCTTCAATGGCTATTCCATTTCCACCACCACCAAGACAACGATGCTCTGTTCAGATGGAAGAAATCCCAGTCGATTTCATATATTTAATCCTCACACTAAAAAAAATCCCACAGAAAAGTGGAATCAGTGGAGCCCGAACCAACCCTCACAAAGTCTAACCTCCTTCCCAGAGCTCTGCCCGTTGTTGGCTTTTCATCAGACAAATCGAAACTCACTTCAGAACTGGGTTGTTGGCTTTTTATAACATGGATTGAAGGAGAAAATGAAGGAATCTTGACGGAAAAAATTGAAGGAAGAAAAGGTTGGGTTTTCCGGCGAGTGGGCGGTGGCGGGACCAAGTGTAGGAATCTTGACGGAAAAAATGGAAGCGCCATTGAACGATAGCAAGAAAAGGAAAACAGTTGAAATCAAAGCAAATATAGATCTCTTCTTGTTTTTGCTGTTGAATTTCAAGAAAAAAAGAGGGAGTAGACAGAGAGAGTTGGTGGTGATGAATTTGTGTGATGAAAAGTGGTCAAACACACACACACACACACACACACACACACACACATATATATATATATATGTGTGTGTGTGTGTGTGTGTGCGCGCGCATATGTGTGTATGTGTTTTGTATATGTATATATATGTATGTGTTTTGTATATATATACATATTAGTAAATTACTGTTCTGGTCCCTGTAGTTTGTCAAAAAATACGGAATTGGTCCTTAAACTTTATTTATTACAATTTTGGTCCCTGTGGTATGCAGAATTTTACGGAATTGGTCCCTCGAGCCGACGGACGTCTATTTCCTCCGTTAAGCTCGAGGGCATTTCTGTCTTTTTATATAAATTACGGATTTGGTCCCTGTAATTTTATTACTTTATTTTTTATTTCTTCTCCTTCTTTCTCTCTTCTCTTTCTTCTCTCTGAAATACATGTATATATACAAACATATACAGGATATATATATATACACACACCACCACCACCCCATCACCACCACCCCATCACCACCACCATCATCAACCTATCAACACCACCACCATCATCAACCCATCACCACCACCATCATCAACCCATCACCACCACCACCACCACCACCATCATCAACCCATAGATATCAAAACGTAAAATTTTTCGGCTAAACTCGTTTTTCCGGCGATCTTTTCCAACACACCGTACTTAATAAAATATTGATGGAAATCCATTATGGATGTTGCTTCTCGATCAAAGTATCAAAATAAATCAATTTGAGATGAAATTTATGCAGAAATCCGGTGAAGATGTTGATTTTCGACGAAGCCCGGTTTTCCGGCTAGTGCTCCGGCGATGCTGAAACATGCAGATTTCTCAACCAAAATCGAAACTGAAAATTTCTTTCTGTTCCAAATGCAAAAACAAGAAGGTTTGGAGTGGTTTTATGAATTAAAACACATCCAAATGTCAAAACCCATTAAACTTTTCTTTCTGTGTGTATGTATGTATATATATATATTTAATCTGTGTGTGTGTATATATAAAGAAAGAGAGAAAAAAGAAATATGATGGTGATGGGTTGATGGTGGTGGTGGTGGTGGTGATGGGTTGATGATGATGGTGGTGGTGGTGGTGGTGATGGGTTGATGATGGTGGTGGTGATGGTGGTGGTGGTGTATTCTTCCACTGCAGAAAGAATAGAGAGAATGAAAGAGAAGAAAGAAAGAAGGAGAGAATGGCACTTGTCATTTTTTAATTGGTTGATAAAATAATAAAAACCATTAAAATTTAATTCAAAAAAAAAGAAATATAAAAAGACAGAAATGCTTTTAATGATAACGGAGGAAAGAGACGTCTGTCACCCCTAAGGACCAATTCCGTAAAATTCTGCATACCATAGGGACCAAAACTGTAATAAATGAAGTTTATGGACCAATTCCGTATTTTTTTGACAAACCACAGGGACCAAAACAGTAATTTACTCTATATATAAATATATATGTGTGTGTGCGCATATGTGTGTATGCGTATATGTTGGGTCATCAAGATTTGAAGATGACCTCATGATCTCCTTTTATACTTTGAAAAACATTTTATACTTAGAGAAATTTTGGATGCATGGTTTTTTGTAATGGCTTGTACAAGATAGCAAATGTTTGGTGAAATCAAATATCAACCAAAGTCAAGATTAAAGATTCTCTCATTGTGGAAGTGAAAGATCTTTTCTCAACACATACAAGTCATTGTCCACCGATGGTGTTCTCACACATCGGTGGACATATCTCCACCGAAATCTCTCTCTGTTTCGGCCAAAGAATCCCACCAATGGAAGTCCAATTTCGGTGGGATCTCAAAGAAGTTTCAAAGATGATTTCTCCAAAGATGATGTCACATATCCCAAAGATGATGTCACATATCTCAAAGATGTGTCACATATCTCAAAGCTATCATCGGTGGGATCTCAAAGAAGTCTCAAAGATGCTTTCTCCAAAGATGATGTCACATATCCCAAAGATGATGTCACATATCTCAAAGATGTGTCACATATCTCAAAGCTATCATCGGTGGGATCTCAAAGAAGTCTCAAAGATGCTTTCTCCAAAGATGATGTCACATATCCCAAAGATGATGTCACATATCTCAAAGATGTGTCACATATCTCAGGTTGCCTTCGGTGGTGTAATCTTTAGAAGACAAATTGAGAAGATATTTTCTACATGGATAAAGTGACATTTTGTCTTATTATCCATTACCATATAAAGTTATTTTCTCATGCATGGGTCCTATTTCCAGTACCTAGTAAAAGGTGACAAGGACATCTCAACTTATCAGAAGTCAACATCCTCAACAAGTATGAAGATGACAAGTGTCCCAAGCATTCAATGCTTGCACACTCCTTGTCTCTATAAAAGGAAGGACCTCTCCATGCAGAAACAACAACATCTGGAGAGACTTTGAAGATTACTGTGTGCTCTTGATATTCTACGCAAACTGGAAGATTTCTCTAAGTGCAAGAATTTCCAGTTTGCTTGAAAAACTTTATAGCTTTGTTCTAAGTGTTCTTAGTTATTTTGTTAGTATACTTTGTGTAAGATTGTTAGAATAGTTTATCTGTTCTTTTCCGCAACAGTCTTAAGTTTTCTATGTGTAATTCTTGTTGAAAGATTTTCAATATAAAGAATTAAAATTGTGAAAATTTTGAGTATTGTATTCAACCCCCCCTTCTACAATACTTGGTTAGCCATCTGGGACTAACAGTATATATATATGTGGGTCAAAGAGAGAGAGAAAATGGTGGTATTGTATACCTATCTATACTACATATATAAGCATATACACCTAAAGTCTTAAAGACAACTTATCAAGCACAATGTACCACCATTTAATGCATAAAATCCAAAATCTCTTAAATACAACTTCATATGTGTTGGTGCAAGTGTACCACATCTCAATATATTTTATATATTTATTTTGATGATTACAAACACACCGTATTATTGTTTATCTAACAATCCTATCCAAGTGTACAGTTCTTGAAGAACACGAAGATCTTATCTGAAGAGTTCAAGACGGAAGATTTACGTTGTCATTAGTGTTTATAATTTATAATGATAAACACCCTAAAATAATATACCACTTGGATAATTTCTAAAAACCAAATAAATGATTTTAATTAAATATTTTTTTTTTGAGAAGATCCTACAAGATTTGGTTGCGTCATGAAGAAGTTGCTTTTTCTGACGCAGGTATACCGCGAGGTACAGGCGGTATACCGCGGCAGAGTTTGCTGTGCATTTGTGATTGGTTGAAGCTACTTTTACAGGCGGTATACCGCGGTGTTTAGCAGGTATACCGCGGTACTGTTCATGCGTCAGGTTCCAGCTCATAGATCCGTTGGAAGTGGGTTGCTATATATAATGATGCTGATGGTGATGAAGATATACAACAAAAATAAAACCAACAGCAACATCAACAATCCAAACTCTCAGCTCTCTCACTCTCACTTATTTTATATATATATATTTTATAAAACATTTTTTATAAAATATCCAAGTGTGAGATATTATACAAGAGTGATTACCCATTGTGAGTTATACTCCTCTTGTAAGTATTTGAATAACGGGTGTGTGATCCTGTTTATCTCATAGCAGAGGCTTGAGAAGCTATTACAAATTCCTTTGTATTTGGTTTGTGTTCTACCGTAAAGAATACATTTATTGGATCGTGTCGAGAAGTGTCTCGGCTGCTGGTTTATCACAGTTGGTGGTAAATCAGTAAATCTCCGTGTCAAGTATCTCTTACCTTTATCTCTTTATTTATTCCGCTGTGCTTTATTATATTTGTTTATATAAACTGCTTTGCATTTATATTTATTTATATAATCTCTGTGTATTTGTTTATATTTACACTCTTCTTTATTATTTGTATACTCTGATTTATTTTTACTGTTTCAGTACTGTATTTATTTATAAAAGAATTTTTGAAAGTAAAAGATTTTAAATACAACCTTACCCCCCCCCTAGGTTGTCTAACATTTGGTATCAGAGCAGGGCTTTCAAAAATCGTCTATTTAATTTTTTTTAAAATCCGTTTTTGTTATGGCTCAACAAAATGCTTGGTTTTCTAAATCTCTTCTTATTGATTTCGAAAATTTTGATCTTTGGGCAAATTCTTTTGAACGTTATGTTCGTGGGATAAATCAAAAAATTTGGGATATTATTATTAAAGGAAATTTCAAACCCACAAAATTTCAAAACAACAAAGTTGTTGAAAAACCTAGCTCGGAATGGTCCGACGAAGATGAGGCTAATTATTGTTTAAATTATGAAGCCAAAAATTTTCTCTTTTCGGTTCTTACTAACGATGATATTGAGCGTGTTTATCTCTTTGAAACTGCTCGTGATATTTGGGAGAACTTGAACATCACCTATGGTGGAAACTCAAAAGAAAAGAGAGACGAAACCCGAGATCAAAGAAATGAAGAAACGTGTCTCATCGTCGACTGCGAGAAAGAGGTATGTACTTCATACTCAAGTTATTCTAGTTGTAGTGATAACGATGATGATATTGATATGTTAAATGTCTCTTTTCAAAAATTGATTGTTCTCGTAAATAGTTATAAAAATGAGAATGCTAAATTAAAAGAAGAATTATTATTATGTCAAAATGAGTTGAATAATTGTAAACAAACCATTGCATGTGATAATAAAATCAAAAATGAGTTAAATGATAAAGTTATCACTTTAGAAAAGAAAGCATGCGAAAATATTGTTTGCAAATCTTGCATTGTCTTAAATGATAAAATTGCATGTTTAGAGAAAATAACATGTGAAAAAGTTGTATGTGGTAAATGCAATATTCTTGAAGATGAAATTGCTTGTTTAAAAGCAAAATGTAAATCGCATGAGAAAGATAATTTATTAGCAAATGCTTTTCAAAATAGCAATGATAAAGTGCTTAAAATGCTAAATATGCCTAATCGTATAAATTGTCGTAAAGGCATTGGTTCCGATACATGTGTTGATAAATGTTCGTGTAAACCCATTAAAAGATTTTTTGCATCTCCTAAAGTTGATACGAGAAAACCTCCATATATGTCAAAAATAAAAAATGTGAATTATGGAAGGAAACCGTATGCTCGTATGTATAATGGTAATTTTTCTAGACCTAAAAATAATGCGAATATAAATGCTTCATTTTATGTGTATGATAAATACAATCGCAAAATTAAAATGGTTAGAAAATGGATTCCGAAAGGAATGTTTAATGTTGACAATCCCGGTGGGATGCGTTTATGGTTTTAAACCATTTTTATGGTTTTATATGTTGTCGTATTTTATTTTATGTCGACAACATGTTCTTTATTTATTTGCAGTTTATGTTTTATACTAACTGTTAAAAGGACCCATAAGAAAAGGGTACCACGAAAAATTTTCTTTGCCTTTTGTAGGTGGTTCCTGACGAGGTTATAATACGTGTTACCTGCCGAGGTTATAATACGTGGTTACCTGCCGAGGTTATAATACGTGGTTACCTGACGAGGTTATAATACGTGGTTACCTGACGAGGTCATAATACGTGGTAATTTTTTGCTCACATAAAATTAACCAAAAAATCGAAGCCTTAAGATCCTTTTTGGTGCAAGTGTTTCTTTTTGGTTATTTTGTTTCATGTCATTTATTATGCTTATTTTATCCCTCAAATTTTATAAAATCAAATTGATATCGTTATTAATTTGAGGGGGAGCGTTTTAGCTCTTTTACCCATGAGTTTATGCTACCTCAATTATATGCATATTTTGAGGGGGAGCATCTCTCGAGGGGAAGCATACCGTCTTTCTTGACCCTTTTTGTTTCGACAAACGGGGGAGAGAAACCGCATATGCTCATGCTTAGCGGTTGTGTTTGTCATCATCAAAAAGGGGGAGATTGTTGGTGCAAGTGTACCACATCTCAATATATTTTATATATTTATTTTGATGATTACAAACACACCGTATTATTGTTTATCTAACAATCCTATCCAAGTGTACAGTTCTTGAAGAACACGAAGATCTTATCTGAAGAGTTCAAGACGGAAGATTTACGTTGTCATTAGTGTTTATAATTTATAATGATAAACACCCTAAAATAATATACCACTTGGATAATTTCTAAAAACCAAATAAATGATTTTAATTAAATATTTTTTTTTTTGAGAAGATCCTACAAGATTTGGTTGCGTCATGAAGAAGTTGCTTTTTCTGACGCAGGTATACCGCGAGGTACAGGCGGTATACCGCGGCAGAGTTTGCTGTGCATTTGTGATTGGTTGAAGCTACTTTTACAGGCGGTATACCGCGGTGTTTAGCAGGTATACCGCGGTACTGTTCATGCGTCAGGTTCCAGCTCATAGATCCGTTGGAAGTGGGTTGCTATATATAATGATGCTGATGGTGATGAAGATATACAACAAAAATAAAACCAACAGCAACATCAACAATCCAAACTCTCAGCTCTCTCACTCTCACTTATTTTATATATATATATTTTATAAAACATTTTTTATAAAATATCCAAGTGTGAGATATTATACAAGAGTGATTACCCATTGTGAGTTATACTCCTCTTGTAAGTATTTGAATAACGGGTGTGTGATCCTGTTTATCTCATGGCAGAGGCTTGAGAAACTATTACAAATTCCTTTGTATTTGGTTTGTGTTCTACCGTAAAGAATACATTTATTGGATCGTGTCGAGAAGTGTCTCGGCTGCTGGTTTATCACAGTTGGTGGTAAATCAGTAAATCTCCGTGTCAAGTATCTCTTACCTTTATCTCTTTATTTATTCCGCTGTGCTTTATTATATTTGTTTATATAAACTGCTTTGCATTTATATTTATTTATATAATCTCTGTGTATTTGTTTATATTTACACTCTTCTTTATTATTTGTATACTCTGATTTATTTTTACTGTTTCAGTACTGTATTTATTTATAAAAGAATTTTTGAAAGTAAAAGATTTTAAATACAACCTTACCCCCCCCCTAGGTTGTCTAACAATATGCATCATGTACAACTCCGGAATGCATAATTTTGATCATCATCCCCATATTCGTACCTCACCCTCCGTTTTAAACAAGACCCATACCTAAGTACATGTTCAGCCATGCTTTCCTCCACCCTCCCTTTTCAAATGAGGCCCATACCTAAGTACATGTTCAGCCATGCTTTCCTCCACCCTCCCTTTTCAAATGAGACCCATACCTAAGTACATGTTCTGCAGCCATGCTTTCCTTTTGCCTCATATTTCAACATTGTCCAGGAGCCATAACTTGCTTCATACGCTTGCTTCCTTTACAGCTCATAACCAATCCTCTGTTCCATTTTTCGGATTCAACCACGATTCATACATACGTTTCCTCTCAGAGTCTCAGTCTCCCCCCAAAGATTCATCGTTCCTCTCGGTTTACTCCAACACGACGATTCCTCTCAATTTACTCCAGCACGATGTTGCCTCTCAGGTTTCCCCAATGATCATCGCTAGGTATGCTTTTAATCACATCTAATCTAACCTGTGTACATCAAAAACCTAGCTGACTCATCCTCAAGGTGCTTCTCCTCCGGCGGTTGTCTCCATATGCCCCGTCAATCTCTACTCTTTTAAGGTATATTTTTGTTCATCTCCATTAGAATCGGTTTTTTGTTGTTCATGGTAGAATCGATTCACACTTCTGTTCCCTTGGATTCACATTTCTTTTCCTAATTAAAACTGGTTGTTGATTTGTTTTTGATTCTTAACAGATATATTTGACAATACTATTGATTGTTAACCTTTGTGATATCCTCTAATATTTGAACAGGGAAACAACCTTGGTGGAGGTAGTGACTCTATCTTTAGAAAATAAACGTTAACTGGGGAAGAAATTGCACAAGTTAGTACAAATAATTAATAATTTTGGATGTTGTATAGTTGAAGAAAGCTAATGTTATATAAAAGACATGTCAAACACTCGATTCAGGTTGAGTTTTAGTCCTTTTTGCGTTTTCTTATCCAAGTTTTCGGATTTCGTTTATTTTTATCATTTTTTAATTACCATTTCCTATTTTATGGTTGTTTTCAGAGTTATGAAGCTTGAATCTACAAAGTTTAGGCCTAGAGAGATGGTCAAGCATCTGCTCCAAACCGATACAACATTGCCTAGAAAGATGTTGATCTCTAGCCCTCCTTGACTGATTATCAAAAAGAGATACCACAATGTAGCTTATTTGGAGATTATAAGTATCCTTATTCTAGAAATTGATTAATGTTGTATCGTTGTTATTTAAAAAGTAGTTTCATTTTAGGCATCAATTATGACCAAACTAACATGCATTTCTTTGGGATGTTTGTAAGCTTCTCAAATATATATATATATACACTTGAAGGATGCCCTGCTACCAGTTGATCCTGGCTTCCGTCTTTGACATTCAGATTTCAGTTTCGTCTTGGAATTAACTTGCTGGTATGATCTTAAACTATATGTTAGTTCTGTTTCCCATTTTATGTTTACCCCATGTTCTGTTTTTGCAACTTTTTTTGGACAAAGTCACTTGTTAATTTGAACTTCAATCGTAAGGTTAATGAGGATGAGGCGTAAGATTCTTGACCCTACCATGTTCATCAGGTAACCCGGTAAGGTCTTAACGGGCAAGCGTTTAGTAAATCGCCTCTATGTGTTCAAACTTTTGACATTGTATGTGTGAATCTATTAAAGATGATCTTGATTATACAACCTGTAGCATGATGCATGGTTATATATTTTGTTTATTCCCTTTCTTTTTTGTGTATCATGCCGAGTTTTGTTTCTAAATCTTGAATACGTACATGGCATCAGGCTAACCGACGCTCATAAACTTTGAAGTTTAATATTATATATATATATACCACATCCAACACTTCACGGGTTGGAGCATTGATGTCATTCATTTCCAACTTTACATGTGAAGTATATTTAAGTTTTCCTTGGAGGCTACTTTTAATTACGATGCCAATTAGTTGGTACATCCTTTTAGGATGCACATGCTTATTGTTTTATAAAGGTGGAAAATGGTCATCCGGGCGTGCTTCAAAATGTAAAGACAAGTGTTGATCATTTTGGCTTCATTCTTTGGGTGAAATTTTCGATCTCCTCCTTCTGAGTTTTATATGTTATATTTTCCTGTTATACAATTGAATTTGAACGTTCTAGAACACACTCTTCATATGCCAAAAACGTTGTTTTCTTCATTAGCACTGAAAACAACGTTATTTGTGTTTTGAGTATGTTTTTGTTGTGTATGAAGCAAATTCTCTCTTGATTAAATTGTTGGTGTTGCACATGTTTCATTAAAACTTTCAGTTTATTTTTGG
This sequence comes from Saussurea involucrata, assembly GCA_033807775.1. NCBI lineage: Eukaryota > Viridiplantae > Streptophyta > Magnoliopsida > Asterales > Asteraceae > Saussurea > Saussurea involucrata. Next base: position 7,693,671 of record CM066323.1, read on the forward strand.
ATCGTCAGTTAATGTATGCACTTCGAAGTATTGCATTGCGTCTTGTATTTGTTTGTTGTGGTTGACACATTTCTATGTTGATTGATGCTCAATATTAAGAGGCCGTTTACCCAAATGCTTACTGGTGAGAGTTAACACTTACCGAGTTAGATTTGAGATCATCAATACGGCATTGTAAGCAATTATTTACCCGGTAACACTAATTGGGTAAGAGTCGTCACCCTCACTTACCGAGTAAGTGAACATGATCATGTCTTTTGTGGGTAAGGGCTTACTTGGTAAACAACCCCTCACATTTTTTCTTAAATACAGTGTAACACATTTACCATTTAAATGACTTGTTTTTGTATTTCACCAAATTAATTCATATTTCCTTCTATTCTTAAGGTGTGTGCGGTGTTATCCAGGTCATTGTTATTCTCATATTGATTTACATTTATACAATTAATATTACAAATTTATCATATGTTAGTTTACAAATTACGATTCAAGTTTACAATATTTATTATTGTAATGTAAGTTTCACATTTGAACGTCATAAAACTACAACTATATTCAACTGCCAAAACCCATAAAAACATGATCAAAATGGATAGATAATGAAATAAATCAAGAACGCAGGTTTCGAATTCATCGAGATGCATCCCGCAGAAGCTTGAATCTCATTGCAACCTTTTATGATCAAAATCAAGTTGCATCGCATTTTCATTTGCATTTTTATTTCGATACATGGTCCTCTATTGTTTGTATTTTTTTGGTTCCTTCATGAGCAAATGGCATAAGGAAATGTCATTTTGGATTAATTTTCCATGTGTTTTATTTCAGTCTATCTATAGAAATTGAATTGTGGTCATATTGTATGCTATGCATGAGATAAAGGGAAATTGCCTCAAATAGCCATTTTATACATAAGGTTTCTTTAAATAGCCATTTTAAACATCTAATTCCAAAAATGGCCAAAACTTACGCATACAAACTTACGCACAAAGTTTTCTGTGCGTAAGTTTCATTTTTCCCAAAAAAAAAATTAAAAAAACGATTTTTTTTAAAAACTTACGCACAGAAAACTCTGTGCGTAAGTTTTAATCCTAAGTGTATGCGTAAGTTTTTTTTTTTGCACCACGTAGGCTCCACGTGGAAAACCTAAACTTACGCACAGAGATTAAAACTTACGCACAGAGTTTTCTGTGCGTAAGTTTTTAAAAAAATCGTTTTTTTTCATTTTTTTTTGGGAAAAATGAAACTTACGCACAGAAAACTCTGTGCGTAAGTTTCTATGCGTAAGTTTTAATATTTTTTTTTGTTTAAGAAAGAATCCGATTCTTTTTCAGTGATTTGACACAACACAGTAAAACCAGCTTTAATTCAATTCATACGGATTCAATTGATTTTTTTAAAAAAAATTAATTTTTTGGAAAAACATTTTAGAAAATAATCAAATTGTTTAAAAAAAATTATTTCTAAATAATTTTTTAAGTAAAAAAATTACGCATCGTAAAAAAATTGTTTAAGTAAAAAAATTGTTTTTTTTCAAACTTACGCATAAAAGTAAAAAAATTGTTTATTCAAAAAATTGTTCAAGTAAAAAAATTGTTTAAGTAAAAAAATTGTTCTTTTCAAACTTACGCATAAAAGTAAAAAGTTGTTTATTAAAAAAAATTGTAAAAAATTGTTTATTTTTTTTATTAAAAAAAATAAACTTACGTATAAATTGTAAAAAATTAAAAAAATAAACTTACACATAAAAAAAAATTGTAAAAAATTGTTTATTAAAAAAAATAAACTAATGCATAAATTGTAAAAAATTAAAAAAAAATTATAAAAAATAAACTTACGCATAATAAAAAAAATTGTTTATTAAAAAAAATAAACTAATGCATAAATTGTAAAAAATTATAAAAAATTAAAAAAAATAAACTTACGCATAATAATAAAAAATTGTAAAAAATTGTTTATTAAAAAAAAATAAACTTACGCATAAATCGTAAAAAATTAAAAAAAATTAAAAAAAATAAACTTACGCATAATAAAAAAATCGTAAGTTTATTTTTTTTAATTTTTTACATTTTTTTTTTAATTTTTTCCAAGAAGATGACTTATGGGTTTCTTGTTAAAAAAAATTAATTTTTTGGATAAACATTTTAGAAAATAATCAAATTGTTTAAAAAAAATTATTTAAAATAATTTGATTATTTTGGAAAAACATTTTTTTAAATAATTTATTGAAAAAAATTGATTGAATAATTTTGTATAAAAAAAAAATGAAAACTTACGCATACAAACTTACGCACAGAGTTTTCTGTGCGTAAGTTTCATTTTTCCCAAAAAAAAAAATGAAAAAAACGATTTTTTAAAAAACTTACGCACAGAAAACTCTGTGCGTAAGTTTTTAATCTCTGTGCGTAAGTTTAGGTTTTTCACGTGGAGCCTACGTGGTGCAAAAAAAAAAACTTACGCATACACTTAGGATTAAAACTTACGCACAGAGTTTTCTGTGCGTAAGTTTTTAAAAAAAATCGTTTTTTTAATTTTTTTTTGGGAAAAATGAAACTTACGCACAGAAAACTCTGTGCGTAAGTTTGTATGCGTAAGTTTTGGCCATTTTTGGAATTAGATGTTTAAAATGACTATTTAAAGAAACCTTATGTATAAAATGGCTATTTGAGGCAATTTCCCTGAGATAAACTACATGGTTTTTATTGCAGGTATTTGGTGAAAAGCGTTTGAGAAATTCGGGAAGTGGTTCATTTCAATGAATGTCACAGAAAGCTATGTTGACTTTCATACTTTGTAATATTACATTTTTTGAATGAATACATTTTTACACTTGGTTGTTGTTTCCCTTGCTTAAGTCTTTGTGCACGAGATTTGTCACCTAAATTAATGTCCAGTTCTGGTGGCTTTTTCTGTTGTTTTGGCCTATGGTGGGAAATTCTGGAGAGTTTTTGATGCGTCTGTTGTCTCACAATTTGTTGCCTGGTATTGTTTTTGCCGAGACATTTTTTAGAAATTGGTTAAAAGTATGGGCCATATTGGAAATGGTAAGAGCCGTTGCTCTCACCTACCCTACCCTGTAAGACTATATACTTATCATCGCTCTTGGCGCGTAAGATTATCTCTCATTTACCATGTTCATCCAGTAAGGTAAATGACTCGGTAAACGCATACCGGGGGAGCGTTTATTAACGACCCCTAAGTATAAATCATATCATCGTAATGTCTTAAAATCACCTTTAACAAAACCACGAAAGCTTCAGAATCGTGTAACATTTACGGCTCCCGCCGCATTGCACGGGTACACAACTAGTATATATATATACATATAAATTGCAGGTGTTGTTGGTCAAAGAGAGAGGAAGAGAAAAGGGTTTGGGGAAGATGAAGTTAGAAAAAGACAAACTAGAAAAAGACAAAATAGTTAGAAATGACCAAATTACCCTTTTGAGTTAACAAGGTTAACTGAGTTTGTTAGAGGGAGGGACCAAAAGGGTGCGAAAATGCGTACCACGGGGGCCTTTTGCATAAATATTTTATTTTTGGGACCACTATGGGTAGAAAGTGTAAACCACAGGAACCAATTGTGTAATTTACTCTAAAAAATATATAAAAATAATTAATATGATCAACATTCAACAATAACTCTAAATAATTAAAAATTAATGTCAATGTATAACTAAAAGTTAATTTAATAATTTTCAGTAATATTTATTAATTAATAATAATTAAATTTAAAAAATTAATATTTTTAAAATAATAGTTAATTAATAATAATAAGGGGCAATATTGGAATATTCACAAAAAGCTACTGAAAAGCTACCCAAGTAGCGTTTCAAAAAGCTAGCTTTTTGTTATCCAAATATGTAAAAAAAGCTTGTTTTTTTTGTCAAACAATACCTAAATGTTCGGTGAGAGACTGAGAGTTTTGAAATTGTTTGGTTATTTTTTTATTACACGCAGTAAGATTATTTGTGTGAATTCATATATTTTTATTCTTACTTTCATGTTGGTGTGAATTAAAATATCTAGTAATTATTTTTTGATTTTATAGTTACATATTTATGTGTTAATAATAATAATTATTTATATTGATAAAATATATGAGACTCACAAAATAAGATTCCTATTTAAATTATTATTTTGATGAGTTTGAAGAAGTGCAATTTTTTTAATATAAACATTTATTGAAGATGTTTCAAGAACATCTTTTGCACTTTTATTGCCACCTGATTTTAACTCATCAAAATAAGAAATTAAATAAAAATTTACAATAATAGTTCTTATAAAAATCTTCGTTTTATAGGCCTTATGTATTTTTTCAACTTTAATAATTATTATCTATAAATAAAGTCAGTCAAGAAAAAAAAACTATCCAATATGTTATCTCACACCAACATCTAAGAACCTAGAAAATAGGGTTCTTATAAGAACTCTACATAATGGTTATTCTTACAAGTCACTTCACTTTTTTCTTGTAAAAAACTTCTCTAAACCTCGAGAGATCATCGAGGAAATCTTTGTGATTAGACCATATCAATCATGACATCGAAGCATATGTTGACTCTAACACCAATCATTATAAATTGGAAACTATAGACTAAAATTATTACAAATGCACCAATTTAGAATATGATTGCGACTAAAGTACCCCTGCTCCATTTATACCCAACGAAGTTAATGACTTTTTTCGAACCAAACTATCAAAAAGCTTATTTCAAAGTCTTTTTGGACGAACATGATTACTCCACCTAGACCATCTTCAATGGGGTCATTAAATCTTACACTAAACACTAAATTTGGTGTAAATGACATTATTCATGTCTTCAATGGGGTCTCTATTTTCTATACTAAATTTAGTGTAATGAATAGTATTACACTAAATTTGGTGTAACACTATTCATTTACACTACTTTTAACTTTGGTGTAAAAAATAGTGTTATCCATTGAAAAAGAATTACTATTAACACTAAAATTTATACTATTTTTAAAATTTGGTGTAAAATATAGTGTGATCCATTGAAGAAGCCCTTACAATAGCAACATACAGATATTAAGGAAATTTTGAATCAAGGTTCCAAGTTTGATCATTTACATTCATAGATGTCTAAGAAACTAACATAATAAGGTCTCGATGAAGAAATAAATATGATCTAAATATAAATTTGTAAAAAGATTGTTACCTCTTCACACGACCACAAATAAAATAGGGCCGACAAGTTTTATTTTTTATTTATAGATATATCATATTCAATTTGCCAATATATAAAAATGTAAAACTATTTTTGATTTGGATTTATGAACAAAAAATCCACGACATCTTACTATTTGAAAACAACTTTTGTGGTAACACTAGTAAATAGTAATATCTAGAACTTTTTAATGGTTAGGCCATCAGTACCCCATGGAGGGAATCTTTCAAATATTCCACTCCACATCAACGTCACATCAGCTTTTCTTTCATCCCTCACTCGATCCCTAACGATCCCTAAACACCCGTACCCCATTCCCTCAAACCCTTTTGCCACCTCATTTATTTTAATTCTTATTTCATTTATCTAATCCACGTGTTGACTTCTTATTGGACCAAACCTTTTTTTTTTAAATGCTTCGGGATGAAACGGGGTGGGGATCCCGCATTCCATCCCTTCCCGCTGATACCGCATGAGGCGTACCCCATCCCGTACCATACCGCCCTCCATCCCGAGCCCATCCCCGCTGGGTTACGGATGGCCTTACTAGTTCGAGTTCACAAAGTACAATCAAATGTGTGTGTATATGTTATTTTTAAGAGTAATTCATTGAAATGCTCTAAGTTGAATTTCACATTTGTAAAAATGCCTAAACTCTTCTCAATTTAACCAAAATACCCAAAAAATCTGCGAAAACACCTCGTGATCATGGACTCCTTTCAATTTCATGAAAAAAACCAATCAAACCCATTGTTGTACTAATCCATCCTCGATGATGTCCTTCGCGAACATCTGCATAATCGATCGTGGAGACATTTCTTATCGCGGACATAAGCTTTAGTTTCCTCTCTATCACGGACAAAATTCAAGGGTGGAATCCAACTTTTTTAAAGAGTCCACGATCACAGGGTATTTTACGGATTTTTTTGAATATTTTGGTTAAATTGGAGAGAGTTTGAGCATTTTAAGCTATCTGAATAAATAACAATCGGCCAAAATTGAAAAAAAAAATAACTTTATGAATGGTGGGTCTTATGAATTGGTATCCAAAGCACTTTTAAGCCAACAACGGTTCTAGGGGTGATTATGTCATTTCACCTACATTATTTTCATAAAAAGCTAGTGGCAGAATCGTAATAACGAGCAACCTTCGCAGCTTACATGTCTTCACAGGCCAACCTCTCGCCTCTCCAATACACACACGCGCGCACACATTTCACTTTTAACTTCTCCTCTCTATCTCTCTCTAAAATCTCCGATCGTTCTTCTCCGGCGACCACCTTGTTTTCCGGCGATATTGTCAATTAATGTAATCGTTCACTAATTCCTGCTCGAATTTCTGTGTGTTCTTCCATTAATTTTAATTACATATCCAGTTTATTGATTGTTTTGATTCGCTGAATTTGAACTGCATTTATGATGATAAAGTAGCTAAAAAAGCAATTCAATATCTCATTTCACAATTCGCCTGCTCCAAATACTACTTTTTTTCGATCGGAAACGTGATTTCTTCAGCTGTATTGTCGATGTATGTATTATACATTTATACATATATATACACTCATCGCCATTGTTGCGTGTGTATTTAGAGCGAGAAGAATGACGTCAGGGACGAGGATGCCTACATGGAAGGAGAGAGAGAATAACAAAAGGAGAGAGAGGAGGAGGAGAGCCATCGCCGCGAAGATATTCACTGGTTTGAGGATGTACGGCAACTACAAGCTGCCTAAGCATTGTGATAACAACGAGGTCCTCAAAGCCCTCGCCGATGAGGCTGGCTGGACCGTCGAACAGGACGGCACCACCTATCGTAAGGTACTTTTCACCTCTCTCTGTTCACTGTACATTGTACTTGTAATCAAATGTTAGTCATCAGCTTATAAAAGTTCAGTCAATGTCACATGATTTTGAAGGTTTCTTGGTCTTCGTACTAGCAGATTTCTCTAAAATTTCAAAAGCGGAGGTAATTAGTGGACAAAAAAAAACACAAAATCCTAATCCTTGATAAACATAGTGTACAAGGGTTAAACGGACCGGTTTTGTAAAACCTTCGCGACTACGTGACGGTGGCGCGTTTTAGCAGGTCGTCGTCGGTTTATATGTTAAAAGGCATGCAAGTGTCACCGGTACAATATATACGAAGTCGTTCGATAATTTGTTCAGTCGTCCCTCGATCTGCCGATCGATTGGTGGCGCATTTAGCAATATGCTAACGTCTTTAGGCTCTGCTTTCCTTGCGCATTTTAGCAGTTTTTGTTAAGATTTAGGGTTTTACTGGTCAGAGATGGTTAGCTCCTGCATTGCTTTATTTCTGATTCTGATCCCTCTCCGGCGTACATTAGATCCGGTCGGGATTTGCTTATGACTTTGCATATCGTTTGATCGTTTTCTTTCGTGTGGAAGCTCACATTCAAAGATTCCCCCTAGCGAAAATCCAGAAAGACTGTAATACCCTCGTAGATGTTTCAGAACTTTATTCAAACGCTTCCAATTTAAACATCCATCAAGACTCAACAAAAGGGTATTTCGGTCATTAAACAAAATTGATCTCATCAAACCCTTTTTTGGATAAACTTGGGCAACTTTTTTTTCTTTGTGGGTTATGCTTTAGTTTTCCCCACAGGTCCTTTTTTCAGTAGGTGGCAGTTTGTTACTCCCTGACCCTGTGTCCAAAAACTGCAACAATGGATTCTATGTGCATAAATTGTCATTTCTTTCGCCACAGCTGAAATTTACAGATCCAGAACAATGTCGTTACAATGATTTGTACATATTGCATTTGAACTTGTACATTGTTTTGAGCTTAGAAACATCACCCTTTTGAAAACATGCCCCCATATGTCACCATATTAATTAAAGTGTATTGTACGTTATATATACCCTCTTAATTCATAACTTTAAGAAATATAACAAAATATTTTAATGATGTTGATGTATTTTAAAAGAAAATTTGTAGTAAAAAAGGGGTTATTTAAACCATTGTTCTAAAAAACTCGTTGCACAGCCGTCATGGCACCAAGACTTGTGTCTCACGCCACGTTAAGCCCATGACACACCATGGCCTAATTTGCAGTTTTGGTAATGTGATATTTGATTTTTCTTTACGTTTTAATGTTTTATTTGCAAGTTTTTTAATATATAGCTTAATTTAACTTGCTTATCACTATTGACTCATTGACTAACACTACAAAACATATGTTTTTATATATAATATTATATATGACTTATAAATTTGACGTCATAAGTCACGCCTTGAAAACGCCATGGTTTCGCCGTGACTTCTAAGGTTTGAGGTTTGGCCTCGTCGCCACGTCACGCCTCGCGTCATTTAGAACCTTGATTTAAACTCACACATGTTATAAACAATATTCGGCTCTTTGGGTTACTCGACTATAACACCATCAATAAAACCCTAATAGGCCTCACTTAAAATACGTACTAAACTAAAAATTACTAGTTTTTTGAAAATATTCTGACACCCAGTTTTCTAAATAGCAACTATAATAAATTCACAATATAAAAATAACGATAAGGCCATGAGTACCGGTACCCAATTAACCCAATGAACCCACTTGCCACCTCAGCGCCACATCATCTTTTCTCTTTCCTACCCTCCTTACCCAATCCTTACCCAAAAGTGGAGTACCACTACCCAATGAACCCAATGAACCCTCTTGCCACTTCATCTTTTTAATTCTTTTATTTATACATTTAATTATTTAACAAAATAAAAATATTTATATATTTTTAATAAATAAAAATAAGATAAATAATAATAAAAAATTCATATCATTCATTAAAAAATTAAAAATTACAAAATACAAAACACTAAAAATTATGATATTTTCTAATTTTCTCTTTTCTCGCTAAAGTAGCCCTCAAAACATCTCCCGAAAGGTGATCATACGGGGCTATGAAAAACTCGAAGTCTTGTTGATATCGTTTTTCTCGTTCGAGATCCAACTTTTGTTGTTCGAGTTCAAGTTTTTTCATTTTGTACTCCATTGTACCCTCAATCTGCTCGTTGAACAAGCTTATGGTCGTCAACAACTGAGTAACACTTTCGTCCGGGTTCGACCCGGTCGTATTACTCGTTGATGTTTTTTTGCCTTGTTTCTCCCAATGGGTCGTTGAAGTTGCTCGACCTCGTCATCATCGGAAGGTTTGGTACGTTTTGAACCCCGGGATGAATTTGTCGACATCGTTGGAACCGTTGACCATTTTGGACATTTTTTGAGGACATCCCAAGCTTGTTCATGGGTGAAAGCAACCCCAATATCCCCTTGGTACCGGTGGTGTGCCGTTCGTAAAATGTCGGCGTCACTCATTCCGCTTGATCTATTATTGACCAAGTTGTTGTAGATGCCGGCAAAACACGTAATTTTCTTGTTGAGGTCTTTGAACTTGGTGTTCAGTTGATGAAATGATCTATAATCTTGGCGACCCATAGAATTATAGAACACCTTCGAGATTCGGTTCCAAAAACTGTCTACATTTATGTAAATTCAAGTATAAGAATAATAACAAGAATATTAATAATAATAATAATAATATTAATAATAATAATAATAATAAAAATATTACCACCGGTTTGTGCGTTACCGACAACGGGGTCCTCCGAAACGTCAACCCACGCCGACACTAACGCGACTTCCTCCTCTTTAGTCCACATCTGTCGGGTGGCTCTATTTTCATATTTTTTCTTTTTTCCTTTTTGCGTTGGTGTCGGGTTTGATGGTTCCGGGATTGATTGTTGTGTGGAGATCGATTGTGGTGTGTGCGGTTGTTGGGTTTCAGGAACAAAGTCGTCGTCGAGATTGATTGCGGGTTGAGGAAGTTGGTAATTGGCGGGAGTAAAACCTTGTTGAAGCAAACCATGACGTGTAAATTGATAAGGAATATACGGGTGTTGCGAAACTTGTTGAGAAAACGCTTGTTGCGGAATATAACCTTGTTGAGAAAACGCTTGGAAGCCAAGCTCCGGGTCTTGTTGCGGTGTATCCGATCGGTTACGACGGGATGTAGGTGTGGTGTTTGGATTCATGATGAAATTTGAGAGAAATGGAAGAAGGTATTGAATTTGAGAGAAATGGAAGAAAGTTTGTTTTGGTGTGAAAAAATAAGATGGAATAGGTTAATAATATATATAGTGTGTATAATTTGAAGAATTTTTTTTTTTTTTTGTAAAATAACCGTTTACCAACAGTATTGTTTAAAAAAAATAAAAAAAATAAAAAAAAAAAATTTAAATATGCAACGGGTTGATCGGGTTGGTGAACCCGGTAGCCGAACCCGATTGCTGGCCACCCCCCTTACCGCTGCCCGATGAAACCCGCTGGCCACCTCAGCTGAGCCCGAGCCCGTACCCGATGGCGGTATGGGTGGTCTAACAATCATAAAATAACAATAACTAAAATAATAATAAGAATAATAAAACAAAAAAAACTTACTGGCCCCACAAATGAACTGTTGCATCTGCACACTGTGTACATGAGCACTGCTCATGCCACTGGGTCTTTATTTTACTGTTTTATTTATTTAATTATTTATGATACGGTCCATGCTGATATGAACATGTCACAAGAAATGAGCTTTGAACGTACCTAGTTAGTTTACAAGGAAACTACAATTGATAATTATTTTTAGTATTATTTGATACAGTAGAAATATTATGCATGATCAGTGGTACTGTTCTTTTTCTCGTGTGCTATTATTGTTTTGCAAGGACAAGTTTCATAATTTGGGGTGTCATTCATTAATGGTTTGTATACGTACTAACTCTCCAATACCACATTCAATTGCCATATTCATATTTCCACTTCCATAGGAGTCAAGTTCATAAATATTGGCATCATCAAACGAGAGTACGGTCAATTTACAAGAATATAAGAAGTTCCAAAATTACATGTTAAAATTGCTACGTTGACCGGCCATAGAACACACAACCTTTCCCGCCAACCTTGGTTCCGTTGACCAAGTCACCCATGTCATTTTTACCGGTTTTGATGATTCTAAGGGGTGTTTGGTTTGCATAATGGAATTTGGTGGAATTGGAAATTTTCAAACAAAATTGACTTTGAAGGAATTTGAATGAACTCTGATGGAATTTGACCACACACTTTGGTTTGGTTGCGTTTGGTTGGATGAAATTGGAATGGAATCTCTAAAAATAATTGGAATCTCCATCTTTGTTTGGGGGAGGGCGGTGGCGGGGGCAGAAGGGGTGGGGTGTGGCAAGGATTGGGGGTGGGAGGGTGGAGGGGGCAGGGTGGGGTTGGATGGTTGAGCTAGGCAGGGTGGGTGGTCAAGGTGGGGCAGGGGGTGATCGGTGTTGGTTAAATTGAATGCAAAAGGATGAAATTTAATTTTTTCCATTAGGTCAAGGAATGATGAATTCGTTGATTTGTGGTATTCAATGGATTCCATACCTTTCAAGAATTGAACCGAACAAAGGAATTGGAATTTGGTCGAAGGAATTTGTCATTCCAATTCCATCAAATTCCTTCTAATTACGCCAACCAAACAGCCCCTAATATGTGTGGCTCTATTGGAAACTAGTCTTGATGGCTTCACATTTTTACACAATAATGGATCTAGATGTTAACGTACCTGATTTCTGCATGATATCTTATTCCTATATCTCCAGGGATGCAAGCCTTTGGAACGGATGGAAATTGGTGGATCTGCATCAGCCAGCCCATGCTCATCATCTTACCACCCAAGTCCCTACGCTTCCTATCACCCCAGCCCCCCCTCCTCTTCCATCGCCAGCCCGTCCTCCTCTAACTACGCACCCAACGCGAACCCTGATTCACTCATTCCATGGCTCAAGAATCTTTCCTCTGCATCCTCCTCTTCAAACTCAGCCAAGCTTCCGCATCTTTACATCCACACTGGCTCCATTAGTGCACCCGTGACTCCACCCATGAGCTCTCCAACTGCTCGATCCCCTCCACGCCTCAAAACCGACACCACCTATGCACCTCATCACTTCTCCTATCTTCCCAGCTCTTCGACTCCACCGAGCCCTGGTTGCCACACCCAGCTTCCCAACTCCGAATGGTTCTCTGCAGGCATTCGTCCCACGTCCCCAACTTTCAGTCTCGTGGCATCAAACCCGTTTGGGTTCTTCAAGGAAGCGGGTGTATCTCATGGTGGATCACGAATGTGGACTCCTGGACAAAGTGGGACTTGCTCTCCTGCAATTCCTCCAGGGTTTGACATTCCAATGGCGGAAGTAGTGGTTTCTGATGAATTTGCATTCGGTAGCAATGCAGGAGGAGGGAGGGTGAAGCCGTGGGAAGGAGAGAGGATCCACGAGGTGTGTGTGTCTGATGATCTTGAGCTTACACTTGGCACTTCAAAAACCAGGTATCTTGACACCAATATTGTTTCTAGTTGTATTCTACAAACAATTAAAGAAGTTATGGATGTAGAAGTCCCACATCTGATAGACTCGGACCATTAGGGATTTTTTGGAGAGTAAATTAATGGAATTTCACATATTCTCTCAAGGTATCAGGATTCAGAACCAATTCTCCACCATTCTTGGGGCAATCTGTAACTGTCTAGCCTCTGTTGTGTTAAAGTTCCACATCTTCTAGACTTGAACTATTTCTCTTCAATATATGTTGGAACATCTCTTGTTTCTTCAAGGCTTTTTCAGGGAGTAATATAATGCTATTCCAATTTCCACATAAACATGAACTTAATTTACCTTGTTACAGATGAAATGCAATTTGGAGAAGAAATCAGCCGCCCGCTTGCATGGTGGTTGGGAAAAAGTTGAAATAGATGGATGGATCAATGCAAGTTTATGAAATTGTCCCAAATCTATTTTAGGTTATTATATATGGTAAAGTATGTTTCCCAAATCTCCTTTGTAATATAATCCATGCAGCTTAAGATGTAGTTTTTCTAGTGACAGACTTTCAGAGACTATATATATATATATATATATATATAGAGGCCAAAGGTCTCAAAGACACCAAGTGTTGGCTGGCTGGCTGGCATTATATATATATATATATATGCTTGCTTAAAAAGGGTGATGAGAAAGATGGATCCTTCACAAGCTTCTACTGATATTCACAAAAATCACTCAGTCATGCCACCAGAAGAAGATCTTCAAGAACTCAAAATTAAACTCTTCATATATCCTTAATTAATTACAGGCTTCCATTGTAATATGAACTTTGGTATAGTAAAGGTTCTTATCTGTGGTATGGCTCATTTTTATACCATTTCAGTTAAAAAGCTTTCACAATAGCCATCTCTTCAAGCCATTAAGCACAAAGAATGGGGTGGTGCTATGAAAATGGAGTTGAATGCTACCAATGTCTTTCACTACTTGTAGGGGAAAATGTTGTTGGCTTTGATGGTAACAAATCAATCCATGGCCTAAAACAATCTTCAAGACAATATTATAACAAACTTTCCTCTTCCTCTTTTATCACTGATGTTGGATTAGTTCACTTATGAAATGGTTTTGAAAGATTTGGATTTGGAATCTTTGGTGTGTTTGGCTTGTAGGATTTGGAATGAAATAGAAATCCATTTTTTATAAATAATTTATAAAAAAGTTATAGAGAATTCTAAAAAAACATTAAATTTCCTTTTTATTTAATCGATTATTATAAAACAAATGTTTTTCACACATTTTAAAACACTATTACACACAAATCCTACGAAATCCCCCCGAAATACCAACCACCTCATGTTTGTGGGATTTCAATGAATCCTAAGATGTCAAATCCAAACAATCTTTCAAGGATAGGATTGGAATGGAGTTGAATTTCAAATCCTTCAAAATCCTAAACTTGCAAATCAAATGGACCTTCCAAATCCTATCCATTTGATTTACGAGACTAGGATTTTGAAGGATTTGAAATTGAGTTTCATTCCAATCCCATGTTTGGCTTACAGAAAAGTCCGGAATTGAAATCCTTGGATTTAGAAATCCGTGGGGTAGTTGACATTTCATGGGATTTCATAAAATTTAATTGTAAAATGCTCTAAAATATGTTTAAAAATACTTTTTTTGGTTATTTTTATAAATATTTTATAAGCAATGAAATTTAATTTCATTCCAAATCCTACGTACCAAAAACTCCAAATTCCTTGAGAATATTACTTTAAACCAAACAGACCCTATCTAAGGCAGACTATCCACTCTTTTAAAAAAGTGTTTGCAAGGATTATAGGCAGCTTTATTGGTATATATATATATATATATATATATATATATATATATATATGTAGATGGGTATCATCTAATTCATTGCTTGCATTAAAGAACAATTGAGCAACCCTTTCAAATTGAAGGACTTGGGCAATTTCAAGTATTTTTTGGGTTAGGCCTACAGAATGCTATAGGTATTCACATGGATGGCTTAGATTGGTTGTTCACTGCCATTTATTATACAATCAATGGAATAATAATCCATACACCTAACTAAAGGCAAACTAATATATCATATTCCAATGAGAAATATAAACAAAAAAGAAAAAAAAGGTCAAAACTAGTAAATAGTAAGCAGTAAAAAAAAAGTAAAAAAGTTTCTGTATACATGTTTTGCAATTTTCATTGCAGATATAATCAAAAGTTTATTACAAATATTTACAAATACAAAATGAGAATTGAATGTAATCATGAATCAACAAAGATACAATTTGTGAGACCAGTGGAAGCAAAATTTTGCAATAAACAACTGCAACTATAATAACTTGAAACACAAGGATTTCTACAATATAAATGAAGAAATAAACCTTACTTACTGATTCAAATACTGACGTCATAAAGATCGGGAAGAAGCTTCTTTTCCGAAGAAGAACTTTCCTGGGTCTCGTCCTTATAGAGTGACGTATCTTCCCATGGCCCATCGGTCGACAAGCTCCTCGGCCCTAGACTGTCTGCCGAGATGGTGGAGACTTGTGTCTGACTGTCTTGTGATACCATGTCAAACGCTTTGAACCTCATGTCCGGGTTCCCTGCCACTCGTTTGACCATCGGTGGCTGAACGGGGATTTTACCATCGAGCATTTTGACCACGGATGACATGGGTGGCCTAAGGGTGGGAGATTGATTGGTGCATAGGAGAGCCAAGTTCAGCATCCTCATTGCCTCATCTTTCGGGTATTTTGGACCAAGACCAGGGTCCACTAGTTCCAAAAGACTACCTTGTTCTTCTAGAACATATGCCTTCAGAAATCAAAATGGAAGTCATCAGTTATGGCTTATTTTTTTTTCCGGTCAGCTATACATGACTGTTAGTAGTGGCTTATTCAGTAAGCTTCTAGGGAGAGCTTTATACAGAAAGCCAAGTTTTTTTTTCTTCCAAACCTACCCCTCCCAATAAAAAAACACCACCTTTTTATCTACGACCAAAAACCCTTCCAAAAAAAAACATTCCCGGACTATACAGACAGATTAATCCACACAGATAACTTTATCCATAAAGGAAAACCAATCAAACAACCACTAAGACCCCTGGGTGTATAGATGTTTTTTGATGCACGGGCTTAAGCAAAAGTCACTCCCAAAAGGTAGCTCAAAGGCAGAGGGTGTCCAAACCCAAACCAAACATATTCAGTATATATCACCTAGGAGGGAGGTTAGGGGGAAAACCCCAAAAAATGAAAAACTGAAGAACACCCCGGTAACTATGCACATTTGCATACAAGTAATTGAAGCAGTTTTTTTGGTTTTTATGCACCTGTGCCTGTTACAAGTTACTTGTATGCACATGTGCGTACCGTCCAGATGAATGGTTACGGGTAAGCAATCAACTACTTTATTCTAATACCTTGGTTAAGTCACATGTAGGTGAGGATTTCTTGGATCTTTAGAAAAGATAAAACAGTTTGAAAGATTGAACTTACCCAGTCAAGAAGGTAGACAAACTCCTCCTTTGGCCTGTAATTTGTATTGCTTTTCCCACTGACAATCTCTAATGCAACAACTCCGAAGCTGTAAACATCTGCTTTATCCGTCAAGTATCCTCTCATTGCATATTCCGGAGCCATGTACCCTCTACAAATTCACACCATAAACGTCTCAGATCTTAATGTATACATACACAAAATTCAAAAAAAAAAAAACAGGAGATGACTCTAAGATTCAAAGGATGAACGCTCACATCGTTCCAGCAATTCGTGTGCTGATATGAGTATTCTCTTCTTCATCCAGTTTTGCTAGACCAAAGTCTGATATCTTAGCGTTAAGATCCCTGTCAAGAAGCACATTGGTGGCCTTTATGTCTCTATGAACTATTTTCAACCTTGATTCCTCATGGAGATAGGCTAAGCCCCGTGCTATTCCCATGCATATCTTCTTTCTTGTGGACCAGTCCAAATTAAGCTTCTGGTCCTCACGACCTATATATAGAACGACAAATTGTAACTTTTACCTCCAATGGATATCCAACAAGTGAATAGCAGGATGGTGAAGTAATTTACCAAAAAGGGCACGTGCGAGACTGTTATTTTCCAGGTATTCATATACCAGCAACAACTCTTTTCCTTCTATGCAACAGCCATAAAGCTTAACAAGGTTTGGATGCTGCAAAGCGGATATTATGCCTATCTCAGTGACAAATTCACGGTTCCCCTGTTTTGATCTGGCAGAGAGTTGCTTAACAGCAATCTCAGAACCATCCGAGAGTACACCCTGCAAATGAAACAGGAAAACATTCGTATAATCACCTCTTATATAAAAAACATAAAATCAAGTTCAGAGTGATGATGTTTACAAGAAACTACCTTATAAACTGGTCCAAAGCCTCCTTCACCAATCTTATTTGCAGAATCAAAGTTATGTGTAGCAGATTTGATTTGTTGCAGGCTAAAATAACCCGTCTGTAATTGAAGTGCTCGAAGCTCTGTGACAAAGGTAATGATTAAAAGCAGCTAGAATTCAAAACTACAATTGGAAACATTACAAGAGCCAACTAATAGTCAATCTCCTATATGTTGTTCTCACCTTTATCTTCTTTGTCTCCTCCTAGATAACCTTTCTTCCAAAGCACAGCTAAAATTAGTGCGATAGCTGCGATGGAACCAATCACAATTCCAACTATAGCTCCACCAGCGAGTCCTCCTCCTGTACTCACGTCAAAGTCTGCAATAGTCCATATAAGCAGGTTATACATGCTCTTAAGGTGAGAACAATGAAAACGGAAAGTTGATAGAAATAATGTACTAACTCGGTGTTATTGTGATAGCGGATATAGAAGGTCCATATACACCTCGCTCTGGAATTGCAGTCGTCCCCTTCCCTGCCCAATACAAGTGAATCTCTAGTGTGCTACCATCAACCATAACCTCATTAACGTCTATGACAGTGTCCCTGCCAACACCATTAGCTTCTTCCATGATGTTGAAATCCTTTCTTATCAGAACCCCCTACATGAAAAAACCAAATTAAGTTTGTAACTAATTCTCCAAATGAGATATATTCAATGTAAACAAAAGCTGGCATGTCATGACTTACTTGGACAGATACATCAAAATAGCGTCTTCCGAGACTACTAAATGTCATGTCATCAGAATAACTTATTTCAGCAAAGTGCAGCCTCACTCTATAACTTCCCTGCCGCAAACACAGTCCATAGTAGCGAAGTGAAGAGGGAGAAAAGCGAGCTGTTCTGTATATATCTCCACCTGTCACATTTTCTGCTCTTGCAGTAAATGGAGCATCATCGGTACCCATGAAAACACCATTCGTACTATAAGCCCATCTCTCGGAATTAGAAAAGAAGTAAGATTGCATGCTGGTCGAATCATCTTCATATTCAGTTCCTTCAAAGTCTGATCTGGGTCCACCACAATTAATAAACAAGGAATGACCTGCATTATAAGATTCATTTGTGAATATCTACAAACAATTAGCCTAAAGGGAGTTAGTTTGTTATTCTTACTGTTGGGATTTCTGCTGCAAGTAAGTTGGTCTGTCAAACACCAAGCATCTCTATAAGATTAATTCACGTTAGATCACATCATTGTAAACAATTCAAAAGTGTGTGTGTGTGTGCTAATAGGTTGGTGACGGGACATACCTGTTGGTTGCGGCAGAAGATGATAGGGCTGAAACTAAATTCCTGTGGTAAAGTTACTGGTAATAAGCGAACATATAAATATATACATATTCTAATTATATATAAAGGGTAGGATTTTACAAAGAACTTACAAGTCAGATGACTGACAGCCCTGTTGTGAAGATATACGCGTAAAATTGTTGTAAGACAAATCACTGCAATAAGAATAGTGGCAATTTTTTTAGCTCCAACTCCACAATATATACATATCAAAAAGCAACTCTCATAATGTCCTAAACCTAATGTAAAATGTAGGATAAAAATAATAAGAATCAAGGGGAATCACTTACATTTTTTGTCTGCTTTGTCTGCTTCCAAATATCCATTCAGGAATATCTCCGGATAGTGAGTTGTTATTCAGAAACCTACATTATAAGGTTCTATCTCAAATTTTACCCAAAAAAAAAAATCCAAATGATCCAAGGTATGTATAGTGGATGTAACATCTTTCTAAGTAGTTGCGTACATGGTGGTAAAGTTTGATAATGTCTGCATTGTATTGGGTATTGAATCGTTCAGCCTGTTGAAACTCAGGTCTCTGCAAAAGAAATGGTTCCGTTGAATATTTCATTAAGCTTAAATAAATTAAAAGCGTGGATAATGCAAAATCAACAAAGATATAGTAACACGTCAAAAAATCAGATAAAATTAGAGACTTGAAGCACAAAATCAAAAGACCAATGAACTTTGTCTTAACAGTTAACATGAACAGTAATAACTGACTTACAAGCTCTTCATGGCACTCATCTGTCCTATGTAGTCTGGTATTGGGCCAGTAAGCAAACAATTTCTCAGGATCCTACATCAAAGTTATATAAAACAAACTTATCATGTCAACTTTCTGTACAAATTTAACTCATTAGTTTCGGAGTTTTATCACGCAATTATGTAATCAACTCACAATCTCTCCATTTTTGTCATCTCTTGCAGGTTAGGAAATCTCATACTTGTCGATCCAGCTAAATCAGTTATCCTCCTGAAAACCATAATGCATATATAAAATAAGTTCAAGGCTCGAAACTATTACCACCCATTTATTTACCAAAAGCTCAACAAAAATAACTGGAGACTTAGTAATGTGCTCACAATTCGGTCAAATTTGTCAATAGAGATATAGTAGGAGGAATCGGTCCCTCCATTGATGTTCCTTGCAAATCACTACACAATAAATTGATTATATATGATCAAAATTCTAGGTGTTAAACGGTCAACAAAGAAAGTCAAAGAATACTCACAGTCTCTTAAGTTTTGCCCAGTTTCCGATAAAATCAGGTATTCTCCCTGATAAAGTACTCCCATCTATCCTACTGCAAGAAGTTGACATAAGATTCAATAATTTCACAAAATATCTTACAAATCAAAGGAAAGAATAAAGATCTCTATGACTTACAAATCTTCCATATTAGCCAGATTGCCAAACGATACCGGTATGGTTCCTGTAAAGTTATTTGCAGAAACAAGACTGCAAGAGAACACAAACATGTCAACATTAGTATGAATACCAAATATATATATATATATATATGTCAACATTTAAGGGTAAACGGAGCAAGGTCGCATGATCTTACAATCTTCTCAGTCGAGTCAAACGCCCAAGGTTTTGAGGAAGTGGTCCACCAAGCAAATTGTCTTCCAAGATTCTGTTGTAAAGGTCAAAATTGTAAGAACAATGAAAGGCCTCAGTTATGATAGACTTGTGAGGTAAGGATCTTTACTTACAGCTCCTCAAGAGTAGAAATATCACCTATTTCTCCAGGTATGGGACCGCTGAGGCGGTTCCCCAAAAGACTCCTGTGGAAAATAATGTGTCAATAATACATTCACCGAGGATTGAGGAAATGGAAGCAGAAAAAATCTTACAAAATGGTAAGCCGAAGCCGCCCAAAACTTGCCGGAATAGTGCCATTGATATAGTTGCGAGTCAGATCTCTGTGTAAATATTACAATATAATACAACATGATTTTGTAATAAAGTGAATGCATTGCACCTTAGAATTAAATTGAATGTAGTAACAAAAAAAATTGAAAGGAAAAAAATTTATGCATAATAACATTTATTACTTTCAGCATGATGGAACTTACAGTTCTCGAAGAAAAGTGAGATTCGCAAATTCTTCAGGTAGAACCCCTGTCAAATTGAGTCCTTTTATCTGGCTGCAATTTGATACAAGTATGGAAAGATATGCAAAACACTGATTAGCGCTAAAATGGACAGGAAATGATTCTAATTGTCTAGTAGATAATATTTTCATAGCCTATATATTATGATTATACACAACAAATCGATGAAATGTATATAAAATTTGCATGGATAAAAAGAGACAGATACATACATGTTTGTTACGTGGCAAACAGTGCTGTTACAGTTGCAAGTTACATTGCTACCAAATCTAATAAGCCCTGATCGGGCGTTCACGGAAATGTTCTGATTAAGCCCTCCTGTGCTGCATGAATTTCCAGCAACAGTACTCCAACCACCAAATTGTAGCTTTGAGGCTATCGAACGTAGAGCGTCGACTGTTACAAGCAGGCAAAGGAATTAATAAATTGGCATAACAGATATTGTGTCATGAACGATTTTTATTATTACCATCCAAGTGGGTTCACTAAAAAAAGGTGCCTGTATTCATCATGCTATTGCTTAGCCATGTTTATTAGAATCAAATGTAAAAAGTTTCATGATATATATAATCTCAAACTTCCAAAAAAAGTTACAGTTCATGTCTCATTGAAATATTCACTATTGAAGTTTAGTTGTATCAAGAAGGAAGTATTTAACCACAAGGGTTCTGGCGTACTGGTTAAGGCTCCGGGGATGTGGTGGAATATCTCATTTGCCCAGGGTTCGAATCTAGACGTACACAACTTGTGGCCACTGAGGTTACGGTCATAATTTGCCAAGGGATTAGTCTAGGCATAGCCTAGGACACCCTTCTAAAAAAAAAGGAAGTATTTAAAACGTGAGCTCACGTGAACCCGTGACAAGGGAACAGGAGCCAATTATACACGTCTATATTTAGCATGGTTGACCCACATCCGCCATACCTCTTTCATCAATTGTCTTTTTATGCCAGTAGCCAACTGGCCAAACGTGTTGTGGTCAAACTTTTGAAAAGAAAATATGGACCATGATTTTAAATCCCCCCTCCCAGCCTCATACAGCATGTGTTAAGAGTTATGGTATATATGTAAATGTATAAGGGCTAGTTTTGTATTTCTTTGTATCTTGCTAGTATATATAGTTGTCAATGTTTTCTTTCTCAGTTTTGTTTTTCCTTTGTAAACCTAATTTCAATATATTCGGTAAAGCTGCTTTCAGCAGTATCGTTTCTAACGGTATAGCTTTCTTACCATTTCATCGATGTTAAAAGGATTCAAAGAAAGTTTGCTAATTGTACAGGACGGATTCAAAAAGTGGGCATAAAGGAAAAAAACAATAAAAAAGATCAAACGTTAGCAAGGATAATGTCTTTAGTAATATTATATGGTCAAATCAACGAGAAAAAAAAGGTCCCATCAAAGCTGACGTGTTATCGATGCTCGTTATCTGTAATCAATAATTTTGGAGTCCGAATTCAATAGGGACGCAAGCTGAAATGAACCCGTGGGCCCCATCTAAAAATGCTGAATATAGTTAAGTTAATAAATACGACATTAATAGTATGTTCAACAACTATGCTAATTTTTTTTATAAAATAGAGTAAAAAATCTAAAATTTCTAAAAAAAATTTGGATCAAACTCTAACAGCTAATGCTATTTTAGCAACTATAGTATTAATTATCTTATTAAAATATTCAATATATAAAAAGCTGGGAGAAGAAAATTTTTGTTTTTGGAGGTAACGATTAGTTTTGAGAGAAAACCATCTATTTAGAGATTTCTTTAAATTTAGAGATTTTTACAAGCTCTCTCATCTTTTCTCTATTTTAGCATAGAGGATAGCATAGCTGTTGGAGCAATAAAAATGCTAAAATCCTACTTTTTTTTCTATTTTAACGTAGTTGTTGGAGATGCTCTAAGTATTTATGATTATATAGACAAACTGATATTAGAGCCTCACCATTTTGCCATTTAAATATATTTTCTATACTTAATTTATAAGCATAATGAAATATTTATTGTTGAAATACCCTAATAAGTCCAATACTTGACAGTTTTCTTATGAGAAAGTCAGAAGAAATAATCAAAATGTTTGTAATTTTCTGGAATAACATCTTCTCTCATTTCTTATAACATCTCCAATAGCTTCTTCATTTTGAAGAAAATAGAGAATACGAAGATTTCAAGCTATAATTTTGCTCCAACAACTTTCCTAAAACTATTAAGAAAAATGAGTTTTTCTCTAAATGCGATGATAACCCAAAAATAATTATAATTACTAAATAAGATCATCAATAAAAATATTTTAAAATAAATATTTAGAGAAAAAATTTCCGCAGAAACCAATTTTCTCCAAACGCAGATTCCAAATTCCAAAATCAAAGAACAATCAAAATCTAGTAAACAATACAAAAAGAACAACACGAAAAAGTGATGAACTGACAAGAACAGAACTGTACCTTCTTCATCAGGCAGAAGTTGGGCGGAAGATCCAAATTCACGGAGACTCTTGGATAAAAATAAAACAAGGATGAAGAACTTGAATCCCGCCGTCGTCCGTACAGACGACTCCATAATGTAACTTCCTTGTATCAAATTAACGCCTCGATTGCAGTTCTCCTCCGACTATCCTATCGCCGGTGTTTGTGTTTGTGTTTCTGTGTGTGTGAGAGAAGAACGGCGGGAAGATGAACGACGATTACAGTTGAGTTGTCTTATTTGCACATAGAGAGAGAAAAGATAGAGAATGAGAACTAAAATGGTAAGCGGTTGGTAACGAGAAGGGGTGTTAAAAGTTGAGTCGGTAGAGATACGAGTAAATTACGTTTTCTAGTCCCTATGGTTTAATAACAATCACGGCTTTCGTCCCTGTGTTATTGAAATTTCTCTTTTCGTGTATATGGTTTGCAGTTTATTATTATTTTCGTCCCTGAAGCTTGAAGGTGTGCATTGGGTGGGTTCGGTGGACAATCCAAACATTCAATTGGGTTATAGATATGGAAACCTCGCCCTGACATTTGGATTGCTTCGGGTTTCGGTATAGTATATGAAAAAATATATTTCAAACTAGTTTTCGGACGGATCGGGTGGCCAAAAATCAAACTTAATCTGAACCCAAATATTTCCTAAAAGTTGGGTTTTCGATTTTCGGCTTTCAGGTTTTGCATAAACACCTATATTTCGGTTCGGATTTTCACGCCATTCGGGGTTTTGCGCACCCTTGTTTAAGCTAACTCATACATCTAAGTATGAGGGACTAAAAGCACAATCTATACTGAACAAATGACGTAAGAAATTGTGTATTTATTAAATCTATAAATTAACCAATAGAATCTTCGAAGTAAACTTTTTGGTAGCGTCTTTTTTCTATCACTATCCAAATTAACTCCAAAATCGGATTAATTAATCTTAACTGATAAAATCTAGAGTCTATAAATAAATTATGATTATTATGTATTCTACATCAAAATCTGACAATTAGCTAGGGCATTAGGTGATGCAACGAAACTTATATTGTAAACCAAACGGAAACAAAATTGTGATCATAAAAACTATAAAATCATAGGAACGAAAATCATAATTTTAAAAGTTTTAAGACAAAAATAGCAATGTTTAACCAATCACAGGGACTAAAAAGGTAATTTACTCGAACAGAAACTACTACCGACGTTACCGTTAACTTTTAACGATCTTCCAAAACGAATCCACCGTATCTGAACGTTTAACTTTTCAACGAAATTAAAAAACGACTTTAAAATCTACAAAAAGGAACCTTCACACATCAATGACATCATCCTATAGTTGTCGTCTTTTGATTATTGATTTTTTTTACCTTTTCTATTTTAATTTGCGTTTACCATTTCAAAAGCTGTCTTTCATCTACTCTATCGTCGTTTCCCGAATTTTGAGTAATTAATTAATTAATATATTTATTCAAAATTATTTTGTTTTCGTTATTTCCATCGCAAAAATTAACTTATATTTATTAAAAATATTTTTGGTGCATGTTACTTATAAAATAAGATATGATATTATTGTGATCTGATTTCTACCAGAGGAGATAGCTCGTCGCCGGAGTGAAGGAGCCGTGTCACCGGAGTGAAGGAGTTGCGTCGCCGGACTGTCGATGGAGAAGGGTGTGGGAGAGAGGGCTGGAAGTGGGAGGCGATGGAGAGGAGATAAGGTTTAGAGCGTTTTTTTTTGTAAGGGTAAAATTGTCACATTTTCATCTTAATGGGGACAACACCCCTAAACCCACTGTATGAATAAACCCATTTTTGTGCGATTAAGTCACAAGTAAACACCCAAAAATGTCTGTACGAATAAGCCAGTTTTTTCAATAAGCCCATTAAGTCACAAGTAAACACACCCTAAAGTTAATCCTCATTAATTTAAGTATGATCCTTAGGTAGTCTCATTTTATTGGAACCATTTAAAACCTCAAAATTATATAAATGTGTTTATTTCCATAGTCTCGGTTGGTCTAGTTCGGATTCAATCCATTTTTCTTGCAGGATTATCATATCAATTTATTTGTTTAATAATTATTTTTGTAGATTGTAGTTAGATAGTCCTTTGCTCATTTTATATTATTAAAAAAAAAATTAAATTTAGATTCTTTATATATTTAAACTTAAATGTTATAATCTATCATAAATAAAGTCTCCAATTACAATAAGATGACAGGCAAACGAGCAACAAGCTGTGCCGCAACCCCCTTTTGGATGGCAAAACCAATCCTACTAAAAATGAAATTGTGTCATAGGGGTCGAAAAATTACTTTGCACAACCCGTTGAACCCTAGTAAAAAACTCCCCTGCTTCCGGAGCTAGGAAACCAAAAGTATCGAAAGCAAAAGGGATAAACACGTGTTGATTCTCTACACAGGCTTTCTCGTGTTTAGCAACTTTGCTCGATTCCGCTCTCAACGCAGCTTGGCCCGCCACAAACCCATTTTCCCTAAGCCCAACAAGAAGGGACACTCCAGTAAGATCCACACAAGCATGTTTCCCCCCAGCCCACCCAAACACAAGTATATCAGCTGGCCGTAAGGTAGATCCCCCTTCAAGCGGATCCGTCAGAAAGTTCACCGAGGCCTCCTTTTTAGAAGAAATTCCAGCTCGTTTAAGAACATCATACAGAACATCTCTAACCAAATCATGCCTATATTTGAAACCAGGTAACTCCTTGCAATGGACCGCATGCTCGCCAAAAGAATCCAAACAGGCCTTGCGGCAGACTGGGCAAGGCTCATCAGCTGGAAACAGAGGGATCATTAGCCGGTACTTAAGGATAGCCCGGTACTCCAGAGCCGACATATGCTGACCCAGTCCTTCAATGGGGATAACCGTAAAAAAATCCTGAGCATGAGGAGCTCGGAGACATTCAAACACCGCTTTTTGGCGAGGGGATAAATCAAACTTCACCCCCAAACTCTGGACGATTCCACTAAAAAGGGCACACGCCAAAACATTCTGGGCTTTAGGGGGGGGCGGTGTCCTTGTTAGAGAAACCGCTAAGATCGAAATCAGGAATGGCCATGCGCAAGCTTTCCATCGCACACCCATAATCAGAGTCAAACCCATCAATACCACATCCCTGAAGAATGTGGTCCTGCAAACTCCAAGATTGCGCCATCGAGGCCACAAAAGCATAAGTATAATGTGGAATATTATCTATTAATGCAATTTTTCAACAAATACATTTAATGAAAAATACATATATCTTTTAACAATATATAAATAAATAATGATTTAATAGGACTATTAAGAAGAACTGCTAAATACATAAAAAGCGGCCTAATCGGGAATACTAAAAACAACCAGTCAGTTATAATTAGGTTTTGTATTGAAATATAGTTACTGTTTTGTAACTAATAGCAATAAATAATACTAGATTACGCTCATTAGGATTGGGCTTTTTTAGATCAAGCTCGAACGTCGTACTATTTGTGCACTTCTATCCGTATCTCTTGGATCGTGTTTATAGGGGTTGGGCTTTTCGTATCATAGGAACTAGTGTCCATGTGGTATGATTTAGCTTGCTTAAAACATTAAACGTTGATTGAATTAATACATATGGTTCGATATTTTTCAATCCATACATTGGTTTGATCAAACTAATTAGATAAAAAAAAACTTGATAAAAAGATAGAGCACATTTATAGTCCCGCAGGCTTTAGATGACATGGTCAAATGACTTATGAGAACTATCGACCATATGTTCGTTTGGCTCACACGCAAGAACCTCACTTGTCTTACATAGATGCCTTTAATATATTGTTGGTATATATATGGCTTCTGCTAATTTCAAACAAATCAATTAATGCATATTGAATGGATATTTGGTTTGACCAACTTACTTGGTTTTCATTAGACTCTGCACACCCCCTACATTATCTAGGTACACCAAGACAATGGTATTTTTGAAAAGCAACATATTAATTTATTCCAAACCAATAATGGTAAACCACTTTATAGGCCCATGCATAGATCAGTTAGGCCATCTGCAGCGCCCACGGGCTCGGGCTCGTGCGGGCAGCGGTGGGGGGTGAGCGGGCTAGCTGCGGGCTCGGGCTCAGCGGGTTTGTAAGCCCGTGGAACCCGTATGTCTATTTGCTATATTTTAATGATTTTTAATTAAAATTTACACTTTCAACCCCTATACTTATTTACTAAATTTACTTTATACCTTTTAGTTTCATTATTTTAATTTTACATTTACCACATATAATCGTTTATTAACTAAAACACGTTAAAAAAATACGTTTTAATTTTAACAAGTTACACCATTATAATCGTCTCTTCGATACGTTCGAAATGAGCCCAACATTGAATTTTTTTGGATTTATATATTTTAATATATATCATATAAACTACGTAAAATTATTTTTTGAGTAAACTATGATTTTGGTCCCTGTGGTTTACTGTTAATAACGGTTTTCGTCTTTGATCTTTTAAAACTGCTTTTTTATCCTTATGGTTTCTATTTTCCTTCCATTTTCACCCCTCCATCCAACTTTGTTAAAATTAGAGTTAATTCTTCCAAAAAATAATTGAGAAAAATACATATTTGGTCCTTGTTTATTGTATATCAAATTTTACATTTTTATCTTATTTATTCAAAAATATATAAATATTTTTATTTTGTTAAATAATTAAATGTATAAATAAAAGAATTAAAAAATGATGTGGCGCTGATGTGGCATTGAGGGCTTGAGGGCTTTTAGTTATGCGCTGGGGGTGTTTAGGGCTTGAGGGCTTAGCTGATGTGGCGTTGAGGGCTTGAGGGCTTTTATCTATGCGCTGTGGATGGCCTTAGGCCGTGCGTACCGCCATCGGATACCACGGCCGGGTTTGTGGTCGGGTAGCATCGGGTAGGGCGGCGAGGTGGTACGGGGGTCACGGGCTCCGATCGGGTTGGGCTGTACGGGTAGGGTTGGGTTCGGGAACCCGGCTAAACCCGTTCAAATTTGTTTTTTTATTTTATTTTAAATATTACCGTTTACCAACGGCTCTTTTTTATTTTATTTTCAAATTATACACACTATATATATTAACCTCTACCACCTTCATTTTTTCACACCAAATTCAATATTTTCTTTCATTTCTCTCAAATTCAATATTTTCTTCCATTTCTTTCAAATTCAATACTTTCTTCCATCATGAATTCAAACACCACACCTACATCCCGTCGTAACCGATCGAGGAGTTCGGATACACCGCAACAAGACCCGGACCTTGGCTTCCAAGCATTTGTTCAACAAGGTTATATTCCGCAACCGGCCCCGAACGTTGGTTTCCAACAATTTCAGCAACACCCTTATATTCCTCATCAATTTACATATCATGGTTTGCTCCAACAAGGTTTTACTCCCGCTAATCACCAACTTCCTCAACCCGCGGCTTTCAACGCCGAAATCGATCTCGAAGTGGAGTTTGTTCCTGAAACCCAAGAACCACAAACACCACAATCGATCTCGACACAACAATCAAACCCGGAACGACAACCAAACCCGACACCAACACAAAAAGGAAAAAAGAAAAAATTTGAAAATAGAGCCACCCGACAGATATGGAGTAAAGAGGAGGAAGTGGCGTTAGTGTCGGCGTGGGTTGACGTTTCGGAGGACCCCGTTGTCGGTAACGCACAAAGCGGTGGTACTATTATTATTATTATTATTATTATTATTCTTATACTTTAATTTATATAAATGTAGAGAGTTTTTGGAAGCGAATCGAGAAGGTGTTTTATAAATTTGTGGGTCGCCAAGATTATAGAACATTTCATCAATTGAACACCAAATTTAAAGACCTAAACAAGAAAATAGCGTGTTTTGCCGGCATCTACAACAACTTGGTTAATAATAGATCAAGCGGAATGAGTGAAGCCGATATTTTACAAACGGCACACTTCCGGTACCGAGAGGATAATGGGGTTCCTTTCATCCATGAACAAGCTTGGGAGGTCCTCAAAAAATCTCCAAAATGGAATCCGGTTCCAACGATGTCGACAAATACATCCCGGGCTTCAAAACGTACCAAAACTTCCGATGATGACGATGAAGATGTTCGGGTCGACGAGATAGAGCATACGGTGGCACGTGTCACCGTATCGTTTGTCCGGCAAAGGGTAAAATTTTGTAGCGGCATGAAGAGTGCAACCGTATTATTTTGGAGGGTGCAACCGTATCGTTTTAAATGGTGCAACCGTACCAAAAAACTCTTAAAATCAACCAAAAAACCCCGAAAAGTTCTCTCGAAATTGATTTTTTTTAAAGTTCCTCGAAATCGAGAAAAAAATTAAAAAAAAGCAATGGAATTAGGCTAAAACAACATCGGGCGATGTGGAAAATTTTTAGGTTCGTCAAAGGTGCCACCGTAAGAAAAAATTCCTGGGTCGGCCTATGTGCATAAAAGCTAAGACCGATCTTCCAACATAGCCATTCGTTTAAATCTAGTTCCAAGTATGACAAAATAGGACTGAACTGGTCCTTTCGATCCCATTTTTTATTTAATAAAATAACATATAATTATCCTTGAGTATTACTGATTCGATTTGACTGTAATAATTTTAAGTTGTAAAAACATAACATCTTTTATACAAATATAAAGAAAAAAATATCAATCACTTATTTGTAAAGGGGAGAGAAATGTGACATAATATTTATCGAATTATATGTAACATGTATTAAGAAAGCTAGTATATCATAGGTAATCGTGTCCTTTTTTTAATTAATCCTAACCAAAATTTTCATGAAAAATTACCTCAATATGACATGCGCATCCCTGGTTGTAAACATATATCAATCAACAAAAATATAGGGTTGGTTTCACAATATGTTTTCGTGAGACCACAAAATAACACTAAAACTTCACAACGATTCATTGTGAAGGTAAGAAAAACAACGAACCCTCACAACAAAAACACTGTGAAGATTTACATTCACAGTCTTTTGCTATGAAGGCTTAGTCTTATTTTTGTCTGATCTCACTTGATTACAAGTCCACCTAACATAGTAACATGCAAATCATGAGAGAGCTGCTTTAGCCCAATGTCAGACCCATAATTCATCATTTTAAGGCTTTGTTTTTTAGTTTTTTTAAGATCATTTTCCCTAATGTATTTTAGAGTAAATTACATGTTTGGTCCCTGTGGTATAGTGGTTTTAACACTCTGGGTCCCTAAAATGAAATAATTATGGTTTGCATCCTTGTGGTTTTTATTTTATAACGTGTTGAGTCCCTAAAACTAACTCTGTTTAAAATCTATTGTTAAAGTGGTCATGTCATGATGGGTATTTTGGTCATTTTATGCATTTTCCTCATTTTAAATTAAAAAATAAAAACAAAACAACAACAACTTGACACGTGTCCCTCTTTCTTCACTTTCACCACCACCACCACCAAGATTCAGACACAAACACCACTGAACTCGACTTCCATTTTCCAGCAACAAAACTAATTGGAGATGGGTCTTTGTGCAAAATCAAAAATCCTAAAATCAAAACTAATTCATGTGGGGTTTTTGTGCATCAGCTCCAAATCAAAATGAAACCCAAAACTAATTCAAGCTCCCAAAATCAAAAATCGTAAATCTAAATACAAAACAAGAAACAAAATCATAATCTAAATAATTACCCTAATCTAAATCATTACCCTAAAATCACTTGAAGAAGAAGAAGACAAGCAGCAACAACAATAACAAAACCCCTGTTCTTCGAGAAACAATAACAAACAAATTGACAAAACCCCTGCAAACACCTGGCAGATCGAGAGATCGTCCCTCGATCTTATTTGTTCCCTTCTGTTCTTTGCTGCCTTTTTCTCCCTGATTTCTCTCTTTGCAGATCTGGAGAATCAAGACTTGGAAGAGATCTCAAACAAACAAATGGAGGTGGAAGGGGAAGGGGGTTAGCTGAGGGGAGGGAGAAGAAGAATGGGCCGGAGGGTGGTGCAGTGAAGGTGGCGTGGTGACGGACGGTGGAGGCAGGCGGTGGTGCGGCGGTGTAGAGGTGCCCGATGGTTTTCCCTCTAGATATGAGGCTTTGGGAAGATAAGTCAGTTGTGAGGAAGTTACAAGCTTGGTCCCTGTTGTTTCTAAAAAAAATAGTTTAGGTTAAAAAAAGGGGTAATTAGGCGAAATGACAAATTTACCCATCATGTGCCTTGCACATTGTAACAACCCAACTCAACAAATAGAGCATAAACAACAATAATTAAATATTTCGCCGAAATGGCCTCATAATATTGTTGGGTCACTTAAGATTTGAAGATGACCTCAGTCTCTCAATTTTACACAGTTCATACTTAGAATAATTTCTAGGTTCTTTACAAGCAGTTTAATTGTATAAAAATGTTCGGTGAAGTCGAAGATCAACCGAAGAAACAAAGTAGAAGTATATCTTCAAGGCGGATTGAAGATAGATTTCTCAACCAAAGATTAAGCTACTACTTGGGACGTCCTAAGGTTTTAGGCCAGTACAAGGTCCTAAGGTTTCAGGCCAGTACAAGGTCCTAAGGTTTTAGGCCAGTACACTTGAAGAGCAAGGAAAATCTTGAAGACTTGATCGGTAGGATCTCTTGAAGATGTTGAAGACATGATATGCAGGATCTCTTAAAGATGTTGAAGACATGATCGGCAGGATATGTTGAAGATGTTAAAGACTTGATCTCCAGGATCTCTTGAAGATGTTAAAGACATGATCGGCAGAGAATTCCTTAAGAAAGAATTCTTGAAGATATCTTCAAAGAGATCCTAGGCCAACAGTTTACAACAGGTATATTCCACTTTATCTGCAAAAATATATTTGGGATATTTTGAAATGACAGAGAGATAATCCGAGGATCAGAAAAAGGTTCTTTGGATTATTTATCTCTTTCAAGAAAGTTCAGCTTCAACAATAGGTCAACGCTTCAAGACAAATATGCAAAGACAAAAGTACATCCCAGTACTTTTCAGAAGAAGCCTTCCATCCTGCCATCCAAGCCCTGCTTGACAAGTGTCCATGCATTTAATGCATGAGGCACTATATAAAGAGGTCTTCTCCTTCCTTGAAAAATCACAAGTTTTACAGACTCTCAAGCTTTCAAGTGCTGGCCTTTCTCTCTCAAGAAGTTCATTTGTTTTCTTAGTGTGTTACAATTGTTCTTCATTCTCTGTGTGACTGTGTGTTAGATTGTTTGAGTAGATTTTATCTGTTCTGTTCCGCAACAATCAATAGTTTCTGTGTGTAATTCTTATTTGAAGTTTTTCAATAAAAGAATTAAATTAAGTGAAAATTTTTGTGTATTGTATTCAACCCCTCTTCTACAATACTTGTTTACCATTGCTAATCCATAGCTGGGACCAACAAGTGGTATTAGAGCAGGTCAGTTTAATCTAATAAACTTGATCTGCAATGGCTTCATCTTCTTCCTTAAACAATATTTCTTCTCAAAACTCAAATGCTGGATCATACGACAATGGCTCCATAGCCAAACCACCAAAGTTAACCCTAATAACTTCTCTCTGTGGAAAAGTCGTATGATGCTCTTCTTAGAAGGAGTTGACAGCAGATATCCCACCATACTCCATGAAGGACCTCTTGTCCCTAAAGTTTGGGATAGTTTTAATGCTAAAAATAAACATGAGGATGGTGATGAGTCTTCTTCTGATGAGGAAGAACGAACACCTGCTACTGGGAGATACATTGTAAAGGATCCCAGTAAGTACAATGATAAAGATAAGCGTCTTGTAGCTCTTGACACTAAAGTCAGAGCCATCATTGCCCTCTCTTTGCCTGATGAGGTTTATCATTCTCTTGTAAACTTTTCTACTGCTAAGAAAATGTGGTCCACTCTGTGTGTTCTCTATGAAGGTACGTCTGAAGTGAAAAAGAGCAGAAAAAGTGCTCTTGTTAGAAAATATGAACTCTTCTCTTATGAGAAAGGAGAATCTCTTTCAGTCTACTATAATCGCTTTAACAGTCTTCTCAATGATCTTAAACTGTTGGGTCGCATGTATGATAATGAGGAAGTCCTGTGCAAGTTTATGGATTGTCTTCCTGATTTTTGGGAAAACATCTGTACTTGTATAAAGACAACCAAGGATCTTGATCACATGCCTCTCACTGCTCTTTATGGAACTCTCTTCAACTATGAGCAGACTAAGCTGCAAAGGAAGTCTATCATCACAGATATAAGGGGCTCTTCTATAGCTCTCATAAGTGACTCTTCCAAAAGAACTATGTGTACTTCAAGAATCACCTATCCATCTGACTCTGAACATGATAGTCAAGGAGATCCCAATGAGCATTCAGAAGCATATCTTAGTGATGCTGATGATGAATGTGAGGAAGCTTCAATTGACAAATTATCAGATGGAATGGCCAGGATGGATGGGTATTCTAAATCCAAATCTCACTTTTCTTCTGAAAAATCTAAGTTTAGTCGAAAACCCTCCTCTTCTCTCTCCAAACACTCCTCCTCAGACAAATCTAATGAGGAATGCTTTAACTGTGGTAAAAGGGGCCATTTTTCTTCTGAGTGTAGAAGTAAACGTTTTGAAAAACCTAGAACTTCTTCCTTAGGCCAATTCTCCTCAAAACCGGGAAGATCCAAATATGATTCTGACCGAGCTGAAAGATACAAAGAAAAATACAATAGAGAAAAGGAAAGAAATGCAAGACTAGTCAGAAAGGGAAAGGGTCTGCCTGCTAAAACTCATGATTTGGCAGATGAACCCACATCTGAAAGTGAGAAAGACATTTCAAATTTGTGCTTTATGGCCTAGATAAACGATATGGATGATTCAGAATGTCACACCCTCTCAGCTCTTGTATCAGCTAAGTGCTTCTCCTCTTCTTCACAGAATTGACAGACTCAATTCCTACTGTACCTTCTCCTCAGGAAATCTTACCAATCCAAACCATCCTACACCCTAAAACTAACCTCTCCCATCTCTTCACCTTCCCTACATCTTTTTACCCAACATATATTTCTCTCCATCTTATCCATCTCTTACCCAACTATAAATATCCCATCTTATTCTTCTCTTTTTCCATACCTTTTTCCTAAACACTCTACTCCTCATCTTCCATCACTCTCATTCTTCCCTACAACCTACTACCCTTCATATCTCTCACCCTACCTCTCTCCTCCATCCTACTATAAATATTCACACTCACCAGATATTCCTTCCTTCTTCACTCCTACAGATTTGTCCTCTTCCACTACTTGAAGATTTTCTTCTGCCTCTCAACCTCAACCTCAACCTTCTCTTCCTTTACCACCACATCCTGGATTTGAAAATCCCTCCCTTCATGACTATGTGTGAAGCTTGAAGATTTGAAGATCCCTCCCTTCATGACTGTGTGGAGCTTGAAGATTACTCTTGAAGATTGAAGACTTGAAGACCTACATTTGAAGATCAATCTTCTGAAGACTCGTTCCACCAATCTGCTGAAGCTCATTGCCACAGATCTTCAAAAAAAAAAAAGTCGGTTGCCGATGTCCCTACCCATCGGCTGCCGATTTTAGAAGGTTTAAAAAAAGAGAAAAAGAAAATAGAAAAATCAAAAAAAAAATTATGTATATATTTTTATCAGTTAAAAATTTATCGTATTGATTTTTATCAGTTACAAGAAAAGTCCATCTATTTTTCTTTCTAATTCTTCTCTTCTACTCTCCTTTTTCTACTTTCACGTATCCCAATACAACCCTTACATTTTTACCTCACACCACAAACACATCTCTTTTTACCCCTCTCAATCTAAAACTACTTTTCATCTCAACCCTTCATTTTCCATCTCCACAAACACACCCTACTGTCCTATTTTTTTACTCCCAACAAAAACAACCTACCCTCAAACCTTACCCTATACACACAACCTAAGATCTAACCCAAACCACCTTCTCCTATCCTTTCTATAAAAATTTCGGTCCATTTTTTTCTAACACTCATCTCACAAAACTCCATCTCCTCTCCTCCCTACTCATCACCACCGATCCCAACCCACCCCCTCGTCGCCTGCCTTCCCACCGATCTGCTGCCGCCGACACCCTCTCACCGCCGACACCCTCCCACCACCGACACCTCACCACCGACAAGCAACCCAAACACCCTCCCAATCGGCTGCCGATTACCATCCCTTACACCCCCTATCGGCTAAAACCACAACCCCCCCCCCCCCCACCGACACCTAAGACCCCCCCCCTTTTCCCACCGACGCCTCTCCCACCACCCCCCATCCCACCAATACACCTCTCTACCCCACCGATACACCCCCCTTACCCCATTTTTTTTAAAAGTAATTTGTTTTAAAACATCTCTTCCTTCTCTCCTACCTTTTCTATTCCCCATACATCTCCTCCTTCCCTAAACCCTATACTCTTCTCTCACATCACACTCATCCTTCCTTCTATCTTCCCCATACATTTCTTCACACCTTTCATTTTCAAAAATAAAAAAATAAAAAAAATAAAAATTGTGGTCTTGTGTTAAGGCCGAATTTCAACATTTCTTAGTGTTTTTTCTACGTCGGCCGCTGAGGGGGATAATTCATCTGAGGGGGAGCAACATCAATCCTTCTATTCATATCCAGCGTCCAACTCGAAAAAATGAGAATATCGGTGGACCGGTTAAGGGGGAGCACATCAGTTCGGGCGGATCTAACTAAGGGGGAGGAACACAAAGACCGGCTGATCTACTGAGGGGGAGCAAAACAAAGACAAATGATGATGATGTTGAACAGGAAGAGCTGAAGATGCCAACAAAAGAAAGAAGATGCAAGAGATGGCCATAAGCATCCTGAGGCCGATTCACTCAAACTCAACCCTCCCTCAAAGAATCCTCAAGGCTTCTGATCAAAATGAAGAATCCTCAAGCAGACACAAGTTTCAACTTGTCCCTCCAAAGATGCAAGTAATTTTTGTTCTGTTCATATTGTCTATACCTCTTTTCTTTTTCTTTCATTAGTTTATATAGCTACACTTTACCATTTCTTCTTACTTGTAAATGTCAGATAAAAAAAATCCAAAAGGAACAAAAAGAATGGACTATATGAAAAGAACCCAAAAGAGTAAACAAGGGTCAAAAATGAATTATTCAGTGTTTACTTCTCAGATTCTAAGTATGGATGTCATCCTCAAATAGGGGGAGATTGTTGGGTCACTTAAGATTTGAAGATGACCTTAGTCTCTCAATTTTACACAGTTCATACTTAGAATAATTTCTAGGTTCTTTACAAGCAGTTTAATTGTATAAAAATGTTCGGTGAAGTCGAAGATCAACCGAAGAAACAAAGTAGAAGTATATCTTCAAGGCGGATTGAAGATAGATTTCTCAACCAAAGATTAAGCTGCTACTTGGGACGTCCTAAGGTTTTAGGCCAGTACAAGGTCCTAAGGTTTCAGGCCAGTACAAGGTCCTAAGGTTTTAGGCCAGTACACTTGAAGAGCAAGGAAAATCTTGAAGACTTGATCGGTAGGATCTCTTGACGATGTTTAAGACATGATATGCAGGATCTCTTAAAGATGTTGAAGACATGATCGGTAGGATATGTTGAAGATGTTAAAGACTTGATCTCCAGGATCTCTTGAAGATATTAAAGACTTGATCTCCAGGATCTCTTGAAGATGTTAAAGACTTGATCTCCAGGATCTCTTGAAGATGTTAAAGACATGATCGGCAGAGAATTCCTTAAGAAAGAATTCTTGAAGATATCTTCAAAGAGATCCTAGGCCAACAGTTTACAACAGGTATATTCCACTTTATCTGCAAAATATATTTGGGATATCTTGAAATGACAGAGAGATAATTCGAGGATCAGAAAAAGGTTCTTTGGATTATTTATCTCTTTCAAGAAAGTTCAACTTCAACAACAGGTCAACGCTTCAAGACAAATATGCAAAGACAAAAGTACATCCCAATACTTTTCAGAAGAAGCCTTCCATCCTGCCATCCAAGCCCTGCTTGACAAGTGTCCATGCATTTAATGCATGAGGCACTATATAAAGAGGTCTTCTCCTCCCTTGCAAAATCACAAGTTTTACAGACTCTCAAGCTTTCAAGTGTTGGCCTTTCTCTCTCAAGAAGTTCATTTGTTTTCTTAGTGTGTTACAATTGTTCTTCATTCTCTGTGTGACTGTGTGTTAGATTGTTTGAGTAGATTTTATCTGTTCTGTTCCGCAACAATCAATAGTTTCTGTGTGTAATTCTTATTTGAAGTTTTTCAATAAAAGAATTAAATTAAGTGAAATTTTTTGTGTATTGTATTCAACCCCCCCTTCTACAATACTTGTTTACCATTGCTAATCCATAGCTGGGACCAACAAATATCAACTTCATACAATTCTTACAACAGAAGGTTGGCGGAAGCAACCTACTACACAACTGAGATTTCTAAAGACTAAACTGAACATACTAAGGAAATCTGCTTCTTTCTAGTCCAACGCTTCACGCTCACACTTTCTCTTTGCCCTTACTAGAGCCTTCTACTAATTGCTTACCTGAAAAGGTTAAGTTTGGAAAATGCGAGGGTTAGACCATAAGGTCTAGTGAGCTCCCTCAAAACAACAGTTCTCAAAACAGTTTATAACTATCAAGCAACTTCACATAAAACTTTCACGGAAAATTCCGCCCCCGTAAATGGCACCCTAAAGTCACCCGGAGGTGACAACAAGTCAGTCTCACGTTGCCTTAGTGGGTCACTCCCTCCCATGGCATAAACGAAACATCCCCCCGGCATTAGCACTTGCGGGCCTACCCCCGACTTAGCCGATTTACGTCTATCACAATGTATGCATACATCTCACATAAAACTTTCAAACATGTAAAATCATGTAATTAAACATGTCATTTCTACTCATTTACTTTCTTTGGAAAACACGTTAAAACACGTATTTTTAGTTAGAAAACTCACCTGCTGTCTTTGCACGATACTTCACACTTGAACTTTGGATTCCTAAGTAGAACGCCTATGGTTCAAAGGAAAATAAGGTAATAAGCCTTAACTGATTTCTCACTGCTATTTACACAGACTCTAAATAAATATGGTTCTCAAAGCACTACTAAGTCCAATGTCAGTTTCGGACTCTCACCCATACCGGATCTCAATCCGGATTCGACCCACTCCGGGACCAACACTGATTTCCGGATCCCATTGGTGGATTCCAGATCCTATTGGCCCAAACTACAATTCCGATCCCATTAGTGGATTCCGGATCCCTTCGGTCCAAACTACAATTCCGGATCCTTTTGGATTTCGGATCACATCGGCCCAATTTCGGATCCTTAATAGATTCCGGACTCTCGTAATCAGTCATGGCGATGCGATACAGAATAACATTAGGGTTAGAGATTAACCCATTTCAACCGATTACTATGTCCCTTTCTCAACAAAATGATGATTCTACTCTATTTATCCTCTCTTATGATTATTTAATCCCTTTTAAAGCGTCCTTTCCAACTATTAAGCAAAAACCCCCAAACAATTCAATCAATCTTACTCCAGCAATGAAGATCAATTGCAAGAATAGGAATCAGAGGTTACCTGGAATCCCTTGATGAGGAGTTCTTCTTCCACTTGTAGATTGATGATACTTTCTCTCCAAATGCACTTGAACAAATTTCTTTCCTTGCTCTCTCTTTCTCTCTAAGCCGCCACACATACACAATAGAATTTCTTCTAGGGTTTTGTGCCCAATTTTGAGAGTTTTTATACCTTCTCAACTTATTACAATTCAGCCCCTGAACTTACAACTTTACCAAAATTCCCACAAAGACTTAATCTTTTCAATTTGGACCTTGGTTATTACACACATGGGTACTTTGAAGCAGAATTGAACGGAGTTAATTTTAGGGACTCAACACGTTATAAAATGAAAACCACAATAATGCAATCCATAATTATTTCATTTTAGAGACTCAGAGTGTTAAAACCACTAAACCACCTGAACCAAACATGTAATTTACTCAATATTTTATCTTGATGTGTTTCTTTTAATTTGTTTTTAAATGCAAATAGCTTGAAATCCAATAGTTATTTCAACCACAAGTTAAAATTGACACGAACTTTTCATCATAATAAAAGTGTTATTTTGATTTTAAAAATCAAATAAATCACATTCACAATATATAGAAAAGGTCGTAGAAAAGGTCGAGTATGATAAATAGGTAATTTTATATTATTTTGTTTTACTTTAAAAAAGCATTTTCTCTAAGACGACTTTTTTTTCCTTGACAACTGACAAGTTCTTTTTATTTAGAGAAAACTCTATTTTTGGTCCCTGAGGTTTAGTGATTTTTTTGAAACCGATCCCCATGGTTTCATAAGTCAAGTTTTGGTCCCTGAGGTTTTGATTTTGATCTGGATTTGGGGTCTCGTCCTTAACCCCGTTAATTGGTGGCGTTAGAGGCAGGGGCATAATGGTCATTTCACATTTCAACCAAAAACAAATTCCCTCTAACGACTAATCTCTTCGTCTTCACTGAGAGTTCAAACCTCAGTCTCTTCACTGTGTTGAGTCACACTCATCGATCAAAATTCTTCCTTTCTCGATCAAAAATCTCCTTTATCGACCAAAATCGTTCCCTGCTCAAGATACGATGGAAGAACCTGGATGGATATTAAGGAGGGATTTGGCCGAAGGATTTGACCCAAGTGATGTATATGGTAAGCTCACATGCATTTATGTTTTTCCATTTTTGGGACTGCACATTCTTCATACCTAATTATTCTGTTGATTTTTCCATACAGAGCTATACCCAACATTGTTTACAGTAAGGATGAACCATGGAGGTTGCTTTACAAGCATTCCTGGAAGGAGATACGAGAATGGTAAGACTGATTATATTGATTTGGTTAACACAGAAGGATTAAATGTAGAGGAGTTTCATTTAATGGTGATGAAATTAGGGTATGATAGACATGAAATCAAATTTTACCATTTCTTGATTCCTGAAGGTGATATGGATACTGGGTTAAGAGGATTAGGTAGTAACCAGGATGTGTTAAACCTCTTACTTATTGATGCCCCTGCTATTAAACTTATTGATGTATTTGTGGAACATGGTAGGACTAACCTGTCAACCCCAAATCAAAGCATGGATCATATAATTCATAGCTTTGATCCTTTCATTGGGTTAGAGTCAGATGTACCAGAACAGGAAGCAGTAGTACGGTTGGACAATGGGTTGGACTTGAACCAATGTTTGGACAATGGGTTGGACTTGAACCAATGTTTGGATTTGGACTTGGACATGATCCAGGGAAGTAACAACCATGATGATATAGAGAGCCATAATAGTAATGACTATGATGAGGAATTTGGTATAGATGATGACCCGGAGGATTTTGTAGATGGTTATGTGGATTGGATTGGTGTAAATGGAGAGGGAAGTGATAGTGTGAATGTGGAAGGTGATATTGATCCTTTTGAGGTTGATGATTTTAATTCAGGGGATGAAAATGGCAGTTTGTGCAAACGTAGGGCCCAAATACAGTGTAAGGAGGTTGTCTTCTATCTAGGCCAGACATTTGGTAATAAAACAACCATTCTCAACCTAATCAAGCAGCATTCAATTCAGACTAGAAGGGACATAATGGTGATCCGAAATGATGTTGTAAGAGTTAGGGCCGTCTGTAGGGGATCAATGCCAAATGTAAAGGAGTCCAGTGGGCCTAGTAAGGGAAGAAAGAGTGCTTGGAGAAAGTCCAATGGGCCCTGTTGTAAATGGGTTTTGTAGAGGCTGAGAATACAAGTTCATGGATGTGGTTCTTAGAATGCCTTGGAGATGACCTTGATCTTCAAACAAATTCCAACTTCACTTTCATTAGTGACAGACAAAAGGTATGAACTTATTTTCTCTGTTTGTGGTTTTCAATTGAATTGTTATTGTTTTGTAATTGAATTGTATTGTTATTGTTACATTATTTTGAAAATAGGGCATTCTTCCAGCAATTGCCAAATTGTTCCCTTCTGCTGAGCATAGATACTGTCTTAGGCATATTCATGAAAACATGAAACTTGTGTGGAAAGGGAAAGCATACAAGGATCATTTATGGCAATGTGCAACAGCCCCCACTGTCCCACAATTTAAGACTGCAATGGAAAGTTTGAGAATGTTCAATTCAGACTGCTTTGAATATTTGAACAACATCCCTCCTCAATCCTGGAGCAGAGCACACTTCACAGGTAATATATTTCAACTTGTTTATACTTTGGTAAACATATTTCAACCTGTTTATACTTTGGTAAACATATTTCAACCTGTTTATACTTTGGTAACAGGTAGGTGTCACTCTGATGTGTTATTGAATAACATGTGTGAGGTATTCAATAGACAAATTGTTGATGCTAGGGATAAACCAATTTATTCATGTTTGGAATACATTAGAGTGTATCTAATGAAGAGGATAGTGAATGTATGCAAAGTCATAGACAGTTGTGATGGCCCACTTACCCCAACAGCAAACAAAATCTTGGAGACTGCCAAGAAAGAGGCCTCCAAATATCAAGTCTTGTTTAGTGGAGGAGATAGGTACCAGGTATGTATATTAAATCATAGGTTTTTATGTTTTGATTTAATGGTATTTACTATATATTATGCTTTGTTTTAATGGTATTTACTGAATTATAGGTTTCTGGCCCTTGGAATGACCAATGTATAGTAGATGTGAGAGAAAGGACATGTTCATGTAGGAAGTGGGAGTTAACTGGAATTCCATGCAAGCATGCTGTGGCTACAAACTGGGACATGGCAGCAAATGGTAACAATGTGTTACCTGAAGATTGGGCTGAGGATGTGTACAAAGTAAACACATGGAGGGAAATGTATAGCTTCAAGATTGAGCCAATCAATGGAAGCCTGCTATGGGAGAAAGGTGACTGGGCAACAACTTTACTCCCTCCAACTCACCATAAACAGATTGGGAGACCAAAGAAGAAGAGAAGGAAGACAAATGAGGAGTTGTCTCAGAGGAGTGGGGACACTGGTAAACTTCCTAGGAAAGGGAAGACTGTGACTTGTGATAAGTGTAAGAATCAAGGGCACAATTCCAGGACTTGTAAAGGACAAGGAGGACAATGAGGACAATTAGCTAATATGTGGTTTGTATATGGTTGAAAACAATTAGTTAATCTGTGGTTTGTGGTTGGCAGAAAACAATTACTTAATCTGTGGTTTGTGGTTTGTTGTTAGTTGAAAACAATTAGTTTTATGTTTACTCTTGGAATTGTATGTGTATCAAAACAGGTTTGTTTTATGTTTACTTAATCTATGGTTTGGTATGGTATTGAATACAGGTTTGTTTTTGTGTTTACTCTTTGGAATTGTATGTGTACCAAAACAGGTTACATTTCTGTTATGTTGTGTACCAAAACAGAGGTTACTATTCTGTTATGTTGTGTACCAAAACAGAGGTTACATTTCTGTTAACAAACAGGTTACATTTCTGTTAACAAACAGGTTACATTTATGTTACAATGTTGTTGGGAACTACATTACTACTGCCAGAACAACCTTAATACTGCGAGATCAAAGTTAGTACTGCTTATGCAATGGTTACTACTGCAAGACAAAGTTAATACTGCTAGATCATTGTTAGTACTGCTGATACATTAATGCTGCTGGAACAAGGTTAGTACTGCTAGTCAAGTTAGTACTGCTAGTCAAGTTAGTACTGTTAGTCAAGTTAGTACTGTTGGAACAAGTTAATGCTGCTGGAATGAGTTAATACTGCTGAAATGAATTAGTGCTGCTGGAGAATATTAGTACTGCTCATGCTGAATGAAGATTAATACTGCTGATGTGATAAGTTTGGTATGCGAGAATATTGGAGATAAAGATTGAAAACAGGTATGCTTTCAACAATGTTGTGTACCAAAAGTAGAGTTTTACTCTCTGTTATCTGTATCATGTTATGTGATGTTGTTGGTGCAAGTGTACCCAGCTTTAAATATTGTGATATATTTTTGGTACACATAAAATCACATCTCCATATTTATTTTGATGATTACAAAACACACCGCATTATTTGTTATCTAACATTTTATCTGAG
The DNA here is from genome assembly GCA_033807775.1 of Saussurea involucrata. NCBI lineage: Eukaryota > Viridiplantae > Streptophyta > Magnoliopsida > Asterales > Asteraceae > Saussurea > Saussurea involucrata. Next base: position 7,736,592 of record CM066323.1, read on the forward strand.
TGTGCAGATATTTAAATGATCTCGATAAATTTTATCTGAAAAATCCAAGTCTGAAGAGTTTCGTCATTTTATTTTAAAATGATAAACACCCTAAAATATTTTATCACTTGGATATTTCGTATCTATATAAATATATTTGAATCAAATATATATATAATATATATATGTTTTTATTAAATATATATATAAATCGCTGATATATATACATATGTTATTTCTTTTAAAATCTCTTTTACTGTTCATCATTTAATGAAGAGTGTGATCAGCCGTTTGTAACCCTGCGTTGCCATGCTCTCATTGGACAGAATTTCAGGCGGTATACCGCCAAGGTCTTCGCGGTATACCGCGTCACTATTCACCTATCACATCTTCTGCATATGAAGCTTCCCTTGTTAGACTTTTTTTCAGGCGGTATACCGCCATGTGCAACGCGGTATACCGCGGGTACTTTATACCGTTTGTTTTTGCAGGGTTGACCTTCTCCTCTGCTGTACCTTTTTCTGACGCAGGTATACCGCGATGGGCTGCCGGTATACCGCGAAAGCTTATGCCCAGTTGCTCATCCAGTATAAATATCATGCAACCTCCAGCATTCAAGTCTACACCAACTTCAGCAATAAATTCTCCCTCAGCATTTGATTATTATTCTGCTGCCTTCTTACTCACACTAAATCACTTAAACTGATAAAATTAATTTTTTTGAGCAAGAAATCTTGAGTTGATAGCAGATTAAAATCTCTCGATTAGTTGAATCAGCAACACAACTCAAGTGATCAAACTCTCTAAAAATATCCAAGTGATAAACCTTATTCAAGAGTGATTATTCATATTAAAATTATACCCTCTTGTAAGTGTTTGAATAGAGTGAGTGATCCACATTAATCTCTCAAAGTAGAGTGTTTCGCGTTTGTTGTATTAAGGTTTGTGTTTCTACCGTAAAGAACACGTTTCGTATTGGATCTCCGAGAAGTGTTATTTTCTCGAGGTGGACTAGCCAACTTTGTGTTTGGTGAACCACTTTAAAAATATCGTTGTCAAGTATTCTCTTTCCCTTATCTATTTACGTTTCCGCTGTGCATTTAAATTATATCTGTTTATATAATTGTTGTATACTTATTCATTTATACTCTGCTTTATTTATTCTGTATTTATTTGTAAAAAGAATTTTTTTTTGAAAGTAAAAGATTTAAATACAACCTTACCCCCCCCTTAGGTTGTCCAACATTTGGTATCAGAGCAGGTCTTTCAAAAATTTTCTGCATAATTTTCTCTTATTCTTCAAAATGGCTCAACAAACTAATATCGTGTTTTCAAAACCTCCTTTGATAGATACTGAAAAGTTTGGCATTTGGGCCGAGCTATTTGAATGTCACGTGCGTGGCAAAAATCAAAAGATTTGGAATATTATAGAAAAAGGGAATTTTAAACCCACCATTGTGAAAGATGATGTTTATATTGATAAACCTATAGATGACTGGACTACTTCTGATGAAGCTCATTTTTGTTTAAACTTTGAAGCTAAGAATATATTATATGCTGCTTTAACAACTGACGAAATTGAAAGAGTATATACATATAAAACTGCAAATCAAATATGGGAAAGTTTAAATAATACTCATCGTGGAAACACGGAGGTTAAATCTAGTAAAGTAAATATTTTAGTTCACGATTATGAACTATTCGAAATGAAACAAGATGAGTCAATTGACTCAATGTTTAAAAGATTTAACCTTATTGTGACTACTTTGAAAGGTTTGGATCGCACTTATCCTAACGAGGACTATATAAGGAAAATCCTACGAGCTCTTCCTTCGGAGTGGATGCAAAAGATAACATCTTTAGAAGACTCCCGTGACCTTTCCATAATGAAGATAGATGACTTGATCGGTAATCTTAAAGTGCATGAAATTGCACTTAAAAGAAACAAAGATCGGGAGCAAGTTAAAAAGAAATCAATCGCTCTCAATGTCTCAACACCAAAAGATGAGAAGAAAAAGGAGAAAGCTAGCTCCTCGAAAGATCCATCCGAAACTCTCGATGAAGTCGCCATGTTGGTAAGAAACTTTTCCAAATTTCTTAATAATAATAATAAATTTTCTAACAATGGCAGATTTCAAAGAAACGGTAACTACCGTCGTGGTGGTGAAAATCGAAGTCGTAAGTTCCATAAACGAGACGAAAAAGTTAAGAAAAATGGCGACTCGAGTGAAGACGATAAAGCTAAGCCAAAGAGAGGCTTTTGCTACTCATGTGGTGACAAAGACCACTATGCCAATGAATGTCCGAAAAAGAACAAGTTCCAAAAGAAGAAGGAGAAAGCCTTCATTGGAGGCGCGTGGAGCGAGAGTGAAGAAGAAGATGACTATCAAGCCATTTGTCTTATGGCCGAAAGCGACGACGAGGTAAAATCTTCTTACTCGGATTACGATAGTGATTATGAAAGTGATAATGAAAATAATCTTGAAGAATTATATGAATCTTTTCATAAAATGGCCGCTCTTGCAAATCGTTACCAAGATGAGAATGCTATGTTAAAAGAAACTGTAAATGCATGTAAAAAGGAAATAAAAAATGTTAAACAAAAATCTGAAAATGATATGGATATAATTGCTAAATTAGAAACTAAATTAGTAGAAAAAGATTTTTGTAAATCTTGTGATGTTTTAAATAAAGAAATTGCATGCTTAAATAAAAAATCACATGAAAATATTATTTGTACAAAATGTGATATTCTTGATAATGAGATTACTTGTTTAAAGGCTAAATGTGCTTCATATGAAAAAGATAACATGCTAGCTAAAGCCTTTGAAAGTAGTAATGAGAAAGTTTTTAACATGCTAAATATGCCTAACCGTATAAATTGTAGAAAAGGCATTGGTTCCAATACTTGTGTTGATAAATGTTCATGTATACCCATCAAAAGATTTTATGAATCACCTAAAGTAAATACAAGAAATCAATATGTGCAAAAACCTCCGTATGTGCGTAAAATAAATAATGTAAATTATAATACGAGAAAACCGTATGCTCGCATGTACCATGATAAATATTCTAAACCTAATAATAATGCGAATGTAAATGCTTGTTTTTATGTGTATGATAAATATAATCGCAAAATTAAAATGGTAAATAAATGGATTCCAAAAGGAATGTTTAGTAATGATAATCCCGGTGGTATGCGTTTATGGTTTTAAATGTGTTATGTATATGTGTTATATATTATATATAAGTAAAATATTGTTATTTGTACTTTTTATACTATTCATATATATATACATACGTACTGCACATATATATATATACTTTTTATTTAATTTTTTTTTAATTCTTATATATATATATATTGTTTGACTTGACATGTGTTATATATATATATTTGTGTTTGATGTATTATATATTAAAGTTGTTTAATATATTATATATTTTTTGTCTTACTTGATATGTATTATATATATATTAATATTGTGTAATGTATTATATATATATATATTCTGTTTGACTTTATATATATGCATGTTGGTTGACATTGAAACTAATTGTCAAGGACCCACGAGAAATGGGGACCATAAAAGTTACAACTTCATTATTGTAGATTGACCTCGATATGGACTGGATACTCGATAGTGGGTGCACGCGTCACATGACCGGAAACAATAATCTCTTTTCATCATATAAGTCATGTGATGGTGGTCAGGTAATTTTTGGAGGAAACTCCAAAGGAAATATAATTGGTAGAGGTACAGTCTCTTGCAATAATGTTCAATTTCTTAATGTTAATCATGTTGATAATTTACATTTTAATTTGTTAAGTGTTCGCCAATTGTGTAAAAATAATACAACTGTTGTCTTCGAAGAAGATTCTTGTAAAATCATAAAAAATGGCAAAGTTCTTTTAAATGGTTTTGTAAAAGGAAATTTATATATTTGTAAAACTGTTGTATCTGAAAATGTATGCTTATCTTCTATTAATGATGTTTCTACTTTATGGCATAGGCGTTTAGGTCACGCTAATCTAAGATTAATGCAAAACTTAAAAAATAAGGAGCTTGTGAGTGACCTGCCAAAATTAAAATTTGATAATCATTTTTGTGATGCTTGTCGTGTCGGCAAACAACATCACGTTTCTCATAAATCAAAAAATGTTATTTCTACTCAAAGAGTTTTAGAACTTTTACATATGGATCTTTTTGGCCCGATGGCTATTCAAAGTTTTGGAGGAAATTTTTATACTTTGGTTATTGTGGATGATTATTCCCGTTATACTTGGACTTTATTTTTGAGACATAAAAATGAGGCTTTTGAAAAGTTTAAAATTTTGGGAAAACGAATTCAAAACCAACAAGGTTGTACGATTGTTTCCATACGTACGGACCTTGGACGAGAATTCGATAATGATGTACAATTTGGTGCCTTTTGTGATAAACATGGTATAACTCATAACTTTTCGGCTCCTCGAACTCCTCAGTCAAACGGGGTTGTTGAAAGGAAAAATCGAACGTTGCAAGAAATGAGTAGAACTATGCTAAACGAACATCAAGTTCCCCAAAAGTTTTGGTGTGATGCCGTTGCTACCGCGACCTATGTGCTTAACCGTGTCCTAATTAGAGGTATCCTAAATAAGACACCATATGAACTTTACCGAGGTAGAAAACCTTCCCTAGCTCACCTGAAAGTTTTTGGTTGTAAATGTTTCATTTTAAACACCAAATCCTACTTAACCAAATTTGACCCTAAAGCCTATGAAGGAGTGTTCCTAGGTTACTCTTGGAATAGCAAAGCCTATAGAATCCTAAATAAGGAGACCATGGTAGTAGAAGAATCCTTAAATGTTAGCTTTGACGAAAGTCCTCCCAAACCTAGTGCACCCTTAGCAAATGACAATATCCGTGAAGGAGACGTCTTAGCACAACAACTTAGCAACTTGGATTTAAGTACCCAACCTTCCACAAATAATATTGAATCTAGTGATGCCCCTCCGTGCTTTATTCCACAAGGTATAGATGATCCTAACCTTAGAACCGCTCGAGGCCATCCCGTAGATCAAATTATAGGTGACCTAAACCAAAGGACAACTAGATCACAAATCCATACCCATTGTGCTTTCCATGCCTTTATCTCAACCATAGAACCTAAAACCATAGATGAAGCTTTAGGTGATGAGGATTGGATTATGGCCATGCAAGAAGAGTTAAACCAATTTTCTAGGAATGATGTGTGGGACTTAGTGCCTAGCCCTAGTAGTCAAACCATTATTGGCACAAGATGGGTCTTCCGTAACAAGGTAGACGAGAACGGTGGAGTCACACGAAACAAGGCACGTTTAGTTGCCAAGGGGTACAGTCAACAAGAAGGTATAGATTATGACGAAACCTTTGCACCGGTTGCAAGGTTGGAGTCTATTCGAATGCTTCTCGCTTTTGCAAATGCTAAAGATTTTAAGTTATTTCAAATGGATGTTAAAAGTGCTTTCTTAAATGGTATTATAAATGAGGAGGTATACGTTTCTCAACCTCCCGGTTTTGAAAGTTTTGAAAACCCGACACATGTTTATAAATTAAAAAAGGCGCTTTATGGTTTAAAGCAGGCTCCGCGTGCTTGGTATGATAGATTAAAAACCTTTTTAATTTCTAGTGGTTATATTATGGGTAAAATTGATAATACTTTATTTGTGAAATATGTTCAAAATGATATTGTGGTTGTGCAAGTATATGTTGATGATATTATTTTTGGTTCCACTAATGAAAAATTGTGTAATGAATTTTCTGCGAAAATGACTAGCGAATTTGAAATGAGCATGATGGGAGAGTTAAAATACTTCTTAGGATTGCAAATAAAACAATGTGAAACTGGTATTTTTATTAGTCAATCTAAATATTGTAAAGATATGTTGAAAAAGTTTAACTTTGAAAATGTCAAACCCGTTGAAACTCCAATGACCACAAATTTGCAATTATCTCGTGACGAGGAGGGAAACGATTTTAATGAAAAGATTTATCGTGGTATGATTGGTAGCTTGTTATATTTAACTGCTAGTAGACCTGATATTATGTTTAGTGTATGTTTATGTGCTCGTTTTCAATCTTCACCTAAACAAACTCACTATGAAGCTGTCAAGCGTATTTTTCGATATTTACGAGGTACTACTAATCTTGGCTTATGGTACGCAAAGAAACCCGAGTTAGAAGTAACGTGTTTCGCCGATTCCGATCTTGGTGGATCTATTGTTGACCGAAAAAGTACTAGTGGGGTATGTGCCTTTATAGGTCTCTCACTTGTATCTTGGTTCTCTAAGAAACAACAATCCGTAGCTTTGTCTACAACCGAAGCGGAATATGTAGCCGCCGCAAGAGCATGTGCTCAAGTCCTTTGGATGAAACACACACTTACCGATTTTGAGGTACATCTAACCAAAATTCCAATTATGTGTGATAACTCAAGTGCCATAAACTTAAGTAAAAATCCCGTTTTGCATTCTCGTACCAAACATATTGAATTGAGACATCATTTTTTACGAGATAATGTTCAAAAAGGCAAAATCGTGCTTGAAAAGGTTGATTCGGAAGATAATTTGGCCGATATTTTCACAAAAGCCCTTAACAAAAAAGCCTTCTTTAAATTAAGACTTGGTTTAGGCATGCTTGAGTATAACCCTTGATAAATACTAACTCTCAAATATTTCATATTTTGAGGGGGAGCATCTTTCGAGGGGGAGCATAAGCGACCTTCTTAAACCCTTTTTGCTTCGACAAAAGGGGGAGAGAAAACGAGTATGCTCTCGTGTTTAGCGTTGTGTTTGTCATCATCAAAAAGGGGGAGATTGTTGGTGCAAGTGTACCCAGCTTTAAATATTGTGATATATTTTTGGTACACATAAAATCACATCTCCATATTTATTTTGATGATTACAAAACACACCGCATTATTTGTTATCTAACATTTTATCTGAGTGTGCAGATATTTAAATGATCTCGATAAATTTTATCTGAAAAATCCAAGTCTGAAGAGTTTCGTCATTTTATTTTAAAATGATAAACACCCTAAAATATTTTATCACTTGGATATTTCGTATCTATATAAATATATTTGAATCAAATATATATATAATATATATATGTTTTTATTAAATATATATATAAATCGCTGATATATATACATATGTTATTTCTTTTAAAATCTCTTTTACTGTTCATCATTTAATGAAGAGTGTGATCAGCCGTTTGTAACCCTGCGTTGCCATGCTCTCATTGGACAGAATTTCAGGCGGTATACCGCCAAGGTCTTCGCGGTATACCGCGTCACTATTCACCTATCACATCTTCTGCATATGAAGCTTCCCTTGTCAGACTTTTTTTCAGGCGGTATACCGCCATGTGCAACGCGGTATACCGCGGGTACTTTATACCGTTTGTTTTTGCAGGGTTGACCTTCTCCTCTGCTGTACCTTTTTCTGACGCAGGTATACCGCGATGGGCTGCCGGTATACCGCGAAAGCTTATGCCCAGTTGCTCATCCAGTATAAATATCATGCAACCTCCAGCATTCAAGTCTACACCAACTTCAGCAATAAATTCTCCCTCAGCATTTGATTATTATTCTGCTGCCTTCTTACTCACACTAAATCACTTAAACTGATAAAATTAATTTTTTTGAGCAAGAAATCTTGAGTTGATAGCAGATTAAAATCTCTCGATTAGTTGAATCAGCAACACAACTCAAGTGATCAAACTCTCTAAAAATATCCAAGTGATAAACCTTATTCAAGAGTGATTATTCATATTAAAATTATACCCTCTTGTAAGTGTTTGAATAGAGTGAGTGATCCACATTAATCTCTCAAAGTAGAGTGTTTCGCGTTTGTTGTATTAAGGTTTGTGTTTCTACCGTAAAGAACACGTTTCGTATTGGATCTCCGAGAAGTGTTATTTTCTCGAGGTGGACTAGCCAACTTTGTGTTTGGTGAACCACTTTAAAAATATCGTTGTCAAGTATTCTCTTTCCCTTATCTATTTACGTTTCCGCTGTGCATTTAAATTATATCTGTTTATATAATTGTTGTATACTTATTCATTTATACTCTGCTTTATTTATTCTGTATTTATTTGTAAAAAGAATTTTTTTTTGAAAGTAAAAGATTTAAATACAACCTTACCCCCCCCCCCCCCTTAGGTTGTCCAACAGATGTGTTATCTTGTTTTTGGATCAACAAACAGGTACACAACATAGGTTACAGTTCTGTTATCATCAAATGTGCAAAAAACAGAGGGATCAAACCACCAAACATTACTATTAAAACATAGGGATGTCATTACAAATACTACAAAAAACAGAGGGATCAAACCACCAAACATTACTATTCTAACAACTAGGATGTCATTACAAATACTACCAACACACCTGATAAACAGGAGATGATTACAAAAGATAACCAATACACAAAACAGATCAACTCAAGGCTAAATGCATGAAATACACAAAAAAACTCCAACTCATGACCAAGAGCAAATTCAACTTCAAGATTTCCTTCTTTTTCTCTCTGACACATTCTTCAGCTTTGTTTTTGGCTTTGATTAGCCCAGGAATGATATCAATGGACCTTGAACAAATAGGTGGATCAAACCACCCAAAAAAAGAACATTGGCCCTGTTAACATGAAAAACTAAATGTTATTAGCTAAACATGATTACTTTACACCATGATTGTTGAAGAAGAAGAATCGTAGCAGTGTACCATTCTTCCACAAGTGTAGAACCTTCTACCAGGATTTGCAGTGGTCCATGAGGTTCTCACAGCTGCTTCACCTCCACAATAACATAACACCATGATTGTTACCAGATTTTGAGGTTGAATCGTGAAAGGAGGAGGAAGAAGGAAGAAACAGAAAGATCACAGAAGAATGAAGTGAAGAAGAAGAAGAATATGGTGGGTTAAAATAAGAGGGAATTTGGTTGAAATGTGAAATGACCATTATGCCCCTGCCTCTAACGCCACCAATTAACGGGGTTAAGGACGAGACCCCAAATCCAGATCAAAATCAAAACCTCAGGGACCAAAACTTGACTTATGAAACCATGGGGATCGGTTTCAAAAAAATCACTAAACCTCAGGGACCAAAAATAGAGTTTTCTCTTTTATTTATTTCGGATGAATTCTATGGTGTAAATGTGCAATGCTTTTAAAGTAGGTATCGGTGTTTCGTCTTTTTTATATTTAATTATGATTTGGGGATAGAGGAGTGCAGTCATTTTTTTTCATGTCCTGTCGCTAAATACTTATAGGTTCTTATTGGTCGTTAGTGGCAAATGTATATTCCGAATCTCCATTCTTATTCGTATTGGGTTTTTTGGTTTGACTCAATTCAGTTGAAGGAGGTTTTTTTGTACTTTGAGGTCGTTATGCTTACTACTTTGTGGTTTATATGGGTGTTTCAGAACGATATTCTCTTTGGCAACCTGAAACCAAAGAAGGCGGCGATTTTTTAGAACATTATAACATGTGGTTACTTTAAAGTAGAATTTTGAGAACATTATAAAATTTGGATAAATCATAGAAGTAACAATTTGTCTATTAATTGGGTTGGTTAACTTAAAAATCTTTCCCTTATAATTAACCTTTTATAATTGTGTTTTTTTTCCTAGTTTCTTGCTAGTTTTATAAAATTTCACCGTTATAAGAAAAAGATAGACAATGGTTGATATTTATCTTCATGTTCACGTATGTTAGGTAATCATGTTTAGTTCAAAACAAAAGTATGGACACACGTTATTATCATTTTTTTAAATGCACTACTATCAAAATCATTGTGAATAAAAATCAAAGTAGATTACAAATTTATTCATAAATTGTTTTTTATTTTGTTAATAAAAGTCTTCCACAAAACAACAATGGTTTTGATAGAATCCAATATTTTTCAAGAAAATAAATAATCAGTGCCTTAAATTATCCGTCATTAATTTGAGTTTTTCATCCACAATTTATCCACTAACTTTTATAATGATAATACGAAGAATCACCCATTTAACAATAAATTTACTAGGAAAATTGAAAAAATTATGTAAATAAAATCTTCTATTTAATTGTGATTTATATCAAATATGCAATTTCTTTATTTCAAATCAAACCCTAATTTCTTTATACAAAATGAAAAACAATATTTTTTTTATCTTGAAAACTTATACTTGAACACATACACACCTCATAGAAAGAAAAGTTGAACCATTACAAATTTTGTCCCCTTGAGCCAACGACTAGTGTTTACATACATTTAAACAAGGTTCTAAAAGGCGTGAGACGTGGTGTGGCGGCAAGGCCAAACCTTAAGCCTTAGAAGCCACGTTTTCAAGTCGTGACTTATGCCGTCAAATTTCTAATTCATATATAATATTATATATAAAAACACATAATATTAGTAGTAAGCAAGTTAAATTAGGTTATATATTAAAAATTTGCAAATAAGACATTAAAACGTAAAGAATTAGTAGTAAACATTAAAAATATTAGTAGTAAGTAAGTTAAATTAGGTTATATATCAAATTTCCACGTTTCGAACTCAAAAAGGCAATAGTAGTAAACAAGTTAAATTAGGTTATATATTAAAAATTTGCAAATAGAACATTAAAAACATAAAGAAAAATCAAATATCGCATTATGAAAATTGCGCAATTAGATCATGGCGTGCCACAGACTTAACGTGGCGTGAGACATAAGCCTTAATGCCAATAACACGCCATGACGACTTCATGTCGAGTTTTTTAGAACATTGCTTTTAAACCTCAAGGACCAAAATTAAAATACTCAAAGTCTGAATTTGACTTATCAAAATACCCAAAAAAAATTCGTTTTTACCAAAATACCCATTTTTTCCGCGACGGGGGTCCGCAATCGCGGGCAGGGACCAATTTTGAAAAAAAATTATTTCATATTTACACTTTCAGTCCCTGTCCGCGAAGATGTCCCACGATGGGGACCAATTTTGAAAATTATATTTACACTTTCAGTCCCTGCCCGCGAAGGTGTCCCGCGATCGAGACCAATTTTGAAAATTATATTTACACTTTCAGTCCCTGCCCACGATCGCGGACACCATCGTGGAAAAAATGGGTATTTTGGTAAAAACGAAAAAAATAGGTATTTTGATAAGTCAAATTCAAACTTTGGGTATTTTAATTAAATTCTCAAACTAAAACTTACTTTAATATAATAATCAAACAACCTCCCTTTGATTGATTGAAATTAATTGATGAAGTGAATGCATGGTATGATCAATTAAATAATTGAACTGCTTCTTGCACCCCAAAAGTCAAGTCAACATCTAAATTGGTTTGAAGTCAACTTTAATTGCATTATCTTTATTATATAAAATATGATGAATAATTTGATAGAGCAATTTATTAATATTAGAGTAAATTACTGTTTTGGTCCTTAAGGTATGTCAAAAATTACAAAGTTGGTCCTTTGTCTTCAAAATTACCGTTTTGGTCCCTCATGTATGCAGATTTTTACGAAATTGGTCCCTCGAGCTGACGACCGTCTATTTCCTCTGTTAAGCTCGAGGGTAAAATGGTCTTTTTATATATTTTTATTTCTTTTAACATTTTTTATCAATTATATATATATATACACACATATACAGTATATATACATATACACACCACCACCACCATCATCAACCCATCACCACCATCGTCAACCCACCATGGGTTGATGATGGTGGTGGTGATGGGTTGGTGATGGTGGTGATGGGTTGATGATGGTGGTGGTGGGGTGATGATGGTGGTGGTGGTGGTGGTGGGTTGATGATGGTAGTGGTGGGTTGGTGGTGGGTTGATGATGGGGTGATGATGGTGGTGGTGGTGGTGGTGGGTTGACGATGGTGGTGATGGGTTGATGATGGTGGTGGTGGTGTATATATATATATTGTATATGTGTGTGTGTGTGTATATATATACCTTAGGGACTAAAACAGAAAAAGGGTATGATTAATTAAAAAATGGTAAAATAAATGAAAAATGGTAAAAAGACCATTTTACCCTCAAGCTTAACGGAGAAAATAGACGGCCGTCAGCTCGAGGGACCAATTTCGTAAAAAGCTGCATACGTGAGGGACCAAAACAATAATTTTTGAAGACAAATGACCAATTTCGTAATTTTTGACATATCTTAGGGACCAAAACAGTAATTTACTCTTAATATTACTTAAATTTTTGTGATTTGATAAATATTAGTATAATATAGTGATCATTGATAAATAATTGATAAAGTTTAAAATCGATATTAAAAAATGTTAATTTGTTTCAACAACACAAATAAAAAAGGGAAATTAATTAAAATACCCTAAGTTTGAAGTTGACTTACCAAAATATCCCAAAAAATGAAAAGTTTACCCAAATGCCCCAAATTTCCGCTGTAGAGTCCCACGATCGTGGGCAGAGACCATTTTTGAAATTTTATGTGCTTCATATTTACACTTTCAGTCCCTGCCCGCGGTGGAGTCCCGCGATCGCGGCTCGCGGCGGTCCCGCGGTGGGGACTGAAAGTGTAAATAATCTTGCAAAAATTTTCACAATTGGTCCATGCCCGCTATAGAGGGCCCCCTCCGCGGAAATTTGGGGCATTTGGGTAAACTTTTCATTTTTTGGGGTATTTTGGTAAGTCAACTTCAAACTTGAGGTATTTTAATTAATTTCCCAATAAAAAATGCTGTTTCTTTATTTTGAAAATGTGTCATTTTTAGGTCACATTAAATATATTTTTGTATTATATATATATATATATATAAATAAAGTATTCGCACAGTACAACACGATACATCTCGATTTTAATATTTTCTTTTCTTTTCTTTGTGAGCTTTATGATACGGGTTTTGTGTAGTTTTAAGAAAGCAATAATGTTTTTTATAAATTTGTTTAATTTAATTTATATTTGGTTTAATAATTATGTGAATTATTTTATGTTTAATATTATAATGTTTTTTTTATAAAAATAAAAATAATAAATTACTATGTTAGAATTCATAATTATCCTGATTATATTTTATAAATGAGATGTTTATTATGTATTTAATTATGTTTATCAGTTATTTATGAATTTAAACATGCAACTTTAAACAGTTGTACTCGTGGATTATTACTTGTAATATTGAATTTCAAGTAATATGCATCAATAAACAGTACTTGATGTATAAACAGTTGTTTTTAAGAGTTTTTCTCAAATGCTTTATAATATAGTATAGATATATTTATCTCAAAATTTTATTGGTTTATTGTTATTATTAAGTATTATTTTAGAATTATTTGATGGGTAATAAATTACTTGAATAAAAAGCACTAAAAGAAAACAACTCTATATTAATTAATAAAAAATGACTATCAAGTTCTCAAGGTTAATACTTTGAATTATGAAGATGTGTGAACTAGTTATAAATGGTACACTTTTCGTTTATAAAAGTCAATAATGATAAATTTTGATACAAGGAATTTTTATTTTATTTTAAGACTAGAATGATTGGGAATTCATATTCTTATTAGAATATTTATCGTAATGTAATCTTTTAATCCAAAAGGGCCAATCAAGTTGGCAAGTAACATTTGTGTTTTCATTAGACGACGTTATCAGAACATGCGACAATGACAACATCCGTCATAGACAAATGGTTGACCAAATATCGAAACGATGGTTACTAAAGTCAAACGAGTTTATTCATGACTAGGTATGATTAAAAAATTAATTTCATATTCATTTCGTTTCACATTCATTTGATTTCCATTGTAGATGTTCTTAGAGTCTCAACTTTCACGTCATTTGAACTTGGACCATTTTTCATTTATATGTATATATATATATATTATGTTGGAACCTTTCTTTCTTAAAAGTTCTTTTCAAAAGCAATCTAATGAGTTCAACATATTTTTTTTTTGTGATACCAGAACCAATTATTACTTTAGGTGTTCGACACTTTAGATCAATCTGTACTCTTTCGACTCCCTCTCGACACTTTAGGACATTGTGTCCTCATCTAACCTCTATTGAAAAGCGTGTGTTAGAGTTTCACATCGGTCAGAACATGAACCATCTATCTTCTATATAGTTGGAACATTAATTTCTTACTTTTTTTAAAACCGTGTTTTCAGAAAGTAGTCTTGTTATTTTTTTTTTAAATTCCTTTGTTTCTTGTATGGAAGTATTCAATTATTTTGTGCAACATGACTTTTATAAAGAATTTATATTTGTTAATATTATCATTAAAGTTAAAATTAATCGTCTAATATTTAATTTTGTGATTTAATATTTTAATTCTATGATTTATACGACATATATATAATCTGTATTATTTAATGCAAATGGTATTGACTATAAAAGCAAATTAAAAACACAAATATAAATCCGGTTCTATATAAAATATAAAGTATATTATGGTTTCGGTCAAAAACTATGGATTTGATCTGAAATTTTTGATAAGCTTTAATATATGTAATTTATGTTGGATTTGGTCTTTCTTATAAATGTTTATCCACCAACCTTCCTTAACAATTAACGTAGGAGCAAAATGGTCTTTTTGTTCCTTTAATTGACTTTTTTCTTGAAAAAAATCTTTTTTAATTGATTTTTTTATTTTCTCTAATCGTAATCATGGTTTTAAGAAAGAAAAAGGAATTCTCTCTCTTCTTTCTCTCTCGCGTGCGCACACACACATAGGACTGTAAACGAACCGAACGTTCAGTGAATCGTTCATGAACCGTTCGGCGGAAAGTTCGTTTATGTTCGTTTATTTAATATCTTAAATCCTAGTATTTGATGAAAAATATCATTAAAAAATATTTTATACTAGTTCTCATAGATTTGTAATATATTTGTGGTTCTCATTTGATTTAACCCCTTCTCGATATAAATGCAATTTCACTTTAATCGAGTGTTAAGTAAGCTATTCTCAAGATGCATGTCTTGCAATAGTTTTGACGATCGTTTAAAAGTTGTAGTGTCACAAAATTTGAGTTGGATTTGAATTCAATTATATTACTAAACTTTAACCAGATTTAAAATTAAATTATATTAAGTTTTTGAACGGTTATCATTGTTTGTTAAATTAACAAATGCCTAATAAGATTTTTGAGCTTTTTTAATTTATTTTAATATTTAACACACTACGTAACAAAACGAGCTTCTCAATATTTTGCAACATATTTGAAATGACAATAGTCATTAACTTTTGTTATTAAAAATCATTTAAAAAAGATACAAATTAAAACATGTCTAATTTAATTTTGACCTTTTGAAATTGACTTTTCATATTTGACTTGTTGAGGTTTATCTATCAAGTTTGACTTTTTTAACAACCGTAGGCCTACTTACGCTAATCCCAAGAGCCCTAAATAGCATGCCGAAAAACGACAACAACCTTATATGACTCTAACCATTTACGTCTCAGAAAAATCCCATAGAATTCAAGTTTTATTGTCAGTTGACCTAACCCACAAAATTTTATATGGCTTGATTTAGGAACACAGCATTTTGTTAGAGATTTCGTCCTTAATTCTAAAGGTCATTACCTTTCTTTTGTTAGATGCACCATGTGCTAGTATGTGAAGGATTTTAGTTATTTTTATCTTACAAGTATATATAACATATCTATAAGGGTGCGTTTGGTACACTGGACAAGACATGACATAACATGATCCACTGTCTCACGTTTGGCAAAACCTTTATGTGGAACATACTGGAACAAGGTGGAACAAATTGGAACATGCCTGTTCCACCCCCACCCCATGGAACAAGGTAGAACAGACTTATGTTTTACCAATATAACCTCAAAATAAAATCAAATAAACCTTCTATTTCATATTTTATTCATTCTTTAAATTTAGCAAGAGTAAATTGGTCAATGTTATTTGTTATGTTCTATCCAGTTTTGTCTTACCAAACGTGGAACAACTGTTCTGTCCTGTTCTGTCCCACCTTGTCATATCATATCATGTATGCGTACCAAACGCACCCTAAAGGTCTGCCGTATGCTCATCAGCACGAAACCATAATTTTTGTCAGCGACTACACCTTTAAAATGGAACAAAGTGCTGTAAAGTTGTCAGATGTATTCTTAGTCGAATGCCATTATCTCGAGTAATCTTTTTTATGTCGTTCAAAATGGCTAGTTTGCACAATTTCCTGACATGAATGTTTAGAGTGGTCGTATACTACCATGTATCATGCAATCAAGTGAACTTTACTCACCACAATTTTATTTATTTTAAAATCCTATATTTAACTTAATATTTGCATTAATTTTTCATTGCAACTAGCCATTCAGAAATACTACAATATTAAACACATCTCCCAAGTCCCAACTATAACTCAAAACACAAGAATTTCTATAATTCATAGATATAAATGGAGAAATAAACTAAGGGGCCGTGTACGAAACGTTAACATATAAGCACGATGACCCATCACCCAACTATAACTTAACCACCCCTCTCTTACCTTAACGACTTAAATATCGACATCATAAGGATGAGGAAGAAGCTTCTTTTTCTGCACTTTCGTGATCCTTACAAGGTGATACATCTACCCATGGACCATCAGCCGACAGTCTCCTCGGCCCTAGGTCACTGTCTATCGAGATGGTGGAGACTAATGTCTGACTGTCCTGGTGATACCATGTCGAAGGCTTTGAACCTCATATCTGAATCTCCTGCACCTCGTTTGACTGTCGGTGGCTGAACGGGGATTTTACCTTCGAGCATTTTGACCACGGATGACATGGGTGGCCTAAGGGTGGGAGAGGGATTGGTGCATACGAGAGCCAAGTTCAGCATCATCATTGCCTCTTCTTTCGGGTATGTTGGACCAAGACCAGGGTCCACTAGTTCCAAAAGACTCCCCTGCTCTTCTAGGACATATGCCTTCACAAACCAAAATTAAAGTCATCAGTTATGGCCTTTTGATAAATAAGGTCTAGTAGAACTCATGGGCTGTTTACCAAACACTTACCTTGGTAAGCGCTGAATTATCATGTCCTAAACTATCATGTTCCATTCATGTCCACCAATCACATGAATACATGTATGAACTTGAATTAAATAAAATAAAAAATATATAAAATCTGATGTGTCTTAATATCATTGATGGGACAGGAATGAGACATGAAATTTTGGGACAACTGATTTTTATCTGTAAGCACTTATCGGTAAAATTCAACACTATCACTTACTTAATGGGTAATTTATTCCCCCAAAACGGGATCGTATGCAACAATTAACCGTGGTAAAAGTCTTTGTTATCACTTACCAGGTAAGAGTCTAAGACTCTTGGCCCCTGTCTTAGCTCTTACCGGGTAAGATTCTTGGTCCTTACCATATTCCTAATCATTCCCCCAATCATCATTCCTATAAGCAATCAACTACCCTAATCCGCTGGTTAAATCACTGCAGGTGAGATTTCTCAGATCATCAGAAAAGATAAAACAGTTTGAAAGATTGAACTTACCCAGTCAAGAAGGTATACAAATTCCTCTTTTGGCCTATAATTTGTATTGCTTTTCCCACTGACAATCTCTAATGCAACAACCCCGAAGCTGTAAACATCTGCTTTATCTGTCAAGTATCCTCTCATTGCATATTCTGGAGCCATGTACCCTCTACAAATTCACACCATAAACGTCTCAGATTTAAACGTATGCATAAACACCATACAAAAAATATGTGATGACTCTAATGGGCTGTATGGTTCATTGAATTCAGATGAATTTGATGTAATTGGAATGACAAATTTCTTTGACCAAATTCCTTAGTGATGTTTGGTTTCGCGGAATGAAATGATTGGATTCCACCATATTCCACCGAATTCCACAGTTAAGGGATTTGATCATTCCTTAACATATGTGAAGGATTTGAATTCCATGTCGTGGCAAATGTAACATAATTTATAATTTCGTTTTAGAAAGACAAAATTAACTTTTGCATCCAATTTAACCACCACCCCCTCACCACTCCTGCCGACAACATATTCGCCACCACCACCATCACTTAATATTATCATTCCACCACTGCCACCCCACCCACCATCCCCACCTCTATCATCACCACCATGCCACTATTTTTTCCCGTCATAGTCGCCACCCACCCCACCTACTCACCCCAACACCACCACACCACTATTATCGTCATCACAACCCATCTCAAGGCACATCACGACCTACAGGCAATACCGGCGAGACCAGGGAAGGCAACCCGATTGGGAGCCCCCACCCCCTACATATGCATATATCTATTCTTTTGCGAGATTCCATTCCAATTCCTGTCAACCAAACGCATGGTCAAATTCCATTCGAATTCCTTCAAAGTCAAATTCCTTTGATGAATTCAAATTCCACCAAATTCCATTTCATGAACCAAACGCCCCCTAAGATCCAAAGGATGAAAGCTCACATCGTTCCAGCAATTCGTGTGCTGATATGAGTATTTTCTTCTTCATCCAATTTTGCTAGACCAAAGTCTGATATCTTAGCGTTAAGATCCCTGTCGAGAAGCACATTGGTGGCCTTTATGTCTCTATGAACTATTTTCAACCTTGATTCCTCGTGGAGATAGGCCAAGCCTCGTGCTATTCCCATACATATCTTCTTTCTTGTGGGCCAGTCTAAATTAAGCTTCTGGTCCTCATGACCTATATAGAATGACATATTGTAACTTTTACCTTGAATAAATATAAAAATAGCGGGATGGTGAAGTATTTACCAAAAAGGGCACGTGCGAGGCTATTATTTTCCAGGTACTCGTATACCAGCAACAATTCTTTTCCTTCAATGCAACAGCCATAAAGCTTAACAAGGTTTGGATGCTGCAAAGCAGATATCATGCCTATCTCAGTGACAAATTCACGGTTCCCCTGTTTTGATCTTGCGGAAAGTTGCTTAACAGCAATCTCAGAACCATTTGTGAGTACACCCTGCAAAATGAAACAGGAAAACTCTCATATAATCACCTCATTTATAAAAAGTAAACAAAAAAAAATCCACGTTCACAGTGATAATTAATATGAGAAACTACCTTATAAACTGGTCCAAAGCCTCCTTCACCAATCTTATTTGCAGAATCAAAGTTATGCGTAGCAGATTTGATTTGTTGCAGGCTAAAATAACCCGTCTGCAATTGAAGTGATCGAAGCTCTGTGACAAAGGTAATGATTAAAACCAGCTAGAATTCAAAAACTACAATTGGAATAATTACAAGAACCAACTAAAATTACCTTCATCTTCTTTGTCACCTCGATAACATTTCCACCAAAATACAGCTAATATTAGCACAATAACTGCGCAACAACCAATCACAATTCCAGCTATAGCTCCAGCAGTGAGTCCTGGACTGACATCATAGTCTGCAAGAAGGGAGAATAAGCAGGTTTTATATGTGCTCTTAAAGTGAGAGAACATTGAAAATGGAACAGATGACTGAAAGATAGTAACTCACTTGGTTCTATTGAGATAGCAGATATAAGAGGTCCGTATACACCTCGATATGGAATTGCAGTAGTCCCTTTCCCTGCCCAGTACAAGTGAATCTCTACGGTGCTACCATTAACTATAACATTATCAGACTTTATGATGGTGCCCCTGTGAACACCTTTAGCTGCTTCCATGATATTGAAGTCTTTTCTTATCAGAACCCCCTACATGAAAAACCAAATTAAGTTGTTAACTAAATATCCAAATGAAATATACAATGTCAACAAAACTTGGCATGAAACTTACTTGTACTGATACATCAAAATAGCGTCTTCCTAGACTACTAAATGTCATGTCATCAGAATAACCTATTTCAGCGAAGTGGAGCGTCACTTTATAACTCCCCTTCCGCAAACACAGTCCATAGTACCGGAGTGAAGTGGGAGAAAGGCGAGCTGTTCTATATATATTGCCACCTGTCACATTTGTAGTTGTTGCAATATATGGAGCATGATCGTTGCCCGTGAAAACACCATTGGTGCTGTAAGCCCATTTCCCAGGATTAGAATAAAAGTAAGATCGCTCGTCGGTCGAATCTTCTTCGTATTCGTTTCCTTTGAAGAAAGTTGTAGGTCCACCACAATTAATAAATAAAGAATGGCCTGCAATGCAAGATGCATTTGTGAAGATTACATATGAATATTATAATCTAACCAAAAAGGAGTGTTTATTTTGTTACACTTACGGTCGGGGTTTCCGCTGCAAGTAAGTTCATTTGTCAAACACCAACCAGATCTATAAAATTTATTCACGTTAGGTCACATCACCGTAAACAATTCATAAGTGTGTTTGTTTAGGTTGGTGATGGGACATACGATTTGCTTGCGGCTGAAGATGAAAGGGCTGAAACTAAAATCCTGTGGTAAATATACAAGTGAGAAGAAAACAGAAAAAGTAATGTTCTAATATAGTAAAGGGTAGAACTACAAAGAACTTACAATCTTGATGAAGAACAACTCAGTCGTATAGACCATGTAAAATTGTTGTAAGACAAGTCACTGCAATAAAAATAGTGGCCATTTTTGTAGCTCCAACTCTACAATATTTACATATTAAAAAGCAACTCTCATATTGGCCAATGTAAGAGACCACGACGAAATAATAATCAAGGGGAATCACTTACATTGTTTTTTGCCTGTCACGCATCCATACGGGAATGTCTCCGGATAGTTCGTTGTTATTCAGAAACCTACATCCACATATTATATTCTATCTCAATTTTTACCAAAATATCCAAATAGGCAAGGAATGTATAATAAATTTTACAGGTGTAACATATTTCTAAGTAGTTGCATACATGGCGTCAAAGTTTAGTGCCTGAATTGAATCAGGTATTGGACCATTCAGCCTGTTGAAGCTCAGGTCTCTGCAAAAGAAATAGTTCAGTTGAAGATTTCCTTAAGATTATATAAATTAAAAAACCAATGATCTTTGTCTTAATTGTAATAGCAGACTTACAAGTTCTTCATGTCACTCATCTGTCCTAGGTAGTCTGGTATTGGGCCAGTAAGCAGACAATTTCTCAGGCTCCTGCAGCAAAATCATTTAGAACATACTTACCGTGTCAACTTTATGTACAAATTTAACTCATTACTTTTGATTTTTTTCTTGTCATGCAATTATAATCAACTCACAATCTCTCCATTTTTGTCATATTTTGCAGATTAGGAAATCTCATACTCGTCGATCCAGCTAAATCAGATATCCTCCTGAGAACCATAATGCATATATAAAATAAGTTCAGGGATCAAAGCTATTACCACCCATTTATTGACCAAAAACCCAACAAAAACTAATGGAGACTTGATAATGTGCTCACATTTCGGTCAGGTTTGTCAACAGAGATATTGTAGAAGGAATCGGTCCCTCCATTGATGTTCCTTGCAAATAACTACACAATATATCATATATGATCAAAATTTTGGAAGTTAAACCATCAACAAAGAAAGTAAAAGAATACTCACAATTTCGTGAGTCTTGTCCAGTTTCCGATAAAATCAGGTATTCTCCCAGATAATGTATTCCCATCTATCCTACTGCAAGAAGTGTACAGAAAATTCAATAATTTGATAGAATATCGGATGAATCACTACTTTACCTGCCAGGTCAAAAGAAAAAACAAAGCGAAGATCTCTATGACTTACAAATCTTCTATATTGATCAGATTGCCAAATGAGACAGGTATGGTTCCTGTAAAGTTATTTCCAGAAAGAAAGCTGCAAGAAAAACGTTCATTGTGACCAATGTTGGATAATATTCGTGTGTAGTGAGAAACAACGCGAAATAGCCTGGATAAAACTTCTGATCGCGTGAGAGATCGCTTTCCTTAGTGAGTAGAGAAAAAAAATAACTTTGTCATCCATCCAAAGAAGTCCATCTAGGGCCATAAATAAGAACATTGATGTTCAAATAATGGGGATTAATGGAAATCACTTCTCTTTGACTTCTATTATTGACTGATCTCATGTTTGTTAGCTTCATGCTTTCAGATTAAAATATGGCATTTTAAAGGGTAAACAGGAGCAAAAGGTCAGGTAAGCTTACAATCTTCTCAGTCGAGTCAAACGCCCAAGGTTTGGAGGAAGTGGTCCTTCAAGCAAATTGTCTTCCAAGATCCTGTTGTACAGGTCAAAATTGTTGGAACAATGAAAGGTCTCATTGATGACTGACCTATCAGGCAAGGATATTTACTTACAGCTCCTCAAGGGTAGAAATATCACCTATTTCTCCAGGTATGGGACCACTGATGCGGTTCCCCAAAAGACTTCTGTGGAAAATAATGTGTCAAGAGTACATTGATCACTGAGTTCAAGTGAATGATTGAGAAAATTGAAGCAGAGTAAATCTTACAAAACGCGAAGAGGAAGCTGACCAAGACGTGGTGGAATAGTGCCACTGATATAGTTGCGAGACAGATCTCTGTGTAACAGTACAAAACTCACTTGCTGTCATTTTCCAATAACCATCCGCTCGACACAAACGAAGATGTAAAATATAACAGAACATGATTTTTGTTGTTAAGTGAATATATTGCAGCTTACAAAAGGAATGTGGTAACAAAAAATGAAAAGGAAGGAGCTATTTCTGACTATATGCATAAAAACATTTACTACTTTCAACATAGTGATAGTTTGACGGTCCACTTACATTTCTTGCAGAAAAGTGAGATCCGCAAATTCTTTAGGTAGAACACCTGTCATATTGAGTCCTTTTAAAACGCTGCAATTTAATACAAGTATGGAAAGATATCTGATTAGCGCTAAAATGGACAGGAAACGATTCTAATTATCTAGAAGATGATATTTTCCTAGGCAATTTATAATTATACATGATAAATCAATGAAATCTAAAATTAGCCATCGACATGGATAATCGTTGGTGGAAATAGGAAATAGCAACCCAAGTACAGTATGACACTACTTTGTTATGGTACAGTTATCCGACACAGTTCCAGCTAAGTTGAATAATAAGATTCATTCAGCAGTTTTCACTTGTCAACTTGCATTTTGGTTCATACTGGAAATCGAGACACACACACAGATATATATATATATATATATATATATATATATATATATATAGAGAGAGAGAGAGAGAGAGAGAGAGATCCATACATGGATTTTATGTGGCAAACCGTGCCGCTGCTACAGTCGCAAGTTACATTGCTACCAATTCGAAGAACCCTGTTGTTCATGATATTTTTCTCATTATGCGCAAAACCTGTGATGCATGAATCTCTAGCAAGACGCAAACCTCTATATTTTAGCTTTGAGGCTATCAAACCCAGAGTTTTGACTGTGACAAAAAGGAAAAGAAATAAACGAATTAACATAACATATATTTTGTGATGAACAATTATTAATATTACCATCCAAGTCGTTTCACTCTAAAAAAAAGTGACTGCATGCTATTGCTTAGTCGTGTTTAATGTTTATACCCCCTTTTGGATGGCAAAACCAATCCTACTAAAAATGAAATTTTGTGTCTTAGGGGTCGAAAAATTACTTTGCACAACCCGTTGAACCCTAGTCAAAAACTCCCCTGCTTCCGGAGCTAGGAAACCAAAAGTATCGAAAGCAAAAGGGATAAACACGTGTTGATTCTCTAAACAGGCTTTCTCGTGTTTAGCAACTTTGCTCGATTCCGCTCTCAACGCAGCTTGGCCCGCCACAAACCCATTTTCCCTAAGCCCAACAAGAGGGGACACTCCAGTAAGATCTACACAAGCATGTTTCCCCCCAGCCCACCCAAACACAAGTATATCAGCTGGCCGTAAGGTAGACCTCCCTTCAAGCGGATCCGTCAGAAAGTTCACCGGGGCCTCCTTTTTAGAAGAAATTCCAGCTCATTTAAGAACATCATACAGAACATCCCTAACCAAATCATGCCTATATTTGAAACCAGGTAACTCCTTGCAATGGACCGCATGCTCGCCAAAAGAATCCAAACAGGCCTTGCGGCAGACTGGGCAAGGCTCATCAGCTGGAAACAGAGGGATCATTAGCCGGTACTTAAGGATAGCCCGGTACTCCAGAGCCGACATATGCTGACCCAGTCGTTCAATGGGGATAACCGTCAAGAAATCCTGAGCATGAGGAGCTCGGAGACATTCAAACACCGCTTTTTGGCGAGGGGATAAATCAAACTTCACTCCCAAACTCTGGACGATTCCACTAAAAAGGGCACACGCCAAAACATTATGGGCTTTAGGGGGGGCGGTGTCCTTGTTAGAGAAACCGCTAAGATCGAAATCAGGAAGGGACATGCGCAAGCTTTCCATCGCACACCCATAATCAGAGTCAAACCCATCAATACCACATCCCTGAAGAATGTGGTCCTGCAAACTCCAAGATTGCGCCCTCGAGGCCACAAAAGCATAAGTAGATACATCCTCAGCCGAACATAAACCCAACCCACCCAACCGAGCCGGAAGGGATGCTAGCCTCCATTGAAAATCCCCAAAAAAAGGACCCCCACAAACCACAATAGCCTCTATCGCCCTCCGAGGGACATTGTCAAAAATAGAAACAGCTTCCCCTATATACATAGGTTGGCACGTTCTTAGACCGAACAACAGCTTTGCGACACCCATACATGAGCGGAGCAAAAGGAGCTCCGATTGAGGGTCCCGCAGACTTGGGAGGCAACTCATTAGTTCCACAGCACGAGATGCCCTTTTCATAGCCAAACTACTAATAAACCCCGCATCCTGGCTAACAGCGCCTCCAAGGAGTTTCACACCCAACGTCGGCCAAACACCCACCGAAGAACAAACACTCACCTCCATGGAGGGAGCCCAAAAAGAAAAACAAATTCTGATTCAGGGACCGAGAAGGTCCAAGAACCCTAAATCAAACTCAAATTTTGATTGATTAGAAAACAGAACCGAGAAGGTCCAAGAACCCTAAGACACAAAATTTCATTTTTTAGTAGGATTGGTTTTGCCATCCAAAAGGGGGTTGCGGCACAACTTGTTGCTCGTTTGCCTGCCATCTTATTGTAATTGGAGACTTTTTATTTGTATAACTGAAATATTATATTAATAACTGAAATCAAATGTTTATACCAATCAAATAAATAAAATCATGATACATATCAATTTTCAAAGACAACAAGCATAATATTACTTAGGGGCCGTTTTGGCAAGTGCTTACCGGCGTTGCTTACCTTACCAATAAGGACCCCGGTAACAGAAATAGGAGTAGCAAGGACCAAAAATCTTACCTGGTAAGAGGAATAGCAAGAACCGATAATCTTACCAGGTAAGTTTGGGAAAAAAACTCTTATCGGTGAGCGCTCACTGAGTAAAAGATGCTTACCGACAATCCTTTTTTATGGCCGAGAATATTAGTCGATATGATAAGTGAGGGTGGTAAGCGGTAAGTGTATGGTAATCCGGACCTTAATTATGTTTATACCAATCAGATGTGGAAAAATTCATGGTGATATCTCATTGAAATATTTATTATAGCAGCCAACTGGCCAATTTGAAATTCTGAGAAAAAAAATAATCTTACTCCTCTTTTTCAATTTTTGCAATATCCATATTTGAATCTTTTTCATGAAATTTTGCGACTCTTTTTGGAAAATGTTAAGCTACTCTGCTCATAGCAATCATCGTCATTGTTTGGCAAACAAAAGCATAATAAAATATTTATTGTTGAATTACGCACAGTTGAATCTTTGTGCAGTTTTCTTAAGAGAACCAAGTATTTTCAAAAACGTCAGAAGAAAAAATCAAAACGTTTGCAACTTTCTGGAGTCTTAGTTTACATTTATTTCCGTACTGTTTTGTTTCGTAACTTTCTGGAGTATTAACCAGCTCCCAAAATCAGTTTTCTCCAGATGCAAATTCCAAAATTAGAAGAAAAATCTAGTGAACGAAACAAAAATAACAACAGGAAGAAACCGATGAAGTGACAAGAACAGAGAGTGATTAAGCAAAGTACCTTCTTCAACAGGTAGAAGTTGAACGGAAGATCCAAATTCATTGAGACTCGTCGATGAAAACAAAACAAGGATGAAGAACTTGAATCCCACCGTTGTCGGTAGAAACGACTCCATGATTAATGTGACTTCTGTTATCAAATTAACGCCTCGATTACAGTTCTCCGTCTGCCCTAACTCTGTGCTCGTGTTTCTGCTCCTGTTTTTCTCTCTCTGTGTGTGTGAGAGAGAGAGAGAGGAACGGCGGGAAATGAACGAGAATAACAGTTTGGCGGTCTTAAATGTCGAGTCGAAGAGAAACTATTGCCACGTTACCGTTAACTTCTAACTAATACCACCGTTAGTGTGCGTTTGGATAGAACATGACAGAATAGTTGTTCAGCGTTTGATGGACAGAACAGAACATATAACATTAGATAAAATATAATAAATAAAATTTAAAAAATGAAGAAAATATAAAATAGAACGTGTATTTGATGTTTTAGAAGAAAATTAGATTTTATTTTAATGTTATATTGGTAAAACATATCTGTTCCACCTTGTTCCATGGGATGGGGATGAAACAGGCATGTTCCACTTTGTTCCACATAAAAGTCCTGTCAAACATGGGATTGTGATCCCTATTCTATTATGTCTTGTCCAGTGTATATACATGTACATATCGTTCATTGATGAATAATTTATCAATATGTTCATCAGTTTTTCATTTTTTAAAAGTTTTTCCTTAAACCTTATTAATAAACACAAATCTTTTAATTATAATTTTCTTTTTCTTTTTAAAATGTTATAAACAAAGTTATTGAAAACATTTACTATCTTTTTTGAAATATAGTATCGATCAATTAATTAAATAACATAATATTTATGATTTTCTAAGCCTCGTTTCATGATTGATTTATTTCCAAAAAAAAGCGTAAAAGATAGGGAATTTAATTAAAATACCAAAAATTTGACTTTTACTTACCAAAATACCTATTTTCTCTCTGATTTTATCAAAATACCCATTTTTTCTGCGAAGGGGTCTGCGATCGCGGACAAGGACCATTTTTGAAAAATTCCCGCACACGTGATTTGTATTGTTTTGATTTGCAATTTACACTTTCAACCCATATACTTATTTACTTATTTTACTTTATACCTTTTACTTTCATAATTTTAATTTTACATTTAACACATATAATCGTTTATTAATTAAAATACGTTAAAAAAATACGTTTTAATTTTAACAAGTTACACCATTATAATCGTCTCTTCGATACGTTCGAAATGAGCCAAATATTGAATATTTTTGGATTTATTTATTTTATTATATATCATATATCATATATAATACATAAAAATATTTTTAATATTTAAAATTCATACCCTTATAGTTAATTATTTAATTTATGATACATCTCTTATTTTTTTCAATTTTGATTTACACTCCTATCGCATTAACATAATAATCATATATTAAATAATTCATTAAATCGTTTTAAATTATTATTATTTGTATGTGTTTATAAATATCGTGAATGGCAATAGGACAAGGTTTCACGAGAAGAATATGCAATGGGGCTTTGACAAGTTGGTATCACTGAACTCATTTAAGAATTGTGAAAATGGGTATTTAGCGAATGATGATTCATGTGTGTTTGGAGCTGAAGTATTTGCAGTTACAGAGTATGCACAAAAGGATCGATGTCTGTCCATCACAAAGCCTCCGCCAATTTTTAATACTTACACTTGGACCATCGATAATAAAATAAATAAAACGTATTTTAACGAGTACCATAAATTAAATAATTAACTATAAGAATATGAATTTTAAATATGAAAAATATTTTTATGTAGTATATATGATATATAATAAAATAAATAAATTCAAAAATATTCAATATTTGGCTCATTTCGAACGTATCGAAGAGACGATTATAATGGTGTAACTTGTTAAAATTAAAACGTATTTTTTAACGTATTTTAGTTAATAAACGATTATATGTGTTAAATGTAAAATTAAAATTATGAAAGTAAAAGGTATAAAGTAAAGTAAGTAAATAAGTATAGGGGTTGAAAGTGTAAATTGCAAATCAAAACAATACAAATCACATGTGCCGCGGGAATTTCCTTCGCGATCGCGGGACAATATTTTTCAAAAATGGTCCCCGTCCACGATCGCGAACCCCCTTCGCGGAAAAAATGGGTATTTTGGGAAGTCAAAGTCAAACTTTGGGTATTTTAATTAAATTCTCTAAAAGATAACAACTAATTTATAATATTTAAATATAATGCAACTTCTTAACAATACCTCATGAAAATTGCATGCACAATTGCACATGGTATGATTTAGTTGGCGTATAGCGTAACATGGTATGTACGGTTTGGTAGTTTTTCAATTCATATCTTAATTGGAGTATTATTTTCCTTAAAAAGAATAAAGTTTGAAGAAGCGGGGGGAAATGAGATAAAAGTGGATCGCATTTATAGTCCCACGGTTTTAGACGCATTGGTCAAACAACATATGACATGTTAAGAACCATCTACTATATGTTTGTTCGGTTCATGTGCAAGAACCCCGTTTCTCTTACCATGACACGTGTGTGCGTTAATGGAACGCGAAGACATTCAAACTCAAATAAGACTAGAAACACCAAAAAAGAGACAATGCAATGATCCGAGTGTGTGTGTGTGTGTTGTTAAGAACAAATAGTTGAAAGTAGTCATATGGTTGAGTTCCGGTGAAAATGAAAGTTATTGTAAGAAGTGATATCCATCCTTGGATCAATCATAATTGAAGATCAAGATGTGCGAAATCAATTCTTTTCTAAAGTGCAATTCGTGATTGTTTTGAGATTAAAGCGATAAGGGTCCAAATCTCTTCTTCCGCTTCTCACCTTAACTCTTTTTGTCACACGATTTTTCCTCTCTCTCTCTCTCTCTCTCTCTATATATATATATATATAACGAAAAACTGAGGAACACCCTGGTAGCTTTTCATCTGGACGGCATGCACTTGTGTAGACAAATCATTTGTAACATGCACACATGCATAAAAACAAAAAAAACAACTTAATTTTACTTAAAATTAAGGGGAAAACCTTAAAAAGAAATAGAAAAATGAGGAACACCCTAATATTATTAGTACACAACTAGTATACAAAAATAGCACCAAATTAGTCAACCTAATTCATATGATCTAGACATGGATGTTTGATTGATTGTACACTCTCTGATTGATTGTACAAGGCCATTGAACATGGTCTTATGCAATCAACAGAATTTATTCACCACAATGTACTTTGTTTTACAATCAACTAAACAATCAAACTTTTGCTAAAACCAATGTTCTAAAAAACTCTTCGCATAGCCGCCTTGGTGCGCCATGGCAATGCTCTCTCTTACCTTACCGACTTAAATATCCACGTCATAAAGATCAGTAAGAAGCTTCATTTCTGAACTTTCATGATCCTTATAAAGTGACGAATCTACCCATGGACCATCAGTCGACAGGCTCCTTGGCCCTAGACTCTCTGCCGAGGTGGTGGAGACTTGTGTCTGACTGTCTTGCGATACCAAGTCGAAGGCTTTGAACCTCATATCCGGGTTCCCTGCACCTCGTTTGACCATCGATGGCTGAACGGGGATTTTACCTTCGAGCATTTTGACCACAGATGACATGAGTGGCCTAAGGGTGGGAGACGGGTTGGTGCATACGAGAGCCAAGTTCAGCATCATCATTGCCTCTTCTTTCGGGTATTTCGGACCAAGACCAGGGTCCACTAGTTCCAAAAGACTCCCCTGCTCTTCTAGGACATATGCCTTCACAAACCAAAATAAAAGTTATCAGTTATGGTCTTTTTTTAGTAGCAAAGATTAAGGGTCATGGGTGCACCAATGGTTTTGATAATTGATAAATAAGCTCAAGTAGAACTCACCCCCAAAAGCTAGCTCAAAGGAGGAGGGTGCCCAAACCAAACCAAACCCAGTATATTCCACCCGGAGGTAGGGTCTAGGAGGGATAAAATGTATGGAGACCTTACCCTCTCTCTTGAGACAGATAGGTAATTTCCGAAAAGACCCCCAAGCTTGCGAAAAAGGTTTTACGAAAGAAAATAATGTTGGGATTTGTTCGTCTCTCATAGACCAAATACAAAAAGCTTGTTTGCCTTGTATTCTCTTTCTCCTAACTCCTAACAAATTGGGCAAATACAATAATTCGTCCCTTATAGCCTTGGGGATCACAAATTGAGTATTGGGATAATCCACGAGAATAACTCTATCCCAAAGGCTGTGAGATCAAGTCCTTATACATATACCCAGATTCTTGTTTGCATGTTTATATGAGAGATCGACTGTTACGGGCGGTTAAGAGTGGTTGGATAAGATAAGTGAACAGTTACAACTGTCATCCGAACTCTAACTGTAAACTCTAAGGGGCCGTTTACAAAACGCTTACCCGGGTAAGTGCTTACCAAGTCATATTAGCTTACCGGATGAATATGGCAAGGACCAAAAATCTTACCCGGTAAGAGCGGAAGCAAGGACCGAGAGTCGAAAGAAAGGACCGAGAGTCTTACCTGGTAAGTGAGTGCAACGACTCTTACCACGGTTAGCGCTTACCGGCTAAATTGTAGCATACGATGCCATTTTGGTATACTAAAATCTGATTGCATAGTCCAGATCTCTGACCCTATGGTCCAGAGTTTTAGACATTCATTTCAGCGGTAACTTCAGTACTATGATCCAAAGGACCAGAGAGATCTAATTACACTATCACAGATCTATACTTGGTTAACTTTCACCAAGTTCGAAAGAAATTTCAAGGATGTTGGAAATTAGTCCAGATCATCCCGAGACTAGAATTTCACCAAGTCTTTTAAAATCCAAAAACCTCGGGGTGCTGCCCTAAATCCCCGCTTGGGGCGTTGCCCCCTTGGAACCCCCGAAGGGGGGCGCGACCCCATTGACCCCCGCCTTATGGCAATATAAGGTGATAGGGGGAACATTTGTGAGTGTGCCCTCCGCACCTCCTAACTCACTTATGTTTGACTTATCGCTTTAACTGATCTCAAGTAAATCACAATTACACCAAATGGTTGATGACACTAAAATCACCAACACTCCCTCGGCTCGGGGAGTCACGTATGTCCCTGGATAGTTACGAGGAGAAAGGTATAAATATTAAGTTTTTTCCCAGATTTTTCGCAGATAAAAAGATACAGACTTATTGAGTTCTTTATTTTCTTCATCATCATTTCATAATTGAAGTATGGTTTGATTTGTAAGGTTCAAGTTCACATACTTGAATGGATTGTTGAGTCCTCTAGTTAAACGTCCACAAATTCTACACATGACAGAACGAATTTCTGTCTAAGGACACAATGAAGGTAAGGGCTCAGTCCAATTCGAACTCTACCTCAAGTTTCTGCAAATTGTAAGTTAGTTCCTACTGTTTATCTATCATATGCATACTTAGTGGCTGTTGAAATATTCGTTATAGTTTCTAGTTCTTGATATATAGTTACACACATGTATATATATATATATACAATTCTGTTGGATTTATTATCTTATTGTGCAACAGATATTTGGTTGCTTACTCTAAGATCTCACAAATATAAAACACAACAATAAGGGGAGATGGCGTAATTAGTTTTGTAATTATTTAACAAGCTAGGCATGGGAAAGAGAGAGTTTTGTTGATGAAGTAGAGGGACAACAATCACCATGAAATCAATGCTTTTGTAGAAGAATCAATATAGGGGAACTGAAAGGGGCTCTAAAGAAAAGATAAAACAGTTTGAATGATTGAACTTACCCAGTCAAGAAGGTAGACAAACTCCTCCTTTGGCCTGTAATTTGTATTGCTTTTCCCACTGACAATCTCTAATGCAACAACTCCGAAGCTGTAAACATCTGCTTTATCTGTCAAGTATCCTCTCATTGCATATTCCGGAGCCATGTACCCTCTGCAAATTCACACCATAAACGTCTCAGATCTTAATGTTTACATACACAAAATTCAAGAAAAAAAAAACAGGAGATGACTCTAAGATTCAAAGGATGAACGCTCACATCGTTCCAGCAATTCGTGTGCTGATATGAGTATTCTCTTCTTCATCCAGTTTTGCTAGACCAAAGTCTGATATTTTAGCGTTAAGATCCCTGTCAAGAAGCACATTGGTGGCCTTTATGTCTCTATGAACTATTTTCAACCTTGATTCCTCATGGAGATAGGCTAAACCCCGTGCTATTCCCATACATATCTTCTTTCTTGTGGGCCAGTCTAAATTAAGCTTCTGGTCCTCATGACCTATATAGAATGACAGATTGTAACTTTGCCTTGAATAGATATACAACAGCTAAATTGTGAGATGTTAAAAGTATTTACCAAAAAGAGCACGTGCGAGACTGTTATTTTCCAGGTATTCGTATACCAGCAACAACTCCTTTCCTTCAATGCAACAGCCATAAAGCTTAACAAGGTTTGGATGCTGCAAAGCGGAAATCACACCTATCTCAGTGACAAATTCACGGTTGCCCTGTTTTGATCGTGCGGATAGTTGCTTAACAGCAATCTCAGAACCATCCGTAAGTATACCCTGCAAATGAAACATAAAAACTTTCATATAATCACCTTAAACTATAAAATCAAACACATTTAGAATGATAATGTTTACGAGAAACAACCTTATATACAGATCCAAAACCTCCTTCACCAATCTTATTTGCAGAATCAAAGTTATGAGTAGCAGATTTGATTTGCCGTAGGCTAAAATAACCCGTCTGTAATTCAAGTGCTCGAAGCTCTGTGACAAAGATGGTCATTAAAAGCAGCTAGAATTCAAAACAACTACGAAAAACATGAAATAATAATAGTCGATCTATTTATTATATATTGTTCATACCTTTATCTACTCTGTCTCCTCCTAGATAACCTTTCTTCCAAAGTAGAGCTAAAATTAGCACTATAACAGTGCAGGAACCAATCACAATTCCAGCTATAGCTCCAACTGCGAGTCCTGTACTAACATCATAGTCTGCAAGAAGGGAAAATAAGTAGATTTTATACGTGCTCTTAGAGTGTGAGAACACTGAAAATGGAATATATGATAGAAAGATTGTACTAACTTGGTTCTATTGAGATAGCAGATATAAGAGGTCCGTATACACCTCGATATGGAATTGAAGTAGTCCCCTTCCCTGCCCAGTACAAGTGAATCTCTAGGGTGCTACCATTAACATTAACATCATCAAACTCTAAGAAGGTGCCATTGTTAACACCCTTTGCTTTTTCCATGATGTTGAAGTCCTTTCTCCTCAGAACACCCTACATGAAAAACCAATTTAAGTTTGTAACTAATTCTCCAATTTAAAATATTATATACAATGTAAACAAAAACAACTGGGCATGTCACTTACTTGAATTGATACATCAAAATAGCGTCTTCCCACATTATTAAACGGCATGTTATCAGGATAAGCTATTTCAGCAAAGTGGAGCCTCACTTTATAACTCCCCTTCCGCAAGCACAGTCCATAGTACCGAAGTGAAGTGGGAGAAAGCCGAGCTGTTCTATATATATCTCCACCCCTCACATTCGTTGTGCTTGCAATAAATGGAGCATCATCATTGGCCGTGAAAACACCATTGGTGCTATAAGCCCATCTCTCACCAGTAGAATGAAAGTAAGATCCCTGGTCCGTCATATCTGCTTCATATTTGTTTCCATTGAAGTCTGATGTGGTCCCACCACAATTAATAAATAAAGAATGACCTGCAATATAAGATGCATTTATGAAGATTTACATACAGATATAACAATTAACCAAAAGGGAGTGCTTATTTCTGTACACTTACGGTCGGGGTTTCTGCTGCACGTAAGTTCGTCTGTCAAACACCATGCATCTCTATAATATTAATTCACATTAGGTTACATCATTGTAAACAATTCAATGTAATGGGGACTTACGTGTTGTTTGTGGCGGAAGAAGAAAGGGATGAAACTACATTCCTGTGGTTAAGGTACCAGTTATAAGCGCACATAAAAGGGTAATGTTCTAATATAGTAAAGGGTAGGATTACAGAAAACTTACACGTTAGATGACTCACAGTTCCGTGGTGAAGATATACTCGTATAATTGTTGTAAGACAAGTCACTGCAATAAAAAAATATTAAAAAGCAACAGTCATAATGGCCTAATGTAAGAGATTATAGTAATAAAGTAATCTTTACCATTCCTGAAAACATGTAGCATAAGAATAATAATAATCAAGGGGAAGAAATCACTTACATCTTTATCTTAATATTTTTCTTATATATCCATTCAGGAATCTCTCCAGATAGTGAGTTGTTATTCAGAAACCTACATCCACGTATAAAATTCTATCTCAAATTTTACCAAAAAAATATCCAAATAGGCAAGAAATGTAACATAAATTTTGGAGTTGTAACATCTTTCAAAGTAGTTTCATACATGGTCTCAAAGTCTACTGTCTCAAATTGATTGGATATTGAACCATTCAGCCTGTTGAAGCTCAGATCCCTGCAAAAGAAACACTTCAAGTGAAGATTTCCTTAAGCTTAAATATATAAATAAAAATGTGGATCACGAAAAATTAACGAAGATATAATTTCGCCTCAAATAAACAGATAAAAAAACTGAAGTTATTCTACTCAAGTTAACAAGAAACAGGGAAAAGCTCCAAATGCTCAGAAGATGAAGTTAACTTCACCCAATGGGAAAATATCATTAGGCCAGTAACAACGACTTACAAGTTCTTCATACCACGCATCTGTCCTATGTATTCTGGTATTGGGCCAGTAAGCAAACAATTTCTCAGGCCCCTGCACCAAAATTATTTACAACACACTTATCAGTTATCATGTCAACTCATTATTTTTTATTTTATTTTTGCACACAATTATGTAATGAACTCACAATCTCTGCATTCCTGTCATGTTTTGTAGATTAGGAAATCTCATACTCGACGATCCAGTTAAATCAGAAATCCTCCTGAGAACCATGATGCATATATAAAATAAGTTCAAGAATCAAAGCTATTACCGCCCTTTTATTGACCAAAAACTCAACGAAAATTAATTATAATGTGCTCACAATTCGGTCAAGTTTGTCAACAGAGATATTGTAGAAGGAATCGGTCCCTCCATTGATGTTCCTTGCATATAACTACAAAATAAATTTTATATGATCAAAATTTTATAAGTTAAACCATCAACAAAGAAAGTAAAAGAATACTCACAGTGCCTTGATTTTTGTCCAGTTTCCGATAAACTCAGGTATTCTCCCAGATAATGTACTCCCATCTATCCTACTGCAAGAAGTGTACATAAAATTCAACAATTTGATAAAAATATCGGATGAATCACTACTTTACCTGCCACGTCAAAAATAAACAAAGCAAAGATCTCTGTGACTTACAAATCTTCTATATTGATCAGATTGCCAAACGAGACAGGTATAGTTCCTGTAAAGTTATTTCCAGAAAGAAAGCTGCAAGAAAAAACCGTTCATTGTATTTACAAATAATTAGAAGGTTTACATAATGGGGATTAATGGAAATCACTTCTCTTTTGACTTCTATTATTGGCTGATCTCATGTTTGTTAGCTTCATGCTTTCAGATTAAAAGATGGCATTTTAAAGGTTATGCTGGAGCAAGATCACGTAATCTTACAATCTTCTCAGTCGAGTCAAACGCCCAAGGTTTGGAGGAAGTGGTCCTTCAAGCAAATTGTCTTCCAAGATCCTGTTGTACAGGTCAAAATTGTTGGAACAATGAAAGGTCTTATCAATGATTATACTTGATGGGTACGGATCTTTACTTACAGCTCCTCAAGGCTAGAAATATCACCTATTTCTCTCGGTATGGAACCAGCGATGCGGTTCCCCACAATAGATCTGTGGAAAATAAAGTGTCAAGATTACATTCACCGAGTTCAGGTGAAAGACTTAGATAATTGAAGCAGAGTAAATCTTACAAAATACTAAGACGAAGTTGACCAAAACGTGCTGGAATAGTGCCATTGATATAGTTGAGAGACAAATCTCTGTTTAACAGTAAAAAGAAAAACCTCACTTGGTGTCATTTTTCAATACTCGAAACAACATTATTCATATAATATAGAACGAAGATGTATGATATACATGATCTTTATACTAAAGCAAATACATTGCAATTTAGAAATTGAACCGATAAATCAAAAGGAAGGATGCATAAAAATGTTTACGGATAATGAAAGTTCAATGGTCCACTTACATTTCTCGAAGAAAAGTGAGATTTGCAAATTCTTCAGGTAGAACTCCTGTCAAATTAAGTCTTTTTAACTGGCTGCAATTTAGTACGAGTATGGAAAGAAATCCAAAACACTGATTAGCACTAAAACCATTCAAATTCTAGTAGATGATATTTTGCTAGCCAAGATATATATAAACATGACAAATCAATGAAATCTATACTTTGTCATTGACATGGATAATTGTTGGTGGAAATAGGAAAACCAAAAACACTACTTTCTTAGAGCATCTCCAACAAATTCTCTAAAATAGAGAAAATAGAGGTTTTGTTCTATATATTGCTCCAACAGTTTCTCTATAATTGTTCTCTAGAATAGAGAAAACAAGAAAAACTTCAAAGTTTAAAGAATTCTCTAAAACTTGATGGGAGGTGAGAAAATTTAATTTTTTATTCATCTCCACCAAGATTAATCTATTGTAATTTTTTATAAAGTGTATTTTAAAAAGTGCATTAAGATGATAAAACTATATAATATTTGAATAATATAATTAATGTTGATATCCCTAAAATAGAGATCTTGACTTTTGGTTCTCTATTTTAGAGAAATTACAAAGAACTTGTTGGAGATGCTCTTATGGTATGGTTATCTAGCATATTTCCAACAAAGTTGAATATCTTTAATAAGATTCATTCAGCACTTTTCTCTCATCAACTTGCATTTTGGTTCATAACATAAACTGAGATATATATATATATATATATAGGGTTGGGTTCACGTGAGACCAACCTGATTTCGTGAGACCGAGACCACAAAATTAACACTAATCCTTCACAGTGATTCATTGTGAAGGTAAGAAAAACAACGAACCTTCACAGCAAAAACACTGTGAAGGTTTACCATCACAGTAGTGTTAATTTTTTGGTCTCACAGTCTCACGGAAATAGGCTGGTCACACATGATCTCAAGTCTCTCTCTCTCTCTCTCTCTATATATATATATATATATATATATATAAAGAGGCAGATCCGTACATGTTTGTTACATGGCAAACAGTGTTGCTACAGCTGCAAGTTACATTGCTACCAATTGAAATAAACCCGTATTTGTTCCGGGAAATTATCTGATTAAGCCCTCGACCTGTGGTGCATGAATCTGAAGCAACATGCCACCCTGTATATTGTAGCTTTGAGGCTATCAAACCCAGAGTTTTGACTGTTACAAACAGGAAACCCAATAAACGAATTAAATATTGTTTCATGAACGATTATTAATATTACCATCCAATAAAATATTTAAAAAAAATCATGATATTTATCAGTTTTCAAAGGACAACAAGCAAACTATTACTTAGTTATGTTTATAGCAATCAGTTAACAATCTCATCAATGATAACAAGGATTCAAAGCAAGTTTTGATGTACATGGTCGATGCAAAAAGGAAAAAAGCAGTAAAGAAATATGCTTTTCATTTATTTCCAAATGCCCATTTTTACTGATTTTAGTGTTATATTTTTAATGGTTGGTTTAGAGGTATACTTAATAATGGGTTGGAGATGGTCTACATCCAAAAAAGATTTACAATTTTTTCAATTTCCACATGAAATTGCATGACTTTCTTTTGCGAAAATGTTGAGCCACTCTAAGTCTCTACTCATAACATCTATTAGATAATTGATGATTTTTTTTTTATCTTCAAAATTTTGCTATTTAAAAATATCTTGTATGCTAAAGTATGACAAAATATTTATCGTTGAAATACGCAAAAGTCAAATCTTTGGCAAATTCTTATAGTCAACTATTTTCGAAAAAGTCAAAAACAAAAAATCAGAACAGCTATAGCTTTCTCAGCTAAGTAACTCTCTAAAAATGTTTATGTGACTTGAAAATTTAAAAGAGAATGTGATAACATTTATGAGTCAACAGCTTATCAGCTACCAGCTAGCTTATCAGCTAGTTTGACAAATATCACCAAAATGGGGGAAAAAAGTTGGTAAATTTTTTGGTGTGGATTCATGCAACATGCACAGCTGTGTCTGTGTGGAAGCAAAATGTAGTAAACTGTGAACAGAACAAAAAGAGGAACAATTTAAGAAAGCGATCGATGAACAGAGAGTGATTAAATGGAAGAACAGTCAACAGTGTACCTTCTTCAACAGGCAGAAGTTGACCGGAAGATCCAAATTCACAGAGACTCATTGATAAAAACAAAACAAGGATGAAGAACTTGAATTCCGCCATCGCCCGTAGAAACGACGACTCCATAACGTGACTTCAA
Organism: Saussurea involucrata; assembly: GCA_033807775.1. Lineage (NCBI taxonomy): Eukaryota > Viridiplantae > Streptophyta > Magnoliopsida > Asterales > Asteraceae > Saussurea > Saussurea involucrata. Next base: position 7,775,048 of record CM066323.1, read on the forward strand.
TTCCTCCTGTTATTTATCAAATTAACGCCTCGATTACAGTAATTCGTCTGCCCTAACTCTCTGCTTGCGTTTCTGCTTCTGATTTTGTGTGTGTGTGTGTGTGTGTGAGAGAGAGAGAGAGAGATGGATTATTGGATTAAAATGTTAGTGGTTTGTAACGAGTGTTATATAAGTTTGAGTCGGAAGGAAACGTTTGACTTTTCAAATAAAATTTTCTTAAATTTTGATTTACATTATATTATAGGGAATTTAATTAAAATACCCAAAGTTTGACTTTAACTTACAAAAATACACATTTCTCTCCTGAATTTGTCAAAATACCTATTTTTTCCGCAACCCTGGTCCGCGATCGCGGACAAGGACCAATTTTGAAAAATTGAATCCCGCGATTGAATCAATTTGGTGAGTTTTGATTTGCAATTTACACTTTCAACTCCTATACTTATTTACTTACTTTACTTTATACATTTTACTTTCATAATTTTAATTTTACATTTAACACATATAATCGTTTATTAACTGAAATACGTTAAAAAATACGTTTTAATTTTAACAAGTTACACCATTATAATCGCCTCTTCGATACGTTCGAAATGAGCCCAATATTGAATATTTTTGTATTTATTTATTTTAATATATATCATATATACTACATAAAAATATTTTTTATATTTAAAATTGATATTCTTATAATTAATTATTTAATTTATGGTACATGCAATATTCATTTTGATAAAATTTCGCTTACGACCAAAACTTTTATTCTCGATTTAGCATAACCATTGTTTATTATACAATATACATGAAATAATATTTTTTAAAATAAAGGAATAGAAAAATGGCACAAGTTAACAAAGAAACCAAAATGACCCACATGGTAGAAGTTATAGTTGCAAATTGCTATAAAATAATCATTAACAAAACAATAATGATACATAAAATATTGTAATGTAACATGGTTCTTTTCGTTAATAGTGTAATGTAACTGTTTATCAAACATAATGATACATAAAATATTGTCAAGTGATTATATACTTGATTTAAATTGGATTAGCATATTGACAGTTGACTACTGCTCAATCACCATGATAACAAGGATTGTGTGAAATTCAACTTCAAGGTAATGCACTTGTAAACAAACAATATTAGCTAATAATAATGACCAATGATGTTAATGTTATTATTAAAAAGGGAAATAGTAGTATATGGATAATTCACTGCTATCGTCAACTTCTTGAGCGTTCTTTTCATGACATGATGCTTCGTGATTGTGCTATGGGTGGTCAACAAAGATAACCAAATCGAAATCATAAACAATTTCAAGAATGTTATGAAGATCATATCATAAATCAACACCTCTAACCATATGATAAAATAACAACAAAGATGTGCTATTATATTTGATGGGCTTCTATGATAGTCACTTGTACAAACTAACCTTCAAGAGTCAACAAAGAAGCCAACTTTATAAGAACATTAAAATACATTGTTCTTAAAATATAATTATAGAAGTTGAAGGGTATATTAGGGATTCAAAACGGAAGAACTTTCTTGATACAAAATTATTAGTACACAATTTCATCGATACCTTTTATATTTTAAGCTTCCTTAGACTTCTTTAGGCTTGCTTCATGTCAACTAAGGAAGCTTAAAATATTAAGCAAGCCTAAAGAAGTCTAAGGAAGAAAAACAAGGGTTAGGGCTTAGCAGCTAAAAACACAAAATCAAAAATCAACCCATGCCTAACTTGTAGGATTTTTTGTTCTTTCTTAAAACCCTCATCTTGACATGTTTCACTACTTTCATATAACACAATTATTATGAAAATAAAGGAATTCAAATTCAAAAATATCTTGAAAACATGGTGGTGTAGCTAGCACAATTACCTTGTACTAAATTGCATTTCGGTAGTAAATTGCTTTGGGGAATTGATTTTCTCTTGTGACTCATAGCGTAGCAGTAACAAAAGATTTGGGGACATGAGCATTATACTCTCATTTAAGGTGTGTATATGTTTTTGCAATGCTTGCATCTGCAAAAAAAATCAGACCATTTCATATCTCTCGTTCCAAATCTTTAAATGTTTCAACTTTTTAAAAAAGCAATTGATTTCCTTAATAAATTGATTACAACAAACTTTTTTAATGTTAACTGCCATGATGTCCGGTGATCAAGAGTCGATAAGGGGATAATAATAGATGTTTATATAAGTGTTAGTGCTTAAATGTAATTGTACCAAGTAGAGGGACTATATTTGTAATAGGGCTATTCTATACCCTAGGTATATATAGTTTGCTATTTTCCCTTTTGGGAATTAGGTCATTTCATACACATAGTAGCCACACACACTCAAGAGAGTTCTTCATTGTAATTGTGAGCTACTTTGATCTTATTGAATATAGAGATGGCTTCCTTTGATGTTTATATTGATTGATTACTTGTTCTGGGATCACAATTGGTATCAGAGCCAAAATCGAAGGAATCAATCATCGATACGATCATTCTGCAACGATTCATCATCAACAGCCCAATCTTGGTATGAAACAGTAACTTTTCGAATTTTTGTTGCACACAAACTATTTTGGGATTGAAAACATATTTTTGTTGGTTTTTGGACAAATCTCAAAGTATTAATGTTGTCCAGAATACCCTCGCGCACATACGTACCAATTTTCAGCCTAAACAGATCATTTTTTAGGATTAGACTTAAGATTGTTTGAATCTTCATCCATATCGCAACTGCAAGTGTTCTTCATGTTCAACCATATCGCAATGGTCATAGATTCATCAATATCGCAATGGTCTATTGCGACTTGGTTCATATCGCAATCTACTTGCTCATGAACAGTACCATATCGCAATGGTCTATTGCGACTTGGTTCATATCGCAATCCACTTGCTCATGAACAGTACCATATCGCAATGGTCTATTGCGACTTGGTTCATATCGCAACCTCCAGCCCATGAACAGTAGTAAATCACAACTGTCCTTTGCGACATGCTTGCGATATCGCAACCCACTTGACATAAACAGTACCATATCGCAACCTTCTGTTGCGATATGAATCATTTTTGAGTTATTGCGACATACTCTGGGTTGCGACAAGTCTTGTGTTGCGACATTGTATGGGGTTGCGACATTATTTGGGTTGCGACTTGTGTGTGTTTGCGACAAGGTTTGTGTTGCGACAAAGGGTTAAAAACGTGTAATCGCGACTGTTTCTAGCGGAACCCCCGTGCTTAGTCTCAGGAGGGGGGCATTGTTCTTGGTGGTTTAGCATAAAGCATGTGTGACATCATTCCCATATTTAGGCTGTCACATACATATATAACAATTGTCAATGCTTAAAGGAGCTCAAGTTTGCCAAGATTTTCAGAAGATGAGTGTTGGAATTCATTCTTTAGTTGAATTGGATTAGACGTTTGAGCATTTGCAATCATTATTCTGGAGTTTTGTTGACGATGCTAGACCTTTGAGTGCTCTTAATCACTCTTCTGACCTGATCAATCAGAATTGTGAGCGCTTGCAATCATTGTTCTGGTGCTTTGGTTGTGATTCAGACTCTTGAGTGCTTATAATCATTCAGTTATTTCTTGAAGATTGAAGTTCCGGATTTTCATCATTCAGTATTCTGATATTTTGGGGATGAGCATTTTTCTACAGTTGATGAACAATGTTACTTGTGGAGTTCTTCTAAACCCTACCTTATAGTGTATGCTTCATTATGTTTCCTCTTTCGAGCAAATCCGAATCACGCTCTTAAACTGAATTCCTATTCAACTCGCGGCTTATCAACGGATTTGGTGTTATAGACTGAGATTGCATTTGGTTTATCACGCAACAACTCGCTCGTTATCTTTCTTGTGAGCTTATCAGTACGAGCTAGAGTTTCCACATTTATGAAGATGTTTTTCGTGCGCTCGGTCGAGACATTGAATCCGATTCGTCAAGGTTGAAATATAAAGAGTAAGAGCATATTTCAAGGGGGAGCCTAGACTACATTTGAAGAATTGCATCACCACGGTTTTCTAAAGAAATCAAGGGGGAGAAGAACTGAAGATCTTTCGAGACGGGTGATTCCTTTACAAAATTATAGGGGGAGATTGTTAGGACACAAAATGTCCTAATTATAAGATAGTTTTGTAAAGGGGTATTAATTGTCATATGGGCTTGGGTTATGTTAAAAGGGCTTGGGCTTAACTATGTAACAAGGGGTATATATAGATAAATGTGTGTAATTAGGGTTTGGTAAGAATCATATTGCAATGTAGGCCAAGGTGTTTGTGTGTGTAATTAGGTGTTCTTTTCCCGAAAGACTTTAAAATTTGGAAAGACAGATTTCTTGACTACGTTGAACGACAAGAAAATGGAGCTCTTATCCATGAATCCTTGATGAACGGGGTTCTAGGAGAGGTTCGTGAAGACGAACCAGATGGTAACAACATAGTTATTCAGCCAAAGGACTACACGGGTGACAATTTGTTGAGATACAAAGCCGATAAAGCGGCTAGGTTATTGGTTATGCAAGCCTTAACCAACGACATATATCGAAAGGTTGACAGTTTGAGTGAAACAGGTAAAGGTATGTTTGATGAACTTATCAAATTATACAAAGGGTCAGAAGTGGAAAACCAGCTGAGAATCTCAAATGTCTTCAATACGTATGAGAATTTCAAGCAAAAGGAGGGTGAGAGTTTAGATAAAGCGTATGATCGTTTCACAACTATCCTAAATGATCTCAACAGTTACAAAGTATCAAAAGCCATCATGGAGACTAATGTGAAGTTCTTGAACGTGCTTCAGCCCGAGTGGAAGAAGTATGCTCATAGAATGAAACAGAATTCTCAACTGGATTCTCTTCCGTTACAACAAATGTTTGAAACCTTAAAACAAGATGAAGATGATGCTGAGCTGAAAAGGAAGAAGTTGATGAAAAATGAGAAGAATGGTAAGAAGGAAAAGAAGATGGTGGGGTCTGAGAAGAAGGCAGAAGAAGATGAGCTTGATAGTGAACCGTTAGCATTGTTGTCAAGAAAAGCTAAGGGAAAGAGTGTTCAGAGAGAAGAATATGAGTTAGACCAAGCTGACTTGGATGAAGCAGAAAGCTTAAGGCAGGCTATGATACTTCTTTCCAAGGCCTTTCAACACAGATTTGTAAAAACTCCTGGATCAAATAACCAACGTTACTCATCTGGTTCTAAAAACTTTGAACACAAGAATCGGATTGAGTCAAAGAAGTTTGATGATCATAAGGAAGATGGTAAAAGGCCGGAGGTGAAGAAGTATGGTGATAAAAAGGATGAAGAGCAAAAGTGTTACAACTGTGGGAAAACCGGTCATTTCTCCAAAGAATGTTGGAAACCGAAAGTAAAGAATTCTGACTACTACAAGCAGAAGGTATTGTTAGCTGAACAGAAAGAGTCAGGAATTGAGCTTCCAGTGGAGGAAGAGTTTTGGTTGGACCAGACAGATGATGAAGAAGAGGAAGATACGACTGCTTTTGCTAGGATGTGCTTGATGAGCAGAGATGATGAGGATTCATAGGCTGATGCGGCGCCTGAGACAGATGAGGTAGATCTCTGCACTATTAATCATTTTGGTAATCAGTTTAAAGTTTTTCAATTAAAACTTGATGAACAAAGTGAGAAACTCATTAAGGCACATAAAACAATTGAACGTCAAAGACAGACAATCATTGACCATAAAAGGTTAAATGATGATTTGAAAATTGAACGAGTTGAGATCGAAAAATCACGAACTTCTTTCCGAAGAAGAATGGCTGAAATGGGAGAAAATGTAAGAATTGCTGAAAATAGGAAGAATGAACTTGAACAAATGTTGCGATCTTACAAAGATATTAATAACGAATTGTCTGAAAAGGCAAGTGATCTAGAAGCGAAACTGTATAAACTTGGTTAATCTGAACAAACCATTTTTTCTAAACACGCCAAAGAATTTCAGATATTACAACTCCAAATGGGGTGTGGGATATGACAATCCTCATTATTTGGATAATGCTTTGAAAAATGCACCTTGTTTATACAAGTTTCGATGGCTTAAGTATCTAAAAGATCCTAAATTCAAGATTAAATGGCTTAACGAGGAGGAACAAGGAGTTGATGAAGAAGTTAAAAGAAAGACAACTGTAACCATACAACTTCCTTATATTTATGATCAGGCAAATAGGAAGGCAATGCAATATAAGAAAACCTTGCCTAATGACTATTTTGAAAGCTATATTGTTCAGCCACCAAAGGGAACTGTATCAAAACCCGTTTCTGAAGGAAAAATATATTATCCTCTCTTGGTGCTTGAACAGAAGCTTGTCGATCTTGAATTGAATATTAAAAGAAAAATTGAAGAAGTCAGAAATGACGATCAACTTGCTTTTGATATTGAAAAGGAAGTGATGATAACTGTTTTGATAAATACCATGAATGACAAATCTGAAAAGGTTGTTTCTGTTTCGTCTTCAAAAACCTTAGAAGAAAAGAAATCTCTTGAACTTAGATGTTTGAATCTCTCACAACAAGTCTCTGATTTTCAGAAAAAGTTATTTCTTGAAAAAGAAAATATTGAGAAAGAAAGAGAGAGTTTTAAATTCGAAAGAACATCTTTTGAAACTGAAAATGTTTTTCTTTCAAAGAAAATATCTGATTTAGAAAACATTTTGATCAAAGAGAGAAATGATCTTGAGTCCAATAAAGAATACTTTCAAAATGAAATCTCAAGACTGATGGGAAAATTGTCAAGTTTATCCACTGAAGCTATGACAGAGTTTGCTAGCAAAGTTTCCTCTGATTCAGATGCTTCCTCATGCAAAGCCTTCATAGGCAATACTATTAATAGAAGCATGATGGCGGATGACTTGGATGATTTTGGTCCCATTGAGATAGAGGAATAACCTGTTAATGAAAATTCTTGTGACTTCTCTCATAACTCCTCTTCCAATGATATTAAAGTTGATCATGTTATTGACACTCCTTGTGAAAGGAAGGATAAGCAAGTTCAACAAAAGGATGTTAATTTTGACTTTAGTGTTAAACTTCCAGATCATTCTGATTTTCTGGTCAAGGAAGAGGAACCCAAGGAGAATTTCTTCGAGGGGGAATCTTCTAAAACCGTTGAGAAAAAGAAAAAGAAAAATAAGCGCAAATCTAAAACTTCTAAAGTTCAAAATTCCTACGCTTACAATTCTTATCTTGATTCCATTTCAGATCGTAATTTAAGAAACAACTCGCGGGTAGAGTGGAGAATAAAGGAGTTCACACATGATGTGTGTGACACCCTAAAAACAGGGTCAACAAAAACTTCCATAAAACGGAAGAGTGATATATACAATGCCATTGCACGAGCTATTAAAAGGGAATATACATATGCCTGTTTACAAACAAGATGTAATATTGACTACTAAATGACAACCGACTAATCTAATCTCTACTATAGAAATAAGATTACAAAAGGTGTCATAATTAGTCCGGTTTGATCTTCTATCTTTGGCATCTCAAAATATCCCCATGCTCATAAGTCCCCAACTATGCCTTCTTAAAGACGGCACCACTAGAACCTGTGATACACATTAGACAAGCAACAAATGTTAGGCTTTGAGTGCCTAGTGAGTCAAATATATAAAAAGACCTGCAATTATTTCATATAACGAATATCAACATGATCATTCACAATTTGGACTCTATGGGGAAAACCCAAACACCAATCTGAGTTACACCGTAATTGAAGATATACCTTAACGTCTACCTCCAAGGTAACGCCTCAAGGCCCGGCACATCGGGATTACCTACAAGGTATAATCCCGAAGGCGTGGGTCGATACACAAACCTCCAAGGTAGGTGCCCAAGACTATATCTTCCTAGTGCCTACTTAGGGACTCATCCAATTTGTGAATACCATCATACAACTACTCCAAGCAGTTCACAACGCCATGTATTACTTCCATGAAACAGTCCAACTATCTCATTAAGCATATAATTCCTACATCCAAGTAGTATTCCAATTAACCACATACATACAAGTGATAATATCAATTTTGTCATCTAGTACAGATACATACACCAATTTGCATATTTAGTTACTTTCATCATGGAGTTATAATTCTTCCATTGAGACACAGCTTAATCCATTAAGCTCCAAACCCTAATATTTAGGTCTAAGAAATCCCAAATGAATACTATCATAAATTGTACAAATCCAAGTAGAGGGAGATGTTTCATAACCTTTATCTTACCCTTAAGCTCCTTTAAATCTCCTCTTTAGAGATATAAGAGCTTATTGGTCCAAAATCCACTTTTAAGATAAAATCATTAGAACAATCAAATAATAATGTGATTCATGTGTCAAATATACTTTTAAGTTCAGTTTACTCACCTTAAAAGATTTGTAGTAAGACCCCAAAACCCTAGATGAAGTGGGTGGAGCTGATTCTTGAAGAGAGGGTAGAAACTTTGCACTAAGAGGAGATTGACCACCTAAGATTCATCATAAAAGTACATAAACACTTCTAACAATCAACAATAGATGGAAGGGATAAAGGGTGATAGAACCCTACCTTGAGAGGGAATGAAATCGTCAGCCAAAATGTTTCCCGGTTCACCAAATAAGCTATCAACCCGTAACCCCCTTTTTATACCAAACAGGCCCCCGGCGATTATGACATCGCGATAGTGACACTGTCACTATCGCCGGGGCATTCTCGCCCAACTCCCCCAAACTCACGGTACATATCGAGCGAAAGTGACCTTGCGATAGTGACATTGTCACTATCGCCCAAGGCATACTCGCCCAAAATCCCTAAAGCCTGAAACTCGAACTTGCGGTACACTTTGAGCGAGAGTGACACCCGCGATAGTGACATGGGCACTCTCGCCGGTCACTATCGCCTAAGGGGTACCGAGCCTCATTTGGTCCTCTTTTCAGTCCTTGATCAGATCCTAACAAGCCACAACTCAAGGTAATTTGATAAAATACTTGAACATGCACAACAACTACATAAATAACTTATAACTAAAATTCGGGGTGTTACAATCCTCCTCCACTTGGACAAAATTTCGTCCTCGAAATTTAAGGTTGTATGAATAAATGCGGATATCGGCGCTTCATGTTCTCCTCTGGTTCCCAAGTCACGTTGGCACCCCTATGATGCTTCCACTGCACTTTGACCTTTGATACTTCTTTGTGTCAGAGTTTCGTAATCACTCTGTCCAAAATAGCTTCGGGTTCCTCGATACATCGGTTGTCATCCACCCGGATTTCCGACAATGGTATCACGCTTTCTCCTTCCACTAAGCACTTTCGTAGATAACACACATGGAATGTTGGATGGATTCCATCCATTTCCGGAGGTAAATCCAATTTGTAGGCTTGCGAACCCACACGTTCCAGAATAGAGAATGGTCTAAGGAAACGGGGACTTAACTTCCCTCGCTTTCCAAAACGAATTAATCCCTTCCAAAGGGATACTTTCAACATCACCCTTTCTCCCACTTGGAACTCTATCGGTTTCCGCCTCTTGTCAGCGTAGCTCTTTTGTCGATCTTGAGCCGCTTTCAACCGTTCTCTAATGACTTTAACCTTATCGGCCGTTTCTTGTACAATTTCCGTCCCGGCAAATTGCTTTTCTCCCGCCTCTAACCAACATGCGGGAGTCCTACACTTTCTCCCATACAAGGCTTCGAACGGTGCCGCCTTCAAGCTCGAGTGATAACTATTGTTGTAAGCGAACTCCACTAATGGTAGGTGAGTATCCCAGTTGCCCCCAAAGTCGATTACGCACGCCCTCAACATATCCTCCAAAGTCTGAATGGTCCTTTCACTTTGACCATCCGTTTGTGGGTGGTACGCCGTGCTCAAATTCACCCTCGTGCCAAGTTCTTCTTGTAACGCTTGCCAAAATCTTGATGTGAATCGACTATCCCGATCGGAGACTATGGACACGGGCACTCCATGTCGCGAAACCACCTCATCAATGTAAAGCTTTGCCAACTTGTCCATTGGTAAAGTTTCTCGCATAGCCAAGAAGTGTGCACTCTTCGTCAACCGATCCACTATCACCCAAATGGTGTCGTGACCCTTCATAGTCCTTGGCAATTTAGTCACAAAATCCATTGTGATTTTCTCCCATTTCCACTCGGGAATTTCCAAAGGTTTCAACTCACCATAGGGTAATTGATGTTGAGCCTTTACTTGAGAACAAGTCGTGCACTGTCCCACATATCGCGCCACATCTACTTTCATGACCGGCCACCAATAATGCAGCTTCAAATCCCGATACATTTTGGTACTTCCGGGATGGATGGAGTACTTGGATTTATGAACCTCATCCATAAGTAGCTCTCGATTCCCACCGATCTTAGGCACCCACACACGCCCATTGAACAACTTAACTCTACGGCTATCTTCGGTTAACAGTTGCTTTTGTTTTACCATTACTTCATCCTTGAGGTTTTCTTCTTTTAGTGCCTCGGATTGTGCTACTCTAATTCGCTCCACTAAGCTTGACACTATGTCGATTCTCGAGAGGTTGGCGCGTAAGCTTCCGCTATACTCCTTTCGGCTTAAGGCGTCGGCGACCACATTAGCCTTATCCGGGTGGTAAAGCAATTCACAGTCATAATCTTTGAGTAATTCCAACCATCTTCGTTGTCTCATGTTCAGCTCCTTTTGGTCGAATACCTGCTTCAAACTCTTGTGATCCGTGTACAACGTGCATTTCGTGCCGTATAAACTTCAATGCAAAAACCACCGCGGCCAATTCCAAATCGTGTGTAGGGTAGTTCTTTTCGTGCACCTTAAGTTGTCTTGAGGCATAAGCGATCACGTTTCCCCGTTGCATTAACACACATCCCAAGCCCATCTTCGATGCGTCGCAATAGACTACAAAATCTTCCGATCCTTCGGGTAAGGATAAAATTGGTGCTTCACACAATTTCTTTTGGAGAGCACGGAATGCCTTCTCTTGTACATCGGTCCAAACAAAGTTCACATTCTTCCGCGTCAATGCCGTCAATGAAGAAGCAATCTTGGATGAACCTCCGATAGTAACCCGCCAATCCCAAGAAACTTCGGATTTCTCCCGGACTCTTGGGCGGTTCCCAATTCATCATTGCCTCGATTTTGGACGGATCCACTTTCACTCCATCCCGAGTAACTACATGACCCAGGAATTGGACCTCCTTCAACCAAAAGTCGCACTTTGAGAATTTTGCGTAAAGCTTTTCTTTCCTCAACACCTCTAACACTTCTCGTAGGTGCAGCTCGTGTTCTACTTCATTCTTGGAGTACACCAAACTATCATCTATGAAAACGATTACCGTCTTGTCAAGAAAAGGTCGGCACACCCAATTCATCAAATCCATGAACACCGTTGGTGCATTCGTCAGCCCAAACGGCATTACTAAGAATTCGTAATGGCCATATCGCGTTCGGAACGCTGTCTTTGGAACGTCATCCTCCTTAACTTTCACTTGATGATAGCCCGAACGTAAGTCGATCTTTGAGAAGCATCCCGCCCCGTGAAGTTGGTCGAACAGGTCATCGATTCTAGGAAGTGGGTATTTGTTCTTCACGGTTACCTTATTCAACTCCCGGTAGTCTATGCACATGCGCATAGTGCCATCTTTCTTCTTTACAAATAGAACCGGCGCTCCCCAAGGAGATGAACTCGGCCTTACGAACCCCTTCTCCAAAAGTTTTTGAAGCTGCGTCATCATTTCTTGCATCTCAGACGGAGCCAAACGATAGGGAGCTCTAGCTATTGGAGCCGCCCTCGGTACCAAGTCTATCTTAAATTCCACTTGGCAGTCCGGTGGTAAACCCGGTAAGTCTTCTGGAAACACGTCGGGAAACTCGCGTACTACTTTTACATCTTCTACCTTCCTTTTCTCCAACTTGGCATTGATAACGTATGCAATGAAGGATGCACACCCTTTGACCAAGCATTTTCGGGCCTTCAACATCGAAATAATTGCTATATCCCCCTTCCTTCGTTCCCCATAAATAATTACGTGACTCCCTTCCGGAGAAGGTATGCGAATCAGTTTCTTAGCGCACAAGATTTCGGCTTGGTTTTCGGATAACCAATCCATTCCGACCACCACGTCAAACCCTCCGATCGCTATTGGCATTAAGTCGATTAAGAATTTCCTCCCTTCGATTTCAAATGTGCAACTCCGCAAAATATCTCGAACTAAAACTCGACCACCCGTCGGCTATTTCTATCACTAGGGCTTCATCTAAACATTTAGTGGGCATAGACAACTTTTGACAAAATGACCTCGACACAAAAGAAAAACTTGCACCCGAATCGAATAATACTCGCGTAGGTACGGAGTTTAGAAGAAACGTACCCGACACTACGTCCTTTGAAGTCTTTGCCTCCTCGGTTGTCATCTAAAAAGCTCTCCCCTTTACCTTCGGTGGCTCCGCCTTGGATCCCCCACTTCCAATTGTCTTTAACTTCAGGCAATCCCTATTTACATGACCCGTTTCACGACATTCGAAACAAGTCAGTCCCTTCGTGGGACAATCCCGACCATAATGCCCACTCTTTCCACACTTGTAACACCCTTGCGAGTTCGAGTGCGATTGGGTATTACATGGGCCAACATGGTGTTTCCTGCATCGGTTACACCACCTTGCGTCACGGCGGTTGTAACACTCGTAATTTCGGTAAATAAATACCACCCAAATGTTTTGCACCTTGAAAATGGTGGGATTTATGTTTGGAAAACGTTGCGTAAAGTCTCTAAGAGTATCAGGAGTTCTGCCGTTGAGAAAGTTGAGTTCCGGGGCTTGGTACGCGGGTCGCGACAATGACCATGTCATTGTCGCGGTGTCAATGTCGCATTGAGGGACGATCTGAGCAAATCAAACAGAAACATGCACATGGGGAGCGACAATGATACGCGAGAATGACCAGGTCATTGTCGCGGTGTCATTGTCGCGGTCGGGGTGCTGAATCCGATTAAAAACCCTTTCAACCCCAAATCACTTCTCACTTCTTCCATTTCATCCATTCCTCTCTCAACCCGAAACCCTAACTCTCTAAATCGTTTTTAGAGCTCTTGAAGCCATGAATCACGCAACCAAAGCTTCTCTTTCAGTTTTATCAAGGGATTATGGATGGGGGTTGGAACCCTCCTTCTCACTTTCGTTTTGGTTTTGGAAGTTTTGGCTTGAGGATGCAAACTTCATCAAATGAGCTTACGTTGGGAAAAAATCTAGATTTAGCCTAAATCTAGCAAGGTGAGTTCAAGTTGCTTTGTGAAAACTTTGTACATGCCAAAATGTTTCTTTTAAAGTATTTGTGTGCTTTATATGAAATTATCACTTGTTGAGTTAATTAGTGGGTTTTGATTTAATCAAAGTGTTGAACTTTACAAATCTTGTAAAAACACCCACATTTAGGAATTTTGAGTGATTGATGAATAAATCACGAGTGAAAGAGGTTTTGTTAATTTATTGCATAAGTGAAGGTTATTTGGTCAAAATACACTTTTAGTGTTTTGTGATTATGTGATAACTATGATGTGGCATATTTTAAAGTGTGAACGTGTGAGTTGGGGATTTTGGTCAATCCGACCATGTGAATGTTTTAAGAGTTGTAAACCTTTATTTTGGGGGCGATGGCCTATGAATTAAAAGATAAAGATTTTGGGTAACGATGCATTTCGGTTTACGTAACCGTATGAGTGACACGTATTTAACCAAATATTTATTTTGGCCTTAAAGGCTTGATTTATACTCAAATGAGTCTTTTGAGTGTTTGCCGGTTTTAGTGACTCGAGATGGAGTCTTGGATGTGTTATATGCTTAATTGCATTTTATTCGAATACGTGCCGGTTTAAGTGTTGGTCTTATGTGTGAAGACCGTTTGATGATTTATTCTTAGTACCTTTGGGACTAATGAACCTTAGTGAGTTATATGCATTGTCAAGTAATAAAAGAGTTGCATATACGTGTACATATAGATGCATATATGATTTGACTTCATTGGGAAGATGGCAATGAAGGGGTTGTGAGATTATCATGCCTCGGAGCGTGTGTTGCATGATGTGAGTTAGATGCATTTCATTTGCATGAATTGATATTGATAAATGATCATTAGATCTTTTGAGCAGAGGGCTCGGTTTTGGACTCGGTTGAGTCTCGAGGGCATTCGCCCGATTTTTTATAAGCTCGACGTGGGCTTGGGGTTTGAGTTGCATGAATTGCATCATATTTGGAGTTTACATGATTTGAATGCATTAGTTATTCCTTTGAGGTCATGTATGAATTTTAAGTTAAGTAAGCTTGTTTTGGATGGTGGGTTTTCCAAGGTAAAGACCTAGTATGGTTGAACTTGAGGGCTTGGACTAAAGACCTAGTATGGTTGATGTCTAAGAGGGGCTAAAGACCTAGTATGGTTGATGCCAAAGACGGACTAAAGACCTAGTATGGTTGATGTCTGAGATGGACTAAAGACCTAGTATGGTTGATGTCTAAGATGGGCTAAAGATCTAGTATGATTGATGCCAAGGATTGACTAAAGACCTAGTATGGTTGATGTCATCCGTTTTCCACATCCAAGAAACTTACCTACATTTATTTAATCGTGGTTTAATTTATGTGTTTGCCACACTCGATGAGATCGGGTCTCCCCCGTCACCGAAGGGTGTTGATTTCGGGTATTTTATCTATTCACATTGTTGAGGTTATATTACATGCATATGGATTGTTTTCCATGACTGATGGGCGGATTTATGTTACATTCTTATTGGATGTTCTAACTGCTGGAGTTTTATTTTATGGTATTTGGATTTTAATACATTTTACGTTTGCGTAAGTTTTGCTTCGTATTATGTTTCCAATGAAAGATTTATTGAATCATGACTAAAGCTACTAATTTCCGATTTATGATTCTATATAGTCATGATAAAATGCTTGAACTCACTAGGCGTAAGCCTAACCCTTTTTATTTGTCGGCATGTGCAACAGGCTCAGGATGAGGTAGCTCTAGCTCCATTGTGAAGTGGTGAGTGCTAGTAGAGTGCACGAGAGGTGACTTGATTAGTGAAGTATTCCGCATTTGTTTGGACTTGCAACTTGTGTTGTGTTAAGTGACGCCCGTTTTAAGTTATTAACTGTAGAAATTATGATGTTTTAATTCCGAGGTATTTTGATGAAGGAATTGTAGAAAAGATTTATCTATTTTGGTTATTTTATTGAATTTTAAAGTTAGTTGCTCGTTCCAAATTTGAGGGTGTTACAGCGGTTATCCCCACTTCGATTCCCGGTAAACTGCCTTTGTTGTCGAACGGTTCCGGACGGTCCTTCCCACTTTCTTTTCTCACTTGCATGCCCACTTTCCAACTTTCCCTGAGTCAAATCGTCTTCCACCAACAACGATTCTTCAATTGCTTCCTGAACAGTCGTCACCTTGGCGTTCCTCACAGCCGTCTTCATCTCGGCTAGCAATCCCCGTTGGTACGCCTTTATTTTCATTTTCTCATCGGGAGCCAGATGCTCAACCAAACTCAACTTTTCAAGAAACGCCTTTGAGTAATCGATCATGGTCATACTCCCTTTCTTCAATCCCCGAAACTCCTCTTCAATCTTGTCTAGAGCCCTCTCACTACAATACTTGTCGAGAATCTTCTTCTTGAACGTTGGCCACGTGAGTTTGGCCAACACTTCGGGCGTGAGAGACGAACGAGTGAGATTCCACCAAGTAAGGGCCTCGCCCTTGAGAAGATGAGAAGCAAACTTAACTCGTTGGGAGTCTTCGCATTCACTAGCCTCAAACGCCATTTCCATCTCCCGGATCCAATACATACACCAAACAGGGTCGGTAGTTCCGGCGAATTCCGGTGGTTTGCAACCAAGGAAAGTCTTATACGAACACCCCCTTTCTCTCCTCCCATCACGCACGTTTGCTTGCTCTGGTGCAACTGCTACATTCCCAATACCGCCTGACCCATTTCCTGCATTATCCGCCACTGTCTCAATGCGTCGATGACTGTGGTCCCGGTCCTCCAACAATTTCATGAACATTTCTTGCTGTTGAACCATGGCAGAGGTCATAGCTTGAAGCATACTATCTTTCAGTCGGTTTTCGAGGGTATTTTCCTCTATTACAGGATTTGAGGTGCCGATGTGGGTTATTGGTATATGTTCCGATCCTCCACCTAGGATGGGTGGCCTCGGAGGACGTCCGGCCGCTGCTTGATTCGCCAGTTGGTCGGCCGTAGATTCGGTCGCGGCGTGACCGTCCAGTGCTGATTGAAGTTGACCTCGCGTGTTCACCATCTTAGTCTGTCAAACATGCGAGAATAATGGTTGCGTACTCATACATTCATTAATCATCACAATAATAGTAGTCAAGCATACTTACGTAACAACGCATTCATAATAGCATTAGCTAGGTGAAATTATGAACATGTTACACACAAGCATTCTCGTTACCGTCATCATAATTCTCAACAAACGTAATTCCACAATTCCTAACACTCTCCCATCCTAGGATATCTACCCAATGTAGTGATTGTCGATGACTCTTTCTCAGCTTAAGTCTAGGCATACTACAATCAATACCTAGTTCACTTAAACTAGAGCTCTGATACCAACTTGTGACACCCTAAAAACAGGGTCAACAAAAACTTCCATAAAACGGAAGAGTGATATATACAATGCCATTGCACGAGCTATTAAAAGGGAATATACATATGCCTGTTTACAAACAAGATGTAATATTGACTACTAAATGACAACCGACTAATCTAATCTCTACTATAGAAATAAGATTACAAAAGGTGTCATAATTAGTCCGGTTTGATCTTCTATCTTTGGCATCTCAAAATATCCCCATGCTCACAAGTCCCCAACTATGCCTTCTTAAAGACGGCACCACTAGAACCTGTGATACACATTAGACAAGCAACAAATGTTAGGCTTTGAGTGCCTAGTGAGTCAAATAAATAAAAAGACCTGCAATTATTTCATATAACGAATATCAACATGATCATTCACAATTTGGACTCTATGGGGAAAACCCAAACACCAATCCGAGTTACACCGTAATTGAAGATATACCTTAACGTCTACCTCCAAGGTAACGCCTCAAGGCCCGGCACATCGGGATTACCTACAAGGTATAATCCCGAAGGCGTGGGTCGATACACAAACCTCCAAGGTAGGTGCCCAAGACTATATCTTCCTAGTACCTACTTATGGACTCGTCCAATTTGTGAATACCATCATACAACTACTCCAAGCAGTTCACAACGCCATGTATTACTTCCATGAAACAGTCCAACTATCTCATTAAGCATATAATTCCTACATCCAAGTAGTATTCCAATTAACCACATACATACAAGTGATAATATCAATTTTGTCATCTAGTACAGAAACATACACCAATTTGCATATTTAGTTACTTTTATCATGGAGTTATAATTCTTCCATTGAGACACAACTTAATCCATTAAGCTCCAAACCCTAATATTTAGGTCTAAGAAATCCCAAATGAATACTATCATAAACTGTACAAATCCAAGTAGAGGGAGATGTTTCATAACCTTTATCTTACCCTTAAGCTCCTTTAAATCTCCTCTTTAGAGATATAAGAGCTTATTGGTCCAAAATCCACTTTTAAGATAAAATCATTAGAACAATCAAATAATAGTGTGATTCATGTGTCAAATATACTTTTAAGTTCAGTTTACTCACCTTAAAAGATTTGTAGTAAGACCCCAAAACCCTAGATGAAGTGGGTGGAGCTGATTCTTGAAGAGAGGGTAGAAACTTTGCACTAAGAGGAGATTGACCACCTAAGATTCATCATAAAAGTACATAAACACTTCTAACAATCAACAATAGATGGAAGGGATAAAGGGTGATAGAACCCTACCTTGAGAGGGAATGAAATCGTCTGCCAAAATGTTTCCCGGTTCACCAAATAAGCTATCAACCCGTAACCCCCTTTTTATACCAAACAGGCCCCCGGCGATTATGACATCGCGATAGTGACACTGTCACTATCGCCGGGGCATTCTCGCCCAACTCCCCCAAACTCACGGTACATATTGAGCGAAAGTGACCTTGCGATAGTGACATTGTCACTATCGCCCAAGGCATACTCGCCCAAAATCCCTAAAGCCTGAAACTCGAACTTGCGGTACACTTTGAGCGAGAGTGACACCCGCGATAGTGACATGGGCACTCTCGTCGGTCACTATCGCCTAAGGGGTACCGAGCCTCATTTGGTCCTCTTTTCAGTCCTTGATCAGATCCTAACAAGCCACAACTCAAGGTAAATTGATAAAATACTTGAACATGCACAACAACTACATAAATAACTTATAACTAAAATTCGGGGTGTTACAATGTGGCCCAGAGAAAATCATCTAATGTCGCTTTTAATTCCAAGAAAAAAACTTTTGTTTCTGATGTTAGTAATTGTGTTGCCTCAAACAAACAAAAACTTGTTATTCCTTACAAGATTTCTTTAATGCAACAACTGATTAATTTAGCACATGATCAAATTTGTTGCTCTTCTTGTGGTGTAGATGATTTTATCTGCAAGTCTGATTATTCTTCGTGGTTTGGTTATAACTTCTATGGTTCAAATCGTTTTTATTCAAATAGATATTATAACCACTACAATTCAAAGAAAAATGTTAATTCTCCTAACCCGAAAGGACCCAATTGGCAATGGGTACCTAAAACTGTTTAAATCCCATTTTGCAGCTCCGTCATGTGTGGTATTTGGATTCTGGTTGCTCAAAACACATGACAGGAAGGAAAGAGCTGTTGAGCAATTTTGTGAAACACGATGGAGGGAAAGTTAAGTTTGGAAATGATCATTACGCTCCAATCATGGGTTATGGAGATATTGTGGCCGACAACGTCAGGATAACTAAAGTGAATTATGTTGAAGGCTTAGGGCATAACTTATTTAGTATAGGTCAGTTTTGTGATAAAGACCTAGAAGTCCATTTCAAAAAGACTCGGTGTGCAATTCTAACCGATGGAGGAAATGAACTTCTAGTTGGTTCGCGAAAGTCAAATCTTTATACCATTGATCTATCGAAGGTTAAGCCGAAGAATGACGTGTGTCTGTTGAGTAAGGCAACTATGGAAAAGAGTTGGTTATGGCATAGACGACTATCTCATCTCAACTTTCGTTACATTCAAAAGCTAACGTTGGGTGATTTAGTTATAGGTCTACCAGTTTTGCAGTTTGAGAAAGACAACTTCTGTATTGCTTGTGAGAAGGGGAAGATAAAGCGAGCTCCTCATCCACCGAAACCCGAACCCAGCACACAAAAACCTTTAGAAATCCTTCATATGGATCTCTGTGGTCCGATGAAGACTCAGAGTGTCAGTGCCAAACGATATGTGTTAGTAAGTGTCGATGATTATTCGAGATATACTTGGGTCAAGTTTCTTCGATCAAAAGACGAAACACCTGACTTGATCATCTCGTTAATCAAACAACTTCAAGTAAACCGTCAACAAACAGTTCAGACTGTTAGGTCAGACAATGGGACATAATTCAAGAACAAGACTCTTGATGATTTATTTAAATCATTAGGAATATCTCATCAGTTTTCTGCGGCTAGAACTCCTCAGCAGAACGAAGTCGTTGAAAGACGAAACCGCACACTTGTTGAAGCTGCCAGAACGATGTTGTCTTATGCTGATCTACCTCTGTTCTTGTGGGCTGAAGTTGTTGCTACGGCATGCTATACACAAAACCGTTCTATAATCCATCGTCGGTTTGGTAAAACTCCATATGAACTGATTAATAATAGAAAACCTGTAATACACTACTTTCGTGTGTTTGGATGCAGGTGTGTTGTGCTGAACGACAAGGACAACTTGAACAAATTCAGTCCAAAGGGTATTGAGGGCGTTTTCATCGGATACTCGCTCATGTCAAAAGCATACAGAGTCTATTTCAAATCGTCTAGAACCGTGAAGGAAAGCGTAAATGTCAGATTTGATGAAACTGAAGATATGGTTTCTGTGCAAAACAGTACAGAACCCGCAATATCAGGTGTACTAGCATCTGGACAAATTCTTCCTATGGTGACTAGATCTTCAAACAAGGATCAAGCATCCACTTCTAACTCTAAACCTAATGATCTTGATTTATTGTTTGAATATTTTAATGATGATTTTTTCGGTAGTGATAAACCTACTTCATCTACATCTAACAGGAGCAATGTTGCCACACCACCAGCTAATGCTACATTGTCAGGGCCTACACCGGAACTGACTACTCCTTCATCTGGTGCAACAACTCCTGCTACAACTTCAAGTAACACGCATATGGAATCTCCACAAGCAACACAACATGTATCCACGAATGGTGCTTCTTCGTCAGGTACAACTTCTAACGCCAATGGTGAGGATTCTGCAACTCAACGTGAGTCATCTTCTGAAGCAGAACCGGAGGCAGTTCATGTTGACACTCCTGTCAATGAACCCGCCCGACAACCGGAACCTACCTTGACAATATAGTTGAATTTTTATAAAGACCCTACCTTAGTGGATCCCAACTATGGTGCTATAATTGTCCATCCTCATGCTTCAAGATGGACTAAGAGTCACCCCATTGAACAAGTCATTGGTGATGTCTCCGAACCTATAAAGACTAGATCTGCAACGGCTAACGAAGTCCTTTACGCGCTTTTTCTAAGTCAAGTTGAACCCACAACAGTTCGACAAGCCTTAGAAGATCCGGACTGGATCATTGCCATGCAAGATGAGCTGAATTCTTTTGAAGCATTGAACGTGTGGCGATTAGTTCCTAGACCCAAAGGTAAAATAGTCATTGGTACAAAGTGGGTCCTGAAGAATAAGAAAGATAAAGATGGGATTGTTGTGAGAAATAAAGCACGCCTTGTAGCCAAAGGGTATAGGCAACAAGAGGGTATCGACTACGATGAGACGTATGCACCGGTGGCTCGTTTAGAGGCAATTCGGATGTTTCTTGCATTTGCCGCTTTCAGAAACTTCACTGTCTATCAAATGGACGTGAAGACTGCTTTCTTGAACGGTATATTGAAAGAAGAAGTATATGTTTCTCAACCAGAGGGTTTTGTGGACAAAGATAAACCAGATCACGTCTACATACTTGACAAAGCTCTCTACGGTCTAAAGCAAGCCCCTCGCGTCTGGTATGAAATCTTATCTACCTACCTACTTGGTGCTGGCTTTCGAAAAGGTAAAATCGACACAACTCTCTTCACTCTGCATGAAAATGGTGAGATCCTTCTAGTACAAATTTACGTTGATGATATTATATTTGGTTCAACTGACCCTGGATTGTGTACTTGGTTCTCGGGTATAATGATGACCAGATTCCAGATGAGTATGATGGGAGAGATTAATTTCTTTCTTGGATTACAAGTCAAGCAATTCTCAACAGGTATCTTCATCAACCAGTCGAAGTATGTGTTTGACATCTTGAAGAAATTTAAGATGGAAAACTATACCTCTATTGGTACACCTATGGCTCCTGGATCTAAAATAGGTCCGGATCCACTTGGTGAAGATGTAGATGTTAAGAATTACCGAGGTATGATAGGCTCATTAATGTACCTGACGGCAAGTCGTCCAGATATAATGTTTGCAACATGTCTCTGTGCAAGATTTCAGGCACAACCAAAGGTATCACATCAGAGTGCTGTTAAAAGAATCTTTCGATATTTAAAGGGGACACCGTACCTTGGTCTGTGGTATCCGAAGGGAACAGGATTCGAACTCACTGCATATTCTGATGCGAATCATGGAGGTAGTATGCTAGACCGGAAGAGCACATCTGGTCATGTCCAGTTTTTGGGTGATAAACTAGTAAGTTGGTCCTCGAGGAAACAAAACTGTGTTTCAACATCAACTGCGGAGGCAGAATATGTGGCCGCTGCCAGTTGTTGTTCACAGGTTCTGTGGATGAAGACTCAACTGTCTGACTATGACTTCAAGTATGAGAAGATCCCCATTTACTGTGATAGCAAGAGTGCAATTGCAATATCTGCTAATCCGGTCCAACATACAAAGACCAAACACATAGACATCAGGTATCATTTCATCAAAGATCATGTTGAAAAAGGTACGATTGAATTATACTTTGTCACAACTGAGTTTCAACTTGCCGATCTCTTTACGAAAGCCTTGGATGAAAAACTATTTAATTTCTTAGTATCCAAGCTCGACATGTTGAACATGAAAGTTTAATATTCTATATTGATCATATAATGGATGGAAATATGTGTAGTTCAATCTAGTTATCTCTATCTAGATTGATACATACAAATTTTCATCTCATTCTATTCTCAATCTAAAATATTTTATTCTCATGTCTTTGTTGTTTTTCATTGTTTATTCTCTTTGTTACTTTCTATTTCTTGTTATGATATCTATGCCTGCATGAGGTGTGTTCATAGTCTCAGGGGGAGTACAAACTAAGTAGTATGCACAAGAATAGGGGGAGGGTGCATTTCTGACTAAGCTTGTAAGTGTTAATTTCCTGTGCTCCTTACTTGAAGATCACAAGGTATGTTCTCTAATCTGTTTTTCAACCACAAACCCTTAGATGATGAAAATCAAAAAAAAATTCAAACTTACTTGCATCATTTAAGGGGGAGTGAAACTGTTTTAATACCTTGCATGCTTAATCAATTGGAAGTTGGACATCTTCCAATGTGATAAATTTTTTCAAAAAATTTTAAACTGAAAAATGTCAAAGTGTTATTAAAATCGCAACCCACACTTGCGATTTCACATGTGAACAGTGAGAGATCGCAGCCTTCTATTGCGATATCTCAATGGGCTTAAGTTTTTTCAAATCGCAACAGTACACTGCGATTTAAAGGCATGAACAGTGCCATGTCGCAACCATGTATTGCGACATGACCATGTGAACAGTGCCAAATCGCAACTGTGCATTGCGACTTGACCATGTGAACAGTAGCAAGTCGCAACCTTCTGTTGCGACATGATCTTTTGTCAAATCGCAGTTAGTTCACTGCGACTTGATGACACGTGGCAGGTCAAACCTTGGACCAATCATGTTGTGCCACATGTCCCTCAGTTTGAAAAATCGTATAATTACCTTTTTAAGGTTTTAATCTAAGCCTCAACTCAAAACCCTTAAACCCTCTCAAAACTCTCTCAACTGACTTTTCGATTCAAGCCGATTTCGTGATTTCTGCTCCGTTCAATCATCTCAGATCATCATTAAGGTATCGTATCTCGAATCTCATCAATTTTTGACCATTAAATCGTATGCTAAGTCGATTTTTAGGGTTTTAGGTTCGTTTTTATTTGAATCTGCGTAAATCGATCTGTTTGTATGTTTAGGCTAGTTTAGATGATTAGGGTTTATTCTCGGTGGTTTTGCGAGCCTGGTAGTGTAAATCTTAACACTTTTAGAGCGAAAAATAAGGATTTTGGGCCTGAACACTTAGGAATAGTTCGGTGTTCATACAAGTCGCAAACCACTAGCATTCAAACCTTCAAACAAGTCGCAGTAGTCTTGCCTTCAACCATGTCGCAATGGTCTGTTGCGACATGGACCAAATCGCAACCTTGTGTTGCGACTTCACTTTGTCTATGCTTTGCATTGCGACATCGCAATGGCCTGCGACACCCTCTTTCTTGTTGATTGCGACTTGCCCAACACTTAGGATTTTTTTTTGGAAAAAAAAAAGAAAAAGTTTTTCAAGGCAAAACTGTTTTTGGCTGGTTTCTTAATTGTGTACTATTCCAGATGGCTGATCATGATGGAAATGACTCGGATGACAACACCATCATCCGTTCACATCGTTCATCACATCCGTCGGTCAATGCACATGATCTGGACGAAGAAATCTTTCCGAGTACTAATACGGTGCAATTTCTGCACAACAACCATCATCTAGACTTCGCGGTTCCTTTTGACTACGGAGTCGTTCTTGAGATTCTTCGCGGTCACCCATTACTGACTGCTTTGACCAGAGTCGATCTTGTGCCCGCAATCTACCTTAAACAATTCTGGAGTACACTGACATTTCATCCAACCGCCAGAGTACAACACTTTACTGCCAAACTTGACCACTTCGATGTCCGATTCACGCTAAGGGTACTCAGCCGTTCACTAAATCTCCCGAGTGAGAATCTTCAGGATCCGGTTCCTGAATCTCAGCTTTACGATGACATCCGAAGTTTGGGTTATCAACCGCCAGAGAATGCCCCACTTACTGGCTCATCAACCTTTAGACGGAACTACCTACCGAGAATATACTACTCCATATGCTCAATCTTCAACCGTTGCATGACCTCAAAGCATACTGGACTAGACAAGACAAACCTATCCACTCTGCGCATGTTTCATGCATTCGTCTTTAACCACAACATCAACTATGCCGTCTTGATATGGAACGAGATCGTTGAGCTTGTCGCGGATCAGTTAAAACCAAAGATGAGACGAAACTTCGTACCATTTCAGCGATTCTTCCAGATCTTGATTCATCAAGCTATGGTAGACAACGATCAGATTCCAAGGCGAGAGAATCACCCTAGAGGCCCAAGCCAGTACATGCACTATCTAAGAATGCCCAAGCAGATCAACTTTGCACACACCACCGTTCTACGTGAAGATCTACTTGCATATGCCGACTAACAGTCCAGGGTAGTTAGGCAATATAGGATAGATAATGCATTGATGGTCAATCCAGAACCGGAAGGACCTCCCCACGATGCTAATCCTTTAGGTGGTGAGGAAGTCCAAGTCGAGGGGGCTCAGGAACAGGGGGATGTTCCTGAACAACGAGGGGTGAGGAGAACGAAAAGAAAGAGAGTTGGGAGAAGATTATGGACTGTTGGCCAAGCATCTTCCTCGCGACCAGCTCAACCACCGCCTCGACCTCCTGTACAGATATTTGATGATGATGTCTCTTGGGATGAAGCTTATGCCGATGCATCATCTCCTGATGATGATGCAGTTAATCAAGACGATGAGATGGAACCTTTCTTTCCTTCCTTTGACGATGATGGTGATGATGATGACCCAGGTCATGACCCTTTGGTGAATTTGATTCCTAGACATATGGGAAAAAGACCACGTGTTGTGAGTTCGGATACTGAGACCACTCGGAACACCGAACTTCTCGACACTACTACTGATGTTGTGGGTCCTTCATCTGTGAACGAAGAAGCAGAAAAACAAGTAGAAGTGGAAAAGTTAGTTAGTGGTGAGAATGAGGGGAGAAAAGAAATGAGTGACGTTGTGATAGAGTCAGATAAAGTTTTAACTACTGACTCTCCCCACACCGATCCGATCCGGGTAGCCACATCTTCTACCAATGAGCGTACGTCGCCGTTGCGTATTGAACAAGTCATGGTCCGCCCAGCCATGCATAACACAGCCCCACTCAGCCACTCATCGGCATCTCAATTTGCCGATGTTTCATTTTTCACAGGGGATATAGCTCAAAGTCTATCGGCGACACACTCGGTGTCTGCTGGTATTGAACCAGGTAGGCTCCTGCCCCGGCCACCGCCTTTTATTCCACGCACATTGAGTCTAGTGCCATTTGGTAGAACATCCTTTCCTAGGACACAATTGTTGGAACAACACCAAGTTGCGGGCTTTCGTGCCCCAACCGGAACACCCAGAGTGCGGCCGCCATTCGTTGGTGCCCCACGAGGACAGGGTGGAAGTCCTGTCATGGTCAACATTTTGCTAGCCATGAGCACAGGCAGTACGGTTGCTACAACCGCTACTTCAACCGGGTACCTAAGTGGTCCGGAAGTTAGCTCAATTTTCCCAAATTTTCCTCATGAACAGGTTGTACAGATGCTCGGGCCACGTCCTCATTTTATTACTCTACCATTACTGGCTTCTGCACTAGGTACGATTGACAGGTCGTACAAGCAACACCGTGCACACATGCAGAGATCTGTTGATAAGTTAGCATCTGAAGTCAGTCGTGCCATAAAGGGTAAACATGTTGTTGAATCATCATCCACTCCTCAAGATCCACCATCAGAAAATCAACCTAACCCACAACATCCATCATCTGTACCTCTACACCTTATACCTGAAGACCAGCTTAAATCTGAGCTGTTATCCCGCCTTCTAGCCAAAAGCGACTCGAGTACATCTGAAGAAGTTGACTTAGTTTCCTTACTTCGTCAACATACACCACCTCCAACCCAACCTCAAACTTCAACATCCACAGATACACAACTTCTTCTAGCAAACCAACTTCAGAAGCTTACCGACTCTGTGACAAATATGATGAATGCTGTGATGCATGGTTTCACCAACATCAGTAACCGGCTCAAAGTTGTAGAAGAAAGATGTGGTATTGAATCAGAAGTCTCTCAGAAAAGAAGACATGATGATCAGGATCCGCCTGATCAACATGAGGGGGAGAAGAGAGCAGGAATTGGAGAGACTAGTGTTGATGCTGCTACTGGCAATATTAATGAATCAGAAGCTGGGGGAAATACAGGTGAAGATGGAGCGGTGACTGATGTTGTTCAGAATGTTGATATCGAAATACTTGTTCTAGCTGATGTCATAGCCGGGGTTGAAAAGCATGTGGTTGTTGACAATAGAACAGAGGAAGAAAGAATGGCAGATGGATTAATACGAGATTATATCTACATTGATTCTGAGGAAGAACTAGAGCAGCTCAACTACAAGATTAAAGAAGAGATGATAGAAGCTCTGGATGAATTGGATTTTGACTTTGAAACTGGGGATCAGGATTTGGATATCGAGTCTGAAGATGATATTCCGACAGTGGTAGAAGATGCTCCGACACAGGTTGATTCTGCAGGTCCAATCTCAGACACTCCACAGTTAGAATATGCAGCAGGTCCAAGCTCAAGTACTTTAGTTTCACAAACACCGTTTGTACCTGATGGAAAGATCAGAGATAAAGTACTTGAAGCAGAACTCAGTTTTTTCCAAGTTATTATTGATGCTGAACCAAGGTATGTAGCCACTGGAGAGAGAGTATCAATCCAAACTCCCTATCTAGAAACCTTGAGAAAAGAACTGTATGTACGGGATGTTCAGCGGATCAACTTGGAGAAAGTATATGGGATTGAAGACTGGCCATCGCTGAAGAAGATCGAATTTCTATACGTCATGAAGAACAAAGACAAAGGATCAGAAGCCGTCAAGTCAGATAACATGATTATGAAGGTGCTGAAAGTTGAATCTAAGAAGCTCTTTGATGTCTTCTATCCTGAGTTCACAGTCTTGAGATCAACGGGTCTGAATGCGTATTTTCTGAAGCTGATTTCAAGAGTCTGAGACTTAATGATCTTCTGAGCCTTTACAACAGTCTTGATGTCCATCCAGAGAAGAAGCGTCCAGAGTATAGAATTCAATACAGTGCTGCCCTTCGAAGTGTGAAGAAGTTTATGAAGAATATTCTGAAGTATTCATACCTCACTGACTTTCAGATGGGTTTGGAATCTTTTCAAACTCATGTGAACTTAAAAAGACCAAACAGACGCTTATCTGATATTCAAGGTATCCCCGCCTACACCGTACTGAACAAGCCTGAGCTCGGGGTTGTTTACGTTGATACTGACTCACGGAAAAGATTTATGAGAGTTATTGAGATCAACAAGTACTGTGAGGGTACTTTGAAGATTATTCTGTTTCACTTGGAAAGTAAGCTTCGTCTGGATGCGAATGGAGAGGTAAAGCTCACTGAGAAAGAAAAGAACTTGATCAACGAAGTGTTGAAAGCCATCTCATACCGGAAAGACTACCGCCTTGAACTGCGAAGATTCGAGATCATCTTTGGTATTCGGAAGAAGAATGTGACCCCGATGGACGTCTAAATCTTTTGCTCTACATTGGTACAAAGGGGAAGAATGTTAGTGCTTAAATGTAATTGTACCAAGTAGAGGGACTATATTTGTAATAGGGCTATTCTATACCCTAGGTATATATAGTTTGCTATTTTCTCTTTTGGGAATTAGGTCATTTCATACACATAGTAGCCACACACACTCAAGAGAGTTCTTCATTGTAATTGTGAGCTACTTTGATCTTATTGAATATATAGATGGCTTCCTTTGATGTTTATATTGATTGATTACTTGTTCTGGGATCACAATAAGTTATCTCTATGCTAAATATGCTTATATGTTTAACTGCCAACTCAATTCGTGCACACCCCTATAGAAAGGTACCATGAAAAGATCATGAGTTAATTCACACATTATTTTTGGGTACATGGGTTTGGTAAATTTTTACTTGCTTAGGGACCAACCGTTTAGTTTTAATCAAACTTGATGCTCACTAAGGTATGTCTATGCAATGACTATTTTTGCAAAAATACCATAAGTCCATATACATGCTCATCCTGACCCGTTTGACTGATTTTATAAAGAATAAAGTTGAACAAAACCATCTTATACAAAATATACCACAATTATAAATTCTCATGAAAATAAAGATTAAAATAACCAAGAATCAAAGTATAGAACTTGTTCACGAAATAAAAACCAAGAAAACACATTCTTAGCTTCAAATTAACATAAAAATTGCGCAAAATAAGCTGAATCAAGATCAACAAAAAAGCACGAATTATTGCATATATTTGTGGTCATCCATAAAAGATTTGACCAAGCCTATCTCGATGAATCTTTTAATTGTGCTATATATTAAACCCAATTGAGAACACAAAATCAAAACCAACCAAGCCTATCTTGCAAGATCTCTTTGTATGGTCTTAAATAATATTGTGTGATTATACAACAAACAGTGTATGCTCTAATAGTTGGTTGTTAGGTCCGGATAAATATGACATACTAAAAATCCTAAGCATATAAAACAGCAGAAGCAAACGTTCCCGAAGCATACAAACGGAGTCATGTCAGCATTTCTTTTTTCGTTCATCATGCCAACGAACACAACCTGAACATTTCTAAATTAACTACTGAGTGGCATGATCTCTTATTGAGATAAAACTTAAAAGCATAATTCATATGTACTCATTCCGAGTAGTGAAGAAGGGTAACATAAAACAACTTACATAAAGACAAATATTAGCATATAAAATAATGTGTACATTTGCAAAATGTGTTAAAATAAGTATAAAATTCTAATTATGTAGAATAATAGCAACAATTCTACATGTGCAATTGTCATGCATATTGACATTTCTCTTCTATTACTTAAAAAGGATTTTTAGTTATTACTCAGATGACTATTTGTATGTGTTATATACCTTGTCATTAATAGAAGTCAAATATTTCCATATTTCAGTTACATGGTACACCAAGCCTATAACATGGTAAATGCAAATGGCATATCAGATAGCATGCTCAACCAGTCCATGCCATATTTATAGGGTTTTGTAGGATGTTAAAATTTTGGAAGTTTAGGTCAGCAAGAATGTATTGTTGCTCAGGGGCAGAAAACTTAATCAATAGGGAATGTCTTACTTCACTATTCTTTTGATATCAAAAGAAAAAGACAACCCTTACCTTATTTGACGATTCTTTCCCTCAAACTCACGGCTGCCTGAAAACAATGTTGTTGTGTCTTTCGTTCACAGCTGCCACCGGCAAAAACTTGCTACCACTGTCCGTTTCGGCTGTTACCTAAAACAAATCCCCAAAACAACCGGTCTCAACTAATAAGTATTACAAAGGTGACGATATTATCAGAAATGTAATGTTATTATTTTGATATGATTGCCGCAAGGGGCATAATAAGATAAAACTTAATCATGATGGAATCATTTGAATCGATAAACAGAGACGTAAGCCCCATTGTCACAACGTTCAAATAATGCGTGTTTGAGTGTGCATTTGGTGGGCAAAGAGGAACGAGAAACACCTTGGAGACATAAAGAAATGTATATAAAGGAACTTACACGGTGACATAAGATCTGGGTCTTAAATGGATTTCTGCGTGGAAGTTGGAACTAAAGGTCGAAGTTTCAAAGATTCAAAGCTTCCATGGTTATCGGTGTGGAATTAGTAACCGAAGTGGAGGAGATTTGTAAGGGGGTTGGAGAACATATAACATTAACTGATCTTTATTACTCGTTGGGAAATTTTGAAAATTCATTACGATACCAGAAACATTAGTGAGTGTCACCAACCGTAGAACCACAAATACAAACCTAAATCATAAACATAAACAAAAGAAAATTGAAACATCGCTACCTCTCAATATGCTTTGGAGGGAGTCCCGATTTTGAACCTTCTGCACATATAAAACCAACCTTTTTGCTCATAAAGAAATTGATTATCTTTTACCTGAATACTAATCACAAAGATAAAACGAAAATGCACCTTGCATCTTTGCTATATACAGTACAAAATGTGCACCCATTGCCGGTGGGACTAAATATGCAGCTAGTGTGTTGCTTGTATATCAAATTGATTTCATGACAAGCTTAAAATTAACCTATTGGGAAAAAAATAGAAACACAGACTCTTGAGGCATTCAATATACCAATTAGGCAATGGGCTAAAAACATGACTTTCAGAAGTGATTAAAGCATGATCATTGATCACTTCTATACACACTTCGAGATGCATCCAGTAGGTGCTCTTGATGCTATCAATCTCCAACAATGGATATCAAAGGGTTGTGAAGAGTTTTCGTTTGATGAACTCAACGCAAAAAAAAACTCCATTTTTAAGCAGAAGCAAATATGTTCACAAATGTTGAGAAGTTCAAAGAAACAAATGAATGATTCCAAGAACACAGATTGGCAAGAAAAAAACAGAGAAATTCAAAAAGCAATTACCATGAAATTCAAACAAACAATCAAACAACGATTTTATCAAGATTTGAAACCCTAACCTGAGCAAGTGAGCAACAGTGGAGTGGATAGGGTCTTCACATTGTAATCGTTCGGAGTCTGGAGAAAGGGGGAGAGACGAGAAGACGTGGAAAGGTGTAATCGTGATGAAAGGGGTTGCACATTGTAATCGTTAGGAGTCGCTACAAACTGTAACAGGCATATGTCTGTGTCTCTTCGGTTTCTTTCTTCTGTTTCAAACTCAATGGAAGCTGAGTGGACTCTTAAGGGCTTTAGAAAAAAGGAAGCAAGGGATTCTGAATTCTCATGCCGCCACGTCACCTCTCCATGTTTCTGCTTTATAATATATATAGATATAGATGAACCTCAATTTTTTAAAATTAGAATTTAATCTAATTTTATACGATTTAAATTTTTTACTTCATCTAAAACTTGCTATCAGTAAAAAATAGATGATTATTCTAATAACTTAATAGGTCCCATAATGTATTAATTTAGGTTGTTGGCTAGGTTGAATTATAGGATTTAGTATATATAATATATTAGAGTTATATTTAAATACTGTTATGTGGGAAAAAAATTCTATCAAATCTAATGTTTATGATATAAATTGAAAGATTTATAGTATTGATTCTATCATGTGTTTTAAGATATTTAGTGACGTCAATTCATAATTTTAACTGATTCACTTTTACAACTATCTATTTGTGTGTTTCATTTGCAAACCAAACAGTTTGTACAAACTTTGCAAATCAATCTTAACCGTTCATCAAATCTAATAAATATGTATTTTATTATGTTTCCTAATCTAAATTCATGATCGTAATTAATGAACCTAGGATATTCCATATATATCCCAATCCTAATTAATGAATCATGATAATTTTCCATAAATATATCTAGTGTTTCCTAATATAGTGGTTTGCAAAGTTTGTACAAACTGTTTGGTTTGCAAATGAAACGCACCCTATATTATTAATTCATAATTGTTATTTGTTAAATGTTGATTTTAGTTTTTTCATTTTTAAGTTGTTCAGTGACTATCGATAATTTTAATTGTTTCACTTTTATGATTGTCCCTTGTATACTCTTAAGTCATAATTGGTATTTGTTAAATGTTGATTTTAGTTTTTCTTTGTACCAACTAGTTTAACGTTTAACTACAATATATTAACAAATAGGAAAAACAACTAGTGATTATCATTTATGTCATATAAGAAATATATTTTTAGTATTTGTAAACACAAGTCCTATGGATATCAAGTCACCACTGAATCTATAAGGATCAACACAAGTCCTATGGATATCAAGTCACCACTGAATCTATAAGGATCAATATTTCATTAGTGTGGTATCATTGTTTTTGCTTTCCGAAAGTTAATAATTATTTTTATTTATTTTATTTGGTGCTCCCCCTCATAACGATTCCTGGCTTCGCCCCTGGGCGAACCCGACCGACATTAACCCGAAACCCGACCAACCCGAACCCGAAGCAATCCGAAATCCGAAACTCAAAGTTCGGGTCTTGATTTTCATACCCGAAATCCGATCGGGTTTTCGGTTTGTCCACCCGAACCCGCCCGATGCACACCCCTAGGCCCTAGTTAAAATATTAAAAAACATTTTGTAAACCTATTATAACACTTTTAGATATGACACTTTATACTTTGGTCTTATAAGCATTGAATTTTATAAAATATTTTATCAGAATATTTATACATTTTATCTAGGCATACTCTAAACCTAATGTTGTTGTAGTATATAGAATAGAAATCGAACAAGTAAATGCATGGGAAGATTTGTGCAAAGATTGAATAATAATTGGATCGCATAATTCCATGGAATCCAAAAGTCAACTAGTCAAGTATAAGTGTATAACTGTATCAAGTAGACGTGTAATGAGTTTGACATCAATTTTAACAAAAAAAATATATATATTAAAGATTTAAATAATTATATTATTTAAATATTTTATAGTTTTTATGATTTTTAATATACATTTAAAAAAAACTTTATATAAACTAATAACAAAATTTCCATCTCATTAGACATTAGTGGCGAAAAAAAGTCATTTCTATCTCCTCATACGATCTCTTGGTTTTTCAAAACTATTAGGTGATTTTTGATTTATAGAATGGAATCTGTTAAATTAAAGTATGTCAAATGAATTGGAATATGAAAGATAGAGATGAAATTTGTTAAAAGAATTTGAGTTTTTATGTTTGATTCATTGAATATAATAGTAGTGGTGGTGATAACGACGACGATGGTGGTAGGGTGAAGGCAATAGTGGTAACGACGACTAGTGATGGAAACGAGGCGGGTATTAGGCGGGGAATACACTCCCCGTCCCGTCTAATCCCCGACGGATTTCGGGGGGGAAATCCCCGACGGGTACAGGAACCCGTTGGGTACCCGTTTAGAAAAAAAGTTAATTAAATTATTTTTAATGAAAAGAAAAGACGAGTTTTTTTAATTTTAAAACAAATAAATAAACCTCAAGTTTCAAAAACATATAATGATATAATCAACCACGTGTAATCGTACTTCATGACAAATTTTAAAGTATAAAACTATTAAGCAACAAAAAAAGAAACTAATTAAATAATATATAAAAATATATATCGAGTATTATTAGGGGCGGGTAATACCATCCCCGAACCCGCTTCGGATATGAAAAACAATGTCCATTCCCACCCCGTTACCCGATTAGTCAGGGAATCTCCGCCCCGTTAGGGGCAGGTACCCGCAGGTATCCGACCCGACGGGTAAAATTTCCATCAGTAACGACGACGACCGCAACAGTGGCCACATCCATCGTGATGAGATGAAAAGGAATGAAGTATACCGAGAGTGAAATTGGAGTCGGTGATGGTGGAAGTCGAGTTACTTAGAAACTTATTTGTTTGATTTTATGACTGTGATATTGAAACTTTGAACAATTTATTTGACTTTATGGTTGTGTTTTATTGAAACTTTGAACAATTTATTTGGTTTGTGGTTGTGACTTGTGTATTTGTCATTTTTTATTTTATTTAAGGTTTTTAAATTAAATGGTTCAACCCATTTATTAAAGAGGTTGGGTTGAAAAAAAATCATAAACAGATCAACCCGCTACCAACCCATTTAAGTATCAGGTGGTGTTGGGTTAAAAATCTCAATCCATTTACTTAAATAGATTGGGTTGGGTTGAGATTTTTTACCCAATTAATAAATGGATGAAACCCGAACCCAACACAACCTGACCCATTACCACCCTACAATTAGACCAAGAAAAAAAAAATTCATTATAAAATTCCAAACATTCAAAAGGTATGCTTAAAGTAATGATTGCCTTTTTTGGTATATTTTATGAAAATATTAGTATAATTTTATGGGAAATTTATTAAAACGCCCCAAGTTAAAAAACCGATTGCTAAAATGCCCCAAATCGACTTGGCAAATTGGCCCGCAATTGGGAGGCGGCGATGGGAACAATACCCCACGATGGCCACTCTAATTGTTATATATTGATTTCAAAGTTACATTTCATACCCTTATAATTATTTATTTAGTTTACTTTATACCTTTTACTTTTCTAATTTTAATTTTACACATTCATCATATTAACACATATAATCGTATATTAACTAAAATACGTTAAAAAAATATTTTTTAATTTTAACAAGTTACACCATTATAATCGTCTCGTCGATACCTTCGAAATGAGCCCACCATTGAATGTTTTTGGATTTAATTATTTTATTATATATCATATATACTACATAAAAATATTTTTAATATTTACAATTCATACCCTTATAGTTAATTATTTAATTATATCTCTTACTTTTTCAATTTTCGTTTTACACTCTTATCACATTAACATAATAATCTTATATTAATTAAATGAAAAATAAAAAACCAAAATGTATAAAGTAAATTAACTAAATAAGTATAATATAATTAAATCAAAAAATATTCAATATTGGGTTCATTTCGAAGGTAACGACGAGACGATTATAATGGTGTAACTTGTTAAAATTAAAACGTATTTTTTTAACGTATTTTAGTTAATATACGATTATATGTGTTAATATGATGAAGGTGTAAAATGAAAAATAGAAAAGTAAAAGGTATAAAGTAACTAAGTAAATAGTTATAGGGGTATGAAATGTAAATTTGAAATCAATATATAACAAATTGGGATGGATCACGGAACATTGTGACCATCGCGGGCCAATTGGCCGGGTTCACGATCACGGGCCCAATCGCGGGAAAACGGGGCATGTTTGCAAAACCAAAGAGATTTGGGGCATTTTGGCAACTTAATTTTGAACTTGGGGCATTTTAATAAATTTCCCTAATTTTATACGTATTTAATTATGTTTTAGTATAACTTTGGAATATGTTGAATTAGTAACGAAAATAATATATTTTTTCTTTGTTTAATTGGTTTATCTTTTTGTGGGTGAGAGGAATTGTGTAATATATTTTTTTTCATGATTTTGTTTAAAAAAATCTGATTTATTTGCTCATGATTTTGGTTCTTCAAAAAACTTTGGGATTTATTTGTTAAAAAGATTTAGAAAAGAGTTTGAGGTTTATCTATTAAAAAAATTTAGAAACTTAATCATTCAAAAAATCAAATAGTTTGTTGGGTTTTTTAGACTTTTCCAATTTTTATCACATTAACATGTTCTTACAAGATAACCGGATTTAGAAAGTTTAACGATTTTATTATTTATAAAAATAGTTTAAGACCTTAATTATTCAAAATTAGATAGTTTGTTGTGTTTTTTTAAACTTTTCCTTCAAAAAAAATCATAAAAGATAACTTTAAAGTTTAAACTAATTCAAAGCTCGCTTTATTATTAAACTTTACATTCTACTTTATCCATATATAAATTTCCACTATTTAAAAGAAATAAACTTTCACTCATCTTGTTCTTGTCGTCTTCTATGGAGAACCATTAACAGACATATCATGAATCATCCCATAACAAAATCGACACCTATGAATCGAACGTATTGAAGAATGAAACATCCTGGTGGATCAGATGCAGATGAGTCAAAAATGTTGAAGAATGTAGCAGACTAGGTTCTGATGAACCGAACATACCAGATATAAAATCGATGAGTGAGCGGTGAGAAGATGTAGACTAGTAGGTGCATTGGCATGAACAAGATGTGTGAAAGATGAACGGTGTGGAGGAATATGCATGAATGGCAATCTTGAAAAAAAGGGCACTGAATGATTTACTTGTTCGATTTCATTCAGAGGGTAGTTTTTGTTGCCAAACATGACCATCCTCTGAACGAATCAAAAGATAACTTACAATGGCATCATCAAGAGCTAAACAAACAGTCCCTGGTTAAAAAGATCTAATTTGCGTTAACCATTTCAAAATCTCTTTTCATCTACTTTATATCATTTTTTAATTACATACTCATAAAGGCATCTTTTAATCTATTCAACATTGTTTTTTCATTACAAAGGATTATATACTTCATTTACTAGACATGTTTTAAAACCGTTAGTCCATGTGTGAATAAAGTAAAAAACATACGGTTGTGGTATCATGTAACATCCCAAAAATACAACAGGACAAACATAGCATTAAATTATAACATTTACAAAACTGGGTCCCAAAATTTCGTTACATCAGTCTCAAACTAAGATTGGCGGAAACAACCTATACACAACTGAGAACAACTACTACTAAGAGTG
Source organism: Saussurea involucrata (assembly GCA_033807775.1). Lineage (NCBI taxonomy): Eukaryota > Viridiplantae > Streptophyta > Magnoliopsida > Asterales > Asteraceae > Saussurea > Saussurea involucrata. Next base: position 7,811,553 of record CM066323.1, read on the forward strand.
GCACCGGCACTGTCTCTAACTGCATCTGTATTATATCCTGCTCTTGCTCACTTACTTGAGCCTCCTACTATTTGCTTACCTGAAAATGGTTTAGTTTTGAAAAGCGAAGGTTAGACCAAAAGGGTCTAGTGAGTTCCCTCTGTAACAGCATTTAACAACAGTATAAAATCATTTTATAAAACACATTAACATTAGTCACATAATCATTCAATCATGGTACTGCACAGTGTTTAAGGATCACATAAGCTGACCGCGATCGGGGCCCAAGCAGACTCCCCTCTCGCCTTATACTGGGGCCCAAGCAGACTCCTCTCTATCCGAGTAGGAAGGAAACGAATTCCCTCCTACAAGCTCATCACAAATCTATCCGAGTAGGAAGGAAATGAATTCCCTCCTACAAGCTCATCCCAAAAGCCCAAGGGATCATCAGATCCCGAGGTACTCAGATCCCACTGTGCAGACTGACTCCACATACATACATATAGTTCATCATAAATCACGGAACGTGAAAGCCTTATAAATCATTCCTTTTTATACTAATTCGTCTTTCAGACAAAACATACTTTTCATGGAGTAGTTCGTAAAAGCTTGTAAACAAATCATGTTTATAAACACACCATAATCAGTAAAACATTTAAACTTCATTCAAGTCAAAATCATGTAAAATAACGTGGCATTCCCACTCAATCACTTTCTTTGAAAACACGTATAAAATCACGTATTTAGTTAGAAGAACTCACCTGATGTGTTTAACATCTTGCTTTACTTTGCTTCCGACTTACACTCGGGTTACTTGAGAAATGGATGAAATATAAACTGCTCAGGCCCTAATACCAACTTTCCGGACACTATCCGGACTCAACTTACCGGATACATAACTTACCAGATAACTCGCTTACCGGATAATTCACTTACCGGATAACTCGCTTACCGGACAACTTACCTGTAACACCCCATATTTCTCTTGTGGCCTTTTTGGATAAATAAAGACTTTTGGGGAGCCCATTGTGTTGGTTTTGAAAATTCTGTGGCAAATGTGTGAAGAGGAAAAGTTAAGCTAAATAAAACCCTCCAAAAACCCTCATTTGGTTCATTTCTGGCGGCTGAGAAGTATTGGAGAGGAGGAGGAGCTCAAGAATTCCTCCATTGAAGGTTTGGGGAGGTGATTAAGCTAGAGATTGAAGGATTTGGCTGCAAAGGTATACTCTCATCTTCATCTCTTTAATTTGTCTTAGATTTGGGGCTTAGATATGTGTTTCCAGATTCAATCTCTTATTCTCTTATTGTATTGATGATAGAAACAATTGGAAGGGTGGGTTGGAGAAATCCCTTGAGGAGTTTGTGGGCTCTTGGTGATATTCCACCTTTCCAATGGAGATTGTAGGTTTTGTCCTTCCTTTTGGGTTTTATGACTGAAATATTGGTTTGGGAGAGCTAGAGCTGATTTGGGAATGTTTGAGGATGAGAAATCTTTGGATTTGGGAAGAAATCTCGTGCAGGAAACAGTGTGTCCAGAGGCCCGCGCCGATGGACCGGCGCCAGCATCGGCGCCAGGCTCTGTTTCATGTTTTTTCGTTTTTGCTTCGTTGGTCGTTTGGGCTTGGGTTCGAGGTTTGGTTTAGGGGATTGCCTTAGGATAGTATGGGGAATGTTTTAGAACATAATGGGGAGTCTAATACCTCATTTGTTAAACCCAATTCAGGTGATCGTTTGGCGAATAAGTGAGCTTCGAGTAGGGTGTCTTTTAGCCGAGTATCAGGTGAGTTCCCTTATGCATTATTTCTATCTTTTAAAATGAATTGCGAAGAATTGATATGACTGAAAATGAGCTTACTTGATCATCATGAATCTTATGTTTTCTCATGCATGAAAAGTGTTATTTTACAAGTGGAAGGAGGATATTCCTCGAGTAAGTTTTAAAGCATGTTTTAAATGTTTATGTTTGTGGTAGAGTCGGGTTACACAGTGGAGGACCCCCGAGTTGCCGCCCCTGGCTTTGTAAGGTGATGAGTTGCCGTCCCTGGCTTTGTAAGGTGATGAGTTGCCGTCCCTGGCTTTGTAAGGTGATGAGTTGCCGTGCCTGGCTTTGTAAGGTGTTATTGGTCCGTACCACTGTGTATACCCTTGTTTGAGCTCAAACTTGTTAAGTGTTATTTGCATGGAAAAGTGTTTTTCTTTAAATGTTTTGCAGCTACGCTTTAGGAGGGAATTCACTAGACCTTATGGTCTAACCCTCGCTTTCAAAACTTTAAAACCATTTTCAGGAAAGGGTGGCTTAGGTACTTCGTCTAAGGGTAAAGAGAAGGCTTGAGGTGAAGGTGCGAGGTTAAAGACCGTCAAGTCTCAGTTTTTGTTTAGTTAACATCTCGGTTGTATTTGCTTGTGGACCTTAATCAATGTATTTTACATTGGAGTTTATGATGTAATTGGGACCCTTTTTGGGCTTTTGGCTTTAATATTATGTTATAAGATATTGGGTTGTTACAAATGGTATCAGAGCCGTAGTTTAAGGGATTTAGGTGACCGATTGGGCCTAGACTTAAACTTTGGAGTAGGGACACAACCGAGATATAGGATGACCATAGGAGGAGACATAAGCGGTTTAAGTGGAATGGGGTGTCCAGGATCATCATGTGAGGTAAATTGGGAATTATACCTGGCCAATATAATTTCGAATTTACAGGCACGTGGGGATACTTGAATTACCTCAAGGGAGTGATACTGGTATTAAGTGTTTGTTTTATGTGTTTTGTATCAGTTTCGTCATGACTGGAAGATCGACAAGGAGCAGGTCTGTGCCGAGTGTAAGAATGGTTCCATCGGAGGAGGTTCAAGTGGACGAACCCGTGGTTCCCCCGAGGGCGCCGGCTGCCCGGGGTAGAGGAAGAGGTCGTGGAAGGGGGCGTGAGACCATTCCACGTAGAGCTACTACCAATGTGGAGGGTACTCGCCCAAAGAAGAAAACTCCGGCTGCTCGTCGAACTAAGAGTGTTGAGGCACCGTCCGATCGGGAAAAGTCTCATCGAGAGGGCTCGGCAGCGGAGAATCGCGCCTTTGTGACTCAAGAGGCATTCGCCACCGAAATGTTGAAGCTACAGGAAAAGTTAGACCGGTGGATGAATCATCATGATGTTTCGGCAGCGGGAAGTAAAGAGAACAGTGAGAGTAAGGCAGTCACCGAATTGTCTAGTCCGCTTCCCACGGAAGTTGGTAGCCACAAACAATCCACGACGCTAGTAGTGAACGAGTCGGCAGCTAGAGGATGTAGTCACAAAGCATTCTCATCTTGCAAACCTCCTACCTTTCAGGGAGAATGCGACCCGGTACTAGCCATAAAGTGGGTTCGAGAAATGGAGTTGGTCTTTGACATTTGTAAGTGTGCCGAAGAGGACAAGGTGATCTACGCCCTGTCTATGTTGAAGTCGGAGGCCATCTTTTGGTGGGATGCCGAAATCGGGGGTTTGGGATCGTCGGTGGCCAAGACCATGAAATGGGAGGAATTCGTGAGGAGATTCAAGGCTCAGTTTTGCCCTCTAGCGGCGATTAAGAAGTTGGAAGAGGAGTTCTTGAACCTAGCTCAAGGGGACTCGACCGTGAGAGAGTACACTTCCAAGTTCATTGAGAAAGCTCGTTTTGCGGAGTTGTATGTCCCAACCGAGGAGCGTCGAGTAGAAAGGTACCTCTATGGATTGAAGGGCAGTATTCGGGAATTGGTAATGGCAAGAAATCCTAGCACTTTCCAAGCGGCTATAAATGCGGCCGAGTTAGTGGAAAGGGAAAAAGACCGTCAGCAATCTGAGAGGGCCGGGGAGAAGAGGAAATGGGATGGACCGGGAAATGATGCTCGGAAAGGGAAAGTTTCTAGGCCGGAGCCGCGTGGGAATCGGAGTTTTGGTAGCAAGCCATGTGGCAAGTGTAATCGGATGCATAAAGGAGAGTGTAGGGCGGACTCGGGGTCGTGTTTTCATTGTGGGCTGCCGGGTCACATGTCAAGGGATTGCCCGCAGAAACCGGGTTGTTTCCAGTGTGGGTCAATGGATCATAAACGGTATAACTGTCCCAAGCTTAGGAGAGGGGGATCGGATCAGTTTGGGAATCTCCAGGGGGTGCAAGGGGTGGAGAAGAGGGAAGAACCGGCACGCGCGAAGGGTCGTGCATTTCGTATGACAGCGGATGAGGCAGAGGAAACTCCGGATGTCGTGACAGGTACCTTTTTGGTGAACTCTTTATGTGCCAATGTGTTATTTGATTCGGGGGCGAATCGCTCCTTTGTATCTCCTGCTTTCATAAAACGTTTGGGGGTGAGGCCTAAGCGTTTGGGTAGTGCCATAGAAGTGGAGACCGCCGATGACAACGTGGTACTAGTTAGTAGTGTGGTGGAAGGGTGTTGTATAGACATAGAAGGGAGTTTGATACCGATAAGTTTGTACCCTATGCCGATGGGAGGGTTTGATGTAGTGTTGGGAATGGATTGGCTGGCTAAAAATAATGCTACCATCGTTTGCAACAAAAAGTTGATTCGTGTGCATTTGCCGGGTAAGGGAATGGTAGTGATTTATGGGAACCGTCGAGATAGGAAGTCTAATCTTATTTCCTTGGTTAAGGCTACTAAATGTCTAAGGAAGGGATGTCAGAGTTACCTAGCTTATGTGGTGGATGCAAAGAAAGAAAAGCGCGAAGTAAGAGATGTACCAATAGTGGGTGAATACCCGGAGGTGATTCCGGACGATTTGTGCGAACTACCACCGGACCGCCAAATCGAGTTCCGAATCGACCTGGTGCCAGGAGCCACACCAATAGCTCGTGCACCATATCGATTGGCACCCTCCGAGATGAAGGAGATGATGACCCAACTCCAAGAGTTGCTAGACAAGGGGTTCGTGAGACCGAGTACCTCGCCGTGGGGTGCGCCAGTGCTTTTTGTGAAGAAGAAGGATGGGACTATGAGGATGTGTATCGATTACCGCGAACTCAACAAAGTTACGGTCAAGAACAAGTATCCGCTCCCCAGGATTGACGACTTGTTCGACCAGTTGCAAGGAGCTAGCTACTTTTCAAAGATAGATCTGAGATCAGGGTACCACCAACTCAAGGTACGAGGAGAAGATATTCCAAAGACGGCTTTTCGAACCCGATACGGTCATTACGAGTTTTTAGTGATGCCGTTCGGATTAACGAATGCCCCCGCCGCGTTCATGGATTTGATGAATAGGGTGTGTCAACCCTGTTTAGATAAATTCGTGATCGTCTTCATAGATGATATTCTCGTCTACTCGAAGTCGGAGAAAGAGCATAGGGAGCATTTGAGAGCTGTGCTAGAATTGTTAAAGCGGGAGAAACTCTATGCCAAATTTTCGAAGTGCGAATTCTGGCTTCGAGAGGTGCAGTTTTTGGGACATGTGGTGACCCAGAGTGGAATCAAGGTGGACCCGGCAAAGGTAGAAGCTATCAAGAACTGGGAACCGCCCAGAACGCCGTCCGAAGTCCGTAGTTTCCTTGGGTTAGCGGGGTATTATCGGAAGTTCATCAAAGACTTCTCGAAAATTGCTACTCCGTTGACTTCTTTGACCAAGAAGAGCACCAAGTTCAATTGGACCGAAGGGCAAGAAGAAGCCTTCCAAAGGTTAAAAGAAATGTTGAGCGAGGCTCCGATTCTAACCTTACCCGAAGGAACGGAAGACTTTGTGGTGTACAGCGACGCCTCTAAGTTGGGCTTGGGGTGTGTCTTGATGCAGCGTGGTAAAGTGATCGCTTATGCGTCCCGTCAATTGAAGGAGCATGAGAAGCGATACCCCACCCATGATTTAGAACTGGCGGCCGTTGTTTTCGCCTTAAAGATTTGGAGGCACTATTTGTATGGGACGAGGTGTAAGATCTTCACTGATCACAAAAGCCTTCGTCACATCTTCGATCAGAAAGAGCTAAACATGAGGCAACGCCGGTGGATGGAATTGTTGTCGGACTACGATTGCGAGATTGAGTACCATCCCGGAAAAGCTAATGTAGTGGCGGACGCCTTGAGCCGTAAAGAAAGAGGAGAAGCCTCGAAGATCATAGCCTTAAGGGCTGAGGTCACATTTAATCTGCTGGGTGAAATAAAGAAATGGCAAGGGGAAGCTTCTGCGGTTGAGAACCTCAAGAAAGAGCGGATGGTGGGAAACGTGAACTCCCTAGTAGAAGATAGCCGAGGACTGAAATGCCTCAACGGTCGAGTATGGGTTCCGAAGTTGGGGAACGTGAGGAAGTTGATACTAGAGGAGGCTCACAGGTCAAAGTACTCCATCCATCCAGGGACGAACAAGATGTTTGGTGATTTGCGGCAAGACTATTGGTGGCCGGGTATGAAGAAGGATATAGCTTACTTCGTGGAAAGGTGTGACACTTGTCTAAGGGTGAAGGTAGAGCACCAACGACCGTACGGAAAACTCCAACCCTTGGATATTCCGGTATGGAAGTGGGATCAAATTGCGATGGATTTCGTGACAAAGTTGCCTAGAACTCCAAAGGGCTTCGATGCCATCTGGGTAATTGTAGATCGACTCACCAAGTCGGCGCATTTCCTTCCAATAAAGGAATCATACCCGATGGAGAAATTGGCAAAGTTGTACATCGACGAGATAGTGACTCGTCATGGGGTGCCATCGTCAATAGTCTCAGATCCTGATAGTCGATTCACGTCGACGTTTTGGAGGAGCTTTCAACGAGAAATGGGGTCTCAAATCAAGATGAGCACCGCATATCATCCGCAGACTGATGGCCAGAGTAAGCGGACCATCCAGACCCTGGAAGACATGTTGAGGGCTTGCGCTTTAGATTTTCAGGGTTCGTGGGAGAACCACCTGCCGTTGATCGAGTTTGCGTATAACAATAGTTATCATGCAAGCATTAAAGCCGCTCCTTACGAGATACTCTACGGTAGGAAGTGTCGGACGCCCCTTTGTTGGAACGAGGTCGGAGAGAAACAACTGGTTGGACCCGAAATAGTACAGTTGACGGCCGACAAGATCGACCAGGTTAGGGAAAGGCTGAAGGTTGCTCGTGACCGACAGAAGAGTTATGCCGACAAGAGGCGTAAGGATATCGAGTTCCAAGTTGGGGATAAGGTAATGCTAAAAGTATCCCCTTGGAAAGGAGTAATCAGATTCGGGAAGAGGGGAAAGTTGAGCCCCCGCTATATAGGACCGTTCAAGATCATTGAGCGCGTCGGAGAAGTTGCTTATAAGTTGGAATTGCCAGTAGAATTGCAAAGAATTCATAATACCTTTCACGTGTCGAATCTGAGGAAATGCTTGGCGGACGTCGAAATGGCAATACCCCTGCACGAAGTCCAGATTGATGAGAAACTGAACTTTGTGGAGGAGCCCGAAGCTATCACCGACCGTAAGGTTCGAAGAACAAGGAACAAAGAGATTAGTCTAGTCAGAGTGTTGTGGCGTTTCCACAAAGGGAGTGAGGCAACATGGGAAACTGAGACCGATATGAGGGCCAGATACCCGCACCTTTTCAGTGATGAGATTCCGGGGACGGAATCCTGTTAAGGGGGAGGTGATGTAACACCCCATATTTCTCTTGTGGCCTTTTTGGATAAATAAAGACTTTTGGGGAGCCCATTGTGTTGGTTTTGAAAATTCTGTGGCAAATGTGTGAAGAGGAAAAAGTTAAGCTAAATAAAACCCTCCAAAAACCCTCATTTGGTTCATTTCTGGCGGCTGAGAAGTATTGGAGAGGAGGAGGAGCTCAAGAATTCCTCCATTGAAGGTTTGGGGAGGTGATTAAGCTAGAGATTGAAGGATTTGGCTGCAAAGGTATACTCTCATCTTCATCTCTTTAATTTGTCTTAGATTTGGGGCTTAGATATGTGTTTCCAGATTCAATCTCTTGTTCTCTTATTGTATTGATGATAGAATCAATTGGAAGGGTGGGTTGGAGAAATCCCTTGAGGAGTTTGTGGGCTCTTGGTGATATTCCACCTTTCCAATGGAGATTGTAGGTTTTGTCCTTCCTTTTGGGTTTTATGACTGAAATATTGGTTTGGGAGAGCTAGAGCTGATTTGGGAATGTTTGAGGATGAGAAATCTTTGGATTTGGGAAGAAATCTCGTGCAGGAAAAAGTGTGTCCAGAGGCCCGCGCCGATGGCCGCGCCGATGGACCGGCGCCAGCATCGGCGCCAGGCTCTGTTTCATGTTTTTTCGTTTTTGCTTCGTTGGTCGTTTGGGCTTGGGTTCGAGGTTTGGTTTAGGGGATTGCCTTAGGACAGTATGGGGAATGTTTTAGAACATAATGGGGAGTCTAATACCTCATTTGTTAAACCCAATTCAGGTGATCGTTTGGCGAATAAGTGAGCTTCGAGTAGGGTGTCTTTTAGCCGAGTATCAGGTGAGTTCCCTTATGCATTATTTCTATCTTTTAAAATGAATTGCGAAGAATTGATATGACTGAAAATGAGTTTACTTGATCATCATGAATCTTATGTTTTCTCATGCATGAAAAGTGTTATTTTACAAGTGGAAGGAGGATATTCCTCGAGTAAGTTTTAAAGCATGTTTTAAATGTTTATGTTTGTGGTAGAGTCGGGTTACACAGTGGAGGACCCCCGAGTTGCCGCCCCTGGCTTTGTAAGGTGATGAGTTGCCGTCCCTGGCTTTGTAAGGTGATGAGTTGCCGTCCCTGGCTTTGTAAGGTGATGAGTTGCCGTGCCTGGCTTTGTAAGGTGTTATTGGTCCGTACCACTGTGTATACCCTTGTTTGAGCTCAAACTTGTTAAGTGTTATTTGCATGGAAAAGTGTTTTTCTTTAAATGTTTTGCAGCTACGCTTTAGGAGGGAATTCACTAGACCTTATGGTCTAACCCTCGCTTTCAAAACTTTAAAACCATTTTTAGGAAAGGGTGGCTTAGGTACTTCGTCTAAGGGTAAAGAGAAGGCTTGAGGTGAAGGTGCGAGGTTAAAGACCGTCAAGTCTCATTTTTTGTTTAGTTAACATCTCGGTTGTATTTGCTTGTGGACCTTAATCAATGTATTTTACATTGGAGTTTATGATGTAATTGGGACCCTTTTTGGGCTTTTGGCTTTAATATTATGTTATAAGATTTTGGGTTGTTACAAATGGTATCAGAGCCGTAGTTTAAGGGATTTAGGTGACCGATTGGGCCTAGACTTAAACTTTGGAGTAGGGACACAACCGAGATATAGGATGACCATAGGAGGAGACATAAGCGGTTTAAGTGGAATGGGGTGTCGAGGATCATCATGTGAGGTAAATTGGGAATTATACCTGGCCAATATAATTTCGAATTTACAGGCACGTGGGGATACTTGAATTACCTCAAGGGAGTGATACTGGTATTAAGTGTTTGTTTTATGTGTTTTGTATCAGTTTCGTCATGACTGGAAGATCGACAAGGAGCAGGTCTGTGCCGAGTGTAAGAATGGTTCCATCGGAGGAGGTTCAAGTGGACGAACTCGTGGTTCCCCCGAGGGCGCCGGCTGCCCGGGGTAGAGGAAGAGGTCGTGGAAGGGGGCGTGAGACCATTCCACGTAGAGCTACTACCAATGTGGAGGGTACTCGCCCAAAGAAGAAAACTCCGGCTGCTCGTCGAACTAAGAGTGTTGAGGCACCGTCCGATCGGGAAAAGTCTCATCGAGAGGGCTCGGCAGCGGAGAATCGCGCCTTTGTGACTCAAGAGGCATTCGCCACCGAAATGTTGAAGCTACAGGAAAAGTTAGACCGGTGGATGAATCATCATGATGTTTCGGCAGCGGGAAGTAAAGAGAACAGTGAGAGTAAGGCAGTCACCGAATTGTCTAGTCCGCTTCCCACGGAAGTTGGTAGCCACAAACAATCCACGACGCTAGTAGTGAACGAGTCGGCAGCTAGAGGATGTAGTCACAAAGCATTCTCATCTTGCAAACCTCCTACCTTTCAGGGAGAATGCGACCCGGTACTAGCCATAAAGTGGGTTCGAGAAATGGAGTTGGTCTTTGACATTTGTAAGTGTGCCGAAGAGGACAAGGTGATCTACGCCCTGTCTATGTTGAAGTCGGAGGCCATCTTTTGGTGGGATGCCGAAACCGGGGGTTTGGGATCGTCGGTGGCCAAGACCATGAAATGGGAGGAATTCATGAGGAGATTCAAGGCTCAGTTTTGCCCTCTAGCGGCGATTAAGAAGTTGGAAGAGGAGTTCTTGAACCTAGCTCAAGGGGACTCGACCGTGAGAGAGTACACTTCCAAGTTCATTGAGAAAGCTCGTTTTGCGGAGTTGTATGTCCCAACCGAGGAGCGTCGAGTAGAAAGGTACCTCTATGGATTGAAGGGCAGTATTCGGGAATTGGTAATGGCAAGAAATCCTAGCACTTTCCAAGCGGCTATAAATGCGGCCGAGTTAGTGGAAAGGGAAAAAGACCGTCAGCAATCTGAGAGGGCCGGGGAGAAGAGGAAATGGGATGGACCGGGAAATGATGCTCGGAAAGGGAAAGTTTCTAGGCCGGAGCCGCGTGGGAATCGGAGTTTTGGTAGCAAGCCATGTGGCAAGTGTAATCGGATGCATAAAGGAGAGTGTAGGGCGGACTCGGGGTCGTGTTTTCATTGTGGGCTGCCGGGTCACATGTCAAGGGATTGCCCGCAGAAACCGGGTTGTTTCCAGTGTGGGTCAATGGATCATAAACGGTATAACTGTCCCAAGCTTAGGAGAGGGGGATCGGATCAGTTTGGGAATCTCCAGGGGGTGCAAGGGGTGGAGAAGAGGGAAGAACCGGCACGCGCGAAGGGTCGTGCATTTCGTATGACAGCGGATGAGGCAGAGGAAACTCCGGATGTCGTGACAGGTACCTTTTTGGTGAACTCTTTATGTGCCAATGTGTTATTTGATTCGGGGGCGAATCGCTCCTTTGTATCTCCTGCTTTCATAAAACGTTTGGGGGTGAGGCCTAAGCGTTTGGGTAGTGCCATAGAAGTGGAGACCGCCGATGACAACGTGGTACTAGTTAGTAGTGTGGTGAAAGGGTGTTGTATAGACATAGAAGGGAGTTTGATACCGATAAGTTTGTACCCTATGCCGATGGGAGGGTTTGATGTAGTGTTGGGAATGGATTGGCTGGCTAAAAATAATGCTACCATCGTTTGCAACAAAAAGTTGATTCGTGTGCATTTGCCGGGTAAGGGAATGGTAGTGATTTATGGGAACCGTCGAGATAGGAAGTCTAATCTTATTTCCTTGGTTAAGGCTACTAAATGTCTAAGGAAGGGATGTCAGAGTTACCTAGCTTATGTGGTGGATGCAAAGAAAGAAAAGCGCGAAGTAAGAGATGTACCAATAGTGGGTGAATACCCGGAGGTGATTCCGGACGATTTGTGCGAACTACCACCGGACCGCCAAATCGAGTTCCGAATCGACCTGGTGCCAGGAGCCACACCAATAGCTCGTGCACCATATCGATTGGCACCCTCCGAGATGAAGGAGATGATGACCCAACTCCAAGAGTTGCTAGACAAGGGGTTCGTGAGACCGAGTACCTCGCCGTGGGGTGCGCCAGTGCTTTTTGTGAAGAAGAAGGATGGGACTATGAGGATGTGTATCGATTACCGCGAACTCAACAAAGTTACGGTCAAGAACAAGTATCCGCTCCCCAGGATTGACGACTTGTTCGACCAGTTGCAAGGAGCTAGCTACTTTTCAAAGATAGATCTGAGATCGGGGTACCACCAACTCAAGGTACGAGGAGAAGATATTCCAAAGACGGCTTTTCGAACCCGATACGGTCATTACGAGTTTTTAGTGATGCCGTTCGGATTAACGAATGCCCCCGCCGCGTTCATGGATTTGATGAATAGGGTGTGTCAACCCTGTTTAGATAAATTCGTGATCGTCTTCATAGATGATATTCTCGTCTACTCGAAGTCGGAGAAAGAGCATAGGGAGCATTTGAGAGCTGTGCTAGAATTGTTAAAGCGGGAGAAACTCTATGCCAAATTTTCGAAGTGCGAATTCTGGCTTCGAGAGGTGCAGTTTTTGGGACATGTGGTGACCCAGAGTGGAATCAAGGTGGACCCGGCAAAGGTAGAAGCTATCAAGAACTGGGAACCGCCCAGAACGCCGTCCGAAGTCCGTAGTTTCCTTGGGTTAGCGGGGTATTATCGGAAGTTCATCAAAGACTTCTCGAAAATTGCTACTCCGTTGACTTCTTTGACCAAGAAGAGCACCAAGTTCAATTGGACCGAAGGGCAAGAAGAAGCCTTCCAAAGGTTAAAAGAAATGTTGAGCGAGGCTCCGATTCTAACCTTACCCGAAGGAACGGAAGACTTTGTGGTGTACAGCGACGCCTCTAAGTTGGGCTTGGGGTGTGTCTTGATGCAGCGTGGTAAAGTGATCGCTTATGCGTCCCGTCAATTGAAGGAGCATGAGAAGCGATACCCCACCCATGATTTAGAACTGGCGGCCGTTGTTTTCGCCTTAAAGATTTGGAGGCACTATTTGTATGGGACGAGGTGTAAGATCTTCACTGATCACAAAAGCCTTCGTCACATCTTCGATCAGAAAGAGCTAAACATGAGGCAACGCCGGTGGATGGAATTGTTGTCGGACTACGATTGCGAGATTGAGTACCATCCCGGAAAAGCTAATGTAGTGGCGGACGCCTTGAGCCGTAAAGAAAGAGGAGAAGCCTCGAAGATCATAGCCTTAAGGGCTGAGGTCACATTTAATCTGCTGGGTGAAATAAAGAAATGGCAAGGGGAAGCTTCTGCGGTTGAGAACCTCAAGAAAGAGCGGATGGTGGGAAACGTGAACTCCCTAGTAGAAGATAGCCGAGGACTGAAATGCCTCAACGGTCGAGTATGGGTTCCGAAGTTGGGGAACGTGAGGAAGTTGATACTAGAGGAGGCTCACAGGTCAAAGTACTCCATCCATCCAGGGACGAACAAGATGTTTGGTGATTTGCGGCAAGACTATTGGTGGCCGGGTATGAAGAAGGATATAGCTTACTTCGTGGAAAGGTGTGACACTTGTCTAAGGGTGAAGGTAGAGCACCAACGACCGTACGGAAAACTCCAACCCTTGGATATTCCGGTATGGAAGTGGGATCAAATTGCGATGGATTTCGTGACAAAGTTGCCTAGAACTCCAAAGGGCTTCGATGCCATCTGGGTAATTGTAGATCGACTCACCAAGTCGGCGCATTTCCTTCCAATAAAGGAATCATACCACTGTAAAATTGTAAATCATGATATACATTTGGGTTTGAATGTTCATTTATAGTATAGTACATTACTACATCCAAATATTCATCAATAATACAGAAATATGTAAACATCATATTCACTTCTTTTAGGTTATTTTAAACCGAAGTGGTTTTTAATTTTATACACTAATTGCACTTAAATTCAATAATCAATTTATCAATATGCCCTTTATAGTACTTGGGTGTTGGTTTTTCTAGCTAGAATGGGCAATTATAACATATTCTAAATTAGAGTCTTTGGATGATATCATATTTTCTTATGTTAAACCCAATTCAGGTGATCGTTTGGCGAATAAGTGAGCTTCGAGTAGGGTGTCTTTTAGCCGAGTATCAGGTGAGTTCCCTTATGCATTATTTCTATCTTTTAAAATGAATTGCGAAGAATTGATATGACTGAAAATGAGTTTACTTGATCATCATGAATCTTATGTTTTCTCATGCATGAAAAGTGTTATTTTACAAGTGGAAGGAGGATATTCCTCGAGTAAGTTTTAAAGCATGTTTTAAATGTTTATGTTTGTGGTAGAGTCGGGTTACACAGTGGAGGACCCCCGAGTTGCCGCCCCTGGCTTTGTAAGGTGATGAGTTGCCGTCCCTGGCTTTGTAAGGTGATGAGTTGCCGTCCCTGGCTTTGTAAGGTGATGAGTTGCCGTGCCTGGCTTTGTAAGGTGTTATTGGTCCGTACCACTGTGTATACCCTTGTTTGAGCTCAAACTTGTTAAGTGTTATTTGCATGGAAAAGTGTTTTTCTTTAAATGTTTTGCAGCTACGCTTTAGGAGGGAATTCACTAGACCTTATGGTCTAACCCTCGCTTTCAAAACTTTAAAACCATTTTCAGGAAAGGGTGGCTTAGGTACTTCGTCTAAGGGTAAAGAGAAGGCTTGAGGTGAAGGTGCGAGGTTAAAGACCGTCAAGTCTCAGTTTTTGTTTAGTTAACATCTCGGTTGTATTTGCTTGTGGACCTTAATCAATGTATTTTACATTGGAGTTTATGATGTAATTGGGACCCTTTTTGGGCTTTTGGCTTTAATATTATGTTATAAGATTTTGGGTTGTTACATTACCGGATAACTCGCTTACCGGATTCCCAAGCTATCCGGACGACTAACTCGTCCGGGAACTTACGCTATCCGGGACTCACCCGATAACTACTCAATCAAGACTGTGCTATCCGGCAACCTGCACAGGTACGCTTACCGGACGCGAGTCTGCTGCGTGATTGGGTGCGAAATCCAAAGATAAGCCCAACCAAACTTGATTTCTCAACAAGGGATGCATCACTACAACATTTAACCCTTACTTAACCGTTTCATGGCTGCTTAAACACATAGATGATATCTAATCCCCACATAATGTATCATTTTCAACTCTTTTAATCAAAACCCCAAGTTACCAATCCCAGAAGAGAATCTATGAACAAGAATTGAAATAGGAGATTACCTTGTATAAATTTGTGTAGAATCAGACTCCAAATTCCCCTTTCTTTTCCAATTTGATGATTGATGGTGTTATTCCTTCTTCAATTGCAATGGAACCCAACCTTCTCATTTTCTCTTCTCTTTCTCTCTAGCCGACACCCACACACACAATGAACAACTTCTAGGGTTTTGTGCCCTTTTGTGGGTTTTTATATCTTTCATAAATTGCCAAAAAGTCCCTCAACTTAAACTTTCAATTTTTAAACATTAGCCACCAAACTTTTACACTTGCTAGAAAATCCCGGTTGTTACATATCAGAGTCGTGAACCACACAGGTGTGCTTGCGAGGACATTGGGCTTCCAAATGGGTAGATTGTGAGATTTCACATTGGTTGGGAAGGGGTATACAAGTTGTCATATAACTTATAAGGGATTAGATATCTCCTCACATTTTAGAATCGTGAGTACATGTGTGAATAAAACAGACAATATCTAGTATCTTTGATTGGAGAATTGCAATTCAAAGTTGTGGTTTAATAGGGCAAAATTATTTGGTATTTAACCGGTCCTGAGTTTGAAAATAAGATTCAATACTTGAATTGATTCTTTCAGTCCTAATGGGTCTTTGATCGATCTATTTTTAATCTTTATTTGTATACAACATTTTTCCTGACCTACTATAGTTTTTATGTGTGTATTTATTTTATTTTAAACGTAAATCATATAAAAAAAATCAATTACATAGTAACTTAGATACAAAATTTGATTATTATAGACATGGTTTTGAATATTCCACCGAACTTGTAAAAAATATCACCCGTCAACATATAAAATCCTATGAACGTTTGATTAAAAAAACGGAAATAGGCAAAATAAAATGACAAAAATTAGCCATTTTATTATAGACCAATCAATAATATTTTATAGAGTAAATTACATTTTTAGTCCCTGTGGTTTGTTGAAAACTTCTATTTTCATCCTTATTGTTTTGAAATTACGATTTCCATCTTTATGGTTTATAATTCATCACCTTTTTTATCCTTATGATTTAAATTTTATTGCTATTTTCATCCCTATGGTTTACAATTCATTTCTATTTCAGTCCTTCATACTTAAAAGTAGTGTTTTGGTCAGGGACGAAAATATAAATGAATTGCAAACCATAGGGATGAAAACTGAAATTTCAAAACCACAGAGACAAAACCTGCAACTTTTAGAAAACCACAGGGACCAAAAACGTAATTTACTCTATTTTATAATTTAAACACCTCAATCAAACAATATATTTTCCACAAAATAACGTGTTTTCATGGAAGCTCAATTATCAATTATTTATGGAGATGAAAAGAATCCCGCGGGGGGGGGGGGGGGGGGGGGACCGTAGCCATTGTCGGTTTCAATAAAGATTTGAATGAAAATGATAATATAGGCCCGCGTAATTGCTACTCTCCTTCCTAGTGCGCTAACAGTGATATTTTCTTTTGGACCAAGTCAAAAAACAGACCCTTAATTATTCTGTTAAATGATTATTGTGATTTTAAAAGTAAAAAATAATTAACCATATATATTAACTAATTAACCGATTCACATATGAACTAATTAAATGTAGGCTCATATGTGAATCAGTTGAACCAATTAACATATCCACATATGAATTTTTGTGATTTACACATGAACTAATTAACTGATTCACATATGTGAATCACACAGATTCAAATATGAACTCGTCCCGCGTAGTTTACGAAACTACTTCTCTATCTTCTGCAGACCATGCGAGAAATTATCCGATGTTTCTCAGTCAAAGCCGCAAATGTTGATCAGGTGAAAACTATAATCAATTCTCTATTTCTCTCACACTTAGCATTTCTCATTTGAACATCTCCATATATATATATATTTTCAACGGAAAACCACCTT
The DNA here is from genome assembly GCA_033807775.1 of Saussurea involucrata. Taxonomy (NCBI): domain Eukaryota; kingdom Viridiplantae; phylum Streptophyta; class Magnoliopsida; order Asterales; family Asteraceae; genus Saussurea; species Saussurea involucrata. The sequence goes on from CM066323.1 coordinate 7,828,126, forward strand.
AATCTTACCTCATTTACAACAATATTTTTCAATTAAAAAAATCCTCACCCTTTTATTTTTATTCATAAACAAACTAAAATATAATAAAAAATCGAGCGAAATAAAGGGTGAGGATTTTTTTAATTGAAAAAATATTGTTGTAAAAGTTTATATTTTTTGAAAAAATATTAAATAAAAATTATATTGTAAATGTTCATTTTTTTCTCTCGAAAATATCTAATCTATGTATGTATATATATGTGTGTATAACTGTATACAGGTGATGTATATTTTTCCAAAAGAGGATATATTAAATAAAAATAAACTTAAAATGTATTAATATATATATATATATAATTAATTTAATAAACATAAATTATAAAAAAATTTAACAATTTTTACTTTTTAAATATAATTGTGGATTTGGTCCCTGTGATTTACATGGTTATTATGAAATTAATCCTTCAAGTAAAGACAAGAAAGAAAAAGGACGAAAATGTCCTCACTAATAACAGAGGAACTGGATGGCCGTTAGAGGAAGGACCAATCGGTTACAAAAATTCAAACGACGAGTCCTAATTTGTAATAAACGAAGTTTATGGATCATTTTCGTAACGATTTTCAAACCATAAGGACCAAATCCGTATTTTACCTAATAAATATATAATTGCTAATTTTTCATGATATTGTTTTAGTTGATATTTGTATATAATATTTTTTTAATAAAATTGAAAAATTATATGAATAATTCGTTGAAAATAAGATGAAAATGTTGGATGAATTAAATTTAATCAAATGCTTAACTAACAGTAATAAAATTATATTGTTTTCTTTTGTTTAAAAGCATATTTATAAACAGTTTCAAATAAGTTAGAATGGATTAACTTATTCAAAACAATTTATTTGTGATGGAAAAAAGTCATAAGCACTTTCCTTTTTCTAATTCAAACACTAAAAAGTATTTTAGTTAATTTCTCCATTTGTAACTTCTAGACGGACAAAGTAGGTGGCATATTTTTTTAATTTGGAGTTTTATCTGCTTTGTAAGTTGCAAATTACATTTTTAAGTAATAATAATTTATTCAATAAACTAGATATGTACCCGTGCGCGATGCGGCGCGAAGTATCTCGAATCTAAAACCGAGAATTCGAAAAAATAAATTTGTTTCATGTTCATATTTATTCGCTTTTAAATCGCATATTAAATGTATAAAATTAAAGGTCAATATGGTTAATTGGTCAAAAAAATAAAAAATATTCGTTCGATATTGGGGTCTTCAAACCCATAACATTTGTGCTCATTTCAAATTTGAAGGTTTTGATGAACGGTTATAATGGTATAATTTATAAAAAAAGAAAAACATATTTGTTTAATGTATTTTAGTTTGTGTATGTTGATATGATAAGGATGTAAAATGAAAAATGAAAAATGAAAGAAGAATGGATATAAAGTAAATTAAATAACTAATTATAATGGTATAAAGTATAATTTAAAAATAAAAAAATAATTTTATTTTTAATTATCATGTTGAACATTAGAGGTTTTAAAACTTTTAAACTCGTACATGATGTATTGAAATTTATATTTCTTAAAAATTCAAGAATAACCGTAACTGGAATTATTTTTAAAAAAGTATCATAGATAAATATAGATAAAAGCGAATAAATGTACAAGTTTAAAAAAATCTTGATACGTCATTCTTGAAAAATCTTGATACGTATTTATGATATTTCACAATATTATTAAGTTAAAAAAATATTCAATAATAAACTTATTTTGAAATTATTGACGAGAATATTGTAATAATATAATTTGTAAATATGCATTTATTAATATGTTTTAGTTAAACTATGATTACGTATTTTTAATATTATAAGGGTATAAAATGAAAATGAATAATGTAAGGGATATAAAACAAATTAATTCGTACATGTTCATGAAATTTAATAATATGATTAAATCCAAAAATATTCAATATTGGGCTTATTTCGAAGATATTGACGAGACGATTACAATGGTGTAATTTGTAAAAAAAGAAAAATGTATTTTTAATGCATTTTAGTTCATATACATTATTTATGTTTATATGATAAGAGTCTAAAATGAAAAATAAAAAAGTAAGGGATTAAAAGTAAACTACATACCTAATTATAAGAGTAGTAAATGTAACGTATAAATTAAAAAAATTGAATTAAGAAGATATTTAAGGAGGAGTGAACGTGTGTGTGCTAATTGAACTTATAATGTAAACTGCATCCAGATACATGTTTAGGCGGGAAAATACTGAAGTCGACTCACCAGAAGTCGACACGTGGCATGCTAGTTACTTATTTATTATATGTATAGATTACCAAAAGTCCAATAATTTATTTAACAAGTTTTGAAATTTCTAATAACTTATTTATTTAAAAAAAATTGTCTAGAAACTTAGGGCCTGTTTGTTAGCAGCTTAATGAGCTTAATGTGACTTATAACTTATTCGGCCAACTATATATGACTGTTTGGTTATGACTTAATGATATAGAAAGTGGCTTATTCATTAAGCTTTTAGGAGGGAGCTTCATGCAGAAAGCCATGTTTTGTCTAAACCTGTCTCTTCCAATTAAAAAACATGTTCCTTACATCTATGAAATAAACCTCCCAAACAAAAACATTTCCAACCTATACAGACAGATTAATCCACACAAACATTTTTATTTATATAAGACTTAATGAAAAGCTAACCAAACAGCCCTTAACCACTTTAAAGATTTTTTTGGGACTTTTCTCTATATAGAACATGTATAAAAAAGAAATAATGTGATTTTTGTACGGTAGAGTCCAATCCTTATCAATTATCACCCAGAGGATATGATTGGTGGCTTGCTGCCAATCTTGACTACGATGCCTTAAAAAAGTGATTTTTTAATGACTTGTTCTAATTTTCTTTTTCAAACAATTAAACTTCATTTTCAATAACATTTTTCATTAAAAAACTACAAGGTTTTGTAGCTTGGTATCTTAAATATAATCCACCTAAGGCTGCAGAGGCGGACCCAGAAATTTGTTCTTACGGTGACACCTTTGATGAGCCTAAAATTTTTTTACATCGTCCGATTTTGTTTTAGCCTAATTCCACCGCTTTGAGAGATTTTTTTTAATTTTTTCTCGATTTCGAGGAACTTTTAAAAAAATCGATTTCAAGAGAACTTTTCGAGTTTTTTTTGGATTTTTGGTTGATTTTAAGAGTTTTTTTGGAATTTTTTGTTGATTTTAAGAGTTTTTTTATACGGTTGCACCATTTAAAACGATACGGTTGCACTCTTCACACGACTAATTTTTTTTACCCTTAGCCGGAAAAACGATACGGTGGCACGTGCCATCGTATGCTTCAAGCTAGGTCCGCCACTGTAAGGCTGTATACCATAAATTAATTGTTTGTAATAATTTATAGTTTTAAATTTATAACACCCGGCCCCATATTAATAACAAAATAATTTTGAAGTGTTAAATAAGTTCAAAGTTGTAGGTTACTGATAATTTTCATCATGGTTTTAATTTGAATTTAAAGTTGTTGTGTCATTTTGTTGTTTTGGGCTTGGACGTTATATTATTGTTGAAGTAGTTAACCGTTTTAGTTTACATGTATATGTCGTGAAAAACACTAGATGATGATTACGAGTCTCATTTGCATGGTCTAAGCAAAGAGGAAAGTTGAAGGAAGCGAATCTCTATATCTGAATTTGTAGATGCATCTACAATTCAAACTTGTGACAGAATTCTAGTCCTTGTATAGTTGCAGATATGAAGAAGACCCTTTGCTTATTAGCAAATTTTGGGCGACAAACTCAAATCTTATAACTACCAAAGAATCCAAGGAAAAATTAAATGAAAACCTCAATTATAATTTCAACATAACATTATCAATCAGCATTTTCATTATATGGAGAACCTTTGCTGGTCATCGGTTCAACATTTGTGTGCGAAAGAATGTAGAAGTACAAAATTGATTTAGAATATATGATACAAATTAGGGGGGAGCATAACCGGGTACCCAACTAAAATTCATGAAACCGGAACCGGCGGTTCCTAGAATGAAGGAACCGGAACCGCTTACATCGATTTTTTATATTTTGGAACCGGAACCGGAAAGACCGGTTCCAGGTATCCAAAGTCATTTTTTTAACAATTCATACAATAAAATTGTAATTTTAAATCTATTGCAAACTATAAAGTACCAACATAAAGTAATAAAAACAACAAATGATGAAAAATAATCCGATAAAAACTAATTATTACATAAATAAATTAGAAACTCTCGAGTATTAAGTCTTGACATCAATAAAACGACTTCCATAACAATTCATGTCTTTAAGTCAAGTCGTCAACACCTCAAATAAACACTTGAATGAAAACGAATAAAACACCTAATAAAGATACAAAACTAATACCACATCATTAATTATTTAAATAGAATAAATATATAAATAGTTTTTATTAAAAATAGTGGGACCGGGTACCTAGCGGGTAACGGTTCCAAAAAATGAGAACCAAAACCGGAACCAGTCTTAATCGGTTCCGTATTTTAGGAACCGAAACAGGAACCAATTACATCGGTTCCGGTTCTGGAACCGGTAGTTCCAGAGCGGTTCCGGTTCCAAAGGCGGGTACCCAGTTCCAATGCTCACCCGTAATACAAATACAGAACGTTAGGAAACTTCGAATCGATTACAGAGCTATTGAATTTTCAGACTAGAGGTTGTTTACGATTCAAAAGGTGTTAAAAAATGAGTAGGTAATTGATATTCATTAATCAAAGAAATTTGATGCATGGTTGAATGCTTTCTAGGAAGACAACAAAATGGGTTAGAAGAAAAGGAGATTGCGAGTAAAATAAGGGACGTTTGACAAATTATTTATATTATTATCAAGACTTGAAATTGATGATATATTAGGTTTTGTTGTCTTCGATAAATTAAATTTTATTTTAATTATCTGATTATTTACGAACCAATTAATCACTTGTAGATAAATAATAGGGAAATTAATTAAAATAGACGAAGTTCAAAATTCGATTACAAAAGTACTCTTTCTCTCTCCCACTTTACAAAACTGCCTAATTTTCTCGCGATTTAACCATCGATTACGGACCCAGTTAAAAAACGAGATAGGTCCGTGATGCACTTCATTTTGTCCGCGATGCACTCCATTATGTTAAAAATGAATGACTCCATATCTCTAAAAATTTGGGTAACCCACCCCACTTCCGCGGTGCACAAAACCCACAAATAATCCAAGTAAAACAATTTGACTATTAAATTAAATAATCCACCCCACTTCCGCGATGCAAGTAAAATGTGGGTTTTGTAAATATTATGTTTTACTTGGGTAACCCACATTATGCAAGTAAAATGTGGGTTTTGTAATTTAATAGTCAAATCTATAAATTTGGGTAACCCACCCCACTTCCGCGATGCACAAAGCCCACAAATTTATGTAATTTAATTTATCTTGAATCTCATCTTCTTCAAATCTCCTTCGCTTCCCGGACAATTATGTAATTCGCGGACAACACACACCAATGTGTCTATTTAATTATGTTGGTCCGCGATTTTCCAATTTTTGTCCGTAATCAATGGTATATTTATCTGGGTCCGTGATCAAGGGTCATATCACGGGGGTATTTTTGTAACCGAATTTTGAACTTCGTCCACTTTAATTAATTTCCCTAAATAATATCATATCTAGTGTAACAATTTTTTATTACTTTATTTAGAATAAACATCGGTACGTTTGACAATTCCAATAAATATTGTATCTAACATTCAAATTGGATTTGTTCTTTTATATTTGTCATTTTATAATAATTTTGGTCCCTCTTTCGGACCGTCGTTAAATCCAATTAAATAAGGGACATTTTGGTCATTTACGTTTTCTTTTCATTTCTATTAAAACCAAAAAAATATTATATTATTATTATTTTGTATTATATATATAATAGGGGACCATTAATGGAAAAAACTAAGTTGTTTGTGTTAACTGTAAGATCCAATCTCAACCATAAATCAAATAATAAATTAGGAAATTAATAAATTTGGTAATTTTGATTTAAAATTTTAATTAGGGGTATTTTAGTTATTTTAAAAATCTCATCTCTCCTCTCTCCTCTCTCCAGCCTCCTCTTTTCGGGCTCCGGTGAACCTTATTTCGGCGAAATACACTGTAATACAAAATACATTGTGATACACACCATGATATAAAATACACTATGATACCCACTGTGATACAAAATCCATTATGATACCCATATACAAAATACACTATGATACCCACTACGATACAAAATACAATGTCATACATACAAGACCCCATTGTAACCCAAAATACAATGTGATACCCAAAATACATACAAGACCCACTGTGACGCCTACCATAATACCATTGTGATACCCATAATGATACCATAGTGATACCCACTCAGTTAATATAAATACTTTGCAATCCAATAATGAAAATCAAAGCTTGATGGAACTAAGTTGATATAACATGCTTTGCATATGAGATGAGGAGGTGGTGGATTTAAGAGATGAGTGAGACTTGGAAAGAAATGGTCAACATAAAAAATGCCTCTATGATTTTAGGCATAGTTTTAGGGATTGAATTGTCAAATACTTAAATTACTAATATAACCTTTATATTTAATTATTATATAAAATTAACAAAATTAAATGATTGGCTCACACTGGATCTCACGGTTATCACAAACTAATTAGTTCTCATTTGATTAGGCCCATATATATATATATATATATATATATAATAAATACAAAACGAGGGACGACCATGGCAGAACACCACTGCCCCTCCCCCTTTTCGCTGAATGCAATGGAAAAACGTGATCAAAATGAAGAAAAACTTCAATTCTAATTAGTTTTGAGTTTAGATCGAGAAGAGTTTTTCAGACGTAGTTTTAGGAAACTTGGACCAGAGGCTCTGGTTAGTCAGACCAGAGGCTCTAGTCAGATTATCTTTGGTCTCACGTATAAGGTATATAAGTAAATCCTCTAGTCACGAATGACCAGAGGTTCTGGTTGGCTATCTCTAGTCGGCTGGTTGTACTCGAGATGTCTAGGTTACATCTTTGATCATGTATGACTAGATCCCTTTGGTATCGTGTAACAAGAGCTCTGGACTTGCACGTACAGAACTCTGATGCATGTATAATCAACCAATGATCTTATCCAAATACAGTTGTAACATTCTAGGACTGTTAGGACCAAAATATCCTATAGTTTAGAAAGTTTTGTAAAGCCCATATTATTAGGGTTTTCATGTCATATGGGCCTATGTATATAATGTGTAGTTTGAGTTCATTTGTAGGTGTGAATACAAAAATGTAGAGTAAGAGAGATTGGGCTTAGAGAGAGAGAGAGAGAGAGAGTTCTTATTGTACTTCAAAGACATATCTAATATGAGTATGACTTTTGTGCTCTAATCTCTCTAATTTGTTCTTAAATTGTATGTAATCTCGGATCTACAGGAATTGTTAATAACTTCCTATGATCGCCATTTCAGTTATTTTTCCTCTTTTTTCGAATGAAGATAATATACTTGCATTATTTGGGACTTACAAAACATTTGAAACTTCAAATACTCTCCTGTAATCTTGCTTTTGTTTTTGTACCTAAATACAAAAGTGTTATTGGTCTTATCCCATATTAAGTTTCGTAAAACCCATACATATGGTCGAAATATCAATTTAAAAAATGAACTCACATGGTTCTCAAATGATCTAGTTATTTGATCAATGTTTTACCCTATTTACCCACCCTGATTTCTAACATGAATTCAAATTTTAAAATTCAAAACAAATAATTACTTATAAACTAAAAAAAACATGTTCAGTTTGTTTTCATTTAATAATTTGTAAACATTAATTAAATGAACGACACGATATTCATTTTACCATTATTTGGTTCTATTTTAGATAGACTTAAATATTTAACTTAAAAAAATATTTAACTGATAAATACTAAATATATAATATTTACATATGGTAATATTTAGGGAATTTAATTAAAATACTCATTTATTGACTTTGAGTATCCAAAATACCTATTTTTTTCAACTTTTGCAAAAATACCCAAAAACCCGATCGTGGGATGAGGCCCACGTGTCCCGCGGTTTCTGCCAAAACGTCCCGCGGAGCCCCCCAACTATGCCCGCGGTGACACTTTTGGCCCCTCCCCGCTATAGCATCCCGCGATAGCCCCGCGACCAGCCAAAAAAAGTTACAATTTTGGTCCTTTTTGCACGAATAAGTATAGGGGTTGAAAGTGTAAATATCAAATGAAATTCACAAAGTTGAGGTGTAGCCGCGGGACTCATCCCTATCTCGCGATCGCGGGATCAACATTTTCAAAAAACACCCAAAGTCAACAAATGAGTATTTTAATTAAATTCCCTAATATTTATGATGTTTATATATAGTATAATAGTAATATTTTCACGTATAGAAAAATGATCGTGTGAGAAATTGATGTTAACGTGAGAAGCGTGAAAATGAATCTGAACCGGTGATCACTTTTAATCAAATACCCTCTCATGAATTGCGGCTTAGAAATAATTGATCTGGTGCATCTTTCATTGAGTTGGTTTGCAAATCACCCGTTTCGAAAAAACTTATCTGTGATGGCTTCAAAGTAAAAGCGGCGTCAACTTCTGAGAGTTATCTTAGGTGGCGTTTGTTTTTTAAGAGTCTTAAGTCTTATTTCACTTCTGATTAATAAGAGGTGGTGCTTTAAGAGGTTATAAGACATTAGGTTACCTTTTCTAATTTCAGACGTATTTTAGACTTAAGAGCCTCTGAAGTCTAAAAAAAACAAACGGTCTGAACGTAAAAACGTCTGGCCGATTCAGACTTCAGAGGTATTAAGAGGTTAAAAAAACCAGCCCCTTAGTCTATCAGATGAATGCCCCTGTTAGGTAGTCATGCATTACAATAGTAACTGTTTGGGTGTATTTAAAAAAAACAGCCCCTTAGTCTATCAGATGAATGCCCCTGTTAGGTAGTCATGCATTACAATAGTAACTGTTTGGGTAAAAAATACACCCTCGACCGACCTGAGGAAATCCCCTCGACATGACCCATGGACTTTGATTACCCTGCCCCCGACCGACAAGGATAATACCCATTATTATCATATCCCCGACATACGTTAAATAACCACTATAGTTGACTTATTGGGTCAATAGTCATCTTACATCTAACGATCGCACGTCACGTGTCGCACGTCGCACATCGCCAGTCACACGTCACTAGTCTTGTGTCGCCAGTTATGACTCACGTCAACAGTCTCCTATCATCGGTGTTATATCGCTCTGGTCCTACGGCAACATCGTCCTGACATCCTGGTCCTACGACCAAATGGTCTTACATCTTGGCGATAGTCGTATGTTCTATAAGACCCACATCCGAGACTTAAGACGGTCGTACGATTATATTAACCGTTAATAGTCAAACATCCTTTTTAATGCAGGTCTTGACCACGAACAGAAAAGGTAAGACACTCGTTATGAACCATATCTTGTATTAAGGTAAGGTCCCGACAAAGACCCAGAAAACATCCGTCGTCCCTCCCGAAAGGTAAGTCGAGAGTTCATCGCGACACTCGACCTCGACGTCGCCTGCTCCGCACGACCGTCGCATAAAGACCATGCGACCTCAACCGAGCTAACACATAATATAACTGTTATGTTTGTTAAAGTGTTTAATGCAGGAGTCAACGTCATTAACAGACAACGACCAGTAACGGACGAGTCATCAAGAGCATTAATGACCCGACAGTGGTTACGAAAACCGCTCATCAATGACATTAAAGCTCCCCAACGGTTACAAGACCAAACATTAAAGCATATTTAAAGCCGCAAAGACTATAAATATGAAGAGGGCAGCTTCACTTTGGGACATCGATCATCGAGCAAAAAACATCTGAAGTAGAACTCGAGAAACACATACTGAAAGTTATCATCTAGCACTGAATTCCAGAATACTACAGCGCATTTAAGGAATAACAGCGGTGAAGAGCTTTCTCTCGAAGAATCAGTCTCGACGCACGACATCAGCTCTCGATCAACAGTTTACACTTTGTATTCACACACGACAAAACACCTGTTTTACACTTTAAACACTTGTACTTTACATTTCGAAGCATTTCCTTCATTTGTATTGCAATCATCGTACGACCGACGCTAGTACCAAGGACATCGCCCATGATTTGCGACCATAGTGCAGCGACGACACCTATTGTCGTCCGCAGGTTTTTTCCTCGATCGAGGTTTTCCTGCGTCATCAAATCCCTTGTCTTATTTATTTTTATCTTCGTCGCACGCTTTGTCGAGAGGTTCCTTTCTTTAGTTGTTAAGTCCACATCGACCTTAAGTTGTCCCTTTGGTGCGATTTTTGGCATTAACAGTTTGGCGCCATCCGTGGGACCCCATCTAGAGAAAATCCTCGACGAAACGTGCACCTTACTAACAGTTTCTTGGAGTTTCCTCTACTTTCATCACAGGAAAATGACGGATAAGGGAAACCCAGAACGAACCGCTATCCCGGTGACTGGAGGATTCAAAAATGCTCAAGGCACTCTCGAATCAATCAATGATTATCGCATGGAAGAAGTCATCCCAGATCAAAGCAAACCTGAGCAAAAAGTCCTCATCGGATCATCCCTCGATCTCAACCTCCGAGAAAAGCTGATATCTTTTTTTGCAGGAATATGCTGTTCCCGATATCATCTCTCACAAGTTCAATGTCGACCCATCGTTCAAGCCTGTCAAACAGAAGCGAACAAATCTTCAAGATCCTGTGATTCAACTTCAATTGGAATCAAATGCGGCTCGAAGCCAGATTCAAACCTTAAAAAAATGCTCCATCAAAATATCGCATGGATCGCATCGTCCGAAGGGCTCGGGGGCTCGGAACGCCCGTCACAAAATAGAAAACACCATATTTCAATTTCAAAAGTCCTTGGAGAAAAAGGCACTTATCGACTCCAAGTTACGGTAACTGTGACATCCCGCTTGGATGGAATATGGTATAAACAACTCTCTATATATACCCTAAGTGTATTCTCCTCGTTCAATTATTATGATCTAACATATGAATGTTGATTTAAGCATCAAAGGATCATTGGTCAAACCAACGACCACCCCCGAATTTACATTGCAGGCTCGCAAGATCATATAAAACGCAGGTCTTACGATTTATATCGTGAGAAACGAAGTCTCTACGACATGCAACTTATAATCGTCAATTAAAGACGACTCGCGTTTTTAATCTTATGATCGCCACTCAAGGCAAACACAGGTTAAAACTTTCGGTCGCCAATAAAAGCGACTCACATGTTGAAATCGCGTGATCGCTAGTCATTACATATGTCGTCAATAAAGACAACTCGTACATTGAAACTCGCAAATCACCAGTCATGATTCCAAGGGACCAGAATACTCAAATCGACGCTTTAGCAAACCTTGCGTCTGCTTTGGTCGAACCAATACTCGATAGCATTCCAATCTGGCGACATCGTCCATCGAAAATGACGATGACATCCAGATGGAAGACCAAGAAGATAATTGGTCGAACGACATCCGAAATCGTCTACGACAATGGATCCCAGTTCATAAGCTACGAGACTCGACCGTTCTGTGAAGACAGCGACATCAAGCTGACGACCTCGACACCCAGGGGCAAGAGATCGAGCGACATTTCAACAAAAACGACGAAGCTAAAGTCTTTCAAGAAGGTGACTACATCCCCTATCAAGTATTACAAAGCACTCAAAAGCTCAACGCAGGTAAACTTTCCACCAAGTAGGAAGGTCCTTATCGTATCTCAGAAGTCGTAGGTAAAAATGCATATCGGCTACAAACCCTCGACAGTCGAGATATTCCACGCATCTGGAATGCAACGCATATGAAAAGGATCGCACGACATTAGTTGCATACGACTTTAGTCTCGCAGGATCGCACGATATATATTGCTAAGTCTATCGTACGACTTTAGTACACTTTCACAGGATCGTACGACATAAACGATCAGGTTTATGACTTGATTATCCTTTCGCAGGAACACATGATTCAAGTTCATCGTATGATCGAATCACACGATCGTAAGGTCTAGCGACCCCACAATCTAAGTTCTTTAACTTAGAAATATTTCACGTTCTGAATGAATGCTTTGATCGCACGCGTTTACGTTTGCTGATACGATTCGAAAATATAAAAGTCTTATGACTTACGTTCTAGTCGTAGTACTACAATGGATGCCCAAGTCGCACGACTTCTTGTTCATTTTTATACTTAATGGATTTTTACAGTCGGCATTACACCTGTCCATGACATGTACGAATCAGGTAAACTTTTTACCGACTATCGCTAAAGCGAAACTTACAACTAGCTAAAAATGCTAGACACAACGTATCATAGGTCTCTAGCGACCGTATCGGATGTAAACGCCAGATCAAAGGTCTTTAACGACCAAATCGGCTCGAGCGCCAGAACATATGTTTCTAAACGACCGTATCGGCTGTAAACGCCAGACCACAGGACCACGTCGACCGAGAACACCAACCCGGCGACATGGACCCCTGTCTCCTCGATAGGAAAGCGTTCCCTGAAAGATGGGAGCAAATATTTCCTTAGATGAGGAAACAACGTCGTCCCGTCTAGGACACCAACAACGTCGTCCCGTCTAGGACACCATCGGCCGATGACCTGTCCCCCTTGTCGGCATACGCTGGGGACAACACCTTAGACACTGGCTTCTTCACTGTCGCCGGAAGCGCCGAACTTGCTGGTGTCGCGTCCATCGCACCAGAACGGCTGGATGACGCCCTCGCCTCTTTAGGCGTAACAACTCTCGACGAAACGTCAGCTCGCGAAGACGGTTTCTTCAGGACTACTGTCCTTGTCTTCTTCAAGATTCCTGACCCAGCTGTCGGGGCATTCTTTCTCCTTTCCCGGCCTCGAAGGGCAAGCACAACTTGCGTCGCCTTCTTTGGCTGACCAAGTCAGTTTTCCTCTGATGATCTTAGCGAAAATAACACGTCTCCGTAGCAACGCATTTTACTTTAGTGCGAGATCTGAAATTCCAATGGCTTTGAAATTCAGATCTCGGGGGGCTAACTGTTTGGGTAAAAAATCACACCCTCGACCGACCTGAGGAAATCCCCTCGACATGACCCATGGACATTGATTACCCTGCCCCCGACCGACAAGGATAATACCCATTATTATCATATCCCCGACATACGTTAAATAACCACTATAGTTGACTTATTGGGTCAGTAGTCATCTTACATCTAACGATCGCACGTCACGTGTCGCACGTCGCACATCGCCAGTCACACGTCACTAGTCTTGTGTCGCCAGTTATGACTCACGTCGACAGTCTCCTATCATCGGTGTTATATCGCTCTGGTCCTACGGCAACATCGCCCTGACATCCTGGTCCTACGACCAAATGGTCTTACATCTTGGCGATAGTCGTATGTTCTATAAGACCCACATCCGAGACTTAAGACGGTCGTACGATTATACTAACCGTTAACAGTCAAACATCCTTTTTAATGCAGGTCTTGACCACGAACAGAAAAGGTAAGACACTCGTTATGAACCATATCTTGTATTAAGGTAAGGTCCCGACAAAGACCCAGAAAACATCTGTCGTCCCTCCCGAAAGGTAAGTCGAGAGTTCATCGCGACACTCGACCTCGACGTCGCCTGCTCCGCACGACCGTCGCATAAAGACCATGCGACCTCAACCGAGCTAACACATAATATAACTGTTATGTTTGTTAAAGTGTTTAATGCAGGAGTCAACGTCATTAACAGACAACGACCAGTAACGGACGAGTCATCAAGAGCATTAATGACTCGACAGTGGTTACGAAAACCGCTCATTAATGACATTAAAGCTCCCCAGCGGTTACAAGACCAAACATTAAAGCATATTTAAAGCCGCAAAGACTATAAATATGAAGAGGGCAGCTTCACTTTGGGACATCGATCATCGAGCAAAAAACATCCGAAGCAGAACTCGAGAAACACATACTGAAAGTTATCATCTAGCACTGAATTCCAGAATACTACAGCACATTCAAGGAATAACAGCGGTGAAGAGCTTTCTCTCGAAGAATCAATCTCGACGCACGACATCAGCTCTCGATCAACAGTTTACACTTTGTATTCACACACGACAAAACACCTGTTTTACACTTTAAACACTTGTACTTTACATTTCGAAGCATTTCCTTCATTTGTATTGTAATCATCGTACGACCGACGCCAGTACCAAGGACATCGCCCCTGATTGGCGACCATAGTGCAACGACGACACCCATTGTCGTCCGTAGGTTTTTTCCTCGATTGAGGTTTTTCCTGCGTCATCAAATCCCTTGTCTCATTTATTTTTATCTTCGTCGCACGCTTTGTCGAGAGGTTCCTTTCTTTAGTTGTTAAGTCCACATCGACCTTAAGTTGTCCATTTGATGCGATTTTTGGCATTAACAGTAACTCCCAATTCTTTGACAAATATAACCCTTTTTCATCATATCTTCGCATGTACCCACAGTAGCATTTAAGTAATGCCATTTGATTTCACCTGTTTCAGCTTGTGCTTTAAAAATAGCTTCGTCACAAAATAAGAAACTGTAACACCCTCAAATTTGAAATTGTAACACCCTCAAATCAAAATCACAATTTCGAATTGAAACTTACAATTTCACCCCCTATACTTATTTACTTATTTTACTTTATACCTTTTACTTTCATAATTTAAATTTACATTTAACACATATAATCGTTTATCAACTAAAATACGTTAAAAATACGTTTTAATTTTAACAAGTTACACCATTGTAATCGTCTCTTCGATACGTTCGAAATGAGCCCAATCTTGAATTTTTTTGAATTTATATATTTTAATATATATCATATACACTACATCAAAATATTTTTAATATTTACAATTTATACCTTTATAGTTAATTATTTAATTTACGGTACTCTTAGGTAGCGTTTGGTACGCATACTAGATGGGACGGGACGGAACTGGACGAGACGGAACTGGATGGGACGGGACGGGACTGAACTGAAGGAGATAATTTTAATCTAAGTTACGTTGGAAATACATCGATCATTTTGTGCATACTCTCTAACTGCAAATACTTCAGCTCCAAACACACATGAATCATCATTCGCCAAATACCCATTTTCACAATTCTTAAATGAGTCCAGTGATACCGACTTGTCAAAACCCCATTTAATATTATTCTCGTGAAACCTTCTCCTACTGCCATTCACGATATCTGTAAACATATTCAAATAATAATAATTTAAAACGATTTAATGAATTAGTTAATATATGATTATTATGTTAATGCGATAGGAGTGTAAAACAAAATTGAAAAAAAAATAAGAGATGTACCATAAATTAAATAATTAACTATAAGGGTATGAATTTTAAATATAAAAAATATTTTTTTATGTAGTGTATAATTGTATATGATATATATTAAAATATATAAATCCAAAAAAATTCAAGATTGGGCTCATTTCGAACGTATCGAAGAGACGATTATAATGGTGTAATTTGTTAAAATTAAAACGTATTTTTTTAACGTATTTTAGTTAATAAACGATTATATGTGTTAAATGTAAAATTAAAATAATGAAAGTAAAAGGTATAAAGTAAATTTAGTAAATAAGTATAGGGGTTGAAAGTGTAACATTTTATTTTAAATTCGTAAAATTGGACGAAAGCGGGGGGTGAAGAGTGAAAGCGGCGGTGAACAGTGTCAAACGCGGGTCAAATTTTCAAAAATGGTCCCTGGAATTTTTCAAAATTGGTCCCTTGCAATTGAAAAGTCACAAAAATAATCCCATCGCGAGATGAGCCCGCGATCGCGGGATTCCATTTTTCAAAAATGGTCCCTGCAAGTTTAAAAAAGTGTCAGAAATGGTCCCTGGCCCGCGATCGCGGGCTCCCATCGCGGAAAAAGGGTATTTTTGCAAAGTGGGAGAGATTTAGGGCATTTTGGTAACACTTGGTCAAACTTAGGGTATTTTAATTAATTTCCCTATTTTAATTATAAATGAGTGGTTGTAGTATTGCAAGTGAGAGTTGAGAGCATCCACACACGTCTTGCAAAACCCCTTGTAAGATGACATGACATGCCATGTGGCTTGCAAGACCTTGCAAGATAACCCTCATCTTTCTAAATTAGAAAGGTCTTTTACAAAATAAATATATTAAACAAAAGCATTTTTTAATTTAATTAATTTGTGTGTTTGTTTAAACATTAATTATTAATATTAGTTATATTATAATTTATTAGTTTAGAAAGAAGTTTGGTCTTGCATGTGTGTGGGAGGTGTTATTGCAAAGCTGATGTGACACTTTATAAATGAGTGTGGTCTTGCAGGTGTGTGGATGGTCCGAGTCTCATGGTAGCTACAATATGGTTAACTAAATTATGATAATGTTAAATTTGAAATATTTAAAACTAATTTTGGGTATCACTAAAAAATTTATGTCTAAAATAATGTTTGTATGACATTTTTAATTTAGATTTTGTTTAATGTTTATCCTCTTTAGAGCATCTCCAACAGCTTTGCTATAATTTTTTCAAAATAGAGAATCAAAAGTTAAAATCTCTAAAAAATGTTACATTCATCTCCAACAACTTTGCTATTTTAGAGATTTTAACACAAATTATATTAATATAATATTCTTTAATTTATATTTTCAATGCACTTTAAAAGAAAAACTTAATATAAAATGATAAAAGAATTATGTCATTGGTGGATTGAATTAAATAATTATTTCTCTCTCTTATTTAGAGAATTCTCTATACTTAGAGATTTCTCCAAGAATCTCTATTTTAGCAATCAAGATAACAATGCTGTTGAAGAAGAATAGCAAACAAAAACCAACTTTTTTCTATTTTAGCAATGCTGTTGGAGATGCGCTTAGAGCATCTTATAAAAGAAAAAGATTTTGAAGTTTTTAGTATATTCTTTACACAAACAGTGTTAAAGTAGAGAAAAATAAATGAAAACCTATAAATTTGAACGACTCATTTATGATAAAAATATCGAATAAATAGAAATTCTTCTAACAAAATCAAATGTATTATTATTTTATATTAAAATAATAATGAAATTAATATGTTTTATTATTTTATATAAGGTATTAATGAAATTGAACGTGCTATCATTTTATAATAAAGTTACGGAAAATTTTGTTAGGATAATTAAGAAAGATGATAGATGAGTTTTAAAGATGATGAGTGATGCATAAGAGGGCATCCACACGCGTCTTGCAAGTGGTCTTGCAAGATGACATGGCATGTCATGTGTCTTGCAAGACCTTGCAAGACTACCATGATCATGCTAATTGTACAAGGTCTTTCAACCACTATAATATATTAAACAAAACATTTATTAATTTAATTAGTTATTATTAATATTAGTTATTATTAATATGTTTGTTTAAATATTAGTTATTATTAATATGTTTATTAAATTTAATTCATTTATTAATTTATTTGAACATTATTTTTTTAATATTTTTATTAAAATTTCTTACCCACATATTATTTTTAGAAAACAAAAGTAAAATTTTAGTTATCTATTTTATAATTAATTTATTAGTTATATTATAATTATCTATATTATTTATATTATAATTATTTATATTATAATTTATTAGTTTAGAAAGGAGTTTGGTCTTGCATGTGTGTGAAAGGTGTTATTGCAAAGCTGATGTGACACTTGTGAAAGGAGTATGATCTTGCAGGTGTGTGGATGGTCTAAGGACCAAATATACAATTCAATATTATTTGTTTTAAAACGTATAGGTTAATTGAAAGAGAGAAGTAAATTGACAATTATACACATCATGTGCAAGACACATGATGCCTTTGATCTTTCAAACTTAAGGATGCATTTGGTTGCAGGACAGGAGTGGAACAGAACAGAACAAGGGCTCTTGTCCCATGTTTGGCGTGACTTAAGATGGAACATAACATAACTAAGTAGAACAAACATGGAACAAGTGTGTTCCACCAAAAACCATGGAACTAAGTAGAACAAGGATTTTTTGACAAAAATACCCCCTTCTTCTTCTTCTTCTTTGTCCCACCGCCACCACCGCCACCACCACCACCGCCACCGCCACCACCACAGCCACCACCACCGCTGCCATCACCGCCGCCACCACCACCACCACCGCCACCACCACCGCCGCCACCACCGCCGCCACCACCACCACCGCTGCCACCACCGCCACCACCACCGCCACCACCACCACCACCACCGCCGCCACCACCGCCGCCGCCGCCACCGCCGCCACCACCGCTGCCACCACCGCCACCACCACAGCCACCGCTGCCACCACCACCACCGTCGCCACCACCACCGCCACCACCACCACCGCCACCACCACCACCGTCGCCACCACCACCGCCACCACCACCGCTGCCACCGCCACCGCCACCACCGCCACCGCCACCACCACCGCCACCACCACCACCGCCGCCACCACCACCACCTCCGCCACCACCACCGCCACCACCACCGCCACCGTCGCCACCATCGCCGCCGCCATTACTAAACATTATTTGGTAAAAAAACACTAAATAACTCACTTGGGGTAAATTGGTCATTTTGTCAGTCCTGTTCTGTTCTGTCCAGTTTAGTTATGTTCTACCAAACGCTGGACAGCTGTTCTGTTATGTCCTGTTCTGTTCTGTCCTGTTCTATCCTGTCCTGTCCTGTCCTGCAACCAAACGCAACCTAAAGGTGTTAGTGTTGAGGCATGATAGCCACAATATATTGCATACCACAAGAACTATATCCATAATAAATATAGAATGAGGATCATAGTTAAGGAAAATACAAAACCACATAGACCAAATCCACAATTCACTCTATGTAATATTTTTAATACAAATTTGTGTCGTACAACATGAAAATAAAATAACACGTTTCATTCAACATCAAGAAATGAAGGGACGTATGAGAACAGATGACTGGGCGGGAGTAAGATTTCTATTCCCCCAGTTTGGTCAGGAATGAAAATTAATAAGTTTGGATAATGGACCCATTATATTATATCAAACCAAACCACGATCATTCTCATTCCTTACCCCTCATTAAAATTCAAGATTATAAGTAAATAATATATTAGTGCAACTTTTTAAAGCTGTATATTTGAATTCATAAGAGCATCTCCAACAAATTCTCTATAATTTTTCTAAAATAGAGACTTAAAAGTCAAAATATCTAAAATGTATTAAATTTAGCTCCAACAGATTCTCTATTTTAGAGAACCCAACAACAATTATATTATTAAAATAATATTTAAATTTATCATTTCAATACATTTTTTAAAAAGAATTTATATAAAATAATGATAACTCAATCATATTGGTGGGAATGAATAAAAAAATAATTTCTCTCTCCATTTAGCAATTTTAGAGAATTCTCTAAACTTGGAACTTTATCTAGTTTCTCTATTTTAGAGAACAATATAGAGAAGCTGTTGGAGCAATATAGAGAACAAAAATGCAATTTTCTCTATTTTAGAGAAGCTGTTGGAGACGCTCTAACTAATTAATAAACATAATCAAATACATGATAAATTAAATAATTAACTATAAGGGTATGAATTTTAAATATAAAATATTTTTTATGTAGTGTATAACTATATATGATATATATTAAAATATATAAATCCAAAAAAATTCAAGATTGGGCTCATTTCGAACGTATCGAAGAGACGATTATAATGGTGTAATTTGTTAAAATTAAAACGTATTTTTAACGTATTTTAGTTAATAAACGATTATATGTGTTAAATGTAAAATTAAAATTATGAAAGTAAAAGGTATAAAGTAAATTTAGTAAATAAGTATAGGGGTTGAAAGTGTAACATTTCATTTTAAATTCATCAAATTGGACGAAACGCGGGGTTAACGGTGGTCTACGTGGGTCAAATTTTCAAAAATGGTCCCTGCAAGTTTAAAAAAGTGTCAGAAATGATCCCTGGCCCGCGATCGCGGGCTCCTATCGCGGAAAAAGGGCATTTTGGCAAACTGAGAGAGATTTAGGGCATTTTGGTAACACTTGGTTTGACTTAGGGTATTTTAATTAATTTCCCTTTTTTTTTAAATGATAATCATAGGTCAAAAATCTTTAAAAGAAATTTAAGTTCATTTCCAACAACTTTTCCATTTGAACATTAAAATATAAATTAAAGAGTGAATTACACCGGTAGTCCTTGTGGTTTACCCAAAATTTGAATTTAGTCCCTAATGTACACTATCTACAGTGGTGGTCCCTAACTTCTTAATTTACTTTCACTCATGATCCTTCTATGTTAAATATAGGAGGACCATGAGTGACAGTAAATTAAACATAGTAGGACCATGAATGAAAGTAAATTAAACATAGAAGGACCATGAGTGAAAGTAAATTAAAAAGTTAGGGACCACCACCGTAGATAGTGTACTTTAGGGATCAAATCCAAAATTTGGGTAAACCACAGGGACCACCGGTGTAATTCACTCTAAATTAAATTACTAAAATTTTCAATATAAATCATAAATTATTATTTCTTTCTCATAACTATTTATTTTTAAGGAATCTCCTTGGTAGTTGTATGTGCAGGGAGTTACGTTAAATACGTGTTTACTTATTGCATGAAACCACAATTTGTACTTTATTTTTTTTATATACTTGATTACATAAATACTACAACATTTACGGATACAAAAAATATAATTTGTGAACAATGAAACTTGTGGTAATTAAAACCCGTCGCCCAACTATACCTTAAAACCAAGGTTCAAAAAGGCGTAAGCCGTGGCGTGGCGACGAGGTCAAGCCTCAAGGCTTACAAGATATGGTGAGGACGCGGCGTTTTTTAAGGCGACAAATTAATATATCTTATATATATGTATAAATAGATGTTATATGTTTTTATTCAATGAATACAATTATATCCAACAATTTACACGATCACACACACACACACACATATATATATATATATATATATATATATATATTTTAAATACCCACGTCATAAAGATCAGTAAGAAGCTTCATTTATGAACTTTCATGATCCTTATAAAGTGATGAATCTACCCATGGACCATCAGTCGACCGGTTAGACTCTCCGTCGAGATGGTGGAGACTTGTGTCTGACTGTCCTATATGGTGAAGAACTTTTTATGCAAAATTTCGATCATTGTTTTGGCATAACTCATAGAACAATGCAAAATTGATGTAGTTGTCCTTTGGCCAACAAAGTGACCACCATAAGGTGATGCATTTCGAGTCTCTTAGCAAGCTGTGTATTTCATTGCTGTGGACACATTTTCTCAAAATCTGATTCCGTCCTGTTTTGTACAAAAATGGGTCATCCCAAAGATATTGCTTGTTGCCAATGTGAGCATATCATGGAATGACCACATCAGTTGTTCCACTATGATTGCCACCACTCGAAACCATTGTTTCCAATCTTGACAAATGATCAACTACTTAATTATGAGTTCTTTTCCAGATCACAATCTTTTACGTCAAACTCCCGTACGTAGGAGAAGTACCCACCTAAATGAGATACTAAAGTAAGTTTTACTTGAGTGATCAGTGTACAATATCCGTATTCGAAATGTAAATGGGTTATTTATAAATAAAATAGAAGCAAAATAACCTACTTTGATGATCTTGACATAGATGCTTTAGAGTAGTGACCTCTCAGGCATGCTAACCAACCGAGTGCCGCTTTTCCGAGAATCTCCATTTGGTTCTGCACTGCCATTGTATTTTATGCAATCAACTGAGTTCACACCACAATGTACTTGGCTTTACATCCTATACTTGAGATCTTATATTTGCAATTTTCATTGCAACTAGTCATTCTACATTTTTACAGATACAAAATGAGAGTTGAATGTTGTTATGAATCAACAAAAGATAATATTTATGAACGATCACATATATAAATGAAGAAATAGACCTTACTGATTCAAATATCGACGTTCTTAAGATCAGGAAGAAGCTTTGTTTCTATAGAGTAGGTCTCATCCTTATATTGTGACGAACTTGCCCATTAACGATTGGTCAGCATGCTTGTCGGTCCTAAGACTGCCTTCTGAGATGGAGATTTGCGTCTGACTGTCTTGTGATAGCACGTCAAAGGCTTTGAAGCTCATGTCCGGGCTCCTTGGCACCTCGTTGACTATTGGTGGCTGAACAGGGATTTTACCATCGAGCATTTTGACCACGGATGACATGGGTGGCCTGAGGGTGGGAGATGGATTGGTGCATAGAAGAGCCACGTTCAACATCCTCGTATTTTGAACCAAGACAAGAGTCCACAAGTTCCAAAAGACTCCCTTGCTCTTCTAGGACACGTGCCTTCACAAACCAAAATAGATGTTATCAGTTATGACCGTGTTTGGTAGCAACGATTCAGACCCATGGGTGCATGGACAGTGTTAGGAATGTTCGGATATGTGGAAGCTGATACGGATCCTTCTAATTTGATCCAATCTTTACCCAAGCCCAAAGTGTTGAATGTCTATTCTAGAAGGCCCAAAAGGAGAGAAGAATAAAGTTGGGCCCAGGTTGTTATAACAGAATGGAAGAGCAGTCTAATAAAAGGCGGGAAGGTTTGTTCAGGGAATCATTCTGATGTTTACTCATTAAATGTAATAGGCTCTTAGCTGATGCTTTAAGAGCGGGAAGTCGTCCCTGGAACTTTTGTTCATTCATTTCATTTCCGTTGCAAGTTTTCCTTTCAGCTATAATGAATTGGTGTTCTTCCCTGTCAATTCTTCCTTATTTTCTATCCATCTATTGGAGTTCCTATCAGAAGCTTATTGAGTTCTCTCTAGAAGAGCCGATATACTCCTATATATATGTAGGTTTGATGGTCCATGTCTATCTGACTCCGAGAGATGGTTTTCACCAAGGTTTTTATTTTGAGTACATCAACGATTTTTGTGATATGGTAGAAAGAGTGGATGACTTTGATCATTCTATTCCCTCCAATATATAGAGTACAAGGATTTCTAAAAACATATATTGACAGAATATTTACACTTAATTAATTGAATTACTATCAGTTTTCATGCCCTTCGTTAACTCATTTTCAGCTGAGATTTTGATAGGCCCCCCGTTAAGAATTATGCATATTATGTAAGAAAAAAAGCGCTAGAAGTGGAGATTAATGCAAAGTGATAAGGAGAGGGATTGTAAATTGGCATGTGACTCGCTGAGTCACGCGATCAGTTGAACAAAAGCGTATAAAATAAAGAATATCAGGGGAAGTGAGGTACACAGATTTCCCGGATCTTCAGGAAAAAGAAAAGGGTTTCAACTTACCCAGTCAAGAAGGTTGACAAACTCTGTTGGCCTGTAATTTGTAATGCTTTTCCCGCTCACGATCTCTAATGCAACAACTCCAAAGCTGTAAACATCTGCTTTATCTGTTAAGTATCCACTCATTGCATATTCTGGAGCCATATACCCTCTACAAAGTTGCACCATAATCGTCTCAGATTTTAATGAATCTAGTTATACACGGTACAAAAAATATGAGGGAAGGGATATAAGATTCAAAGGATGAAAGCTCACATTGTTCCAGCAACTCGTGTGCTGATATGAGTTTTCTCTTCTTCGTCCAGTTTTGCTAGACCAAAGTCTGATATCTTAGCGTTAAGATCCCTGTCGAGAAGCACATTGGAGGCCTTTATGTCTCTATGAACTATTTTTAATCTTGATTCCTCATGGAGATAGACCAAGCCCCGTGCGATTCCCATACATATCTTATTTCTTGTGGGCCAGTCCAAATTAAGCCTCTGCTCCGCACGACCTATATAGAATGGCAGATTGTAACTTTTACCTTGAATAGATATAGAAATAGCAGGATGGTGAAGTATTTACCGAAAAGGGCACGTGCGAGACTGTTATTTTCCAGGTATTCATATACCAGCAACAACTCGTTTCCTTCGATGCAACAGCCATAAAGCTTAACAAGGTTTGGATGTTGCAAAGCGGATATCATGCCTATCTCAGTGACAAATTCACGGTTCCCCTGCCTTGATCTGGCAGAGAGTTGCTTAACAGCAATCTCAGAACCATCCGAGAGTACTCCCTGCAAATGAAACAGGAAAACTTTCCTATAATCACCTCAAATATAAAAGTAAACAAAAAATCACGTTCAGAGTAGCATATTACATCACTTTAATGTGAAATACATCACTTTATTTGAGTGATTACAACGAGAAAATACCTTATAAACTGGTCCAAAGCCTCCTTCACCGATCTTATTTGCAGAATCAAAATTATGAGTAGCAGATTTGATTTGTCGCAGGCTAAAATAACCCGTCTGTAATTCAAGTGCTCGAAGCTCTGTGACAAAGATAATGATTACAAAATCCAACTAAGAATACTGAATCTCTTTATATATTCTTCATACCTTTATCTTCGTTGTCTCCTCCTATATAACCTTTCCTCCAAAGTACAACTAATATTAGCATGATAACTATGCAGCAACTAATCACAATTCCAGCTATAGCTCCAGCACTAAGTCCTCCTTTACTGACGTCATAGTCTGCCAGAAGAGGAATAAGTAGGTTTTATATGTGCTCTTAAAGTGAGACAACATTGAAAATGGAACATATGATATAAAGATTGTACTAACTTGGTGTTATTGCGATAGCAGATATAAGAGGTCCATATACACCTCGATTTGGAATTGCAATAGTCCCCTTCCCTGCCCAGTACAAGTGAATCTCTAGTGTGCTACCATTAACATAAACATCATCAAACTCTAAGAAGAAGCCCCTGCGAACACCATTAGCTGCTTCCATGACGTTGAAGTCTTTTATCATCAGAACCCCCTACAAGAAAATCCAATTTAAGTTTGTAACTAATTCTCCAATTGAAATATATACAATCTAAACAAAAACTGATACGTCACTTACTTGAATTAATACATCAAAATAGCGTCTTCCGAGACTACTAAATGTCATGTCATCAGAATAACTAATTTCAGCAAAGTGGAGCCTCACTTTATAACTTCCCTGCCGCAAACACAGTCCATAGTACCGGAGTGAAGAGGGAGAAAAGCGAGCTGTTCTGTATATATCTCCACCTGTCACATTCGTTATGCTTGCAATAAATGGAGCCTCATCGTTGCCCAAGAAAACACCATTGGTGCTATAACCCCATCTCTCAGAAGTAGAATACAAGAAAGATTGCTCGCTTGTCAAATCTTCTTCATATTCGTTTCCTTCGAAGTCTGATCTAGCTCCACCACAATTAATAAATAAAGAATGATCTGCAATGTAAGATGCATTTGGTGAAATTTACAAATGGAAATAGCAATTAACCAAAAAGGAGTGCTTATTTTGTTATACTTACGGTCGGGGTTTCTGCTGCAAGTAAGTTGGTCTGTCAAACACCAGGCATCTCTATAAGATTAATCCATGTTAGGTCACATCATTTTAGACAATTCAAAAGTGTGTGTATAGAGGTTGGTGATGGCACGTACCTGCTGCTTGAAGCTGAAGATGAAAGTGCTGAAAGTAAATTCCTGTGGTAAAGGTAACACTGATAAGTGAACATAAAAGTAACATTCTAATTAAGAGGAGGATTGAGAAAAAAACTTACAAGCTCGTTAACCGACAATTCAGTGATGGAGACTGTATAAAATCGTTGTAAGATAAGTCGCTGAAATAAAATAGTGGCAATTTTTGTAGCTCCAACTCCACAATATATATGTATACATGTTAAAAAGCAACTCCAGTAATGGCCTAATATAAGAGATCATAGTGATAAAGTAATCCCTATGTTACAAACACCATTCCTGAAGACATGTAATATTCAAGGGGAATCACTTACATCTTTTGATTACTTTCTGCACTGTCAAATATCCATCCAGGAACCTGTCCGGATAGTGAGTTGTTATTCAGAAACCTACATCCACATGTAATATTCTACCTCAAATTTTACCAAAAAAAAAAAATAAAAAAATAGGCAAGGACTGTAAAATAAATTTTGCAGGTGTAACATAATTCTAAGTAGTTGCATACATGGTGTCAAAGTTTAGTGCCTGAATTGTATTAGGTATTGAACCATTCAGGCTGTTGAAGCTCAAGTCTCTGCAAAATAAATAGTGCAGTTGAAGATTTTCTTAAGCTTAAATTAATTAAAAAAGTGTGGCAAAATCAACGAAGATATAATATTGTGTCAAAAAATCAGATAAAATTAAAGGGTTGAAGCTTTTCTACTCTTTAACGAGAAACAGAGAAAAGCTCTAGATGCTCAAAAGAAGAAGTTAACACCACCAAATGGAAGATATCATTGGGAAACCAATGAATAAGTGCAAAGGTATATAAGCCATGAATAAGTGCAAATTATTACTGTAAATTCTATATTTAGAGATAAAACTATAGACAGAAGCACAAACTCAAAAGACCAATGATCTTTGTCTTAACGGTTTACATGAATAGTAGCAACTGACTTACAAGTTCCTCATACTAGGCATCTCTCCTATGTAGTCTGGTATTGAGCCAGTAAGCAAACAATTTCTCAGGGTCCTGCAGCAAAATTATTTAGAACACACTTATCATGTCAACTTTTTGTACAAATTTAACTCAATACTTTATGCACTTTTTGTCACACAACTATGCAATCAACCCACAATATAATCAATGTAGTCATATTTTGCAGATCAGGAAATCTCATAATTGACGATCCAGCTAAATCAGATATCCTCCTGACAACCATAATGCATATATAAAATAAGTTCAAGGCTCAAAGCTATAACCGCCCATTTATTGACCATAAACTCAACAAAGATAACTGGAGACTTGATAATGTGCTCACAATTCAGTCAAGTTTGTCAAAAGAGATATTGTGGAAGGAATCGGTCCCTCCATTGATGTTCCTTGCAAGTCACTAAAAGATATACATGATCAAAATTTTAGAAGTTAAACCGTCAACAAAGTAAAGGATCACTCACAGTCTGTAGAGTCTTGTCCAGTTCCCGATAAAATCAGGTATTCTCCCAGATAATGTACTCCCATCTAACCTACTGGAAGAAGTGTATAGAAGATTCAATAATTTGATAAAAATGTCTGATCAATCACTCTACTTTTCTGGTCGGTTCAAAAAAACAAAGCAAAGATCTATGTGACTTACAAATCTGCTATATTAGTCAGATTGCCAAACGAGATCGGAATGGTTCCTGTAAAGTTATTTCCAGAAACAAGGCTGCAAGAAAAACCGCTCATTGTGAACAACACAAAGATGTCAACATTATAAAAGAACTACCAAAAGAAGAGATAATATGTCAATGCCATGGCATGAAACTGTACAAGTAAAAACATGCATAATGTTTAAAGTGCATAAATCTTTAACCAAAATAAACAAACACACAATGGTGGGCAGCTTATATAGGAAAACTGCCAAAACTATATGTAAATAAAATTTTGTTGTTAGCTTCTCGAGTAATGCTTTGAAGTAGGAAATTTATTTGAGTAACTCAGATTCTAGATAACCTAAATACTTTGAAGCTGGTGGGCAGCTAGAAGCTCTTTAGAGTCAGAAATTTGTAAAAGTAACTGGTATTCTTTGATATATGAAACTAGGAGGGTGAACCCTCTATATATACAAGATACAAACCCTAAAAGACACCTAAACAAGGCCCATGGGCCGTAGCCCAATATACACTAACTATACAATTAACACTCCTCCTCAAGTTGGAGCATAAATGTTAATCATGCCCAACTTGTTACAAATAAAATATATTTGAGTTTTCCGGAGAGGTTTAGTGAGGATGTCCGCAAGCTGAAAGTCTGTCTTAACGTGAATTGGTTGAATGGATGGAGGGTCTGCTTGTGTGCCTACAACTCGATCTCTGATAAGATGACAGTCAACCTCAATGTGCTTCGTCCGCTCATGAAATACTTGATTTTTTGCTATATGAATAGCTGATTGACTATCGCAGTATAACCGCATCAAGTTATTAGAAACTACACCGAGCTCTATGAGAAGACGACGAACCCATATCATTTCTGATGTAACATCTGCCATGGCTCTACATTCTGATTCAGCACTAGATCTAGATATTGTGTGTTGCTTCTTACTCTTCCACGATACAAGATTTCCTCCAACAAATACACAATACCCGGTAGTAGATCGTCGAGAGATCGGGCAACCTGCCCAATCTGCATCTGAAAAACCAGATATCCGACCATCTCCTTCTTCTGTAAAAGCACCCACACGACAATGCCCCTGATCAGAATATAAGATGCCAAGACCTGGTGTGGTCTTGAGATATCTCAAGACACGAAGAGCATCATCCCAGTGTCCAGTGTATGGAGCAGCCATGAATTGGCTCAGGACACTGACGGTAAAGGAAATATCTGGTCGTGTGACTGTTAAATAATTAAGCTTCCCGACCAATCGTCTGTAGCGCTCAGGATCCTTCATCGGATCTCCGTCCTCTGGAAGGAGCTTCCTTGTAGGAAGCATTGGAGTATCAACGGGCTTGCAACCCAGTAAGCCACATTCGGTCAACATATCAAGGACATACTTCCGTTGAGAGAGAAGTATTCCTTGTGGAGAGCGAGATACCTCTATGCCAAGGAAGTACCGAAGTCGACCTAAGTCGCTTATCTGAAACTGCGACTGAAGAAACTGTTTGAGTTTGGTAATCCCGACCTCATCATCCCCTGTAATTATGATGTCATCAACATAAACCACTACAATAATCCTTTTGCCCTGCCGGTGTCTAAAGAACACAGAATGATCAGATGCACTGCGAACCATCCCAAATTCTCCCATAACACTAGAAAATCGACCAAACCATGCCCTGGGAGACTGCTTAAGACCATATAAAGAACGGCGTAATCTGCAAACTTTCGAGGCCTCCTCCTCGACAATGAACCCAGGTGGCTGCTCCATATATACCTCCTCCTCAAGAACACCATTAAGAAAGGCGTTCTTGACATCAAGCTGATGGAGCGGCCAATGATGAATGGCAGCAAGGGCAATACAAATACGGACAGACGGAATTTTAGCAACCGGTGAGAAAGTTTCATCATAATCAATGCCGTATGCCTGAGAATACCCTTTAGTAACTAACCGAGCCTTCAGGCGATGTAGGGAGCCATCCGGGTGTAGTTTAACTGTAAATACCCAACGACAACCAACAAAACGTTTTCCCTGAGGAAGTGTTTCAAGATCCCAGGTATGATTAGCCCGGAGAGCCCCTAACTCGTCTTCCATAGCCTGTCGCCATCCTGGGTGAGCTAAGTCGTCACATCTCTGGGAATTGGGTAGGAATCAAGGGTACTGGTATAGGCTTTAGACTCGGGGGAGAGGTGAGAGTAGGCAACATAATCCTGAATAGGATAACGGGTGTAGTGTCGAGGTTCTTTGCGAAAGGCAATAGGTATATCGGGAAATGGTGCTCCAGGAGGATCATAGATAGGAACATCAGGTGTAGGAGAGGTGGTATTAGGTATGGTTGTTTCTGGTAAGGGTGTATCTGGCAACGGTGTGTCAGGCTCATTTGTGGGAAGTGGAACTGAGGATGGACCAGAGTCATGGTTCGGTTGTGAATTAAATGGCTCTGTTGTTTGATCCTTACGTCGTCGAGCATATGTGAAAAGTAACGGCGGAGGTTCTGCCGGTAGGCCCGTAGTAGCAGGAGTCGGAGCGTCTGAGACCGGAGGAACAGAGGGTACAGCGGACACAGGAAAAGTGGGAATAAGGTGAGAGTCGGGTATGTCAAGATCAGGGAACGGGTCGGAAATGGGATGGGAATGCTCGAGGAAGTAAGGGCATGACTCATGGAAGGTGACATCGGCACTAGTAAAGTAGCGGTGAAGAGAGGGACTATAACACCGATACCCTTTCTGGACTCGTGAGTAACCAAGGAAGACACAACGAATGGCTCGTAGATCAAGTTTAGTGAGTTGTGGACGATGATCATGAACATAGGCTACGCATCCAAAAATTATGGGTGCAAGAGGAAAGGGAGTTCCTTTAGGAAAGAGTACAGAAAAGGGGGATTTACCATGAAGGACAGGTGTAGGCATGCGGTTAATCAGATACGCGGCAGTAAGAATCGCGTCCCCCAGAATCGTTTAGGGACACGGGATTGAAACATGATTGTTCGAGCAACATCCAACAAATGGCGATTCTTGCGTTCAGCAACACCATTTTGTTGGGATGTATATACGCACGAAGATTCATGAACAATGCCGTGTGTTTTCAAATACGAAGAGAAATCAGTAGAGAAGTATTCCTTTGCATTATCGGATCGTAAAGTTTTGATTGATGAGTTAAATTGGTTTTGAACATATGAATGAAATTCGCGAAAAATGGTAAATACTTCACGACGAGATTTTAATAAATAAACCCAAGTAGCACGAGAATAATCATCAATAAAAGTAATAAAGTACTAAAAGCCCAAAGTAGACGTTGTAGGGCAAGGACCCCATACGTCAGAATGCACGAGTTCAAAAGAAAAACTGACTCTACTAGACACTCTAGGGGGATAGGGACGCCTGATGTGTTTACCAAGCTGACATGACTCGCAATAAAAATTAATAGACGAAAGTGGAAAATCCGGTCTCAGTTGTCTCAGAACTGCTGCAAAGGGATGGCCTAGCCGGCAGTGAGCCTCCCTTATAATAGAATCACATATGTTTGCTATAGGACGTGAAGGTAAGGATAAACGGTAGAGACCTCTTGATTCAAAGCCTGTGCCAATCAGTCGGTTCGTCCCCAGTTCCTGAAAAAGACAGTGAGTAGGAAAAAATGTTGCAGAGCAGTTATTTTGTTTTGTAATTTGACTTACTGAACAAAGACTATCAGGAAATTTAGGAACAAACAAAATAGAGGAGAGGCGTAGGTTTGTCGAATTGTTAATGGATCCAATGCCCTGAACTGGGCATGAAGATCCATCAGCAAGACGAACGGGTGGATGGAGAGCTTTATGTAGGCTAGAAAGGATACCTTGATTCCCAGTCATGTGATGAGTAGCTCCAGAATCAATAACCCAAGATGAATCAAGACCGGAAAACGTACCTGAATTGGCCGAGTTGGCGCGCGTAGTAGGGGAGATCGACTGGGAGACTAGGAGTTGCTGGAGTCGGTGATAGTCCTCCTCATTAAGCGTGTAGGTTGGAGTTTGATCAGCAAGCTCACCAGTAGTGGCAATTCGAGCTTTGGGACGAGGAGGTGGCTGAGATCCAGGAGGACGATTCGGACAATTCCACTTCGTGTGTCCGAATTCCTTGCAATAGTTACACTGAATACTACTTCCACGTCCAATACCCTTCTTTGGAAACACGTGAGAACCTCGGCCAGTACCCCTACCAGTAGAAGTATGCATGGCAGATGTGTCAGTAGTGGTTGCATCCGGACCATACATTTCCCGTAACAGATGATACGTGGATGCAACAGAGGATGTAGCGGTAGGGTTGCTCAACAATAAGGGGCGAGCATTAGAGTATTTAGGTGATAGACCAGTAATAAACATCATTACATCCATCTTGTCGTTCCGCTCCTCCTGAATCTTCAAATCAGTAGTGGGTGGAAACATGGTCCGTAGTTCATCCCGAAGTTTTGAGAATCGGGTAAAATAGTCGGTGAATGAAGAGTCACCTTGCTCGGCTCTGCTATAGGCTTGGACCACAAAATATGCATGAGATAGAGATTCCTTTGCCGAGAAGGATGAGGAAAGATGATCCCACATTCCTTTCACAGTGGGAAAGTTTTGAGCAATGGTAAGTGGTTCCATAGCATTCCACAAGGCCATCTGAATTCCACTGTCATCAATATACCATTCCATGAGAATCGGATCAGGAGGCTGTTTAGTCAGATGATCTGATTTGTCTACGCTTGCAAGACCTTTCTGAACGAATAGACTCCAAGAACTCCAATTACTAGAGTCGAGTTTCACAGGAATGCGTAAAACCGAAGCAAAGTTGATTATACCAGAAGCAATTTGACTTCCTGGAGCAGATTCAATCTTCTTTTTGTCTCCCATTGGACAATTACAGGTTTAAAACAAACTAAGGATTAAAACGGGGCAGGAGAGTATGATAAAGGAATACCTCAGATGGTTCGGGACTGAAAATTACTACAGATGGTGGCCGGAGAAAAATTCCGACGGCGGCAGGCGACGACAGCGGATGGCAGGGCGGCGGCTAGGGTTTTGAACAGGTGGCGGCTGGATTTTTTTGAACAGGTGGTGGCTAGAAACCGGCGGTGGCGGTGGCGGCAGTGGCGGCAGAGAGCGACAGAGGGCAGCAGATGGCGGTAGATCTGGGTCAAGAAGCCGGTGGCTAGGGTTCCGGCGAGTTCTGGCAGCGGCGGCTAGGGTTCCGGCGAGTTCTGCCGGCGGCGGCTAGGGTTCCTATTTACTAGCTCTGATACCATGTAAAAGTAACTGGTATTCTTTGATATATGAAACTAGGAGGGTGAACCCTCTATATATACAAGATACAAACCCTAAAAGACACCTAAACAAGGCCCATGGGCCGTAGCCCAATATACACTAACTATACAATTAACAAAATTCTTCAAAAGTTAGAAGCTCAACCAGAAGCTCAACCAGAAGCACTTTAGAATCAAAAGTTTATGAACAGGACTCAGAGAATACAGAGACTTCAGAAAAAAATTCAGAAGCTACTGAATTTCATTTAGAACACTCATAAGCTCATTTTCCTCGAGCACTTCTCTTCCCCAACCACCCCAAGGGGCACGGACCTCTTGACCCACGCCATAAGGTGCCATCTAGCAATCTCGGATTCTAGTGAGCTTACAAGATTGTATACTCCATATCTCCTAGCTCGTGATATAGCTTAAGTGCTTAACTAGTAACTCTATATTCTCTTGTGAATCCAATTACATAAAATGAATAGATAGTTTCACTAAAATTACCAACATTAAATAAATAAGGGTCGTTTACCAAACGTTTATCGAGTACTCGCTTACCGGTGTCACTTACCTTACCGAATGAGCATGGCAAGGATCAAGAACTTTTACCCCAAAAGAGGCATAGCAAGGACTGAGAATCTTACAGGTAATTGAGAGAAAAGACTCTTACCCAGTTAGCGCTTATTGGGGAAGAGACACTTAGCATCAATTTATTTTGATGGCTAAGAAGGTTACCCAATAAAGTATGATAACTCTTGCTAGTAAGCGCTTACCGTTTGGTAAACGGCCACTAACACCTAAAGTCTAGGGGTGAGCATAATCGGGTACCCGGCTAAATTTCATGGAACCGGAACCGGCGGTTCCTAGAGTGAAGGAACCGGAACCGCTTACATCGGTTCTCTATATTTTGGAACCGGTCCCGGAACCGTCGGTTCCGGTTCCGGTTCCGGTTCCGGGTACCCAATGTCAACTTTTTAATTTTTTTTAACAAATCATACAAGAAAAACTGTAATATTAAGTCAATTGCAAACTATAAAGTATTAACATAAAATAATAAATACAACAAATGGTGAAAACTAATCCGATAAAAACTAATTATTACATAAATAAATTATAAACTCTCGGGTATTGAGTCTTGACATCAAGAAAACGACTTCCATAACAATTCACGTCTTTACATCAATACCTCAAATAAAACACTTGGATGAAAACGAATAAAACACCTAATAAATGTACAAAACTAATACCACATCATTAAATATTTAAATATAATAAATATATAAATATAACAAATATATAAATATAATAAATATATAAATAATTTTTACTAAAAAGTAGCGGAACCGGGTACCCAACGGGTAACGGTTCCAAAAAAATGAGAACCGGAACCAGTCTTAATCGGTTCTGTATTTTAGGAACCGGAACCGGAACCAATCACATCGGTTCCGGTTTTGGAACCAGGGGTTCCGGAGCGGTTCCGGTTCCAAAGACGGGTACCCAATTCCGATGCTCACCCCTACTAAAGTCTACAAGGTTGCATAATGGTAATAATTCAAACTATCACGCATAATAAGCTGCAAAATGCAACAAGAATCTGGAACCCATTAGTGAGTAGAGAAATAAACATAACTTTGTCAATCATCCAAAGCAGTCCATCTAGGGCCATACATAAGAACATTAAATTTCAAAATATTGGTGCTCCAGCAGCACATACTGTTTTGTAGCTTCGTGATCTCAGATTAAAAAGTTTGAATTTTAAAGGGTAAACGGATTAAAAGTTGGAACTAAAGGGTAAACAGAGCAAACGGATTCAAAGTTGGAATTAAAGGGTAAACAGAACAAGGTCACATAATCTTACAATCTTCTCAGTCGAGTCAAACGCCCAAGTTTTTGAGGAAGTGGTCCACTAAATGAATTGTCTTCTAAGATCCTGTTGTACAGGTCAAAATTGTAAGAACAATGAAAGGTCTCATCTATAACAGACTTGTGAGGTAAGGATCTTTACTTACAGCTCCTCAAGGGTAGAAATATCACCTATTTCTCCAGGTATGGGACCACTGATGCGGTTCGCCAAAAGATTTCTGTGGAAAACCAAGTGTCAAGAGTACAGGTGAAAGATTGAGAAAGTTGAAGCAGAGAAAATCTTACAACATGCTAAGACGAAGCTGACCAAAACGTGTCGGTATAGTGCCATTGATATAATTGCGAGACAGATCTCTACATGCATATAAGACATAACAACAATTGCAACTTAGAATGAAATTTAGGAACTGAATGTAGTAACAAAAATTGAAAAGGAAGGAGCTGCTACTATATGCATAATAACGTTTACCACTTTCAGCAGAATGAAAGTTTGATGGTAAACTTACATTTCTTGCAGAAAAGTGAGATCCGCAAATTCTTCAGGTAGAAATCCTGTCATATTGAGTCGGTTTAACTGGCTGCAATGTAATGCAGGTATGGAAAGATATCGAAAACACTGATTAGCGCTCTAATTAATGGACAGAAAATCATTCCCGGCAAATATATATTTATACATGACAAATAAATGAAATCTAAAATTTGTCGTTGGTCGAAAAAGGAAATAGTAAACCAAGTACAGTACCGGTACTACTTTCTTATGGTACGGTTATCTAGCATATTTCCAGCGAAGTTGAATGACAAGATTCATTCAGCAGTTTACCCTCCGCAACTTGCATTTTGGTTCATAGCAGAAACCAATATATTATATATGCATATATACATACAGACGAAGGATCGTGTGAGATGAAGAGTTAAGGTGAGAAGGTGAGAAGGTAAGAAGGGATATGGACCCTTGATCAGTTTTAATCTCAAACCCACCCATGAATCGCGCTTGATACGGAGATTGATCTGGTATATCTCGGTGCACCTCATCCTAATGTGCATCCAAGGGTGGATATCCCTTCTCACCCTTCTCACCTTAACTTTCCTTCTATTAATACATATAGATATATAATTAAAGAGATGGATCCGTACATGCTTGTTACGTGGCAAACAGTGCTGTTACAGTTGCATGTTACATTGCTACCAATAAATGGGTTCAAGGAAATTGGTTGATAAAGCCCTCCACCTGTGCTGCATGAATCTCTAGCAACACGCCAACCTTTATATTGTAGCTTTGAGGCTATCAAAACCAGAGCTTCGACTGTCACAAACCGGAAAAGGAATAAACGGATTGACATAGCAGATTGCGTCAGTGTCATGAATGATTATTAGAATTACCATCCAAGTTTGATATATTTCAAACTCCCGAAAGAAGTTTTTAAGTTGATTTCTAACTGAAATATTCATTATAGAAGTGTATTTTTGTTCAGCAACCAAATAATAGGACAATAACCATTGATGGATATGGGTGGCAAAGAACATACTTGTAACTTTTAAAGATGGTTGGAGGAATGGATTAATATCAAGAAACAAGCATTGAAGAAAGATGAAGGGATTCTTGGGAAGAAACGGCGCTTTGTGTTGTATAAGCTAACTAGAACCTGGGGTCGCCGGATGCCCGGATGTCGCAATATGGTGGGGTCAAGGGAGCTGCAACCCCCTTAAGGGGTCCAAGGGGCAGAGCCCCACATGGATTTCGATGGTTAATTGGTTATGTACCAGTAGGGGTGTCAAATTCGTACTAAATCAAACCAGCCAAACATGGATATCAACCGTACCAATTTAATTGTTATCAACTTAATTCGCTTGGTACTCTACCATACCAAGTATGCAAACTTGTTGATACGCGCCTACATAGTATTTGAAATCCCATATCACGTACCTTCCCATACGAATTTTGGCACCCATAATCATTCCACATTCTTGTTTAGTTGCTTCGTTTGATTTGGTTGCCATCTATCTATAATTAAATTTACGAAATTCGCACCTGAAGTTGGTCAATGGCAAGGTTACCAACTGATGGTTTTTAGTGTGGGGCGTTAGCACTGATGTTGATGAGTAGGTACACCCATTGATCTTTCATATGTTGATGAGTAGGTACACCCATTGATCTTTCATGTAATTTCTTATGTAATTTACTCTCAACACAAATAAGCTTCCAAGTAGAGTAAACTACATTTTTGGTCCCCTGTGCTCTTTCGAATTTCCGGGACGTGGTTTAAAAACTACAGTTTTGTCATAGTTTGTAAAAATGCTTGGATTCGTCCCTGCTCTCTAACGAAACCTAACTTTTAGTATACTTCCTATTACTTTTAGTAGTTTGGTATTTCCATATTTAGGTTTCTTAGGGCATCTCCAATGGGTCACACTATATTTTATACCAAATTTCAAAAATAGTGTAAATTATAGTGTTAATAATAGTAAATCTTCTATGATGGGTAACACTATTTTTTTTAAATTGATGTAAAAAGTAGTGTAAATGAATATTGTTACACCAAATATAGTGTAATAATATTCGTTACACTAAATTTAGAGTGGAAAATAGAGACCCCATTGGATATGCGAATAGTTTAGTGTAAGATTTAGTGACCCCATTGAAGATGGTCTTAATCTTGTATATATTTTGTAAAAATCCCGAGTTTCTCCATTCTCTCTTTTCAATCTCGCTTAAAACACTAATTCAGATCAAACGAGCGAGAGGGACGATACCGGTACAAAGAAAATGAGCAAGAGGGAGGAAACAGATGGTCATGGTGGCAATTGGCAGAGGGCAGGAAGTAAAATGGGGAGAACTCAAGAAAATGAGTGAGAGGGAGGAAGTAGGTGAAGGTGGTCACGTTTTGGGTGGTCGCCGGAGTTGCAAACGGAGTTGGGATGAAGGGGTTCGCGGGAGTTGAGACGAAGGGTATCTTTTTTGAATTATGCAAAGTTTATTTTGTGTATATATGTACCGTTTCCGTTACAAACCAAATAGATTGTACAAACCCTGCAAACCAATCTTAGTCATTCATCAACTCTAATCAATATTTGATTTTATTATGTTTCCTAATCTAAAGTCATGATCATAATTAATGAACGTTATCATCTTCCATATATCACAATCATTATTAATGAATCATAACAATTACCATAAATATATTTGTTGTTTCCTAATATAGTGGTTTGCAAAGTTTGTACAAATTGTTTGGTTTGTAAATGAAACGCACCCTAAAATTGAGCATCTCCGATGCAAAAATCTTTAATAGCTTTTTACTATTACAAAAAGCTTTTTAGGCATCGGAGTGAAAAGTTTTTTGGTGAAAGGGTCTATTTTTGCATTAGCTTTTTGGTAAAAATGTTGATGAAAAAGCTTTTGACAGAGGTTTTGAAGTGTTAGTGGAAATCTATGTGGCAAGAGTAAGAGAATCCTCGACAGATTCTCCAAAATTTCTTCAAAATGGAGAACTAAAGGTCAAAATCTCTAAAAATTTACATTCATCTTCAACAAATTCTCTATTTTAGAGAAACAAACATTGATGATAATATTAAAATATTTCATTCATCTATTAAAATATTATTTCTCTCTTTAAATATTTATTTTCAAATATTTCTATTGATGCTCTCATCTAGTAATCATTTTTGGGGTTTTCTCCATATTTAGAGAAAAACTCATTTTCTCTTCTACTTTCTCCATTTTGAAGATAGTTTGGAAAAAGCTCTTGGAGCAAAATTATAGCTCAAAATCCCATATTCTTCAAAATAGAAAAACCGTTGAAGATGCTCTAAAAACCTTTTAATAGATTAACCATTGCAGATGCTCTTAGAGGATCTATCATAGATTCTCTTATATCAATAACATAGTTTATTCACCATCAAGATTTTGCCGTTTAAATATATTTTGTATACTTGAGCATTAGAGATATTTATTGTTGAAATATGCTTCTTTACAGAGAGCAAGCCAGTACTTATTTTTCTGAAGTCAGAAGAAATAGTCAAAATTGACGATTGTACGAGTAACAAATAAACCTCCTTGCATATTAACCTTCTTTTAGAGTCAACTACATTTTTGGTCCTTTGGCTTTTCGAATTTCTCAGACTCAGTTTAAAAACTACAATTGTCATGGTAGTTTGCAAACATTCTCAGGACCATCCTTGTCCTCTAACGAAAGTTAACTTTTAGCTGTATTATATGTATGTGGTGTGTGTGGGGGTTAGGTTATGGGAAAAACCTCAAAAAACGAAAAACTAAGGAACATCCTGGTAGTTCTTCATTTGGACGATATAATTTGTAATATTCACACGTGCATATGTACATGTGCATTAAAAACTAAAACAACTTAATTTGCCTTGTATGCCCATCAAGACGAAGGGTTACCGGGATGTTCCTTAGTTTCGATTTTTTTTGAGTTTTCCTCCCTCTGTGTGTGTATATATATGTATATTATATATACACAAAAGTGACACCAGTGTGGGTGCCCTCTCCTTGTGATGACGGCACCCCCTCCGGCCATTTCCTTTCTCCGGTAAACGACCTTCATCTCCGGCAGCCCAACCCCTACCCCTCCCACTCTTCTTATTTTTCACGGCTTCACCGTCCCAAACTCGATTCCCAGCCCTTCTTAAACCTGCAAACCCAAAAATCCCGAGTTTCCAGATTCTCCTAATTTATTCATCCTCTCGTTTTAACTCGCTTAAAAACCCTAAATCAGGTCAAACAAGCGACGGAGGATACCAGTTCAAACTATTAGGTTTCGATTTTCTTCCTATCTCGGTTGAAGTCCAAATAAATTGAGCAATGAAGGTACAAGTGATAGAAGGGCTAGATATACGTGATTTTAGAGTAAAATCAATAAAACAAGGAAAATCCAGTAAACAAATCAGAAAGTGATGAACAGATAGTGATTAAATTGAGCAGCATTGTACCTTCTTCAACAGGCAGAAGTTGAGCGGAGGATCCAAATTCACGGAGACTCGTCGTCGATAAAAACAAAACAAGGATGAAGAACTTGAATAGAGACGACTCCATAACGTGACTTCCTGTTATCAAATTAACACCTCGATTACAGTCCTCTGTCTGCCCTAGCGTATGTGCTTCTGTTTCAGGTTCTGTTTTCGTGTGTGTGTGAGTGTGTTTGTGTGTATGTGTGTAGAGAGAGAGGAACGCGGGAAAAGAACGACAACTGAAGTTGATGGTCGTCGTATATATAACTAAAGGGGTGCTATTTGCACCAAAAAAGTCAACATGATTACACGGTTTTCCTAAATTGTTATTTTTTTTATTTAAATATATATACATAGTTTTCATAAACTATTATTTTTTTGATTTAAATATATATATATATATATAGTTTTCATAAACTATTATTTTTTTTATTTAAATATATATACATATATATATTATATTTATATTTATATATATATTATTTATTTGTTATATATATATTAGAAATATAGAAATATATATATAAATATATTAGAAATATATATATATATATATATATATATATTATTTTAAATTTTATATATAACAAATATATAAATCCAAAAAAATTCAAGATTGATCTCATTTTAAACGTATCGAAGAGACGATTATAATGGTGTAACTTGTTAAAATTAAAACATATTTTTTAACGTATTATAGTTAATAAATGATTATATGTATTAAATGTAAAATTAAAATTATGAAAGTTAAGGGTATAAAGTATATTTATTAAAAATGTAAATATAAATTAAAAATCTTAATTTGATGGAATCTTGGTCGTACGAAAATCTACAAAATCTCATATTTTAGATATGTCACCAACATTATTGCATACTTTCAAATGCTCCATCATGATACTTCTTCTCTATTTCATACTTGCCATCATTTCAAGATTACTATCTATAAAACAACATTTACCCCATTGGTAAATGCATCTCTTATCGAAACGAGAGGCCCATGTTCCAGACCTCTACTATGCATTATTTATTCCTTCAAAAAAAGATTACTATCTATAAGACACTATCATTATCAAGGTTGCTATCTATAAGACACTGCCATCATCAACGTTGCTATCTATAATTCTATATATCTCCATCATCATACTTTCAACATTGTTATCTATATATCTCATGTAAGATCCGATCACATATATATTTTATATTTGCTTGTTTTATATTTGCATTCTCCAAAAATAGCTCCTAGCACAAGATCCAAACATGTCTTACTTCCTAATAGCTAGCTGATATGGTATCTTTATGTTTTATTTGCATTCTACAAAAATGGTATCTTTATGTTTTATTTTATCTTGTTAAATTATCTGGTAAAGTTAGTAGTTTGTAACAAAAAAAAGTCAATTTCAGGTGTTTAATTCTCGTGAAGATCTAATTGGTTGGGTACGCAATATGGGATATTCACTTGGTTTCGTTATTGTTATTAAAAGAAGCAACGATTATAAAGTAGAATTTCATTGTGATTGTAGTGGTAAGTACAGGAGTAACAAAACCTCTAGTAAACATACTGGCACAAGTTATGGGTTGCCATGTGCGCACAAACAAATGCAATACTTGAACAAAGCTCATCCTATCCCAATTGATTCAATTGATGTATTTTGGACGACGCTTGATTCATCACCGTGCCAATCTTTACAAGATGATGACGTAGGTTGTGAAGCTGAAGTCCAAATGTTTACTGAGAAATTTAACAAGCAATCGAGATCTGGTAAGTTCAGTTTTCTGAGGAAGATAAAAGAGATAGTCAATGCATCAAACACATGGGTTCGTGAACCTGTTGTTAACAAGACTACTCGTGGACGGCCCTCGATGAAGGATAAGCTTTTCAGAAAAACTCATGTTGATCCCTCATTTGCAGAAAGACCCCTTAGACGTAGTAGTTCGAACGCGTCAACATTTGTTGACTTGGAAAAAATGAGTTACCAGGAACCACCGAGACACAGTTCTTTCATGGGCAAAAACTATAATGTACATCCATACATTAATCAATTTTCAAAGATGTTTCACCCTTACATTACGCATGTACATGATGTGAAAGGTGATGGAAATTGTGGATTCCGAGCAATAGTTGTCTGGCTGGGTCTTCATGAAGATGCATGGCCCACAATTCGGTCTAATTTGATGGAAGAGTTAGACACACACAAGGCAGAATACTGGGAAGCTTTTGGAGGTCAATATTGAAAGATTGTTTACAACACTTTAAACTTCTTTCAATCAGAACGAGGTGCACCGGTTGAACACTGGATGACAATGCCTGAAATAGGTGTCTTGATTGCTTCAAAATATAATGTGATATTACACGTTATAAATATGGCAGGCAGTATGACATATTTGCCGCTTAGGTCCACTCCGCCAGCGTGGTATCAACATGTTGCTTTTACAATTGGGTACGTTAATGGTAACCATTATGTGAAATTAGATATGGCAGAAGGATACCCGTTCCCTCGTATAACTCAACATTTTTTCCACTACCGTTATCAGTGTGCTGCAGGATGGGCTACCCCGTATTCAGATCGAATACAGAAGTATGAGCGACTTTTACGTGTTAATTGTACTACGGATAATGTTATTTTAGAATAATCGAATGTAATATAGATTATTTTATGTTCTATTTATATGTTAAATCTCAATGTTTATGTTTTATTTTTATAATTATATAATTTACACCCCTATATATATAAACAAAAAGAATAATAATATATATATATATATATATATATATATATATATTTCTATATTTCTAATATATATATATATATATATAAAAACAAATAAATAATATATATTTATTATATAAAACAAATAAATATATATATATTTAAATCAAAAATGATTGGTATGAAAACAATGTAATCATTTACCAATCATTTTTGTACTTTTTGGTGCAAATAGCCAAATTTTTTGTGCAAATAGCCAAACCCATAACTAAAATGGTAGCGGTGACTTTACAAATTTAGTCCCTATGGTTTGATGTTGATTACAATAGTGTCTTTAAACCCTAAAATTCATTACTAGGATTCTTATGTGGCGTTTGGTTCGCATAATGTTTTAGGATGGAATGGAATCTGTCAAAGAAATTTGACTTTGAGGGAATTGGAATGGAATGTTGTTAGGTTTGACCACATGTTTGGTTGGCATAATTGGAATGGAATCTGTTAAAGAAATTGAAATTTGTTTGTTTGGTTAACAGAATGTAGTGTTGGAATTGGAATGAATTTTTGGTAAATGACCAAAATACCCTTTTACCATAAATAAGTATAGATATATACAGTTTCTACAATCAAACACACAATTTATGAAACAAAATTTCACGATTAACAAATTCTTGCATCTGAATACAGCTAAATGTATATAGATTCGCAAATTTACCAGAAAATAAGTATAGATATATACAGTGAGATCGACTGATATGAGAGAGAGAGAGAGAGAGAGGATTCCTCGTGAAGATCGACTGTAACGAAAATCGTCGGAGAAATGGAACGCGTTTTCCGATGAACCTTCTTGCTGTGTGCAATGGAGAAGACGAAGAGAGAGAAGATCAGGTGTCGGCTGTGTTAAACAAGAGAGTAGGGCAAAGGGTGATTTTGGAATTATGAAACCACCAGATTCCATTCCATTGAAATACCTTGTCTTTAGGATGTAATGTTAAAAGCCTTTATGTATGGAATTTGTTGGAATTCAAATGATTCCATCAACTAAAAAGATTGAACCAAACACTGGAATGGAATCTGGTCAATGGAATGTCACATTCCAATTCCACCAGATTCCATCACTTTCCAGTGAACCAAACGCCCCCTTATGGTTTTAGTTTTGTATGGATTATGTCCATGTAGTTTCGCTTTCGTTATGAATTAGTTTGTTGTCCTAACTTTAGTTAAAAAGCTTCGTTAAATCATGGTATCATAGTTATTTGCTCTTTTGTTTATTTTGTATTACAAAGGTCATTTATATAAAGTATTTATAAAATGTTTAAGATTTTTATATGATATATATATAGAGAGAGAGATTTTTATACACATATAAACACTACATAGAGACAAAGAAGACAACGTATCGGCCCTCCCATCTACAACTAACACCTCCTTCAATGATCCCATTTTCCAGCAATCCCATAGACCTACGACTCTCTATCTTCAAGCACCTGTTCATCACCGTTCACCTCTACACATTCCCTTATGCAAGTCCACCCTCCACCTCAGAAAAGAAACCATCGAAGGATGAGATGTTTGACTCCGCAAACACCTAACAAGGCCAATCATGATGAATCCACATATATCTCTCTTTGTCAATTCCCACAAACAACAATTAAGCTTTCCCTTTTTCTCGGTTCAATAAAACCAAATATGCGGAATCATCAAATTCCTTCACCAGATCTTGTACAATAGATGTTTTTTCGTAGATCTAGAATCATCAATTTAAATTAGTTTTTCTTTTAGATTTAGGGTTTTTGATTTATACGGGTTTTGTAAAACAAGTTATCTGAATTAGAGTTTGTTGAAAGAACTTTGCCAGTTTTCGCCTCCGACCCGACCAGGAGAGAACACAGGGTCAAGCCAACCGCCTGAATGGAATTCATATGTTATTGAAGTTATTAGTTGTAATGTTCTTTATGTTAATGTTAATGTCGAATTTTGAAATCATGGATTTTATGGGTTTGGGTTTTTAGTTATGATTTGGTTTGATTTGTTGTAGATGGGTGTGTTTAGTGTATGTATCTGTGTTTTATGGTGTGTTGGCTGGAAAAAGGAGTATTCACCGCAGAAGTTGACTGGATGGAGTTGTCGGAGATGGGTATGGGTGGTGTGGATGTTCTCTTAGTTTATTTTATTTTTAAATGCTTTGTAGACTTGTATAACATGCATCTAAAATGGTATAATAAAAAAATTATATGAAAAAGGTAAAATGACAAAAATACCTCTTATTTAACAAAAGTTAGATTTAAGGACCTTTTGCGTAACAAAAGTGAAACCATCGTGATCTATTTATGAATTTTTGGATTCAAAGACCCTCATTCTAATCAACATCAAACCACAGGGACGAAACTGTAATTTACTCAACCTATTTATAGTTTCTATATACAAGAGTAGAAAAGGTTGGATTGAATTTTCTATGGTTTACATAAGTAACGTTATTAAAATATTTAATATAACTAATATTTTAACAAAATCTTTATGATATGCTAGTTTTTTGTGACATTTGTTTTTTAATAAAATGGTAATGTGTAACATTCTTTTCC
Source organism: Saussurea involucrata (assembly GCA_033807775.1). Lineage (NCBI taxonomy): Eukaryota > Viridiplantae > Streptophyta > Magnoliopsida > Asterales > Asteraceae > Saussurea > Saussurea involucrata. The sequence goes on from CM066323.1 coordinate 7,872,735, forward strand.
ATAACACTGATAATTCCCAACAAAAGAAAACTAGTAAAGTCGACCCAAATATTATCAAACAAGTAACAATAAGAGTTCAAACAACAACTTTTTAGGGCATCTCCAATGGGTCATACTATATTTTACATCAAATTTTAAAAGTAATGTAAAAAATAGTGTAAATTTTAGTGTTAATAGTAAGGTTTCTCCAATGGGTAACACTATTTTTAAAAGTAATGTAAAAAGTAGTGTAAATGAACAGTGTTACACCAAATATAGTGTAATACTATTAATTACACTAGATTTTAGGGGTGTACGCGGGTTGGGTTGGGCAGTTTTTGACGTTTTTACAACCCAACCCAATTATGACGGTTTGAAAATTCTCAACCCAACCCAACTCATTCAAAAATGTAACCCAACCCTTGCGGGTTAGGGCGGGTTGGGTTGGGTTGGCTGGTTAGAAATATAAATAAATTTGATGAATGAAATACAATAAATAATACTAAAAATATACTCGAGAAAGTTATTAATTAGTACAATCATCCAAATATATATATATATATATATATATATATATATCATGATTCTAAATAACTCGTTATGACCTCGCTACGGCGTATTATGGCATCAATGCGTAGGTTTGCCGTCACGTTAACCCTTATGGCTCCACTCTAAGGGTTGACTTGCTTTGTAACGCGTTATGACACGTTATGGTGCGTTACGATGTGTTGACACGTTATTTTGTAAGATGTAAGATTGTTTTTAGTAGATAACTTGAAGAATAAAAGATAATTGTTCACGGAACGTAAGACTTAAATATTCATAATAAGGAAACCTAAAAACTAAAAACCCTAAATTGGTAAATAATTACTATTCCCGTACACGAAGAGTCGGACCCGAACAATGAGAATTAAAGATGGTAGTAAGTAGAGATTCAAGATTTACTCTCGCTTTTGCATTCTCGATATCATTTTCTGTAAGCTCTATATATTTGATATCATTTTTTTTATTTTTTTTATTACTTTACATAATTTATCTTGTTCTACGGTATTATTTAGTACATAACACACAATGTGTGTATGTGTGTGTATATATATGCCGCCGTAACTCGTAAGTCTTGACCTCGTCGCCACGCCTCACGTCATTTATAACCTTATATATATACATATATATATAGAGAGAGAGAGAGAGACCCACTATTTTGTAAACTTTTTTTTTGTGTAAACTTTGGATTTCATAGGTTTTCTTGATGAAATTGCTTCATGAAATTGTTTATTTTGATGAAATTGTTTCATATCATTCATTTCTTGATGAAATTGTTTCATATATTTGTGTTTTTTATGTAGTTTCATATATTTTTTTCATTCCTATGAAATTGTTTCATATATTTTATCAGTTTGATGAAACTTTGTCGTTTTTACATAAAAACACAAATATATGAAACCATTTCATCAAGAAATGAATGATATGAAACACTTTTATCAAAATAAACAATTTCATCAAAAAAACCTATGAAATTCAAAGTTTACACACATTTAGAGGTTTACATTTTATTATCCCTCTCTCTCTATATATATATATATATATATATATATATATAATTTATCGAAATAATATATATTAGCGGCGGGTTGGCGGGTTGGGTTGGGTTGGGTTGAGTTATGCTAATCCAATTTCAACCCTCCTAATTAGCGGTTTGGCGGGTTGGCGGTTTGAGTTTAATCGGGTTGTTAGCGGGTTGGGTTGGACGGTTTTCGCGGGTTGACGGTTTTCTGTACACCCCTACTAGATTTAGTGTGGAAAATAGAGACTACATTGGAGATGTTTACCGATACTTTTATTTAATTTCTTTAAACAGATAATCGGAAGAATTTAGATTAAAATGTTTACCCGGTAAATTTTACTGAGTATTTAAATAAAATGCCCCAAGTTTGACTCTTGACTTACTAAAATGTCCAAACTCTCCATAATTTAACCAAAATACCCAAAAAAAATCCGTAAAATACCCCGTGATCACGGACTCCTTTATAAAACTCTCCCCAATCCGTAAACCCAATGCATTAGGTCTGCGATCCACCCTAAATGAATCCGTGATCCACACCAATCCGTGAATTTCATTTGGTCCACGGACAAAAATCCACTTTTTTAAAGAAGTTCGTTATCATGGGGTATTTATACGGATTTTTTGGGGTATTTTGGTTAAATTGGAGAGAATTTAGGTATTTTAGTAAGTCAAATGTCAAACTTGGGTCATTTTAATTGAATACTCAATTTTAATTGGAGTACTTTGTCTTGTTGGATTATAGGATGTCATTTTGGATTATAGGATGAAAATGACATGAATTAAGAATCTTATCGGGTAACAATGATGACAAGGATTGAGAGTCATACCTGGTACGTGAGAGTGACAACTCTTATCTGATAAGTCTTTACTGGATAAAAATATTACATACGATGTCGTTTTAATAGACTAAAATTTTATCCAGTAAATTAAATAAAAATATTAACTTTTACCGGTAAACTTTCACGTGTTAGATAAAAACCCCTAAATTTTAGGGAATTTTGACTTTTTCAATCAATCTACCCACATTTTTTCGCTTTATGTAATCTCCTAAATATTTGGATTTTTTGTAAATAGATTTATACATTTACGTAAAACACCTTTTTCGATTGAATAAGACCCATTTTCTCTGTTCTTATTAGAAAATTGTTGTTTATTTATAATATTCAACTTCATTCGCGTAAAATTCGATTATTCAAATAACTAGTGTTGTGCACCGCGCGTTGCTTGTTTCTTAGGCCATCCGTGTAACAGCCCAAAACACAAAACATAATATATAAGTCAAAAGCCCATAAGGGTCCCAAATACATCACAACGTTTAGTAACATTCTCAAAGTCTATTGTTCACCATCAAATACAACCGAGATGTTTGGACTAACAAAAACTGGAATCGTGACGGTCTCTAATCTCACATCGCCGCCTCAAACCTTCTCTTTGCCTTTGGACATTGCACCTAAACGATCCTTACCTGAAAATGGTTTTAGTTTGAAAAACGAGGGTTAGACCATAGGGTCTAGTGAACTCCCCCGTAAATACATTCGCAAAACATTTAGAGCAAAAACATTTCTTTACAAAATAGCAGCGCATCAAGTCATAAGTCAATACATGCATAGCGGAGAAGACCATGGCAAACACCCTACAAAGCCGGGTACGGCATCACCCTACAAAGCCGGGTACGAAAACACCCTACAAAGCCGGGTACGGCAACACCCTACAAAGCCGGGTACGGCAACCAATCTTCACAAAAGAACATTTTAATAAAACATGCGATTTCACATACTTGAGGGCAACCCTCCTGTCATTGCAAAACAAGGCTTTCCGTATCAATAGAAACATATGTTCGTAAGGCTCATGTAAACCAATTTCAGTCATACAATTCTATGCAAATCCTTTTAAATAAAATGTGCATAAGGGAACTCACCTGATGTTCGGCTAAACAATACACTACTCGAAGTTCACTTAATCTCCAATCGATCACCTGAATTTGGGGTTAACAAAGGAGGTATTAGACTCCCCAATTATACTTTAAGACATCCCCCATAACGTCCTAAAACAATCCCCTAAACCAGGCCTCGAACCCAAGCCCGAACGACCAACGAAGCAGAAAACGAGAATCGCCCAACAGGGACTTACGCGGTTTGCCACGCGGTTTGCAAACCGCGTGAAAAACCGCGTATCCCTCTGGTCGAGCATTCTCAGTTCTGCTCACCAGGGTCAGCTCGTAAAACCCCTTAAATCCCCCAAAACTGATTCCAACAGATTGGTAACTTCCCAAAACAAACTCTAAAAACATATATACATTAAGGAGGAAATTCCCAATACTTAAATCCATCAATTCCTCATTCAAATCATCATGTAAAACTCTTTTGAAACACAAATCCCCTTATAAAATGGGTTAAACTTAGAACTTCCATTGGAAGGGTGGATTATCACCAAGAGCTCACAAACACCTCAAGGGATTCATCCAACACACCCCTTCCAATTGATTTTACCTCAAAACACTTAGACAAGAAGAGAAAGCATGGATAGTTGAACATCTAAGCCCCAAATTAGACACAAAGCTAGAGAAAGGAAGGTGGAGGTATACCTTGCAACTATTTCCTCAATCTCTAGTTGATCCTCCTTCTCCAATTCCTTCAATGGTGGAATTCTTGAGCTTCTCCTCTCCTTCTTGCACTCTCCAGCCGAAATGAATGAAAATGAATAGGGTTTTGAGGTTTTCTATCTTATTAAACTTTCCTTCTTCGCAACCCAGCCACCAAACTTTCAGGTTTTTACAAAAAGAGCCCCAAAGTTCTTATTTCTGCACTAAAACCACCAAGAGATGAAATGTGGGGTGTTACATCACCTCCCCCTTAACAGGATTCCGTCCCCGGAATCTCGTTACTGAAAAGGTGTGGGTACCTTGCTCTCATATCGGTCTCAGCTTCCCACGTCGCCTCGCTCCCTTTGTGGAAACGCCACAACACTTTCACGAGGTTAATCTCTTTGTTCCTTGTTCTCCGAACCTTACGGTCGGTGATGGCTTCGGGCTCCTCCACAAAGTTCAATTTCCCATCAATTTGGACTTCGTGCAGAGGTATTGCCATTTCGGCTTCCGCCAAGCATTTCCTCATATTCGACACGTGAAAGGTATTATGAATCCTATGCAGTTCCACAGGCAATTCCAACTTATAAGCTACTTCTCCGATGCGCTCAATGATCTTGAACGGTCCTATGTAGCGAGGGCTCAACTTTCCCTTCTTCCCGAATCTGATTACCCCTTTCCAAGGGGATACTTTCAGCATCACCTTATCCCCAACCTGGAACTCGATATCCTTACGCCTCTTGTCGGCATAACTCTTTTGTCGGTCGCGAGCAACTTTCAGCCTTTCTCTCACCTGGTCGGTCTTATCGGCAGTCAACTGTACTATTTCAGGTCCAGCCAGTTGTTTCTCCCCGACCTCGTTCCAACAAAGAGGTGTCCGACACTTTCTACCGTAGAGTATCTCGTAAGGAGCGGCGTTTATGCTTGCGTGGTAACTATTGTTATACGCAAACTCGATCAACGGTAGGTGGTTTTCCCACGAACCCTGGAAATCCAAGGCGCAAGCTCTCAACATGTCTTCCAGTGTCTGGATGGTTCGCTCGCTCTGACCATCCGTCTGAGGATGGTATGCGGTGCTCATCTTGATTTGAGACCCCATTTCTCGCTGGAAGCTCCTCCAAAAAGTCGATGTGAATCGACTATCGCGATCCGAGACTATTGACGACGGCACCCCATGATGGGTCACTATCTCGTTGATATACAACTTTGCCAATTTCTCCATCGGGTATGATTCCTTTATTGGAAGGAAATGCGCCGACTTGGTGAGTCGATCTACAATCACCCAAATGGCATCGAAGCCCTTTGGAGTTCTAGGCAACTTTGTCACGAAATCCATCGCAATTTGGGCCCACTTCCACACCGGAATATCCAAGGGTTGGAGTTTTCCGTACGGTCGTTGGTGCTCTACTTTCACCCTCAGACAAGTATCACACCTTTCCACGAAATAAGCTATATCCTTCTTCATACCCGGCCACCAATAGTCTTGTCGCAAATCACTAAACATCTTGTTCGTCCCTGGATGGATGGAGTACTTTGACTTGTGAGCCTCCTCTAGTATCAACTTCCTCACATTCCCCAACTTCGGAACCCATACTCTACCATTGAGGCATATCAGTCCTCGGCTATCTTCTACTAGGGAGTCCACGTTCCCCACCATCCGCTCTTTCTTGAGATTCTCAACCGCAGAAGCTTCCACTTGCCATTTCTTTATTTCACCCAGCAGATTAAAGGTGACCTCAGCCCTTAAGGCCATGATCTTCGAAGCATCTCCCCTTTTTTTACGGCTCAAGGCGTCGGCCACTACATTAGATTTCCCGGGATGGTATTCAATCTCACAGTCGTAGTCTGATAACAACTCCATCCACCTGCGCTGTCTCATGTTCAGCTCTTTCTGATCGAAGATGTGACGAAGGCTTTTGTGATCAGTGAAGATTTTACACTTCGTCCCATACAAATAATGCCTCCAAATCTTTAAGGCGAAAACGACGGCCGCCAGCTCTAAGTCATGGGTGGGGTATCGCTTCTCATGCTCCTTCAACTGACGGGACGCATAAGCGATCACTTTGCCACGCTGCATCAAGACACATCCCAAGCCCAATTTAGAGGCGTCGCTGTACACTACAAAGTCTTCCGTTCCTTCGGGTAAGGTTAGAATTGGAGCCTCACTCAACATTTCTTTTAACCTTTGGAAGGCTTCTTCTTGCCCTTCGGTCCAATTGAACTTGGCGTTCTTCTTGGTCAAAGAAGTCAACGGAGTAGCAATTTTCGAGAAGTCTTTGATGAACTTCCGATAATACCCCGCTAACCCAAGGAAACTACGGACTTCGGACGGCGTTCTGGGCGGTTCCCAGTTCTTGATAGCTTCCACTTTTGCCGGGTCGACCTTGATTCCACTCTGGGTCACTACATGTCCCAGAAACTGCACCTCACGAAGCCAAAATTCGCATTTCGAAAATTTGGCATAACGTTTCTCCCGCTTCAACAATTCCAGCACCGATCTCAAGTGCTCCCTATGCTCCTCCTCCGACTTCGAATAGACGAGAATGTCATCTATGAACACGATCACGAATTTATCTAAATAGGGTTGACACACCCTGTTCATCAAATCCATAAACGCGGCGGGAGCATTCGTTAATCCGAACGGCATTACTAAAAACTCGTAATGGCCGTATCGGGTTTGGAAGGCTGTCTTTGGAATATCTTCTCCTCGCACCTTGAGTTGATGGTAACCCGATCTCAGATCTACCTTTGAAAAGTAGCTAGCCCCTTGCAACTGGTCGAACAAATCGTCAATCCTGGGGAGCGGATATTTGTTCTTGACAGTGACTTTGTTGAGTTCGCGGTAATCGATGCACATCCTCATAGTCCCGTCCTTCTTCTTCACAAAGAGCACCGGCGCACCCCACGACGAGGTACTCGGTCTCACAAACCCCTTGTCGAGCAACTCTTGGAGTTGAGTCATCATCTCCTTCATCTCGGAAGGTGCCAATCGATATGGTGCACGAGCTATTGGTATGGCTCCTGGCACCAGGTCGATTCGGAACTCGATTTGGCGGTCTGGCGGTAGCTCGCACAAATCGTCCGGAAACACCTCCGGGTATTCACCCACTACCGGTACATCTCCTACCTCGCGCTTTTCTTTCTTCGCATCCACCACATAGGCTAGATAACTCTGACATCCCTTCTTTAGACATTTAGTAGCCTTAATCAAGGAAATAAGATTAGACTTCCTATCTCGACGGTTCCCATAAATCACTACCATTCCCTTATCCGGCAATTGCACACGAATCAACTTCTTGTTGCAAACGATGGTTGCATTATTTTTTGCTAACCAATCCATTCCCAACACTACATCAAACTCTCCCATCGGCATAGGGTACAAACTTATCGGTATCAAACTCCCTTCTATGTCTATACGACACCTCTCCACCACACTACTAACTAGTACCACGTTGTCATCGGCGGTCTCCACTTCTATGGCACTACCCAAACGCTTAGGCCTCACCCCCAAACGTTTCACGAAAACAGAAGATACAAAGGAGCGATTCGCCCCCGAATCAAATAACACGTTGGCACATAAAGAGTTCACCAAAAAGGTACCTGTCACGACATCCGGAGTTTCCTCCGCCTCATCCGCTGTCATACGAAATGCACGTCCCTTCGCGCGTGCCGGTTCTTCCTTCTTCTCAACTCCTTGCACCCCCTGACGATTCCCAAAATGACCCGATCCTCCTCTCTGTAACATAGGGCAATCAGACCGACGGTGGTCCAGCGACCCACACTGAAAACAACCACGCTTCTTCGGGCAATCCCTTGACATATGCCCCGACGATCCACACTGATAACACAACCCCGCGTCCGCCCTACATTCCCCTTTATGCATCCGGTGGCACTTCCCGCACGGTTTGTCGCCATATCCTCGGTTTCCACGTGGCTCCGGCCTTGAAACTTTCCCTCTTCGAGCGTCATTTCCCGGTCCATCCCATTTTCTCTTCTCCCCGGCCCTCTCAGATTGCTGACGATCTTTTTCCCTTTCTACCAACTCGGCCGCATTTATAGCCGCTTGGAATGTGTTAGGATTTCTTGCCATTACCAACTCCCGCACACTACTCTTCAATCCATAGAGATACCTCTCTACTGGCGCTCCTCGGTTGGGACATACAACTCCGCAAAACGAGCTTTCTCGATAAACTTGGAAGTGTACTCCCTCACGGTCGAGTCCCCTTGAGCTAGGTTAAAGAACTCCTCCTCCAACTTCTTAATTGCCGCTAGAGGGCAAAACTGAGCCTTGAACCTCCTCACGAATTCCTCCCATTTCATGGTCTTGGCCACTGACGATCCCAAACCCCCGGTTTCGGCATCCCACCAAAAGATGGCCTCCGACTTCAACGTAGACAGGGCGTAGATCACCTTATCCTCTTCGGCACACTTACAAATGTCAAAGACCAACTCTATTTCTCGAACCCATTTTATGGCTAACACCGGGTCGCATTCTCCTTGGAAGGTAAGAGGTTTGCAAGATGAGAATGCTTTGTGACTACATCCTCTAGCTGCCGACTCGTTCACCACTAGCGTCGTGGATTGTTTGTGGCTACCAACTTCCGTAGGAGGCGGACTAGACAATTCAGTGGTTGCCTTACTCTCACTGTTCTCTTTACTCCCCGTCGCCGAAACATCATGATGATTCATCCACCGGTCTAACTTTTCCTGCAGTTTCATCATTTCGGTGGCAAAGGCCTCTTGAGTCACAAAGGCGTGATTCTCCGCTGCCGAGCCTTCTCGATGAGACTTTTCTCCATCGGACGGTGCCTCAACACTTTTAGTTCGGCGACCAGCCGAAGTTTTCCTCTTTGGGCGAGTACCTTCCACATTGGTAGTAGCCTTACGTGGAATGGTCTCACGCCCCCTTCCACGACCTCTTCCCCTACCCCGGGCAGCCGGCGCCCTCGGGGGAGCCACGGGTTCGTCCGCTTGAAGTTTAAGTCTAGGCCCATCCGGTCACCTAAATCCCTTAAACTATGGCTCTGATACCATTTGTAACAGCCCAAAACACAAAACATAATATATAAGTCAAAAGCCCATAAGGGTCCCAAATACATCACAACGTTTAGTAACATTCTCAAAGTCTACTGTTCACCATCAAATACAACCGAGATGTTTGGACTAACAAAAACTGGAATCGTGACGGTCTCTAATCTCACATCGCCGCCTCAAACCTTCTCTTTGCCTTTGGACATTGCACCTAAACGATCCTTACCTGAAAATGGTTTTAGTTTGAAAAGCGAGGGTTAGACCATAGGGTCTAGTGAACTCCCCCGTAAATACATTCGCAAAACATTTAGAGCAAAAACATTTCTTTACAAAATAGCAGCGCATCAAGTCATAAGTCAATACATGCATAGCGGAGAAGACCATGGAAAACACCCTACAAAGCCGGGTACGGCATCACCCTACAAAGCCGGGTACGGCAACACCCTACAAAGCCGGGTACGACAACACCCTACAAAGCCGGGTACGGCAACCAATCTTTACAAAAGAACATTTTAATAAAACATGCGATTTCACATACTTGAGGGCAACCCTCCTGTCATTGCAAAACAAGGCTTTCCGTATTAATAGAAACATATGTTCGTAAGGCTCATGTAAACCAATTTCAGTCATACAATTCTATGCAAATCCTTTTAAATAAAATGTGCATAAGGGAACTCACCTGATGTTCGGCTAAACAATACACTACTCGAAGTTCACTTAATCTCCAATCGATCACCTGAATTTGGGGTTAACAAAGGAGGTATTAGACTCCCCAATTATACTTTAAGACATCCCCCATAACGTCCTAAAACAATCCCCTAAACCAGGCCTCGAACCCAAGCCCGAACGACCAACGAAGCAGAAAACGAGAATCGCCCAACAGGGACTTACGCGGTTTGCCACGCGGTTTGCAAACCGCGTGAAAAGCCGCGTATCCCTCTGGTCAAGCATTCTCAGTTCTGCTCACCAGGGTCAGCTCGTAAAACCCCTTAAATCCCCCAAAACTGATTCCAACAGATTGGTAACTTCCCAAAACAAACTCTAAAAACATATATACATTAAAGAGGCAATTCCCAATACTTAAATCCATCAATTCCTCATTCAAATCATCATGTAAAACTCTTTTGAAACACAAATCCCCTTATAAAATGGGTTAAACTTAGAACTTCCATTGGAAGGGTGGATTATCACCAAGAGCTCACAAACACCTCAAGGGATTCATCCAACACACCCCTTCCAATTAATTTTACCTCAAAACACTTAGACAAGAAGAGAAAGCATGGATAGTTGAACATCTAAGCCCCAAATTAGACACAAAGCTAGAGAAAGGAAGGTGGAGGTATACCTTGCAACTACTTCCTCAATCTCTAGCTGATCCTCCTTCTCCAAATCCTTCAATGGTGGAATTCTTGAGCTTCTCCTCTCCTTCTTGCACTCTCCAGCCGAAATGAATGAAAATGAATAGGGTTTTGAGGTTTTCTATCTTATTAAACTTTCCTTCTTCGCAACCCAGCCACCAAACTTTCAGGTTTTTACAAAAAGAGCCCCAAAGTTCTTATTTCTGCACTAAAACCACCAAGAGATGAAATGTGGGGTGTTACAATACGTACCCGGCTCGGGATGGGGCTCGGGATGCCTTCGGGCTCAGCGGGAATGGGCTACGGTCCTTGCGGGGATGGCGGGGCGGGATGGATTCCGGGTTCGGGATCCCGATTCATCCCGAAGAGTTATTAAAAAAAAATTTAATTTAATTTTTAAAAATAATGCCGTTGAACGGCTCTTTGTAAACAAAAATAAATAAATTTTTTTCTCAATTTAATCCCACTATATATTTAACCTTCAACCTCTTATTTCTCACACCTCTCAAACTCTCTAAAATTCTCTCAACCTCTTATTTTTCACACCTCTCAAACTCTCTCAAATTCTCTCAACCTCTTATTTTTCACACCTCTCAAACTCTCGCAAACACTCTTCCATTCTCTATATTTTAAACAATATGGATTCGCCACAACCCGGTTCACCAACCGCATCATCATCATCCGTAGACACCGACGAGTTGTTGAATCTACAAAGGGAAATTTTTCGACAGACTGCACAATCGCTGTATGGTAGCACAACCTACTTTTATTGACCGGGACACTCATAATAACCTTCGGTCGGATTTGGTCGAACATATTTGGCGTATCCAAGTTCCCAACAATGACGACGAGTAGATTTTTAAATTTATTTTGTAATTTTTATTTTTAATGAATGATATGAATTTTAATTTTAATTATTTATCTTATTTTTATTTATTAAAAAATATATAAATATTTTTATTTTGTTAAATAATTAAATGTATAAATAAAAGAATTAAAATAAATGAGGTGGCAAAAGGGTTTGAGAGAATGGGGTAAGGGTGTTTAGGGATTGAGTGAGGGTTAGAAGAAAAGCTGATGTGGCGCTGATGTGGAGCTTGAATCTTTGAAAGATAGAGGGATGAGGTACTGATGACCTTAATATATAATAGATAGATAATAAACAAATATGTATTATTATGATAAATTTATAAATATATTGATTATTCGTAGTTGAGGAAAAAATGAAAAGTTTTTTAATTAATAACCTTTTAATTACTCATAGTTAGTACAAATGTGATGTAACGTTCTATTAATTAATATTTCATTTCAATTAAAATAAAAGATAATATATTTATTAGAAGTTGATTTATAAGGATTTATATCTTACTATATATAATATTGAATGACACATAATGGATTTTTTTAAATAATTTTTTTGATTTATAACCATTGTTACCTTGCAAAAAAAAAAATTGTAATTATTTATAAACATTCTTACCTTACTAAAAAATAGACTCAATTAATAATTTTTTTGATTTATAAGCATTGTTAGCTTATTAAGAAAATACAAAAATTGAAATAAAATATTTTGTTTACTATTATTGTTAGCTTATTCAATAAAAAAGTTATATTTATAAACATTGTTAGCTTTGCATATTAAGTTATGGATCATGTAAATTAAAAAAAACTAATTTTAATTTAAGTCTAATTTATAAAAATTATAAAATTTGATAAAAGTTTTTATTTATAATCTTAGATCACGACATAAAGCTTAGGCTAAATCCTAAGTCGGCTCAATTGACTAAACATTCGGTTCTATCGACGACTCACCCAATTAAATCTATATTTTTTTTCTATTTAAAGATTAATAGTCTCAAAATCGTAATTTAATTACTTTTGAGATCTCATAACAAACATTTACAAATCTACAAATAGTTGATGTCATTATCACATTTGTAAATAAATACTCCAAATTGTTTTGGCCATTTTCTTTAAATTAAAATTTGGTTAAAAGTCATCGAGGTACAATTTAAAATCATTCTGATAGATTTTTGAAACTTATAAAATCTTTTTACTAAAAAAAAAATTAGACAAAAACCAAATACACATGCTACGGCCAAAACTCCTAACTTAGATAAAAAGAAAGTGGAAAAATGATTTTGTAATTAAACAAATAACAAACTAAAACTCAAAACAAATGCTCCATTTGAGATTTTTGACCCATGATCGTAAAAAATGAATCAATATACTTGGTCGGTCCATCGACAACTCATTCAAAATCAGTAGAAATAACTCATTAATAACATTTAATACCGTTGATCGACGTAAAAATTTACATCTGAACTAGAACTTTAAAATTTTACATTGGGTTTATATCGAACCGTCGATTTTAGCCGAAACCAAAACATAAATTTTCAAGCCATTTACACGACTTGATTTCTACGACAACAACTTCCGTACTAAATACATCATATATAATAACTTAACTACGACCCTAGGTTAGAAAACTACCTCAAAACTCTAGCCTGACCTCGAGATGCACTTCTTCTTCCCCAAACTTATGATTTTTCTTTTTCTTTTTCTTCCTTCCACGAACATAACTCCTGGTATTTATGGAAGCCTTCACCTCCAACCTCCCCCAAGAAAAATGGGATTCATCCTAATCCTAGACTTCAAAATTTAAAATTATTTTTTATTATAGGTCCTTTAAAATTTTGCCACCTTACACTCTAGTCCCTTGACCAAATTTTAACTAGGACCTCGCGATCAAACAAATCTATTCATCATCTATTTTTATTTTATTATTATTTATATCTCCTTCACATAATAAACTCACGCATACACATACATATATGATATATATATAGAGAGATACATGTAAATCTATTTATTTATTTCATAAGAAAAGAAAATTTGGGGATTAACCTCTATCCTCAACAAATGAGATTATCTCTAAAACTTAAAATTCAAATCCTTTAAAAACTTACAACTAGACCCCTTAGTTATAGATTCTTTGCACTTTAAATCCTTGGATCATACCCCACGTCATCTACATAACTTATTTATTATATATCATAATTCAACTTACCATCCTTCCACCTGTCCATCTTACACCTTAGCCGTTCACAAACGACTAATATAAATACACATAATTATGTATATTCATTCATCACATTTTCTCTTAATTCCTAAAATGCTTAGTGTAACAACCCAAAAACACATAACATGATATATAAGTCAAAAAGCCCATAAGGGTCCCAAGTACATCATAAACTCCAAAATGGATTACATTGTTTACGGTCCTCAAACAAATACAACCGAGATGCTAGCTAACCAAAAACTGAAACATGACGGTCTCTAATCTCACATCGCCGCCTCAAACCTTCTCTTTTCCCTTTGACGTTGCACCTACACGATCCTTACCTGAAAATGGTTTTTAGTTTTGAAAAGCGAGGGTTAGACCATAGGGTCTAGTGAATTCCCCCGAAAATACGTTCACAAATCATTTACAGCAAAATATCTCTTTACAAAAACAGTAACGTATCAAATCATCTTTGCAACAACGGTATGCACAGCGGAGAGAAGACCATGGCAAACACCCTACAAAGCCGGGTACGGCAACACCCTACAAAGCCGGGTACGGCAAAACAAGTAGCCCCTCCCCCACGGTGCAACCCAACTTCACAATTGATAGTTCAATAAAAATATGCGATTTCACATACTTGAGGACAACCCTCCTTCATTTGCAAAACAAGACTTTTCATGCCAAGAAAACATACGTTCGTAAAGCTTGCGTAAACCAATTTCAGTCATACAAATCTTTGCAAATCATTTTAAATAAAAGTGGTGCATAAGGGAACTCACCTGATGCTCGGCTAAACGACACCCTACTCGGAGCTTACTTAACACCAAATGATCACCTGAATTGGGGTTAACAAAGGAGGTATTAGACTCCCCAATTATACTTTAAAACAACCCCCATAACGTCCTAAGACAATCCCCTATACCAAGCCTCGAACCCAAGCCCGAACGACCAACGGAGCAGAAAACGAGAATCGCCCAACAGAGACTTACGCGGTTTGCCACGCGGTTTGCAAACCGCGTGAAAAGCCGCGTAACCCTCTGGTCGAGCATTCTCAGCCCTGCTCACCAGGGTCAGCTCGTAAAACCACTTAGATCCTCCAAAACTGATTCCAATTGATTGGTAACTTCCCAAAACAAATTCTAAAACTATATATACATTAAGGAGACAATTCCCAAAACTTAAATCCATCAATTCCTCATTCAAATCAACATGTAAAACTCTTTTGAAACACAAACCCCCAAAATGAAATGAATCAAACTTAAGAACTTCCATTGGAAGGGTGGAATATCACCAAGAGTACACCAACTCCTCAAGGGATTCATCCAACACACCCTTCCACTTGGTTTTGATTCAAACTACTTAAAGAAGAAGAAGATTGCAACAGATTCATACATCAAAGCCCCATTTCCAAGACAAAACTAAGAGATTAAGATGGATGTATACCTTGGTAGCAATTCCCTTCAATCCCTCACTGAACCACCTTCTCCAAACCTTCAAGTGTGGGTTTCTTGAGCTCTTTCTCCCTTCTTGAACTCTCCAGCCGAAATGATGAACAAGAATAGGGTTTTGGAAGGGTTTTTATCTTAATAAACTTTTCATTTTCACAACCCAGCCACTGAACTTTGAGTTTTTACAAAAAGACCCCAGAACTTCTTATTTCTTCACTGAAACCACCAGAGTTGAAACATGGGATGTTACATCACCTCCCCCTTAACAGGATTCCGTCCCCGGAATCTCATCACTGAAAAGGTGTGGGTACCTTGCTCTCATATCGGTCTCGGTTTCCCACGTCGCTTCACTCCCTTTGTGGAAACGCCATAACACCTTCATTAGGCTAATCTCCTTGTTCCTTGTTCTCCGAACTTTACGGTCGGTGATAGCTTCGGGCTCCTCCACAAAGTTCAATTTCTCATCAATCTGGACTTCGTGCAGGGGTATTGCCATACCGGCTTCCGCTAAACATTTCCTCAGATTCGACACGTGAAAGGTATTATGAATTCGTTGCAGTTCCACCGGCAACTCCAACTTATACGCTACTTCTCCGATGCGCTCAATGATCTTGAACGGCCCTATGTAGCGAGGGCTCAACTTTCCCCTCTTCTCGAACCTGATTACCCCTTTCCAAGGGGATACCTTTAGCATCACCTTATCCCCAATCTGGAACTCGATATCCTTACGCCTCTTGTCGGCATAACTCTTTTGTCGGTCACGAGCAACTTTTAGCCTTTCCCTCACTTGGTCGATCTTGTCGGCAGTCAACTGTACTATTTCGGGTCCAGCCAGTTGTTTCTCCCCGACCTCGTTCCAACAAAGAGGTGTCCGACACTTCCTACCGTAGAGTATCTCATAAGGTGCAGCCTTTATGCTTGCGTGGTAACTGTTGTTATACGCAAACTCAATCAACGGTAGGTGGTTCTCCCACGAACCCTGAAAATCTAACGCGCAAGCTCTCAACATGTCTTCCAGGGTCTGGATGGTTCGCTCGCTCTGACCATCAGTCTGAGGATGGTATGCGGTGCTCATCTTGATTTGAGACCCCATTTCTCGCTGAAAGCTTTTCCAAAAAACCGACGTAAATCGACTATCACGATCCGAGACTATTGACGACGGCACCCCATGACGGGTCACTATCTCGTCAATGTACAACTTTGCCAACTTCTCCATCGGGTAGGATTCCTTTATTGGAAGGAAGTGCGCCGATTTGGTGAGTCGATCTACAATCACCCAAATGGCATCGAAACCCTTTGGAGTTCTAGGCAGTTTTGTCACGAAATCCATCGCAATTTGATCCCACTTCCAAACCGGAATATCCAAGGGTTGGAGTTTTCCGTACGGTCGTTGGTGCTCCACTTTCACCCTCAGACAAGTATCACACCGCTCAACAAAATAAGCTATATCCTTTTTCATACCTGGCCACCAATAGTCTTGTCGCAAATCACCAAACATCTTGTTCGTTCCCGGATGGATGGAGTACTTTGATTTGTGAGCCTCCTCTAGTATCAACTTCCGCACATTCCCCAACTTCGGAACCCATATTCTACCATTGAGGCATTTCAGTCCTCGGCTATCTTCTACTAGGGAGTCCACGTTCCCCACCATCCGCTCCTTCTTGAGATTCTCAATCGCGGACGCTTCCACTTGCCATTTCTTTATTTCACCCAGCAGATTAAACGTGACCTCAGCCCTCAAGGCTATGATCTTCGAAGCTTCTCCCCTTTCTTTACAGCTCAAGGCGTCAGCCACTACATTAGCTCTCCCGGGATGGTACTCAATCTCACAGTCGTAGTCTGGTAACAGTTCCATCCACCTGCGTTGTCTCATGTTCAACTCCTTTTGATCGAAGATGTGACGAAGGCTTTTGTGATCGGTGAAGATCTTACACTTCGTCCCATACAAATAGTGCCTCCAAATCTTTAAGGCGAAAACGACGGCCGCCAACTCTAAATCGTGTGTGGGGTATCGCTTCTCATGCTCCTTCAATTGACGGGACGCATAAGCGATCACTTTACCACGCTGCATCAAGACACACCCCAAGCCCAATTTAGAGGCGTCGTTGTACACTACAAAGTCTTCCGTTCCCTCGGGTAAGGTTAGAATTGGAGCCTCACTCAACATTTCCTTTAACTTCTGGAAAACTTCTTCTTGCCCTTCGGTCCAATTGAACTTGACGTTCTTCTTGGTCAAAGAAGTCAACGGAGTGGCAACCTTCGAGAAGTCTTTGATGAACTTCCGGTAATACCCCGTTAACCCAAGGAAACTACGGACTTCGGACGGCGTTCTAGGCGATTCCCAGTTCTTAATAGCTTCTACTTTTGTCGGGTCAACCTTGATTCCACTCTGGGTCACTACGTGTCCCAAAAACTGCACCTCTCTAAGCCAAAATTCGCATTTCGCAAATTTGGCATAAAGTTTCTCCCGCTTCAACAATTCCAACACCGCTCTCAAATGCTCCCTATGCTCTTCCTCCGACTTCGAATAAACGAGAATATCGTCTATGAAGACGATCACGAATTTATCTAAATAGGGTTGACATACTCTATTCATCAAATCCATAAACGCGGCGGGAGCATTCGTTAATCCGAACGGCATTACTAAAAACTCGTAATGACCGTATCGGGTTCGGAAAGCTGTCTTTGGAATATCTTCTCCTCTTACCTTGAGTTGATGGTATCCCGATCTCAGATCTACCTTTGAAAAGTAGCTAGCCCCTTGCAACTGATCGAACAAGTCGTCAATCCTGGGGAGCGGATACTTGTTCTTGACAATGACTTTGTTGAGTTCGCGATAATCGATGCACATCCTCATAGTCCCGTCCTTCTTCTTCACAAAGAGCATCGGCGCACCCCACGGCGAGGTACTCGGTCTCACGAACCCCTTGTCTAGCAATTCTTGGAGTTGGGTCATCATCTCCTTCATCTCGGAGGGTGCCAACCGATATGGTGCACGAGCTATTGGGGTGGCTCCTGGCACCAGGTCGATTCGAAACTCGATCTGGCGATCCGGGGGTAGATCGCACAAATCGTCCGGAAACACCTTCGGGTATTCACCCACTATCGGTACATCTCCTACCTCGCGCTTTTCTTTCTTTGCATCCACCACATAGGCTAGATAACTCTGACATCCCTTCCTTAGACATTTAGTAGCCTTAATCAAGGAAATAAGACTAGACTTCCTATCTCGACGGTTCCCATAAATCACTACCATTCCCTTATCTGGCAATTGCACACGAATCAACTTCTTGATGCAGACGATGGTAGCATTATTCTTCGCTAACCAATCCATCCCCAACACTACATCAAACTCTCACATCGGCATAGGGTATAAACGTATCGGTAACAAACTCCCCTCTATGTCTATACAACACTCTTCCACCACACTACTAACAAGTGCCACGTTATCATCGGCGGTCTCCACTTCTAAAGCACTACCCAAACGCTTAGGCCTCACCCCCAAGCGTTTCACGAAAACAGGAGATACAAAGGAGCGATTCGCCCCCGAATCAAATAACACATTGGCACATAAAGAGTTCACCAAAAAGGTACATGTCACGACATCCGGAGTTTCCTCCGCCTCATCTGCAGTCATACGAAATGCGCGCCCCTTCGCGCGCGCCGGCTCCTCTTTCTTCTCAACTCCCTGCACCCCTTGACGATTTCCAAACTGACCCGATCCTCCTCTCTTTAACATAGGGCAATCAAACCGACGGTGGTCCGGCGACCCACACTGAAAACAACCCCGCTTCTTCGGGCAATCCCGAGACATATGCCCCGGCGATCCGCACTGGTAACACAACCCCGAGTCCGCCCTACATTCCCCTTTATGCATCCGGTGGCACTTCCCGCACGGCTTGTCGCCATAACCCCGATTTCCACGCGGCTCCGGCCTCGAAACCTTCCCCTTTCGAGCATCATTCCCCGATCCATCCCATTTTCTCTTTTCTCCGGCCCTCTCAATTTGCTGACGATCTTTCTCCCTCTCTACCAACTCGGCCGCATTTATAGCAGCTTGGAAAGTGGTAGGATTTCTTGCCATTACTAACTCCCGCACGCTACTCTTCAATCCATAGAGATACCACTCGACTCGGCGCTCCTCGGTTGGGACATACATTTCCGCAAAACGAGCTTTCTCAATAAACTTGGAAGTGTACTCCCTCACGGTCGAGTCCCCTTGTGCTAAGTTCAAAAACTCCTCTTCCAATTTCTTAATTGCCGCTAGAGGGCAAAACTGAGCCTTGAACCTCCTCACAAATTCTTCCCATCTCATAGTCTTAGCCACCGACGATCCCAATCCTCCAGTCTCAGCATCCCACCAAAAGATGGCCTCCGACTTCAACATAGATAGGGCATAGATCACCTTATCCTCTTCGGCACACTTACAAATGTCGAACACCAATTCCATTTCTCGAATCCACCTGATGGCCAACACCGGGTCGCATTCTCCTTGGAAGGTAGGAGGTTTGCAAGATGAGAATGCTTTGTGACTACATCCTCTAGCTGCCGACTCGTTCACCACTAGCGTCGTGGATTGCTTGTGGCTACCAACTTCTGTCGGAGGCGGGCTAGACAATTCGGTGGTCGCTTTACTTCCACTGTTCTCCTTACTCCCCGACGCCGAAACATCATGATGATTCATCCACCGGTCCAACTTTTCCGGCAACTTCACCATTTCGGTGGCGAAGGCCTCTTGAGTCACACAGGCATGATTCCCCGTTGCCGAGCCCTCTCGGTGAGATCTTTCCCGATCGGACGGGGCCTCAACACTTTTAGTTCGGCGAACAACCGGAGTTTTCTTCTTTGGACGAGCACCTTCCACATTGGTAGTAGCCTTACGTGGAATGGTCTCACGTCCCCTTCCACGACCTCTTCCTCTACCCCGGGCAGTCGACGCCCTTGGAGGGACCACAGGTTCGTCCACTTGAACCTCCTCAGACGTGGCCATTCTTACACTGGGCACCGACCTGCTCCTTGACGCTCTTCCAGTCATGACGAAACTGATACAGAACACATAAAACAAACGTTTAATACCAATACCACCCCCCACGAGGTAATTTAAGCACCCTCACGTGCCTGTAAATTCGAAATTATATTGGCCAGGTATAATTCCCAATTTACCTCACATGATGATCCTCGACACCCCATTCCACTCATTCCTCTTAGGTCTCTTCCTATGGTCATCCTATATCTCGGTTGTGTCCCTACCCCAAAGTTTAAGTCTAGGCCCATCCGGTCACCTAAATCCCTTAAACTATGGCTCTGATACCATTTGTAACAACCCAAAAACACATAACATGATATATAAGTCAAAAAGCCCATAAGGGTCCCAAGTACATCATAAACTCCAAAATGGATTACATTGTTTACGGTCCTCAAACAAATACAACCGAGATGCTAGCTAACCAAAAACTGAAACATGACGGTCTCTAATCTCACATCGCCGCCTCAAACCTTCTCTTTTCCCTTTGACGTTGCACCTACACGATCCTTACCTGAAAATGGTTTTTAGTTTTGAAAAGCGAGGGTTAGACCATAGGGTCTAGTGAATTCCCCCGAAAATACGTTCACAAATCATTTACAGCAAAATATCTCTTTACAAAAACAGTAACGTATCAAATCATCTTTGCAACAACGGTATGCACAGCGGAGAGAAGACCATGGCAAACACCCTACAAAGCCGGGTACGGCAACACCCTACAAAGCCGGGTACGGCAACACCCTACAAAGTCGGGTACGGCAAACCAAGTAGCCCCCTCCCCCACGGTGCAACCCAACTTC
Organism: Saussurea involucrata; assembly: GCA_033807775.1. Taxonomy (NCBI): domain Eukaryota; kingdom Viridiplantae; phylum Streptophyta; class Magnoliopsida; order Asterales; family Asteraceae; genus Saussurea; species Saussurea involucrata. Next base: position 7,893,589 of record CM066323.1, read on the forward strand.
ACAATTGATAGTTCAATAAAAACATGCGATTTCACATACTTGAGGACAACCCTCCTTTATTTGCAAAACAAGACTTTTCATGCCAAGAAAACATACGTTCGTAAAGCTTGCGTAAACCAATTTCAGTCATACAAATCTTTGCAAATCATTTTAAATAAAAGTGGTGCATAAGGGAACTCACCTGATGCTCGGCTAAACGACACCCTACTCGGAGCTTACTTAATACCAAATGATCACCTGAATTGGGGTTAACAAAGGAGGTATTAGACTCCCCAATTATACTTTAAAACATCCCCCATAACGTCCTAAGACAATCCCCTATACCAAGCCTCGAACCCAAGCCCGAACGACCAACGGAGCAGAAAACGAGAATCGCCCAACAGAGACTTACGCGGTTTGCCACGCGGTTTGCAAACCGCGTGAAAAGCCGCGTAACCCTCTGGTCGAGCATTCTCAGCCCTGCTCACCAGGGTCAGCTCGTAAAACCACTTAGATCCTCCAAAACTGATTCCAATTGATTGGTAACTTCCCAAAACAAATTCTAAAACTATATATACATTAAGGAGACAATTCCCAAAACTTAAATCCATCAATTCCTCATTCAAATCAACATGTAAAACTCTTTTGAAACACAAACCCCCAAAATGAAATGAATCAAACTTAAGAACTTCCATTGGAAGGGTGGAATATCACCAAGAGTACACCAACTCCTCAAGGGATTCATCCAACACACCCTTCCACTTGGTTTTGATTCAAACTACTTAAAGAAGAAGAAGATTGCAACAGATTCATACATCAAAGCCCCATTTCCAAGACAAAACTAAGAGATTAAGATGGATATATACCTTGGTAGCAATTCCCTTCAATCCCTCACTGAACCACCTTCTCCAAACCTTCAAGTGTGGGTTTCTTGAGCTCTTTCTCCCTTCTTGAACTCTCCAGCCGAAATGATGAACAAGAATAGGGTTTTGGAAGGGTTTTTATCTTAATAAACTTTTCATTTTCACAACCCAGCCACTGAACTTTGAGTTTTTACAAAAAGACCCCAGAACTTCTTATTTCTTCACTGAAACCACCAGAGTTGAAACATGGGATGTTACACTTAGCAACATAAAAAAAATCAAGCTTAATACTAAAATAGATCCACTATATTAAAATGCCAAAACCCAAACTTTGGGGTGTTACATAATCTGAATTAACAAGACTGTTTGTTTTTGTAAATTGAAACGTCTGAATCTGAATCTGAATTCATAATCATAACACTGTTACTAAACATAAAGTCATAGTCTTTACATTCACAGTGATCTTTTCTATTCAATTAGCATCCCAATTAAATTATTCATTGAATTTTCAAACCCAAATAAATAAATAAAGACTTTTTCTCTCCTTTTGACTCCAAATAAATTAGTCTGCGAGGCCCGGTCAAAATTTTATTAGAGTAATTCATCAAAATGCCCTTTTTTCACCACCCACTTCATCAAAATGCCCTATCTCTCTCGCAATTAACCAAAATACCCTGAAAATTCGTGGGCTTACCCGTGGCCCACGGATTACCCCTGAAAAATTCGTGGCTAGCACAACAGCAATCCGTGGGGAGAACCAAGCAATTCGTAGGGAGGACCAAACAATTCGTGGGCAAGACAAGGATCAATTCGTGGGCAGCACAAAAATTTCGTGGATATGCACAATTCGTGGGCCACGGGTAAGCCCACGAATTTTCAGGGTATTTTGGTTATTTGCGAGAGAGATATGGCAAATTGATGAAAGGGGTTGGGAAAAAGAGCATTTTGTATAATTTCTCATTTTATTACTCTCTCGAGCATCACTTTCCTCTCTCTCTCCAATCTTTTCACATGTATCATCAGCATGCTATGAACAAGAGTGCTTGCTACTTTGGTAAAAAAAAGAGTGCTTGCTACTTTTTTTTTGCTCTGCTAAATCAAAGCAATGAACTTGTGGACCAGATTCTTTCAATTCTAGGTTTTCCCCTTTCTGAATCTGGGTTTTTTTGGACTTTGTTGGATCTAGGTTGTATGTTGTTAGTTTTTGGTAATTCGTTAATCAAAACCCATGTTTTTGTGCTGGTTATCTTCATGTTTAGTAGACTGATTTGCTAATTTGATGTTGTTAAGAACTGCATTTGTCAATTTCCTGATTTGATTGACTATTTCTTAAGCTTTTTGCCTGTGGTCCTTGCAATTTTTTCCTTTTCATTTTCTAGGATTTATATTTGGCTTTCTTGTTATTTATATGATAAGTTTTGGGTATTGAGTTGCATGATTGATCTTCTACCTTCTTACCTTTTTGGAATATTTCTTGAACACTTTTTGTTTTTTGAAATCGACTATTGCATGGGATATGGAGGTCTTCGATGTGCAGGAGGCGATGAAGGGATATGGAGGTCTTCGATCTGCAGGTGGCGATGGAGGGATATGGATTATGGAGGTCTTCGATCTGCAGGTGGAGGCGGATAGAAGCCATGAAGATATGTAGAGGTTTTAGGGCACACTTTCAGAGTTTTTAAGACTTTTATCCACCTCTTGTGAAAAAAGAGATATTTAGAGGTTTTAAGATCTTATTTAATAAAAAAAACAGTCTAAAAAGTGTGGATTAATCTGTTTGTATGAAATTGAATTTTCTTTTGTTTTGGAGGTTTTTTTTATAGATGAAAGGTGCGTGTTTTTTATTAGGAGGGAACTCTTGGAAAAAAAAAACTTGGCTTTTTTTTCATAAAACTCCCTCCTAGAAGCATACTGAATAAGCTACTACCAAACAGCCTTGTATAGCTGATTGAATAAGTTGTTGGTCTCATTAAGCTGCTAACAAATAGGCCTTAAGATTAACAAGTGGTATCAAAGTGATTATGGGAGAAAGAGGGAAACCAATGGATAACACATCCTTGGTTGAATGAGGAAAGAAATTTAAATTTTGTATTCATGGCTCAACTATAACTTAAACACAAGGATTTACACAATTCACAGATATAAATGAAGAAATAAACCTTATAGTGTGATGAATTTGCCCATAGGCCATCCGCGGTCCTAAGAGACGGTGGAGACTTGTGTCTGACTGTCCTGTGATAGCACGTCAAAGGCTGTGAAGCTCATGTCCAGACTGCTTGGCACCTCGTTGACAATCGGTGACTGAACAGGGATTTTACCATCGAGCATTTTGACCACGGAGGACATGGGCGGCCTGAGGGTGGGAGAGGGATTGGTGCATAGGAGAGCCATGTTCAGCATCCTCATTGCCTCTTCTTTCGAGTATTTCGAACCAAGACAAGAGTCCACAAGTTCCAAAAGACCCCCTTGCTCTTCTAGGACACGTGCCTTCACAAACCAAAATAGAAGTTATCAGTTATGGCAGTGTTTGGTAGCAACGATTCAGACCCATGGATGCATGAATGTTGTTAGGATATGTGGAACCTTTTCTGAATTCTCTCTAAAAGAGCCGAGAGACTCATATATATATATATGTGTGTGTGTGTATAGGTTAATTTGATGGTTTTCACCGAGGTTTTTGTTTCTGAATACATCAATGGTTTTCATCCTGTTGGCTATCTCACTTTCAGATGAGATTTTGATAGGCCCCCTAATAAGAATTATGTATAATAGGCGTAAGAAAAAAAAGGGCTGGAAGTGGAATTAAATGCAAAGTGAAAGGGAGGGGGATGTAAATTGGCATGCGCGTTGCCGAGTCATGCAATCAGTTGGAGAAAAGCGTATAAAATAAAGAACATCAGGGAGAATGAGGTAGGCAGATTATAGTACACTGCAAAGAAACTGGGCTTATATGAAGCTTAAAATTTCTAGGTGTCCTAATAACATTAAGTTTTATAGGACCAAACTATAAAGTGTCCTATCTAAAAGAGAGATCAAGCCTCTTGAATTGCTTGCTATGTCCATTTCCTTCTATTTCTAATACAATAATCCGAGCTTTAGGGTGGAATTTTTCCCTAGGGCATATCAGATTTCCCACATCTTCAGAAAAGAGAAATTGGTTTCAACTTACCCAGTCAAGAAGGTTGACAAACTCTGCTGGCATGTAATTTGTAATGCTTTTCCCGCTCACGATCTCTAATGCAACAACTCCAAAGCTGTAAACATCTGCTTTATCTGTTAAGTATCCACTCATTGCATATTCCGGAGCCATATACCCTCTACAAAGTTACACCATAATCGTCTCAGATTTTAATCAATCTAGCGATTATACACAATACAAAAAATATGAGAGAAGAAATATAAGATTCAAAGGATGAAAGCTCACATTGTTCCAGCAATACGTGTGCTGATATGAGTTTTCTCTTCTTCGTCCAGTTTTGCTAGACCAAAGTCTGATATCTTAGCGTTAAGATCCCTGTCGAGAAGCACATTGGAAGCCTTTATGTCTCTATGAACTATTTTCAATCTTGATTCCTCATGGAGATAGACCAAGCCCCGTGCTATTCCCATACATATCTTATTTCTTGTGGGCCAGTCCAAATTAAGCTTCTGGTCCTCACGACCTATATAGAGTGACAAATTGTAACTTTTACCTTGAATTGATATACAACATGTAAATAGTCAGATACTGAAGTATTTACCAAAAAGGGCACGTGCGAGACTGTTATTTTCCAGGTATTCATACACCATCAACAACTCCTTTCCTTCAATGCAACAGCCATAAAGCTTAACAAGGTTTGGATGATGCAAACCAGATATCATGCCTATCTCATTTACAAATTCACGATTCCCCTGTCTTGATCTGGCGGAGAGTTGCTTAACAGCAATCTCAGAACCATCTGAGAATACACCCTGCAAATGGGACAGGAAAACTTTCCTATAAGCACCTCAAATATAAAACTAGACAAAAAATCACGTTCATAGATATAATTATTAGAATATATTATGAAGTGTAGTTTTGTGATTTTCTATTTACTCTTTATTCCTTAACTCACTTTGTAACTATGTTTTCTAAGCTATTGAAACCCTAGCATCCTCTTTGCATTTTCTTTCTCCGTGCATTTTCTTCTTCTTTTGTTGTTCATATTTGATTAATCTTATGGAATAATTATGAGACTATATTGTGATAACCAGTCAACTATTCATATAGCCAAGAATCAAGTTTTCCATGAGCGGACCAAACATATCGAGTAGACTGTGATCTGGGTTCATAATTGTCAAAGATAGAAATTTAGGCAATTTCACAGTTGTTGATTTATTGTTTATTTCCATTTAATTTTATTGAATTTTAAATTGAGTAGCTAATAATCAAATTATTATCAATCATCAAAATTATTGTATCCACCCCTTAACAGTTAGTGTGTGCTTTATCGTTGTTGAATCCGTGCTATGTCATCTATTACTGAAGAGATTGTTTGGTTGCGATGGTTCCTTGCTGATATGGGTGTCTTCCTCGATCATCCCACTCACAATCAAAGCACCAACCAAGTTGCTCACAATTCCGTTTTCAATGAATATTTCCACTTCACGCATTACCACCTAAAGCTTGGCACCACTACTTTACCATGTGTTCCTTCTTCCATGCAGCTTAACTTATTTACTAAATCACACATGATTTCTTGTTTTCGTTTTCTTATTAGCAAACTTCGATGCTCCTTCTTGCCGCATTGTGAGTTTGAAGGGGGGTTTTGATTCGTTGAATTCAAAGGAATTGGAATGGTCAATTCCGTTAACCGAACTCCATTCCTGCGTTTGTGCCAACCAAACGTGTGGTAAAAACCTGATTCAATTTTTATTCCAATTCATTTGACACATTCCATTCGTTAAAAACATTCTACAAACCAAACGTCCCCTTAGAATATATAATTAAGGGTAGTAGTTTTGCCATTTTATATTTCCACTTTTATTTTAGCATATGTTCTTTTTTCGTTGATTCATTTTGTAATTATGCTTTGCGAGCTAATGAAACCCTAGCAGCCTCTTTGCATTTTTCCCCTACATCTTTGTTGCTGTTCATATTTGATAAATCTGGTAGGATAGTTATCAATAATTCTTGCGAAAAAGTACCTTATAAACTGGTCCAAAGCCTCCTTCACCGATCTTATTTGCAGAATCAAAGTTATGAGTGGCAGATTTGATTTTTCGCAGGCTAAAATAACACGTCTGTAATTGAAGTGCTCGAAGCTCTGTGACAAAGATAATGGTTAAAAGCAGCTAGAATAAAAGACTAGAGTTGGAAATATTACAAGAGCCAACTAATACTACTGAATCTTTTTATTTTTTGTTCTTACCTTTATCTTCTCTGTCTCCTCCTAGACAACCTTTCCTCCAAAGTACAGCTAAAATTAGCATGAAAACTGTACAGGAACTAATCACAATTCCAGCTATAGCTCCAGCAGTGAGTCCTCCTTTACTGATGTCATAGTCTGCAAGAAGAGGAATAAGAGCATCTCCAACATATTCTCTTAAATAGAGAAAATGGAGTTTTGGTCCCTATTTGGCTCCAACAGATACTCTATATTGTTCTCTAGATCAGAGAAAAAGGAGAAAACTCCAAGTTTAGAGAATTGGAATGTGAGGAAAAAGAAATTATTTTTTATTATTTCCCACCATTAGGATTGAACTACAACTATTTTATATAAAGTTTGTTAAACTGTATTGGGATTATAAAATATAGAATATTTTAATGATATAATTAACCTTGAGATCTCTAATAAAGAGAATCTGTTGGAGTTGAGTACAAACATTTTTAGAGATTTTGACTTTTGGTTCTCTATTTTAGAGATTTTATAAAGAATATGTTGGAGATGCTCTAAGTAGGTTTTATACATGCTCTTAAAGTGAGAAAAGATTGAAAATAGAACATATGAAAGAAAGATTGTACTAACTTGGTGTTATTGCGATAGCAGATATAAGAGGTCCATGTACACCTCGTTCTGGAACTGCAGTAGTCCCCTTCCCTGCCCAGTACAAGTGAATCTCTAGCGTGCTACCATTAACATAAACATCATCAAACTCTAAGAAGGTGCCCCTGCGAACACCATTAGCTGCTTCCATGATGTTGAAGTCTTTTTTCCTCATAACCCCCTACATGAAAAGCCAAATTATAAGTTTGTAACTAATATTCCAATTGAAATATACACAACCTAAAAAAAACTGGTATGTCACTTACTTGAATTAGTACATCAAAATAGCGTCTTCCCAGACTACTAAATGTCATATCATCAGAATAACTTATTTCAGCAAAGTGGAGCCTCACTTTGTAACTCCCCTTCCGCAAACACAGTCCATAGTACCGGAGTGAAGAGGGAGAAAAACGAGCTGTTCTATATACATCTCCACCTGTCACATTCGTTGTGCTTGCAATAAATGGAGCATCTTCGTTGCCCAAGAAAACGCCATTGGTGCTATAAGCCCATCTCTCAGAAGTAGAATATAAGAAAGATTGCTCGCTGGTCGAGTCTTCTTCATATTCGTTTCCTTTGAAGTCTGATCTAGCCCCACCACAATTAATAAATAAAGAATGACCTGCAATGTAAGAAGCATTTGTGAAAATTTACAAATGGATATAACAATTAACCTAAAGGAGTGCTTATTTTGTTACACTTACGGTCGGGGGTTTTGCTGCAAGTAAGTTGGTCTGTTAAACACCAAGCATCTCTATAAGATTAATCCATGTTACGTCACATAAGTCTAGACAATTCAAAAGTGTGTGTGTATAGGTTGGTGATGGGACTTACGTGCTGCTTGAAGCTGAAGATGAAAGGGCTGAAAGTAAATTCCTGAGGTAAAGGTACCGGTGATAAGCGAACATAAGAAGTAATGTTCTAATAAAGGATAGGATTGAAAGAAAAAAAAACTTACAAGCTCATAAACCGACAATTCAGTGATGGAGACCGTATAAAATCGTTGTAAGATAAGTCACTGCAATAAAAATAGTGGCAATTTTTGTAGCTCCAACTCCACAATTTATACATATTAAAAAGCAATTCTCATGGTCTTTTATAAGATATCACAGTAATAAAGTAATCTCTATGATACAATCACTATTCCTGAAGACATATAACCAAGGGGAATCACTTACATCTTTTGATTACTTTCTGCGCTGTCAAAAATCCATCCAGGAACCCGTCCGGATAGTGAGTTATTATTCAAAAACCTACATCCACATGTAATATTCTATCTCAAATTTTACCAAAAAATCCAAGTAGGTTAAGAATGTAAAATAAAATTTGCAGGTGTAACATCTATCTAAGTAGTTGCATACATGATGTTGAAGCTTAAAGCCTGAATTGTACTGGGTATTGAACCACTCAGCCTGTTGAAGCTCAAGTCTCTGCAAAAGAAATAGTTTAGTTGAAGATTTCCATAAGCTTAAATAAATTAAAAGTTGGCAAAATCAGCGAGGATATAACATTGGGTCAAAAAAATAGAAAAATTGAAGGTTTAAAGTTTTTCTACTCTAATTAACAAGAAACAGATAAAAGCTCCAATCCAAATGCTCAAAAGATGAAGTTAACTCCACCAAATGGAACATATCATTAATAAACCAATGGACAAGTGCAAAGGTATATAAGCTATAAGAGATATGTAAATAACACTTAACTAGCAACGGATGAAGACAAAAAATTTGGGAAAAGTCTAGGAAAACCCAGAGGGCTTTGCTATTTTGAATGATTAAGTCCAGTGGCGGAGCCACATTGTGACCAGAAAGGGCACATGCTCCCCCTATAATTCTAAACCTTTCTCTTGATATAGGGATAATAATGCAACAAACATATGTCTTAACCTATAAGCTTTTTTCTTGAGCCAGAGAGAGCACACTCCCCCATGTTAATAACCTAATATATATATATATATATATATATATTAAAAAAAAAATAAGAATAAAGGAGATGGTAATTTGGAAACTATACTGGTGATATGAAGGTAAAAGGCTGTGAGTTACGTGGTTTGATTCATATAAATTAGGGGTGAGTAAGAGGCCGTTTACCAAACGCTTACCGAGACGTCACCATCCCTTACCTTATTGTATAACATCCTCGACCATCAAAATGGGATGTTGGTAAACATCTTAAACCCAGTAAGCGCTTACCAGGTAAGAGTCTTTTCCCTCACTAAGTAAGACTGTTGGTCGTTGCTATGCCTTTTACTGGGTAAGATTTGCGGTCGTGTCAAGCTCAATTTGTAAGGTAAGTGATATTGGAAAGCACTTACCTGGTAAGCGTTTAGTAAACAGCCCCTAACTTGTTTTAGCCAACTACGATAATGCGATGGGAATGGAAAGAAATATAGACAAATTAGAGAATCCCATGAGAAAAATGACTGTCGAATAAGGGTTTTGAAGCTTCAAGATCTACTACGTTCAAGCAACGATTATAGGTGAATCTCTTATGTATAAATCTTGGTCATTATTTTAAAGCAGTAGAGTAGGTTGATAGGTTTTCGAGGGTGCCGACGGCCATCGTGGGTAGACAACCGCCACGGACGGTGATGACAAGACGACAATGGTTCTTACAGGGTAGATCTCGTGGGTCAACAGCCGCTTTATTCAAGACAAAGTAGCAGACAACACTATAAAATTGCTTCCTATTCGAAACCAGTTTCAGCTAGCCGACATGTACGTTTACCAAGCCTTTGTCGTTCTACAAACTTAATCCACTAATGTCAAAGATGGCTCTTCAAGATATCTTTATGAGTCCATCTTGAGGGGAGTATTAGTTACTAACTAAAATAAGTTGGTTGGTTAGTTGTGAATTAGTCAAGCCTTCTTTTTATCTTGGCTTATATAAGTGTAGTACAAGTTTCATATTCATTTTACACAGATATGAAAACATTCTCTCCAGTTCCTCATTTATCTCTCTTCTTTTCTTTACTGTCCAATTCATGGGTTGAAGTAGCTTTAAGAGGAGCAAGCATGGTGTGTGTGTGTGTGTGTGTGGGGGGGGGGGGGGGGGGGAATGAGCTCTAATCAAGGTCAAGACTACTACTGGAGGAAGAAGGGTTGTCATTGCTGGCAGGAGTGTAAGGCGTGTTTTTAGCTTTATTTTGTTTATTATGTTTTATATTACTACTAGCCTTTGTTTCTTTTGGATCTTTGTGGCGTGGTATGGAGTTTGTTCCAACCACATGTGTTTAGTTGCTTGGGTTAGTGCTCTCATCTCAACATTAGGGCCTGTCCCAATAAGTTGAATGGTCATGCTTTCAGGTGGGTGTCCCATGTTGGTTAGGTGTAATTCTGTTATTTTCTTTCAATAAATTTGCCAAAGGTGCCGTCCTCTTTCCAAACATAGATTATAAGCCTCGTCACTACCCTTTAATATCCCAACAGAGAAAAAAAGATACAAATGTTTATAGAAATTACGACCTAAAAATCCAATCAATAACAAACGAGTAAGCTTTCCTATCGGTCATTGTTTCCTTCTTTGGGTCGGCAATAGGTTTATGTCAACAGTAAGTTCATAAAGAAAAGGCATCTAGTTTCTAGGTTCTTTGCCACCATGAGGACTGGTCCTGAAAACTTGCTTAATCTTTCATTATCATCATGAACTTTTTCACGTAAATTCCATATTTAGAGATAAAACTGTAGACGGAAGCACAAACTCAAAAGACCAATGATCTCTGTCTTATCATGAATAGTAACAAGTGACTTACAAGTTCTTCATATGACGCATCTGTCCTATGTAGTCTGGTATTGGGCCAGTAAGCAAACAATTTCTCAGGCTCCTGCAGCAAAAATATATACAACACCCTTATCATGTCACCTTTATGTACAAGTTTAACTCATTATTTTTGCACTTTTTGTCACACAACTATGTAATCAACTCACAATCTAACCAATCTAGTCATATTTCGCAGATCAGGAAATCTCGTACTCAACGACCCAGCTAAATCAGATATCCTCCTGACAACCATAATGCATATATAAAATAAGTTCAAGGCTCAAAACTATTACCATCCATTTATAGACCAAAAACTCAACAAAAATAAGTGGCGACTAAAAAATGTGCTCACAATTCGGTCAAGTTTGTCAACAGAGATATTGTAGAAGGAATCGGTCCCTCCATTGATGTTCCTTGAAAGTCACTACAGAATAAATTATATATCATCAAAATTTCATAAAACCGTCAACAAAGAAAGTAAAAGAATACTCACAGTTTCGTGAGTCTTGTCCAGTTTCCGATAAAATCAGGGATTCTCCCAGATAATGTACTCCCATCTATCCTACTGGAAGAAATGTGTAAGAAATTCAATAATTTGATAAAAATATATGATGAATCACTACTTTACATGTTGGGTCAAAAAAGATACAAAGCAAAGATCTACATGACTTACAAATCTTCTATATTAGCCAGATAGCCAAACGAGACCGGTATGGTTCCTGTAAAGTTATTTCCAGAAACAACGCTGCAAGGAAAACCCTCATTGTGAACAACACAAAGATGTCAACATTATAAAAGAACTACCAAAAGAAGAGATAATATGTCAATGCCATGGCATGAAACTGTACAAGTGAAAACATGTATCATCTTAAAGTTCATACAGCTTTAACTCAAATAAACAACCACACAATAGTGGGCAGCTTATATAGGAAAACTGTCGAAACTAAATGTAAATAAATTGTCTTGCCAGCTTCTCAAGTAATGCTTTGAGGTAGAACTTAATATGAGTAACTCAGATTCTAAACAACCTAAATACATGACACATTCAACTGAAAAGCAGGACGAATATAAAAGTATGAGAAGATGCTACTGTTACAATAAATTAAAAGTAAATCACAAAAGTCGTCTCTATGCCCAAACTCTGGGTATTGCCATTAATAACAAAAAAGTCCACTAATTTTCATGGTTAATACTTGACCCTAACGAACGTTAATGCCATCTGTTAACTAACGGATATTTCCATCTTTTTACTCTGTTTCTATTTAATAAATAAACTTCTAGCTCTAAGGCCCCTAACGTTAAGTCCATCTGTTAACTCTAAACTGAGGGATATTTTTATTATATAAATCTGTAGTCTTCTTCCCCAACACCACCATAACACACACACACACACACTCCCACCACCGCCCCTCCTTTTTCTCCAGACACTTTTTCTGGCCAATGACCCTCAAAACAAAATTAAGACCAACAAGAACATTTAATTTTTTTCTAAAAACTTGTATAGAAAACCATAAATCAAATTTTTGGACATCAAAATCATCACCCTAATACATCTTCCTCCTTGCGAACGCTCGAGAAATCTTCAAGAACATGAACATTCAACCCAGAAAAGGAATCTGAAATTCAGTTTCTTCATATATTGAAGAACGCATGCTTTCTTCTCCACTCGTTGAAAACCCACTTCAACTGCCACCACCGCCTCTGTTGGAGATTCTCCACCCACTTCTTTCTAGTTGTCGGAGCTCCAACCACTCCCGTCATTACCCCTGACATCCCTTTCCCAGCTTTAATGTGTTCGCCCTGGTGAAATAAGAACAAGCTCAAAGAAGGCAACAGCGTGGGATCAGTTGAAATCTAGTTCCTTTAAGTGAGATCCATCTTTTTTGCTACGTCCTCTAATCTTGTCACTTAAGGATTCTTCTAGTTCCTCTATTTCTGCATTTTATTGGGAAAAGTGGAAAACACATAGGTTGCACAAGGAACTGATTGAGACATTGTTCATGGCGATTTGGGGGTCTTGCACCTCTTCCAGCAACCTTACCATGAGAGATAAAAGGAATGAAAAAGGGAGTGGTGGGTTTGTTGAGAGAGGGAAGAGAGATGGTGAAGAACAGAAAAACAAAATAAATGATTAGAAAGTTTAAAATCAGCTCAAAAAGACAAAAAAACTTTATTTAAGGGGTGGACTTAACGACTAACGCACGTTGGGGCCAGATACCATCGGTGAAAGCAAATCAAAACATTGAGTGGCTGGTCTCATTTTTGATAGTAATGGATGTTTGTTGTCCCAACTATTCTTTTAGTCCCAAGCCTGCTAAGGGATAATTTATAACAAAGTTTCCGTGTTGTTGGTTCCTAGGTATAGTGCTTCTTCCCCTCTGCTGCCTAATGACATTCCTAGGTATAGTGCTTCTTCCACTCTGCTGCCTAATGACAATAACACGGACGATTTATGTAATGTAATCATAAATTAAAAACCAAAAAGATAAGCATGACATCATCATGGTATTAGATCAAATAAACAAGGGTAGTTTACCAAAAGTTTATCGGGTAATCGCTTATTGTGTGTCAGTTACCTCAACGGATGAGCATGGCAATGACCGAGAATCTTACCCAGTAAAAAGAAATAGCAAGGACCGATAATGTTACTCGATAAGTGAGGGAGAAGATTCTTACCCGGTTAGCGTTTACCGGGTAAGAGACTCTTACGAACAATCCATTTTGATGGTGATTATTGCCGGTAAGCGCTTATCCGGCAGGCTTTTGGCAAACGGCCCTTAACACCCAGTAATAATTCAAACCATGATGCATAATAAGCTTCAAAAAGTGCAACAAAAATCTCTAACCCATTAGTGAGTAGAGAAATAAACATAACTTTGTTAACCATCCAAAGCAGTCCCTCTAGGGCCATACATTACTGTTTTGTAGCTTTGTGTTGTCAGATTAAAAGATTGAATTTTAAAGGGTAAACGTGAGCAAAGTCACGTAATCTTACAATCTTCTCAGTCGAGCCAAACGCCCAAGGTTTTGAGGAAGTTGCCCACTAAGCGAATTGTCTGGCAAGATCCTATTGTAGAGGTCAAAACCGTAAGAGCAATGAAAGGTCTCATTGATGATAGACTTGTGAGGTAAGGATCTTTTACTTACAGCTCCTCAAGAGTAGAAATATCACCTATTTCTCTAGGTATAGGACCACTGATGCGATTTCCCAAAAGATTTCTGTGGAAAATAAAGTGTCAAGAGTACAGGTGAAAGATCGAGAAAATTGAAGCACAGATAATCTTACAAAATGCTAAGACGAAGCTGACCGAAACGCGCCGGTATAGTGCCACTAATATAATTGCGAGATAGATCTCTGTGTGAGGCACAACACTATTCATGTAAGACATAACAAAGAAGTTTGTGGTAAAGTGAACACATTGCAACTTAGAAACTGAAATTGAAAAGGAAGAAGCTATATGCATTATAATGTTTACCACTTACAGCAGAATAAAAGTTCGATGGTCCACTTACATTTCTCGCAGAAAAGTGAGATCCGCAAATTCTTCAGGTAGAACTCCTGTCATATTGAGTCGTTTTAACTGGCTGCAATGTAATGCAGGTATGGAAAGATATCCAAAACACTGATTAGCGCGATAATGGACAAAAAATCATTCTAAATATCTAGTCGATGATATTTTCCCGGCCAATTATATATATATATATATATACATACATGACAATCAATGAAATCTAAAATTTGTCGTTGGTGGAAATAGGAAGTAGTAAACCAAGTACAGTACTGGTACTACTTTCTTATGGTATGGTTATCTAGCATATTTCCAGCGAAGTTGAATAATAAGGGGTTGTTTGGTTCGCAGAATTCAAAGGAATTTGATGGAATTGGAATGACAAATTCCATTGACCAAATTCCTTAGTGATGTTTGGTTCACGGAATGAATTGATAGGATTCGACCGGATTCCACGGTTGAGGGATTTGATCATTCCTTAGCATATGTGAAGTGTAACATCCCAAGCCAACCGTACCAGATATTGTCCGCTTTGTCAGTTTTAAAACGCGTCTGATAGAGAAGGTATCAAGTCCCTCTTAAAAGGCAACTTTCGTTCCCCTCCCCAACCAATGTGGGATCTTACAATCCACCCCCCTTGGGAGCCCACTAGTTAGGTTCCCGGCTCTGATACCATCTATAACATCCCAGGCCAACCGTAACTTATATTGTCCGCTTTGTCCACACACCTAGACTCACGTTTTTAAAACGCGTCTGATAGAGAAGGTATCAAGTCCCTCTTATAAGGCAACTTTCGTTCCTCTCCCCAACCAATGTGGGATCTTACATGAAGAATTTGAATTCCATTTCGTGGCAAATGTAACGTAATTTATAATTTCGTTTTAGAAAGACAAAAATAACCTTTGCATCCAATTTAACCACCCTCACCCCACCCCTGCCAACCCCCTCCTGCCGCCAGCCCCACCCAGCCGTGCCCCTGGCCCCTTACCACCCACCCCGCCCCCATCCTTGCCACACCCCACCCCTTCTGCCCCCGTCACCTCCCTCCCCCCAAACAAAGATGGAGATTCAAATTATTTTTAGAGATTCCATTCCAATTCCATCCAACCAAACGCAATCAAAGTGCGTGGTCAAATTCCATCAAATTCCATTCCAGTTCCTTGTTCCTTCAAAGTCAAATTCCTTTTATGGATTCCAATTCCACCAAATTTCATTCTGCGAACCAAATGCCTCCTAAGATTCATTCAGCACTTTTAATCAGCAACTTGCATTTTGGTTCATAACGGAAACCAAGATATGCATATATAAGCACATACATGTAGATATATAATTAAAGAGACGGTCCGTACATGTTTGTTACGTGGCAAACAGTGCTGCTACAGCTGCAAGTTACATTTCTACCAATTTGAATAAGCCCTTGTTTGTTCAGGGAAATTGGCTGATAAAGCCCTCGACCTGTGCTGCATGAATCTCTAGCAACACGCCAACCTCTATATTGTAGCTTTGTGGATATCAAACCCAGAGTTTCGACTGTTACAGACAGGAAAAGAAATAAACGAATTAACATAACAGATATTGTGTCATGAACGATTATTAATATTACCATCCAAGTTTGATATATTTCAAACTCAAGAAAAAAAAGTTGTAAGTTGCCTTCTCATTGAAATATTCATATTAAAAGTGATTCTATATGATCTTAAGACAAGTGATTCTACACGATCTCAGATGCTTATCTAAATGTTACTGTGATTTCTCACAAACCCTAACCCGATTTCTAACATGCATGATTATGAAGATTTACAGTTTTGTTTTTCAATAAGATTTAACACAAGAAAATGATAGAGAAAGAGGAAAGGAGAAAGGGACATAAAAGATTAAGAAGTATATTTAGGAGTTCTCCTCCGATATTTGCTCGAATTGTATTTTTTTTTGAAGTATATAATATTTATATACGGCAAATGCAACAAATAAACTCACACACCCTCCTCACATTTGGTGAGGTTTGAACCCCTGACCTCCTAGTAGGAAAGAGGCTCCGATATTTGCTTGAATTGTATCCTTGGAAAGCAAACACGAGTTTCATCTGGAGTTGAAAAGCACAACTCGACCAGGATACTTGACTATGTAGATACGGATGTATAACCAGCAAGCACACATTCTCTTGACATAGAGTCAATATTGTGTTTCATTTGTTGATGATTTTCCGCATAAAGTTCGTGTGTACGTGATGAAACACAAATATGAAACCTTTGAGATAGCTATGGTGGAAAACCAAACCTGGAAGAAACTCAAGGTGCTTCAATCAAATAATGGAGGAGAGTTCAAGAGTTCGGAGTTTCTCAAGTTTTGCAAGCAACGCGGTATTCACCAACATTTCACTATACAAATCTTTTGTTTATGCTTACATTTCGTTTTCGTGTATTTGGTTTCCTCTTGTTGAATTTTAGAATTTATTCCTCTTTGTGCACCACCATCATTGTTTTCACAGACCAAAATGGCAAGGAAATCACGCAGTGCAACCAAAATGGTTTTGTTTGACCCATCTATTCGCCGGTCAAAGCCACCTGAGTCTTCAATCTCAAAGTCAAAAAAACGATGGATAAATGAACAAAAGATTGAAATTAAATTTCAAGTCGACCGACGAGAGCATATAGGGGCAGGATAGAAATGGTTGTTGGTGGCCGGGAAGTTCACCGGAGGAGGAAGCTGGTGACGGTTGGAGTGCTAGTGGGTAGAAGGTGTAGTAAAGAAGAAGGTTGGATGATGCACATGAAGGTACTTAACGGATGCTTTAGAGTGTGTTTGGGAGTGCTTTTTTAGTCCAAAAGTGCTTTTGGCTAAAAGTGCTTATTGACTTATTGCTTTTGGAAAAGGAGTTTTTAAAAAAGTGTTTGGATTAGCTTTTGTGGTAGAAAAAGTCAATAAGTCAATAAGTTATTTTTTAAAAAGTGTTTGGCTTAACTTATACATGTAAAATGACCAAAAAGGACATCTCTATTTTTAGACAAAAAAAATATTTTTTTTAACAAATATTTTTTTTAACAAATAAGTTATTTTTAGACAAAAAATATTTTTTTTACAAATATATAATATAATAAAATTTATTATATAAAAAATATATAATAAAAAAAAGGTTATTTTTGTAATTTTGAACTCAAGAAGCACTTTTCAAATCCAAAAGTCAGGATTTTGTAACTTATCAAAAATCACGTTTGAAAGACAAATCCAAAAGCTGTTTTAAAAGCACTTTTGCATTTGCCAAACAAGCTTTTTAACTTATTGGCTTCTTGAGAAACCAATAAGTCAATAAGCACTTTTAAAAAGCTTTCCCAAACACCCTCTTAATACCGTTAGGGTCAGGTACCATGGGTGTAAACAAAGACAAGGAAAATTGTAGTAGTAATTGGTAGTGTTTGAATAAAAGGATTTGTGTACATAACACTCAACATGAATAAGCATAAATTTCCAAGAGAGAAACGCTCTCTAGGGTTTTGGGTTTTGAGAGAGAAGCCCAGCCGCCGCCGCCGCCGCCGCCGCCGTCCTGCTGCTGCCCTGTCTCCCAGGGATACCGCTGATGCTGCCTCCGAAGTCCAGTCGGCCAACGCCAGTCGGCCATCGCTGCCTCCGCGCCGCTGCTGCTGCCTGCCGCGACGATGCTGCCGCTGTGCCTCTCCCTCTTCCCTTGTTTCACTCAGGCTTCAAGCTTAAAACCAACGCCGGCGATCACCGTGACCCGGTTTATAGAAGTCTCAACTTCTAAATCCCTTTGTGGCTCTAAATCCCATTTGGTTTCCCCATTTTCTCCGAGACAGATGTCCATTGTGTCCCATTTCTGTGATACCATAGTAGTTCTCCCGGCCTTCACCAACAAAATCCAAGACTTGTACGTAGAAGCCTATGGTGATTTTGTCAAAGGCGCTGGAGAGTACTTGGTATTGTTAATGGTAGAAAGAATGTGGAAATATCGGAAACGCCGAAAAGATCGGTTCGGTTACGTTCTCTGTATTTTTATTTTATTCTCTGTTTCTAGGCATAAGCAGCAACTATGAAAACACAACCAAGTAAAGTGGACCATACCCACTTTCATCACGGAGAAAAACAACAAAGTGGCACCTTCCCACTTTTTCTCTTACCTTCCGGCTATGCTTATGCAAGAAAGTCAAGGAATCAATACTTTGATTGCCTTCAGTTGGAACTGTCGGGGCCTCGTCCTTGCGGTGGAAAGACAAGCTTACGAAGCGGCTTACTTGATTCCGAGTCACTTTCGTTTTTATCTTGTCTTTAAGTTTATGGTGTATTTCCGTTCTTCCATTTCGCATTGTATTATTATGTTCTGTAACGTTCTAATTTTAATGATAGGATTGTTCCATTCGGGTGATGGCTAGGCCGATGCTCGTTCGTGACGCAATCTTTTCCCTTCAAAAAAAAAAAAGGCATAAATTTCCAGTTAGAGTAAACTACATTTTTGGTCCTTTGGCTTTTCGAATTTCTCAGACTCGGTTTAAAAACTACAGTTGTCATCGTAGTTTGCAAAAATTCTCAGAACCATCCTTGTCCTCTAACGAAAGTTAACTTTTAGCTGTATTATATTTATATGTATGTGGTGTGTGTATAATATATATATATATATATATACAAAAGTGACACCGGTGTGGGTGCCCTCTCCTTCTATGATGACGGCACCCCCTCCGGCCATTTCCTTTCTCCGGTAAACGACCTTCATCTCCGGCAGCCCAACCGCTACCCCTCTCACTCTTCTTATTCTTCACGGCTTCACCGTCCCAAACTCGATTCACAATCCTTCTTAAACCTGCAAACCCAAAAATCCCGAGTTTCCAGATTCTCCTAATTTATTCATCCTCTCGTTTCAAACTCGCTTAAAAACCCTAAATCAGATAAAACAAGCGACGGAGGATACCAGTTCAAATTATTAGGTTTCGATTTTCTTCCGATCTCGGTTGAAGTCCAAAGAAAATGAGCAATGAAGGTAGAAGTGAGAGAAGGGCTAGATATATGTGATTTTAGAGTAAAATCAATAAAACACAGTTGCAGAAGGAAAATCCAATGAACAAATCAGAAAGTGATGAACAGATAGTGATTAAATTGAGCAGCATTGTACCTTCTTCAACAGGCAGAAGTTGAGCGGAGGATCCAAATTCACGGAGACTCGTCGTCGATAAAAACAAAACAAGGATGAAGAACTTGAATAGAGACGACTCCATAACGTGACTTCCTGTTATCAAATTAACACCTCGATTACAGTCCTCTGTCTGCCCTAGCGTCTGTGCTTCTGTTTCAGGTTCTGTTTTCCTGTGTGTGTGTGTGTGTAGAAAGAGGAACGCGGGAAAAGAACGACTACTGAAGTTGATGGTCGTCGTATATATAACTAAAATGGTAGCGATGACTTTACAAATTTAGTCCCTATGGTTTGATGTTGATTACAAAGAGTGTCTTTAAACCCTAAAATTCATTACTAGGATTCTTATGGTTTTAGTTTCGTATGGATTATGACCATGTGGTTTCGGTTTCGTTATGAATTAGTCTGTTGTCCTAATTTTTGTTAAAAAGCTTCGTTAAATCATGGTATTATAGGTATTTGCTCTTTTGTTTATTTTGTATTACAAAAGTCATTTATATAATATAATATTGTTTATAAAATGTTATTGAAGTTGTTAGTTGTAATGTTCTTGATGTTAATGTTAACGTCGAATTTTGAGATCATGAATTTTATGGGTTTGGGTTTTTAGTTATGATTCGGTTTTATTTGTTGTAGATGGGTGTGTTTAGTGTATGTATCTGTGTTTTATGGTGTGTTGGCTGGAAAAAGGAGTACTCACTGCAGAAGTTGATTGAGTGGAGTTGACGGAGATGGGTATGGGTGGTGTGGATGTTCTCTTAGTTTATTTTATTTTTAAATGCTTCGTAGACTTGTATAACATGCATCTAAAATGGTGTTAGTCCCAGTCTCCCAGATGGCTTAACAAGTATTGTAGAAGGGGGTGTTGAATACAATACTCAAAATTTTCACAATTTTAATTCTTTATATTGAAAATCTTTCAACTAGAATTACACAAAGAAACTTAAAGACTGTTGCGGAAAAGAACAGATAAACTATTCTAACAATCTTTCACAAAGTAAACTAAACAATACAGCAGAGAACACTAAGAGCAAGGCTATAAGGTTATCAAGCAATATGAAAATCTTGCACTGAGAGAAATCCAGAAACCGTGATTTGTATGGAGTCTTCATCTTCCTTTTATAGTGAGGACAAGGTACTGAGCATTAAATGCATGGTACTATTATCCTCAAGTCACTTGCAACGAACCAATGGTCTTTGGAAAAGTACCAGTGGACTTCTAAAAAGCTGATAAGTCACTATCACCTTTTTCTTGAAACAAGGAATAGAAGCCATGCTGAAGGGACATCTTCCAAAAGGATAATAAGACAAAAGGTTGCTTTTGCCTGTAAGAAGATTTTGTCCCGAAGTAAATGATCTTCTTGATGTGGATTCCAAGACAATCATACCGATGATGTTTCACCGATACAATTGTCAGTGGTCTTTGAAAACATCTGCAAGGAAACCAATTTCACATAGATCCCACCGATTTAAGTATCCTCATCAGTGGGAAGTGTTCCACCGATTTCTGAAGACCACATCGGTGGAAGATGTCCACCGATTTCTGAAGACCACATCGGTGGAAGATGTCCACCGAATAATGCAAGCATTATCGGTGGAGATGTTGACCACCGATTTGTGAGAACAAAATCGGTGGACATGTTGTTCACCGAATTGTGAGGACAACTTCGGTGAATGATGACTTGTTTGTTTGTTGAGAAGAGTCTTCTATTTTCCACAGGTAGAGAGTCTTCAAGCTTGGTTTCGGTTGATCTTCGACTTCACCGAACAGTTGCTATAATGTACAAGTCATATGAAGAACCAAACTGAAATATTCTAAGTAGGGTTTTAGGGAAAACATCGGTGAGTCAATTTCAAATCTTTGGTGACCCAACAATCTCCCCCTATTTGAATTTGAGCTCCTTTCTTAGAATATTTAGGAGTATGAAATATTAAAATGCATTTTGACCCTTTTTACTCTTTTTGGGTTCTTTTCACATAATTTTGTTCTTTTTGATCTTTTTCTTTTGTATGAGTATGTATACTATGTACAGTATATATAAGTAAATGAAAGTAAAGTTATGTACCCAAAAAAAATTCAAATAGAAAGGTACTTGTATTTAGATAAGTTTTCTCGTACAAATGTAAGAAGAGAAACAGACTATTACAAGCACCATTGAAAGAGAGAACCTACTTCTTGGAAAATTGCCTGCGCTTGATTTCTTCCAACACATTTCTGAAGAAAGGTTGAGCTTCGGGAATGTTTGGAAATAGGTTGGTGATGCCTTGAAGAAACAAGGTGTTGGCTATGGCAATTTGAGCAAATCTGAAGAAAGCACGACGACCGTAACCATCATTGAAGAACAGCCCAGGAATCGGTGAGAGGCTCAATGTCGTAGTAGGATATGGCACCGAAGTAGGGAGGGAAAGATTTAAGTTGCTTACATTTGGGATCTTTCCTTCCGTTGCCATTTCTTTGAACACTTTGTCGGTAGGATTCTTGACTAAGGGAAGACGAATTTCTTCTTTCATCGATTGAAGTTTTGCCCTTTCATCGGAGGAAAGGATGATGTTGTGTTTTCTTTTGATTTCCTTCATCCTTTCCATCAAACCTTCAATGCATTTGATAAAAGTGTCTTTCTTCGGGTTTGCACTTTTGACTAGATGTTTAGAGATCTCATACCATTCGGTGAGGCCGAGATTTTTGAGATGAGCATCTGTTAAACTTTTCAGCGAACCATCATCTCTGTTGACGATCAGCCTGATATCCTTCGGGTTGACTTTGGAAGTAGCAATTTTAACATTTGAGATTTGGGCTCTGCTACTTCGGTGGTGCATGGTCTTCTTATACCAACTTATTTCGTCATTCTTTTCTTCTTCAATGGCACTTAGTACCGATTTCTGGATTTCGATGGCATCGGTGGATTTTGCTTTGGCGGCTTCTTCTTCGGCAGCTTTCATAGAAAGGGCTTTAGATTTATCTAAAGCAATTTGAGCAAGTTTAGCTTCCTCAAGTTCCTGAGGAGAAAGACCGAGATCGGTGGTGGTTTCTTGGGATTGAGGCTTGAGTTTAAGAGTTTCAGCACCTTCAGGTCGAGCCCCATACTTAGCCAAATCCTTTTTCTTCTTTTCTTCTTTTGCCAAGTCTTCGGCCGAAATAACTTTCTTCCCTTTGTCTTTGGGAGCTTTGCTGGATTGCTCCCCCTCAGTTGATGCATCAATTTCCACGGCCGATGGGGACTTGATCGGTGAAGCGACTGATTCGGTGGTCCCTGTATGAGTCGGTGAAGAATTAGGTGATTTCGGTGATGGCGGAGAGGTTTTCGGTGGAGACTTGTTGCTGGTAAATCTCTTGATGTAAGGCAATTTCGGTCGAGCAGTGGTTTTCTCCCCCTCAGCAACAGCCGGAAGCTTAAAACCCAATTCATGAAACACCTTGTCAAACTTTGAGTGCAGAGAAGCCAAGCTTTTAGTGGTGGTATCGGGAACCAAGGAGAAATCCCCCAAGTCCATCTCCCATTGGGATTGCTCGGTGTTGGTAGTGTCGGTGGAGGTTTTCGAGAAGGACTCCACTTTTGAAGATAGGGAAGAGACTGTATCATTTATCGGTCGCAGGGCATCGGTAATGGCATCGAGAAGAATTCGTGGCAACTGAGACTCGAGCATGGTTATTCTGGAGTTTGCTTGGGAGAGCAACGAAATGGTGGATTGAAGAAAAGCAGAGGGGCGGCCAATGTTTGAAGAGGTCTGACCACCGATTTCTGGAAAAGAAAATCGGAGGCGTTGGGGATCTGCTTCGGTGATGAGATTTGGGAGGTAAGTTGACATGTCATCGGTATAGAGGATTCTCGGTGGTGGAGGTGATCGGGGTGGAGTGGGTGATCGGTGTGGGGTGGGTGATCGGTGTGGGGAAACGATCGGTGGTGTGGATTGGTTCTTCGGCGAGGGAGACTCGGTGGGATTCTCTTCGGTGGATGGGATGGTTCGGGGAGAACCAGTGTCCGCTAAAAGAAAATCAAAGAAATCATGTGGGGGTGGAGGTAATGGGGGGGAACTCAAGGCGAGTTGTGCTTCATCATCGATCTCATAGAGATCAGGTGGAAAGTCGTGAAGTGAAAAATCAGTACCCTCGAGGGGAGAGACCTCGAGGTCATCTCCACCACCCAAAGAATCGAGTGGGGAGGTAGGTTGAGGTTCCTCCAATTGTACAACTGAAACCTTTTGAGAGGCAACAGAGGAGTCGGTGGGGTTAAAGGCGGATTCCCTTGGCCTGGAGGGTTGAAGTTCAACAACTGGCGATTTTCGAGAATCGACAGTTGGATTAGACGGTGGGGCCGATGGTTTCCGAGACCTCTTTGAAAGAGATCTCGAAGGGGAAGACGAGTGCCTCCGCTTATGAGAAGGGGATTGAACCGGGGAAGCCTCCGAGGGATCTCTCGGTGGCATAGTTCTAGAAGCGGGTGCGGAGGTGTCGGGGGCCGTACGTTGTTTCTTTTTCGCGCCGCCCGACTTTACTCGAGTAAGGGAGGATGGGGCCACTACATCATGGGGTGCTTCGAGAACTTCCGGGTGTTTAAATCCGGGAATTTCCACATCGCCCCAATGTAGATCGGGAGAGAGAGCGAGAGAAATCATACCTTGTCTTAACGGGTTGTCGGTGGCGAGAGGTCCTACATTTAGTGTTTTGAGACCGACAACTGGGGAAAACCAATCATACTTGAATCGGGGCGCTTGAGATTTTCGATCCGTCTCTAATACCTTGTTGAGTTTGTGCTGAATGATCATCGAGATGAATCGCGGATAGGCAACGTAACACTTCTTGGGATGCTTGATTACCTCGACAAGTTCAGAAAAGAAGTATTGGGCGAAGTCGACTTTTCTTTGAAAGATGAGGGTATGGGCGAGCTTTGTGATGTATGACGGTGATTGATCATGGCCACTAGTTTTGCGAGAGAGGCAGTGAATAACATGGGCAAAGAAGAAGTTCCATATGCCTCCCATTTTGCTACGGAGAAGAGTACCGGGGCCTTTAGAACTTTTGGAGGAATCGTCGATCACATATCCGGTTGTTTGAATAACATCTTCATGTATGGTTTCCACAAACATGTCTTCGTAGGTTGGAAAAGCGTCAATTTTTAGGGCGAGGCGAACATCGTCGACCCCAAACGTAAGGTCGTGATCACCTTCTTCATTGGTAAGAATGGAGGCGTGAATGGCTTCGTTTGAGGGATCGTACACACAGGTTAACCAAAAGTTCCCAATGAGCATTTTGCTCATCTTGGGGTTGCAAGAAAAAGCATGAAGAAGAGGGGAGCGAGTGAGAAACTTAGCTATCGTGGAGAACTCGGGATGAGATGGATCTGATTCGAAACGAGCGACATGATTGCATGGGTTGAACTTGAGGTCTTCAAACCGTGTGGGAGTTGCATTTCTGGAAGATGCCAATGAGTGAGATGAGGTCGAGAGAGAGATCAAGTGTGGGAAGTAAGATAATGGAGAAGAAGGGTTGAGAGATGAAAGGGGTTCGAGAGATTTGCAGGTTTGAGAGAATCGGAGGTGTTGAGGAAGATGGGTTTTTATAAGGGTGAGAGGGAACGATTTTTAAAAGAAATTATGAAAAGTCATGATGAGGTTTTGGGATGCGTGAAAGAATACGGCTTGGAATGGGAATGGTCACATCTCATCCTGACACTTAGGGTTTTCGGCTTATGGAAGCATGGGGAAGTGTATTCGATAAGATTTGGGAATTGGTTGATTTCGGTGTACAGAGATTTGTATTTCGGTGTAAACACGTCGGTGTTATACTTTTCTACCGAAGTTCAAGAAAGATGTCGGTGTAGCTGTTTTTTGAACACCGAAAAGACTTCGGTGTTAAGGCTTGAGAGGCGTCGGTGGACTTTAGGATATTAACAAGAGATTGAGTCCACCGATATGTGATTTCGGTGGAGGCTTCGGAGTTGAATCGGGGGTGGGTTTCGGTGTAGAAAGCACACAGATTTGAACACTCAAAGTTGGAACCACCGAAATGTTATTTCGGTGAAGGAAAGAGAATCGGTGAAGAGAAAGTGTCCACCGATGTGAGATCGGTGGAGGAAGCACACAGATTTGAACACTCAGAATTGGAAACACCGAAATGTTATTTCGGTGAAGGAAAGAGAATCGGTGAAGAGAAAGTGTCCACCGATGTGAGATCGGTGAAAAGGAGTGTTGGTCCCGAAGGCCTATACAAGTTTGTAGAAGGGGGGGGGGGGGGGGGGGGGTTGAATACAAACACACATATTTTACTTTTCTAAATTGTTTATTGATAAATCATTAACAATTTACAGCTTGTTGCGGAAACAAGATTAAGGATAAACCTAAATCTAAACAAGTTGGAACACTAAGGTTTCTTGCACTAAGAGAGATAAGGAAATTACTAATAATAACCTATCTGAGATAAGAGATTTGAACTTGTCCAGAGTTAGCAAGTTACTTCAAAAGAAGTGAGTTCATCTCTTTATATACTGCATGCATTTAATGCAAGTCAGTATATACTTTACACGTGTCATCAGCTGGTTGGTTGCATGTCATTGACTTTTGATGACAACCTTAGTAGCCGTACGGATGAACAGTGTAGTATCAGAGTGGTTGTACGATTTCAGATTTTCGGAGGTTCTTTTCTGACATTTCGTACGGAGTCGTGCAAGGGAGGTTAAGACAAAAGTACTTTGTACGGAGGACTTCATGATCAGCTTTCGTTGATTCAGCGATCTATCATTTCATATCAGCGAATGATAGAGTTCAGCGATAGCTGAAGTCTTGTACTTGATACTTCACGTTGAGTGGACAAATCTGAGTCTTCGCTGATCCGCATCAGTTCATTAGGAGACTTGTCGCTGGTTCTTGATCTTGATCTTCGACTTCAGCGTAGAACCTTTGTTGACGTGAAACTTGTCTTCAGGGATCATAAGTAAACAACTAACTTATCAGCGATCATCATAATGACTGAACAGACTCAGAGCATTAATGGTGAACAGTGTTCGCTGAATGTTTAATTTAAAGAGCGAGAGTTCCTATCAGCGGTACTGTAAGATCTTAGTACTTATCAGCGATAGTGAAACTCTAATACATATTGTTTACTTACAATTTTCACTAAGTATATAAGAGAGGGTCATTATCAAATCACTGAGGGTTTGGATCAACAATCTCCCCCTATTTGATTATGACATAGCAACAAAGAAAATTGCTATTTAATGAAAACATAAGGATAAAAAGAACTCATAAAATATTTGTCCCTTTTACTGTTTTCTGGGATCTTTTCAGTACTGATGGAGTAAAGTACATTCGCTGAAATCTTTCTTTAAAACTTTGAATAAGGTTACAAAGAGAAATGGAAAGATTACAAGTACGAGTGAAATAAATTACAAGTACAAAAGGATAACTGATAAAATAGAGAAAAAGGAGATTATATCAGTTTTCAAAGGGTTCTTCCTTAATGAGAAGTTCATCAAGGGTCTTTTCAGTGGGGATCATCCAGTCAGGAACCGTTACGCCTTGTTTTCTTTTGTTCAGCGCTTCTTCAAAGATCAAGGGTTTTAGGTGTCATGCCTGAATGTCTTTTCTGAAGTCACACCGGTAGATGAGATCTCTGAGCTGTTCGATTGGAGTGATTGGAAGCTCAGTGATCCGCTGAAAACATTTACGTCCGTTGTAGTCGAGAAAGAATATTCCATAAGGATTACTGATGACTTTACCGGGGACGAAAAGTTCACATGGTGGCAAAGAAATGTCAAGGGCAGATAGATCAGGGTCAGGACCAAGCACTTCAGCGCGAGAGAAACCAATTCCAGTTTCATTTCGTATGACAGGACCTGAGTTTGAATCTTGACGTTTCTTCTTTGGAGAGGCCCTTTTTCTTTTCAGCTTAAGATCAGGAAGAGGAGGAATGTCTACACAAGAAGATATCAAGTCGATCTGTCTGTTTATCAGCTTTTCGAAATGATCCTTGTACTTAGATTGTGACGAATGGATAGCTAACCTCATCTCCAGCCATTCAGAGAGACCATACCTTTTTACACTGTCAGCGCGAAAGGCTTCAGATTGGCCATCTTCTCTGAAAAGTTTGATGTCAACAATAGGTACTCCGATAGAGGTTCTTCCAGAGATGAATACCTTGTTGATCTTCGCTGGACGATATCTGAAGTGAATTTTCTCTTTACACCAGATCAGGGTGGTCTGAGAAACTTCAGTTTTCTTTTCTACGATCTTCTGGGCTTCTTCCTAAAGCTTTCGTTGGATTTGAATGGGAACACGTTTCAGCTTGGGATCTTTGACAGATTCTTGAGTAAGCTTGATGGCGTATTCTCTGTCTTTTTCTTCAGCTTCCTTTCTTTCAGCGATTAGGCGTTCAGCTCTGAGGTGTTCCTTGTATTCAGCTTTTGAGATTCTGAACTTAGGAGGAACTGAAGGAAGTTGATCACGCCTCAGAATGATTCGCTGATCCTCGAATCGCTTTATTATTTCCTCTCTTCTCTTTTGATCCTCTTCACTCAGCTTTTGAGGAGCTGAGGAAGGTCTGTTTCTGTGCGAGAGAGGTTGTTCTTCTGGTTCATCAGTCTCAGAGATCAAATCTAAGACTGGGATTATTTCATCAGCAGCAGCTGGCTTTATTTGTGAAGTCGCAGTAGTAGAACCTTCAGCGACATCCTCAAACAGGGGAGAGGACTAGCTGAAACACAGCGATCTTACAAATAAGAACATGGGTAGAAGAACTTGGGTAGAAAGAGAAAGAGAAATATGTTCAGGTGTAGGCTAGGGTAGTAGAACTTATAGAGGAGGGATGGAGTGAGATATGATTAGTGTACCTGACAAACCGGCTTTACAAGCAAGATCGCCAGATTTTCATCTTCAGCGACGCCTTTGCCTTTGCCTTTCTCAGCGCCAGAGGCTGAGGGCTTTGTCTTTGTCCGCTCCCCTATTGGTTCATTTATTGAAATTCCCTTACGAGCTTTGATCTTTGGGGCAGGTTTGACGACAAAGAAGTCATCGTCATCTTCGTCATCATCATCATCATTCCTTGGAGAGGAGGATGGTTCATTATCAGGGATGTCGATGTCTTCATCATCTTCTGCTTCGGATTCTTCAGCTTCGTCTTCGAGTTGCTCCCCCTCAGATACAGAGGCGAGCTTCTCGGTTCCCTCAGGGTTTTCATCTCCCTGAGGTCCAGCGATAAGATCTTCATTCTTCTCTCCCCTGATAGATTCATCATGGGAAAGGTCTTCAGCGCTCTTTTCAAGATCCTCAGCGCTCTTCTCCTCGGTATGTTCAGCGCTCTTCTCCCCCTCTTTCTCATGATGACTGGGGGAGGAATGGGTAGACTCTTCAGCTGTGGGAGGCTCTCTGTCTTCTTGGCCAGAGATACCCACACAGCTTTCAATCTTTGCTAATCTGACTTCTAGGCCAGTTATAGCAGGAATGATCTTTTCCAGCTCTTTGCGATCCGTCGCTGTGAAAGTTTCCAATGCAGGGACAGGGGCAGGAGCAGGAGTATTTGCCTTGTTGACCAGCGTCTCGATCATCGTCTTCATAGAACCAACGTAGTTTTTTACAGAACCCAAGTCGGTCTTGACAGCTGACATATCCCCCTCGAGATGTTCAACCGATGTTTTCAGCTTTGTAACTTCGTTGGACACGGTCGAAACTGAGTTTTTGAGGCTGGTGTAGTCAGTGTAGATGTCAGAGAGTACTTTGGCAAAATCGCTGAGCGTCTTATCAAGGCCCTTAATGTCATCTATGGAAGCTTTCTTCTCCACCACCGTAGTTAGCTTTGTCAAATTCTCTCCAGCGTTTGTTACAGCTGTAGAGTTGTTGGAGAGTGTGGTGGTGAGACCGGTCAGCTTTGTTTCCACGGACTTCAGAGACTCGTTGATATCTCCCAAATTAGGACCTGTAACACATAAGTACCTGTGAACAAAGGAAAGCTCAGAAGTTTCAGGTTTAGTTACAGTGTATATGGGTTGATTTGTACCTGCAGGAGGATTGATGAACTCGTCAAAGATGCGGGTTCCTGAATAATGTTCCATATCTTCCTCAAAAGTACGGTGAGGTATGGTGATCTCTGCAGGTCCTGTCTTCATCATTCGTTGAGAAGCGTCAGCGGTGGCTTCTGGAATGATGGCATCTCCAGTGTTCTTTGGAGGAGTGTCCAAGTGAGTGGAGGGAGAAGCGAAGGATAAGAATGGGGTTCGGGTACTGAGTTCAGCGTTGGAATCGCTGAAAATCACTTCATCAGTCTTTTGAGAGACTGAGGGAGGTTGGGTAGGTTCCAAGTTTCTAACCTCAGCGTTTGGAGACGCTGAAGTCTGGATTGGAGGGATGGCTTGCACGGGTGTGGCAGAGCGTACCACGGAACTTTCCTTCAGCTCTTCAGAATGAGCTGAGGAGTCTTCAGCATGGGATTGTTGGGGTTGCTCCTTGGTTTTCTTGATCCTTTTGGAATCAAGTTGGGTTGAAGAGTGTTTCCTTTTCTTAGAAGGAGAGGATTGTGTGGCCGGGGTATCAGCGATGGGTATTGTCGCTGAAGGAGCCACAGAAGTCGAAGAATTAGGGTTAAGAAGAGAGAGAAGGGTAGAGAGACGTACCTCATTGTCGACAGGTTTGAAATCGAGCACCTTAGGGCCAACCTGAGAAAGTTTCAGGTCACCCTCTTGAGGATAGCTGTCCTTCAGGCCATATTGGAAGATGGCGCTGATGAAACGGGGGTAGGGAACCCATGCAGGTCTGTCAACAGCAGAATCTACTCTTTGTACTAGGTCATCATAAATGATAGATGCCCAGTCAATATGTAGACCTTTCAGCAGTGCGTATCCCATAGCCTGCTGAGGTTGAGCGGCTTGATCAGAGGAGCCGGTCTTCGCTGTCATGCAGCTGATCAGGTGTGCGAAGATGAAATTCATCTCGCTGGGCATTTTGGACTTCTTTATCAGCGTCAGCTTCTTCTCGGGCTTCTTGTCCCTTCCAGTTTCCCAGATGTAACCCATTGCGTCGAGGAAAGCAATGATTTCTTCTCTGTCAGCATGCTTCTTATGGTCAGGGAATGGAACGAAAGGTTTTTCTTTGGTAGCGTTTGGAAAGTTCAGGGCTTTTCGAATGATTGCGGGGGTTATCTTAATTGTGTCATACTCAGTATCGCTGAGTATGCAATCGATGGTTTTGGATGCATCTTTGGCGGAGGGTAGCTGAGTGTGTCTGGCAGAGTACCAGAACTGGGATAGTAGTAGCTGACTTGCAGGAGGTGTGATGGTCAGGGCTGTTGAAATGCAGCAGTTTTTCAGGAAATTCACAGCATCATCCAGATGTGTGACTTGCTTTCGAGGAGGAAACTCGAGAAGCGCAGAGAGGTTGTTGACCTTTGTCCAATCTAGTTGATCCAGCTTGAACTTAACCTGAGGGGCTTTGATGATTTCCACTTCCTCAGAGTCAGTGGAGATGGTCTCAGCGGTAACATTGATCTTTGAAGTTGCCATTTCTCTGTATTATCAGTTCAACCAAAGATGTTAACAAATAAGAATTGTCTTGATATGGAAAGAATTTCCATTAAGATGGTTCGAATTTTGTCCATTTCATTCAGACATAAATGTCTTAATGAAGATTAGGGGTTTTCATGATTTTTGAAACGAAATGTAAAACCCCTAAAGTCTTGTATTCCAGTTTCTAAAAAAAACTGGATACGAATGAAGAACAAGTTTAAGATTTTTGCATTTAAACTTGAAGAACAACCATGAAATGGTTGTGTTCATAAAACCATGAAAGAAATGATTTTATTTTTAAGAAGTTCTTTTGTTTGATCTTGTTTAAAACAATGATAAGATCAGAAACAACTTATCTGCATTTGAAAAAAATATGAACATATTAACCTTGATGTTTTGATGAAGAAGAAGATGAACAGTTCTTTGGAGATTTGAGAGCACAAATGCAACAGTAATTCTTTTCTTGCGGAGGAAGATTGATCGCGTAAAAGATAAAATATAAACCAAGAGTTGTTTATATAAACCAGAGATTTTAGAGAGAGAAAACCTTGAGCGGGAAAAGGTTTTCATCATGACACGGACACGTGTTTGCATTTGATTGGAAGTTTGAACGAAACGTGCAAACGTGTGTCAGAAAGAAATCGTGCCTGGTGTTATCCGTTGCAATGACGTCACAACTATCCTTTCACATTCTTTTAGGATGTCTCCGAGGTTTTGAAAGCTCATGGACTCTTTTGAAAAACATGAAGCACTGAATAGAAAATATCAGTGAAGGTTTTAAGAAATTTCAAAAAGTCGCTGTTAAGGAAGAGATATTCAGCGATGCAATTTATTTTGAAATCTTGCATTTACATGCGATATGTCAGAGAGAGTAAACATACCTTGATATCAGCGAATCAAGTTTATTCAGAGAGAGAATGATAGAATGGGTTATACAAGTTGATTTTATCCTATCGCTGATCAATGTGAACCGCTGAAGGTTTTATCCTTCAAAGTTCAGCATTCCAAGCTCGCTGATGAGAAAGTTGAATCTTGTCTCATCAAGAGGTTTGGTAAATAAATCAGCTAACTGATAATCAGTTGGGATAAAATGAAGTTCTATATCACCATTCATCACATGATCTCTGATAAAATGATATCTGATTTCGATGTGTTTTGTCTTTGAGTGTAGCACTGGGTTGTTGGCTATAGCGATGGCACTTGTGCTGTCGCAATAGATTGGAATTTTGGAGAGCTGAAGATCATAGTCTAGTAGCTGATTTCTCATCCACAAGACTTGAGAACAACAGCTTCCAGCGGCTACATATTCAGCTTCAGCTGTGGAAGTGGACACTGAGTTTTGCTTCTTACTTGTCCAACTTACCAGCTTTCCACCCAGGAGCTGACATACTCCTGTGGTGCTTTTCCTATCCATTTTGCAACCTGCAAAATCACTGTCTGAATAGGCGGTTAGATCGAATCCTGAGTCTTTGGGATACCAAAGGCCTAGATTCGCTGTACCCTTAAGATATCGAAATATTCGCTTTACAGCTTTCATATGAGATATCTTAGGTTCAGCTTGATATCGTGCACACAAGCATGTTGCAAACATAATATCGGGTCGGCTAGCTGTAAGATACAATAGTGAGCCGATCATCCCACGGTACAACGTAACATTGACAGGAACACCCTTTGTGTCCTTATCAAGTGTCAGCGGTGGTGCCATAGGGGTTTTCATAGCTGAACTTTCAGTTAAGTCGAATTTCTTCAGCATATCTTTAACATATTTTCCCTGATTAATGAAAGTTCCCTTTTCAGTTTGCTTAATCTGAAGACCAAGGAAATATGTTAGTTCACCCATCATGCTCATTTTATACTCATCTTTCATTCTATCAGCGAAATGAGTACAAAGCTCAGGGTTGGTAGAACCAAATATAATGTCATCAACATATATTTGAACTAGAATGATATGACCTTTCACTTTTCTAAAAAATAGAGTTTTGTCAATCTTACCTCGCTCAAATTTTTCAATATGGAGATAAGTGGAAAGAGTGTCATACCATGCACGTGGAGCTTGCTTTAAGCCATAAAGTGCCTTGTCCAGTTTATAAACATAACCTGGACGCTTAGGATCTGAGAATCCTGGAGGTTGTTCCATATAAACTTCTTCATTCAGCTTTCCATTCAGAAACGCTGACTTAACATCCATCTGATGTACAGTGAAGTTTTTGTGTACATCATATGCTAAGAAAAGACGAATAGATTCAAGTCTTGCTACTGGAGCAAATGTTTCGTCATAATCTATGCCTTCCTCTTGTCTGTATCCCTGAGCAACAAGACGAGCTTTGTTGCGAGTTACAGTACCATGTTCGTCCAACTTGTTTCGATAGACCCATTTAGTGCCTATCACCGTTTTGTCAGTTGGTCTACTAACGAGTTTCCAAACTTTGTTTCTTTCAAATTCAGTCAGCTCTTCTTGCATAGCGCTGACCCAGTTTGGATCTCTGAGGGCATCATCTATTTTCTTTGGTTCAGTTAGAGAAATAAAGTTAACAAATAAACAAATATTACCTGCACTTCTACGAGTCTGAATACCAGCGTTTGGATCACCAAGAATTTGATCGATTGGGTGATTTACAGTCCATCGCTGAGCCGGAGCATACGTCGCTGACTCAGTCTGAACTGGAGAAACTGAAGATGAGGCTTCAGCTACTTCTGGATTATCAGCTAAGAGAGGAATGTTTGCATTTGTCACTTCATTCACTGATTGCTGAGAAATAGATGGAATGTCTGAGACATTTTGATCAACTGCAGGTATAGTGTGTATAGGAACAACTGAGACCCATGATGTTTCAGCTTCACTATTCTGCATGTTTGGAATGATAGTGGGACTATCATCTTCTACTGGATGAGCATGAGGAGTGGGAATATCTTCTGAATCACCAAGATGAAAAAACATCCATTGATTCAGTTCTTCTGTATCAGCGTTCGGTTTAGAGTTCGCTGAACGGGATTCGTCAAACGTGACGTGAATAGTTTCTTCTACAGTTTGTCTTCTTCGATTGAAGACTCTGAAGGCTTTGGAAACTGAGGAGTATCCAAGAAAGATTCCATCATCAGCCTTAGGATCAAACTTTCCAAGGGCATCTCTGTTGTTCAGTATGAAACACTGACATCCAAAGATGTGAAGAAAGCTGATTGAAGGCTTTCTCCCATGAAAGAGTTCATAGGCTGTCTTTTTGAATCTTTTAACTATCAGCGACCTGTTTTGCGTAAAACAAGCAGTGTTGACAGCTTCTGCCCAAAACTGAGTAGGCAGGTGAGAATCGCTGAGCATTGAACGTGCAACTTCAATAATTGTTCTATTTCTTCTTTCAGCGACTCCATTTTGTTGCGGTGTTCTCACTGACGAAAAGTTGTGAGAAATACCCGTACTCTCAAGGAAGGAATCAAGAGAACTGTTTTTGAATTCAGTTCCATGATCACTCCTTATTGAGCGAACAGTCATATTGTTCAGAGTTTCCATCTTCCGAACAAAGGTGATGAGTTCTTCAGGGGTGTCACTCTTAGAACGGAGAAACATTACCCAAGTGAAGCGAGAGAATTCATCAACTATGACCAGCGTATATTTCTTTCCAGCGATGGATTGTTTGTTAACAGGGCCAAACAAATCCATATGGAGTAGTTGTAGAGGCGATGACACTGAGGAGACTTGCTTTGATTTAAAGCTTGCTTTGGTCTGCTTCCCTTTTTCACACGCTGAACATAAAGACTCTTTGGCGTATGAATGCTGAGGTAGACCAGTGACTAACTCTTTAGAGGAAAGAGTGTTCAGTGTCTTGAAATTTAGATGAGAGAGCCTCTTGTGCCATAGCCAGTTAACATCAGAAGATGCCTTTGAGAAGAAACATGAGTTCTCAGTGGTTGTTGAGTCCATGTTTATTACATAAACATTTTCCAAACGATAACCGCTGAGAGCTATCTTCTCCTTTTTGTCAGTGACAAAGCAGGATTCCTTAGTGAAAATCACTTTGTTATCCATGTCGCAGAGCTGACTGATGCTTAGAAGATTATGCTTCAGCCCTTCAACATATGCGACTCTTCTAAAGGAGGTTGTACCATTTGAAAGTACACCATACCCTCGGGTATGTCCTTTTCCATTTCCACCGAAAGTCACAGAGGGACCCTTCTCTTCCTTGTATTCAGCGAGCATGTTTTTCTTTCCAGTCATGTGTCTAGAGCATCCGCTATCGAGATACCAGATACCCTTCTTAACCTGCATTTACAAAGGAAGATTAGTTTTTCTTGGGCACCCACTTAACCATGTATACACGTTTGTCAGTGGAAGTAGTTGGAATGGAAGGTTCAGCGGTCTTCGCAGCATTTGAAGATTCAGCTTTGTCTTTCTTCACTTTGGTTAATTTCTTAACCTCAGTGGTAGAATTCACCTTGACCTGATTTGCACCAGGGTTGGTCTTCTTTGCCTTGGGGGCAATCTTCACCTTAGCTATCTTTTCAGCTTTGGTGGTTGTGGGGCACTTACTAGCAATATGATCAGTGAGTCCACAGTGATAACATTTCCTATAGCTAAAAGTAGTTCTAGGACCATTTGAATGCTGAGCTTTTAATTTTGAATTAGAAGTGCCAGCACCAAGTAAACTATTGGCTTTAGAAATGGAACGAACATCCAGTTCTTCAGATTTCTTACCAAGGATATCCACTCTGAGTCTAGGAGTAGATCTCTGAATAGATCTAGAGATCAGCTTCTTTGATCCAGAGGGATGGGTCACTGAAGCTTTAGAAGCATTCAACTTTGGTACTAAAGTACCCTTCTGAGGATTTTGATAAATAACAATTCCTTTACCTTTGTCTTTAGAGACAGAGGTAGATTTTGAATAAACCATTTTCTCCTTGCCTTTTGAGGAGGTAGGAGTTTCCTCAGGGATTGGTGTAATGGACAATGAGCACTGAGAAGATGAAGTATCAGCGACTGAGGATACGAACGTTCCAAATTTAAGCATTGAACGTTCAGTGGTTGGTTTTGGAGTATCATATTTATAACCCAGACCACGTTTATCACTCAGAGGAATCTGAGCCTTAATTATCTCAGTGATCTTTGTTGAAGAATTACACCATCCTTCAACAGTAGCTTTTTCAGCCTCTAATGCAGCGATAGCTTCTGCTCGTTCGATTTTGACTAGCTGATTTAAATATACTTGATCTTTAAAATCTTCTTCAATTTTAGAAAGCTTTTCTATTTGAAGATGACAGTTTTTAAGCTTTTCAGCGAGATCAAGGTTTTGGTTTTCAACCACAGTTTTGCCGTTCATGGCTTCGTATAAACTTCTAGTCAAGAGATCGATCTTACGGAGACTATCAGCTTCATCAATATTTGCAATATTGGTAAAGAAAGAAGGTGATACCTGAATAGCAGAGGTTGAAGTGGAGGGAATGTCTGAGCTTTCTTCCTCTTCTTCAATCTTGGCCATGAGACATTGATTTGCTTCATCATCTTCAGAGTCAGATGATGATGCTTCTTCATCAGAAGCAGCCCAATCATAGTCAGCCATCAGGCCTTTGCCTTTCTTCTTAAAGCTTTTCAGCTTCGCATATTTTTCTTTAAGCTTTGAGTATTTGTCATCTTTATTCCTTAGAACAAAGGATTTCTTTGTAAAATCTGAGGGTCTAGAAACTTTCTTAGACCTGCACTCGTTAGCAAAATGTCCTATCTTTTCGCAGTTAAAACAAGTAGCAGTAGCCTTATCAACAAAAACTGATGATTTAGGCTTGTCAGCTATGGAAAGAGGTTTGTTCTTTCTAAACATTTTCTTCTTGGCAAATCTCCTGAACTTTTTGGTTAGGAGAGCCAAGGATTCATCATCTGAAAAATCAGAATCTGATGAACTTTCAGAGTTACTCTCTAACTCAGTGATAGTGACCGAGGGTCGCTGAGTAGAAAGTTCCTCTGAGATTAAAGCAACAGGGGTGCTTTTGGAATCTTTTACAAGATTCTTCTTAAGATGGCTTGATTGCTCATGATTCAGCAACGTGCCATATAAGGTAGCAAGGGTCATTGATCTTAGATCCTTTGACAGCTTGAGACACATGGAATAATTGTCCCAGCTTTCAGGTAAACATTCTAGAAACTTTGTCAGCACTTCAAAGTTAGAATATTCCTTACCAACAGTTTTCAGATCTATAATTAAACAATTAAAACGTTGGTGAACTTCAGAGAGAGTTTCATTCTTACCAGAAATGAAGCTTTCGTATTGTCTTACCAGGTTGATCTTTCTTGAGTCCTGGACTTCAGACGTTCCTTCATACTGAACACATATTGTGTCCCACATGGCTTTTGATGTTTTCAGATTCATGACGGAATGGTAGACTTCGTCAGGAAGAGCCATGGATAGTATGAATCTGGCTTTTGTACCTATAGCCACTTTCTTCTTATCTTCGTCAGTCCATTGATGGATTTCTTTAGGTACCAGCCTTTCTGGAATAGCAGGTCTATTCTCAGTGCCTGGAACTGCAGCATCAAATCTTATAGGGATGAATGGACCATTCTCAATATAGTAAGGCATAGTAGGGTCTACACCTTCTAAGAAGAGTGTCATCCTATTTTTCCATAAGTTGAAGTTATCTCTGGAAAATCTAGGGGGTTTTGCAAGAGAACCATTGTCTATATAATTTGTGTTTGTATTGGTGGCCATTTTCAGATAATAGCAAGGAAGAGAAATATCTTAGATTAGATCTTGTTTATGAGATTAAACAAATCTGCTCTGATACCACTTGTTGGTCCCGAAGGCCTATACAAGTTTGTAGAAGGGGGGGGGGGGGTTGAATACAAACACACAGATTTTACTTTTCTAAATTGTTTATTGATAAATCATTAACAATTTACAGCTTGTTGCGGAAACAAGATTAAGGATAAACCTAAATCTAAACAAGTTGGAACACTAAGGTTTCTTGCACTAAGAGAGATAAGGAAATTACTAATAATAACCTATCTGAGATAAGAGATTTGAACTTGTCCAGAGTTAGCAAGTTACTTCAAAAGAAGTGAGTTCATCTCTTTATATACTGCATGCATTTAATGCAAGTCAGTATATACTTTACACGTGTCATCAGCTGGTTGGTTGCATGTCATTGACTTTTGATGACAACCTTAGTAGCCGTACGGATGAACAGTGTAGTATCAGAGTGGTTGTACGATTTCAGATTTTCGGAGGTTCTTTTCTGACATTTCGTACGGAGTCGTGCAAGGGAGGTTAAGACAAAAGTACTTTGTACGGAGGACTTCATGATCAGCTTTCGTTGATTCAGCGATCTATCATTTCATATCAGCGAATGATAGAGTTCAGCGATAGCTGAAGTCTTGTACTTGATACTTCACGTTGAGTGGACAAATCTGAGTCTTCGCTGATCCGCATCAGTTCATTAGGAGACTTGTCGCTGGTTCTTGATCTTGATCTTCGACTTCAGCGTAGAACCTTTGTTGACGTGAAACTTGTCTTCAGGGATCATAAGTAAACAACTAACTTATCAGCGATCATCATAATGACTGAACAGACTCAGAGCATTAATGGTGAACAGTGTTCGCTGAATGTTTAATTTAAAGAGCGAGAGTTCCTATCAGCGGTACTGTAAGATCTTAGTACTTATCAGCGATAGTGAAACTCTGATACATATTGTTTACTTACAATTTTCACTAAGTATATAAGAGAGGGTCATTATCAAATCACTGAGGGTTTGGATCAACAAGGAGAAACTGAGAGATTGTCCACCGATTATTGAAAGTTACACATACCAAGTTCACTTATTAGGAAGTTGAACCTGGCTTCATCTAGAGGTTTGGTGAACAGATCAGCAAGCTGTAGATCGGTGGGAATGAAATGTAACTCAACGTCTCCTTTGGATATGTGATCCCTAATGAAATGATATCTGATATCTATGTGCTTGGATCTGGAATGAAGAACAGGATTGTTTGCAATAGCTATTGCACTTGAATTATCACACAGAATTGAGACTTTGGAGAAGATTTGAGCATAGTCCCTTAGTTGGTTTCTCATCCACAGGATCTGAGCACAACAGCTTCCAGCAGCTACATATTCAGCCTCAGCAGTAGAGGTTGACACAGAGTTTTGTTTCTTGCTGGACCAACTTACCAATTTACCACCAAGAAGTTGGCAGCTTCCTGTAGTACTCTTTCTATCAATCTGGGAACCTGCAAAGTCTGAATCTGAATACCCAATTAGTTCAAAACCTGAGTCTTTGGGATACCAAAGACCCAAGTGCAGGGTACCCTTGAGATACCGAAAAATCCGTTTTACAGCCTTTAAATGTGATTCTTTAGGATTGGCCTGATAACGGGCACATAGACAAGTAGCAAACATAATATCCGGTCTGCTAGCGGTTAAGTACAGAAGAGAACCAATCATTCCTCGATAAAGGGTAATGTCCACAGATTCACCTTTAAGATCAGCATTGAGTTTCAAAGGTGGTGCCATGGGAGTTTTCATAGGAGAGCTATCTAGAAAGTTGAATTTCTTCAGAAGGTCACGAATATATTTACTTTGGTTTATAAATATTCCTTCTGAAGTTTGTTTGACCTGAAGGCCCAAAAAGAATGTAAGCTCTCCCATCATGCTCATCTCATATTCACTCATCATGAGAGAAGCAAACTCATCACAAAGTGATTCATCAGTGGCACCAAAGATGATGTCATCAACATAGATTTGGACAAGAATGAGATTACCTGAGGTTTCCTTGATGAAGAGAGTGTTGTCGATTTTACCTCTGGAATATCCATGCTTTAGAAGGAAGTTGGCAAGAGTGTCATACCAAGCACGAGGAGCTTGCTTGAGACCATACAGAGCCTTGTCAAGTCTGTACACATAGTCTGGATGAGCTGAGTCTTCAAAGCCAGGAGGTTGTTTCACATAGACTTCCTCTGCAAGTTCCCCATTGAGGAAGGCACTTTTAACATCCATTTGAAAGACCCTAAAATTTCTGTAGGCAGCATGAGCCAGAAAGATTCTTATAGCTTCAAGTCTTGCAACAGGGGCAAATGTTTCATCATAGTCAATGCCCTCTTCCTGTCTGTATCCTTGAGCTACTAGTCTGGCCTTGTTTCTGATAACTGTACCATCTTCATCCATCTTGTTTCTGAATATCCATTTGGTTCCAATGATTGTCTTCTTTCGGGGTCTGGGAACCAATCTCCAAACTTTGTTTCTCTTAAACTGAGAAAGTTCTTCTTGCATGGCAGTGATCCAACAAGGATCTGAGAGAGCTTCATCAATCTTTTTGGGTTCAATAAGAGAGAGAAAATTCACATAGAGACAAATATTTCCAACTCCTCTACGAGTTTGGACACCTGCTTGTTGATCACCTATGATTTGGTCTATGGGGTGATCTTTGGTTCATTTGGTTGCAGGAGGTAAAGGTGGTGGAATGTTTTGTGTTTGGGGTGAAGAAGTAGTGGGATCAGAGGTTCGGTGTGAGGCAATGGGATCGGTGGAGGGATGAGCGTCGGTGGGAAAAGGTACATCGGTGGTGACATGGTCAATTTCGGTGGGAGATATAGAGGGTGACCCAACTTGATTATTTTCGGTAGAAGGAATTGGTGGGTTCAATGTAATGGGAGAAGCATCGGTGGAGTTGGTTTGGGGAGCATTACCGATGCATGAGGAGATCCATCTGTGTAGTTCTTCATCATCATCATTTGGAAGAGATGAGGATCTCAAATCATCAAACTTGACATGAATAGATTCATCAATGCATTTTCTCCTTAGGTTGAACACACGATATGCTTTGGAGGAAAGAGAGTATCCAACAAAAATTCCTTCATCAGCTTTGGGATCAAACTTCCCAAGGTTGTCACGATCATTTAGAATAAAACACACACAGCCGAACACATGAAGAAAGCCAATATTTGGTTTTCTGCCATGGAAAATTTCATATGGGGTTTTATCATGCCTTTTAGAGATTACCGACCTGTTTTGGGTAAAACAAGCAGTATTAACAGCTTTAGCCCAAAAATAGGTAGGTAGATTTGATTCACTTAGCATGGATCTGGCAGCCTCACACAGAGTTCTATTTTTCCTTTCCACTACTCCATTTTGCTGTGGAGTTCGTACTACAGAAAAGTTCTGAGAAATTCCTTTCTCAGTAAAGAAGTTTTCAAGAGCACTGTTTCTGAATTCAGTGCCATTATCACTTCTTACTGATCGAACAAGTTGGCCATTCAGAACTTCATTTTTCTTGACAAAATTGATGATTTCTTCAGTAGCATCACTTTTGTACCTGAGAAAAAAGACCCAAGTATATCTGGTAAATTCATCAACAATTACAATAATGTACCTTTTTCCTCCTAGACTAAGAGTGCTGACAGGTCCACATAGGTCCATGTGCAGCATCTGCAGTGGAAGGGTGATGGAAGAGCATTGCTTTGTCTTGAAGGATGTTTTGGTGAGCTTCCCTTTTGCACATGCATCACACAGCTTTTCTTTGACAAAATTCAGCTTTGGCATACCGGTCACCAACTCTTTATTTGAAATTTTATGGAGAGTTTTGAAATTAAGATGAGAGAGACGTTTATGCCACAACCAGTTCCTTTTGGATGAGTCATCTGACACAAAGCAGACATTGGATAAATTGTTGCTCAGTCCCATGTCAATGACATAGACATTTTCCATCCTTTTTCCAGATAACACCACCTTGAAGTTTTTGTCCACAACGGTACAGATACAAAGTTCAAAGATAACTTTATATCCAAGATCACACAGTTGGCTAATGCTGAGAAGATTATGCATGAGACCTTCAACAAATGCCACTTTATTGAAAGTGACAGATCCATTTGTGAGAGTTCCATAACCTTTGGTGTAGCCTTTAGAGTTGTCACCAAAAGTGACAGATGGACCCTTTCCAGACACATAGTTGATGAGAAGAGATTTGTTTCCGGTCATGTGGCGTGAGCACCCACTATCCAGATACCATATTTGATGGTGCTCAGAAACCTGCATGCAGACACAGATTAGTTCTTTGGTACCCATTTTGTAATGGGTCCTTTGGGGTTAGAAGAAACTGAGTCCTTTGAATTGGTTCTATCTATTCTTTCCTTGGGACAATCCTTAGCCAAGTGAAACGTGTCACCACAGTTATAGCATTTTCTATAGATAAAAATCTTTTTAACACTATGACCACTTTTCCTGTTTAGGCTTTTAACATTAGGTTTTATTACCGTGTTAGAAGAGAACAAAGCAGAAGGTTTGGACCCAGGAATTCCTTTGTCAGAGTTGTGGATTGGAGAGTTGGATGATTCTTTGGGGTTTGACTTTTTCAAAAGAACAGATCTTGGAATAGGAAGACTAGAAGTGTTACCAGAAAAATTCTTTGGGGTGAATCTTTTGAGATGGGAAATGGCCACTGATTCGACCACCGATTTCCCTTTGTCAGAAGATGAAAAACCTTTTGTGGGAACTTGAGGTTCTCTTTTGGGAAACTTTGAGGGCTTAGGTTCAGAGTATTCATCTATGTGAATAGACTTTAATAACTCATGGAGAGGTATGGGAGGATCATCGGTGTGGTTTGATTTTTTCAGCAAGGAGACTTTTGAGGAGTTTGAGGATGAGGCTTCATCAAAGGTTGATCTTTTTGAGAGATCAGGGATGAGTTTTGAAATTTCATCAGAGTCAAGTCCTCAATGAATTGAGTTGAGGAAGCCTCTTTTGCTTTTATAAATATTCCATATTTTCGAGCTTCACCCAGATCTAAAGAATTTAAGGAGATGGAATCACAAGAACTTGAATCAGATGCATCATCCCACACACTGGAGATAGGAATAGGTGCATGGGAAGAAACTTCAGGATAGACTTTGCCGAATCCTAGACCGAATTTGCTCTTTCCACTGATTTGACTTTGAAAGAGCTGTTCAAGATTTTTTGAAGAATCTGTCCATTTTCTTACAACCTCTTGCTCCTTTTTAAGTTCCTTAAAAAGCGAGTTCTTTTCTTTTGAAATCACATGATTTATAGTTTTCAAGTCCTCAAGCTCAACTTTGGTTTCCTCAAACTTTTTAAGCTTAGACATGCAAATTTCAAGTTCAGATTTGAGTTCTTTCACTTGAGCAGATTTTCTATTCTTGCTATCTTTGACAGAATAAAAGTCTTTAGTTAAGGATTCATATGCATCTATCTTTTCACTATCACTCATATCATTAAAAGGATGTACCTGAGCATAAGCTGTCGAGCACCCAGTCGACACAAGAGCCATTGGAGAGATAGCTTTGTCAGAATCCTCCATCTCTTCAGAAATGGCCATGAAGCACATATTGTTAGAATCACTGTCAGAGGTGTCTTCTTCATCCCAGTTATGAGTTTCTGCCATTAGACCTTTTCCTTTTCTTTCAAGACCCTCACTCCTTTCTTTCTCTTTCTTGTACTTGGCTTTATACTTCTCAGCGCGCTCCTGATGGTCTAAGGAAGAGGATTGGGAATCCTTTTTGGAAAAGGTTGATTTGAAAGGATTATTTCTGGGTTTCTCATTCTTTGAAGAATATTTGTCAGAGGATGGGTTCCTAGACTTAGTAACACGCTTACTCCTACACTCAGATGCAAAGTGTCCTTTCTTGCCACAGTTAAAGCACTCTTCATTTGACTTATCAGATGAAGTCTTGGAAGCAGAAGATTTTCTAAAGTTTCTGGATTTGATGAAAGGACGAAATTTGTTCTTAGAGCCAGCCATCATTGCCATTTCTTCAGACAAATGTTCAACCATAATTTCCTCACCTTCATCATCAGCATCACTAAGATATGCCTCCGTTTGGTGGGTAGAGTTATTTTGGCTGTCATTTTCAGAGTCTGATGACGGATAGGTGATTCTAGGAACATTTTGAGATTTCTTGGAGCTTTCACTGACAAGAGCTATAGAAGAGCTCTTTATCTCTTTGATGAAAGATTTCCTTTGTAACTTTGTTTGCTCAAAATTGAAGAGAGTTCCATAAAGGACAGTTAAGGGCATGAACTCAAGGTCCTTGGTAGTTTTAATGCAAGTACATATATTCTCCCAAAAATCTGGAAGACAATCCATGAACTTGCTTAAGACTTCCTCATTATCATAGACTCTGCCCAATAACTTCAGATCATTTAAGAGAGAGTTGAAACGATTATAGTAGCTAGGAAGAGATTCTCCTTTTTCAAAAGCAAAGAGTTCATATTTTCTAATGAGACCAATCTTTTTACATTTCTTTACTTCCTCAGTACCTTCGTACAGTACACACAGTGTGGTCCACATCTCTTTGGCAGTTTCAAAGTTAACCAGAGAGTGATAGACCTCATCAGGAAGAGAGAGTGCAATAATTGCTCTTAGCTTAGAGTCGAGAGAGACCAAACGTTTTTCCTCATCAGTAAATTTCTTAGGATTTTTGAGGATGTAACGACCAGTAGCACTGGATTTTTCTTCATCAGAATCACTAGATATTTCTTTTTCCAAATTTTCTTTACCAGGCCTCTGCGTTTCATAGCGATCCCAAACTCTGGGGATGATAGGTCCCTCTTTGAGAATGGTTGGATATCTAGTATCCACTCCCTCCATGAATAGCATCATGCGGCTCTTCCACAAAGAGAAGTTGTTAGCATTAAACTTAGGAGGTTTGGTTATGGAGCCATTCTCAGAAAAGTTGTTTTGAAAAGAGTTTTCAATTATAGAAGAAGAAGAGGCAGCCATCGCAGATCAAGTTTATGGGATTAAACTTTCTGCTCTGATACCACTTGTTAGTCCCAGATGGCTTAACAAGT
Source organism: Saussurea involucrata (assembly GCA_033807775.1). NCBI lineage: Eukaryota > Viridiplantae > Streptophyta > Magnoliopsida > Asterales > Asteraceae > Saussurea > Saussurea involucrata. The sequence goes on from CM066323.1 coordinate 7,938,099, forward strand.
ATTGTAGAAGGGGGGGTTGAATACAATACTCAAAATTTTCACAATTTTAATTCTTTATATTGAAAATCTTTCAACTAGAATTACACAAAGAAACTTAAAGACTGTTGCGAAAAAGAACATATAAACTATTATAACAATCTTTCACAAAGTAAACTAAACAATACAGCAGAGAACACTAAGAGCAAGGCTATAAGGTTATCAAGCAATATGAAAATCTTGCACTGAGAGAAATCCAGAAAGCGTGATTTGTATGGAGTATTCATCTTCCTTTTATAGTGAGGACAAGGTACTGAGCATTAAATGCATGATACTATTATCCTCAAGTCACTTGCAACGAACCAATGGTCTTTGGAAAAGTACCAGTGGACTTCTAAAAAGCTGATAAGTCACTATCACATTTTTCTTGAAACAAGGAATAGAAGTCATGCTGAAGGGACATCTTCCAAAAGGATAATAAGACAAAAGGTTGCTTTTGCCTGTAAGAAGATTTTGTCCCGAAGTAAATGATCTTTTTGATGTGGATTCCAAGACAATCATACCGATGATGTTTCACCGATACAATTGTCATTGGTCTTTGAAAACATCTGCAAGGAAACCAATTTCACATAGATCCCACCGATTTAAGTATCCTCATCAGTGGGAAGTGTTCCACCGATTTCTGAAGACCACATCGGTGGAAGATGTCCACCGATTTCTGAAGACCACATCGATGGAAGATGTCCACCGAATAATGCAAGCATTATAGGTGGAGATGTTGACCACCGATTTGTGAGAACAAAATCGGTGGACATGTTGTTCACCGAATTGTGAGGACAACTTCGGTGAATGATGGCTTGTTTGTTTGTTGAGAAGAGTCTTCTATTTTCCACAAGTAGAGAGTCTTCAAGCTTGGTTTCGGTTGATCTTCGACTTCACCGAACAGTTGCTATAATGTACAAGTCATATGAAGAACCAAACTGAAATATTCTAAGTAGGATTTTAGGGAAAACATCGGTGAGTCAATTTCAAATCTTTGGTGACCCAACAAATGGTATAATAAAAAATTATACGAAAAGTAAAATGACAAAAATACCTCTTATTTAATAAAAGTTAGATTTAAGGACCTTCTGTGTAACAAAAGTGAAACCATCATGATCTATTTATGAATTTTAGGATTGAAAGACCTCGTTCTAATCAACATCAAACAATAGGGACTAAACTTGTAATTTACTCAACCTATTTATAATTTCTATATACAGGAGTAGAAAAAGTTGGATTGAATTTTCTATGGTTTACCTAAGTTACATTATTAAAATATTTAGTATAACTAATATTTTAACAAATTCTTTATGATATACTAGTTTTTTGTGACATTTATTTTTTTAATAAAATGGCAATGTGTAACATTCTTTTCCATAACATTGATAATTCCCAACAAAAGAAAATTAGTAAAGTCGACCCAAATATTATCAAACAAGTAACAATAAGAGTTCAAACAACAACTTTTTATAAGAAACAAAAAAAAAGACAGAGAGTAAAAAGCAAAACACACAAAATTCACTCATTTCACTTGGGTAGAGAGAGAAGCTGTTGCGAAGTAGACATTACCATTTATATTCAATGATCTTCTACGACTTTTGAAATGTTTGACTTTTCGACAAAATTAAACGTAAAAGCTTATATTAAAAAAGGCTTGTTTTGGTCAACTTGTTTGATCGAGTCCTAGCCCAAAATATCTCATGTGGAATAGAAAACTTAAACATACGTTTGAATTATTTAGTCATTGCAAAAAAAGGGTTATTTAATGCCTATAGTCTTTATAGTCATTGCTAAAAAGGGTTGTTTAATCATAACTAAATTTGACACTAAGGAAGTGACGGACCCAGAATTTTTTTCAAACGGTAGCATCATTTAATTATAAGAAACAAACATATGGATATTTTTCACAAAATCAATGTTGTTTTGGTGATTACTCCCTTGCTTTTCGAACTTGAGGTCTCAAGTTCAAGTCTCATTATGACAATTTTTTTAGAAACATAGTAAATATGAAATTAAAAACTAAAAACTAAAAACTACAAAAATGTCTTTAACAAGAGTTGAACTCTGGTCTTGAGTAGAGTAAAAGTCTTCCAAACCAACTCTACCAAGGAAAACTTATATCCTTATTGTAGTTTAAAAATATATATGGTGACACAAATCAAATTTATACGGTTGCACCTTTCACGAACTTAACTTTTTTTACATTACGGCGGAGAAACAATACGGTGGCACGTGCCACCGTATGCTCTTGCCTAGGTCCGCCCATGACTAAGTACTAAGGGGTTGTTTATTCGCTTAGGGTGCGTTTGGTAGGGTGGACAGCATGGGACAGGACAGGACATGACACACCTGTCCCATGTTTGGTGCGACCAAATGTATAACTAAGTGGAACTAAGTGGAACCATCATGGGACAAGGGTGTTCTATGCTTACCCCCTAGAACTAAGTGGAACAAGGATTTTTTGACAAAAATACCCCTTCTTCTTCTTCTTCTTCTTCTTCTTTCTTTCCCACCACCACCACCGCCACCGCCAACGCCACCGCCACCACCACCACCGCCACCACCACCACCACCGCCACCGCCACCACCGTCGCCGCCGCCACCACCACCACCGCCACCACCACCGCTGCCACCACCGCCACCGCCACCACCGTCGCCGCCGCCACCACCACCACCGCCACCGCCACCACCACCACCGTCGTCGCCGCCACCACCACCGCCGCCGCCGTCGCCGCCACCACCACCGCCACCACCACCACCACCACCGCCGTCGCCGCCACCGCCACCACCACCACCGCCACCGCCACCACCGCCACCGCCACCACCACCACCACCACCACCACCGTCGCCACCACCACCACCGTCGCCGCCGCCACCACCACCGTCGCCGCCGCCACCGCCACCGCCGCCGCCGCCACCACCACCACCACCACCACCGCCGTCGCCGCCACCACCACCGCCACCACCACCACCGCCGTCGCCGCCACCACCACCGCCACCACCACCACCGCCGTCGCCGCCACCACCACCGCCACCGCCGTCGCCGCCACCACCACCACCGCCACCGCCACCACCGCCACCGCCACCACCACCACCGCCGTCGCCGCCACCACCGCCACCACCACCACCACCACCACCGCCGCCGTCGCTGCCACTACCACCGCCACCACCACCGTCGCCGCCACCACCACCGCCACCACCGCCGTCGCCGCTACCACCACCACCGCCACCGCCACCGCCGCCACCACCACCGCCACCACCACCACCGCCGCCGCCGCCACCACCGTCGCCGCCACCACCACCGCCACCACCGCCACCACCACCGCCACCGCCACCACCACCACCACTAAACAAATCACTAGGGGTAAATGGGTCATTTAACCGGTCCTGTTATGTCCTGTCCAGTCCTATTTATGTGTTAGACAACCTAGGGGGGGGAAGGTTGTATTTTAAATCTTTTACTTTCAAAAAATTCTTTTACAAATAAATACAGTACAGAAACAGAATAAATAAATCAGAGTATACAAATAATAAATATACAACAATTATATAAACAGATATAATTAAAAGCACAGCGGAATAAATAAAGAGATAAGGGATAGAGATACTTGACACAGAGATTTACTGATTTACCACCAACTGTGATAAACCAGCAGCCGAGACACTTCTCGACACGATCCAATAAATGTATTCTTTACGGTAGAACACAAACCAAATACAAAGGAATTTGTAATAGTTTCTCAAGCCTCTGCTATAAGATAAACAGGATCACACACCCGTTATTCAAATACTTACAAGAGGAGTATAACTCACAATGGGTAATCACTCTTGTATAATATCTCACACTTGGATATTTTATAAAAAATGTTTTATAAAATATATATATATAAAATAAGTGAGAGTGAGAGAGCTGAGAGTTTGGATTGTTGTTGTTGCTGTTTGTGTTTGTTCTATCTTCTTCATCACCAGCATGCTTCTTTATATATCAGCATCTCCAACGGATATATGAGGCGCGGTATACCGCCAAATGCACGCGGTATACCGTGCAGACAAAAGTACACTGACACTCAACGGCTCTCATGCAAAGTTGACTTCTGGAATACGTACCCGCGGTATACCGGCTAGGACTCGCGGTATACCGGCGTCAGAAAAAGAACTTCCAACCAATCAGAGACAAACACCACGCCTGCCGCGGTATACCGCCTGTACCTTCGCGGTATACCGGCCAATATGTACCCGCGGTATACCGGGCATTCTCCACGGTATACCGGCGTCAGAATAGACACCTTCCAGGACGCAACCAATCTTGCTGGATCTTCTCAATAAACCTTATTTAATTAAAATCATTTATGGTTTTTAGAAATATCCAAGTGGTATATTATTTTAGGGTGTTTATCATTATAAATTATAAACACTAATGACAACGTAAATCTTCCGTCTTGAACTCTTCAGATAAAATCTTCGTGTTCTTCAAGAACTGTACACTTGGATTAGATTGTTAGATAAACAATAATACGGTGTGTTTGTAATCATCAAAATAAATATATAAAATATATAGAGATGTGGTACACTTGCACCAACAATCTCCCCCTTTTTGATGATGACAAACACAACCGCTAAGCAAGAGCATATGCGGTTTCTCTCCCCCGTTTGTCGAAACAAAAAGGGTCAAGAAAGACGGTATGCTTCCCCTCGAGAGATGCTCCCCCTCAAAATATGCATATATTTGAGAGAGCATAATCTCATGGGTAAAAGATAAAAAGCTCCCCCTCAAATTAATAACGATATTAAATTGATGATTTTATAAAATTTGAGGGATAAAAAAAGCATAATAAATGACATGAAACAAAATAACCAAAAAGAAACACTTGCACCAAAAAGGATCTTAAGGCCTCGATTTTCGGTTAATTTTATGTGATAAAAAAAAATCACCACGTATTATGACCTCGTCAGGTAACCACGTATTATAACCTCGGCAGGTAACCACGTATTATAACCTCGGCAGGTAACCACGTATTATAACCTCGGCAGGTAACCACGTATTATAACCTCGGCAGGTAACCACGTATTATAACCTCGGCAGGTAACCACGTATTATAACCTCGGCAGGTAACCACGTATTATAACCTCGCCAGGAAACCACGTATTATAACCTCGGCAGGTAACCACGTATTATAACCTCGGCAGGTAACCACGTATTATAACCTCGGCAGGTAACCACGTATTATAACCTCGGCAGGTAACCACGTATTATATCCTCGTCAGGAAACACCTACAAAAGGTAAAGAAAATTTTCGTGGTACCCTTTTCTTATGGGTCCTTTTAACAGTTAGTATAAAACATAAACTGCAAAAAATATGTTGTCGACATAAAACAAACACGACAAACAAACAAAACCATATAAATGGTTTAAAACCATAAACGCATTCCACCCGGATTATCAACATTAAACATTCCTTTCGGAATCCATTTTCTAACCATTTTAATTTTGCGATTGTATTTATCATACACATAAAATGAAGCATTTATATTCGCATTAGGTCTAGAAAAATTACTATTATACATACGAGCATACGGTTTCCTCCCATAATTCACATTTTTCATTTTTGACATATATGGGGGTTTTTGCACATAAGGTTTTCTCGTTTCAACTTTAGGTGGTTCAAAAAATCTTTTAATGGGTTTACACGAACATTTATCAACACATGTATCGGAACCAATTCCTTTACGACAATTTATACGATTAGGCATATTTAGCATTTTAAGCACTTTATCATTGCTACTATTAAAAGCATTTGCTAATAAGTCATTTTTCTCATGCGATTTACATTTAGCATTTAAACATGCAATTTCATTTTCAAGAGACTCGCATTTTGTACATGCAACACTTTCATTTTTATTTTCACTTAAGCATCCAATTTTATCATTTAAAATAACACAAGATTTACAAATAGCTTTTTCACTTAATTTATTTTCTAATTTAGTGATAACATCTAAATCATGAGCAGATTTTTGTTTACCGTCATCTATTTCCTTTTTATATACAGATACGGTTTCTTTTAAATTAGAAATTTCATCTTTATATTTATTTGCGAGAGCGGCCACAGCATGAAATGATTTATATAATTCGTCAAGATTATTTTCATCGTCACTATAATAATTATCACTATAATTACTATCACAATTATTTTCAAAAGGACATGATGAAGATACCTCATTATCATGGTCGGCCATGAGACAAAAATTTTGGGCCTCATTTATGCTTGCGCTACACGCGCCTCCAACTAAAGCTTTTGGTGTGTTGATTTGTTTTGCTCGTTTCGGACACACACTTGCATAGTGATCCTTGTCACCACACACATAGCAAAAGCCTTTCTTTTTATTGGCTTTTTCATCGTCGCTAGATTCGTCATATTTGTCTTCACGTTTGTGGACGTTGCGACTTTGGTTTTTACCACCACGACGGTAGTCTCCATTTTCTTGAAACCTATCATTTTTGGCAAACTTTTTGTTAGATAAAAGTTTAGAAAGTTTTCTTACCAACTTGACTAAATCGTCAAGATTTTCGGGTTCGTCATCGGATGAGCTAGCTTCTTCCTCCTCTTCCTTTTCCTCTTCTTTTGAGGCAATGACTTTTAAAGCTATGGATTTCTTTTTGACTTGCTCCCGGACTTGATTTCTTCTTAGTGCAATTTCGTGCACTTTAAGATTGCCGATGAGATCATCGAGCTTCATAGTTGCGAGATCTCGGGAGTCTTCCAAGGATGTGATTTTTGCCATCCACTCCGAAGGAAGTGCTCGTAGGATTTTCCTTACATAGTCTTCGTTAGGATAAGTGCGACCTAGTCCTTTCAAAGTAGTCATAATGAGGTTAAAACGTTTAAACATTGAGTCGATTGACTCATCTTTTGACATTTCGAACAATTCATAATCATGAACAAGAATATTTATTTTAGAGCTTTTACCTTGAGTATTTCCACGATGAGTGTCGCTCAAGCTTTGCCAGATTTGATTAGCAGTTTTATAAGTATAAACTCTTTCAATTTCATCAGAGGTTAAAGCAGCATATAATATATTTTTAGCTTCAAAATTTAAACAAAAATGAGATTCTTCAGCGGGAGTCCAATCTTTTATGGGTTTATCAACAATAAGATCATTTTCAACTTTGGTTGGTCTAAAATTCCCATTTTCTATAATATCCCAAATTTTTTGACTTTTGCCACGAACGTGACATTCAAACAGCTCGGCCCAAATGCCAAACTTTTCAGTATCTATCAAAGGAGGTTTAGAAAATACAAAATTAGTTTGTTGAGCCAAAAAAAAATATATAATTTTAAAAATTTAAACAGATAATTTTTGAAAGACCCGCTCTGATACCAAATGTTAGACAACCTAGGGGGGGGGGGGAAGGTTGTATTTTAAATCTTTTACTTTCAAAAAATTCTTTTACAAATAAATACAGTACAGAAACAGAATAAATAAATCAGAGTATACAAATAATAAATATACAACAATTATATAAACATATATAATTAAAAGCACAGCGGAATAAATAAAGAGATAAGGGATAGAGATACTTGACACAGAGATTTACTGATTTACCACCAACTGTGATAAACCAGCAGCCGAGACACTTCTCGACACGATCCAATAAATGTATTCTTTACGGTAGAACACAAACCAAATACAAAGGAATTTGTAATAGTTTCTCAAGCCTCTGCTATGAGATAAACAGGATCACACACCCGTTATTCAAATACTTACAAGAGGAGTATAACTCACAATGGGTAATCACTCTTGTATAATATCTCACACTTGGATATTTTATAAAAAATGTTTTATAAAATATATATATATATAAAATAAGTGAGAGTGAGAGAGCTGAGAGTTTGGATTGTTGTTGTTGCTGTTTGTGTTTGTTCTATCTTCTTCATCACCAGCATGCTTCTTTATATATCAGCATCTCCAACGGATATATGAGGCGCGGTATACCGCCAAATGCACGCGGTATACCGTGCAGACAAAAGTACACTGACACTCAACGGCTCTCATGCAAAGTTGACTTCTGGAATACGTACCCGCGGTATACCGGCTAGGACTCGCGGTATACCGGCGTCAGAAAAAGAACTTCCAACCAATCAGAGACAAACACCACGCCTGCCGCGGTATACCGCCTGTACCTTCGCGGTATACCGGCCAATATGTACCCGCGGTATACCGGGCATTCTCCACGGTATACCGGCGTCAGAATAGACACCTTCCAGGACGCAACCAATCTTGCTGGATCTTCTCAATAAACCTTATTTAATTAAAATCATTTATGGTTTTTAGAAATATCCAAGTGGTATATTATTTTAGGGTGTTTATCATTATAAATTATAAACACTAATGACAACGTAAATCTTCCGTCTTGAACTCTTCAGATAAAATCTTCGTGTTCTTCAAGAACTGTACACTTGGATTAGATTGTTAGATAAACAATAATACGGTGTGTTTGTAATCATCAAAATAAATATATAAAATATATAGAGATGTGGTACACTTGCACCAACATTATGTGTTACCAAACACTGAACAGCTGTCCTGTCCTGTCCTGTCCTGTTCTGTCCTGTCCTGTCCTGTCCCGTCCTGTCCCGTTCTGTCCTGTCTGCGTACCAAACGCACCCTTACTATTCATTTACTAGGTAAGCCTTTACTATATGGACGGACCTTATGAAATGCACACGGTGACATGTGCCACCGTATTCTTTCTCCGATGAAGGGTAAAAAAATTTGGTTTCGTGAAACCAAATTAAAGGGAAGCTTTGAATTTTGCTGATTTGAGATCCAAGGATCAATACAAGCACGTTGTAATCCTCACAGTTGATAATATCCCGATATCTCTCTTCGTATGGACATACACTATCTTTCCAATAGTTGAATCACGTTAAATCGTGTTATCTCAGTTTACAAGTCACTTTGATATTTGCTCATATTTTATTATTACTTAATTATATATGTTTCTGGATCCGTATTAATGATAAGACAACAATATACAATATCAAGATCTCGTTTATCCGAATTTATTGTATGAGGTTAGTTTGCACTGTGGTTTCTTGATAATTGAGAGTTTTCAGATAACAAGATTAAACAATAAACTTTAATAGATTGAGAGGGAATCAATAAGATTGGAATGGAAACCTAATGCTCTCTCATTTACACACACACACCATGAATAGCCTATATTGTGTGCACTCTCACACTCTACAAACCCTAACATTTGGGTTTATATACCTTTGACCAACACAATACCTATTTTGACTTTGACTAATATTGACTAATTACAATTAGCCCTAAATCTTGGATACATTAGTGTACTAACAATCTCCCCCTATGGATTCAAGATTTAAAAAAATTATAACGATAGTCTTCGGCTATTTAATCTTCAGATAGGCTTTATCTTCAAGAATCCACTTTGGCGGCTTTGATCTTCATTTAGGCTCTTTAAAAACAAATAGTCACAAAGTCTTGAAACACGAACTTCAAATCTGTGTAAGGTTGATCAAGGTCTTCAAAACAAAATATTTATATCTTTAAATCACTGATCTTTGCAGCTTTGACGTTTGGAAAATTCTTCAGTCTTTGAATTATGAACGGGATTTGAGGTTTTAACGGACTTTGAGCTTTTAGACATTCTTGAATAATCTTTAAGCACGAACTGTCTTTGTATCTTCACATCTGAACAATAATAATCTCTGAACATTGAAGCATATTGAGTTGAACTTCTTCTTCTTTGACATATATCTCTTTGACTCTTGGAGATTGAGATATTTGAATTATTCCCTCTTTTCTTCTGTTTGATATTTCTCCCCCTTTTTGATGATTGTGAGCATGATGATCATCAAAATTCTTGTTCAATTTCAGCATTCTCTTTGAGTACCCAAAACAATCTCCTCCTCTTGATCTGTTTAACCGTTAATTCCAAAAATGTTTATCCGAATCTTTTCAAATTCAGATAATATGAAAGTTGTAACCCTGAATCAACGAATGAGACAGTTAAAATGCTTGTAAGTTGCACAAAGCCACTTAGTACAACGAATGCACTTTGGAAAGGAGCTTTTTGATGTTCACTCCTCCAGGGCTTCCATTCAATCATCGAAAAACACAAAGGAAACTCTATGAATGTTATGACAAGAAAACTTATTCCTTGTGTGTACGTGCAAGTGTAGAAATGAGTGAAGCAACTTATGCTTGAACAATAAGCTCAAATTGTGTAAACTGTTGAGACAGCAACAAGTTTTCCACGGACTCAATGTGCATGATTGAAGTGCGAAGGTGGGGCAAACTTCCTTCTTTTTCAATATCCAAACCTTCCGAGTGAAGATTAGATAGATAATATGCTGCATCCCCAAGAAAATTGAAACATTTCTTTGTAGAGAAAGAAATGAGTAGCTGGTGGGGTTAAATGCAAGAGTTGGCATGGGCTAATTGCCTGTTTCAATGATGGTCACCAAAGAACGTGAACCAATCAGTAATGTGGCTGTCCGGCTCAGAAATTGGATGGTGCAGAGTTCTCTTATTCTTTTAACTCTGTTCTCACACCCTCTATCTGTTTTTAATCTGCTCACTTCTAACCAAACTTTCTTTTACATTTTACTTCAGCACAATGAGATTACTCAACTGGATGAGTTATCTCCCACACTCTTTGATTTCGACCCCTCACCCCTCAATCACTCAAGGATAACTTCTTGGGTAAGAAACACTGGTTAACGTGAATCCATAGAAGTACAATTAATCTCACACACCGATCCCATTAAAAGTCGTCATAAAAGATGTGTTGTTCAACAGTTTATCTTGAACAATTATAAATCTCAGCTTTTTGGATAACATTGTCATCAAAATGTATGATCCTCAATAATATCATGAAATATTTGAGCATTTGAACTTCGAAGAATTTTCAAAACAAGGATATTGAATGAATGAAATGAATTCGAAAGACTTGTTTGAGAATCTGACAATGTATCAATCAGATCAAATATGAAATATAATCATGAACGCTTAGGGTATCAAAGAATTAAATTTTGTTTATATGAACAAATATAAACAATCTTTGAATGAAGCGGTTATGCTCTTACGCTGAAATGAATATGATGCTCAACAAAGTTGGAAATTCAAACGGGAGTATTACCATCGAAATTTGTTTCATTTTGAGACATGGTAATAACAAAGTCAATAAGAAGCTGAACCGGTGTGTATGAATACTTGAAAGTATATAGACAAGATAATACGCAAGTATTAATCTTTGGAAACACACAGTCAGAAATAATGATGTAATAATCCGAGATATACATGAAAACATTTAAAAACACACTTCTAAAAATATAAAATCTGTTTGAATTAGAGAAGTGGTTTGAACATTTAAGAACAGGTTTTTCATGCTTGAAATTCGTTCTTCTTTCAAACAATCTCAGATTAAGTTCAGAAGATACTTACAATCAAATGTATCAGCTGTAACACCCTCAAATTTGGAACGAGCAACTAAATAAAAATTTCAATAAATAACCCAACAAGATAAAATCATTTCTACAATTCACTCCTTAATATACCTCGGAATTTAAACATTAATTCCCAAATAGAATAACTTAAACGGGTGTTACTTAACACAACACAAGTTGCTAATTCCAAGTACGTGCGTAAGACTTCACTACTCAAGTTACCTCTCGTGCACTCTACTATCACTCATGGAAAACAATCCATATGCATGTAATATAACCTCAACAATGTGAATAGATAAATTACCCAAAATCAACACCCTTCGGTGACGGGGGAGACCCGATCTCATCAGATGTGGCAAACACATAAATTAAACCACGATTAAATAAATGTAAGTAAGCTTCTTGGATGTGGAAAACGGATGACATCAACCATACTAGGTCTTTAGTAAATCCTTGGCATCAATCATACTAGATCTTTAGCCCATCTTAGACATCAACCATACTAGGTCTTTAGTTCATCTCAGACATCAACCATACTAGGTCTTTAGTCCGTCTTCGGCATCAACCATACTAGGTCTTTAGCCCCTCTTAGACATCAACCATACTAGGTCTTTAGTCCAAGCCCTCAAGTTCAACCATACTAGGTCTTTACCTTGGAAAACCCACCATTCAAAACAAGCTTACTTAACTTAAAAATTCATACATGACCTCAAAAGAATAACTAATGCATTCAAACTCATGTAAATCTCAAACATAATGCAACTCATGCAATGCAAACCCCAAGCCCACGTCGAGCTTAATAAAACCGGGCGAATGCCATCAAGACTCAATCGAGTCCAAAACCGAGCCCTCTGCTCAAAGATCTAATGATCATTTATCAACATCAAATCATGCAAATGAAATGCAATTAAGCATATAACACATCCTAGACTCCACCCCGAGCATGTAAATATCAACAACATGCAATAATATGCAACACGGTGCAATAAAAGCAACCCGTAAATAAGATTCCACATCGAGCCATTTAAACCGGACAATTGTCCCAAGACTATCTCAAAGTCAAAACCGAGCAAAGTGCTCCAAGTTTGCTAGACCCATAATGTCGGTCATCATCGCATAAAACGCGTTTAAACATTGTTTAAGCAAACACGTATCCCAAAATCATCATTAACCCCAAAACTCAACACGGGTTAAACAAAAGGGTTTTCCCAAAGGACTCACACCCTTAATATTCTCAAAATGACTCATAACACTAAAGTGCATTTTCCCAAATGGTTTATTAAAATCATTTACACTAACATGATTAAACCATCAAATAAATCTCATTTTGAGCAATTAATCTCTTAAAGACAAAACATGGTTTCTAACCATCCAAATAACCAAAAGCCCCAAATATGGGTGTTTTACACATTTATGAAGATAGACAATTCAAAAGAGTTAAACCATTCAAATAACTCAACCACATATATTTTCAAGTAAAACACATAAGTATTTGGAAAATACTATTTTGACATGTACAAAGTTTTCGCAAAGTAACTTGAACTCACCTTTGCTAGATTAAGCTAAATCTAGAGTTTCTCCAACGACAACTTTGTACATGCCAAAATAGTATTCTGGAAAATACTAAGTGCAAGCTCCTTTCTTACTGAAACTGCATCTTGTGTCTAAGTGCTCAATTTGTTCTAAGTGTTTTTCAGTTTACTTTGTGTTAGATTGTTAGAATAGTTTAACTGTTCTTTTCCGCAACAATCTTTAGTTTACTATGTGTAATTCTTGTTGAAAGTTTTTTCAATATAAAGAATTAAAATTGTGAAAAATCTAAGTATTGTATTCAACCCCCCCCCCCCCCCCCTTATACAATACTTGTTGAGCCATTTTGGGACCAACAAGTGGTATCAGAGCGGAAAGTTTAAGTCATAAACTTGATCCGCAATGGCTGCCTCATCTTCATCCCTAACTGTTGAAAACACTGGTCAAAATAATTTTGCTGAAAATGGTTCCATTTCAAAACCTCCCAAGTTTAATCCTAACAACTTTTCTCTATGGAAGAGCCGTATGATGCTATTTATGGAAGGAGTGGATACTAGATATCCAACCATTCTCAAGGAGGGACCTATCATCCCGAGAGTTTGGGCTCGCTATGAAAAGCAGAGGCCTGGTAAGGAACCAGTCGATAAATCAAGTGACTCTGATGAATCTGAACCTTCCGACATAGAAAAAGCAAATGCTACTGGTCGTTACATTCTCAAAAACCCAAGAAAATATTCTGATGAAGAAAAACGATTAGTGTCTCTGGATTCTAGGCTTAGAGCAATTATTGCTCTCTCACTTCCTGATGAAGTCTATCACTCTCTTGTTAACTTCGGTACCGCTAAAGAGATGTGGACTACTTTGTGTGTACTTTATGAGGGTACAGAGGAAGTAAAGAAAAGCAAAAAGATTGGCCTCATTCGAAAATATGAGCTCTTTGCCTATGAAAAGGGAGAATCTCTTCCAAGCTTTAATATCGGTTTAACTCTCTGTTAAATGATTTAAAATTGCTAGGTAGAGTCTATGACAATGAGGAAGTTCTATGCAAGTTTATGGATTGTCTTCCTGGCTTTTGGGAAAACATTTGCACTTGCATAAAGACTACCAAGGACTTGGAATACATGCCTTTAACTGTTTTGTATGGAACTCTGTTCAACTTTGAACAAACCAAGCTTCATAGGAAAACCATCTTCAAAGAGATAAAGAGCTCTTCAATAGCTCTTATTTGCGAAAGTTCCAAGAAAAGTCATAAGGTTCCTTGTATCACATATCCCTCATCAGACTCTGATACCGAAAATCAGAACAACCCTTCTCACCAAACGGAGGCATATCTGAGTGATGCCGATGATGAAGGTGATGAAATTTCGGTAGACCAAATGACTGATGAAATGGCTATGATGGCTGGTTTTAAAAATAAATCTCGAAATTTCAACAAACCCAGAAGTTTCAGAAAACCATCATTTTCAAAAATGTCTTCGTCTAACAAGACAAATGAGGAATGTTTCAACTGTGGTAAGAAAGGACACTTTGCAGCTGAGTGCAGAAGCAAGCGTGTGTCAAAATTCAATTCCACGTCCTCTGACAAATATCCTTCTAAAGTTGAGAAATCCTATTTTAAGAAAGATTCTCAATCCTCCTCACTCTCACATCAGGAACGTGCTGAAAAGTACAAAGCAAAGTACAAGAAGGAGAAAGAAAGAAATGAAGGATCTCAAAGAAAAGGAAAAGGATTGATAGCAGAGGCTCATGACTGGGAAGAAGAAGAAACCACTGACAGCGATTCTCCAAATAAGTGTTTTGTGGCCATATCTGAAGAGGTGGAAGAAGAGGAAGAAGAAAAGGCCAAATCTCCAATGGCATTAGTTTCTACTGAAGGCTCATCATCATACTCTCAGGTACATCCCTTCAATGACATGACTGATATTGAAAAGATAAATGCTTATGAGTCTTTAACTCAAGACTTTTACATTGTCAAAGATAGCAAGAGAAGAAAATCTGCTCAAGTTAAAGCTCTTACATCTCAACTTGAATCTTGCTTGTCTAAACTCGAAAAATTTGAAGAAATAAAAGTTGAGCTTGAAAATCTAAAAGTCATAAATCATGCAATTGAAAAGGAGAAAAATAAACTGTTCAAAAAGTTAAAGAAAGAACAAGAAGTTGTCAGAAAATGGACAAGCTCTTCAAGGAATCTTGAACAAATCTTTCAAAATCAAATCAGTGGTGGTAACAAGTCTGGGTTAGGATATGAAAAATCCATGCTTGAAAAATCTACTCATGCACTTGTTCCCATCACCGATACCTGGGAAGATGACTCTGAGACAAACTCTTGTGATTCCATTTCTTTAAACTCTATTGATCTTGGTGAAGCCTTGAAATATGGAATGTTCATAAAAGCCAAAGAATCTTCATCAGATCAAACCCATAAAGTACAAGATGTGGTCAAACCTATTCATGATGTGTTCAAAGGTCTAGCCATTGTCAACAACTCTTCTAGTCTTACGAAACCACAATCTATCAAAGAAAACCACACCACCGAAAAACCCCTCGCCGATTTTGTGCAAAAGGGAAAGTCCAAAGCTTTTTCAAGAGAGATCCCTGACCATGCTTCAACCTCAAGAACCAAACTTTTTAGAGGTCCTTGCAATCCTCTTCTCGGTCCAAAGATTAAAGTTGATATAATTGGAAAGGAAAAAGGAAAGGAACAAAAACCCAAAATAACTTTCATCTACCGAAAATGTTATAATTGTGGTGATACCTTTCATCTTGCTAAAGACTGTCCAAAGGAAAGAATTGACAGATCTAAACCCAAGGTTTCTCACACCTCTAACCCAAAAGGACCCATCACCAAATGGGTACCTAAGAACTGATTTGATGTTGTTTGCAGGTTTTTGAGCACCAACAAGTTTGGTATTTAGATAGTGGGTGCTCACGCCACATGACTGGAAACAAACATCTTCTTGTAAACTATGTGTCAGAGAAGGGTCCTTCTGTAACCTTTGGGTACAACTCCAGAGGTCATACTAAAGGATATGGAACTCTCACAAACGGAACCCTCACCTTCAATAAAGTGGCATTTGTTGAAGGTCTCATGCATAATCTCCTCAGTATAAGCCAACTGTGTGATCTTGGATACAAAGTCATCTTTGAACTACGTATCTGTACTGTTGTTGACAAGAATATGAAGGTTGTCCTCTCTGGAAGAAGGCTAGATAATGTGTACATCATTGATATGAGTCAAAACAACTCCTCAAATGTCTGCTTTGTGTCTGACGATTCAGTCAAAAGAAACTGGCTGTGGCATAAACGGTTGTCTCATCTCAACTTCAAAACCCTTCATAAAATATAAAACAAAGAGCTGGTGACTGGCATGCCTAAGTTAAACTTCGCCAAAGAAAAGCTGTGTGATGCATGTGAAAAAGGGAAGCTCACCAAATCCTCTTTCAAAACCAAGCAATGCTCTTCCATCAATCTTCCACTTCAGATGCTGCATATGGATCTATGTGGACCAGTCAGCACTCCCAGTCTAGGAGGAAGAAGGTACATTCTTGTCATTGTTGATGAATTTTCTAGATATACTTGGGTGTCTTTTCTCAGGTACAAAAGTGATGCAACCGAAGAAATCATCAACTTTGTCAAAAGGAATGAAGTTCTGAATGGTCAGCTTGTGAGATAAGTAAGAAGTGACAATGGCACCGAATTCAGAAACAGCAGTTTAGAAGACTTTTTCAATGAAAAAGGAATCTCTCAAAACTTCTCTGCTATCAGGACTCCACAACAAAATGGTGTTGTAGAAAGAAGAAATCGAACTCTATGTGAAGCAGCAAGGTCTATGCTGAGTGAAGCAAATCTGCCAACCTATTTTTGGGCTGAAGCTGTCAACACTGCCTGTTTCACTCAAAACAGATCGGTGATAACTAAAAGGCATGAGAAAACCCCGTATGAAGTTTTTCATGGAAGAAAGCCAAACATTGGTTTCCTTCATGTCTTTGGCTGTGTGTGCTTTATTCTAAATGACAGGGAAAATCTTGGGAAATTTGATCCTAAGGCAGATGAATGAATCTTTGTGGGATATTCCTTGACTTCCAGAGCCTACCGAGTTTACAATCTTCGGAGAGAATGCATTGATGAATCCATCCATGTAAAGTGTGATGACTCAAGATCATATTCTCTGACAAATGATGATGAAGAACTACATAGATGGATATCATCATGCATCGGGGAATCTCCCATTTCAACCTCCACCGATCCACCCTGCATTCCAAATATTTCTTCTGTTCCAAACAATCAAACTGGGTCATCGTCTTTAACACCTGAAACCCCCTCTGCCGAAATTTCCTCCACCGAACCCTATCCATCATCCACCGAAATTAACCCCATTACCGAATCTCTTCCTACCGATAATCCCTCTGACAACCCACCTTCATCACATCATGCCAACACTCCAGCCTCGAACTTCCCTTCCACTTCAGCCATTCCTCCACCGATGCCTCCTGCTCTTAAATGGACCAAAGATCATCCCATTGATCAAATCATCGGTGATCAGCAAGCTGGTGTTCAAACAAGAAGAGGCACCAGTAACATCTGTCTCTATGTGAATTTCCTCTCTCTTGTTGAACCTAAAAAGATTGACGAAGCCCTACGTGACCCATGTTGGGTTTCGGCCATGCAAGAAGAACTCTCCCAGTTTCAAAGAAACAAAGTCTGGAGACTTGTGCCTAGACCTTCAAGGAAAACAATCATCGGCACAAAATGGGTCTTCAGAAACAAAATGGATGAAGATGGTACTGTCATCAGAAACAAAGCCAGACTCGTAGCTCAAGGCTACCGACAGGAAGAGGGTATTGACTACGATGAAACATTTGCTCCAGTTGCCAGACTTGAAGCTATCAGGATCTTTCTTGCTCATGTTGCTCACAAGAACTTCAGGGTATTTCAAATGGATGTGAAAAGTGCTTTTCTGAATGGAGAACTAGCTGAGGAAGTCTATATGAAGCAACCTCCAGGCTTTGAAGATTCCACACATCCAGACTATGTGTACCGACTTGACAAAGCTCTGTATGGGCTCAAGCAAGCTCCTCGAGCCTGGTATGACACTCTCGCCATCTTTCTACTCAAGCATGGCTATACTAGAGGTACAATTGATAACACTCTCTTCCACAAGCAATCCTCAGGTAATCTCATTCTTGTTCAAATTTATGTGGATGACATTATTTTCGGTGCCACCGATGAGTCTCTGTGTGATGACTTTGCCTCTCTCATGAAAAGTGAATATGAGATGAGCATGATGGGGGAGCTAACTTTTTTCTTAGGTCTTCAAGTAAAACAAATTTCAGAAGGAATCTTCATAAACCAAAGCAAGTACATTAAAGACCTTCTGAAGAAATTTGGCTTTGAAAACTCATCCCCCATGAAAACTCCCATGGCACCACCTTTGAAACTTGACACCGATTTTAATGGTGAATCTGTGGATGTTACTCATTATAGAGGCATGATTGGCTCTTTGCTTTATTTAACTGCTAGCAGACCAAATATCATGTTTGCTACGTGTCTGTGTGCCCGTTATCAGGCAAATCCAAAGAAATCTCATTTGGATGCTGTGAAACGGATCTTCAGGTATCTAAAGGGCACCATGCATCTGGGTCTTTGGTACCCCAAGGACTCAGGTTTTGAACTCATGTGATATTCAGATTCTGACTTTGCAGGTTCCAAAAATGATAGAAAAAGCACTACAGGCAGTTGTCAATTCCTTGGTGGAAAACTGGTAAGCTGGTCCAGCAAAAAGCAAAACTCAGTCTCAACATCTACTGCAGAGGCTGAATATGTTGCTGCTGGAAGTTGCTGCGCACAGATTCTATGGATGAAGAACCAGTTAAGAGGCTACAATCAGTTTTACTCCAAGATACCCATCCTATGTGACAATTCAAGTGCAATTGCAATTGCAAACAATCCTGTTCTCCACTCAAGGTCCAAACACATCGATATCCGATATCATTTCATCAGGGACCATATCTCCAAAGGTGACATTGAGCTGCATTTTATTCCAACTAATCTTCAACTTGCAGATTTGTTTACTAAACCTCTGGATTAAGCCAGGTTCACTTTCCTCATCGGTGAACTTGGCATGTTGTACTTAGAATAGGTTCAAAAAAAAATAAAAAAATCCTGTTCGGTGAGTCATACTAAGTGATTTTGGGGGATTCATTCTTTCGGTGATTCATTCTTTCGGTGGATTCATCGCTCGGTGATTCATCCTTTCGGTGGATTCATCGCTCGGTGATTCATCCTTTCGATGGATCCAGCTCTCGGTGATTCATCCTTTCGGTGCTTCATCTTTCGGTGATTTCTCTCTCGGTGATTCATCCTTTCGGTGAGTCATACTAGGTGATTTTTCGGTGATTTTTCTCTCGGCCTTTCTCGGTGTCTCAATGCCTCGGTGTTTCCGCACCAACTACCGATACTTCTGTGTGTTTCCCACCGATTTCCACCGATTATCCCCTCACTTTCCTCACCGATGTCCACCGAATTTCAAACCTATCCACACGTAACCCCTATAACCCTAGCCCTGTCTGGCCCCTTCACCTTCCCGTCTTGTGAAACGTTGTTCTGACCACACTTCCCAATGTGGTCATGATTGCTATTTTATTTTTATTCTTTCTTTAAACCTTTTACCCCATTTTTTTAAACCCTATATATACTCGATCCCCCACTCTCGTTTTTTTTACGTTCTAATTCTCCTTCATACTTCCTCCGTAACCTGCAACCACATCCTCTTCGTGCTCTCTCTCGTTCATCAATGGCGTCCTCCAAGAACAACCCCCCTACGTGTTTTGCCGATCTGAAATTCAACCCATGCAATCACGTTGCAAGATTTGAATCCGACCCTTCTCATCCGGAGTTTAACCACGTAATCAAATTTCTCACTCGATCTCCCCTTCTTCATGCCTTCTCTTGCAATCTCAAAATGAGCAAAATGCTCGTTGGGAAATTCTGGCTCTCCTGTGTGTATGACCCCTCCAATGATGCGATTCATGCATCCATACTTTCTGAAAACGAGGATGATCACGACCTCACTTTTGGGGTCGATGATGTTCGCTCTGCCCTGAAAATCGATGCTTTCGATTCCTATGACGATTGGCATTCCGATACTGTTCTCGAAGATGTTCTTAGTGCCATAGGGTACGTGGTCGATGACACCTCCAAAAGCTCCAAAGGTCCTGGAACTCTTCTTCGGAGTCGCATGGGTGGTGTGTGGAACTTCTTCTTTGCCCATGTGATCCACTGCCTATCTCGAAAGACAAGTGGCCATGATCAATCCCCCTCCTATATCACCAAACTTGCCCATGCCTTAATCTTTCAACGCCGAGTGGATTTCGCCCAGTACTTCATCACCGAATTAGTGGAAGTGATCTCCCATCCAAAGAAGTGCCATGTTGCCTACCCCCGATTTATCTCTATGATCATCGCTCACAAACTTGGCAAGGCTCTGGACAAAGACCGCAAGTCTCCCACTCCCCGATTCACCTATGACTGGGCCCCACCGATCGTCGGCAGCAAAACTCTCAACGTCGGTGCTCTAGACACCGACCGTCCTTTACGCCGAGGTATGATCACTCTAGCCATTTCTCCAGAGCTTCAGTGGGGCGATTCTGAAATTCCAGGGTTTCACCACCCCGATGTCCCCGAAGTCCTTGCTGCTGCGGTGACATCTTCCCCCCGCTCCAGAGCAAAGTCAGTCGGCGTGAAGAAGAGATCGGCCGCCGACACCTCCGCCGCTGCTTCAAGGACCATGACACCGATTAACCCATCTGTGGCTGCCCCGGTCCAAAAACTTTCTAAGCGGAGGCACTCTTCATCCCCCCCGAAAAGTCGTCTAAAACGATCTCGGGGCCCCGTCCGTGAGTCATCCCCTTCCGAATCCTTTTTGTTCACCACCGACCATTTGGTCATCCCTAAGGCAGCTCTAAATATACCTCTTCCACCACATTCTCTGAGTGACCATGCTGCTTCTCCCGCCGACTCCCTAGAATCTCCCTCCGACAGCCTGGACCCTGCACTGCACGCCCTTTCACCTGGTCAGTTCTTGATCGATGATGATGCACAACCCGATCAGGGTTCCCCCCATTACATCCCCCCCATGACTTCTTTGCAGGTCTCTTTGACGACACTGGTTCTCCCCGAACCTCCCCGTCTGATGGAGCGATCCTCATTGAGTCCGCTTCCCCCTCACCGATGAAGTCTCCTGTGAACCAAACTTCTCCCCGAAGTTCCCCCCGGGTTCACTCTCCTCGAAGATCGCCTACACCACACCGATCACCCTCCCCGGTTCAGGAATCTCCCCGACGATCTCCCACTCCGCCACCGAGACCGTTATTCCCCGATGAACTGTTATATCCCAGCAACATTCCCATCCCGGTGGAGGATCCCTTTCGCATCTGTTACATCGTTCCTGGGGATATTGGGGGTCACTCAACTGTTCAAGAACCCTCTCTCATTGAAGACTTACAGGAAAGTGCTCGACAGTGTCGGCTTGTCGGCACCCAATTTGAATCCTTCAAACAGGCCACCCTTACCATGATCGCCATGACGAGCTCCCGAATGTCCACCATCGAGTCTCGGCTGCCACAAATTATTTCAAATGCTATTACCGATGCTATCAGGCCTCTTACCACCGACATCTCCGCTTTGGTTCCCAAGGTGGACTCCTTGTCCCGATCTCATGGGGACCTTGCCTTCTCCTTCGGTGCTTTCAAGGCGGCCTCCGATGTCAAGGATTCTGAACTTCAGAGGTTGCTTCAAGAAGCTAAGTCTCATCAAGACTTTGCCCAGGCCACTGCCAACTCTCTACGTGCCATCAATACCAAACTTCGGGAATTCGGTAACCTGGAGATGGATCTCGGTGACTTCACCATGGTCTCTGATGAGGTACCAAATCGTCTTTCCCTTCTTCATGAAAATTTCGACTACATTTTCCGGCAGATGGGTTTGAAGATTCTGGCTGGTGCTGAGGGGGAGAAAACGACAACCCATCCCAAGTGGCCATCCCTTAAACAAACGGTCATCCCCAAACCTCCATCTTCCACCGATGACTTCCATGTAACCACCGAAACTCACGCTGAAACCGCCGATATTGAGGGGGAGCAACTCTCTAAAGAAAAAGAGACGAAAGACAAGTCAACTACTGAGGGGGAGAAGTTCTCTGCGGCCGAAACTGACAAGGGAAAGAAATCTCTTACTGCCGAACAAGAAAGACTAGAGAAAGAAAAGATGAAGCATGGGATTCGCTCCACCGATGCAGACAAACTCAAGCTTAAATCTCCATCGCATCCGCAGGAACCCAATCTCGGTCTGACTCCTCAAGAAATTGAGGAAGCCAGATTAGCCCAAAAAGCTCTTGATGATACCAAGGCCCTCTCTCTAAAGGTTGCAGAGGAAGAAGCCAAGAAAGCCAAAACCACCGATGCCGTGTCGGCACAGAAATCGGTACTGAGTGAATTTGAACAAGAGAGAAATGAAGAGGTTAGATGGTACAAGTTAAAAATGCACCACCGATCGGACAGAACCCCAATCTCAGGTGTCAAGATCGCAACCTCCAGATCCAATCCAAAAGACATCAGGCTTATCATTGATCGGGAAGATGGCTCCTTAAAAGGTGTGAGAGACTACCAACTCAGAACCTACGGTCTCCCCGAATGGTACGAAATCTCTCGACACTTGGCCAAAAATCAAAACCCAAAGAAGGACATCTTTGTCAAATACATTGATGATCTAATGGCAAAGATGAAGGAGATCAAACAGAAGTATAGCATCGTGCTTACCACCGATGAAAGATCGAAACTGCAATCCTTGAAGGAAGAAGTGTGTCTTCCTAAAGTTCAGAATCCCCCCGACACTGTCTTCAAGGATATGGCAAAGGAAGGAAAGATACCGAATGTAAGTAACTTAAGTCTTTCCCTTCCCTCTTCGGCATCATATCCCACGACAACTCTGGGTCTTTCACCGATTCCTGGACTATACTTCAACGATGGATTCGGCAAACGAGCCTTCTTCAGATTCTCTCAAATCCCCGTTGCCGACACCATGTTTCTTGAAGGCCTCCACAACTTGTTCCCTCACATCCCCGAAGCTCAACCCTACTACTGAATCTTAATGGACGAGATCAAACGCCGACAATCGTCAAAGAAGTAGGTCTTTTCTTTTTACCTTTCGGGAGTTTTAATAATCTGTTGTTCACCGATGTATGAGAATGACTTATGCAATTCAAAGTGCTTCTCTTGTTTATATGTTGCTGCTCATACCTTTATTTCCCTGCTTTATATATACTGTATAGATATACTCAAAGAAACATAGATAAAAAAAAAGGTATATGTGAAAAAGAACCCAAAAGAGTAAAAAGGGTCAAAATGCATTTCTTTTCATTTACTCTTTAATATTCTAAGGATAGAGATCAAATTCAAATAGGGGGAGATTGTTGGGTCTTCACAGATTTGAAATTGACTCACTTAAACCCTCTTAGGTACTTAGAATATTTTTGGATTCTTTTGTGTAACTTGTATTGTCATATCAATTGTTCGGTGAAGTCGAAGATCAACCGAAACCAAATGCGAAGACTATCTCATTGCGGAAGTGAGAAAATCGGCAGCAACTTTCTACAAGTTACACCACCACCGATATGCTTGTGCTATCGGTGGACAAGCATCACCGAATTAAAGAAATTCGGTGAGAAGCTCAAGAAGACTTTCACCGATATGCTTTCAAAAATCGGTGGAAGTTCAAGAAGATTTCCACCGATATATGTTCAGAGATCGGTGGGAATTTGAGAAGACTGTACCGAAATTTTCTACACTTCGGTGAAGGATCTCTCTTCTCTAAAGAAGTGAGATTTCAAATTGGTGCAGTTTCCAATACAGGAGGTCGGTAGCCTTATTCTCTGAAGACAAAAGAAAAGATCATTTATTATGAGACAATATCCTATTGTCAGATAAAAGTGGCAGTTTGTCATTTTATCTATTTTCACATAAGGTCTTTTTCTGGTACGACTGTCCTCCTGGTTCTTTGGATAAGTTAAAAAGGAGATATCAGCTTTTCAGAAGTCAACCTCTGAAATGAATGGAAGAGTGACAAGTGTTCCAAGCATTAAATGATGCATGGACTATAAATAGAGGTGAAGACTCTCCATGCAAAATACGCTTCTGAAGATTACTAAGTGCAAGCTCCTTTCTTACTGAAACTGCATCTTGTGTCTAAGTGCTCAATTTGTTCTAAGTGTTTTTCAGTTTACTTTGTGTTAGATTGTTAGAATAGTTTAACTGTTCTTTTCCGCAACAATCTTTAGTTTTCTATGTGTAATTCTTGTTGAAAGTTTTTTCAATATAAAGAATTAAAATTGTGAAAAATCTAAGTATTGTATTCAACCCCCCCCCCCCATTCTACAATACTTGTTGAGCCATTTTGGGACCAACAACCTTAACCATTCGAATCTTCCAAGAATGAGCTCCTACTCTCCACAAAGTTCCAAGCTCCCAAATTCCATCAATGGAGGAAGAGGGTTTGATTTGGTGAAGAAATGAGGAAGGAGAGGGGAGGGGTTCTAGGGTTTTTAGTGAGAGGGGCGATTTTTAGAGAGAGAGATGGAATAGATAATGAAAGAAAGCTGCAAGCCGTGGGTTTAAAACCCTCTGAGCCCGACGGCGAGAGTGACAGGCGAGATTGCCACTGTCACTCTCGCGGGGCACTCTCGCCCGCTACCCAAAATGTTCACGGTGCACTTTCGGCGAAAGTGACACTGCGAAAGTGACCATGTCACTCTCGTGAGTGTCATACTCGCTGGACCTCCCAAAACCCTCGGTACATTCTTGGCGAAAGTGACACTGCGAAAGTGACCAAGTCACACTCGCGAGTGTCATACTCGTTGGACTTGTACCGAGTCCAAACTTGGCCAATTTCACGAGAGATCCAATTAGCATCACGTGTTCCACACTCCAAAGCGAAACCTTGTCCTTTTAATACTTCTAGACGGAATCATTTACAATTGGAGTTAGGATTTTCGGGGTGTTACATCAGCTCCCCCTCAAATTATGATCGGCTGATTTAAAAATCGGATAAGCTCCCCATCAAAATCTGCAAAGATCTTAATTTGACAACATTAGCACATGTAACAATCAAAGGCTATTTTTTATTTATTTATTATTATTATTATATTTTTTTTAATTAGAGATTAAGAACGAGTCCTGATCTGATATGATTAGAAGTCAAACACATTGAAAGCTCGGGTTCTAAACTGACGTGTTTAGAAACCATTAAAACATCATTGAAGTGCGGGTTCTGAACTGATTTATTCAGAAACCATATCTTTTATGTTCGGGTTCTAAACTGAGGTGTTTAGAAACCATAAATTGTGTATGCTCCCCCTGAGATTATGCAGATGGTTTCAGCACATGTACTCTTCTTCAAATTGCACTCTTCTCTTCTGTTTTCCAGTCATGTGTGTGGTAGTAATTGGGCATTCAGCACTACACATGATGAACCTGCAAAACAGATTAAGTAGATTTTGGTACCCAACGGAACTTGGGTCCTGGCTTGTTATGTGCAGTTCGATTTGAAGAAATATTATAAGTACCATACCAGTACTGAACATTTTCTTTCTTCACAAAATCATGAGTTCCACAATAAGAACAACAAATTTGCTTTTGTGCAAACCTAATCAAATGATTGCAGAATAGATAGGATTAGGTTTAACAAAAGACTTACCTTTAGGAGGATTGTTCTTCTTGTTCACCTTAGGTGGAGGAACAGATGACTTTGGGGCATCTTTTTCAGGTGAAGAACCTTTCACTTTCCAGACCATCTTAACAGGCTTGAAAATTGGAGTATCTGAACTTGTAGCAGCACTGTAATCAAATTTCTTCTGTAGATCAGATTTTATCTTATGCTCTTTCATAGCTTCCGTTGCTAAAGCAGATAATCTCCTGTGAGTTTTGAGATTTCAGCCTGAAACATCTTTCTTTCATCTGAATAGACATCTTTCACACTTTTTGCTTGAAAATCGTCAACTTTCTTCTTTTCAAATTTTTTTCTTTCGATGTCTAATTCTTTCTCCAAATTAGATATTTTCAGTGAAAGTTCAACAATCTTTGCCTCAAAGGATTTTCTTTTAGCATTAAAATCTACCCTTTCCTACTCAAACTTTTCCTTTTCGAGAAATAAAACTTTTTCAAAATCTGAGTTTTGCTTGGAAAGTTTTATGCATTTAAGCTCAACAACTTTCATTTCCTCAATATATTTCTTTGAAAAAACAGAAAACTTTTGTTTAAACATCTTTCGTTCATCTTCAAAATCTTTGTCTCTCTTTCGCAAAAGTATTTCGTTCGTTTTCAAAATATTTTCTCTCTTTTGCATAAACTTGTGTTTCTATGTTAATCTCATTTCTTGCTTTATCAAATTCTTCTCTTTCCTGTCTCATTACTTGTTCAAACTCAGATATTTTCTTTGTTAGCTCGGCATTCTTTTCCTCTAAAGAAAGCATCATACTTGCTTTAGATTCACAATCACATATCTTCAGATCAGCTTGTGATTTCAGTTCTTGAAGTTCTTGGTAATACTTTTTACATAATGTTGTATTAAATTCACCTACTTCAACTCTGGTTTCTAAAACTTGTACCTTCTTTTTACATTGCCAATATGGACAGTTAAAATTTAGATAAACCGACATTGTTACCTGAAAAAATAAAAACGGATCGTTAACAGATACTTCGTGAAAAGTAGAATTTGTGCGCTTGTACGATTAGAGAAAACACGATTAAAGTCAGAAAAATTTTCAAAAATAAAATTTGAAAAACAAATTGTAAATTTGTCTCCTAAAAATTAATTCCGAAAAATTAATGCAGAAAACTGGACTTTAAATCGATAAACCTGCAAAACACGAGAAAAATATATCAGTTACGATTAATTGCAGGCAAAAACTGATAAAAATGAAAAATAATGAAGAATAGGGACTAAAAAAGACAACTTACGAAACTAAAATAAAAAACAAGGACTAAAATTGTGAAACACTCAAACTTGACAAAAACAAGGACTAAAAATGACAAAATCCTAAAGTTAAAAATTAAAAGGACTCAATTTGATAAAAATTGAAACTTAAAACTAAAGGGACTAAAAATGAAAAAACCTAAAACTTAAACTATAAGGACTAAAACTGCTAATCTTTGAAACCTATACTACAGGGACTAAGAATGTCAAACCCTGAAATTTTAAGTCCAGGGACCAAAAGTGACAGACTCAAAAACTTGCTAACTGGACTTAACGGACTCTTAACGGACTCTTAACGGAAGGACTAAAAATGAAAGAAACTTAACGGAAAAAATCTAACGAAAAGTTAACAAAAGACTAACTAACCTAACTAACTTAGACTTAACTACTTTAGGACTAACAAAGTAACAAAATAAACGGAAAAACTAACTGACTCTAACACTACTAACGGAAAAAGGTTAAAAAATGTAACGATTTTAACGACACTAACGGAAGTCCGTTAGTTACTGTTCATCATCAACCCAACGTCGATCTGAAAATTTCACTCTCGATTTGCTTCGATTTCTTACAATCAAATTGACTCCTTTTGATTTATTAACGTCCTTTGATCAACAACCAACAGATTTCACTAAGAAAAACCCAATCACGCAACAATTCCGGCGATGGTTACGTTTTTCCGGCGAGATGTGGTTGCGATATGAGTTGCGATAGTTTTTGGGTTGCGATAGTTATTGGTTTTCCGGCAAGTATTTTTAGTTTCCGGCGACGAAGCTTTCAGACCTTAAATCTCACTGTTTCGTGGCTCTTTTTCGATTCTGGAGACTCCAATCTTATCAGAAAAACGAATGAAATCGATCTGTGAAGTTAAACTCAACTAAAATACATTGAAAGATTAGATCGATCTTCACTTTGATCGAAGAACTCCGATGAACAAAAAAAATGAATCTGTCGAACTCCAGATCTCAGATCTTTGAAAAAATGTAGTTGTTTCTCAGTTCTGAAAGAAGCAATCTGTTCGTTATCAAAGGTTAGATGAATCTGTGAAAAACAGGACAACTAATCATAACCCAAACTGATGTCAACAATTCATCGAAGAACACTGTTCGTTTTCAAAAATATCAGAATGAAGATTTTGTTGAAGAAAATCACTTTTGTAAATTGCAAATTGTTTCCATCAACAACTAAAATCGATCTATGAACTTGAATCAATCCAAACCTCAAACGATTTCTAGATTTTTTAAAAAATTCAATAAAATCTCAAAAATTCAAAAACTCATCAATTAAAATCATTGAATGATGCACAAATTCTTCTCTGCTAGGCTCTGATACCAATTGAGAGTTTTCAGATAACAAGATTAAACAATAAATTTCAATAGATTGAGAGAATCAATAAGATTGGAATGAAAACCTAATTCTCTCTCATTTACACACACACCACGAATAACCTCTATTGTATTGTGTGCACTCTCACACTCTACAAACCCTAACATTTGGGTTTATATACCTTTGACCAACACAATACCTATTTTGACTGACTAATATTGACTAATTACAATTAGCCCTAAATCTTGAATACATTAGTGTACTAACAATAATATTTGGGACCATAAAATCAATTGAATTTACACCATTATGTACTTCATTTAACATTTGTAATTTTCATTGCAACTAGTCTTTCCAAGAAATACTACAATATTTACATATACAAAATCATAGTTGAATGTAATGAATCAACAAAGAATAATTTATAAACAAGGATTTCCACAATTCATAGATATAAATGGACAAATAAACCTTATATAGTGATGAATCTGCCCATGGGCCATCGGTCACCATGCTCCTCGGTCCTAAGACTGTCTGCCGAGACGGTGGAGGCTTGTGTCTGACTGTCTTGTGATACCATGTCAAAGGCTTTGAAGTTCATGTCCGGGCTCTCTGGTGCCTTGTTGACCAATGGTGGCTGAATAGGGATTTTACCATCGAGCATTTTGACCACCGATGACATGGGTGGCCTAAGGGTGGGAGAAGGATTGGTGCATAGGAGAGCCAAGTTCAACATCCTCATTGCCTCTTCTTTCGAGTATTTCGAACCAAGACCAGGGTCCACTACTTCTAAAAGACTCCCTTGCGCTTGTAGGGTACGCGCCTTCACAAACCAAAATAAAAGTTATCAGTTATGGACTGGTTTGGTACGTGGGATAAAACAAGACATGATAGAAGCATTTGGACTAGGACATGCCTAGTAGGACAAAAAAAAAGCATTTTTCTAGTAAAATGGGACAAATTGGTAAACTATCCATCTCAAATTAAAACCCTAAAACCTTGCAAAATTCTTTTAAACCTAATTTTTATGGGAAATTAACAGAAATAGCCATTTCAGCCGGACAAATTTACCTCTTAGCAATTTCTCTCCCAAGTTTTAAAAAAAAGTCGCTACTTCCGCAAGTAGCAACTCCTCAATTTGCAGAGGGGCAAAATGTAAAAAAAATCAGAACATGGTCTGCAAGTACAGGGACCGAATATGTAAATTAGTCTTGGTCGCCAAGTAGCACTTTCGCAAGTGGAGGAAGTGTTTGGACTAATTTACAGATGTGGTCCCTTTACTTGTGAACCATGTTCAGAAATTTCTTATTTTTTTACATTTTGACCCCTCCACAAATTGATGAGTTGTTATTTGTGAAGGTAGTGACTTTTTGAAAATCCTGGGAGAGAAATGGCTATGTGAGCAGTAGCCCATGCACCCCCTATAGGTGAGATCTCGCAGATCTTCAAACAAGATAAAATGGTGTCAACTTACCCAGTCAAAAAGGTTGATAAACTCCGTCGGCCTGTAATTTGTAATGCTTTTCCCGCTCACAATTTCTAATGCAACAACTCCGAAGCTGTAAACATCTGCTTTATCCGTCAAGTATCCACTCATTGCATATTCTGGAGCCATATACCCTCTACAAATTTACACCATAATCATCTCAGATCTCAATGAATTTATCTATACAGAATACAAAAAATATAAGAACTATAAGATTCAAAAAGATGAAATCTCACATTGTTCCAGCAATACGTGTGCTGATATGAGTTTTCTCTTCTTCGTCCAGTTTTGCTAGACCAAAGTCCGATATTTTAGCATTAAGATCCTTGTCAAGAAGCACATTGGAGGCCTTTATGTCTCTATGAACTATTTTCAACCCTGAGTCCTCATGGAGATAGGCCAAGCCCTGTGCTATTCCCATACATATCTTATTTCTTGTGGGCCAGTCCAAATTAAACTTCTGATCCTCACGACCTACGCAGAACTACAGATTGTAACTTTTAACTTGAATAGATATACAACAGGTAAATAGCAGGGTGGTGAAGTAATTTACCAAAAAGGGCACGTGCGAGACTGTTATTTTCCAGGTATTCATATACCAGCAACAACTCCTTTCCTTCAATGCAACAGCCATAAAGCTTAACAAGGTTTGGATGCTGCAAACCAGATATCATGCCTATCTCAGTGACAAATTCACGGTTCCCCTGCTTTGATTTGGCGGAGAGTTGCTTAAAAGCAATCTCAGAACCATTCGAGAGTACACCCTGCAAATTAAACATGAAAACATTCGTGTGATAACCTCAAGCATAATGTAAACAAAAAATCACGTTCAGAGAGCGATAATTACTCGAATATATTATCAAGGGTAGTTTTGTCATTTAGCATTTACTCTTTATGTTTAGCCTTTTCGGGGTGAAGTAGTTCTTATTGTTGTTCAACAAGATTCCATCCTCCGTCACTGTAGGTTTGTCCTTTTTAAAATAACTATATAGTTGTCGAGCTGACTATTCCTCTTTGAAAATCTTTGGTTGTACTTATTTAGTGCTTCGTCAACATGTATAACATACAAAGTTGTCGTCTAGCTCTATCGTTTGTGTATTCCTTGAATATGGTGAAGGGTAAAAGGCTTATTGTTGTTTTGATCCCAATTCCGAGAATTTTATATGTATCTTGAGCATATTCCTTTCTTCTCTATTCCTAGCAGTACTCATAACTTGACGAAGTCTGACCTTATTCACATTGACCTTTCTTTGAGTAAACAATTGTTCTTTGGACTAAAATCCTCATCTAGTTGAAGAGAAGAATACATGTACTACATTTTATTCTTCTTATTATGCCTAATTTACTTCATTTTTAGCATCTATTCATTCTCTTTATGATCTTTCATCTTATAAAGAAGCAGTTATTGACCCTATTTGGCAGCATGCCACGAGTGAGGAACTTTGTGCTTTGCAAAAGACTCATACCGGGACTTGGTACCTTTACCCCACGGTAAACGTGCTATTGGCTCTCGCTGGGTTCTGATGGATCCGTTCAGAGATGTAAAGATCATCTTGTGGCTAAGAGATTTTCACAACAATACGGTATCTTAGATGACTGTAGGTGTTAAAAATGTCTTTCTGAATAATCATGGAGAAGTTTGTAAGGTTAACAAAGCCTATATGGTCTTTTGGTTTATCTCCACAATAATCATGATTCAACTTTATTTTGTAAGAGTACCTCAGCAGGTCGTATATTGCTATCATTATATGTTGATTATATGATTATTACGGGTGATGATTTTCAGGGAATTAAAGTGCTAAAAGCCTAAAACCATAATTAGCCACTCAGTTTGAGATGAGGATTTGGGTTCGTCTAGGTAATTTTTGGTATTGAAGTACATCTCCAAAAGGTCATCTTTTTTCCCAATCTAGATATACTGTCGAGATCATTGAACGTGCTCACCTTACTGATACTTAAATTCTTGTCATACCTTCTGAGTTCAATGTTCAGTTTTTCTTTTTTTTCCTTTTGATGGTTCTTCTTTGGAAGATCTTACTTTGTATAGTATGTTTCACAGTTTGGTTTATCTCACTATTACTCAAGCAGACATTGCATATGGTGTTCATACGATTAGTGAAGTTGTTGATCTCCTACTACAGTTCAGTATCTTCGGGGTATTAGAATATATTATTAAGGGTAGTTTTGTCATTTTGTATTTACTCTATATTTTTAGCCTTTCTAAGGTTTTGTTCTCTTTTCCCTTGATTCACTTTGTAATTATCTTTGCAAGCTAATGAAATTAACCCTTGCCTCCTCTTTGCATTTTCTTTCTCCTTGCATCTTCTTTTTTTGGTGTTCATATTTGATTAATCATGTAGAATAATTATCAATAATGTTTGCAAGAAACTACCTTATAAACTGGTCCAAAGCCTCCTTCGCCAATCTTATTTGCAGAGTCAAAGTTATGAGTCGCAGATTTGATTTGTTGCAGGTTAAAACAACTCGTCTGTGATTTAAGTGCTCGAAGCTCTGTGACAAAGATAATGATTAAAAGCAGCAAGAATTCAAAACTACAATTGGAAGCATTACAAGGAGCCAACTAATGATACCCATTCTCTTTATATATTGTTCATACCTTTATCTTCTTTGTCTCCTCCTAGATAACGTTTCCACCATACTAAAGCTAAGACGATAACTATGTAGGAACCAACCATAATTACACCTACAGCCCAAGAAGGGAATTCTCCTGTACTGATGCCATAGTCTGCAAGATGGCGCAATAAAGTAGGTTTTATACATGTTGTGTTCTCGAATTTGGGAAGAAAAGAAAGGAGAAAAAAATTATGTGTTTTGAAAGGAAGGGTTAAGGGAAAGAATGGAAAGTAACAAATTTTCATGTTTTTGAACCGGGGAAAAGGGGAAAGAAAGATGTCATTTTCACAAATATACCCTTTATTAGCAAGGAAATTGATTTGAGATGAGTGTATGTTTGTTACAAATGATAGTTTCACTCCCTTTCTTCCCACATTTGGGAGGAAAATAAGTGATATTTGACCCCAACTATTGCTTTCCTTTCCCTCCCATAAGTTCTTAGAGAACACATTGTTTTTTCTTTTCCTCTCCTTTTACTTTCTTTTCCTTGGTAAAAAAAAAATGGTTTTGAGAACATTGAAAATGGAACATATGATAGAAAGATTGTACCCACTTGGTTCTATTGAGATAGCAGATATAAGAGGTCCGTATACACCTCGATATGGAATTGCAGTAGTCCCCTTCCCTGCCCAGTACAAGTGAATCTCTAGGGTGCTACCATTAACATAAACATCATCAAACTCTAAGAAGATGCCCCTGCGAACACCATTAGCTGCTTCCATGACGTTGAAGTCTTTTATCCTCAGAACCCCCTACAAGAAAAGCCAATTTAAGTTTGTAATTAATTCTCCAATTGAAATATATACAATCTAAACAAAAACTGGTATGCCACTTACTTGAATTAATACATCAAAATAGCGTCTTCCGAGACTACTAAATGTCATATCATCAGAAATACTTATTTCAGCAAAGTGGAGCCTCACTTTATAACTTCCCTGCCGTAAACACAGCCCATAGTACCGGAGTGAAGAGGGAGAAAAGCGAGCTGTTCGGTATATATCTCCACATGTCACATTCGTTGTGCTTGCAATAAATGGAGCATCAGCGTCGCTTGTGAAAACACCATTGGTGCTATAACCCCATCTCTCGGAAGTAGAATTTAGGAAAGATTGCTCGATGGTCGAATCTCCTTGGTATCTTTTTCCTTCGAAGCCAGATCTGGTCCCACCACAATTAATAAATAAATCGTGACCTGCAATGTAAGATGCATTCGTGAAGATTTACAAATGGATTGTTGATGATTTTATCGTCATGAACTCTTTGGAGTAATTGTGATTTACACGAGATCATAGAGGCTTAAGGAGAGTGCTTATTTTGGTACACTTACGGTCGGGGTTTATGCTGCACGTAAGTTCATTTGTCAAACACCACGCATCTCTATAAGATTAATTCACGTTAGGTTACATCATTGTAAACAATTCAAAAGTGTGTGCATATAGGTTGGTAATGGGGACATACGTGTTGTTTGAGGCTGAAGATGAAAGAGCTGAAACTAAATTCCTGCAGTGAAGGTACCCATAATAAGCAACACATAAAAAAATAATATTCTAATATAGTAAAGGGTAGGATTACATAAAAAAAAACATACAATCTAGAAGAGTGACAATTCCATGGTGGCGACCGTGTAAAATTGTTGTACGACAAGTCACTGCAATAAAAATAGCGGCAATTTTTGTAGCTCCAACTCCACAATTTATAGATATAAAGAATGTAAGAGACCATAGTGACCAAGGGAAATCACTTACATCTTTTGTGTGCTCTCAAATATCCATCCAGGAATCTCTCCGGATAGTGAGTTGTTATTCAGAAACCTACATCCACGTATAATATTGTATCTCAATTTTTACCAAAAATCCCAAATAGGCAAGAAATGTGATATAAATTTTGCAGGTGTAACATCTTTTTAACTAGTTGCATACATGTCGTCAAATTGTAGTCCCTGAATTGAATTAGGTATTGGACCACTCAGCCTGTTGAAGCTCAGATCTCTGCAAAAGAAATAGTTCAGTTGAAGATTTCCTTAAGCTTATATAAATTAAAAAACCCAATGATTTTTGTCTTAATTGTAGTAACAGGCTTACAAGTTCTTCATACTACGCATCTGTCCTATGTAGTCTGGTATTGGGCCAATAAGCAAACAACTTCTCAGGCTCCTGCAGCAAAGTTATATAAAACAAACTTATCGTGTCAACTTTCTGTACAAACTTAACACATTATTTTCGCACTTTTTGTCACACAGCTATGTAGTCAACTCACAATCTCTCCAATCTTGTCATATTTTGCAGATTAGGAAATCTCATACTCGACGATCCAGCTAAATCAGATATCCTCCTGAAAACCATAATGCATATAATATAAGTTTAGGGCTCAAAGCTATTACCAGTTTATTGACCAAAAACTCAACTAAAATAACTGGAGGCTTAATATGTGCTCACAATTCAGTCAAGTTTGTCAACATAGATATTGTAGAAGGAATCGGTCCTTCCATTGATGTTCCTTGCAAATAACTACACAAAAAATTATATATGATCAAAATTTTATAAGCTAAACCGTCAGCAAAGAAAGTAAAAAAAAATACTCACAGTTTCGTGAGTCTTGTCCAGTTTCCGATAAAATCAGGTATTCTCCCAGATAATGCACTCCCATCTATCCTACTGAAAGACGTGTGCAGAAAATTCATTAATTTGATAAAAATATATGATGAATCACTACTTTGCCTGTCGGGTCAAAAAAACAAAGCAAAGATCTATGACTTACAAATCTTCTATATTAGTCATATTGGAAAACGAGATCGGTATGGTTCCTGTAAAGTTATTTCCAGAAACAGTGCTGCACGAAAAACCGTTCATTATGAACAACACAAAGATGTCAACATTATAAAAGAACTACCAAAAGAAGAGATAATATGTCAATTCCATGGCATGAAACTGTATGAAAACATGTATCTTCTTTAAAGTGCATAACACTTTAACCCAAATAGACAAACACACAATAGCGAGCAGCTTATATATAATTAAAAACTGCCAAAATTAAATATAATGCTAGCTTCTCGAGTAACGCTTTGAAGTAGGAAATTAATATCAGTAACTCAGATTCTAAACAACCTAAATACGTGACGCCTTCAACTGAAAGTCAGAACGAACGTTAAAGTATGTAATAAATTAAAACTCAAATGGCATCCTTTATATTTAACAAAAAGATAAAATAAGCAACACCTAGAGATGCAAGGCTGTGTAAGCATTTGGTAATAGTTCAATCCATCATGTATATATAATTGATAAGCTCCAAAAGTGCAACCACAGTCTCTAACCCATTTGTGAATAGAGAAATAAGTTAGAAGAAAACAGAAGATTCACTTCTCGTGTCAGATTAAACGCTGGATATTTTTAAAGGATAAACATAAGCAAGGTCACGTAATCTTACAATCTTCTCAGTCGAGTCAAACTCCCAAGGTTTTGATGAAGCGGTCCTCCAAGCAAATTGTCATCCAAGACCCTGTTGTACAGATCAAAATTGTAAGAGCTAGCAATGAAAGGTCTCATTGATGATAGCCTTGTGAGGAAAGGATCTTTACTTACAGCTCCTCAAGGGTAGAAATGTCACCTATTTCTCCAGGTATGGGACCACTGATGCGGTTTCCCAACAGATTTCTGTGGAAAATGAAGTGTCAAGAGTACATTCACCGAGTTCAGGTGAAAGATTTAGAAACTTGAAGCAGAGTAAACCTTACAAATTACTAAGCCGGAGTTGACCAAAACGTGCCGGAATAGTGCCATTGATATAGTTGAGAGACAAATCTCTGTGTAACAGGAAAAAACTCACTTGGTGTCATTTTTCAATAGCCATCCACTCGACAACACAACACTATTCTCATAAGACATAACGAAGGTATGCAATATGACACAACGTTGATTTTTGTAGTAAAATGAACACATTGCAACTTAAAACTGAATGTAGTGACAGTAAACGAAAAGGAAGAAATTACTACTATATGGATACAAAATTTAATGAAAGTTTGATGGTCCACTTACATTTCTCGCAGAAAAGTGAAATTTGCAAATTCTTCAGGTAGAAATCCTGTCAAATTGAGTCCTTTTAACTGGCTGCAATCGAATACAATTAATTAAAGATATCCACACCACTGATTGATTAGCACTTAAATGGACAGTAAACCATTCTAATTATCTAGTAGATGATATTTCCTAACCAAGATATAAACATGACAAATAAATGAAATCTAAATTTCGTCATTGACGTGGATAACCGTTTGTGGAAATAGGAAATAGTAAACCAAGTATGGTATGGTTATTTACTTATCTAGCATATTTCCAGCGAATACAACATACATATTGTAAAACTGAAGCTTCAAACACCAGATAAGTTAGTGTCCACACTGAATCTCTTGTTTGAACACACAAGGGTGTTCTTGGTATATAAAACAAAGTTCTCACAACATATAAATATGATGATTCATAACCCGAAGATGCATCCAACACAAAGTAAAGAGATAAATTAAAAAATAACACCAAGATTTTAGTGGAATTAAACCCAAAATGGGAGAAAATCTGTGAAGAATTTTAATGGCCCAAGAGGTAAGGTTGGGCAAGAAACAGAATCCTTTACGCTGTGTTCTCGAGTTTTTTTTACGAAGGAAAGGAAGGGAAATGGAAAGAAAGTTGGAGGGAAATAAAAAATGTTGTGTTCTCGAGTTTTTTTAACGGGGAAAGGGAAGGAAAATATTGGTGATTTTCCTTCCAAAACTTTCCTCCCAAATGTGGGAGGAAAAGGAAGGAAAGGAAAGAAAACAATTTAAAAAGAATTAAAAATATTTATAAAATTACATATATACCCATTAATTACATTTCATTAAAAAATAAATAAGGGTATATTGGTAATAGTAACATATTTCCTTTCCTTTCTCTCCAACTCAAGAACATAGGAATTTATTTTCTTTCTTTCCCCTTCCTTTTTTTTCAGTCAATCTCAAAGAACACAAATACAAATATTTCTTTTCCTCCCTTCCCTTTCTTTTCTTTTCTTTTCTTTTCTTTCCTTCCAAAACTCGAGAACAGAGCGTTAAATTAGAAGGAAAAGCTGCTGAAAAAGTGATTAATATAGTTCACGGCCGTTCCTTCAAACCTATGAAGTTAGGCAAAACGTTTTTCACATTCAAGGGCACTTTCTTCACGCCCATGAAACTCCTGAAATGGATATTTAGGCACAAAAAACAACAATATAGAAATATATATCATGTATATATATATATATATATATATATAAAAGAGATAGATACGTACATGGTTGTTACGTGGCAAACAGTACTGTTACAGTTGCAAGTTACATTGCTACCAAATTCAATAAACCCTCCACTGTTGAGAGAATGTGTCTGATTAAGCCCTCGACCTGTGCTGCATGAATCTCTATAAACAAGCCAACCTCTATATTGTAGCTTTGAGGCTATCAAACCCAGTGCTTCGACTGTTGCAAACAGAAAAATGAATAAACGAATTGACATAACAGACATTACCACCGAAATTTATCAATTTCAAACGACAACAACCATATTATCACCGACGAGCAAGCATCGATCCCCATCGAGAAAGAGAAGCGATCGAGAGAAGCTTGTCGAAGAACTCCATTTAGGGAAGTTGAAATCGAGTAGAGAGAGGAGACAAGAAACATCGATCCGTGAATTCAAACAAGAAACAAAGAGGGCAGAAGCCGAGTTGGAGGAGGCTGATACGGGAGTGCTTATATTTTTTACTTATCTGCTTATAGTTTTCCCTGACCACACCTAAGCTATTTGGAGTGTTTGGATAGCAAAAAATCAAAACTGCTTATGACTGCTACTTACCACAAATAAGTTGTTTTTGAGAAGTCATTTCTAACCTACTTATTTACTTATGCTTATTTTCTTGTCTATCAAAATTACCTTTTTACCCTCAATTATGAATGTTTATAAGTTATTATTTTTATTTTTAAATTATTAATGTTATTTAAGGTAACATTATTTTTTTTAAAATTATTGACGCTAATTTTTTTGGTCATTTTACATAAATAAGCAAAATTTTGCCAAACACTACAAAACTCCTTATTTGCTTATCATATTTCCACACCATAATAAGCTAATCCAAACACTTTTTTAAAAATTCATTTTCCTCACCACATAAGCAAATAAACATAAGTTAAAAATATAATCACTCCCAAACACCCCCTAAAATGCATGAGATGAGAGCATCTCAAACATTTTCCCTAAAACGGTAAAAATGGGGATTACGAGGATTTATCGGATTTTTGGGGATGCAACACATTCTTGAAATTTATTATTTTAAATGGAAAAAGCAGTAGATATTGTTTTTTGGGATCTCCGACACATTTTTTGTAATTATTTTTTTATTCATTCTCGTGTGAGTTATTATTATTTTTTATAATTTTCTTTTAAAAAATGTATTGGAATGATAAAACTAAATAATATTTTAATAATATAATAGATGTTGAAATCTCTAAAATAGGTTATTATATTATTAAAACCTTATCTATTTTAGAGATTTCAACATTTATTATATTATTAAAATATTATTTAGTTTTATCATCCCAATACATCTTATAAAAAGAATTTGTGAAAAATAATAATAACTCAATGCTATTGATGAGAATGAATAAAAATATAATTTATCTCTCCTTTAACCAAGTTTTAGAGAATTCTGTAAATTAAAATTTTCTCTGGTTTCTCTATTTTATAGAACAATATAGAAAAGCTGTTGGTAGGCATGGGAATGGTCCCCGACCCGTCAGGGAACCCGGTCCACCCGCCCCGATCGGGGATTGGGATTCCCCGCTAAACCGGGGATGGGGATGGGGACGGGGATCCCCTTTGTCTCAAGACGGGGACGGGTATGGCGCTCCCCGCCCCGCCCCGCCCCCGTTATATATTTAAATTAATAAATTAAAAATATATTATTTATTTAAGCTAAATCGATAATTCATAATTTTCTATTTCCTAACTAGGCTTAGAATTTAAAAATGTTATTTTACGAATATTAGTATGTATTTTGGACGTCAAATCAATATATAATTACTCGATATGGTTTTGGATATTACTCGATATGTTTTGGTACATGTGACGTTAATTTTTTTTTGGATTAGGTTGATTTTCTTTTGGTTTTAGGTTGTTAATTACTATATGATGTTTAATTTTGTATTAAAATAACTTTTTTTTGTATTGAATTAATTATTTTTGTATTAAAATAAAAAAAATCTGATTGGGGAAGAAATCTCCGTTTCCCGTTGGGGGTGGGGATTGAGGTCCCCACCCCATACCTGCCCCATTCCCATGCCTAGCTGTTGGAGCAAATTTAGAAGAAAATTTCAATTTTCTCTATTTCAGAGAAGTTGTTGGAGAAGTGTACAAGAGCATCTCCAACAGTTTCTCTAGAATGAAGAATATGGGGATTTAAGCTACAATTTTGCTCCAACAGTTTCCAAAATAATCTTCAAAATGGAGAAAGTGTGAGAAATGAGTTTTTCTCTAAATTGGGAGATAACTCTAAAAAATTTTACTAGATGAGAGCATTGGTAGAAAACTTTGAAAATAATT
Source organism: Saussurea involucrata (assembly GCA_033807775.1). Taxonomy (NCBI): domain Eukaryota; kingdom Viridiplantae; phylum Streptophyta; class Magnoliopsida; order Asterales; family Asteraceae; genus Saussurea; species Saussurea involucrata. The sequence continues at coordinate 7,978,186 of CM066323.1, forward strand.
ATTTAGAGAAAGAAATAATATTTCAATTGATGAATAAATATTTTAATATTATAATCAATGTTTATTTTTTCAAATGGAAAATCTGATGGAGATGAATATAATTTTTGTTTGAGATTTTGACTTTTGATTCTTCATTTTTTTAGAAACTTTAGAGATTCTATTGGAGATGCTCTAATTTTCTAAAAGAAAATTAACTGCTTTAGCCATTTTGTGTTGAAGGCTTAACCTCCTAGCCACTTTCACCCTAAAATTATCGAAGTAGCCAACATGTCTGTGACAACCCATCACAATCACAAACATGGGTGAAAAGGTTAAAATAAAGAATTAATAATTGCGAACATAGGTTTTGTTTCAAATTTAAACCACACCCTAGTTAAAAGAGAGCAAATTAACAAGATCACGTCGATCATCAATGATCCTAGTGAAACCAATTTTCTCCAGAATCAATAACTATCAAACTCATTAAAACATTCATCCAGTGATTAAAACAGAGATTGATTTAACGAAGAAGCACTGTACGTACCTTCTTCAACAGGCAGAAATCGAGCGGAAGATCCAAATTCACGGAGACTCATCGTCGATAGAAATAAAACAAGGATGAAGAACTTGAATCCCGCTGTCGGAGGTTCTGTCGATTCCATAACTGACTTTTTTTTTATCAAATTACCATCTCGATCGTAGTTCTACTTCGTCTGTGTTAATTTCTGTGTGCGAGAGAGTGCAATGGCGGGAAGATGAATTTCAGCTGGGTCGTCGGTTTTATTTGCAGAGAGAGAAGAAGGGTGGTTTAGCGGTGGCTCCAAAGTCCAAATAGGTGTTTTTTTTCTTTTCTTTTGACTAATAAATTGTGTTTTTGGTTTGCTTATTAGGTTGACTTTTGACGTGATTGCATATTCTTAAAAAGTACAGTAGTCTCAAGTTGTGTATGTCTGAATTAAAACCTTGGATAGATGGGATATTCCACAACTTCCTTTAAGTCCTTAACCAATACGCCACAATCCTTGTAGTTTTGATAGAAATCTTCTGTATTAAATTCTTACATTTCTTTTTTATTCATGAATTACCATGAATACATATCATTAGATACATAATATAAATTTAAATAAAATAAATCTCAAATAAATAAAAACTTGATATGTTTTAATTTTATTGGTTGAATAAGTATGAAACGTGTGATTTGGGGACAATAGATTTTTCATCCCAAATTCTTACGCATTTGATTCCTATCTTGGTCTTTTTTTTTTGTATTTTGTAATGTCCAAAATATGTAAAAATGTGACTAATTTTATGACACATCAAATGCATAATTTATTTTCTAAAGATCAACATGTGGTTTTTTATAATGACAATTTAAGGTTTAACATCAACAATTTACAAACCAAATGTTACACAAAAGTATATATATATATATACTTTTGATTTAATTAGGTGGTTGGTTAGGATTCCTTCTCGCCTTCTCGCATATGGTATCCCTTCTCGCATGATCCTCCCTCTCTCTCTCTCTCTCTCTCTCTCTCTCTCTCTCTCTCTATATATATATATATATATATATATATGTATATGTTTATAAGAAAACAATAACAGTCGCTACCTCAAAAGTACGAAAGACGTACTTAAATAGTTAAATCATTTACGTGCTTCTAACTGACACTCACCTTTTTATAGTGTTGTTAGTACCGTTTTCCAACAATGGTCTGACGCACATGCCGAGAAAAAGTGTTAAGTTCAAAGTCTAGTATGATCAAGCAATTTTTATTTCAATATATAGAATGATAAAGCTGAAATAATGTAATTTAAATCATGATTTGCCAAATGAAATGTATTTATTATATAAGCAACATTCTCTCAATATCCCGCTATTTTCATGATTAAAACTTGTTGACCAAAACATCAATCAATATATATATATATAAAGGAAAATGTAGGAGAGAGAGTTAAGGAGAAGCTTCCATTGAGACTTTAGAATTTTCTTAGTTTTGAATTTTTTTTAAATCAAATATAGCATTAAATGGGTTAATCCTTTCATTTTCTTTACTAATTTTTATTATTTTATATATTCAATATTAATATTTTTAACAAAGCAAAATATTATTTACATCACATTTTTAACAACAATATATATATAATTATACCATGTATTCTTATTAAATTTTTATTATTATTTAACATATATTTTTATTTGAATTTTTTTTTCTCACATAACCAAAACTTAGATGGAATGCAACAATCATCAATATATATATATATATATATATATATATATAGGGGTGATATTTTTTACAAACCACTCGATTCTTAGAAACTATGTAAACCACCTAATCACCATCCAATTTAATCATCCACGGCTGACATTCTAGTGGTGGCAGTTTATGTAAATATGGGTGATTCGATAATTAATTTCATAAGAAAAATAGGCGCACAAGGTAAATTCGTCAGAGCATCTCGATTCATCGTCTCCAATAATCATAACCAAAAATCACGGATCCACTTCCAAATACATCGCCGATTTCAGAAACAAACAGGGGTAAGATTCGTATGCGTATTTCTGCAAAATAGGTGCGTTCGATGCTTCATTGATTCTAGGGTTTTTTTACATAGTGAGGCGACTTTTCGAACTTCAAGAACACACCAATCCTATGTTAATCGACATGGAAGAAGTTAAGAAGAATGATTCTGATCAAAGTCATGAAGTCTTCGAAGGCGATGGACATGCAACAGAAGGTACGATTTTTTGGGGCTTTTTAATTCTCATCCACTATTTAGGCATTTTCATTTTAGTTCTTTATACTGATTATGGAATCCCATATTCAGAAAGCTATTGGGTTTTGTATAGGTTTTTTGTTAGAATTTAAAGGAATATGGAGATTCAACTTTTTTTTATATAATAAGATGTGAAATTCATGTATTCATTATTATGTTGTTGGTAATGATTCTGTTGACAATCATGAATCTGTAAACATCTGAATACATACTTTCTTACTGTGGTTTGAACAATATAAAAAGAGAAACTGTTACTTTTGATCTAAATCTAGAATCATAGACCACGGTTTGCTTACTCAGATGGGAGTTCATATTGTAGTATTAATTGAGCCATATGCATTCATTAATCTAGTCACATTCATGATTCTGTTGACAATCCTGTATCTGTAAACATCTGAATACCTACTTTCCTACCGAGGTTTGATCAATATAAAAATATAAACTTTTACTTTTGATATAAATCTTGAATCATGGTCGATGGTTTGCTTACTCAAATGTCAATGCATCCTTTAGTATGAATTAAGCCATATGCATTCATTAATGTAGGTATATTCATGATTATGTTGAAAATCATGAATCTATACACTTGTTTTGAATTTCCTTTCATCATCACCAACCATATGAAAACTGATTTTTAGCATGATTATGTGATCAAATGATGCATCTGAATCCATACAAACTTTAGAGTGACTTGTTTTTATCCGTATTCATAAATCTGTATCAATGCATCCTTTAATATGATTTGTTTTTATCCATATTCATGAATCTGTTGTAAAAAATGATTATAGGGAGAATTTAAAATTGAATAATCTAATGCTATAATGGTCATGTTAACATTTCTTAGCATAGCTAGATTTCTTGAGAATCTTGAAAATAATCATATTATAGTCAATGCTTTTGTAGTTTTGGCTTGATCAAATTCATTGGCAATGAAATATAAATAATTCATTAAAACTTGTTACTTCTTGAGTAGGTGCTGCTCTATAAGTTCCTGATTTGGGGGTTCTTTTTGAATGTTGAAATTCATTACAGGCTCGTGAACAAGTGGTTCGAAATTTATAAGCGTCAATTTCCAGGTGTGTCCAGTAGCAGCAGACCTGGTGGGCTGTCCAAATTCAGCTAAGCAGTTGGTATTGGGTCCAGAAGCAACAGGCTTGTATTAAGCTGCTGCTGATCGGGTTCCAGATGGTGACGACGTTGGTTCGGAAAGAGAAGCAGTTTTTGATTGCAGCAGCAGGTATATACCATTAAGGCGTTTGGATTCGACCAAAACAAATCCATTGGGAAGGTCTGAATGATAGGCGGCTTAATCCATACAGTAGGTCTGATTGGATCTGTCCAACAGTCTTATTGGGTTTGTCTCTCGCAAACAGGGGTTTAGTTGTTGATTCGGTACTCTTTCTGTTTTCGGGGTTTAATTAGTTTTGTTCTTGCTGAGTTTCGTGGCTTAATTAGTGTATATTCTTTGTTTTCTGTTTTAATTTGGTTGTATGCGGCTGATGGTGCTGCAAGGACCTTTGTAGTTGGTTGACAGCTTTGGGTAATATAAGAGGTATTATTGTTGTTCAAAAAAAAAAATTGATGATGAATTCAGATGCATGATTATGAATTAACATATACAACTTGATTTTTGATTTATAAATCATGAATAAGGTTAACATGATTTATATTTCATAAATTGTGAATTACAATTCATGAATATGGTAAATTGTAATCATGATTATTAAATATATTAGCCTTAAATCATATATTTTGAATCTTTGAAGTTGATTTCACCAACTACCCTTAAACACCCACTATGGAGGATGTTTACTTAGAAGCTTAACTTTCGTTTCGAATTACACTAATATTATAGGATTTATAGTTTAGTTAAGGTTTTACATTATCTTTGGAGGCATTATTTTAATGGCACCAAGTCATTTTGATTTAACTGAAGAGTTATTAGAGCTATGTTTATGGTTATTTGGTGATCGATCTCGTTTCTGCTGCAGACTTGAGGTGTGACTATATGCTAGTTGCATCTGTGATATTCTATCAGCTTCCTTAATCGAATTTTTAATAAGCTTATAAACTTTAAACATAATCATTAGTGGCACCAAGACAGCAACATTAAGCTGTTGTCCGGTTGATGCTGTCTGCGTGTGTTCGGCTGCTCCGTTTCAGCTGCAGTGGGTGTCTCATTTCTGCAGATTCGTTGCTGCAGGTTGGACGTGGATGGTTCGGTTCAGACTGCAGCATTAAGCTGCTGTCCGGTAGCTGCTAGGCTCGGCAATAGGAAATTGGATTGGACGAATTGGCTAGGTGACCCAACTGTTATGTAAGTCTCGGATAGACGCGGGATGTTTGGATCGTGTTCGGAGGCGGTTCGGGGGTATGCAGGTCTGTCCGCGGATGTTTGCACCTTACAAACAGTGGACTTATCTGTACTAAGTTGCCTCATGTTACTAATCGACTTTGTTTTCCTGGGTAGCAATGTTTTCGTTGCTGCATTTGGTTATGTACTGCTTCTTTTCATTTGGTGGAAATAAAATTTGGATTATGCCTTTCAAAAAAAAAATTAGTGGTTTATATTTGTCCACTTCGATAGTTACAACTGCACTAACTAGAACCTACCCAAATCTTTATGTTAAGAAATCATTATCAGGTCTGTTTACAATTCATTTAGTTGTTGCAGTTTGGTACTTTGGGCATTAGTATGTTCTGTAATTCATGATTTCAGCTCATCAGTATAATCATGATGAATTAAACGATATTCTGTTTATGATTATTGTCAGTTGATTTAAACAAAGTAATTTTAACTACAATCTCCTGCTTGTGAATAACAATAATGACTAAGGCTATAATTTGAAAGAGATATATCCTGCTAACACATCATTGATGTAAATCTCGTTACCGGGACACGATTCTTCCATGCTTGAATATCAATTTAATGACTGTGAATCGTGAGTTTAAAAGAAACTAATTGGAGATGGATTCGTGAGTTTAAAAAAAATAATTGGAGATGAATGATGATAACACGAATTGGGATTGGATTCATGAGTTTAAAAACAATAATTGGAGATGAATGATGATAACACGAATTGGGATTGGATTCGTGAGTTAAAAAAAATTGGAGATGAATGATGATAACACAAATTGGAGATGGATTCGTGAGTTTAAAAAAATGGAGATGAATGATATTAACACAAATTGAAGATGGATAATGATAAAAACAATTGTGATTTGGCTGGATACATGATCAAATCCCTACAAATATGCTTAGTTGCTATAATTAAGATATAATTAACAAAAAATAGAAAAATAAACTAATTACACAATTACAAATCAGTCCTTCTCGATTAAATTAACTAAAATTAATAATAAACTAAAAATATTAAAATTGATTGGCTATAAGGTGGTTTGCATAGTTTCTTAGAATTAGGTGGTTTGCAAAAGAAGCCTCCCCTATATATATATATATATATATATATATATATATATAAAGGAAAATGTAGGAAAGAGAGTTAAGGAGAAACCTCCATTGAGGCTTTAGAATTTTCTTAGAGTTGAATTTTTTTTAAATCAAAGATATCATTAAATGGGTTAATCCTTTCATTTTCTTTACTAATTTTTATTATTTTATATATTCAATATTAATATTTTTAACAAAAAAAAATATTATTTACATCACATTTTTAACAACAATTATAACACCTCGAATTTTCATTATTTTTGTATTTAAATATGATTGGGGTCGATTTGTATTTTATTCTAAGTATTGGACTTTTCGTAAAGGGTAAAAATCAAAAAGGGTTGAAAGTTAAAATGACCAAAGTTTAAACTAATTATGAAAATTAGAAATATGAAGGTTTGTTTGGTCATTAGTTGAAACTTTGAAGTTGAGGGTGTGATTGGTCATTTATGGAAAGTTGGGTGTAGATAAAATGGAGGTCGGCTGAAAATGAGATTTTATCTCATTTGAAGTTTCCTGAGAAGTGGGTTTGCAACAAGAACAGGGAGAAAGAAGAAGAGAAAAAGAGCAATCTGGTTTTGGTAAGAAATCCAATAGATTTCTGTAAGATGATTTCAGTTTGGAGACTGTGATTACAAACTAATCTGATTTTGGTACAGTTTGGTTGGAGTATTTGATTTGGACTTTGGATTGTGCAGAAGAAGTGGGTCTAAGAACCACATGTGAGTTCATCCACTTTTTTTTGTTTAAATCCACGTTTTTCTTCAAATCAAGCATTAAGATACCAAAGATGTTGTAGCCTAATGGTTCGGTAACATCCTGGGGGTAAGTGGTGGAAGCCCTTACTACCCGGGTTCGAACCCCGTGGTGATCACGTGGAGGTATCCCTGAATCAAGGGGTTGATCGTGGGCCTGCTGTTATGGGTCGGGTCGTGGGGGGATTAGTCTGATCTTTCGGGATACCCCCCCGAAGTGCAAATGCCTTTCAAAAATAAAATAAAATAAGATGCTAGTATAAATTGTTTTGGGGCTGAATGGATGTGTGTAAAATAAGCTGGATGGAACAAACATGGGTTTGGATTGAAGTTTTAGTGTGCAAGTCCAAGTTACCGGACAAATTGATAAGTGTCCGGTAGTTCCTTATCAGTGGTGTCCGGTAGTTCCCTATCAGAAGTGTCTGGTAGTGAAGATATTCGGTAAGTATCTAAGTTTCCGAATGAAATAGATACCAGATGGTATCCGGATTACGTTGGTTTCCGGATGTCATCCGGATTAAATATGTTTCCGATAAACATCCGGATAGGTCTAGTATCCGGTAAATTATTGTCTGATAAGCGGTGACATCCGGATAGTTATGGTGTCCAGAAACTTCTATTGTCCGGTCATTGTTGATGTTCCGAATACTTTTGAGTTTCCGGTAACTTGGGGTTTTTGATAACTTTTGGGCAGGGTATGATTGATAAATTGAAGTACAACCCTAGCAGCTTGAACATACCTATATTTGGATGTTAGAATGTTAGACTTGGAGGTTTGATTTAGTTTGATAATATGCTTGTGTATAGTAAGTGTAACAGATCCATAGGCACTGGTAGTGTTTGTAACGTGGAATAGGCATAAAGTAACTTGTAATTCACGTTGACCTGAAATGTGGAATAGGCATAAAGCAAGTTGTAATTCTCATTTTGTAAAGATGATGTGAAATAAGGAATAGGCATAAAGTAAATTGTAATTCCTATTTCATAGTGTGACGTGAAATGTGTAATATGCATAAAGTAAATTGTAATTCTCATTTCGTATTGTGAGTAGAAATCTTGGAATAGGCATCAAGTAAATTGTAATTCTTGATTTCTATGGAAAGGTAAGAGATAGGCATAAAGTAAATTGTAATCTCTACTTCCACTCCAAGAAATATGCATAAAGTAAATTATAATTTATTGGACATGAGCTACGATCTCGAATCTGTAATGATCCGTAGTAGGCTCTCGAACATAATGATATGACTTGCTGATGGTTAGTCATATTCATGGGATCGAGTATGTTCCCTTTATCGCAAGATGAGTATGTGTACGGTAGGAATGGTTGCAAACCATGTTTGTTTATACGCTTTGATTACTTGAGTTTCCAAAGCTGCTAAAGTTTTAATTTGAAAATGGATGTTCTCACTAGGCGTAAGCCTAATCGTTTCAAATTAAATTTTCTTACCAGGTACGAGCTCGGGGAAGTAGCGGAAAGAGGGACGAGTGTTTTGGTATTCGACTTTTGGTGCTAAGTGGAGAAGTTAGCTTATACGATGATGCTTTTGATGAATAACTTAGACAACCAATTTAATCTAATCGTAGTTATCAAGATTAGATTGATAGGTTGTTTTGATTATTCAAAATGTGTATATGGACCTTCATAGTTAATTCTTCGCTTATGTATAAAAGTTTCAATGAAATTATGATTAACTCTGTTAAATTTTAAGGTTTAAATTGACCCTGATCTTTAGGGTGTTACAACAATATATATAATTATACCGTGTATTCTTATTAAAATTTTATTATTATCCAACATATATTTTTATTTCAATTTATTTTTTTTCTCACATAACCAAAACTTAGATGGAATACAACAATGGTTATAAATGAAAACTTATTTTAATGGAATATATTTTTGTTATTTAATTTTATTATTATTTGTAGTAAGATAACAATGCTTATAAATAACATTTATTTTAAAAGTGCATATTTTTAGCGATTGAGTATTTTTTTCTTCTTATTAATCTAACATATTTTTTTTGAATTTATTTTCTTTTTTACATAACCAAAACTTAAATAAAATGCAACAATGGTTATAAATGATAACTTATTTTAATAGAATATATTTTTTGTTATTTAATTTTATTATTTTTTGTAGTAAGCTAACAATGCTTATAAATAAAAACTTATTTTAAAAGTGTATCTTCTTAGCGATTGAGTATTTGTTTTTTCCCTTTTTATTAATCTAACATATATTTTTATTTGAATTTTTTTTACATAACCAAAACTTTAATGAAATGCAACAATGGTTATAATGAAAACTTATTTTAATGGAATATATTTTTTATTATTTTATGTAGTAAACTAACAATGCTTATAAATAAAAACTTATTTTAAAAATGTATATTTTTTTTAGCGATTTGAGTATTTTTTTTCCTTATTAATCTAACAATCAACCATCAATATATAAAGTAAAGCTAAAACTTTAAATCAATGAGAAGCCGTCATTGGCCTTTATCTAAATATTTTATCGTACTTATATATTCATATACACTATTAGTATATACCGTGCAACGCACGGTGCAGTTACCTAGTATTTATATAAGAGAGGATAAAAAAAACAGCATCTAATACCATTCTATTTGAAATTTCATATCATCGTAAATCAAAGAAACAATAACTAACTAATTTTTTTTATCAACATCCTTTATAAAATAAGAGTGCAAGACTTAACGTGATACCATGCCTGAACGATACTCCATGTCTCAAAACCTTACTTTCAAATATGTGCATCGTCAAATAGATAAAACGAAAAATATGGTTGCGAGATTTTTATATTCTTTTTTTCAATACATCTACAAAATTTTAAAATAATAAACAATATCCTTCTATGGGGAATGAAAACGAAACACATCGAACAAGACATGTAAATATATCATCAAATCTTTACTTAAAAGTGAACACATTTTTTTACTTCTTACAACCGTCACTGATTATGGCCAACTCGCCATAGGCCATATATGTATTTATATATGTATGTGTACGTATATATTATTTAAGAAATATTAAAAAGAATATTGGGTATGTAGGCCAGAGAATCGAATTCGAAGGCATGACAATTTGGTCTGACCCGGTGGGGAGCCCGGCCCACCCGACCCGACCGGGGCCAGGGATTCCCCGCCAAACCGGGTACCGGGGCCGGGGAAACCCCATTTCAAAAACCCGGGGCCGGGATGACCATCCCCCGATCCGCCCCGCCCCGGACCCGGTATATATATATATATTATTAAAAAAGTTATATATTTTATATATTTATTAAATATATTATACATTTTAAAAATGTTTTTTTTCTGAACTGATTTGACTTGTTCAAAATCAATACTTATTCATGACTTATTACCCAATTCCAAAAGATTTGGTTCATGCTTAGTTGGAGTAAATTAGTGAACAGATGTTATATTAGTTTAATTGAGATGAAATCATGATCTGAATGAAAGAATCTTTGATGTATGGTTTAATTAAATTGGTGATAATTTCCAGATCTAGATCAGACCCTTTTATTACTGAATCAATGGGTGCAGTACAACTGCAGCCAAATACAATGTATACAGATTTTTGTATTCTGTTTTTGTTTAACAAAATCAAAGGTATTATTCATGCAGATAATTAGCAACAAAAACAGCAGCAAAAATAGCTGTTAAAAAGCCAAAAAAAACCGGGTCGGGGAACCGGGTACAAACCGGGCATGGGCGGACCCAAGTGAGGAGATACGGTGGCACGTGCCACCGTATTAATCGTCTGGCGAAGGGTAAACTATGAAGGGTGCAACCGTATCGTTTTCGAGGGTGCAACCGTATTAACCAAAACTCCAAAAAAAACACTTGAAATCAACCAAAAAACCGAAAAGTTATCTCGAAATCGATAAAAATAAAAATTCCTCGAAATCGAGAAAAAAACTTAAAATATTCCCTCAAAGCAGTGGAATTAAGATAAAACAACATCGAACGATGTGGAAATATTTTAGGTTCGTCAAAGGTGCCACCGTATGAAAAAATTTCTGGGTCCACCTATGAAACCGGGGACGGGGTGTTGACCGGGTCTTGACCAAAAGTTGACCGGAGACAGGATTGGAATCCCCGTACCCGCCCGGGGCCGGGACCGAGGATGGGGAACCCCACCCCATACCCGCCCCGTTGCCATGCCATATGCTGCTACCTACCTTCCAAGAAAACAGGATTTCCTAATTATTTTATAAATAATTGAATATTGCCCCAATCTTTTTTGGTGTAACGAATTTCCGCAATTATCAACATCAATATAAAATAAACTAAAGTGAAAATATTTCTTTAATTAAAAGAATAATATTATACTCATGGTTGATGATTAATGAGAGAAAAATAGAAGTTAGACCTCGATTGTTTAAAAATAGTATTTGAACGATATTTCATTCCTATTCATCGGTCACAGTTCTAAAAGGCTCGTCACAACAGCCGTCATGACGCGTCGTGGCTTAAGGTTTGTGTCCCACGTTACGCTATGTCTGTGGCACGCCATGACCTAACGTGTGGTCTTTTGAGACACGATATTGATTTTTCTTTACATTTTTAATGTTCTATTTCTTAATTTTAATTATATAACCTAATTTAACTTGTTTATTATCATTAACTCGTTTATTTTAATACGAAAACAACCAATATTCACATGAAACGTTGATAAACCTTGACATGCAAATACTGAAAACATGGATAAAATTTTATACCTGAAACATCAAAATATTATTAAGGGCCTGTTTACTAGCTGCTGACCGGGCTGACTCGGTCAGCACATCTGACCCGGTCAGCAGTCAGAGCGTTTACCAAGTTCTGGATCTGACCGAGAAGCTGACTGTGATCTTACCGAGTCAGCACCAAAATCATGCTTACCCGGGTCAGATTTCGTTTCTACACACTTTGCCCTTTTTGCGATTAGGGTTTTCTACAGCCAATCGTTTTTTTTGCACAGCAAGAAGATAATATTATTAATAAGAGCTCACAATACAAACCAAAGCCACTCACCAAAACAAACAGTGGCCAATAAATGATTGCTTTTTTCATGGAAATGAGTATATTTTTGTTAAAAAAATTATTTAAAGTATGAAGTTTGCTTTTTTCTTCCATTAAATGATTTGTAATAGAAATAATTAAATTAAATTTAGAATATAATTATAAAAGAGTTAAAATGGTCATTTTTTGTCGGTAAGCACTTACCAAAAAAGACTTCATAAACACTCTTACCCGGACAGCACTTACCGGGGACAGCACTTACCCGGAAAGAGTTGGTAAACGGCCCCTAAGACTCAATATCCAAAAGCAACAGTTTTCGATGATGGAAGACTCTCGTTTCCATCAATTATGGTGAAACACAAGGTAACTCACACATTCAAACTAATTTTTTTTTGGAAATTTTGATGGAGATGTTCTTACAAGTTGAGTTTCGAGAGAAACTATATATTGCAACGTTTTCGCTGATAAGTATTAAATGTTTTGACCTGTCAATAAAATTAATTTTATAGTTTAATATTAAAAGAAGGTGCTTTCACGTCTCTTTAGGATCTTTTTTATGTTTGACTTGGTCATCTTGTTTTATCGAGTCCATAATAAATATATCGTAGAATAAGGAGATTTAGATATATATCTCAATTAATCTTTTTTTGTGTTCCTATTTGTTATCTTTGAGTTTTAGAACCCTTAAAAAATGATATTTAATGCCAAGTGGTAAGTAAAATATAAGTTTCAACAAATGTCAAACTATGCTCGACTAGAAGAAACAGAAGAAATGGTATTAATGACTCGTGTCGACAAGAAAAATGCAAAACGAGAGCACGCGTGCATGGTTCGGTGACCCAGGAGACAAATTTTTAGTTTTGTGATCCCAACAAAAGCTCTAGACACTTATGGGCCGTTTACCTAATCACTACCCGGGTAAGTGTTTATCAACACTATCACTTACTTCCCAGGTAAGATTTTAGTCTACCAAAATGGCATCGTATGCAACAATTTAACCGATAAGCGTTAACCGTGGTAAGAGTCTTCGCACTCACTTACCAGGTAAGACTCTCGGTTCTTGTTTTCGACTCTCGGTCCTTGCTTCCACTCTTACCGGGTAAGATTCTGTGTCCTTGCCATACACTACAACAAAAATGGGTTTATAGGACCTTCATTAGACCATGAGTACCGCTTCCTATCGAACCCATTGAACCCTGATGCCACATCAGCGTCACATCAACTTTTTTAATTCTTTTATTTATACATTTAATTATTTAACAAAATAAAAATATTCATATATTTTTTAATAAATAAAAATAAGATAAATAATAAAAATAAAAATTCATAACATTCATTAAAAATTTAAAAATTACAAAATACAAAACACTAAAAACTAATATTAAAAATTATGTAATTTTCTAATTCTCTCTTTCTTCGCCAAAGTAGCCCTCAAAATATCTCCGGTGTTGAAAGCCGCGGGTTGAGGAAGTTGGTGATTAGCGGGAGTAAAACCTTGTTGGAGCAAACCTTGATATGTAAATTGATGAGTAATATAAGGGTGTTGCTGAAATTGTTGGAAACCAACGTTCGGGGTCGGTTGCGGAATATAACCTTGTTGAGCAAATGCTTGAAAGCCAAGGTCCGGGTCTTGTTGCGGTGTATCCGAACTCCTCGATCGGTTACGACGGGATGTAGGTGTGGTGTTTGAATTCATGATGGAAAAAAGTATTGAATTTGAAAGAAATGGAAGAAAATATTGAATTTGAGATATTTTTTGGTGTGAAAAAATGAAGGTGGTAGAGGTTAATATATATAGTGTGTATAATTTGAAAAAAAAGAGCCGCTGGTAAACGGTTATATTTATAAAAAAAATCGCTGGGTTACGCCGGGTTCCCGAACCCAACCCTACCTGCGACCCCTAACCCGATGGTGAACCCGCGTCCCCCGTACCACCAACCCACCCTACCCGCCCCCAACCCGTTCGTGAACCCGCCGTGGTACCCGAGGTGGTACGCACGACCTTAGTGTCCTAATAGGGTACTTAATAGGACTTTAAAGTTTATAGGACCAAAAATGTGTGTCTCATCTAAAGGCGTTGTATTAGGTTAGTAGGATGAATTTGAGCGTCCTAATAAGTTTTATGATAATGATACAAATTCCATAGTCCTATAAAATGAATTAAGTAAGACTAAAAAGTGTTCTAATAAACTACAATATAGGACACTTTATGTTGTCTTAAAATGTTTACATTTAAAAATAAATATCGGCGTCCCAAAAAGTGGTTTTATAGGACGAAATTTGATGTCGCTAAAACATTTATATAGTACCAAAATATGTGTCTTAACAGGTTATATAATTATAAAACAAATTATAGAGTCCTATAAAATGAATTAAATAACACTAAAAAGTGTCCTAATAGACTATAATGAGTAACACTAAAAGTGTCCTAAAAGACTATAATATGGAAAGCTTCATTCAATTATAGAATTTTCCTGTATCTTACATTTAAAAACATATATGAAAGTTTGACAAATTGATTCGATACAACAAAATTCAATGTTGTACGTGTACTTATTGAGTATCAACTACCACAAAGTCGTATCATGACAAAACTAAGTACCAAATACAAAAATTCTTATTGTCCCTTATGAAAGAGAGATATTAATCTTCATCATGCACCACCTACAATTAAAGAACACATAAATGAGCTTAAAGTTATATGATAAAAAATTCTATACTTACTAAAGCTCACACCTTTTAAAAGATTAACATAACAAAGTGAAAGGACATGGCCATGCGATAGTTGCTCCAATAGCATCTTCAATTGTAATAAACAATCCATATGGTTTGACCAAACGTTCCCGTTTTTTCATAGCTACCAGCACATGTATTTCACACGGACCAATCTCCTCCCCACCAACCAATTCATCTGGATCTAAGCTCCTAACCCGCCCTCTTGCCACAATCTCCATCGAATTTATAATATTCTTGAGATGAACAACATCCCCAACCTACAAAAGTCAAATGTAAAGCTCAAATGGAGTATTTAAATGCAAGTGAAAATAGCAAATTCCAGCCATTTTGAGTCATAATTCAATCGCTAAACAAAGATTCCTCTAACATGAATAACTACATTATAAAGAACTGTTGAATTTTATTTGGTTTAAACCATAAAATTGTTTTAAGCACTTTAAAAAACCATAAAATTGTTTTAAACAAGTAATCCAAAGTACACCCCTAGTCCGTCTACGGCCTATTTATATGACCCTAATATTTCGCGGGAAAACGATCTAAAAAGTTATGTGGATTTTACGTGTATATACATAATTCCATACAAGCTAAACCCACTAAAATTAACATAAAATTAAAAAAATGCATTGTGATTGAAAAGGCATAATCATTACAATCCTAAACTCATGTTGCAGATGCGATCTTTAAGTACACTATAAGCAACATAATTGATGGTACCAAATTCTAACAGCTAGAACAATTAACAGACACGTTTAACACTTTATGTTTTTTTTTTTTTTGAAATAGCAAAAACCACAAAAAAATAAACATTCGCAAATTATAGAAGTCTTATTTCTCAGTGCTAACTAATTTATAATTTTGCTGTTTATGACTAAGGGGCTGTTTGGTAGTTGCTGAATGGTTTAGTGCAGAATGGTTGAGAGGTCAGAATGATTGAGAGGCTCTGTATGGTTGAGTGCAGAATGAAATTTGGTTGTTTGGTAACTATTCTGAATGATAGTAAATTACCATTTTAACCTTCAGTAATCAAACCAAACAGCCCAAAACCAAATCGATTTACCAAACCTGGAAACCAAACCAAATCGATTTCAGTAAATCAAACCAAACCTGCAAAATAGATTTGCTGTAAGAAAACCCCAAAACCAAATCCATTTACAATCGATTTACAAAAATCCTGCAAAACCTAACAACCAAACCCCAAAACCAGAGAAGAGAGACGATGGAACCGAGGAGTAGTTCGCCGGCGATGGAACCGCCACAGAGAAGAGAGACAAGCGAGAGACGAGATGGGACCGAGGAGTAGTTCGCCGGAGTCACAGAGAAGAGATGGACGAGCGAGAGAGCGAGATGGACCACAGATGGAGTAGTTCGCCGGAGTCACAGAGAGCGAGATGGACGAGCAGAGAGAGAGACGAGAGAAGAGAGACTGGAAGAGGGCAAAATGGGAAGAAATACACCTCTGAATGGTTGAGCATGGTGTTAGATGCAAAATGGTCAAGAGCTCTTTGTAACCATTAAGAGGTTAATTTTTTTTGCCAAACAGCCATGACCTCTGAGCGATTCAGAGGTAGGCTCTTAATGGTTACATTAAGAGCCAAACAAACAGCCCCTAAAATTAGTTTTACCTAAATTACTACTTAATGACATATAAAGCAATATTACTGAGTACTTTGATGGGCCAATTACCTTGTAATCCAACTTTTCTCAAAGATGAGAGTGAGTTTTGCCGTATATTAATATACTTACAAAAAAAAGTTAAATTGCACCCACAATAACACTTTTCCAATAAAGCCACTGAAAGAAGTTGCAAAAAAGTTATATTAATGTGGTTTTGAAAAAAGTTAGAAAAACAATTTCAGAATGATTCTTAACAGAAGGTACTCCCTTTGCCCCTGAAAGAATATGTAACATTGTACTCCTACATGTAAATGATAAAATCCAAGCCTATTAATCAAATAAAAATCTTGTTTACCAAAAATCTAATTTGCAGAATAACAATAAGCAAAAATTTAGTTTCATGTTTGCAAAACAGCGACCTCGTAATCTCCAAGAGATGTCTCAAAGTGAAAACGACCACAATTTACAGTGATCTATTAAGTAATTCTACCCAAAACTGCTCATTCAACACTAAACTTTGGACAACATTTTTCATTTGTGAGTAAGAATGTTTGGAGAATTAGGAACTGTTGTGATCTTAATGTGTGCAAACTGTTTAACAAATTTACTGGACTGATTTGTATGTGTATGTGTGCTTTTCACTAGAGCAACCAAACAAATTTACTGGACTGATTTCTATTGCCAGCTAAAGGGGCTGTTTTATGGGTAAAGTTCAACAGCTAAAGGGGGCTGTTTTGTGGCTAACAATCAGCAGCTAAAGGGACTGTTTTGTGGGTAAAAAAATCAGGAGCAATAGGCTGTTTATATGCGAGACTGTTTTGGGCTATGTTTAGAGGTTGTTTAGATCTGTCCTAGGGGTTGTTAGAGATGTTTAGACATCTTATATTACTTTCAGCTGTCATACAAATTAATGGGACATGAACCATTGGAGCTTTAAAGGATGCGGGTTTATCAGAGCACCCATCTTACATTTCTCCTAATATGGAGACTATTTCATGACTAAACTAGTTATGTTTTTATTTTCAAGTTGTACTAGTCATTCTACCCGCACGATGTAGCGGGATGTTAAAAATTTTTATAAATAAAGAATATTAAGTCTATGCTCATTATAAACTTCATAATTAAAGTTGCAATTGCATTACAAAAACAATAGAACCCCAAAGTTAAATGGCATTAAAAACCTAAAGGAACCCCAAAGAATAACCAAGGTTTAATGTTATTTCAAACAAAACATAGCCAATTGAATTACCATGATCACTTATCTTACCAAGTGAACATTTCGTAAACGGTTACAAGTTGGCACTACAGAGCAAGGGAATAACAATATCAAATGAATCTTCAACAAGGCAGTGTATAATTTATAAATCAATTTATCTTTCTCACAAAGTACTCACCTTCTTGAACCCTGCTATTAAGCTAACAAGAACCCAGCCTTGTTCGTCCATGTTCTGTCGCAAGTATGTATCTTTAACCAAATTTTCATTACTGCGATAAATGTCAAAAGGAATGAATGTTAACTCTTCGAAACAGCCACCAGAAGAACTTTTCTGACAATAAGAAGTTTTAAATTTGAGACAACAAAGAACCTGAAATAGTAATCAATTTGATTCACTATCTTAGTATGCAAAAGTGGATCTGGAACGGGAAAGTACATTGGAGCCGGTAATGCTGGGGGTGGTGGACCTTGAACATAAATCATAGCAGATGCCATATCTGTCAGCACATATAAACATCATGAAAATGATAAAATAGTTCGCTGCAGAATGATAAAATGGTTTGCTGCAGTTTGTTTGGTGACCAATAGGCCCTCTGTAAACTAAAACACATATATAGCAGTATGAAATTGAAATTTGATATACATATAACCTTATGAAACATGTTAGATGTAGGTTTATTATAATTTGACCTAAACTTAATTTGTAGTTGCATTATTACTTGAAATCCCCAATTTACATATATCTTAGCACCAGAGTAATAAGTTTATCATTATCGATATTCCGTACGATAATAAGCGCTTGCCCGGTAAGAGAAAATGCAATGATCGACAGTTTTACCTGGTAGGAGAAATGCAATGATCGATAGTTTACTTGGTAAGCACTTATATACCGGGTTATAAACGCTCACCATCAATCCACTTCGTGGTGACTCTTGTCGGGAAGCGTTTATCTTGTAAACGTTTGTTAAACGACCCTGAAATAGACCATCCACTTCATTAAAAGTTAATATCAAAACAGCCAAGGTTCTAACCCGTATTTTCATTAGAAACACAAATACCAGAAACAAAGCGCCAACGGATGTATGCTGCATATATGATATACTAACTATAAAATATACCGAAAACATATGACTTCAGCAAAGTGTGTTGAAAACTAAAAGAAAGAAATGGAGTTTTATCAAGGTATATTATTAACAATCCAATATCAGATGAGCTTCAATTTTGTACGCAACATTTCTACATATACTGGTAGTGTTCATGACTGAAGTCGTCTCCTGATGGTGGTTGTATACAATCCATTCAATTTTAAAACATAAACACCCCTTTGCCAACCCTTTATGTTGGCATTACTGAAAGGTAAATGAAGATTAAAGCTCAACATAGCCAGGAATTATAGCAACTTTGAGGGGCTTACCACGTTTTTTACAACTTTTATTAGATGGAATATCACGTTTCTCACAAAACCAATGAAGCCCATATTTCACAACTTTTGTATTTTTCTAACCAATCCATGTATTATGTACCTAAAAAGTTTCACAACTTTTATAAAGATGGAAAAACGAAACAATAATGAATACTTGATAAGCAAAAATGAAAATAGAACTTACCAATTTGAACCTTCATACAATCCAACATCTGTTACCGACTTTGAACCTTCATACAATCCTTAAAACACAAAATTATTATGCAAAAAATATATTTGCTCCTGTGCTTTTCTAATGCAAAAAATGGAACCCTTGCTCCTGTCTCCCCCACTCCAACCTTACTCAACATATACCTTTTTAACCAACCCCTGAAATCACAAAGATTGAACTTGAGTTTAAAGATTTGACCTTGTTGGTGGGAATTGTTGAAAATGAAGATGTTTCACACCCAAGGATGTTTTTCTGGTTGAAGTGTAAATTTTGCAAGAAAAATGGCTGAGGCTGCTACCATTGATGGCAAGAACCTGAAACAACTGTAATCTAGCAAGCTTAGCTCCACAAGGAACCAACTCAAAAACTCAAATGATGGACATGGCAACTGCATTCAACAAATTTAAATATGTCAGTAAAAACCAAATTGCATTCGTTGGTGAGGGTTTTCAGGAACAACTAAACATGTAGCTCATTGAAGATTTTTCACAAGAAATTAGAAAACTTTTCAAAATAATAACTAAAACCTCATACATATCTTACAAGGACCAAATTTAAAACCAACATCAATAATCTCTTCAGTGTAACCCATTGACATTCTAGGTCAAAATACATTTCTTTTTTTGAATGCAAACACACCTAAAGCAAAAAAATCTAGAAACATACCTTAATCATAGAGATAGATGGAGAAAACTCGAGCAGAAAGTCGAACTCAAACCAGGAAAAAAAATCCTGAGATATATGAAGATAATCCATCGACTATTTTGAAGTAAAATAGAGGGATTGAACCTTGTACAGAGCGGAGAGTGAGAGCGATGTTAGAAATCAGAATCGGAGAAAACCACATATAGATGGCGATAATCAATCGACTATTTTGAAGAGAAATTGAGAGATTGAACCTGTACAGAACAGAACACCGAGAGTAAAACATCTTCTCGGGAGCGGGAAGAACCTGGTATTGAACATCTTTTCTAGAAACATACCTTAATCATAGAGATAGATGGAGAAAACTCGAGCAGAAAGTCGAACTCAAACCAGGAAAAAAATCCCGAGATATATGGCGATAATCCATCGACTATTTTGAGATGGGGGAAGTAGGAGCAGAAGAATCGCCGGCTATTATGAAACCCATTTGAATTTTGAAACAAAATAGAAGAGGGGGAGGGAAGAACTGTCGAACCAGAGAGAGGGAAAGCGTGGGGAGGAAAGATAGGTCGAACCAGAGAGAGGGAGGATAGAAAATGAGAATCGTGGAGAAGGAGAACCGTTCTTGAATAGCTGAACCTTGGAAGATGAAAACCTGATTTTAGAAAAACCAACCGCTGTTTAGAAAAACTGAAGGCTGAAAAACGGTTTTGCTTATTCTTTTAATAAGATAGTAGTAGATGAGTTGTATCATTAATATTTGTGGTGTATTTTTTTATCTAAAAGGGAAGAACTGCATCAGTTCTTATACACATTAAAATTACACTATGTTATTACATTAATAAATTATTTACATACTCTGTTATTATAAATCAACAAAAGATCACATACATCTAAACATCGATGTGATTCAATCACTTCAAAATTACCATGACTCGAGTTGCGTTTACACAGCTAGCGTTATCGGTCATTACCATGCGATTCACGCAAATAGAAGTCACAAAAAAGCATTACACAAAAGGAATTTCATATTCTGAACTGTAGAAAGGAAATCAAATCAGGCAGGCGAAGAAAAAAGGTAAAAAAAGTGGTAGAAAAGTCAAAATTGGAACCTGTGGAACGAAGATTAGACCTAATTTAGCTAAAATCCAGATTATTCCTTCAATCTGAAAAGTAATCACGAGCTTATTGCTGATTACAATGAGCAAATACTTGTTTCTATCGAAATTAAAGCAGTGCGATCAACATAAACCCTAGAAAAGCATGAAAGAGCTCAGAAACTGACCTTAGAGTGTTCATACGAACGACAAGTTTTTCATACTCATCCAAACAAGGTCTCCGATCCATCTTCATCATTTTCTCTTCACTCGAGCGCGGTAAAAATTTGAAGTCGATCGCTTGAGATAAACAGTAAGGGTGCGTTTGGTACGCAGACAGGACGGGACAGGACAGGACAGAACAGGACAGGACAGCTGTTCAGTGTTTGGTAACACATAAATAGGACTGGACAGGACAGAACATGACCGGTTAAATGACCCATTTACCCCTAGTGATTTGTTTAGTGGTGGTGGTGGTGGCGACGGTGGTGGTGGTGGTGGTGGCAGCGGCAGCGGCGGCGGTGGTGGTGGCGGTGGTGGTGGTGGCGGTGGTGGTGGTGGCGGCGACAACGGTTGTGGTGGTGGTGGTGGCGGTGGTGGTGGTGGTGGTGGTGGTGGCGGTGGCGGTGGCGGTGGCGGTGGCGGTGGCGGTGGTGGTGGCGGTGGTGGCAGCGGCATCGGTGGTGGTGGTGGTGGCGGCGACGGTGGTGGTGGTGGCGGCGGCGGTGGTGGTGGTGGTGGCGGCGACAGCGGTGTTGGCGGCGGTGGTGGCGGTGGTGGTGGTGGCGGCGGCGGCGGCGGCGGCTGCGGCGGCGACGGCGGTGGTGGTGGTGGTGGTGGTGGTGGCGGTGGCGGTGGCGGCGGCGGCGGGGGTGGTGGTGGTGGTGGTGGGAAAGAAAGAAGAAGAAGAAGGGGTATATTTGTCAAAAAATCCTTATTCCACTTAGTTCTAAGGGGTAAGCATAGAACACCCTTGTCCCATGATGGTTCCATTTAGTTCCACTTAGTTCTACATTTGGTCGCACCAAACATGGGACATGTGTGTCCTGTCCTGTCCTGTCCCATGCTGTCCACCCTACCAAACGCACCCTAACAGACGGCTTTGAGGCTGGAGGTTGAGGGTTTTAGGTTTTGGGCTTTCAGCTTTATCCAAAATATAATAAAAAGTTTTTTTAATTGGGCTTAAAATTGTTTCAGTAAGTACTGAATGTTGGACTTGGATTTGAAATTAGGCCTAGTTGAATATAAAAGCATATATATTGTCACTTTAAAGATATAATTAAAATATGTCTTATATAAATATAGTGATAAAAATCTATACATATAATAAATAAGTAACTAGCATGCCACATGTCGTCTTCTGGTGAGCCGACTTCAGTATTTTCTCGCTTAAACATGTATCTGGACGCAGTTCACATTATAAGTTCAATTAGCACACTCACATTCACTCCTCCTTAAATCTCTCATTAATTCAATTTTTTTAATTTATACGTTACATTTACTACCCTTATAATTAAGTATGTAGTTTACTTTTAATCCCTTACTTTTTTATTTTTCATTTTAGACTCTTATCATATTAAATAATGTATATGAACTAAAATGCATTAAAAAATATTTCTATTTTTTACAAATTATACCATTGTAATCGCTTCGTCAATACCTTCGAAATGAGCTCTATATTGAATATTTTTGGATTTAATTATATTATTAAATATCATAAATATATACCAATTAATGTGTCGTGATTAGTATGGGATTTGTTGAAATTAGTATGAGATTTGATACAAATAATCACTAAATTGTCGTGATTTCTTTTTGCAATTTTATATCAATTTTTACTTCAAAGTCGAATTCCTTCGACGAATTACAATTCTATCAAATTCTATTCTGTCAACGAAACATCCTTAGAATTGTCATAAGAGATTTAATTACTTGGAAAAAAAAAATATCACTTATCAACTGACTTTTGGATTATGAGTTCGAACCTTTTTCAAAAATATAAATATGCAAATAATTTAGTATAGTATATTTAATTATTTATACTTTCTTAATCATGATTATATTATTTCTTCTAATTTTAATTGAACTACATAATATCAGTTATCAACGGATGGTTAGTTAATGATATTTTCAAAGTCAAATTGTTAATCTTCCCGTCAATTCCCTTTAAATTAATCTTTCATAATAGTTGATAAGTTTTCTAGCATGATTTAATTTTTTTAAATTACCCCGTGTAATACACGGTTCGAACCTAGTATATACATAAAGATAATAACACTTAAAATATATAAAATTATTTTCATATTTTTAACTCTAATAGGACACTTAAAAGTTGTCCTATTTATCTTTAAAATAATATGACACTTGAAAGTGTCCTATTAGACTCTAAATTTATTAGACTCTAAATTTATAAGACATTGAAAAGTGTCGTATTAGACCTACATGATAGGACACTAGGTTATGTTAATAAGACATCAAAATTAAGAGTCGCGTTAGATTAAATCAAATAGGACACATAGACAAATGTGTCGTATTAGCTCTTTTAAAGGACGGTTCTTGAAAAGCGTCCCAAAAAAGTGTCGTATAAAGTCCCTTTTGTTGTAGTGATATTCATCCGGTAAGCTAATGTGACTTGATAAGCACTTAGTAAAGTTGGAAATCAATGGTATGCCCCTATCATGTACAATGTACTACGTATCTAAGCTTAAAAATAATATGTTAAGTGTATAGTAGATACATGAAGAAGGTATTGCCATTTTGATCAGAGAAAATGTATGCATATTTTTATCCTCAAGTGAATTGATTAATTAATTATCGATTCCAAAACGAACACAAACATAATGTTTGATTTGTTTGTCGTTGTAGTGACAACAATGTCAATTTGCTTTAATACTAACATTAAGGACGTAACTCACCTTTGGTATTGCAAATACGGTCACTTTACCACATACGATTGAGAACTCTATCCATGAATGGTGCAAAGTTTACCTGAGCTCAACCCCGTCCCCCGCAAACAGTGTCGTAATTGCTTACAGGCACGCAAACAAAAAAGGGTGCAACTCGAAGAAATGTGAGTAGAGAGTTGCTTATCAACTTCAATTGAATCATCCTAAACTATGTGGCCTCATCACGTAAAATAACACAATAATAAGTACATTGTTTTGTTCATCAATGATTATTCAGACAACACGCAATAAACGTGTTAAATCCTTGTGGTTTGTTAAAGTTTACGATTTTCGTTCCTATAGTTTAGAAATTACAAGATTCCTCCCTATGGTTTGTAATTCATTGCTATTTTTATTCTTTATAGAGTAAACTACAAATTTGGTCCTTGTGGTTTGTTGTTTATAACACTTTTGGTCCCCATGATTTCGAAAATATAGTTTCACAATTGTGGTATTCAAAAACGACAAGATTTGGTTTTTGCCTCTAACAATCATTAGAAGAACCTGTTGAGTCAAACGTAATTTAGGGGTCGTTTACAAAACGCTTACCCGGGTAAGTGCTTACCAAGTCACATTAGCTTACCGGATGAATATGGCAAGGACTAAAAATCTTACCCGGTAAGAGCGGAAGCAAGAACCGAGAGTCGAAAGCAAGGACCGAGAGTCTTACCCGGTAAGTGAGTGCGACGGCTCTTACCACGGTTAGCGCTTATCGGCTAAATTGTTGCATACGATACCATTTTGGTGAACTAAAATCTTACCCGAGAAATAAGTGATAGTATTGAATTATACCGGTAAGTACTTACGCTGTGTTCTCGAGTTTTTTTTACGAAAGAAAGGAAGGGAAACGGAAAGAAAGTATGAGAGAAAGTAAAAATGTTGTGTTCTCAAGTTTTTTTGAGGGAAAGGAAATGAAAGGGAAGGAAAATATTGTTGATTTTCCTCCCAAAACATTCCGTCCAAAAGTGGGAGGAAAGCGAAGGAAAGGAAAGAAAGCAATTTAAAAAGAATTAAAAATATTTTTAAAATTACACATATACCCATTAGTTACATTCAATTATGAAATAAATAAGGGTATATTGGTAAAAGTGACATATTTTCTTTTCTTTCTCTCCTACTAAAGAACATGAAAATTTATTTTCTTTCCTTCCCTTCCATTCTTTTCTTTCAATCTCAAGAACACAAAAGCAAATATTTCTTTCTTTTCCTTCCCTTTCTTTTCTTTTCTCTTCATTTCTTTTATTTTCTTTCCTTCTAAAACTCGAGAACACAACGTTACCCGGGTAAGTGATTAGGTAAACGGCCCCTTAGTCTTTTTCTATTTTAATTCATTTTCTTATATATATATATATATATAAAAATAGTTAGTTTCATGGATCCCAAGGCCTAGAACAACATCATCCTCAACAATCACACCAAATTTCAAGTTTCTTGAGCCTCCCACAACCCACCACCAACATGGTCGATAACAACAACGACAAGTCATCTATAGAGATCAAGGATTTTCATAGTGTAATCACCGACAAAGAAGACGCCACAAGAACGAAAAAGCAACAACAACAGTTAGCAATCAAACGAAGTTCCAACAAAGACGGACACACCAGAGTTGAAGGTCGTGGTCGTCGGATAAGAATGAGTGCACTTTGTGCAGCTAGAACTTTTGAGCTCACCAAAGAATTAGGTCAAAAATGTGATGAGGAAACGATTCAGTGGTTGTTACAGGAGTCGGAGCCCTCCATCATAGTCGCCACCGGAAATGGAACGATTCGTGCTTCAACGATGGGAGCAGCCGATGCTGCGGCTTCGCATGGTGTTTCAATCT
The DNA here is from genome assembly GCA_033807775.1 of Saussurea involucrata. Classification (NCBI taxonomy): domain Eukaryota; kingdom Viridiplantae; phylum Streptophyta; class Magnoliopsida; order Asterales; family Asteraceae; genus Saussurea; species Saussurea involucrata. The sequence continues at coordinate 8,003,885 of CM066323.1, forward strand.
CAGCAAGATTGCAACAGAAAATGGACGATAGTAGAATCAATTAACCATTATTTGGCGGGAATTTGTGGGTAGGTAGACCCACAAACCACATGGCTACACCTGCATGTGTATGGCCTGCCATACCCACAACCAGAATTAGGTTTTAATCGTCATCACCGTCCTCTGGTCCATCTGCTAACAAAATCACTGTCATCCCTCCCATCTCCAGCGATCCCTCATATCCCGTTGATGCACCCATCGGTTAACCCCTCTTTATTCTCCATATTCGTTTTGCTTTGAGAGGTAATTAAACCCTTATACCAAGTTCTATCATGTGACAACCACATCCAGAACTTCTCACCGCCCATAAACCCTTCTACCTATCTAGGTTAATAGGTTATGTTACGTTCACAGAGTATGGGTTGCTTTTTCGTCGAGGTTCTGGGTCACCATCGTCGAAATAGAATCTTGGGTTTTGGTAGTTTCTAAAACAATTTTGTCTTTTTATTTACTTTTGACTTTTTACTATGGGGTTTGGTTCTGGTTACGAATAAAAGCTTGATTTGGATTTGATTTTGGTGTTTGCATTTGGGTTTTGTTTGATGTTGGTGTTTGGCCGGAAAAGATGGTCGCAGAATCGCCAGAACGAGTTACCGGTGAGGTTCAAAGTGTTACCCGAATAGGTCTTGTGTCATTATTTCAGTGGATATATCTAAAAGATGTTTATGTTTTAAAGGAAAATATAATAAAAATCTATAAAGACGGAGATACCCCTTACTTAACGGTTTCTTCTAACGGCGGTTGGAGACAGAGGCCAAGTCTGATCGTTTTTGCATACCACAAGGAAAATTGTAACTTTAAAACTGCAGGGATCAAAAGTGTTACAAACAACAAACCACCGAGCCCGTATTAGTAGTTTACTCTTCTTTATTATTACAATTTAGAGTAAACTACAATTTTGGTCCCTGTTATTTACATAAATCTCCGAAAGTGATCCCTAAACTTCAATAACTATAGTTATTTTCTCTATTATTTGCATTTTGTTTTGAAAATCGTCCCTCAACTTAAATTTGTTAAATTTTGAGTAAACTACAATTTTGGAAAGTGGTCCATAAGCTTCAATAACTACAGTGAGCGTCCCTACTGTTTACATTTTGCTTTGAAAATCGTCCCTGATCACGAACTCCGTTAGAGCCAGGGGAATTTTCGTCCAACCATTTTTTCTTTATTTTTGAAAATTTTCTTTGTTTTTCTTATTTTTATAAAAAGCATATTACATTAGGCCATCCGCAGCGCATTAATAAAAGCCCTCTCAAGTCCTCAACGCCACATCAGCTAAGCCCTCAAGCCCTAAACACCCCCAGCGCATAACTAAAAGCCCTCAAGCCCTCAATGCCACATCATTTTTTTAATTCTTTTATTTATACATTTAATTATTTAACAAACCGGGACGTGTAAATTGGTAAGGAAATTGTTGGTGAAATTGTTGGGGAAATTGTTGCGGATATTGAGGCGGATTTTGTTGCGACCATTGTGGCGGAATTTGTTGCGACCATTGCGGACGATAACCTTGTTGTGTAAACGCTTGGAAACCAAGCTCCGGGTCTTCTTGCGGTTGTGGTGTATCCTACGACGGGATGTAGGTGTTTTGTTTGGATTCATGATGAAATTTGAGAGAGTTTGTTGGTGTGAAAAAAAAAGAGGTTGAGGGTTAATATATATAGTGGGATTAAATTGAATTTTTTTTTTTATAAAACTAGCCGTTTGGGAGAATTTATTTTGAAGATTTAAAAAAAAAAGGAAATAGCCGTTGGAGTGCTCGGGTTCATCGGGTTTTCAAACCCGCACCCCGAGCCCGAGCACCAAGCCCGCGTACCCCGCACCGCTGCCCGCAGGAGCCTGCAGGCGAGCCCGAGCCCGAGCCCGAGCCCGAGGCGGTGCGGATGGCCTTAGGGACCTACATGATATATATATACACACTGACACACAGGGTTAACGATGTGTCCCTCTCTAAAAAAAACATGTGGTTCACGATGGTTCCTCTCCCTCAAAAACCTGTGGCTCACAATAGTCTTTAATCTACAAGGATGATGGCGGTTTATGATGGTCCATCTCCCTCAAAAACCTGCAACACCATCCCCTTCCCCTCCAAAACCCTCGACACCACCTCTCATGCTTGTATGATTTGGTGTCTGAGTTTGAGATGTTCCCTGTGGGTTGTTTCTGATAGAACCACCAAACCGCAAATAACGGTGAGATTGTGCCTGATAAGGTGGGTTGTAATGGTGGTCAGTGGAGGTATTGTTTCGGTGATCAGGTGGTGCAGCGGTGCTCGGTGGGAAAGGAAAGGGAGGGGTTGATGGTATGTGGCAGATGATGCAGATGGTGGTGGTTCGGTGAAGGTGGTCAAGGGGGGCCTGACTTGCTCTCGTCACCATCTCCGGCAACCTGACCTTTTTTTGTCATCATCTCCGGCGACCTAACCTGCTCTGATCACCATCTCTGAAATCAAATACAAACCCAAATCTGAATTGTTCGGTGGTGCTTTGAATCAATCGGTTGTGCCCCCAAAAAAATCAACAGTCTTTCGTCTTCAACAGCCCTTCACGGGTGATTCATGGGGAAGGGATGATGGAGTGGTATGGTTTTGTGGAATTTCATGGAGGAGAGCGACGATGGAGGTGGTGGTGGTTCTATGGAGTTTCATGTTCACGGGGGAGGAACTGTGTGTATATATATATATACACATATATATGTTGGTTCCGGACCACAACGACTCACACATAAAGTGTTGTAGAAGGTGGAGCTGAATACAAATACACTAAATTTGCTATTTTTAGTTTTAGTTTTTTTTAAACATAAAATTATAGATATATTGAGAAAACTAGGAGGCAAGACATTTATCATATAAACTATCTGAATGTGACAAATTTACACACTGAAAAAAGAGAAGAAGAAAGTTCACTTCAGAGAGACCGTTTCTTATTTTGTGACGAAACTATTTTTAAAGCACAAGCTGAAACAGGTGAAATCAAATGGCATTACTTAAATGCTACTGTGGGTACATGCGAAGATATGATGAAAAAGGGTTATATTTGCCAAAGAATTGGGAGTTCCTATTGTAATGCATGACTACCTAACAGGGGCATTCATCTGATAGGGCTTGTTTGTTTTTCAAAAAAATTGTCTTAATACCTCTTAAATCTGGTTCGCTTAGACCTCACCTGTTTAAGAGTGTTTGTTTTTTTTTTCTAAAAAAGAGCTTAAATCCTCTTACCTCACCTAGTAAGGGGCTGTTTTTTGTAATCTCTTAATACCTCTGAAGTCTGAATCGGCCAGACGTTTTTACGTTCAGACCGTTTGTTTTTTTTAGACTTCAGGGGCTCTTAAGTCTGAAATAAGTCTGAAATACGTCTGAAATTAGAAAAGGTAACCTAATGTCTTATAACCTCTTAAAGCACCACCTCTTATTAATCAGAAGTGAATTAAGACTTAAGACTCTTAAAAAACAAACGCCACCTAAGATAACTCTCAGAAGTTGACGCCGCTTTTACTTTGAAGCCATCACAGATAAGTTTTTTCGAAACGGGTGATTTGCAAACCAACTCAATGAAAGATCCACCAGATCAATTATTTCTAAGCCGCAATTCATGAGAGGGTATTTGATTAAAAGTGATCAACGATTCAGATTCATTTTCACACTTCTCACGTTAACATCAATTTATCACACGATCATTTTTCTATACGTGAAAATATTACTATTATACTATATATAAACATCATAAATATTAGGGAATTTAATTAAAATACTCATTTGTTGACTTTGACTACCCAAAATACCCATTTTTTCAACTTTTGCCAAAATACCCAAAAATACCATGATATGTCCCGCGATCGCGGGATAGGGTGTTTTTTGAAAATGTTGATCCCGCGATCGCGAGATAGGGATGAGTCTCGCGGCTACACCCCAACTTTGTGAATTTCATTTGATATTTACACTTTCAACCCCTATACTTATTCGTGCAAAAAGGACCAAATTGTAACTTTTTTTGGCTGGTCGCGGGGCTATCGCGGGATGCTATAGCGGGGAGGGGCCAAAAGTTTCACCGCGGGCATAGTTGGGGGGCTCCGTGGGACGTTTTGGCAGAAACCGCGGGACACGTGGGCCTCATCCCACGATCGCAGGACATATCGCGGGGTTTTTGGGTATTTTTGCAAAAGTTGAAAAAAATAGGTATTTTGGGTACTCAAAGTCAATAAATGGGTATTTTAAATAAATTCCCTAAATATTACCATATGTAAATATTATATATTTAGTATTTATCAGTTAAATGTTTTTTTAAGTTAAATATTTAAGTCTAACTAAAATAGAACCAAATAATGGTAAAATGAATATCGTGTCGTTCATTTAATTAATGTTTACAAATTATTAAATGAAAACAAACTGAAAATGTTTTTTTAGTTTATAAGTAATTATTTGTTTTGAATTTTAAAATTTGAATTAATGTTAGAAATCAGGGTGGGTAAATAGGGTAAAACATTGATCAAATAACTAGATCATTTGAGAACCATGTGAGTTCATTTTTTAAATTGATATTTCGACCATATGAATGGGTTTTACGAAACTTAATATGGGATAAGACCAATAACACTTTTGTATTTAGGTACAAAAACAAAAACAAGATTACAGGAGAGTATTTGAAAGGTTCAAATGTTTTGTAAGTCCCAAATAATGCAAGTATATTATCTTCATTCGAAAAAGGAGGAAAAATAACTGAAATGGCGATCATGGGAAGTTATTAACAATTCCTGTAGATCCGAGATTACATTACAATTTAAGAACAAATTAGAGAGATTAGAGCACAAAAGTCTTACTCATATTAGATATGTCTTTGAAGTACAATAAGAACTCTCTCTCTCTAAGCCCAATCTCTCTTACTCTACATTTTTGTATTCACACCTACAAATGAACTCAAAGTACACATTATATACATAGGCCCATATAACATGAAAACCCCAATAATATGGGCTTTACAAAACTTTCTAAACTATAGGATATTTTGGTCCTAACAGTCCTAGAATGTTACAACTGTATTTGGATAAGATCATTGGTTGATTATACATGCATCAGAGTTCTGTACGTGCAAGTCCAGAGCTCTTGTTACACGATACCAAAGGGATCTAGTCATACATGATCAAAGATGTAACCTAGACATCTCGAGTACAGCCAGCCGACTAGAGATAGCCAACCAGAACCTCTGGTCATTCGTGACTAGAGGATTTACTTATATACCTTATACATGAGACCAAAGATAATCTGACTAGAGCCTCTGGTCTGACTAACCAGAGCCTCTGGTCCAAGTTTCCTAGAACTAAGTCTGAAAAACGCTTCTCGATCTAAACTCAAAACTGATTAGAATTGAAGTTTTTCTTCATTTTGATCACGTTTTTCCATTGCATTCAACGAAAAGGGGGAGGGGCAGTGGTGTTCTGCCATGTTCGTCCCTCGTTTTGTATTTATTATATATATATATAGGCCTAATCAAATGAGAACTAATTAGTTTGTGATAACCGTGAGATCCAATGTGAGCCAATCATTTAATTTTGTTAATTTTATATAATAATTAAATATAAAAGTTATATTAGTAATTTAAGTATTTGACAATTCAAATTTTTTATGTTGACCATTTCTTTTCAAGTCTCACTCGTCTCTTAAATCCACCACCTCCTCATCTCATATGCAAAGCATGTTATATCAACTTAGTTCCATCAAGCTTTGATTTTCATTATTGGATTGCAAAGTATTTATATTAACTGAGTGGGTATCACTGTGGTATCATTATGGGTATCACAGTGGTATTATGGTAGGCGTCACAGTGGGTCTTGTATGTATTTTGGGTATCACATTGTATTTTGTGTTACAATGGGGTCTTGTATGTATGACATTGTATTTTGTATCGTAGTGGGTATCATAGTGTATTTTGTATATGGGTATCATAACGGATTTTGTATCACAGTGGGTATCATAGTGTATTCTATATCATGGTGTGTATCACAATGTATTTTGTATTACAGTGTATTTCGCCGGAATAAGGTTCATCGGAGCCCGAAAAGAGGAGGCTAGAGAGAGGAGAGATGAGATTTTTAAAATACCTAAAATACCCCTAATTAAAATTTTAAATCAAATCTACCAAATTTATTAATTTCCTAATTTATTATTTGATTTGTGGTTGAGATTGGATCTTACAGTTACCACAAACAACTTAGTTTTTCCATGAATGGTCCCCTATTATATATATAATACAAAATAATAATAATATAATATTTTTTTGGTTTTAATAGAAATGAAAAGAAAACGTAAATGACCAAAATGTTCCTTATTTAATTGGATTTAACGACGGTCCGAAAGAGGGACCAAAATTATTATAAAATGACAAATATAAAAGAACAAATCCAATTTGAATGTTAGATACAATATTTATTGGAATTGTCAAACGTACCAAAGTTTATTCTAAATAAAGTAATAAAAAATTGTTAAACTAGATATGATATTATTTAGGGAAATTAATTAAAGTGGACGAAGTTCAAAATTCGGTTACAAAGATACCTCTGTGATATGACCCTTGATCGCGGACCCAGATAAATATATACCATCGATTACGGACAAAAAATGAAAAATCGCGGACCAACATAATTAAATAGACACGTTGGTGTGTGTTGTCCGCGAATTACATGATTGTCCGCAAAGCGAAGGAGATTTGAAGAAGATGAGATTCAAGATAAATTAAATTACATAAATTTGTGGGTTTTGTGCATCGCGGAAGTGGGGTGGGTTACCCAAATTTATAGATTTGACTATTAAATTACAAAACCCACATTTTACTTGCATAATGTGGGTTACCCAAGTAAAACATAATATTTACAAAACCCACATTTTACTTGCATCGCGGAAGTGGGGTGGATTATTTAATTTAATAGTCAAATTGTTTTACTTGGATTATTTGTGGGTTTTGTGCACCGCGGAAGTGGGGTGGGTTACCCAAATTTTTAGAGATATGGAGTCATTCATTTTTAACATAATGGAGTGCATCGCGGACAAAATGAAGTGCATCACGGATCTATCTCATTTTTTAACTGGGTTCGTGATCGAGGGTTAAATCGTGAGAAAATTAGATAGTTTTGTAAAGTGGGAGAGAGAAAGAGTACTTTTGTAATCGAATTTTGAACTTCGTCTATTTTAATTAATTTCCCTATTATTTATCTACAAGTGATTAATTGGTTCATAAATAATCAGATAATTAAAATAAAATTTAATTTATCGAAGACAACAAAACCTGATATATCATCAATTTCAAGTCTTGATAATAATATAAATAATTTGTCAAACGTCCCTTATTTTACTCGCAATCTCCTTTTCTTCTAAGGCCATCCGTACCCGGCTCGGGATGAGCTCGGGATGGGATGCGGGATGGGCGGGGTCGATGCGGGATGGGCTACGGCCCGGGCGGGGTTGGCGGGGCGGGATGGTATCCGGGGATGGGATCCCGATCCATCCCGAAGGTTTTTAAAAAAAAAAAAATTTAATTAAATTTTTAAAAAAATATATCCGTTGAACGGCTCTTTCTAAAAAAAAAAATTTCTCAATTTAATCCCACTATATATTTAACCCTCAACCTCTTATTTCTCACACCTCTCAACCTCTTATTTCTCACACCTCTCAACCTCTTATTCTCTCAACCTCTTATTTCTCACACCTCTCAAACTCTCTCAAATTTTCTCAACCTCTATATATTAAACAATATGGATTCGCCACAACCCGGTTCACCATCATCCGTAGACACCGACGAGTTGTTGAATCTACAAAGGGAAATTTTTCGACATGCTGCACAATCGCTGTATGGTAGCGCCGCCTCATCGTCAACAAGAGAGAGGGCCGCAAACATTGAAAGAGGTCGAGTAACTGCAAACGAGCGGCTTATGCGGGACTACTTTGGCGTCAACCCGATTTATACACCGGATATGTTTAGGCGGCGGTTCAGGATGAGCAGACAACTATTCGAACGAATAGTTGAAGATTTAGAAGTAGGGTATCCGTATTTTAGACTTCGGTTTGACGGGTTAGGCAAACAAGGTTTTTCTCCGATACAAAAGTGTACTTCCGCTATTCGGCAATTGGCGTATGGAGTAGCTGCTGACGCACTTGACGAGTACATCCGTATGGGAGAGAAAACGTCACGAGATTGTCTGTACAAATTCTGCACAGGTATTATTGAACTGTATGGTCAAAAATATTTACGCAAGCCTACTTTTATTGATATTCAGAAGTTGTACGCCGCGCATGAAGCTAAACACGGATTTCCCGGCATGCTCGGCAGCATAGACTGTACTCATTGGGCGTGGGCAAATTGTCCGAATGCATGGCGAGGTCAATTCATGAGATGTGATCATGAGCACCCGACAATCATGCTAGAAGCAGTGGCCTCTCAAGATCTATGGATCTGGCACGCATACTTTGGTGTTGCCGGTTCCAACAACGACATCAATGTTCTCAATCAGTCGCCCATCTTCAACGATGTATATGATGGAAAAGCACCCGACTGCCCTTTTGAGATGAATGGAGCCACCTACAAGCATGGATATTATCTAACGGATGGGATATATCCGGAATGGGCTACTTTCGTAAAATCATTTACGTGCCCACAAGACTCTAAACGACAAAAGTTCAAGTCCGCGCAAGAATCCGCACGTAAAGATGTTGAACGAGCTTTTGGCGTGCTTAAACAACGTTGGCATATACTTCATAACCCGGCACGCGGATGGGAACCGACAATATTGGAAAACATTATGTACGCTTGTGTCATATTACACAATATGATACTCGAAGACGAAAACCATGCTATTTGTGGTGACGTGGAAAACGACTTTTTCACGAATGATATCGAAAGCCAAATCAGTGAGACACAACGCGCGGCAAATGTTCGAGAAGTCATAAACCGGGAAACTCATAATAACCTTCGGTCGGATTTGGTCGAACATATTTGGCGTATCCAAGTACCCAACAATGACGACGAGTAGATTTTTAAATTTATTTTGTAATTTTTAATTTTTTAATGAATGATATGAATTTTAATTTTTATTATTTATCTTATTTTTATTTATTAAAAATATATATATAAATATTTTTATTTTGTTAAATAATTAAATGTATAAATAAAAGAATTAAAATAAATGAGGTGGCAAAGGGGTTTGAGGGAATGGGGTACGGATGTTTAGGGATCGTGAGGGATGGAGTGAGGGATGGAAGAAAAGCTGATGTGGCGATGATGTGGAGGGGAATCATTGAAAGATTCCCCCCCATGGGGTACTGATGGCCTAAGGCCATCAGTACCCCATAAACCCTATCTTTCAAAGATTCCCCTCCACCTCAGCGTCACATCAGCTTTTCTCCCATCCCTCACTCCATCCCTCACGATCCCTAAACATCCGTACCCCATTCCCTCAAACCATTTTGCCACCTCATTTATTTTAATTCTTTTATTTATACATTTAATTATTTAACAAAATAAAAATATTTATATATTTTTTAATAAATAAAAATAAGATAAATAATTAAAATTAAAATTCATATCATTCATTAAAAATAAAAATTACAAAATACAAAACACTACCAATTATGAAATTTTTGGAGTTGCTTTTTTCTCGCTAAAGTAGCCCTCAAAGCGTTTCCCGTAAGGTGATCATGCGGTGCTATGAAATACTCGAAGTCTTTCTCAAATCGGTTTGAGCGTTCGATTTCGATTTCGAGATCGAGTTTTTTCATTTTGTATTCCATTGTATCATCAATCTTGTTGTTGAACGTCGTCAACAACTGAGTAACACTTTCGTCCGTATTCGCCCCGAACGTATTACTCGTTGATGATTTTTTTGCCTTGTTTCTCCCGATGGGTCGTTGAATTTGCTCGTCATCGTCATCATCGGAAGGTTGGGTACGTTTTGAACCCCGCGATGAAGTTGTCGTCATCGTTGGAACGGCTCCCCATTTTGGACATTTTTTTAGGACGTCCCAAACTTGTTCGTGAGTGAAAGCAACTTTATGGCGTGCTACATACCGTTCGTGTGCCGTTCGGGATATATCGGCCTCACTCATCCCGCTTGATCTATTATTGAGCAAGTTGTTGTAGATGCCGCCAAACGAATTAACTCTTTTATTGAGGTCGTTGAACTTGCTATTGAGTTGATGGGTTGATCTATAACCTGGTTCACGACCCATGCGAGTAAAGAACACATCCCCGATTCGGCCCCAAAAATTTCCTACATTTATGTAAAATTAAGTATAAGAATAATAATAATAATAATAATAATAATAATAATAATAATAATAATAACAATAAAAATAATTACCACCGCTTTGTGCGTTACCGACCACGGGGTCCTCCGAAACGTCAACCCATGCCGACACTAACGCGAGTTCCTCGGCTCTTGTCCACGTTTGTTTGGCGGCTTTCGTTCGTCTCGGATTTGATGGTTCCGGGTTAGATTGTTGTGTCGGGATAAATTGTGGTGAGTTCGGGGTAGAAGGTTGGGTTTCCGGAACAATGTCGTCGTCGAGATTGATTGCGGGTGAAGGAAGATTGTAGTTGGCCGGAGTAAAACCTTGTTCAATCAAACCGGGACGTGTAAATTGGTAAGGAAATTGTTGCGGAAATTGTTGGTGAAATTGTTGGGGAAATTGTTGCGGATATTGTGGCGGATTTTGTTGCGACCATTGTGGCGGATTTTGTTGCGACCATTGTGGCGGAATTTGTTGCGAAAATTGCGGATGATAACCTTGTTGTGTAAACGCTTGGAAACCAAGCTCTTGATCTTCTTGCGATTGTGGTGTATTTGGTCGGTTACGACGGGATGTAGGTGTTCTGTTTGGATTCATGATGAGAGAGGTGTGAAAAATAAGAGGTTGAGAGAATTTGAGAGAATTTGATAGTGTGAAAAATAAGAGGTTGAGAGGTGTGAGAAATAAGAGGTTGAGAGGTGTGAGAAATAAGAGGTTGAGGGTTAAATATATAGTGGGGTTAAATTGAGATTTTTTTTAAGAAAGAGCCGTTCAACGGTTATTTTTTAAAAAATTTAATTAAATTTTTTTTTTAAAAAACCCTCGGGATGGATCGGGATCCCATCCCCGAAAACCATCCCTTCCCGCATGCCCATCCCGCCCCGTACCCCATCCCGCCCTCACCCCGCTGCCACCTCAGCCCTTCCCGAGCCCTCCCCGCTTGGGGTACGGAAGGCCTAACCGATTTTGTTGTCTTCCTAGAAAGCATTCAACCATGCATCAAATTTCTTTTATTAATGAATATCAATTACCTACTCAATTTTGAACACCTTTTGAATCGTAAACAACCTCTAGTCTGAAAATTCAATAGCTCTGTAATCGATTCGAAGTTTCCTAACGTTCTGTATTTGTATTACAGGTGAGCATTGGAACTGGGTACCCGCCTTTGGAACCGGACCCGCTCTGGAACTGTCGGTTCCAGAACCGGAACCGATGTAATTGGTTCCTGTTCCGGTTCCTAAAATACGGAACCGATTAAGACTGGTTCCGGTTTTGGTTCTCATTTTTTGGAACCGTTACCCGTTGGGTACCCGGTCCCACTATTTTTAATAAAAACTATATATATATTTATTCTATTTAAATATTTAATGATGTGGTATTAGTTTTGTATCTTTATTAGGTGTTTTATTCGTTTTCATCCAAGTGTTTATTTGAGGTGTTGACGACTTGACGTAAAGACATGAATTGTTATGGAAGTCGTTTTATTGATGTCAAGACTCAATACTCGAGAGTTTCTAATTTATTTATGTAATAATTAGTTTTTATCGGATTATTTTTCATCATTTGTTGTTTTTATTACTTTATGTTGGTACTTTATAGTTTGCAATAGACTTAAAATTACAATTTTATTGTATGAATTGTTAAAAAAAATGACATTGGATACCTGGAACCGGTCTTTCCGGTTCCGGTTCCAAAATATAAAAAATCGATGTAAGCGGTTCCGGTTCCTTCATTTTAGGAACCGCCGGTTCCAATTTCATGAATTTTAGTCGGGTACCCGGTTATGCTCCCCCCTAATTTGTATCATATATTCTAAATCAATTTTGTACTTCTACATTCTTTCGCACACAAATGTTGAACCGATGACCAGCAAAGGTTCTCCATATAATGAAAATGCTGATTGATAATGTTATGTTGAAATTATAATTGAGGTTTTCATTTAATTTTTCCTTGGATTCTTTGGTAGTTATAAGATTTGAGTTTGTCGCCCAAAATTTGCTAATAAGCAAAGGGTCTTCTTCATATCTGCAACTATACAAGGACTAGAATTCTGTATCAAGTTTGAATTGCAGATGCATCTACAAATTCAGATATAGAGATTCGCTTCCTTCAACTTTCCTCTTTGCTTAGACCATGTAAATGAGACTCGTTGTCATCATCTAGTGTTTTTCACGACATATACATGTAAACTAAAACGGCTAACTACTTCAACAATAATATATCGTCCAAGCCCAAAACAACAAAATGACACAACAACTTTAAATTCAAATTAAAACCATGATGAAAATTATCAGTAACCTACAACTTTGAACTTATTTAACACTTCAAAATTATTTTTTATTAATATGGGGCCGGGTGTTATAAATTTAAAACTATAAATTATTACAAACAATTAATTTATGGTATACAACCTTACAGTGGCAGACCTAGCTTGAAGCATACGGTGGCACGTGCCACCGTATCGTTCTTCCGGCGAAGGGTAACATTTTTTAGTCGTGTGAGGAGTGCAACCGTATCGTTTTAAATGGTGCAACCGTATAAAAAAATCTTAAAATCAACAAAAAAATCCAAAAAAACTCTTAAAATCAACCAAAAAAACTCGAAAAGTTCTCTTGAAATCGATTTTTTTAAAAGTTCCTCGAAATCGAGAAAAAAATTAAAAAAAATCTCTCAAAGCGGTGGAATTAGGCTAAAACAACATCGAACGATGTGAAAAAAATTTAGGCTCATCAAAGGTGTCACCGTAAGAACAAATTTATGGGTCCGCCTCTGCAACCTTAGGTAGATTATATTTAAGATACCAAGCTACAAAACCTTGTAGTTTTTTAATGAAAAATGTTATTGAAAGGATAATTCTATCCCTACCCTGCCACATTCGTATACCCCCTCCCTCACACACTTATTTTTTTATTTTTTTTATTTAAAACTTACATTTTATCCCCTTATACTTACTTAATTAATTTACTTTATACCTTTTAGTTTTTTATTTTTCATTTTACACTTTTATTATATTAACACATATAATCGTATATTAACTAAAATACGTTAAAAAAAGACTTTTTAATTTAAACAAACTACGTCATTATAATCGTCTCGTCGATACCTTCGAAATGAGCCTAATATTGAATTTTTTTGATTTAGTTATATTATTATGCGTCATACGTTTACGTTATTTTTTTATATTGTTATTCGTCGATACCTTCTTATCTTTTTTTATTTAATTATATTATTTTGAAATGAGCTCAATATTAACTAAAATACGTTAAAAAAATACTTTTTATTCCAACAAATTCCAACTTTGATTACTCATTTAAATCAATATATTCACGAGTACGAGTACGCTCTATATATTCTTTATACATATCTAATCTACGTCTGTATGGGTCGATCCATGTACTTGCATCTAGAAATCGACAACGTGTCCAATGCTGTGTGAGTGTGGGCATTGGGTATTCTCCGGTTAATACCACTTTTATGTAATGATTACCATTAACATGCACTATTGCAATTGACACATGTTGGGATGGTGACGGCGGTTGTGTCCTGAATGGTAAGTATGTCACACTGCCTGCCATATTGAGAACATGTAGTATGACATTGAACCTTGAAGCAGCTAGAATTCCCATTTCAGGCATAGCGATCCAATACATAGGTGGTCTAAAGACGCCCTTCTCGAAAAAATTCAACGCATCATAAATTCTTTGACACTCGTCTCTGCCAATCACAAAAGAGTAATATTCTTGATACTCAGTTAGTTCATCAATTAACTCTCTGCGGATGTTGTCCCATTGGTCTTCATGACCACCCAGACAAGTAGATATGGCTCGAAATCCACAATTTCCATCGCCCAATACATCTTGTATTTGTGTGATGTATGGATGAAATAAACTCGGGATTTGATCAAGATATGGATGGGGGGGGGGGGTTGTCATGGGAAGTAGGAGCTATGCCTCGCTGATTCTTGATGAGCAAAACCTTGAGAGTTGGTAAATGTCGGCGTGTTAGAACAACTGCGTCTACGAGGGTCTTCAGGAATCTTTTTCTGTAGAGCTTGATTCTTTTGAGAAGGACGTCCACGAGTGGTTCTATGAGCCGAGGGTTCATAAAACAACGGTTTTGATGGCATTATTATATTTTTTAACCTTTTTAGCAAGGTTTTTTGTATATATAACAATTGTACACAATATTCAAATATTATTTTGTATATATAACAATTTTATTTTCATGAACATTTACGAATTAATTTTCTTTTATATCCCTTAATTATTCATTTTGAAGAATTACGTATCGAGATTTTTTTTAATTTGTACATTTTACGCTCTTATATATTTATCTATTATATACCTTTAAAATTATTCCATTTACGGTTACACTTTATACCATTATAATTAGTTATTTAATTTACTTTATATCTCTTCTCTTTTCATTTTACATCTTTATCATATCAACATACATAAACTAAAGTACATTTACTTTAATGGTCGGTTTCGGGTTAATGTCGGTCGGATTCAGGTTATTCATTTTTCGGGTTTCGGACGGGTCGGGTGTCCAAAGATAAAATGAAACAAAATAAACAAAAAATTTAAAATTTATGTTTATCGAACGAATATTGTTTCAATTTTTTGACCAATTAACCATATTGACCTTCAAATCAATAACATATCGAAGAGACGATTATAATGATGTAATTTGTTAAAATTAAAACGTATTTTTACATATTTATTAACGAACACGAACAAACGTATTAATGAACGAACATAAACGAACACGAACAAAAAAAAATTCTTAACAAACGAACATGAACACAAAAAATCTCGTTCGTTTGTTCGGTTAACATGAACCAACCCGGCCAACCCAACCCAACCGAGGCAAAAAACTCAATCCGAGCCAACCCGATGTATAATCGATACTATTTTCACCAACCCGCATATATTGGGTTGATAACGGGTTAACCCCAAGCCAAACCGACCCAACCCGCCAACCCGTGATGTCACATTTATAAACAAAAAGACTTTTTAATTTAAACAAATTACGTCATTATAATCGTCTCGTCGATACCTTCGAAACGAGCCTAATAAAATAATATAACAATTTTATTTTCATGCTAAAAAATATTAAGATTTCGTTATAAATATTTATGTAATATATATGATATATAATAAAATAATTAAATCAAAAAATATTCAATCCTGGGCTTATTTCGAACGTATCGAAGAGACGATTATAATGGTGTAATTTGTTAAAATTAAAACGTATTTTTTAACGTATTTTAGCTAATATACGATTTTATGTGTTAATATAATAAAAGTAAAATAAAAATTATAAAAATAAAAGGTATAAAGTAAATTTATTTAATTAGTATAGGGGGTAAAATGTAAATATTAAAAATGAATTATGTTTGTGAGAGGGATGGATGGGGGACAAAATTGGCAAGGGGGTAGGAATGTGCAATGGGGTAGGAATAGTATCACCCTATTGAAAATGAAGTTTAATTGTTTGAAAAAGAAAATTAGGGCATCCACAATAGTAAATTCATTCCAAAGACTTGATCAAAAAAAATTATATTAAAAAAATAGTGGGTCCCACCAAAGACTTGAAAGACTTGAAGTTGCCTCTCACAACAATTCTTCAAACCACTTGAGGTTTCTCAACCCTTTGATAAGTAAACCCATCATCAAGTCATGACTCCAATTATCAACCCATATTCAGGTCATTCTCCAAGTTATTTTATCAACCATTGGAGATGCTCTTAGAACAAGTCATTAAATCACTTTTTTAAAGTATCGTAGTCAAGATTGGCAGCAAGCCACCAATCATATCCTCGGTGATAATTGATAAGGATTGGACTCTACCGTACAAAAATCACATTATTTCTTTTTTATACATGTTCTATATAGAGAAAAGTCCCCAAAAAAATATTTAAAGTGGTTAAGGGGCTGTTTGGTTGGTTTTTCATTAAGTCTTGTATAAATAAAAATGTTTGTGTGGATTAATCTGTCTGTATAGGTTGGAAATGTTTTTGTTTGGGAGGTTTATTTCATAGATGGAAGGAACATGTTTTTTAATTGGAAGAGACATGTTTGGACAAAACATGGCTTTCTGCATAAAGCTCCCTCCTAAAAGCTTAGTGAATAAGCCACTTTCTATATCATTAAGGGCCTGTTTACTTGTGACTTATTGGGCTTAATGAAGGAAATGGCTTATTCGCACAGACAAATTTGAGTGTTTACTTATGACTTAATGGGACAGCTAACGGCTTATTCGCTCAGTATATTCATAGCTCTTGTCCACATTAAGATGAAAGAATGGAAAAAGTGACCATATTACCCTTTAAGAAATAACACAACCCTACCTTCTCATTTATCCATCTCTCTCTATCAATTATCGCCTCCACCTCCCAGTTCTCTCTCCCACTCCAAGATTTCTCCGGCGACAGGTTATATTCCGGCCATACCTTCTTCTCCGGCGGCGCAGGCGTCAGCGGCAGCGCCTCTCTCCGGCGGCGATTGTCTTCGGCAGCAACAGCGGCGACGGTTTTATCTGTTGCGGCGATTTTTATCAGCAGCAGCGGCGATTTTCTTCAGCAGCGGCGACAGTTTTCTCCAGCTATTTGCCTTTTCCTGTGGAGAAATCAACCAGACCTAAAAGGGTTCATATTTTCGATTTCTCTATGAGCAAATCTCTCTCGTTCCTCAACGTTAATTTTCCTGAGTTGCTTGAACTTTGGGTTTCTCCTATAATTTGATATGTGATTTTCCTCAGGTGCTTGATCTTCTCCTTTTATTTTGGTGGTATATCAACAAGATGAGATACCTTGATCTTCTGTTATTCCAATTGATCCCCCTTTTTCTTTGGCTTTTGATGAGAAGGTAGTGGAAATTTCAAATTTCTAATTGAAATGAGTGTTCAATGTTCTTGGAGTTGCTATTGTGTTACTGGTTGATGAAGAGTGATGAGAGATTGTTGAAAGGGTGAAAAAGAGATGGAAACCATGAATCTGATGAACTGAAGGGTAAAATAGTCATTTTGATTGTTCAGACTTATGATTCAGGAGAGAAAGTAAACAACCCCACAAATTTATCCATACAAATAAATTTATCCGGACAGACAAATTTATCCATACAGGACTTAATGAAAAATTTGGTAAACACCCTCTAAGTCATAACCAAACAGTCATATATAGCTGGCCGAATAAGCTATAAGTCACATTAAGCTCATTAAACTGCTAACAAACAAGCCCTAAGTTTCTAGACATTTTTTTTAAATAAATAAGTTATTAGAAATTTCAAAACTTGTTAAATAAATTATTGAACTTTTGGTAATTTATTGAATAATTTATTATTACTTAAAAATGTAATTTGCAACTTACAAAGCAGATAAAACTCCAAATTAAAAAAAATATGCCACCTACTTTGTCCGCCTAAAAGTTACAAATGGAGAAATTAACTAAAATACTTAATATCATCAACCAACTTTATTTTTTAACCATTTTCCAAAGCTTTTTTCTAGAATAGTAACTATCATTAATCAAATTCATTTTTTTTCAAAAGAAAATTAAAAAAACATACTTAAGTAGAAAATTTTATGTGTAAAATTTCTTCTTTTAGCTTTAGAAAAAATTTACATTTTGCATTCTTGTGAATTTATAATTAGTTATTTAATTTATTTTATATCCCCTACTTTTTTATATTAGGATCATTTTAAACGTATTGACGAGACACTTATAATAGTGTAATTTGTAAAAAAAAACACATATTTTGATATATTTTAGTTAATATACGATTATGTGTGTTTATATAATAAATGGTAAAGTGAAAATAAAGAAATAGAAGATACAAAGGAAATTAAATAACAAATTATAAAATAATTTTCTATTTTTTTTTTTGCCAAAATCAATTCTTTAAGGCAAAGGATATATTTACAGGTTTCCAAAAGTCTTTATTTATTTATTTATTTTTGATTTGTAGTTTTACCTGTTATGTATGTTGCAAATTACATTTTACGTAATATGAATATATTTAACAGGTTTCCAAAAGTCCAAGAATTTATTTAGTGTGTTTTGAAATGTCCAATGACTTATTTGTTCCAAAAAAACTGTTCACTCCAAACACCAAAGTCCATTGAATTTTTTTGGACTTTTTCCTATAGGGAAATTAACTCGAATATATAGCAAAAAAATGATTTTCTAGTCAAATCTCTCACAATTTTGCACAAATAGCCAATGAGTCCGGAACTGTAATCCACAATTGCAGACCTAGCTCAAAAATACAAATCTAACCGATTTTTCTATTTTCTTGTTGTATATTGCGGACCTGGGTCCGTAATTGCAGATGTGAGTAAAAAAAGTTAAAAAAAATCGAACTGATTAGGATTAATGGTGAGTTGACACGTGTCTTAGGTCCGCAAATCCATATACGCATTGCATACTCATTAGCTAGTTATGCAAAATTGAAGCACATCTAGTTAAGAGACCAATCTCTCATTATGTTTTGGGGCTACTCGAGTCAATTTCCTTTTATATTATATTGCAAGCCTTTATTATAAATTTGGAATTAAAACTTTCAATCAAAGTTCTTATTAAAAAGAAAATTTTGAAATTTGTATTTAATAGAACAAAAGCTTTGAAATTCATGGTTTTGTATAATCTACTATTCAAATTTCTGTTTAATTTCAATATTTTAAATTTAAAAATAAACATGTAATATGTTTGGTTTTAGTATTTTTTTGTTGTATTTAGTTAAAACTTACGTTTATTGTATATACTTAAATGTGTTTATCAAATAGTTTTATGAAGTATAAACGTGCAATTTTCAAAACATTGGATATACGCAGTAACAATTTGTAAACTTGAATAGTTATAGACTATGCATTAATGATCCATACCAAATGTTAGATTTTCCCTCAAAAACTAGTAGTTAAAGGGTGATTCGTCACAAAAGTTGGTGTGGATAATCGGATTATACTGGAACCATGATTTATTTAACTTATACTAGAATCATTGATACTTTGTGGGTGATCTTCGATAATCACCTACATAAATTTCTCTGGATGATTTTATGGGTAAAAGTCATTTTTTGTAGTGACAGGTGTTAGACCCGCTAATAAAATTTTGAATTAATAAAATCATGTAAAAACCAAGAATTTTATAATCTTTAATTTCACACCCATTAAATTATATTTTCAAAATATAAAACCATTTTCAATTTATATATATGATTTAAACATAAGTTTTAGTTTTTTGACTTGAAGTTTTATTAATATTCTATTATTGATTGATATAAGATTCTCGTTATATTTTATGAAGACACAAATAATACATATAATTTAATTAACGAAATATACATATAACGCTTTTATACGAATCAATCAAAATAATCTACCTAACAGAAAAGAAAATTGTATCATGATGTATTTGAATGGGACATGTGACAATGTGATTTAGAAAATGACATTACAAAAGTCTTCGTCTTCTCACAACATTTTTTTAGCTAACACTTGTTTTCAAGCTCTTCCATTTTATATAAGTACACATTATATGATCCCAAAAGTTTTTATAGTAGGTGTGCTTAGTTATGTATTATCCTTTCATTTATTGAGTGCGTCGTCTAGAACTGCTGAAATGTTTTCATTGCCAAGTGATTCAAGAACCACGTTGTTCGGAATTCTATGCCTTGTGTTCCTCCCTTATGGTTTTGCATCCATTAATACAACATGTCTTCCCTCTGATGAAGGTATTTAAGATATGAACATGTTTGTAAGCATACATGACCTCAATATAGGATATTTTTAATGTTCTTGGTTTGATTTTATGGCAGTGGATGCGTTGAGGGAGATCGGAAGGAAGTTGCGTAAAGATTGGGATTTCAATGAGGATCCATGCAATGAAAGAGGAAAGTGGGTCTCTGCTACTAACGGAAGCTTTGAAAATATCGTCAATTGTTCACAAAACGTCGGCACCTGCAATATTGTTAGCATGTAATCTTCTACTCTCTTTGGTGAATTAGTATAAACGTCATTTGTCAAACAACTAGGTCGTTGAACTAGAACACGGAGTAGGTAATTGTGTTTTATAGTATTTTTTTTATAACAATCGACAAAAAAATACTTCCTTTTAAGTCCTTTTGAGACGTTTTTATTATGTACCGGTTTTTGTTTGATTTTGCTCTAAAAATGGTTCTCCATCACTAACTCCGTTAACTTTCTTCTAACTGCGTTAAGTTTTTTCTAACTCCGATAACTTTCTCCGTTAGTCTTATTATTATTTTTTACATTTTCCCTTAAACTCAACGGCCAATATCCTTTTCTGTCATCAGGTTTTGATTGCTATGATCGAAATCCGATTGCAAACTGTAAATCGAATCAGATTTTAATTGCTATACTATCTAAATGGCACTCTGTGCTTCTTCTTTGTATGAATTGATTACGAAAATTAGGGTTTCTGAATGTTTGAATAAAGAGCGACTTCATGTTGTTTTAATGGTGTTTTGGTTGCAGAAGTCTTAAAGGACAAAGCCTACAAGGCACTCTCCCACCGGAACTCGTCAATCTCCGTTACCTCCAAAATCTGTACATTCCTTTTTTTCCTTTTTTCTTCTTGTCGTTCGTTGATTTAATTTCCAGTATCTGTTTTTAGCAATTGATTTGTGTATTTCATTGTACAGAGACTTATCACGCAACTTTATCAGTGGTAACATTCCTCCAGAATGGGGATCCATGGAGCGGATTTTAAACATGTATTTCGTTCTCTAATCTCTATCAATAGTCTTTCGCATACGAGTTTAGTTATTAGATAGAACAGCTTGACTTTGGATGTCAAATTTTACCTTTTCATCTTCATATTGAATCGTTTTCTGCATGGTTTTGGATTGCAACTTAATTGTATTGTTTTCGCGCATTGAAGTACTAGGTTTTGACATCTAAAAACTTAAATTTGGGGAATATGTGTTACATAGTGATGTTTAACATGGCATGTGTTTAAACTTTTTTGCAGTTCTCTTCTCGCAAATCGATTAGATGGATCAATCCCAAAGGAACTTGGAAATATTACCACACTCACAAATTTGTAAAACTTCTAATAATGTGTTGTCTCTTTAATTTATTGAAATGTTAACTTTTGCAACTTCCTTTTGCTGTTTCTGACTTCAATTCTATTGTTCATTAGCACTGTAGAGGACAATCTGCTGTCCGGAAGAATTCCTGAGGAACTTGGGAACCTTTCAAGCATCGAGAGATTGTAAGACTTCATCAAATCTGTCGGTATTGTTGTTGATGCTTTATGTATCTCATTTATCCTATTGAGTATCGACCATGTATATGAGTGTTCATTTTTTATCGTAGCTTTCTGAACTCCAACTATTTTACTGGGGAGTTGCCTTCATCGTTTGCAAATCTGATCACGATAAAGGAATTGTGAGTTCTACCTGGTTGGATTTGATTACTCTTTATCTGGCCCGAAAAAACTGACCCCTTTTATTTCTATTCCTATCGCAGTCGCATTGGCGATAACAATTTCACCGGGAAGATCCCTGATTTTATTGGCAGATGGACACGTCTCCAGAAGTTGTGAGACATTTGCCTACTGTTTCATTTTCTACTTGTTGTATGTGTATATAGCAGTTAGATTGAATTTAAGTTTTCTGAATGGCAGAAGGATTCAAGCCAGCGGATTGGAGGGGCCAATACCTCCTAACATTACTCTCTTGCCAAATTTAACAGACTTGTCAGTTTTTCATCATATATTATCTATTTGATTTGCTTGCAATTAAGATAAAGTATGTCTGTTGACTGAACCAAGAGATGCAGGCGAATCAGCGACTTGAGAGGACCAGATGCACTTTTTCCACCGTTTACTGATCAATCTTTCGATAATCTGTGAGCTAAATCGATTTGTAACCCTTTATAATACGAGACTCTTACCAAATTTGTCTTTTAACGCATTCTAAACTCAATTTTGCCAGGATCTTGAGGAGTTGCAATCTAATCGGCGAGATACCAAATTCCCTTGGTTCCCTTGTGATTGACGATGTCTTGTTAGTAATTTTTACCTTTTTCTCTGCTTATCCATGTATATTTCAGGAACTTTTGATTCTAACGACTGTTACTTCTGTGCTAAAGAATGAGTATCAAATCAAAATGTTTTTTTGTTAATTTTGTATTTGGTTTTATTTAATTACAACGTCACCAGATTTCACACCATCATTGTTTATGTTGCTCTTTCAGAGATTTAAGCTTTAACAAGCTTAATGGATCCGTTCCACCAGATTTGTTTAGACTAAAAAGGGCAGATTTTATGTAAGAATTTCCTTTCGAAGTATTGCTATCTCACATGATTCTTGCTTTCATTTGGATGGTAGTGTAGTTTAGCTGATGTAGCAGCTTGGAAGCACCGGATTATAATTTTGTTGTTTTTTGTATCATCATTACCTGTCTGGGACATTCAAGCTGTAACGGTCATACCTTACGAGTTCTATTATTTTGATTTTTCAGTCATCTGACTGGAAACATGCTATCTGGAGACGTGCCTCCTTGGATCCTTGGTGACGCAAAAGATATGTGAGTTTTTCTGCTGTAAAACTTGTACAAATAAAATAAGTAAAGTGGGTCATATTCCATTGTGTTACATTAGGCAGTTCATAGATATAGGGTAGTACACAATTCATAATCATCTCACTTAGCCATGGCAGGATTTACTAATCGGTCACCGGGGCACGTGCCCCTGTGACATTGGCCATCGTAGTGTAAACAAATTACGACCCTTAACGGGTGCTACCACTGTGATTCATTTTGTGACTGTCGGAGTCGGCAACACTTGGTTGACAAAAATACGAAAAGTAATATTTTATTCCTTTTTAAAAGAGTAGCAAAACATATATTGAACTTTTTCGGTCAACCTTACATGCATACCCGCAAGACGTGCGCTAGCACACAAGTTCAGTGGTTCATAACCATTTATTTCCAAGTTTTGCTCGCGCCCGTGGAGAGAGCCTTCTAGTTATAGTGGTTTAATTCTTCTACTATGAAATAATATATAAACTAACTACTTGTTTCATTTCCCACCTATGTGGGACAATGGTTTATATATGTCTGAAACATATATAAGATTGGTATCATCTATAATTCTATGTTCTCATATGATTTATTCTGCTACCAACCATGTGCCAACCTTGCAACCGAAAAGGTTGAATTTATTTGAGCAACTTTTAGTCGAGGCAGATATACTTCCCAGTAATAGACTATAATTAAGTCAATGTCTCCATCTATAGAACATTACTTTATCTTGCTTTTGTTAATGGAAGAAACACATTAGGTTGTAGAATATAACGATTGTTGCTGTGAATTTTCTTGCAGTGATCTGTCATACAACAATTTTACACCACAAGGTTTGGGTTGTCGGGTGCGGAATACGTAAGATCAACTCTACTTGCAGTGATCTATAATTCTATATTCTCCAAAGTGTTTCTTGTACCAACCAAATCTTCCCCAAAGTGTTTCTTGTACCAACCAAATCTTCCGTTTCCTGTTGTTTTTTATAGAAACTTGTTTGCTTCCTTCTCAACGGATAACGTGTAAGTTTCTGTGCCATGAATTAGTTTATCCAAGTATAGATTTTGCAATGCTCATTTCTGTGTGTCACGCTCTTTCTATTTTTTCACTTTAGTACCGGTGAACAGGTCTCATGCTTCCGGGATTTTCGTTGTGAAACAAGTAAGTCAAAATTACATATTATTTCTCATACATTGGTGATTTTTATTCTGATTCAATTTATGCTAAATTCATGAGTAAATTACGTTTTTTGTCCTTATGGTTTGTTAAAAGTTGTGAATTTAGTCCCTGTGGTTTCGAAATTTCGTTTTTCGTCCCTAAGGTTTGCAATTCATTTCTATTTTCGTCCTTGAGGCCAAAACACTACTTTTAAGTATGAAGGACTAAAACAGAAATAATTTGTAAACCATAAGGATGAAAAAAGCAAAAGAATTTAAATCATAAGGACGAAAAGGTAATGAATTACAAACTATAGGGATGAAATTCATAATTTCAAAACCGGAAGGACGAAAGTAGAAATTTTCAACAAACCACAGGGACTAAAAATGTAATTTACTCTAAATTCATTGATGATGTTCTTAAGACAAATTTGATTAATGATGTACACGCAAGAAATGCATATGTTAGACTTCCTATTTTTCTATTTTTGGATTAGATTCGACCTCCTTGTATATCAACTGTGGTGGAGACCGGCAAGAGGAGGATGGAAAGGTATACGAAGCTGACGTGGACCCAGGTGGTGCTACATTTTTCTCTATGGATGAGAGGCGATGGCGATTTAGTAATACTGGTCACTTCCTAGATAATGGTGGCGAGGACACTTATACTTTGCAGAATATTTCTAGGGTGGTAAACAACTCTAATTTGTACCGCACTGCACGAATCTCAGCCTTATCTTTGACATATTATGGTTTGTGCATGAAAAATGGAAGCTACAACGTAAGCCTTCACTTTGCCGAGATACGTTTTACTGATGATGGAACATATAGCAGCCTTGGTCGGCGTGTATTTGATATCTATATTCAGGTACATCCTCATATATATATATATATATATATATATATATATATATATACTACGAAGATCAGAGTGGGCCAACTTCTTTTGATCCCCCCCCCCCCTCCTCTTATTATATCGTGATATAATAAGAGGTACTTGGTACTGTCTCAGGGTAAGCTGGTGGAGAAGGATTTTGACATCAGTGAAAAAGCAGGTGGGGTCGGGATAGCAATTGTGAAAAATTATACCGTAGATGTTACCACTAGTTTGGAAATCCGACTCTATTGGGCTGGAAAAGGAACGCTGAATATCCCAACTCGAGGAGTATATGGTCCTCTTATTTCAGCTATTTCTGTGAATCCAAGTAAGCTGTCAACTTTCTCCGAGTTTTGTGATTGATGGTGTTCATGGTTTGGAGTTGACTGTATTAATTGTGACGATGATACTTGATTGCCAAAATGACTAAAATCTTGTAGACAAAAAATTCAAATTAGTTTATGATATGCAAAATAGTGACAATGTGCACAAATGCAAGTTCACATATTTATATATATTTTGTGTCTCTATAAGAGTCTCTTTGTTGAATGGCTTTTATTGTTTGATAGTCTTATTATAACATTGTTTTTATCTTGGCTTATTTTGATTATTCAGATTTTTGGGTTCCACAAGAAGATGGACAAGGAAATGAAGATGGTGTTTCTGGAGGGATTGTGGCTGGAATTGTGGTTGGAGCAGTTTGCAGCATCATCTTAATTCTAGGAGTTCTATGGTGGTGGGGTTGTTTACGGCGTAGAGATACTATGGACTTAGGTATTTACGTGGCAAGTCGATATTCTTTAAATTTATCTTTTT
Organism: Saussurea involucrata; assembly: GCA_033807775.1. NCBI lineage: Eukaryota > Viridiplantae > Streptophyta > Magnoliopsida > Asterales > Asteraceae > Saussurea > Saussurea involucrata. Next base: position 8,029,587 of record CM066323.1, read on the forward strand.
TTAGTTTTTTTACATGCTCTTCCCATTGTCGCTCAACAGAGTTGACTGGCGTAACTGGTTCATTTACATTGAGGCAAATTAAAGCTGCAACGAACAATTTCGATGTTGCTAATAAGATTGGAGAAGGTGGTTTTGGCTCTGTTTACAAGGTATTTTACTACTTCTCTTCAATCACAGAATATTGAACAAGTTTTCTACTATGCCGAAATTAAACCAACATTTTTTTTAATTGAAGGGAGTATTGCCGGATGGCACCTTAATAGCAGTGAAACAGCTTTCTTCCAAATCAAGGCAAGGAAATAGGGAGTTCTTGAACGAATTAGGTATGATATCTGCTTTGCAACACCCGCATCTTGTGAAGTTGCATGGATGTTGTATCGAAGGAAACCAGTTGTTGCTAGCGTATGAATACATGGAAAACAACAGTCTTGCCCGTGCTTTGTTTGGTAAGCCATAACTTTTCGTCTCTTGGAATTCGTTAAATTTTGTGACTTCTTTTCTTTTCCAAAATTTTGATTCTCGAGGAGGGACTTCCTAACGGAATAAGGGCTCTTTAACGTTAGAACCAAATCAAATGATTCCAATATGTTCCACATAGAAGTAGGGTCTAGGGGCCTTGCATCGATCATATTTATGTGTATAAAACAACATAGGTAAGCATTCTCTTTCGAGCCATGTTTTGCTAAATAATTTCGACCTTGTGGATTGAAGGGCCTAAACAGTGGCAGTTGGAACTTGATTGGCCAACAAGATACAGAATCTGCATAGGTATCGCGAGAGGGATGTCTTTTCTCCATGAAGAATCAAGATTGAAGATTGTGCACAGAGACATCAAAGCCACCAACGTCCTGCTCGATAAGGATTTAAACGCCAAGATTTCTGATTTTGGTTTGGCTAAGCTTGATGAAGAAGACGACACCCATATAAGCACCCGTGTTGCTGGAACTTAGTGAGTCATTTATATATACCAGTTTACACCATGTTTGCTAGGTTACGAAGATCACTTCAAGGTTTCCTCTTTTTTTTACAATTTTCAGTGGATATATGGCTCCTGAATACGCATTGCGTGGTTACCTCACGGATAAAGCCGATGTCTATAGCTACGGCATTGTCCTCTTAGAGATCGTAAGCGGAATGGCTAACGTTGTCGACAGGGCAAAGGAGAATCGTTTTGTTCTTCTTGATCGGGTAACTAACATGAACCTTTTCCAACTTAGAGCATCTCCAAGACTCCAACAGCTACGCTAAAATGGAGAAAATATGGATTTTAGCAACTTTTTTGCTCTAACAACTATGTTATCTTGTATGCTAAAATAGAAAAATCAGGAGAGAGATTGTAAAAATCTCTAAATTTAGAGAAATCTCTAGAACTTTATAGAAGAGAGAGAAATAATATAATAATATTTTTCCATAAATAAAAGAATTTTAAATTTAATGTGTAGGAAAGAGAGACAATATTTTATTAAATGTATTGATTATTTTATTAATAATGTTAATGTTAGGATTGTTAAAATAGAGTAGCTGTTGGAGATGGATGTAATTTTTTTTTGCAGAGAATTAGACTTTTTCTACTCTATTATAGAAAAATTATACCATGGCTCTCGGAGATGCTCTTATAAACTTGAATTTATTCATCATCTTCCTTTGTCGCTTTATTTTAGGCCGTTGGTTTGAAAGATGAAGGTAATTTATTGGAGCTAGTTGATCCGAGGCTGGGTTCAGATTACGATGTCCAAGAAATGATGGTAGTTATAAATCTCGCTCTATTGTGCACTACATACTCTCCAACCGACAGGCCCGCCATGTCAGCAGTTGTTAGCATGCTCGAAGGGAGAATAGTTCCTCACGAATTTGCTGTTGACCAAAGCTTCTCGATGACTGAAACGGATCGCGAGAAAATGATGAAGCAACTCGTGGGTACGAACGATAGCGGAGTCGAGGAAATGTCGATCCCATATACTGATTCGACAGCTTCTGCTGCCGATTTGTACCCTGTTAATAGTTTCAGAGAATATCTGCAGAAGAGAGACGACGATGGGAAGAAGTTGTCTTAGGTGTGTTTTGTTTCTTATTATTAAATCGATCACACATATTATTACAACTTAGCTATTTGATTATAACTTTTACCCTTCTGCTACTTCATGGTAGAGGTAAGGTCTTTATACATCATATCCTCCTCAAATCCTGTTATCTGGGAGATCGTTTGGTTTGGTTTGGTTTTAGTTTGATTACATCTATGGTCGTTACTAAACTTTTACATATTTTTGGCCTTGGAGATCGCGATAAGTTATCGCTGTTATACAAATTATAGAATATTTGTTATTATGATAGATTGATAGCCGTAAAGGGTTTACATCGATATTGTCTCTGAGATGTATGTTTATGAAAAAGTAAATAATTTTGTTCTTATTCTTGTGTTATCTAAAACTAGAGGTATACAAATGACTTGATTTTGGTTTGGAAAAGAATGATGATCAATTCAAAAGGACCGGTTAAAGTTCTGGTCCATTAAAGAAAGCCTGGTTGAAGCCCAAAACGTGGTCTAAAAGCCTAAAATATAGCCGAAGTTTTAAAAAATGTGGACCCATTTTGGACCGGTCAAAAAGCCTAAAACGATAACTTTTGTATATTTTCTTTTTCTAAGATTTTTGTACCATTTCACTTGTGAACTCCTAATGTATCTATTTTTTTTGGGAGGAAGGGTGTCCTAGGGCCTAGGCTACCAGTAGACTAATCTCTTGGTAAGTTATGTCTATAAGATGTCAGTTTTGTTGGTGATTTTAGTGAAATCATTGGTTCATTTTGTGTAATTGGATTCACAAAGATAATAATGGGGTGTTAGCTAAGCTATAACATGAGTTAGGAGGTGTGGAGTGCACACTCGTAGGGGTGAGCAACGGAACTGGGTACCCGCCTTTGGAACCGGAACCGCTCCGGAACTGCCGGTTCCGGAACCGGAACCGATGTGACTGGTTCCGGTTCCGGTTCCTAAAATGTCGGAACCGATGTGACTGGGTCCGGTTCCGGTTCTCATTTTTTTAGAACCGCTACCCGCTGGGTACCCGCCGGGACCGGTTCCGGGACCGGGTACCCGAAACCGTCGGGTACCCAGAACCGGAACCGCTGGGTACCCGGTACATTTTTATATAAAATATCTAATATTTATTATTTATTACATATAAATATTTAATCTAATAAACTAAAAATAACCTATTAGGGTTTAGTTTTCTAGACTTCACATTCATTTATTTGTTGAGAATTGAGATGGGCTTGTTGTTCTCGTTTTCGATTTGTTAATCTAATGTTCTTATGTTTTACTTTTGATTTGGGGTCAGATTATGTTTTGTTTGACTTCTTAACCTTGATCTTTAAGTAGCTTTATTATTGTAGAACTTGTCTTGAAGTTAATAATGTAGGGTTTGTTCCAGTGATAATCCTTTCTCAACCATGGCAGTAAGATTATTTCTCTAAGCACTCTTAAATCTTAAAACATTTTTGAGTAAATGAATGAACCATGGCATTACCACTTCACATATTCTAATATTTTATATATGTACAGTAGATTAAAGAGGTGTGATCTGTATCCTGGCTAATAGCTTTTTGATGTAGGGTGTGTTTATGTTTAACTCAAAAATTTTGTTGCAGGTGGAGAAAATGCGTAATGCAGGACTCATTAAGGGTGGTTCCGTAGAGAATGTTGTTGTTTTCAGGTAAGATGCTTTTACAAATGGTTGCTTTGTGTTTTTCAGATTTTACTTCTTGGTCCACTTAATTAGCAGTAACCATAAATTTTTGAAGGTGTCTGAAAATGCCTTATAGGTTATTTGTACAAACCAGGTGTTTGTCTTTCGTTTATATTCTAAAATTTAACCAGGACGTCAAATATATCCAAGTTTTTTTTTCTGAATGGGTTTTGTTCAGCAGTTATTCTCATTTAATGCGTTTCTACCGGTGACTTTTCATCCAGTCTGATCATTGTACTGAATGATATTCATGATTTGTTTCAGCACCCGTAAAGGTTTGCTGAATCCATCTTTGCGTTCACGAGGAGCCGTGCAAGTAGCTGAATGGATGTTTGATTATTTTAATGAAACTTATGGGTTCGTATTTAGAATGCATACTTGGTATTTGTTTTAGTTAATTATAGTAATAATTAACTAGTACTAATTGTTAGTTGAAAGTAATATTTCTTCATCGTTGGTTTTAAGCTCCTATTTGAATTTTTATGTTAAGCTCCTGTTTGAATTTACTGTTATGTTAAGCTCCTGTTTGACGTTACAAAAGTTGTTGCCCTTTTAACATTACAAAAGCTGCTATCCTTTTATGTTAAGCTCATGTTTGTATTTTTAATCTCTATTTTTGGTGTTTTTTAATGTCTATTTTTGGTGGTTATTAAATGTTAAAAATTAAGAAATGTTAAGAAATTAAAAAAAAATTGACAGGCGGGTACCTGGAACCGGAACCGGTTCCCAGCGGTTCCGGTTCCGGTTCCAAAATAATGAGAACCGACGGGAGCGGTTCCGGTTCCGGTTCCGGTTCTTTCTTTCTAGGAACCGCCGGTTCCGGTTCCGGTTCCGGTTCCATGAAAATTGGTCGGGTACCCGGTATTGCTCACCCCTACACACTCGTGTAAGCTAACTAGAACCCGGGATTGTTGGACGGTTAAGATTAGCAAGTTACAAAGAATTTTTATGAACTGGGCGTCGGGGCCCGTGCTGGCGCCAGTTGCCTGGCACCAAGACTGGCGCCAGGCTCTGGATTGTTTGTTGGCGCTGATGCCGTCGCCAGTTGGCTGGCGCGGAGACTGGCGCCAGGCTCTGGATTGTTTACCGGCGCTGATGCTGGCGCCAGTTGACTAGCGCGGAGACTGGTGCCAGTGTCTGGAAGGTTTCTTCTTGTTTTGTAACTGCCGACTTTAATCCACAATCAATCTCATTAAATGAGATATTATTATCAGTATCAATATGGGTCGGTTACGATTCTCTAAGGTGTATAAGTAGGAGTCGATTTCTGCCTTAATCGATACACTGAAAACTGAGATTATCCTCGACTGAATTTCGTGATACCCATGCATAATAGGGTCGAAATATCACTTACGGAAAGCGAGCTCTCACGCGATCTCACGTTTTTATCCAAGTTCTATCATTCTTCTCTCCCACAATTTCTTGAATTTCCCCAACAATCGTAAGTGATATTTGTTCATCGTGAGAGAGATGGCGAGTGATCAGTCCGTGAGAGACATGACGACCAAGTTCACCAAACTTGAGAAGTTCGAAGGCGTTGATTTTCGAAGATGGCAGAAGAAGATGCACTTCTTGTTGACAACGTTGAAGGTCGTGTACATGCTAAGCACTCTGATGCCGGAAGTGATGGAAGACGAGACGTTGGAGATGACCCGGCGTCGCGGCAAATGGGAGAACGACGACTACATCTGTCGTGGCCACGTCTTAAACGGTATGTGTGACTCCCTCTTTGACATCTATCAAAACGTTGAATCTGCCAAAGAGCTATGGGTCTCTCTTGAGTCCAAATACATGGCGGAGGATGCTTCTAGTAAGAAGTTCCTTGTTAGTAATTTTAATAATTACAAGATGGTGGACTCAAGGCCGGTGATGGAGCAATATAATGAGCTCTTTCGCATTCTCGGCCAATATGCTCAACATGATATGAAGATGGACGAATCCATCACCGTATGGAGTATAATTGATAAATTGCCCCCCTCTTGGAAAGACTTCAAACATATGTTGAAACACAAGAAGGAAGAGTTGTCCCTTGTACAATTCGGCAGTCACTTGCGCATAGATGAATCTCTTTGGGCGCAAGAGGCTGAGAAACCTAAGATAAAAGAGGTTTATGCCCCTTCGGTGAACATGGTGGAAGAGGGAAAGTCCAACAACTTCAAGGGAAAACGTAAGTTCAATGAAGCCAAGAAAGGGCCCAATAAAAAGGTTAAATTAACCTGTTGGACCTGTGGGATGACCGGCCATCTCAAGCGGGATTGTCGAGTTGTCAAGAATAAGAGTGGAGCAAGCACAAGTGGTGGTGGGCAAGAATCCAAGGATCAAAACCCACGGCAAGGTCAGTTTCTTGACTTTGGTTTTAATTCGAATTTGAATTATGTACCACTAATATCCGAATCATTTTACGTGCAGGATGATGATATAGCTTGGTAGATCGACTCGGGTGCTACGAGTCATGTGTGCAAGGATCGCCGTTGGTTCACCTCTTTGGAACCGGTTGAAGACGGATCAATGCTACACATGGGGAACGAGTCGAGTGCTCCCATTCTTGGACGTGGCTTAGTTAGGCTAGAATTTAGTTCTGGCAAAATAATTGAACTTTTAGACGTTTTGTTTGTACCACGAATTCTAAAGAATTTGGTTTCCGGTAGTATCTTGAATAAGTTAGGATATAGGCAAGTTTACGAGTCCGACAAGTTTATCTTGTCAAAGGGTGGCTCTTTTGTAGGATTCGGTTATATGTTAAATAATATGTTTATGTTGAATTTGAATAAAAAGAATCTTGTTTCAAATTCTGTTTTTGTTGCAAATGGAAATTGTGTTGATTCTATTTTATGGCATGCAAGACTTGGTCATGTTAATTTTAAACGTATGGTTGAAATGTCAAAAAACGGTCTTATTCCGGCTTTTGATGTTAAAACCGGAAAATGCAAAACTTGCATGTTAACAAAGATCACTAGGCAACCTTTTCCTAACGTGAAAAGGGACTCGTCGGTGCTTGAATTAATTCATAGTGATCTTTATGATTTGCATTCAACTCCGTCTTTGGGTAATAAAAAGTATGTTGTCACTTTTATTGACGACGCTTCACGGTTTTGCTATGTATATTTGTTGCATTCAAAAGATGAAGCGTTGGTTAATTTTAAAATTTATAAAACGGAGGTTGAATTGCAAATGAATTGCCTTATAAAGTGTTTACGCACCGATCGTGGTGGGGAGTATTACGACCCCATGTTTTTCCAATCCGTAGGAATCATTCATGAAACTACGGCGCCTTATACACCACAACAAAATGGTGTGGCGGAACGGAAAAATAGAGTTCTCAAAGAAATGGTGAGCTCTATGTTATCCTACTTGCTGAATCGAGTTCCCAATAAAAGGAACAAGATCACTCCGTATGAAATTTGGTTCAAGAAAAGGCCTAACTTTAGTTATATTCGAGTTTGGGGCTGTCGAGCGGTTGTTCGACTACCCGAACCCAAAAGGAAGACTTGGGTGAGAAAGGTATTGACTGCATCTTTGTTGGATATGCCGTGCATTCCAAAGCTTATAGGTTCTATGTGATTGAACCTAATGATTCTATAGCGATTCACACCGTTATAGAATCGAGAGATGCATTATTTGATGAGACTAGATTCTCTTCAATACCTAGGCCAAAGGACATAGTTCCAAGTGCTAGTGGAACTAGTGAGGTTGAAGAACAAGCAATTGTTCCAACCGAATCTCCGATGCTTCGAAGGAGCAAAAGAGGAAGGATTGAAAAATCATTTGGTCCCGATTTCCAAGTATACTTGTTAGAGGGATCAAGATATGAGATTGGATCTCAATTCCTTTACTGTTATAGTATTGAGGAGGATCCAAAATCATTTGATGAGGCTATGAAGTCTCAAGATGTTGCTTTCTGGAAAGAAGCGATACATGATGAGATGGACTCCATCATGGGGAATAATACTTGGGTATTATCGGACTTGCCACCGGGTTGTAAACCTTTGGGATGCAAGTGGATCTTCAAAAGGAAGATGAAAGCGGATGGATCAATCGACAAGTTCAAATCTCGATTAGTAATCCAAGGCTTTAGGCAACGGGAAGACATCGATTATTTTGATACTTATGCCCCGGTAGCAAGGATCTCCACGATTAGATTGTTGATAGCCTTAGGAGTTATCCACAATTTAGTGATTCACCAAATGGATGTCAAAACGGCATTCTTGAATGGTAACTTGGAGGAGGAAGTTTACATGAAACAACCGGAAGGTTTTGTTATGCCCGGGATGGAGCATAAGGTGTGTAAACTTGTAAAATCATTGTATGGACTGAAACAAGCACCCAAACAATGACATCAGAAATTTGATGAGGTTATCTTGTCCAACGGTTTTATGATAAACCAAGCGGACAAGTGTGTATATAGCAAATTTGACACATCCGGTAACGGTGTAATCATTTGCTTATACGTTGACGATATGTTGATCTTTGGCACCGACCAAAATCAAGTTGGGAAAACCAAAGAGTTTTTGTCTTCGAGTTTCTCCATGAAAGATATGGGAGAGGCGGAGGTGATCCTCGGAATAAGGATCAAGCGTGAGAACAAAGGGATTGCAATTACGCAATCTCATTACATTGAGAAAGTATTAAAGAAGTTTAATTGCTTTGATTGTTCTCCGGTGAGTACTCCATGGGATCCGAGTGTGAAGCTTATGCCCAACTCGGGTGAAGCGGTGTCACAACTCGAGTACTCAAAGGCTATTGGATGCTTGATGTATGCCATGACAAGCACTAGGCCGGATATCGCTTTTTCCATAGGAAAGTTGAGTAGATTTACTAGTAATCCTAGTATTCATCATTGGCAAGCGATAAGACGAGTATTCAAATACTTGAAGAAAACCATTGATTATGGTTTGTCATATGTCGGGTTTCCTTCGATATTGGAGGGATATTCGGATGCAAGTTGGATTACCAATTTGGAAGATCACTCTTCTACGAGTGGTTGGGTGTACTTGCTTGGGGGAGGTGCCATCTCATGGGCTTCCAAGAAGCAAACTTGCATCACGAGTTCGACTATGGAGTCGGAATTTGTGGCATTAGCCGCTGCCGGTAAAGAGGCGGAATGGCTAAGGAATTTGGTCCATGAAATTCCATTATGGCCGAAACCAATATCACCCATTTCTATCCGTTGTGATAGTGAGGCTACTTTGGCTAAAGCGTATAGTCAAGTATATAATGGCAAGTCTAGACACTTAGGTGTTAGACATAGCATGATTCGCGAGTTAATCACGAATGGGGTGATTTCGGTTGAATTTGTTCGGCCGCAACAAAATCTAGCGGACCACTTGACGAAGGGGTTAGCTAGGGACTTGGTTCACAAGTCGGTGATAGGGATGGGATTAAAGTCCATCTAAATCTCTAATATTGAGATACCCAATTCCCTTCTAATACAACGTTAGAAGTTGAATTCAATGGGAAAGCTCACTCTAAGGGATTGGAGCACAAGATGATCATCCCACGGTTTGTGCTCGGTACCACAAGTGAAGGAGGTAATTGTTCTTTTGTAAAAATGCATGTGCAGGTGCATGATGAAAGGAACTACCTATATGAGTGTGAAGTGTGGCCGCTTCAAGAAGCTTGGACTTGGCTTTGATGCACTCACGAATGGATAAAGACACATGGCCTGTATAGTGTCAAGTTTAAACTTTAGAGAATCTTTTAAATTCATGTGTATGTTATCTTCTAGTAGTCAAATGGGTTGAAGGGATCAATCCATAGGACACCCGAATTCTCGAGTATTTGAAATGTGTAATGTACTAAGATGGAAATTCAATCTTCTAGATATTTTCATTTATGCATGAGTTTGTTTACCTATATTGAATATTTCTTTTGTGAATCAAGGATTGCACTAAAATGGGGGAGGAATGTTGATGATTTTAGTGAAATCATCGGTTCATTTTGTGTAATTGGATTCACAAAGATAATAATGGGGTTGTTAGCTAAGCTATAACATGAGTTAGGAGGTGTGGAGTGCACACTCGTGTAAGCTAACTAGAACCCGGGATTGTTGGACGGTTAAGATTAGCAAGTTACAAAGAGTTTTTATGAACTGGGCGTCGGGGCCAGTGCTGGCGCTAGTTGCCTGGCGCCAGGCTCTGGATTGTTTGTTGGCGCTGATGTCGGCGCCAGTTGACTGGCGCGAAGACTGGCGCATCATCTAGAAGGTTTCTTCTTGTTTTGTAACTGCCGACTTTAATCCACAATCAATCTCATTAAATGAGATATTATTATCAATATCAATATGGGTCGGTTACGATTCTCTAAGGTGTATAAGTAGGAGTCGATTTCTGCCTTAATCGATACACTGAAAACTGAGATTATCCTCGAGTGAATTTCGTGATACCCGGGCAGAATAGGGTCGAAATATCACTTACGGAAAGCGAGCTCTCACGCGATTTCACGTTTTTATCCAAGTTCTATCACTCTTCTCTCCCACAATTTCTTGAATTTCCCCAACAAGTTTTGATTAAACTTTAGTGACAGCAATGTGGTCGATTATGGCCCCACCCCGTTCCGGTTATTTCATTCTTGATTCAAGTTGGATGGATTTAATCAGCCGATCATTAATACTTGGAATAATGATGGCATTCGGGAGACACATGGGATGGTATCTTTTAAAAAGAAACTTCAAAATTTGAAAAAAGTAATTCGATCTTGGAACGGGGAAAATCGATCGCGGGAGAAAGGAATCAAGATCGACCTTCAAAATTCTATTAATGGCATTGATATTCAAATTGATAAAGGGGAAGCATCTAATGAAGATATAGAGTCGCAGTTTAGGTACTTGAAATAGTTGGGAGATTTAGAACGGGTTGAAGCAACGGATTTAGCACAAAAAGTAAAAATCCGGTGGGGCATTGAAGGGGACGAAAACACCAAATTCTTCCATGGTGTTCTTAAGCAGAAAAGGAGACAACTTGCTATTCGGGGTATTATGAGTTGTTAGACAACCTAGGGGGGGGTAAGGTTGTATTTAAAATCTTTTACTTTCAAAAATTCTTTTACAAATAAATACAGTACTGAAACAGTATAAATAAATCAGAGTATACAAATAATAACGAAGAGTGTAAATATAAACAAATACACAGAGATTATATAAATAAATATAAATGCAAAGCAGTTTATATAAATAAATATAATAAAGCACAGCGGAATAAATAAAGAGATAAGGGATAGAGATACTTGACACAGAGATTTACTGATTTACCACCAACTGTGATAAACCAGCAGCCGAGACACTTCCCGACACGATCCAATAAATGTATTCTTTACGGTAGAAATACAAACCAAGTACAAAGGTATTTGTAATAGATTCTCAAGCTTCTGCTATGAGATGTACAGGATCACACACCCGTTATTCAAATACTTACAAGAGGAGTATAACTCACAATGGGTAATCACTCTTGTATAATATCTCACACTTGGATATTTTATAAAAAATGTTTTATAAAATATATATATATAAAAGAGAGAGCTGAGAGTTGCTGTTTGTTGTTGTTTTGTTGTCTGAGGTCTTCATTACCAGCAAGCATCATTTATACATAGCATCTCCAACGGTATTGTGAGGCGCGGTATACCGCCAAATGCATGCGGTATACCGCCGTCAGAAAAGGTGACTGACACACCAACGGCTACATGCAAAGTTGACAGGAAAACGTACCCGCGGTATACCGGCTGTACCGCCGCGGTATACCGCCGTCAGGAAAAGGTAACTTCAACCAATCAGAGATGCACACGGCCTGCCGCGGTATACCGGCTGAACACCCGCGGTATACCGGCAAAAGTGTACCCGCGGTATACCGGCTGTACCGCCGCGGTATACCGCCGTCAGAAGAGACAGCTTCCAGGACTGCAACCAAATCTGCTGGATCTTCTTAAAACCTTATTAAAATTAATTGTTGGGTTTTTAGAAATATCCAAGTGGTATATTATTTTAGGGTGTTTATCATTATTAGTTATAAACAATAATGACGACGTAAACACTTCCGTCTTGAACCCTTCAGATTAAATCTTCGTGTTCTTCAACAACTGCACACTTGGATTAAATTGTTAGACAAACAATAATGCGGTGTGTTTGTAATCATCAAAATAAATATATATAAATATATAGAGATGTGGTACACTTGCACCAACAATCTCCCCCTTTTTGATGATGACAAACACAACCGCTAAGCATGAGCATATGCGGTTTCTCTCCCCCGTTTGTCGAAACAAAAAGGGTCAAGAAAGACGGTATGCTCCCCCTCGAGAGATGCTCCCCCTCAAAATATGCATATAATTGAGGTAGCATAAACTCATGGGTAAATATAATAAAACGCTCCCCCTCAAATTAATAACGATATCAATTTGATTTTATAAAATTTGAGGGATAAAATAAAATGCAAAAAGCAATAGAGACAAAGATATACAAACCAATACGAAACACTTGCACCAAAACGGATCTTAAGGCTTCAATATTCGGTTAATTTGATGTGATAAAAAAAAATCACCACGTATTATGACCTCGTCAGGTAACCACGTATTATAACCTCGGCAGGTAACCACGTATTATAACCTCGGCAGGTAACCACGTATTATAACCTCGGCAGGTAACCACGTATTATAACCTCGGCAGGTAACCATGTATTATAACCTCGGCAGGTAACCACGTATTATAACCTCGGCAGGTAACCACGTATTATAACCTCGGCAGGTAACAACGTATTATAACCTCGGCAGGTAACAACGTATTATAACCTCGGCAGGTAACACCTACAAAAGGCAAAGAAAATATTTCGTGGTACCCTTTTCTTATGGGTCCTTTTAACAGTTAGTATAAAAACATAAACTGCAAAAAAAAATATGTTGTCGACATAAAACAAACACGACAAACATACAAAACCATAAAAATGGTTTAAAACCATAAACGCATTCCACCCGGATTATCAACATTAAACATTCCTTTCGGAATCCATTTTCTAACCATTTTTATTTTACGATCGTATTTATCATAGACGTAAAATGAAGCATTTATATTCGCATTAGGTCTAGAAAAATTATCGTTATACATACGAGCATGCGGTTTCCTCCCATAATTCACATTTTTCATTTTTGACATATATGGGGGTTTTTGCACATAGGGTTTTCTCGTTTCAACTTTAGGAGATGCAAAAAATCTTTTAATGGGTTTACACGAACATTTATCAACACATGTATCGGAACCAATGCCTTTACGACAATTTATACGATTAGGCATATTTAGCATTTTAAGCACTTTATCATTGCTATTTTGAAATGCATTAGCTAACAGATTATCTTTCTCATGCGATTTACATTTAGCATTTAAATATGCAACTTCATTTTCAAGAGACTCGCATTTTGTACATGCAACACTTTCTTTTTTATTTTCACTTAAGCATGCAATTTTATCATTTAAAACAATGCAAGATTTGCTAATATCTTTTTCACTTAATTTATTTTCTAATTTAGTGATAACATCTAAATCATGAGCAGATTTTTGTTTACCGTCATCTATTTCCTTTTTATATGTGGATACGGTTTCTTTTAAATTAGAGATTTCATCTTTATACCTATTTGCAAGAGCGGCCATATCATGAAATGATTTATATAATTCGTCAAGATTATTTTCATCGTCACTATAATAATTATCACAATTATTTTTAGAGGAATATGATGAAGATACCTCATTATCATGGTCGGCCATGAAACAAAAATTTTTGGTCTCATTTATGCTTGCGCTCAACGCGCCTCCAACCAAAGCTTTTGGTGTGTTGATTTGTTTTGCTCGATTCGGACACACACTTGCATAGTGATCCTTGTCACCACACACATAGCAAAAGCTTTTCTTTTTATTGGATTTTTCATCGTCGCTAGATTCGTCATAATTGTCTTCACTTTTGTGGACGTTGCGACTTTGGTTTTTACCACCACGACGGTAGTCTTCATTTTCTTGAAACCTATCAATATTAGTAAACTTTTTGTTAGATAAAAGTTTAGAAAGTTTTCTTACCAACTTGACTAAATCGTCAAGATTTTCGGGTTCATCATCGGATGAACTTGCATCTTCCTCCTCTTCCTTTTCTTTTGAGGCAACGACCTTGAGAGCGATGGATTTCTTTTTGACTTGCTCCCGGACTTGATTTCTTTTTAGTGCAATTTCGTGCACTTTAAGATTGCCGATGAGATCATCGAGCTTCATAGTTGCGAGATCTCGGGAGTCTTCCAAGGATGTGATTTTTGCCATCCACTCCGAAGGAAGTGCTCGAAGAATTTTCCTTACATAGTCTTCGTTTGGATAAGTGCGACCTAATCCCTTCAAAGTAGTCATGATGAGGTTAAAACGTTTAAACATTGAGTCGATTGACTCATCTTTTGACATTTCAAATAATTCATAATCATGAACTAAAATGTTTATTTTAGAACTTTTAACTTGAGTATTTCCACGATGAGTGTCACTCAAGCTTTGCCAGATTTGATTAGCAGTTTTACAGGTATATACTCTTTCTATTTCATCGGAAGTTAAAGCAGCATATAATATATTTTTAGCCTCAAAATTTAAACAAAAAAGAGATTCTTCAGCGGGAGTCCAGTCCTTAACAGGTTTATCAACAATAACATTATTTTTTATGATGGTAGGATTAAAATTCCCATTTTCTATAATATCCCAAATTTTTTGACTTTTGCCACGAACGTGACATTCAAATAGCTCGGCCCAAATGCCAAACTTTTCAGTATCTATCAAAGGAGTTTTAGAGAACACAAAATTAGTTTGTAGAGCCATTTAAAAAAAATTAAAGAAATGACTTTAAAAATTTAAACAGAAAATTTTTGAAAGCCCCGCTCTGATACCAAATGTTAGACAACCTAGGGGGGGTAAGGTTGTATTTAAAATCTTTTACTTTCAAAAATTCTTTTACAAATAAATACAGTACTGAAACAGTATAAATAAATCAGAGTATACAAATAATAACGAAGAGTGTAAATATAAACAAATACACAGAGATTATATAAATAAATATAAATGCAAAGCAGTTTATATAAATAAATATAATAAAGCACAGCGGAATAAATAAAGAGATAAGGGATAGAGATACTTGACACAGAGATTTACTGATTTACCACCAACTGTGATAAACCAGCAGCCGAGACACTTCCCGACACGATCCAATAAATGTATTCTTTACGGTAGAAATACAAACCAAGTACAAAGGTATTTGTAATAGATTCTCAAGCTTCTGCTATGAGATGTACAGGATCACACACCCGTTATTCAAATACTTACAAGAGGAGTATAACTCACAATGGGTAATCACTCTTGTATAATATCTCACACTTGGATATTTTATAAAAAATGTTTTATAAAATATATATATATAAAAGAGAGAGCTGAGAGTTGCTGTTTGTTGTTGTTTTGTTGTCTGAGGTCTTCATTACCAGCAAGCATCATTTATACATAGCATCTCCAACGGTATTGTGAGGCGCGGTATACCGCCAAATGCATGCGGTATACCGCCGTCAGAAAAGGTGACTGACACACCAACGGCTACATGCAAAGTTGACAGGAAAACGTACCCGCGGTATACCGGCTGTACCGCCGCGGTATACCGCCGTCAGGAAAAGGTAACTTCAACCAATCAGAGATGCACACGGCCTGCCGCGGTATACCGGCTGAACACCCGCGGTATACCGGCAAAAGTGTACCCGCGGTATACCGGCTGTACCGCCGCGGTATACCGCCGTCAGAAGAGACAGCTTCCAGGACTGCAACCAAATCTGCTGGATCTTCTTAAAACCTTATTAAAATTAATTGTTGGGTTTTTAGAAATATCCAAGTGGTATATTATTTTAGGGTGTTTATCATTATTAGTTATAAACAATAATGACGACGTAAACACTTCCGTCTTGAACCCTTCAGATTAAATCTTCGTGTTCTTCAACAACTGCACACTTGGATTAAATTGTTAGACAAACAATAATGCGGTGTGTTTGTAATCATCAAAATAAATATATATAAATATATAGAGATGTGGTACACTTGCACCAACATGAGTGATGGCAATTGGATTGAGGAGCCGGAGCAAGTTAAAAATGAGTTTTTTGACCATTTTAGTGCACGTTTTGGCCACGTGAGACATACTCGGCCTTCTCTTGATTTGGTTTTTCCAAACCTTCTTTCAGTGGAACAAGCTATGTTTCTTGAAGACCCATTCTCCCAGGAGGAAATTAAGAGAGCAATGTGGGACTGTGGTGTCGAAAGGGCTCCGGGTCCAGACGGTTTTACATTTGAATTCATTAAGATATTTTGGAGCACTGTGGAAGAAGACGTGGTAAGGTTAGTCTCCGATTTTCTTGAGTATAGTTATATTCCCAAAGGGTGTAACCCTTCCTTTATTGCTTTAATTCTGAAAGTTCAAGACCTAAAATTCGTTAAAGACTATCGACCGATTAGTTTAATAGGTTGTCAATATAAAATTGTTGGCAAATTATTAGCTAATCGATTATGTTTGGTCATTGGGGACATTGTGAGGATGGAGAAATCTACCTTTATTAAGGGGAGGCAAATTTTGGATGGTCCGCTAATTTTGGATGAGGTGATGGATTGGTATAAGAATCGGAAGAAGAAACTGTTGGTTTTTAAAGTGGACTTCGAAAAAACTTACGACTCACTTTGATGGGATTTTCTTGACTTAGTCCTTGAAAAGATGGGGTTTGGTAGTAAATGGAGAGGTTGGATTACAGGGTGTCTCGAAAACTATACGACCTCCGTGTTAGTCAATGGGCCTCCAACAAGGGAATTCAGGATTTTTCGTGGTCTTCGTCAGGGAGATCCTCTATCTCCATTTCTTTTTATTTTGGCTATGGAAGGTTTGCATGCTGTCACTCGAGAAGCGGAAGAAAAGAGACTTTTGTATGGAGCAACAATTGGCAAAGGTAAAATACCTTTATCTCATCTCTTTTATGCAGATGATGCAGTTTTTCTAGGTGAATGGTCTATCTCTAATGCAAGAAATATAATGTGTATTCTCCGATGTTTCTATTTGATCTCCGGGCTTAAAATAAATATTCAAAAAAGTAAAATGTTTGGGGTTGGGGTTGATAATGTGGAGCTCGAGAATATGGCTAGAGTGGTGGGATGTGGTGTTTCGAATATGCCTTTCAATTCCCTAGGTTTTCCTGTTGGATGTAGTATGGCAAAACGCGATGGTTGGAAAGGGGTGGTCGACAAGTTTATTTCTAAACTTTCTAATTGGAAAGTTCGAACTCTTTCGGTTGGGGGGGAGGGTTACGCTCCTTAAATCAGTTTTAGGTAGCATTCCTACTTATTATTTGTTCCTTTTTAAACTTCCAAGTTCGGTTGAACAAGTTTTGGAATCTTTGCGGAATCGCTTCTTTGTTGGAGGTGAAATCGATGAAAAGAAAATGAGTTGGGTGAAATGGAAAAAGTGTTTGGCTAGTAAAAAAGATGGGGGGCTTGGTATTGGAAGCTTGTTTGCTTTCAATAGAGCTCTCCATTTTAAATGGATTTGGAGGTTTCGGGCGGATCAAAATGCACTTTGGGTCAAAGTGGTTAAATCGATTTACGGTGCGTGTGGGCTCGTTAGAACGCGATTACCGAATAAAATGTCCAATTCTCTTTAGATTTGTATTCTGAAAGCGATTCAACAAATGAAGAATAATGACATTCACCTCTCTTCTTTTTGCAAGAAAAAAGTAGGTAATGGGAATTCTACACTGTTTTGGGACGAGGTTTGGTTGGGAGATTCCTCTCTTAAAGTGCAATTCCCGAGGGTATATGCGCTTGACCGGGACACATTGGCATTGGTGCAAGATCGTTTGAACTTGGGGGATTGGGGACCAGTGTTGCGTAGAGAGCCGAGAGGGGGTGTAAAGGAGTCGCAGATGTCAGCTTTATGGGAGATTCTAGCTATTGTTTGTATTTCCGACCAAAGAGATAGATGGTTTTGGTCTTTTGACGGGTCAGGTGAGTTTTCGGTGGCTTCTGCCGGTAGTTACATTGATTCTAAAATTTTGGTGGTAGAATCTCCTCATGCTAGATGGAACCGGTTTGTTTCTATCAAAATTAATGTCTTTGCCTGGCGGTTGAGTTTGAACAAGATTCCAACTCGAGATAACCTTGATAAAAGAGGAATAGATGTGCATTCCCTCTTATGTCCGGTTTGCGATTTGGAGATTGAGTCGGTGGGTCATTTGTTTTTCTCTTGTCAAATGGCTCGGGATGTTTGGAAGCAAATTGGTCGATGGTGGAGTTTGGATATTCCGGAGTTTAGGTAAATTCGGAGTGGATTTGCTGGTTATTATCTTTGCGTTTGAATAAAACGAAGTCGACCTGTTTTGAGGCGGTTGTTCTAACGACGTTATGGGCTATTTGGTCCTTTCGGAATCAGACTCTTTTTAGGCTCCCTAAGCCTAAGAAAGTGACGTTGTGGGATAGCATTGTGACTCAGTTGTTCTTTTGAGTTACAAACTGGAGTAGAAAGTGTAATATTAATTGGGTGAGTTGGTTACAAAACCCTCTTCTTTCTATCTCTTGCATGTAATATTTCTTTCTAGCTTCTTGCTAGTTTTTTTAATATATCTCCGCCGTTAAAAAAAAATTGTTGTGTATGCCTAGATTTGAACCTTGGACAGATGGGATATTCCACCACATCCCCAAAGTCTTAATCATTATGCCACAACTCTTGTGGTTCCTAATGTACCCCAGATATATTTGATTGATAAAGTTGTCAATTGCTTATTTATGTTAATCTCTACTATCTAATTCTTAACTCTTAGCTCTTTCAATCTTTCTAATTTCGAAGCATCAAGGAATTGAGAAGACAAATAACCAATGTAGAATATTCAAGATATGAAAAGATACGAACAATATATTCAAGAAAAAAAAAGTTAAAACGAAGACAACAGAAGAATTTTATAATCCGTCCTAGGAATTTGTATTTCTACGATTAATTACTTTACAAATTTTATAATTTAACAAATTTGTATGTTAACAATTGTTCATTTTATTTTTTATTTATGTATTAGTTAAATTATAAACTAAGAAAAAAAAGAGTGGTTAAGACCCTATAAATATGCACTTTTTACAATAAGTTTATCTAATTCTTTACTTAAAACATCACAATATTAATTTAGATATGTACCCTTAGGCTGCGTTTGGTTGGGCGGATTCCGACGGAATTGGAATGGTCAATTCCATTGACCAAATTCCATTGGGCCGTTTGGTTTGAAATGGAATGGAATTGATTTCCTGAATTCCATCCAACTAAGGAATTCATCATTCCTTCATAAAAGTTGTGGAATTGAAATCCATTCCATCTATATTTGTGAAAATGACAATACTACCCCCAACAATGATCATCAATCAACACCTGCAACCCACCTCTTCACGCCGGTAACCACCGCCGACCACTGCACAGGAACCACAGCAACCACCGCCGGCTACTGCACAGCAACCACTGCCGGTAACCACCGCCAGCCCCTAAATCGACCTGTGGCTGTCGATTTCTTTGTCTTCTCGATTCCCCTTCTAAGTACCGATCGCCAGCCACAACACTCATCCCACTCGATTTCGACCTACAGCCACCACCCTCCACTCCCGTCCCTTGTCGATTTCGATTTGTATCAGACGATGTTCACAAGTAGAAGGTCGTCTCTTGATTTGCAATGCCATCCACCGATTTCAGATATTCACACCTAAAAACGTCTTCTTCTTTTTCGATCTTGGGTCCTCGTTCTTCAATCGATTATGGGTTCTCTTCCTTTAATCGATTCTCGATTATGGGTTTTCGTCCAGGTCACAAAAAGAGGGATGAAGATGATAGGAAGAAATCAGTAGCGATTGGGTAAAAAAAGGAGGGATGGGGATAATGAAAAGAAAAGGGTAATTACCAAAAATGTCAATCTTATTATTATTTATATTTAAAATATATATATTAAAGAAAGGGTATTTTTGTCATTTTTCATTAATCCATTCCAATTCCTTTGTAAACCAAACAGACATATTCCAATTTCTTTGACAGATTCCATTCCAATTCTGTCAACCAAACAGGTGGTCAAACCTGACCACATTCCATTCCAATTCCTTCCAGATTCCAATTCCTTTGACAGATTCCATTCCATCCAAAAACATTCTGCGAACCAAACGCAGCCTTAGAGCATCTTCAGATTCTCTATAATTTTTCTAAAATAAGGACTTAAAAGTCAATCTCTCTAAAATGTATTACATTTAGCTCCAACATGATCTCTATTTTAGAGAATCCAACATCCATTATATTATTAAAATATTATTTAAATTTATCACCCCAATACATTTTTTAAAAAGAATTTATATAAAATAATGATAACTCAATCATAATGGTGGGAATGAATAAAAAAATAATCTCTCTCTCCATCTAGCAAATTTTAGAGAATTCTCTAAACTTGGAGTTTTCTCTAGTTTTCTCTAATTTAGAGAACAATATAGAGAACAAAAATGTAATTTTCCTTATTTTAAAGAAACCGTTGAAGATGCTCTTGGACCTGAACAACCATTATTTTCTTATTTTCCAAATATCATCAATTTTGTGGACCCATGAGATGACACATGAAACCGTATGACTTGGAAAAGTTTTAAATTTCCTAATTTAAGTCACTTTGTCTCCTCGGTACATATTCAATTAATAACAACATCTCTAATGGGTCACACTATATTTCACGCCAAATTTTAATAATAGTGTAAAAAGTAATGTAAATTTTAGTATTAATTGTGAATATTCTCCAATGGGTAACACTATATTTTAAAAGTAGTGTTACACCAAATATAGTGTAATACTACTCATTACACTAAATTTAGTGTGGAAAATAGAGACCCCAATGGAGATGTGAATTGTCATTTACACCAAATTTAGTGTTTAGCGTAAGATTTAGTGACCCCATTGAAGATGGTCTAAGGAATTATATTATAATTGAAATGTCAATTTTGCTCAACCCATGCTGTGACTTGGAAAACGATATTGAATAACCAAATAATTAGTAAAACATTTTGAAGAAAATAGTGTATTCATGTGTTTTTTTATTGGAAAACAACAATTAAGGGTTCGTTTGGAATGGAATGTTATCAGGTTTGACTACCTGTTTGGTTGACATACATTGGAATGGAATCTGCTAAAAGAATTGGATTTTGTCTGTTTGGTTCACATAATGTAGCTTTGGAATTGGAATTAAATGTTAGTTAATGTAACAACCCAATCTAGATAGAACATGCATATCATTAAAAACATAAACATTACAAAACTGGGTCCCAAAATTTCGTTACATCAGTCTCAAAAACTAAGGTTGGCGGAAACAACCTATACACAACTGAGAACATTCTAGCTTCTACAAGTGGCACAAACACTATCTCTATTTGCATATGTACTCTATCCTGCTCTTGCTCACTTACCTGAGCCTCCTACTATTTGCTTACCTGAAAATGGTTTAGTTTTGAAAAGCGAGGGTTAGACCAAAAGGTCTAGTGAATTCCCTCCAAAAACAACATACATCAACAGTATAAAAATCATTTTATACAAAAACGTTAACATTAACATTTCCCACATAAGCATCAAGCATGGTACTGCACAGTGTTTAAGGATCACATAAGCTAACCGCGATCGGGGCCCAAGCAGACTCCCCTCTCGCCTCATACCGGGGCCCAAGTAGACTCCCCTCTATCCGAGTAGGAAGGAAACGAATTCCATCCTACAAGCTAGTCACATATCCGAGTAGGAAGGAAATGAATTTCCTTCTACAAGCTCGTCACAAAAGCCCAAGGGATCATCGGATCCCGAGGTACTCAGATCCCACTGTGCAGACCGACTCCACATAACAAACACATAGTTTATCATAAATCATGAAACGTGAAACTTTAATAACTCGTTAACCATCAGTTCATCATGCTAAATTGTCTTTTCATAAAAAAAATATAGTTTTCATGGAAAAACATACGTAACAGTTGTAAACAATTCATGTTCATAAGTGAACCATAATCAATAAGAACATTTTAACTTTCATTCCACGTAAAAAGGTTTAAGGGAACTCACCTGCTAGCAGTTACTTTCCTAACCGTGAGTCTCGTTTCGAACCGTCCTTACACCAAAAGCATGTCGTATAATTCAATTAGTGACAACTCCACTTCTGGTCCTAGATCCTTCTCTAATCTGGACCCAAATTGATAAATTCAAATCATTAATTATCTATCGGATCTTCTTTACTTTTAGTCCAACTTAACTAATTTCCCAGGTTCCTTTTATCCGATAAAATCGGATCATTAAGAAATGTTACCGGACCTTAATTTAAAGTCCATTTCGAAATCTTAAGATTATAAGTATAAACTCGGCCCAACCACTAGGAAATTTATCTCCGGTTCTCTTAGTTCTTTACAGAAATCGCAACCACACCAAATCATTGTAATATGAGACCCACTACCGAAAATTAATGCATGGCCCAAACTGAAAATAACATTCGTCACGTGACTGGGCCCAAGTCCTAAACAAAATTGGTTGCTGATCACGTGGCCAAACAATTTTATTTTAATTTAAGGAGATGATATCGTGGCCAAGCAATTGAATTGTGATTATTGGAGATGATCACGTGTTAGAATTTAAGCAAAAAGGGTCACGTGAATGGTCCATGGGATTTATAAAATCCAGACTTGGTTGTTGAGTCTACTTCGGTCATTAGCAAACAAAGCCCACTCAAAATTTTGGTCCAATAAGAAACTCTCCGGATCCATCTTATCAAAGTACCGGAAGCCCACAAGAATTACATACCGGAACCATATTATTAGAGTCAAACTCCGGATCACTTACCAAATATACGAGTTCCGGATCCTACATTTATTTGATCACTTCCGGATCTTTAACTTTTATTCCAATTCCGGAACACATTAATTTTCTATTCCGGAACCTCAAAACTACATCGATTGAAAACATCGATTTGGCCGAAAACTAATCCGATAAAATCGATTAATCAACCCCATTCCCACTTATCTTTATTCTAACTCCAAAACAAGCATTTGATTCCTTTTAAATAACTTCTTTTACTTTTAACAACAGGAATCATCTTACAATTTTAACCATTCAAACAAAGTTCTAAATTTAATGCAGGGATTTGGGATTACCTGTTGAAACGGCTGAACAAACAGACCTCAATGTTCTCTCCTCTTCTCAACCTAATGATTGTTGAACTTCTTCTTCTATTCCTCTTGAGCCCAAATCTCTTTCTCTCCTCTATCTCTTTCTCAGCCGTCACCAAGAAGAATTGATTTTGTTTAGGGTTTGGAGTCAAATATTAGGCTTTTATACTTTCCCCACATTTACATATTAGCCCCCTTCAAGTTTTCAAGTTTACTAATTTCCACAAAACTTAACATTTCCAATAAAAATCTCGGTTATTACAGTTAATGACCAAAATATCCTTTTGAAAATTTGAACCATCGATGATGGTCGGCGGTGCTAGGTCAGAACGGTGATGGTTGGTGGTGGTGGATCAGAACGGTGGTGGTCGGCAGTGGTTCAGGTCGGTGGTGGTCGACGGTGGCTCACAACAGTGGTGGTCGGCGATGGCTTAGATCGGTGGCGATCGACGGTGGCTTAAAACAGTGGTGGTCGGCGGTGGTTCAGAACGGTGGTGGTTGGAGTAGGGAAGATGGGATACTTTTGTCTTTTTGAGAAAATTGGTTAGAAATGGAATTGAATTCCTTCTCATTTGTGATGGAATGACCAAATCCATGAATGGTGGAATGTGTGGAATTCAATTCCATTCCATACGTAACCAAACGCCCGGACGGAATTTGGTCAATGGAATTGATCATTCCAATTCCGTCTGAATCCTGAGAACCAAACGCACCCTAAGTATATTACCATATATCCGGCTTTCGCAAGAGGTCAATCATTCAAATCTTATTGAACATGATAAGAATATATAGGTATGTATCATATATATAAATATTATAGTTTGGAAAAATGACCGAATTCGGTCCTCTCTAATACTAGTAGCTAATTTTTTCTTTTACAATTTGTACAAACTTTGCAAACCACTATATTAGGCAACAACTGATATATTTATGATAATTGTTATTATTCATTAATAATGATTATGATATACATAGAAGATGATTAAGTTCATTAATTATGATCATGAATTTAGATTAGGAAACATAATAAAATTAGATATTTATTATACTTGATGAACGACTAAGATTGGTTTGTATAGTTTGTACGAATTGCTTGGTTTGCAAAAGAAACGCACCTAGGTATGTATCATATATATAAATAGAGTAAATTGCATTTTTGGTCCCTGTGGTATGTTGATTTTCGCACTTTTGGTCCCCAGGAAAATTTTATTGCAAGAAAAACCCGGTGGTATGCAAAAGTGCTCGGTTTTGGTCCCTGAGGAGTAACAGTGTTAATTGCAGCTGTTAAATGCCCCCCATGTGCCTTGCACAAGAGGGCAATTTGGTCATTTTACTTTATTTTTATGTTTTTCACTAAAGACAAAAACCACAAGGACCAAAATTGCAGTTTACTCATTATAATATATATATATATATATATATATATATATCGTCTTCTTCTATATATATATATATACATCTCCTCCTTCACCACCCATTTTCGGACCTGCAAACCACACGCCTGTACCTCCACAGAAATCGATTGGTTCTTCGATTACTTGATTTTCAACCTGTAACCCCTTCTCGATTACCCCCTCTTCTCCTCTGATTTTCGACCACCACACCACCGACCACCGACCACCACACCACCGACCATCCCTTTCTCCGGCAAGCCGTACGTTTCCACCACTCTCCCGTTCTACTCCATCACCACTTGCTGCCACGACTGTGAAAACCCCACCACCACCTCCTTCTCCATCCACCGCCCCACTAATAACAAACCCTTCAGAATCTTTAGTGTGTTTGATCTATTTTAAGTTCATAGATCAATTTCTTTGTTGGCTTAGAGTGGATTACAGCTTTCAGAATCGAGAAACAACATCAAATCTGGGATTTTTGGAAATTTCTCAGTCGACAGTTAGGGTGTTCGTCGAAGCTGTGGATAAAAGTGCAGATCGATCTCAATTTTCAATGAATTTCACTTGAGTTTAATAGCACAGATCGATTTCTTTGTTGATTTCGAGCATACAAAATCTTTTAGAAGTGAAAAACTCGAAGATTTCAGTGAGTTTGAGTTGCTACTTCTCGACAGATCGGAAACTGCATGTGTTACCGGAAAATAGCAAAAATCTCGCCGGATGAGTTTTTCTCGCACGTTCAATCTTATCTCTCTTCTCTCTTTCTGTTTCCTTCCATGTGGGGGTGAGGGGAGGTGGTGGTTTTTTTTTGTCGCCGAAGTTTTTCGTCGGGAGGTGGTGGGTTTTTTTTTGTCGCCGGAGCTTTTCGTCGGAAGGTGATGGGTTCTTTTTGTCGTCGGAGTCAAAGAGGGAGAGGATGAGTATAACTATATACACAGATAAATTTTTTCCACCTTTAATTATATATGAGTAATTATATATAAACCGGAAAATGGGTTCATGTGGGTGTTGGTGGAGAAGATGATACATACATATATATATATATATATATATATATAATATGTGTATACTTTTTAATTGGAAATTAAAAAAAGGGACTGACAGTTTTGGTACCTGTAGTTTTTTGTCTTTAGTGAAAAAGACTAAAATGCCCTCATGTGCAAGTCACATGAGGGGCTTTAACAGATGCAACCTAACGGTGTTAGTTCAGAGGGACCAAAATCGAACACTTTTGCATACCACGGGGTTTTCTTGCAATAAAAATTTTATAGGGACCAAAAGTGCGAAAATCATCATACCACAGGGACCAAAAATGCAATTTACTCATATAAATATTATAGTTTGGAAAAATGACCGAATTCGGTCCTCTCTAATACTAGCAATTAATTTTTTCTTTTACAATTTGTGTACATACTAGTTGCATTAAAGGGTTGTAAAATTGTATAAAAATGTAACTTATTTTAGTATGATTTTCTACTAAGAAAAATAGAATCAAACAAATTAATTCAAAAACGATAGTTTTACAATCTTTAATTTGATATTCATATTGGTCTCTTTTTTTGGTATTTTTAAACCACGATTTCAAATACAAACAATGTTCATTTACCCTTTATACTTTTCATTTTGTTCAACCATAAATTTCAGATTTTATTAACAAGGAGTTGTATAAATTTTTGGTTTTTGTTTATGATAAGATTTTACATCATGTTGTGTCACACAAATACACAACTAGCATATGTGTGTGTGCGTGCGTGTGTATGTATGGTTAATTATGTGAGAACCACAAAAAGGTTATGAACTCGTGATAATCAATCTTAAAATATTTTTTACATGTATATATATATATGTGTGGGGGGGGGGGGGGGTGTAACAACCCAGTCCAAAGAATAAAACTTAAACAACGAGAAATAAGAAACTCGCCGAAACGGCTCCAAAGTACTATTATAAACAAATAGTACATTACAAGGTTCGCAGAAACAACCTATTACACAATTGAGTTTTCTAAAGACTAAGCTTGACATGCTAAATAAAACGGCTCCCTTCTAGTCCCAAAGCTTCACACTCGCGCTTTCTCTTTGCCCTTACTAGAGCCATCTACTAAGTGCTTACCTGAAATGGTTTAGTTTTTGGAAAAAAAACGAGGGTTAGACCATGAGGTCTAGTGAGCTCCCTCTAGTGGCAACAATTTCATTATCCAATATTTAAAACACTTCACAACATTTATAAACAACAACTTTAACAAAGCTTTCATGTAACAATCACACGTGTAAATGGTACACTGAAGTCACTCGGAAGTGACGACATGTCAGTCTCATACCGCCTTATTGGGTCACTCCTTCCATGGCACAAGCGGGACACCCCCCACCCCGGTATGAGCACTGGTGGGCCACACCCTCCGACTTAGCCAATTTACAACTATCAACAATGTATGCATACATCTCAAGTAAACTTTCATACTCGCATATTCATAAAATAAAAATGTATCAATTCACATGCTCTTACTTACTTCAGAAATCACATTTTTAAAACACATGTTTAGTTAGAAAAACTCACTTGTCTTCCTTGCTTCAAAACTTCTCAGCTCACTTAGCTTCCGGTTTCTAAACGGGTCACCTAAAAGGTTGAAAAGATTGAGAATAATAAGGCTTAAGATGTCACTCGCAACATTCTGAACAAAATCCCAAAACTTGCTAAAAAGGACAACCGAATCCGGAACCAGAGTTCCGGACTCCACCCCCGCTCCGGATCCACTTCCGGTCTCCGCTACTAATCCAGATCCAATTCCGGATTCCAAATATTCCGGATGTCTTCCGGACTCCGCACCCGATTTCGGTTCCTAATCCGGAATCCCACAATACCGGACCATGTTCCGGAATTCCACTATACCGGATCACTTGCTTCCAGATTCTAAGTCCGGATTCGCCACTCCAGACTCCTTCCCGGATTCGGGATCTACCAGTTCCGAAATCGACGAACTGCTTAATTAAACTATTGTGGGCACCAAAATCAACCCGAATCGAGGTATTCAATTCCGCTATCGATAAGGTCCATTACAGAAAGCGATAATTCACAAATGTTTCATTGAATCAACACTAAATCAACAATTCTTTCAAATAAGTCCTCAGTATACTAGGGACTTCTACCAACAAGAAACTAAATCACATATCGATGAGAATCTGAGATTTGAAGTTTACCTTTAAGAATTCGATGATAGAACTGACCCAAATACAAACGCCCTCCTTGCCTTCTCCTCGAATCACCAGAGATAACTCGATTTCTTCTTCTTGCTTCCAAAATGCTCAACCGCACTCAAATGAATTGGTCTAGGGTTTTGTGCCCAAAAATGTGGTTTTATACTCTCTTCCCAATAATACACTTTGGCCCTTCAAGACTTTAGCTTTCACTTTTCCTTCCACCCATCTTACACTTCTTTAAGTGAAACCTGGTTATTAACGGGGGGGGGGGGGGGGGGATCAAATTAGAACCATAAAAAATTTGTAAACACGTGAGAAACAATCTAAAAATAATTTTTCTCATTAAATATTTATTTAAGATATTGTTTCACATATATTTGTGTTCACAAAGTGAATAAAATACATGTGAAACTTTTTTTTTGTTCACACGATGAAACGAAAAATATTTAAATAACTTTCATTGTGAAATTATCATATTATAAAATAAATATATGTAATACAAAACCTTAGAGTCTAGCATTTGATTAAAAAAATAAAAAAAATATTTTTATATTGATCTTCACGAATTTGTAGGTTTTTGTGCTTCCATTGGATTATCATTCTAAATATATAATTATATATATACATATATGTGTTTGTGTGTGTGTGTGAGAGAGAGAGAGAAGAAGTTCAAGTGAAGAGCTGAACATTTTGTAAGGAGTAGTCGATGAAGAACTGGATATTTTGTGAATTCTTTTAGATCCGGTTTAAACACAATCTATATTAAATCAATGATTAAATTAATGACTTTATATTTTTGGTAATTTTGACAAAGAAAGCGTCCATAAGAGCACTGTGATTATTTCTCAAATCTATCTCCTTTCTAATATATTGTCTTCACATGAACAAAAAAAACGATGGGAATACTTGTATTATGGCTGAACCACTATCAAATATACTATTTTAACAAACATTGTAACCACGTGTTTTTATTACATCTTGTGAATACAACGTGAACAAAAAAAAACAAGAACAAAAATAAACTACAACTTCTTGAAAAACATTGTGCAAGGACTTGAATACATATATATAAAATCAATAATCAAAGTTGAACATCCGCCAAACATCCTAGGTGAACATAAAACCAACAACCAATAGTGTCATGATGTGAACAACCACCAAATATATTGTTTCAATTAAACATTATGATTTATGACCACATGTTTTTATTACAACATTGTGATTATCTTGTGAACACAATGTAGCACAACAATAAAGAACAAAAAAGTAAAAAAGAAAAATGATCCCCGAAAACATTGTGTAAAGACTTTCACTACTAAATGAAAGACTTTTACCTACGACGTTTTCTCTGGAAAATCTGTTGCTAAAGGGTGATTCGTCACAAAACCGTCACAAAAATTGGTGGGTAAATTTTTGATGATCCATGGGTATTTTCCCGAAAAACATCGAATTTTACCGAACCATTGATATTTCCTGGGTGATCCCTGGGTAATCACCGGCGAAAATTTCCCTGGGTAAATTTTTGTGGGTAAAAGTCATTTGTTTTGTAGTGTTTGATACATATTATCAACAATTAATCAATGTATATATATTCAAATTGATATTCTGGCTAAAAGTTGTAAGTTAATTCAAGTAAAAGTTATGTAAATTCACAAATTTACATATGAACCAATATACACCTTCACCACCTGATATTGTTCATTGAGACCTTTTGCATTTGGTTCAATCTCAAGCTATCCATGAAGAACATTGATGCTCGTATTCACATATAAGATTAGTCAAATGAGATTTAATTCAATTTTTTTATTGTAAAGTCACCGATGATTTCATGGTGGAAGATTTGATATAAAAAAAAACGATGACTATCAATATTAGAAAACGGGCATAAAAAATAGAAGATAAGTTACAGTATTTGATATTTTTTCTTAATCATTTCAATTACTATATTACATATATGCCTTTCATTTAAATAAAATACCTTAGAAATCAAAACTCTAATCTAATTGCCAAGATTGTTTCTCGCATTCTCAATATAAATTGACTTATTATTTGAGTAGAGGGGGAGAGAGAAGAAAGTTTAACTCATCTTTCATTGTGCACGTGAGGACAGATCACAACTTCTCCATCTCTTTTGATTCAACAACTCATATTAAATACAGTTTTTAACTAAAATTATTAATTAAGGTGATTAGGGATAAAAATGAAAGATAAATTCAATCTCACGCCTACCATATTTGACTTTTTATTTTCTTTTTTAATTAAAAAGTTTTACCCCCCTTATAGTTTAAAATAAATTATCTTAAAAAGTACTAATATTTTAATCAAACAAATTACATAAAAAGAGAATTTCGTGTTCTTCAATATGACATCCATCTCGATATAGTTTTCTTTTTATTTTAATCGTTTTTACGTGAAATGCTATATATGTGCTATATTCACTATGAATATTTATGTACGTTCAAATGTGTATAAAACTTCGACACTGTAAGTCCATAACTCGACATCACATTTTTCAACACTTTCTTCAACGTCGTAAGACATCACATTCTTCATCACCGTAACCCAACACCCATCGAGACGAATCGAGAACTTATCGAGTTTCGGTTGTGAATCGGGGAACAAAAGAGAGCGCGTCACGTCTCCACACCTTCACAGGTCATTCATGTATTATTCGTCATGAATAATGTATCATTCACGATGAATAATACAACTTTCAAGGTGAATAATACATGATTCATAAATTCGTGTATTATTTATCCCGAATGTTGTATTATCTAAATACTGTATTATTCATCATGAATAGTGAATGAACGTTCATCTTTGTTATTCATACTGAATGTGGACACTCGGGGATGTGTATACATATTCAAAATGAATTAAACAAAGTTTCGGTTGTGAAACGGGGAACAAAAGAGAGAGCGCCATGTGTCCCCACTTTCACGGGTCATTCATGTATTATTCATCATGAGTAATGTATCATTCAAGATGAATAATACAACATTCAATGTGAATAATACACGATTCATGATGAATAATACATGAATCATGTTTCATTCATTCTAAATGTTGTATTATTCATCCTGAATATTGTATTATCCATCATGAATAGTGAATGAACATTCACCTTTGTTATTCATACTGAATGTGTGCATACATATTCATAATGAATATAACATATATATATATATTGTAACGTCCCACTTTCCATAAAAGGTCAAAGTCATAACATTAACAATCAAACTACATAAATGAGCTTGTCCTTACATCAATGCTAAAACATACTTAACAAAAACTTTAACGTTAACATTAATCATAAACAGCGGAAGTCTCTCTAAGCCACAGCCAAGCACTATCTAGAAATATCGTGATCCAAAACTGGGAGCCTCACGAGCTCCATCACCTCCATGCCGTCTCTAGTTCTACTTAGAAGAACTCGCTACACGCTTACCTGAAAATGGTTTAGTTTTGAAAGCGAGGGTTAGACCAAAAGGTCTAGTGAATTCCCTCCGAAAATAGCATATACAAACATTTGGAAAACATTTATCAATGACCCATGAATGTCATCAAACATGGTACTGCACTGTGTAGTGGATCACGTAAACATATTGCGATCAGGCCCCAGCAGACTCCCTTCTCGCCGCTTTGGAATCCCCACGGACTCCCCTCTACCGAATAGGAGGGAAACGGATTCCAACCCACCGGTCTATCATACATAACCAAGGGTCCTAAGACCCCGAGAACCTCTCTCTGATCCCACAGTGCAGACCGACTCCACATAGTGTACACTTACGTTCATGCAAACATGCAAACATGTAAAATGTATTCTTCATAAATTATGCTAAACATTCCTTTTAATAAAATAAGTACATTCGTGGGAAAACATGTAAATCAGTTCGTAAACGTTTCATGCTCAATAAGAACCATAATCAGTTAAAACATTTATCACTTTGCGTTATAAAAAGGGTTTAGGGAACTCACCTTGATACTAAGAAACACCCGGACAATAGATGTAAATCAGTACAATGCACTTCCTAAACATGATAAATAAATTTGAAAAAGGATATGTATATGGTTACACTATTTTAATTTCGATATTTAGTTGTCGTTATTGCAAATTATAAGCTTGTATTATTTACGTTAAAACATGATAAATAAATGTTACTGTTGTTTATGTCAAAAATTACACGAGATATTTTAAAGTTGGATTGAATATTCGAGGCAAATAAAAACAAATGATGCAAATATATATGTTGGCGATGCGAAAATCTCTGACGAACGTAAAAACCACGGACAATCATGAATGTCGTCAATGCAATATAAACGTTAACTATAAAGGGACATCCTCTTTAATGACAATTGTTGTTATTAGAGTCGTGACTATTATATGTCGTAAACAAACTTAAGTAATAATTCCAGTATCAAGGGTTTCTATGAGAGCAAATAAGTTGATGACTCTCTAATTGCCGTTTTAATTATCATAATTCATAATATATGGTCATTTGTCCTAAATCTTCAATTACGAATGAAATCTATAATCAATAAGAAAAATAACGGTTGTCATAGTTAGTCAATGTGGTTGACTGTCGAAGATACGAACTATCATATGTCAAGGATATTGTCGTAATGAATTATCCTTTTTCAAATTTGTTGGAGAAACTATCAAAAATACCAGAAACGTTAAGAATCAATAACCAACACTTTAAACAACATAAAACCCATCAAATCCATCTAATGATTCATGAATTCAAACCTCAAAACCCAAAAACTCAATCCATAGAAAATGGAGATTACTAAGCAAACATGAAGAAGTTTCTTACTGAAATGATTAAAACTCAACCCACAAATGGATTATCCAATCCCCAAATCATATGCTAGACTAGCCAAACATAGAGAAGAAGAAGAAGAAATCATACCTTGAAGATACTACCATCAATCCTTGAAGTCATCCTTCTTCCACACACCCAAATCAGGGTTTTGGCTGTCTAACTCTCCTCTCCTTATTTCTTCTCCCAAACGTATGAACCAACACTGAAATGAAGAACATAGGGTTTTCATCTTATTCAAACTCTTGACTTCACCCCTTGACCACTTAAGTTCTAAGTTTCACACTTTGGCCACCAAAATTCCCATTTTATTCTAAAAACACAAGAGTAGAAAATATGGGGTGTTACATTCATGTTCTTCATATTCATAACTATCGCAACTAGCTATGTTCATCGTTATCGCAACTCCTGATCATGAACAGTAAACTATTGCAACTGTCCTTTGCGACAAACTTGTGTTATCGCAACCCACTTCACATGAACAGTACCTTATCGCAACCTTCTGTTGCGATAAGAATCATTTTTGAGTTGTATCGCAACCTGTTTGCTGCGACAAGTTTTTGGCCTACTTTCGCAACTTGTTGGTTGCGACAAGTCTTGTGTTGCGACATTGTGTGGAGTTACGACATTATTTGAGTTGCGACAAGTGTGTGTTTGCGACAAGGTTTGTGTTGCGACAAAGGGTTAAAAATGTGTAATCGCGACTGTTTCTGGAGATCAAAATGGTATCCTCGCCCAAGTAATCACCCATTCAATTAAAAAAAATGTGCTTAGTCTCAGGAGGGGGGCATTGTTCATGGTGTTTAGCATAAAGCATGTGTGACATCATTCCCATATTTAGGCTGTCACATACATATTGCAACTGTCAATGTTTAAAGGAGCTCAAGTTTGCCAAGATTTTCAGAAGATGGGTGTTGGAATTCAGTCTTTGGTTGAATTGGATTAGACGTTTGAGCATTTGCAATCATTATTCTGGAGTTTTTGTTGACGATGCTAGACCTTTGAGTGCTCTTAATCATTCTTCTGACCTGATCAATTAGAATTGTGAGTGCTTGCAATCACTGTTCTGGTGCTTTGGTTGTGATTCAGACTCTTGAGTGCTTATAATCATTCAGCTATTTCTTGAAGATTGAAGTTCCGAATTTTCATCATTCAGTGTTTTGATATTTTGGAGATGAGCATTTTTCTACAGTTGATGAACAATTTTAATTATGGAGTTCTTCTAAACCCTACCTTATAGTGTATGCTTCATTATGTTTCCTCCTTCGAGCAAATCCGAATCAAGCTTTTAAGCCGAATTCCTATTCAACTCGCGGCTTATCGACGGATTTGGTGTTATAGACTGAGATTGCATTTGGTTTGTCACGCAACAACTCGCTCGTTATCTTTCTTGTGAGCTTATCGGTACGAGCTAGAGTTTCCACATTTATGAAGATGTTTTTCGTCCACTCGATCGAGACATTGAATCCGATTTGTCAAGGTTGAAATATAAAGAGTAAGAGCATATTTCAAGAGGGAGCCTAGACTACATTTGAAGAATTGCATCACTACGGTTTTCTAAAGAAATCAAGGGGGAGAAGAACTGAAGATCTTTCGAGAAGGGTGATTCTTTTACAAAACTATAGGGGGAGATTGTTAGGACATAGAATGTCCTAATTATAAGATAGTTTTGTAAAGGGGTATTAATAGTAATATGGGCTTGGGTTATGTTATAAGGGCTTGGGCTTAACTATGTAACAAGGGGGTATATAATGTTTAGTGTGTGTAATTAGGGTTTGTTGTAGTCATTGCAATGTAGCCTCCATAGTGTGTAAGTGTGTGTTCTAGAGAGAGAACCATTCTCTCTCTAGAATAGTTCTTCCACATGAATAATACACCACTTTGACTATATTATCTCTTCTTGTTATCTTCTACACATTATATGAATTGTTGCCTTGTTAAAATGGGACTAACAAATATATTTGAGTTGTTGTTGATGTCAAGTATGAGTTCTCGTACCTGAGCTTGTTGTGTGTTGTGCTCATGTTTTTTATGCCCACCATTGAGCCATAACAATCGGAGGTCATTGTTTTAATGGTGGTCCTCTTGTTCTTCTGGTAGTTTATGGAGTTGTTGAAGAGATTGATCCTTTACATATAAATTATGTTTTTGGAACAAGTATGTATCTATCACATATCACCCACTTTTTGTATGTTAATTCACCAATCACTACAGTAGTTTGTCATTAAATGTGTAATTGATTTGATTAAATGTTAAGTGTATATTAATATTTTGATAGGGTCTAATCAAATGAGAACTAAGTAGTTTGTGATAACTGTGAGATCTAATGTAAGCCACATATTTTGGATAATTAATACAATTTTAAAATAAATAAAAAAGAGTATTTCGGTAAAAAAAATAATCTAATTAAATTAAGAATTCCTAAAATCTCTCATTTTTACTCTCATACATATCATCTATCTTTCTCTCTCTAACATAAACTTATTTCCCAATTTTTAGGTTTTGGGTGTATCACATGAAAGTATCACGGGTATCGCCGTGGATATCACAATGAATATTATAGTGTAACACAATGTATTTTGGGTATCACAATCGTGATCGTTGTAGGTACTTTTTGTTAACAATGTCGCTTTTATATGTATCACATTATGTATCCGTCGGAATAAGGTTCACCGGATGCCGGATAGATGAAAGAGGAGAGAAGAGGGAGGAGAGATAAAAAAATCTATTACTTAAAATGCCCTTTAGTTAAAACTTCAATCAAAATTACAAAAATTAATAGTTTTCCAATTTATCCTTTAATATGCGACTCACATTGGATCTCACAATACACAAATAACCGAGTTGTTCCTTGAATGACCCCCTATTTTGATAAGCCCAAAACATTTCCGGTGTAATCCCAATCTTTGTATTATGTAATTTTTAATTCTTGGTTTTCAAAAAAAAAACCATTTCACGTCGTTTTGTACAGATACACAACTAGTATACATATATATATATATACTTTGGATTATGTGAGACCAATTTGTTTTCGTGAGACCCGTGAGACTATAAATTTACACCTGAAACTTCAGTGTTTTTGTTGTGAAGGTTCAAATTTTTTTACCTTTACAATATTTTGCTGTGAAGTTCCAAGTGTAAAAATATGGTCTCAACTCTCACGGGTCTTACGAAAATATGTTGGTGTCACATGAGCCCAACCATATATACATACATAGGGGATATATCAAATGCAAACCACCCTAATTTTACGAATCGTGCAAACCGTCAATTTCATTAGTTAAGTTAATGAAATTGGTTTATGAAGTTCTTTAATTTGATAAAATTGTTTTATGTAATTCTTTTATTGATAAAACTGTTTCATATAACTGGTTAAATCAAGTTTTTTAGTGGTTGATATAAGATGATTCTTGTTGAATTGCACGAAGTTATAAGTAACAAAGAAATACACATATAACACTTTTATACAATCAATCCAAATAATTTGTTCCAAAATGTCGATATAGCCTAATAGAAAAGAAAATCGTATGATGATGCATTTTTTTAGACGAATCATGATGCATTTGATCAACTTGGATTTTCATAACGTCATAAATTATACAACAAGATGAATAATAAATTATGTGGCAGGTACATTGAATGGGACATATGACACTATGATTTAGAAAACGACATTACAAAAGTCTTTGAATCTTCGTCTTCTCGGAACAATTATTTTTTTAGTTAACACTTGTTTTCAAGGTCTTACATTTTATATAAGTGACTTATACATCATATGATCCCAAAAGTTTTTATCGTAGGCGTGCTTAGTTATGTATTATCCTTTCTTTGAAATGTTTTCATTGCCAAGTGATTCAAGAACCATGTTGTTCGGAATTCTATGCCTTGTGTTCCTCCCTTATGGTTTTGCATCCATTAATACAACATGTCTTCCCTCAGATGAAGGTATTTAAGACATGAACATGTTTGTAAGCATACATGACCTCAGTATATGATATTTTTAATGTTCTTGGTTTGATTTTATGGCAGTCGATGCATTGAGGGAGATCGGAAGGAAGTTGCGTAAAGATTGGGATTTCAATGAGGATCCATGCAATGAAAGAGGAAATTGGGTCTCTGCTGCTAACGGAAGCTTTGAAAATATCGTCAATTGTTCACAAAACGTCGGCAACTGCAATATTGTTAGCATGTAATCTTCTACTCTCTTTGGTGAATTAGTATAAACGGCATTTGTCAAACAACTGGGTCGTTGAACTAGAACACATAGTAGGTAACTGTGTTTTATAGTATTTTTTATATAAAAATCGACAAAAAAATTTACATCCTTTTGATACGTTTTTATAATGAACTAAGAACACATAGAGTAGGTGATTGACTATAATAAGACTCAAAATAGCAACGAAAATTTATCAATGATTATAATTATTTTCTGTACAAATAGTTTTTTTTTGCATTGAAATCTTTTGGATTTTGTAACGTATAAATATTGGATTGAATTTGTCCATTAACAGAGGCCCATTTTTTGTAACCCATACATTATTGTCAACTCTGTTTGACGAATAATATTTTTCAACATTAGTTTTGGTCCTATCAAATAGTTGTTAAGGGTAGGATTGGAATTACAAAAAACCTGGGGTTGTTATTTCATTAATTATCTAATGGATAAGAGCATCTCCAACAACTTTCCCATTTTGAAGAAAATGGGAAATATGTGGATTTTGGTCCTAAACTCATCTCCAACGGCTTCCCCAAACCCTTCCTCATTTTGAAGAAAGTTGGAGATTCCCTAAAATTTTCTCCATATTTAGAGAATACCCCAAAACTAGAAATCCCAAAAATGGGGAATCTGTTGGAGATGGAAGCAATTTTTTTTGGAGATTTTGACTTTTGCTTCCCCATTTTGAAAAAAAATTAGGGAAGCTGTTGGAGATGCTCTAATCATAGTAGTTTTTTGATAGTTGATTTAATTATTTACTTCTTTCAAAATTGTTTTATCACATTATGCATTTTGTTCAACGGAGAACCGAACGATGCTCATAAAAATCTTCATGTATGCACAACATTAAATTGTGCACAAGATATACAAAATGTTTACACGATGTTCACTTATGTACATAGTTATCTTATCACATTGTTCACTTGGAGTGCGTTTGGTACGTAAATATGATAGAACATGACATGACAAAATAGAACAGAACAGTTGTTCAAAATATTGTATTCTTTGTATTCTTGATTCCTAACCAGATATTGTAAATTTCGTAAATTATTAAAGTGCTAATTACAAAAATTTGATATTTATCTCGATAAATTAATTACAAAAATTTAGACAATTTTTCCTAGTTTTTATAGACAATCAATCAACAAAAAGAGTAAAAGACCAGGTGATGATAAATGGTTATTTGGAATTTGAATGCAGGCTCAATATAAACTCAACGGCCAATATCCTTTTCTGTTATCAGGTTTTGATTGCTATGATCGAAATCCGATTGCAAACTGTAAATCGAATCAGATTTTAATTGCTATACTATCTAAATGGCACTCTGTGCTTCTTCTTTGTATGAATTGATTACGAAAATTAGGGTTTCTGAATGTTTGAATAAAGAGCGACTTCATGTTGTTTTAATGGTGTTTTGGTTGCAGAAATCTTAAAGGACAAAGCCTACAAGGCACTCTCCCACCGGAACTCGTCAATCTCCGTTACCTCCAAAATCTGTACATTCCCTTTTTCCTTTTTTCTTCTTGTCGTTCGTTGATTTAATTTCCAGTATCTGTTTTTAACAATTGATTTGTGTATTTCATTGTACAGAGACTTATCACGCAACTTTATCAGTGGTAACATTCCTCCAGAATGGGGATCCATGGAGCGGATTTTAAACATGTACTTCGTTCTCTAATCTCTATCAATAGTCTTTCGCATACGAGTTTAGTTATTAGATAGAACAGCTTGACTTTGGATGTCAAATTTTACCTTTTCATCTTCATATTGAATGGTTTTCTGCATGGTTTTGGATTGCAACATAATTGTATTGTTTTCGCGCATTGAAGTACTAGGTTTTGACATCTAAAAACTTAAATTTGGGGAATACGTGTTACATAGTGATGCTTAACATGGCATGTGTTTAAACTTTTGTGCAGTTCTCTTCTCGCGAATCGATTAAATGGATCAATCCCAAGGGAACTTGGAAATATTACCACACTCACAACTTTGTAAAACTTCTAATAATCTGTTGTCTCTCTAATTTATTGAAATGTTAACTTTTGTAACTTCCTTTTGCTGTTTATGACTTCAATTCTATTGTTCATTAGCACTGTAGAGGACAATCTGCTGTCCGGAAGAATTCCTATGGAACTTGGGAACCTTTTAAGCATCGAGAGATTGTAAGACTTCATCAAATCTGTCGGTATTGTTGTTGATGCTTTATGTATCTCATTTATCCTATTGAGTATCGACCATGTATATGAGTGTTCATTTTTTATCGTAGCTTTCTGAACT
The DNA here is from genome assembly GCA_033807775.1 of Saussurea involucrata. Taxonomy (NCBI): domain Eukaryota; kingdom Viridiplantae; phylum Streptophyta; class Magnoliopsida; order Asterales; family Asteraceae; genus Saussurea; species Saussurea involucrata. The sequence goes on from CM066323.1 coordinate 8,068,444, forward strand.
CCAACTATTTTACTGGGGAGTTGCCTTCATCGTTTGCAAATCTGATCACGATAAAGGAATTGTGAGTTCTAACCTGGTTGGATTTGATTACTCTTTATCTGGCCCGAAAAAACTGACCCGTTTTATTTCTATTCCTATCGCAGTCGCATTGGCGATAACAATTTCACTGGGAAGATCCCTGATTTTATTGGGCGATGGACACGTCTCCAGAAGTTGTGAGACATTTGCCTACTGTTTCATTTTCTACTTGTTGTATTTGTATATAGCAGTTAGATTGAATTTAAGTTTTCTGAATGGCAGAAGGATTCAAGCCAGTGGATTGGTGGGGCCAATACCTCCTAACATTACTCTGTTGCCAACTTTATCAGACTTGTCAGTTTTTTCCTCATATATAAATTATATATTTGATTTGCTTGCAATTTAGATAAAGTATGTGTGTTGACTGAATCAAGAGATGCAGGCGAATCAGCGACTTGAGAGGACCAGACACACTTTTTCCACCGTTTGCCAATCAATCTTTCAAAAATCTGTGAGCTAAATCGATTTGTAACCCTGTATCATAACAGACTTTTGCCAGTTTTGTCTTTTAACGCATTCAAAACTCAATTTTGCCAGGATCTTGAGGAGTTGCAATCTAATCGGCGAGATACCAAATTCCCTTGGTTCCCTTGTGATTGGCGATGTCTTGTTAGTAAATTTTACCTTTCCTCTGCTTATCCATGTATATTTCAGGAACTTTTGATTCTAACGACTGTTACTTCTGTGCTAAAGAATGAGTATCAAATCAAAATGTTTTTTTGTTAATTTTGTATTTGGTTTTATTTAATTACAACGTCACCAGATTTCACACCATCATTGTTTATGTTGCTCTTTCAGAGATTTAAGCTTTAACAAGCTTAATGGATCCGTTCCACCAGATTTGTTTAGACTACAAGGGGCAGATTTTATGTAAGAATTTCCTTTCGAAGTATTGCTATCTCACATGATTCTTGCTTTCATTTGGATGGTAGTGTAGTTTAGCTGATGTAGCAGCTTGGAAGCAACGGATTATAATTTTGTTGTTACCTGGAACATTCAAGCTATAATGGTGGCACCTTACGAGTTCTATTATTTTGATTTTTCAGTTATCTGACTGGAAACATGCTATCTGGACTTGTGCCTCGTTGGATGCTTGATGCAAAAGAAATGTGAGTTTGTCTACTGTAAAACTTATACAAATAAAACAAGTAAAGTGGGTCATATTCCATTGTGTTACATTAGGCAGTTCATAGATACAGGGTAGTACACAATTCATAATCATCCCACTTAGCCATGGATAGATTTACTAATCGGTCACTGGGTCCCGTGCCCCTGTGACATTGGCCATCGTAGTGTAAAAAAAATTACGACCCTTAACATAGTGATTCATTTTGTGACTGCCGGAGTCAGCAATGCTTGGTTGACAAAAATATGAAAAATAATATTTTATTCCTTTTTAAAAGAGTAGCAAAACATATGTTGAACTTTTTTGGTCAACCTTACATGCATACCCGCAGGATGTGCGCTAGCACACAAGTTCAGTGGTTCAAAGCCATTTCTTTCCAAGTTTTGCTCGCGCCCGTGGAGAGACCTTTCTAGTCATAGTGGTTTAATTCTTCTACTATGAAATCATATATAAACTAACCATGTGGGACAATGGTTTATATACGTCTGAAACATATATAAGATTGGTATCATCTATATTCTCATATGATTTATTCTGCTACCAACCATGTGCCAACCTTGCAACCGAAAAGGTTGAATTTATTTGAGCAAAGTCGAGGCAGATATACTCATATACTTCTCAGTAATAGTCTATAATTAACTCAATGTCTCCATCTATAGAACATTACTTTATCTTGCTTTTGTTAGTAGAAGAAACACATTAGGTTGTAGAATATAACGATTGTTGCTGCGAATTTTCTTGCAGTGATCTGTCATACAACAATTTTACACTACAAGATTTGAGGTGTCGGGTGCGGGATACGTAAGATCAACTCTACCTTTCTCAAAAGTATCATCTCCAAAGTGTTTCTTGTACCAACTAAATCTTCCGTTTCCTGTTGTTTCTTACAGAAACTTGTTTGCTTCCTTCTCAACGGATAACGTGTCGTAAGTTTCTGTGCCATGAACTAGTTTATCCAAATTAAGATTTTGCAATTCTCATTTCTATGTATCATGCTCTTTCTATTTTCTTTACTTTAGTACCGGTGAACAGGTCTCATGCTTGCGGGATTTTCGTTGTGAAACAAGTAAGTCAAAATAACATATTATTTCTTATACGTTGGTGAATTTTATTCTGATTCAATTTATGCTAAATTCATGAGTAAATTACGTTTTTCGTCCTTATGATTTGTTAAAAGTTGCGAATTTAGTCCCTGTGGTTTCGAAATTTCGTTTTTCGTCCCTAAGGTTTGCAATTCATTTCTATTTTCGTCTTTGAGGCCAAAACACTACTTTTAAGTATGAAGGACTAAAACAGAAATAAATTGTAAACCATAAGGATGAAAAAAGCAAAAGAATTTAAATCATAAGGACGAAAAGGTAATGAATTACAAACTATAGGGATGAAATTCGTAATTTCAAAACCGGAAGGTCGAAAATAGAAATTTTCAACAAACCACAGGGACTAAAAATGTAATTTACTCTAAATTCATTGATGATGTTCTTGAGACAATTTTGATTAATGATGTACACGCAAGAAATGCATATGTTAGACTTCCTATTTTTCTATTTTTGGATTAGATTCGACCTCCTTGTATATCAACTGTGGTGGAGACCGGCATGAGGAGGATGGAAAGGTATACGAAGCTGACGTGGACAATGGTGGTGCTACATTTTTCTCTATGGATGAGAGGCCATGGCGAGTTAGTAATACTGGTCACTTCCTAGATAATGGTGGCGTGGACACTTATATTTTGCCGAATATTTCTAGGGTGGTAAACAACTCTAATTTGTACCGCACTGCACGAACCTCAGCCTTATCTTTGACATATTATGGTTTGTGCATGAATAATGGAAGCTACAACGTAAGCCTTCACTTTGCCGAGATACGTTTTACTGATGATGGAACATATAGCAGCCTTGGTCGGCGTGTATTTGATATCTATATTCAGGTACATCCTCATATATATATATATATATACTACGAAGATCAGAGTGGGCCAACTTCTTTTGATCCCCCCCCCCCCCCAACCCCCCTTCTTATTATATCGTGATGTAGGTTTCAATTTAATTATTTTTGGCAGCTAAATTGTTTATCGTAAATGGTTGATACTGTGTCAGGGTAAGCTGGTGGAGAAGGATTTTGACATCAGTGAAAAGGCAGGTGGGGTCGGGATAGCAATTGTGAAAAATTATACTGTAGATGTTACCACTGGTTTGGAAATCCGACTCTATTGGGCTGGAAAAGGAACGCTGAATATCCCAACTCGAGGAGTATATGGTCCTCTTATTTCAGCTATTTCTGTGAATCACAGTAAGCTGTCAACTTTCTCCGAGTTTTGTGATTGATGGTGTTCATGGTTTGAAGTTGACTGTATTATTTGTGACGATGATACTTGATTGCCAAAATGACTAAAATCTTGTAGACAAAAAATTCAAATTAGTTTATGATATGCAAAATAGGGACAATGTGCACAAATGCAAATTCACATATTTATATATATTTTGTGTCTCTATAAGAGACTCTCTTTGTTGAATGGCTTTTATTGTTTGATAGTCTTATTATAACATTGTTTTTATCTTGGCTTATTTTAATTATTCAGATTTTTGGGTTCCACAAGAAGATGGACAAGGAAATGAAGATGGTGTTTCTGGAGGGATTGTGGCTGGAATTGTGGTTGGAGCAGTTTGCAGCATCATCTTAATTCTAGGAGTTCTATGGTGGTGGGGTTGTTTACGGCGTAGAGATACTATGGACTTAGGTATTTACGTGGCAAGTCGATATTCTTTAAATTTATCTTTTTTTTAGTTTTTTTACATGCTCTTCCCATTGTCGCTCAACAGAGTTGACTGGCGTAACTGGTTCATTTACATTGAGGCAAATTAAAGCTGCAACGAACAATTTCGATGTTGCTAATAAGATTGGAGAAGGTGGTTTTGGCTCTGTTTACAAGGTATTTTACTACTTCTCTTCAATCACAGAATATTGAACAAGTTTTCTACTATGCCGAAATTAAACCAACATTTTTTTTTAATTGAAGGGAGTATTGCCGGATGGCACCTTAATAGCAGTGAAACAGCTTTCTTCCAAATCAAGGCAAGGAAATAGGGAGTTCTTGAACGAATTAGGTATGATATCTGCTTTGCAACACCCGCATCTTGTGAAGTTGCATGGATGTTGTATCGAAGGAAACCAGTTGTTGCTAGCGTATGAATACATGGAAAACAACAGTCTTGCCCGTGCTTTGTTTGGTAAGCCATAACTTTTCGTCTCTTAGAATTCGTTAAATTTTGTGACGACTTTTCTTTTCCAAAATTTTGATTCTCGAGGAAGGAGGGACTTCCTAACGGAATAAGGGCTCTTTAACATCAGAACCAAATCAAACGATTCCAATATGCCCCACATAGAAGTAGGGTCTAGGGGCCTTGCATCGATCATATTTTGCTAAATAATTTCGACCTTGTGGATTGAAGGGCCTAAACAATGGCAGTTGGAACTTGATTGGCCAACAAGATACCGCATCTGCATTGGTATTGCTAGAGGGATGTCTTTTCTCCATGAAGAATCAAGATTGAAGATTGTGCACAGAGACATCAAAGCCACCAACGTCCTGCTCGATAAGGATTTAAACGCCAAGATTTCTGATTTTGGTTTGGCTAAGCTTGATGAAGAGGACAACACCCATATAAGCACCCGTATTGCTGGAACTTAGTGAGTCATTTATACGCCAGTTTACACCATGTTTGCTATAATTGCTATGATATGAAAATCACTTGAAGGTTTCCCTTTTCTTTACAATTTTCAGTGGATATATGGCTCCTGAATACGCATTGCGTGGTTACCTCACGGATAAAGCCGATGTCTATAGCTACGGCATTGTCCTCTTAGAGATCGTAAGCGGAATGGCTAACGTTGTCGACAGGGCAAAGGAGAATCGTTTTGTTCTTCTTGATCGGGTAACTAACATGAACCTTTTCCAGCTTAGAACATCTCCAACAGCTACGCTAAAATGGAGAAAATATGGATTTTAGCAACTTTTTTGCTCCAACAACTATGTTATCTTGTATGCTAAAATAGAAAAATCAGGAGAGAGATTGTAAAAATCTCTAAATTTAGAGAAATCTCTAGAACTTTATAGAAGAGAGAAATAATATAATAATATTTTTCCATAAATAAAAGAATTTTAAATTTAATGTGTAGGAAAGAGAAACAATATTTTATTAAATGTATTGATTATTTTATTAATAAAGTTAATGTTAGGATTGTTAAAATAGAGTAGCTGTTGGAGATGGATGTAATTTTTTTGTAGAGAATTAGACCTTTTCTACTCTATTATAGAAAAATTATACCATGGCTCTCGGAGATGCTCTTATAAACTTGAATGTATTCATCATCTTCCTTTGTTGCTTTATTTTAGGCCGTTGATTTGAAAAATGAAGGTAATTTATTGGAGCTAGTTGATCCGAGGCTGGGTTCAGATTACGATGTCCAAGAAATGATGGTAGTTATAAATCTCGCACTATTGTGCACTACATACTCTACAACCGACAGGCCCGCCATGTCAGCAGTTGTTAGCATGCTCGAAGGGAGAATAGTTCCTCGCAAATTTGCTGTTGACCAAAGCTTCTCGATGACTGAAACGGATCGCGAGAAAATGATGAAGCAACTCGTGGGTACGAACGATAGCGGAGTCGAGGAAATGTCGTTCCCATACACTGATTCGACAGCTTCTGCTGCCGATTTGTACCCTGTTAATAGTTTCAGAGAATATCTGCAGAAGAGAGATGATGATGGGAAGAAGTTGTCTTCTGCTGCCGATTTGTACCCTGTTAATAGTTTCAGAGAATATCTGCAGAAGAGAGACGACGATGGGAAGAAGTTGTCTTAGGTGTGTTTTGTTTCTTATTATTAAATCGATCACACATATTATTACAACTTAGCTATTTGATTATAACTTTTACCCTTCTGCTACTTCATGGTAGAGGTAAGAGCATCCACAATCATGGACCTCTTTAGAGCTTTCTCTCTCTGCCACATCAGTTTTCTCTCTCCTACACATTTTATAAATCTTTTACTCCCAATCATGGACCGGTCCATAGTTTATATAATAAAAATATTTATTATTACAATTAAAAGACAATAATTAAAAGGGAAATTAATTAAAATATCCTAAGTTTGACCAACTGTTACCAAAGTACCCCAAAAAATTATTTTCTTACCGAAATGCCCTCTTTTTCCGCGATAGGATCTTGCGATCGCGGTCAGGGACCAATTGTGAAAATTTTTGCAAGAAATATTTACACTTTCAGTCCCTGGCCCCCGCGATCGAGGCCCGCAATGGCTCAAATGCGGCCCGCGATGGCCCGCGATGGGGACTGAAAGTGTAAATAATCTTGCAAAATTTTACACTTTCAGTCCCTGCCCGCGATCGCGGGATGTTATCGCGGAAAAAGAGGGCATTTCGGTAAGAAAATAATTTTTTAGGGTACTTTGGTAACAGTTGGTTTGACTTAGGGTATTTTAATTAATTTCTCTAATTAAAATATACTAATAGGCAATAATTAAAAGACAAATAATTGTAATCATCGATATTTTATGATATAATAATTAACTGTAATAGAAATACAAGCTTATAATTTTATTAATAAATAAAATAAAATAAATCGTTAAATACAAAACAATAATATGTTACTAAGTTTATTATTTTATTAATAATATCCTATTTAAACAATTAAATTAATTTGTATTATTTATATGTTATTTTAATGTAAGTGGAACACTGCATTTAATATTTAAATAATTAGAATTATTGATTCAATGTAGTATTGAATAGAAAAAAACAATTAAATATACAAGTGTCTTTATTATTTAATGTTAAAGAAATCAAAAGACTTTATTATTAAAAGGCATGGACCGCTCCATGCAAATGGAGCGGTTTGGCACATGTATCACCACCCAATGGAAGCCACAATTTGATGGACCGGTTTATTGTGCCACCTGTAAACAAAGAACCCTCCATTGGGGTGCTCTAAGGTCTGTATACATCATATCCTCCTCAAATCCTGTTATCTGGGAGATCGTTTGGTTTGGTTTTAGTTTGATTACATCTATGGTCGTTACTAAACTTTTACATATTTTTGGCCTTTGAGATCGCGATAAGTTATCGTTGTTATACAAATTATAGAATATTTGTTATTATGATAGATTGATAGCCGTAAAGGGTTTACATCGATATTGTCTCTGAGATGTATGTTTACGAAAAAGTAAATAATTTTGTTCTTATTCTTGTGCTATCTAAAACTAGAGGTATACAAATGACTTGATTTTGGTTTGGAAAAGACTGATGATCAATTCAAAAGGACCGGTTAAAGGTCTGGTCCATTAAAGAAAGCCTGATTGAAGCCCAAAACGTGGTCTAAAAGCCCAAAATATAGCCGAAGTTTTAAAAAATGTGGACCCATTTTGGACCGGTCAAAAAGCCAAAAACGATAACTTTTGTATATTTTCTTTTTCTAAGATTTTTGTACCATTTTACTTGTGAACTCCTAATGTATCTATTTTTTTTTTGGAGGAAGGGTGTCCTAGGCTATCAGTAGACTAATCTCTTGGTAAGTTATGCCTATAAGATGTCAGTTTTGATTAAACTTTAGTGACAACAATGTGGTCGATTATGGCCCCACCCGTTCCGGTTATTTCATTCTTGGTTCAAGTTGGATGGATTTCATCAGCTGGTCATTAATACTTGGAATAATGATGGCATTCGGGAGACACATGGGATGGTATCTTTTAAAAAGAAACTTCAAAATTTGAAAAAAGTGCTTCGATCTTGGAACGGGGAAAATCGATCGTGGAAGAAAGGAATCAAGATCGACCTTCAAAATTCTATTAATGGCATTGATATTCAAATTGATAAAGGGGAATCATCTAATGAAGATATGGAGTCGCAGTTTAGGTACTTGAAACAGTTGGGAGATTTAGACGAGTTGAAGCAATGGATTTAGCACAAAAAGTAAAAATCTGGTGGGGCAATTGAAGGGGACGAAAACACCAAATTCTTCCATGGTGTTCTTAAGCAGAAAAGGAGACAACTTGCTATTCGGGGTATTTTGAGTGATGGCAATTGGATTGAGGAGCCGGAGCAAGTTAAAAATGAGTTTTTGACCATTTTAGTGCACGCTTTGGCCACGTGAGACATACTCGGCCTTCTCTTGATTTGGTTTTTCCAAACCTTCTTTCAGTGGAACAAGCTATGTTTCTTGAAGACCCAATCTCCCGGGAGGAAATTAAGCGGGCAGTGTGGGACTGTGGTGTCGAAAGGGCTCTGGGTCCGGACGGTTTTACATTTGAATTCATTAAGATATTTTGGAGCACTGTGGAAGAAGACGTGGTAAGGTTAGTCTCCGATTTTCTTGAGTATAGTTATATTCCCAAAGGGTGTAACCCTTCCTTTATTGCTCTAATTCTAAAAGTTCAAGACCCAAAATTCGTTAAAGACTATCGACCGATTAGTTTAATAGGTTGTCAATATAAAATTGTTGGCAAATTATCAGCTAATCGATTAAGTTTGGTCATTGGGGACTGTGTGAGCATGGAACAATCTGCCTTTATTAAGGGGAGGCAAATTTTGGATGGTCCGCTAATTTTGGATGAGGTGATGGATTGGTATAAGAATCGGAAGAAGAAACTGTTGGTTTTTAAAGTGGACTTCGAAAAAACTTACGACTCACTTCGATGGGATTTTCTTGACTTAGTCCTTGAAAAGATGGGGTTTGGTAGTAAATGAAGAGGTTGGATTACAGGGTGTCTCGAAAACTCTACGACCTCGGTGTTAGTCAATGGGCCTCCAACAAGGGAATCCGAGATTTTTCGTGGTCTTCGTCAGAGAGATCCTCTATCTCCGTTTCTTTTTATTTTGGCTATGGAAGGTTTGCATGCGGTCACTCGAGAAGCGGAAGAAAAGAGACTTTTTTATGGAGCAACAGTTGGCAAAGGTAAAATACCTTTATCTCATCTCTTTTATGCAGATGATGCAGTTTTTCTAGGTGAATGGTCTATCTCTAATGCTAGAAATATAATGTGTATTCTCCGATGTTTCTATTTGATCTCCGGGCTTAAAATAAATATTCAAAAAAGTAAAATGTTTGGGGTTGGGGTTGATAATGTGGAGCTCGAGAATATGGCTAGAGTGGTGGGATGTGGTGTTTCGAATATGCCTTTCAATTGCCTAGGTTTGCCTGTCAATTGCCTAGGTTTGCCTGTTGGATGTAGTATGGCAAAACGCGATGGTTGGAAAGGGGTGGTCGACAAGTTTTTTTTTTTCTAAACTTTCTAATTGGAAAGTTCAAACTCTTTCGGTTGGGGGGAGGGTTACGCTCCTTAAACCAATTTTAGGTAGCCTTCCTACTTATTATTTGTCCCTTTTTAAACTTCCAAGTTCGGTTGAACAAGTTTTGGAATCTTTGCGGAATCGCTTCTTTGTTGGAGGTGAAATCGATGAAAATAAAATGAGTTGGGTGAAATGGAAAAAGTGTTTGGCTAGTAAAAAAGATGGGGGCTTGGTGTTGGAAGCTTGTTTGCTTTCAATATAGCTCTCCTTTTTAAATGGATTTGGAGGTTTCAGGCGGATCAAAATGCACTTTGGGTCAAAGTGGTTAAATCGATTTACGGTGCGTGGGCTCGTTGGAACGCGATTACCGAATAAGATGTCCAATTCTCTTTGGATTTGTATTCTGAAAGCGATTCAACAAATGAAGAATAATGACATTCACCTCTCTTCTTTTTGCAAGAAACAAGTAGGTAATGGGAATTCTACACTGTATTGGGACGAGGTTTGGTTGGGAGATTCCTCTCTTAAAGTGCAATTCCCGAGGGTATATGCGCTTGACCGGGACAAATTGGCATTGGTGCAAGATCGTTTGAACTTGGGGGATTGGGACCAGTGTTGCTTAGAGAGCCGAGAGGGGGTGTAGAGGAGTCGCAAATGTCAGCTTTACGGGAGATTCTAGCTATTGTCTGTATTTCCGACCAAAGAGATAGATGGTTTTGGTCTCTTGACGAGTCGGGTGAGTTTTCGGTGGCTTCTGCTCGTAGTTACATTGATTCTAAAGTTTTGGTGGTAGAATCTCCTCCTGCTAGATGGAACCGGTTTATTCCTATCAAAATTAATGTCTTTGCCTGGCGGTTGAGTTTGAACAAGATTCCAACTCGAGATAACCTTGATAAAAGAGGAATAGATGTGCATTCCCTCTTATGTCCGGTTTGCGATTTGGAGATTGAGTCGGTGGGTCATTTGTTTTTCTCTTGTCAAATGGCTCGGGATGTTTGGAAGCAAATTGGTCGATGGTGGAGTTTGGATATTCCGGAGTTTAGGTCAAATTCGGAGTGGATTTGCTAGTTGTTTACGTTTGAATAAAACGAAGTTGACATGTTTTAAGGCGGTTGTTCTAACGGCGTTATGGGCTATTTGGTCCTTTCAGAATCGGACTCTTTTTAGGCTCCCTAAGCCTAAGAAAGTGACGTTGTGGGATAGCATTGTGACTCAGTCGTTCTTTTGGGTTACAAACAGGAGTAGAAAGTGTAATATTAATTGGGCGAGTTGGCTTACAAAACCGTTTTCTTTCTATCTCTTGCATGTAATTGTTCTTTCTAGCTTCTTGCTAGTTTTTTTAATATATCTCCGCCGTTCAAAAAAAAACAATTGTTGTGTATGCCTAGATTCGAACCTTGGACAGATGAGATATTCCACCACATCCCCAAAGTCTTAACCATTATGCCACAACTCTTGTGGTTCCTAATGTACCCTTTCTAACAGATATATTTGATGGATAAAGTTGTCAATTTGCTTATTTATGCTAATCTCTACTATCTAATTCTTAACTCCAATGGGGTTATTAAATCTTACACTAAACACTAAATTTGGTGTAAATCTCACTATTCACATCTCCAATGGGGTCACTATTTTCCACACTAAATTTAGTGTGATGAATAGTATTACACTATATTTGGTGTAACACTATTCATTTACACTACTTTTTACACTACCTTTTCAATTACATTTTTGGTCCCTCAATTTTAAGATTTATTATTTTTGTATTTTAAAGTGTTAAAGTCTAAATAGGTTTATTATATATATATTCTTTATATTAACTTTTTTATGTTTTAATTAAGTAAATAATATACAACATGATAAAATATTCGATGAAAATTGTAGCAGGACCGACTCGTTTTTTTGGCAAAAAGACGTGCTACATGACATAATGATTACATGTATTATTTTACATAACATGATAATTGAGGATGAACGTGATCTCGATGCACCAATTGAAGTTGCAAGAGAAGTGCCACCGATAGAGTTGAAACGGTGATGAATGATAATAACCAATTTCAACAATTTCTCGCTTGTTATAGACAAATCAAAGACAAAGTGGCATACTTCAAGCTTCGGAATGCGTTAATCGATCATTTGTGGGAAAAATATAGTAATGAAAATAATTAAATGCATATGTATTCTCTTCTTTATTTGTTTTAATGTAACTTTTATTGTTTAATAAAAACTTTTGTTTTATGCATTAAAATAATTTAGTTCATAATTAATAAAAAATAATAAGTTGTGATTTAAATAAAAAATATGGGTATAAATTATAAAGTTAATAAATATAAGGATATTATTGAAAGTTTAATAAATTAATATAAAAATGATTTGGTGTAAAAAATAGTGTTACTCATTGGAGAAGATTTACTATTAACACTAAATTTTACACTATTTTTGATGTTTAGTGTAAAATATAGTATGACCCATTGAAGATGCCCTAAAAGGTTGTAAATTACCCGTGAAATGAGACCGAGACCAATGTTGAGGTGGAAACCAAAATATTTTAATGCGTCAACATAAAATGATAATACATAACTCCATCTCTTCCATATCCCAACTCTATCATCATTCCCATGTTCAATATAAACATCAATTTCTTTGAATGTGCCAACATATTTTAACAACTCCAAAACATTTTGGTCACTTCTTAAAACTTGTAAACCAAAATCTAAGTCTGTGTTAGAGGGTGTTTGGGAGTGTGTTTTAAAAGTGCTTATTGACTTATTGGCTTCTCAAGAAGCCAATAAGTTAAAAAGCTTGTTTGGCAAATGCAAAAGTGCTTTTAAAACAGCTTTTGGATTTGTCTTTCAAACTTGATTTTTGATAAGTCACAAAATCCTGACTTTTGGATTTGAAAAGTGCTTCTTGAGTTCAAAATTACAAAAATAACCTTTTTTTATTATATTTTTTTATATAATAAATTTTATTATATTATATATTTGTAAAAAAATATTTTTTGTCTAAAAATAACTTATTTGTTAAAAAAAATATTTGTTAAAAAAAATAATTTTTTTGTCTAAAAATAGAGATGTCCTTTTTGGTCATTTTACATGTATAAGCTAAGCCAAACACTTTTTAAAAAATAACTTATTGACTTATTGATTTTTTCTACCACAAAAGCTAATCCAAACACTTTTTTAAAAACTCCTTTTCCAAAAGCAATAAGTCAATAAGCACTTTTAGCCAAAAGCACTTTTGGACTAAAAAAGCACTCCCAAACACCCTCTTAGGAATCATAAAATGATAATACACAACTTCATCTCTTCCATATCCCAACTCTATCATCATTGTATTTACCTCATGAACTGAAATCTGATCACCATCTATTAAATCCACATAACTTCTCTTTCCATTAACATACACCCTACCAGGAAAGTTTGCAAAAAAACCTCCATGATTTATCTTCAATGAAAAAAACTTGGGACGATGCTCTGTAAAAAAAAGAAAAAAGAAGAAGAAGATTGAACACATAATATTACTCCATTGTTGATGAAAATACATAAATCAAATACATGGTGGTTTCAGATCTTTAGAAGACGAAAAAAATATATTAAAAGACGAACACAACAACTTACCATACACCTTGTAGAGATGAAACGCTTCAGATCTTTCTCTAATCCACCACATAATCACAAGCTTTTCACATAAACCCTAGTTTTTTACTATAGGGTCAATAGAAATTCAAATGGGTAAAAGAATGGAAAGGTCGTCGGTTTAGTGGGTTTAGGGGGGAGGGATCTCACAAGGACCAAAAGTGAAATCAAAAGGTTTTGAAGAAATCAATTTTAATAGGGAGAAAAAAATTAAATCACGTGGACCAAAAAAGAGAGAAAAAGACAGATTTACCCTCCTTTGTAAGGTAGTGGAATATGAGTTAACGGCTCTTTTGAACGCCGTGAGTCACAGGGACGAAAACCGAAATGATTTTCAAACCACAATGATGGTTTTCGTAATTTAAAAACCATAGGGATGAAAACCGAAAGCATTGGGAAACCATATGGACGAAAATAGCAGTTTACTCTTAATTTAGATATGTACCCTTAGAGCATCTTCAGATTCTCTATAATTTTTCTAAAATAGGGACTTAAAAGTCAAAATCTCTAAAATATATTACATTTAGCTCCAACATGATCTCTATTTTAGAGAATCCAACATCCATTATATTATTAAAATATTATCTAAATTTATCATCCCAATTCATTTTTTAAAAAGAATTTATGTAAAATAATGATAACTCAATCATAATGGTGGGAATGAATAAAAAATAATCTATCTCTCCATCTAGCAAGTTTTAGAGAATTCTCTAAACTTGGAGCTTTCTCTAGTTTTCTCTATTTTAAAGAACAATATAGAGAAGCTGTTGGAGCAATATAGAGAACAAAAATGCAATTTTCTCTATTTTAGAGAAGGTGTTGAAGATGCTCTTAGACCTGAACAACCATTATTTTCTTATTTTCCAAATATCATCAATTTTGTGGACCATGAGATGACACATGAAACCTTATGACTTGGAAAAGTTTTAAATTTCCTTATTTAAGTCACTTTGTCTCCTCGGTACATATTCAATTAATAACGACATCTCCAATGGGTCACACTATATTTCACACCAAATTTCAATAATAGTGTAAAAAGTAGTGTAAATTTTAGTGTTAATTGTAAATCTTCTCCAATGGGTAACACTATATTTTAAAAGTAGTGTTACACCAAATATAGTGTAATACTATTCATTACACTAAATTTAGTGTGAAAAATAGAGACCCCATTGGAGACGTGAATTGTCATTTACACCAAATTTAATGTTTAGCGTAAGATTTAATGACCCCATTGGAGATGGTCTAAGGAGTTATGTTATAATTGAAATGTCAATTTTGCTCAACCCATGCTGTGACTTGGAAAACGATATTGAATAACCAAATAATTAGTAAAACATTTTAAAGAAAATAGTGTATTCATGTATTTTTTTATTGAAAAACGACAATTAAGTATATTACCGTATATCCGGCTTTCTATCATTCAAATCTTATTGAACATGATAAGTATGTATAGGTATGTATCATATATATAAATATTATAGTTTGAAAAAATGACCGAATTCGGTCCTCTCTAATACTAGCAGTTAATTTTTTCTTTTACAATTTGTACAAACTTTGCAAACCACTATATTAGGCAACAACAGATATATTTATGATAATTATTATCATTCATTAAGAATGATTGTGATATATATGGAAGATGATTAAGTTCATTAATTATGATCATGGCTTTAGATTAGGAAACATAATAAAATCAGATATTTATTAGACTTGATGAACGATTAAGATTGGTTTGTATAGTTTGTACGAATTGCTTGATTTGCAAAAGAAACGCACCTAGGTATGTATCATATATATAAATATTATAGTTTGGAAAAATGACCGAATTCGGTCCTCTAATACTAGCAGTTAATTTTTTCTTTTACAATTTGTGTACATACTAGTTGCATTAAAGGGTTGTAAAATTGTATAAAAATGTAACTTATTTTAGTATGATTTTCTACTAAGAAAATTAGAATCAAACAAATTAATTCAAAAACGATAGTTTTACAATCTTTAATTTGATATTCATATTGGTCTCTTTTTTTGGTATTTTTAAACCGCGATTTCAAATACAAACAATGTTCATTTACTCTTTTTTGTTCATTTTTAAACCGCGATTTCATGGGTATTTTCCCGAAAAACATCGAATTTTACCGAACCATTGATATTTCTTGGGTGATCCCCGGGTAATCACCGACGAAAATTTCTCTGGATAAATTTTTGTGGGTAAAAGTCATTTGTTTTGTAGTGTTTGATACATATTATCAACAACTAATTAATGTAAAAGTCATTTGTTTTGTAGTGTTTGATACATATTATCAACAACTAATTAATGTATATATATTCAAATTGATATTCTGGTTAAAAGTTGTAAGTTAATTCATGTATAAGTTATGTAAATTCACAAATTTACATATGCACCAATATACACCTTCACCACCTGATATTGTTCATTGAGACCTTTTGCATTTGGTTCAATCTCAAGCTATCGATGAAGAACACTGATGCTCGTATTCACATATAAGATTAGTCAAATGAGATTTAATTCAATTTTTTTATTGTAAAGTCACCGATGATTTCATGGTGGAAGATTTGATATAAAAAAATCGATGACTATCAATATTAGAAAACGGGCATAAAAAAATAGAAGATAAGTTATAGTATTTGATATTTTTTCTTAATCATTTCAATTACTATATTACATATATGCCTTTCATTTAAATAAAATACCTTAGAAATCAAAACTCTAATCTAATTGCCAAGATTGTTTCTCGCATTCTCAATATAAATTGATTTTTTATTTGAGTACAGGGGGAGAGAGAGAAGAAAGTTCAACTCATCTTTCATTGTGCATCATGATTAGGGATAAAATGAAACATAATTTCAATCTCACGCCTACCATATTTGACTTTTTATTTTCTTTTTTAATTAAAAAGTTTTACCCCCCTTATAGTTTAAAATAAATTATCTTAAAAACTACTAATATTTTAATCAAACAAATTACATAAAAAAAGAGAATTTCGTGTTCTTCGATATGACATCCATCTCGATATAGTTTTTTTAACCGTTTTTACGTGAAATGCTATATATGTGCTATATTCACTATGAATATTTATGTACGTTCAAATGTGTACAAAACTTCGACACCGTAAGTCCGTAACTCGACATCACCTTTTTCAACACTTTCTTCAACGTCGTAAGACATCGCGTTCTTCATCACCGTAACCCAACACCCATCGAGAGGAATCGAGAACTTATCGAGTTTCGGTTGTGAACCGGGGAACAAAAGAGAGCGCGTCACGTCTCCACACCTTCACAGGTCATTCATGTATTATTCGTCATGAATAATGTATCATTCACGATGAATAATACAACTTTCAAGGTGAATAATACATGATTCATAAATTCGTGTATTATTTATCCTGAATGTTGTATTATCTGAATACTGTATTATTCATCATGAATAGTGAATGAACGTTCATCTTTGTTATTCATATTGAATGTGGACACTCGGGGATGTGTATACATATTCAAAATGAATTAAACAAAGTTTCGGTTGTGAAACGGGGAACAAAAGAGAGAGCGTCATGTGTCCACACTTTTACGGGTCATTCATGTATTATTCATCATGAATAATACAACATTCAAGGTGAATAATACACGATTCATGATGAATAATACATGAATCATGAATTTATGTTTCATTCATTCTAAATGTTGTATTATTCATCCTAAATATTGTATTATCCATCATGAATAGTGAATGAACATTTACCTTTGTTATTTATACTGAATGTGTGCATACATATTCATAATGAATATAACATATATGTATATATATATATATATATATATATATATATATATATATATATCACGTAAAAAACGGTTAAAATGAAAAAAAAATATATCGAGATGGATGTCATATCGAAGAGCACGAAATTCTCGTTTTTTGGTGTAATTTGTTTGATTAAAATATTAGTAATTTTTAAGATAATTAATTTTAAACTTTAAGGAAGTAAGTTTTTTAATTAAAAAAGAAAATAAAAGCATCATTCTTTAACCCTTATCTCTAATTCCCTACAAATTCTCAAATGGTAAACCCCTACAAAAGCATCATTTTTAACCCTTTTCAAATCCTTAAATCATTAACCTCTCAAAAAATGTCATTCTTTGTACAATTTAAAAAAATATATTATAGTTTTCTCAAAAGTACACAAAACGGTTTTATAAAATCGACAATGATAAAAAGCAAAACAAAACATTAAAATCAATATAGATCGCGCTGCATTGCGCGAGTACCCTTATAGTATATATATATATATATATATATATATATATATAGAGAGAGAGAGAGAGAGAGAGAGAGAGAGAGGTGGCTTCTTATGCAACCACTATATTAGGATGAAACCATGTAACCTAATTTGGACCATTAGATCAATAATCTTCCATTAATCCCGCTAGAGGGTAGTTTAGTCATTTTTATCATTTTTTTCATCCCGTTTTTTTTAATTAATTTAAATATGTAGTTAATTATGGATAGATTCGGTTTCCATAATTTTAGGCAATCATGGTTAGTTTTTGTTTCAAAAAATATGAAATCTTTTTTTTATTGTTCACATATCTGTTAGTCGTATTCTATTTTCTGTACACGACGAAGATGGACGATGATCAATTGAATTCAGCCATTGAGAATGATACAATAGCGTCGTCTGTTTTCTCACAATTCATAATCGATGATGTTGTGACAGATGAAACGTCAAATGATTCCGGTTGTGGATGATGACATATCCGTAAGTGGTGAAAAAGGCGATGGTAAGTAGTATTTTTTTTGCGTTCCTATCTCATATCCGTAATTGATGAAAAAGACTATGGCGAGTAGTATTTTTTTTCGTTCTGGGTTATGTGTAAAATATGAAACATGATTAAAAGCATTGTTCATATACGTGGATGGTCGTCTATAGTGCATATGAATTTGTTGAAAACTTTGTTTTATTTTTTTGTATGTATGAAAATGTGGAGCAAGAATTATTACTGTTGTGTTATTTATTTCCATGATAGTCTACGTGTTTCATAGATATTTCTGTATTATTTTTATGTTGAACGAATAATGTTTACAACATATGATATATGTGAATTAGTTGTTTGTTGTTTTAAACTATATATGTATCAAATTTTGCTTTTCCTACGAATTTTATTATAATTCTAGATGTGGTTGATATGTTTGTTACTCCTGGGGGGACGAAATACTGGATTCCGCGTGTTGATGATAAAATTAAGCTACCTGTGGGGCACGAGTTTCCGTGTATTGAAAAAGTTGAGGCGGCGTATATGAGATATGCACAAGTAGTAGGTTTTGATGTTAGGAGATCGAATAAAAAGAAGAATAGGGATGGTACCGTTTTGTCTAGGTACCTTTTATGTAGTCGTGAAGGATTTCCTGAGAAAAAAAGGTAGAATACGATAGCAGTGGTTGTGATCGCAAAGTGCGAAATTCAAATTTCAGGAGATCCGGTTGTATGCTTGTGTCAAATTTCGGTTGAAGAAAGAAAATAATGCATTTGTTGTTTACAAATTTGAAGAAAGGCATAACCATGATTTATACAATGTTCACGATAAGTTGCTTTGCAAATCAAGAAGGCAGTTGCAGTATACTGATTATAGAACCTGTATAATCAGTCATCTGCAAGCATAGGTGGTTCTCATACAATAAACGCGGCTATAAAAGGAGGGTATGAGTATATTGGTCCCACACCGGTGGATTATGAGAATGCTAGAAGGGATATGGGGACATCTGTTGGGATTAAAGATGCGCAGATGCTCATCAATCTGCTTGCGAAACGTAGGTGCAACGTCCCTGAGTTTTTTTTTGATTATTTAGTTGAGGATCGCGAAGTCCAAGCCATTTTTTGGGCCGATGAGATTGCCAAGTTAAATTTCAAATAATTTGGAGACACAGCGTCATTTGACGCCACATATCGGACTAACAAGTGAGATGTTTTTTTCTATTTCACACAACTTTACAATTATATTAACAATTATCAATGAGTCGTATCATATATTCACAGCAATTTTATTTAAACAATACACGATTTCATACACACATTATACTAGTTCACATACATTTTACATATTCCATGTATACCATTTTTAACCGGACTAATAGGTAAGGTGTTTTTTTGATGTTATATATGAATTTTTATTTTCCTGAAATGTTTTGCATTTTTTTTTTGATGTAGGCATGCTATGAATTTTGTTCCTTTTATAGCAATTGACAACCATAAGCGGTCCGTTGTAGTTGCAGCTGCGTTGATTAGTCACGAGAATGTTGTTAACTTCAAATGGGTCTTGAATGCTTTTATTCAAGCGCATGGGAAACAACCTTTGTTTGTTATAATGGACCAATGTGCTGCAATGAAACAAGCGATTCCTGAGGTTTTCACTGAGTCGAAGCATCGGTTGTGCATGTGGCACATTACGAAGAAAGTTGCTAATAAGGTATGGTTTATTAGTGTTATAGTCTTTAATCAAATATTATTCAGTTTGTAATTATTATTTAATAAGGTTCACGTTCTTAGGTTTCGTTACCTGTTGATCAAAATGACGAGTTCACTAGGAGGTTCAACAAGTTGGTTTGGAATTACAATACGTCGGTCGATGACTTTGAATCTGGATGGAATGAAATCATTGAGGATTTTGCGCTTCACCGTAACGAGTGGTTGAAGTACATGTACGAAATCAGAAATTTTTGGATTCTCGCGTATTACAAAGAAGATCGCATGTCTGAGCTTATGCGAACTACATCCCGATCCGAGAGTTCACATGCTTTTTTCAGGTTATTTGCTTCCTTTCGAAATGATTTGGTGAAATTCATACATGCCTTCGATGCTTCGATAGAAAAGCAAAGAAACAAGCATAGATCGTTGGAGTTTGTTACAAGAAACACATTCCCCCGGAGTGTTACACCAATGCCCATCGAGAAGCATGCGGCCGAGGTTTATACGCGAAAGGTTTTTTTTGACGTCCAGAAAGAGATCAGTAAAGGTCTATATTTTTGTGTTGTCCATGTTATAGGTGGTAAACGATATCGTGTTACTCAGCAAAACAAGAAGTTTGTGCCTAAAGCGACCTACATTGTAAGTATTTTTCTATGATTTTTTATATCAGGTTATTTTAATATTTGCAACAAATTTAAAAGCATTTGTCCAATTGTAGGTTATTCACGATATCGACACGCAACATATGGAATGTGAATGTAATTTTTTTGTACGAAATGGACTGTTATGTCGTCATATGTTTAAGGTTTTGATGAATGACGGGCATGTCACGATTCCAGACTACCTCATAGTACGTCGTTGGACTAGATCTTTGGTTCATGTAGACATACAAGCTGCTAAGGCGCGCTATGGTGACGTTGATGTTGAGAAGGAGCGCTTAATTAACGACGTGCATGCGAAGGTTGATGTTCTAGTTAGTCGATTGAGAAACGACAAGGAAAAACTTACTTCATTTTCGTCAACATTGGATAAAATGAAAGTTGATTATGATGTTGAGAATTACGTGCATTGTCCTGTAGTAGATAAAGCTGAAGCCATGAGGGAATGTTGTAACGACCCGGATTCCCATACATAGTTCAAATAGCATACATTGCATAACGTCGTTAAAACAAGAGATACATTATATAACAAATACGGTCCCGTAGTCTTTTACAAACATTCAGTACATCATTACAAACGTTTACATAGTAAATTACATCATTACTAACAACATGCTATATCTATTAAACACATCATAGTCTTCAACTACATAGTCCTCCAAAAGCTATTCGCGGTTTAACCTTCTTATTTGCTCTTACTCGATCCACGACCTGGAATACATATTTTTAAAACAAAATGAGGGTTAGACCTTGAGGTCTAGTGAGAAAATCCCCATTAGTTAAAAACCATTTGCACAACATCACACACATAATTCACATAAGAATACCAATTAAGACTCATGCATCATGTATCTTTCCATCTCATTCTCTTGGCCATATTAATTGGTTGCGAGCCAATTAATTAATTTACACCACTGTACTAAATACAACCAACACCACTGTCCCTCTGTACAGCCAACATACACCGGTCCTAAGCCAGGCCAACTAGCACTCATGCAGTGTAATACTCATATAAACACCATTTGCACATTATTACACTTATTCACATATATGTATTCCAGTTAGAAAACATTTTAAGTAAAAACTCACTTGTTTGCTTATCCAAAACTCCTTCCACAAAGAACTCAGCTTTCACCTTCGATTTACAGTATCTGAAACAAATAGATGCAGATATCTTTTTACCATACAAAACACATAAGTCTTACTAAAGCTAAGAACTCTAAAGAACTCAAATCCTCAAATGTTGCCCCTGACGGGTGTCGAGTCCGACAAATAATAAATAATTAAAATTAGCCTATTACCACTAAACACAATTAATTGCGATAGTGGTAAGTAGGGTCGTCTCCTCAGGGACTCGGAATCAACCGTAGGTCCAAGACGATGTCATGTGCAAGTCTTTTTAGAACAATAATTAAAAGGGGGGGTTTGGATTGTTGAAATTATCTAAACTTAAAATTTAAAACAAACTTTAAACAATAATATGACGAGTTCTAGTGACGAGCATAACCGGTTTTCTTAAGATTATGTATCATTGACTTACACATAACAATGTTTTCTCAAATCGAAACCAGATTGGCCGTAAGCGTTGACACGCGTCAAACACTCCGCTTATCCTTATAATTAAACTAGCATCGGAAGCCCGACGAATTAGTTCCTAATTGATTAAGTTAACTCTAGTTACGAACATAGAAGCTAACCTACCAATTGCATTGAAGTTGAGATAAGCACCAATCCTAGCTAATGATTATAAGTCGAACCATTTAAGCTAGAATACACAGCCCCGTAATGTAAATCAATTGATTTTGTGGTCAAAAGATGCATTACTTGCTACTTAGCCCAAAGATTTAAGAACAATTACGGATTCTCAAATTGGGTAGCAACTCATAATCGAATTAGAGAATTTAAGGGATCCTACTCAAACTCAATAACTTGAATATGAACAACAATTAAAATAGAGATTGCAGAAATGGAAAATCGATTTGACATTGAAATGCAAACTAAGTCTCCACATAATCAAAATCAAACTAGTTAAAATCTCATCACTAGAAATATGAAATTAGCTACTCATAATCCTATTTCAAAACGTAAAATCAACTTACAATTGTTGGAAATCAGTAAACGAAAAGAACCCTAAGTGGAGAAATCTGAAATACGACTCCAATCTTCCAAAATCATAAAAATCAACTTTTGTATCTTCTCGCTTCCATTGGGTTGATTCTCTCCTTGAATTTGGTTTTTTTCTCTAAAAAATGATCGTATTCTCTGCTGCCCCTTCAATCGACGGTTTTCGGCCCTATTTATACCCTCCAAGTGAAAACCGCTAAAAAGGGTTTAAAACCCACGATTTCTGGCCGCTTAAATGACCGGCGCGGCTTGGGGCGCGGTTAAACCCGCGAGAAGATGCGCACCATCTGAAATTAGACATCGAACAGTGTCTCCCGCGGGAAGTGGCGCGGCTTGACTCACCGGAGGACTCGTGCGACGCAGAAACGCCGTCGTCTTGCTGCTGTGAATCGAACGTGGTTGCTGTTTTGTCATGCGAATGAAAAAGCCGACCTCGTTTCCACTCTTTTTCTTGGGCTGAACTTTACTTGGCTATCTTTTCTTTCTTGGGTCTGCCACACATACATGATACAACTAAAAAAACAAAGTCCAAATTAAAGTCTTATTATATTTACTAGTGTGTGGCACCGCGCGTTGCGCGGTGATGGAATTTAAAACGTAACTTAGTTAATATCTAACCTAGTTAAATTTAAAACGTAATTTTTTAATTCATCCTCCTAAAGATTTACCATCGGCCAATCAAATAGGATTTGTCTATAAAATAGAAATTACTAAATGTTTCTAATTCATGTAAAGCTAATATATAATACTTAGCCTCGAGAAATGTTCAAAACTTATTTTATTGTCTTTATTGTTCACATTCATTTCCTATTACAAAATATATGCCAAGAAATTGATAATATTTTCAAAGGTGGATCCAATAAATAAATAAAACGTAATTTTTAATTGATTCTCCTAGTAATGTTACCATCGGCCATTTTTTCAAATAAGATTCATCTATCCAATAAAAATTACTTATTTTTTTAGAAACATCAAATAGATAGATTTTCCATTCATGTAAATTCAATATATAATTCCATTTTTTAAAATGACATTAGAATTTCTTTTTCTGCAATGCACACTTAGCCTTGAATATTATTGAAAGTTATTGGTTGAATATTCTATCTTCATTTCAATAAAAAGTATTTAGGAAAACAAAAAATAAGATTGTTTATATCACAACACAATACAATTTGTTGATCTTTTATTACATAAAAGAGGTTATATAATTCTTCATACATCAATTTTTCAACAACCATTACAAAATATATTCTACTTGGTTTTCTAGCTTACATAAATTATGAAACATCACATCTTAAAATTACAATTTGGAAACCAAAAGTTTCACACAATAAACATCATATTGAGTATTGACAAAATTCAAGAATCAAAATACTTCGGTCTTCATATTGTCTCCTCCAAAAACTTCAACTTACACTGATTTAAGAAAACCAATCGAAAAAAAGGAATCTAAGGAGCCGCTTGAGTTGACAATAAAATCAACAGGAAACCATTAAGCAACCTAAGATAACCCATAAAATTCCATACATAAACAAACACAAAAACTACCAAAAATATTGAGAAAAAAACAAACTGATATATATTGTGTTAACACACACGGAGCAAGTAAAGAAAACTCGAAAGATACCTGTACTATAACCTTAGAAAGTTGGACAATAACTTGGTGGGATGAGAATTTCAAACATCTTATATCTCAAGAATTATTAACATGCTTCAATTGACGTCAATAATCATGAATTTGTTTTATATGCAAGATGGAGAGAGGAAACATTCAAGTTATACCTTGAAATTTTACCGAAGACCTTTGAACTTCTTCAATTTTTCTCTTCGTATAATTGCATTATTATCAAAAGAGTAAAAGAGAATGTAAACCCAAAAGAAGTTGACATTTGAAAGGACATGTTGGGTTATAAATAGATATTGGCAAATAGCTAAGGAAATAATAAAAAGAAAATACCATAAACTGAGAAAAATAAAATAAAAGGATTGATTCTCATGTTTAGAGGCTTTCGTTAGACAAATTTGACAAAAAATGATTTATAATCATTATATATATATATATATATCTATATATTATTTTCATCAAGGATTCATATGCAACTTTATCTAAAAAATGTTTCTTTTAATTTCAAGGAGAACACGTTGTATATAAATTAAACAAAAGACGGAATACTTTACTTACAACAACAAAACTCATACCATGATTTGTCTTCTGGATGATGTCCCAAATCAACAAAATTGCGAATCGACTCACAAAGTTATAACCAAATAAAAAAGTAGAATTGAGAGATTAAGAGAGTGATTATTATAGAGGTGTACAATGAGGAGAAGATGAAAAAGTTACAACTAAATAGAGAGGAATAATTGAGAGATTAAAAGAGCAATTATTATAGAGTATATGAATAGGTTGGAGTATCATAAAATTACCAAAAAAAATACTACTCATAATAAAACTTACAAATATAAAGACTAAAAAGCATTTATCAAATTAAACAATTAAAAAAACTTATAAACAATTCTACTATAACAATATCACTTGTGTTTGAGTTTTACTTATATATATATATATATATATAATGATTTATAATCTTATAAATTTAATTAAAAAGTTGTTGGATTTATTAAATTAAAAAATGTAAGAGAAATATAAATTATATTTGATAATGTATTTATGTTGTGTAAATAAAAATACTATATAATAATAAAAAGATTACAGGTTAGATGAAAAGTTAAAATCATTTATTGAGAAGATTTTTATTTAAAAAAAATTAAAAATTATGAGAAATTAAAAAAAGGTGAATAGAGTTTTCTCATTATGCTACCATTATAAACAATTCTACTATAACAATGTCACGTGTGTTTGAGTTTTACTTATATATATATATAATGATTTATAATCTTATAAATTTAATTAAAAAGTTGTTGGATTTATCAAATTAAAAAATGTAAGAAAAATATAAATTATATTTGATAATGTATTTATGTTGTGTAAATAAAAATAGTATATAATAATAAAAAAATTAGAGGTTAGATGAAAAGTTAAAATCATTTATTGAAGGTAAGATGAAAAGTTAAAATCGAGAAGATTTTTATTTAAAAAAAATCAAAATTATGAAAAATTAGGAAAAGGTGAATGGAGTTTTCTTATTGTGCCACCTAAGCAACTATAGATTTTGCTTTTAGATATATATAGATAGATTATTAAATTAAAAAATGTAAGAAAAATATAAATTATATTTGATAATGTATTTATGTTGTGTAAATAAAAATAGTATATAATAATAAAAAAATTAGAGGTTAGATGAAAATTTAAAATCATTTACTGAAGATTAGATGAAAAGTTAAAATCATTTATTGAGAAGATTTTTATTTAAAAAAATTCAAAATTATGAAAAATTAGGAAAAGGTGAATGAAGTTTTCTTATTGTGCCACCTAAGCAACCATAGATTTTGCTTTTAGATATATATAGATTTAACCCCCTTTTTTATTTTTTTTATTTTTTTTGTTTTTTGCTGCATGATTCCCGAAACACACACAAGGACCAAAATTCTTTTTTTTTTCTTTTAATTAAAACACACAATAAAAATATGGGAAATTAATTAAAATACCCCAACATTGAAAGTGACTTACCAAAGTACCCCAAAAAATTTACTTCTTACCGAAATGCCCTCTTTTTCCGCGATAGGATCCCGCGATAGCGGGCAAGGACTGAAAGTGTAAAATTTTGCAAGATTATTTACACTTTCAGTCCCCATAGCGGGCCATCGCGGGCCGTGTTTGAGCCATTGCGGGCCTCGATCGCGGGGGCCAGGGACTGAAAGTGTAAATATTTTTTTGCAAAAATTTTCACAATTGGTCCCTGCCCGCGATCGCGGGATCCTATCGCGGAAAAAGAGGGCATTTCGGTAAGAAATTTTTTTTTGGTGTACTTTAGTAAGTCACTTTCAATCTTGGGGTATTTTAATTAATTTCCCTAAAAATATTTAGTAAAACTATTTTTTTAAATTAATCTAACTAATAATATAGTTATCTTTTTCTCTTTTTCACTTAATTAAATTTATAAATAATAACACACTAAAACTCAATAAATTAGGGGTACTTTAGACATCTAATTTCGGGTAAATTTGATACAAAAATATGTATAAAAATGACATTTATCAAATTCCCCCACACTTAGATCATTGTCCGTCCCGGCAATGACTTAAGTTAGCACGTCGTGATAAAAACGAATCAAACGAGAATGTCAACACGTATAGCATTTTATGAAATTGAGATTTGCAACCAATCATCAAAAATTGAGCACACACAACCAAGTAGACACAAGCTAATCACGAGAACTCTCACGAATGGGAAATTAAAACAACACTCAATTCACTCCTTGGGGTTAAAGTATATCGCTCAAACCGTCACTACACTAGCACACATCTACCATAAGCTTGAAAGGTCTCTCACCCTCCACTACTTGGATAACATACATGCATATAAATCAAAAGGTCTTTATTAGGTGTAATGTAAAATAAGGCTTTGGGTAAGGTGGGATATATTTGGGACGAGTGGCTAAGGACCATACACCAAATGGAAAACCCGATCATTCAAGCATTTGACTTTCTCTCAACAAGGGCTTAACATCTTTATCTTTGAAGCACATTTCCCTTTGGATGATAGGGAATAAAGATGAAACTTTTATAATCAACCATATCATCATTTCCGTCATCTTTATTTATTTATTGACGACTCATTTTTCTCATCGATTTTTTTTTCATTTTCTCTATTTTGTTTTTCATTTTTTTGCTATCTTTTTCTTTCCCAACAAATAAGTATTACTCGGAACACATAGAGATACCAGAACTACTCCATTGGTGATTGGTCGGGTGGGTCGTGTTTGGATTGGTTCATGATGTAGGTGACAAAAGAAATAGGCTAAGGCTCAAAGTGGCGTACAAAAAGGGTAATCACAACATAAAGGGTAGGCTTAAGGCTAAATTGGCTAAAATAAAAATGAGAAAAACGATGGCCTTTATCATATTTATTAGCATGTAGTATCATGTAGTCTTAAGGAGAGACAATTCAAGTTCTAGAGGTGCATAACTAGGCATGACGCAATCACACAAGAAATGAATTAGAGACTAATATAAAGTGTTTAGTCTAATAGGCTCAAAGTCTCACGAGGTTAAGCTTGTTCAAGAGATTAGCAATAGTCTAACTTTGATCGGTATACTACCACAAATCAACTCTAAGTGCTATCAATAAAGCTCAATCATGCTATACACGTATTCAAACTCATCATCATCATGAATTAATCTCATAAAAACATGCTAACACATTTCCAAGCGGACAACGATCCACATTTAAGCACAAATTTTGCAAAAAAATACCCCTAAAATAGCAAGCATATACCCAAGTAAAGCCCAAATCATGCAAATAACCCCAAATCATGCAAATAATCCACACCCCACACTTAATTCCTACATTGTCCTCAATATATTCAATAAGTATAGGACACTCTAAACAGTAAAAGAAGGGGGAACAGAAAACTCCCCTGATTTGGTGAGTGCCCTTCCAATGTAAGAATCCGTGAAGATGGGTACGTTCGTTCGAGTTTCCAAACAGTCGAGAGAGCCTAAGAACAACAGAGAGAGGTGAGAATGAAATCGGAGAATCTAACGAAAACAAGGAAAATACTGAAAGCAATAAAAAGCAAATAGATTGAAATCCGTGGGTTGCCTCCCACGCAGCGCCTTTCTTTTAGGTCTTTGGCTAGACCACACTCAATTCATTCATTGTAGCTTGGCGTGTCCAAAGCTACCCTCTCTATATCCTCTCCAACAAAACCTTCGTAAAAAGGCTTTAACCTGTGACCGTTCACCTTAAACACTTGACCGGTAGATAAGCTTTGAATTTCTACTGCACCATGGTCAAACACATTAGTAACAACAAAAGGTCCCAACCATCTGGACCTTAGCTTACCCGGAAATAATTTCAAACGAGAATGGTAAAGAAGCACTTTCTGACCTTTTGTGAAGTTCTTACGAGAAATTCGGTTGTCATGGAATGCTTTTGTTTTCTCTTTATAGATACGGGCATTCTCATAAGCATCATTCTGGATCTCTTCTAACTCTTGAATCTGTAACTTCCTATATCGCCCCGCTTCATCCAAACCCATATTGCATTCTTTCACGGCCCAGAATGCTTTATGTTCCAACTCTACCGGTAGATGACACGGTTTACCAAAAACTAGACGGAAAGGAGACATACCTATAGGCGTTTTAAACGCCGTCCGATAGGCCCAAAGAGCGTCGTTTAGTCTCAGGCTCCAATCCTTCCGATTAGGATTCACCGTCTTCTCTAGGATAGCCTTTATCTCGCGGTTAGACACTTCGGCTTGGCCATTGGATTGCGGATGGTAAGCGGTGGATATCCGATGTATGACTCCATATTTCTTCATCAAAGCGTCCATAACCTTGTTGCAAAAGTGGGTTCCTCTATCGTTTATGATGGCTCTTGGCGTCCCAAACCTGGAAAAATATTAGATTTTAGAAAATCTATAACCGTACGTGCATCATCAGCTCGGGTGGCCTTAGCCTCAACCCATTTCGACACATAGTCGACAGCAAGGAGGATATACAAATAACCACATGAAGCGGGAAACGGTCCCATAAAATCTATGCCCCATACGTCAAATATCTCACAAAATAGTACGGGAAACTAGGGCATCTGATTTCGGGAACTAATGTTTCTCGTCATTTGACAACGTGGACAACTCTTACAAAAAGTATAAGCATCACGCATCAGTGTCGGCCAAAACAATCCACACTCAAGTACTTTCCTAAACGTCCTCTTGTGACCAAAGTGACCCCCACAAGCGTATGAATGACAAAATTGCAAAACAGATTGATACTCTTGTTAGGGTACACATCGCCTAATGACTTGGTCGGGACAGTGCTTCCACAAGTAAGGTTCATCCCAAATATAAAAATGAGATTCCCTCTTAATCTTATCTTTCTCAAATCTAGTCAACTCACCTGGGAATGTCTTGGTAACCAAATAATTGACAATATCTGCATACCAGGGAGAGTCTTGGGCAATAACAAATAGGTGCTCATCTGGAAAGTCATCATTGAGGGGTGATTGCTCGCCATTGAAAGAGAGACGGCTAAGATGATCCGCCACCAAATTTTCTGCTCCACTCTTGTCTCGGATTTCTAGGTTGAACTCTTGAAGTAATAAGATCCACCGGATTAGCCGTGGCTTCGCATCCTTCTTCTTCAATAGGTACTTTAACGTTGCATGATCAGAATAAATAATAACTTTAGTACCAAGCAAATAAGAACGAAACTTATCTAAAGCAAAAACAATAGCTAAAAGCTCCTTTTCGGTGGTGGAATAGTTGCTTTGAGCACTGTCTAGCGTCTTGGAAGCATAGTAGATAACATGTGACGCCCTTACAATTTTCTGCCCAAGTACTGCACCCACGGCATGGTTGCTCGCATCGCACATGATCTCGAATGGAAGCGTCCAATCCGGAGGTTGGATGATAGGGGCTGAAGTCAACATGTCTTTCAATCGGTCAAAAGCCTCCTTACACTCTTCATTAAAATGGAACTCAACCTCCTTTTGTAGCAACTTGCACACCGGTCGAGTGATTTTGGAGAAGTCATTTATAAATCTTCGGTAAAAACCTGCATGGCCAAGAAAAGAACGAACTTCCCGCACACTCGTGGGGTAAGGTAAAGACTTAATAACATCAGTTTTTGCCTTATCTACCTCTATACCTTTTCCCGAGACTATATGTCCTAACACCAATCCTTGACTAACCATGAAATGACATTTTTCATAATTAAGCACCAAGTTAGTCTCTAAACATCTTTTAAGAATTTTGGTGAGATTAGATAAACATGACTCGAATGAATCCCCATAAACCGTAAAATCATCCATAAAAACCTTTATGCAATTCTCCACATAATCTGAAAAAATACTAACCATACACCTTTGGAAGGTGGCGGGAGCGTTGCATAGTCCAAACGGCATCCTTCGATATGCAAATGTGCCAAAAGGGCAGGTGAACGTTGTCTTCTCTTGATCCTCCAACGCGACGGGAATCTGATGAAAACCTGAGTATCCATCCAAACAACAATAGTGAGTTTTACCGGCTAAGCGTTCAAGCATTTGATCAATAAAAGGAAGGGGAAAGTGATCTTTCCTAGTAGAAGCATTTAACTTGCGATAATCAATACATACCCGCCACCCGTTTTGGACTCGGGTGGGTACCAACTCACCTTCCGAATTTTCGATCACAGTTATGCCGGTCTTTTTTGGTACCACTTGGATAGGACTTACCCACTTACTATCAGAGATGGGATAGATCATACCGGCATCACAAAGCTTCAGAATTTCCTTCTTTGCGACCTCCATCATCGGAGGGTTCAATCTACGTTGCGCCTCTCTAAAGGGTTTGTACTCCTCTTCAAGTAGTATCTTGTGTTGGCACAATGAGGGACTAAGACCCTTGATATCGGCAATGGTCCATCCGATGGCACCTTTATGCTCCTTTAAAACTTTTACCAACTCGCCTTCTTCCCTAGGTGAAAGGTTTGCGGAAATGATCACCGGAAGTGTATCCTTTTCACCTAGGTAAGCATACTTCAAATGATCCGGCAACGGCTTAAGCTCCAATTCGGGCACCTGTTCAATAGAAGGCAAAAGTTTCGTGTTAGATAAAGGTAACTCAATTTTAGAAACTTCATACCTTGATTGCTTTCCTCGCTCCATCCAAGATATCAACTCAGCGTACTCTTCATTCAAGTCATACTTTTGGGCTAGCTTCTTCAAACTATCACTATGTAAGTCCCTACCAAGTATCACTTCCAACACATCTTGGTTAGATAAGTCAAAAACATCATCAGATAAAGACTCAATTATATCAACAAAACACAAAGATGAAACATCGCTCGGATATCGCATGGCATCATAGATGTTGAATTTAATAATCTCACCATCGAATTCCATGGTCAAATTACCATCATGGACATCTATCTTGGTCCTAGAGGTCTTGAGAAATGGTCTACCCAATAAAATCATTCCGGCCTTGGAGGTATTATTCTCCTCCATATCTAACACATAGAAGTCGGCCGGGAAGACCAATCCGTTCACTTGCACGAGGACATCCTCTAGCACACCCTTGGAATATACAATAGACCTATCTGCTAATTGAATGACTACACCCGTTGGCTTAAGGGGCCCCACATCCAAGGATGTGTATAGGGCATATGGCATGACATTAATCGATGCCCCCAAATCTAGCATAGCCTGATTGACCGCGACATTTCCTACCTTACAAGGTATGGTAAACATGTCGGGATCATTACATTTAGGTGGTAGCTTTTTCTATAAGACCGCAGATACATTTTGACTCATACTGATTTTCTCATTACCCTTTAATTTCTTTTTATTGGTGCAAAGTTCCTTCAAAAATTTGGCATATCTAGGAACTTGTTTGATAGCATCGAGTAAAGGAATATTTACCTGGACTTTCCGAAAGGTGTCTAAGATCTCTTTCTCCTCATTCTCTCGCTTTGACTTACCAAATCTGTCCGGAAAGGGTGGTGCTTGCACTATCACCTCGGGTGTCTTCTTTGTCGCTTCATCATCTTTGGCATCTTTCCCATTCGAGGTGGATGCCTTAATCTCCAACTCATCTTCTTCATCTTTAGCTTTTTCCTTCTTCTTAGCACCGTCTTGGAGTTCCTTCCCACTCCTCAAAGTCATGGCACTTACATTCGCGTTCGGGTTGGTCTCTGTTTGAGAAGGCAACTTGCCTTTGTTCACTAGTTGACCCACAGTGCTCCGAAGATCTTGTATGCTCGCTTGCGTGTTTTGAGATTCCTGTTGAAGTTTAGCCATATTAGTAGCTAAAGATTTCACAATATCCTCAAGAGACATACCTGACCCGCTAGGGGCTTGAGATGACGTTTGTGGTTGTGGTTGAAATGGTGCCCTTGGTTGCTGAAAACCCGATGGTTGACTGAATTGTTGTTGAAATCCGGGTGGTGCTTGGAATTGTTGACCTTGCTGAAATTGTTGAGGTCGTTGGAAAGGGGCTTTTGGTTGAAACTGTTGACTTTGACCTTGACCTTGCTTCGGGCGTAGCTCAAGTTGGGATGTTGTTTCCAACCGGGGTTGTAGGTACTCGAGAATGGATCAAACGCCCGATTGTTGGAGCCTTGAAATTTGCCACCCCCTATAGCGTTCACTTGCTCTTCTTCTTCGTGTAATGTGGGGCATGCATCAGTTGGGTGTGCTACCGAAGAGCAAAACCCACATGCCTTGACTTGAGGCATGTTCCCCAAAGCAATCTGTTTCACCAAAATAGTCAAATCATTAATTTTAGTTTCAAGTGATTGAACATGTACCTCACTAGCTCCTCGACCGATGTCACTCTGAGCTCCAAATTGCTTGGAGTTTTCCGCCATGGTGTTTATCAAGGTCCTTGCTTGGGTTGGCGTCTTGTTCACTATCGCTCCCCCGCTCGCGGCATCCATCATCTTCCTCTCCATCGGTAGTAAACCTTCATAAAAATACTGAATTAATAGTTGTTCGGAAATACCGTGTTGAGGGCAACTTACACAAAGGCGCTTGAAGCGCTCCCAATACTCGTAGAGAGACTCCGCGTCCTTTTGTTTGATTCCGCATATCTCCCTCCTTAGCCCGGCGGCTTTGGATGCGGGGAAGAACTTGTCTAGGAAGGCCCTCGCCATTTGTGCCCAAGTGGTGATGGAACCCGGTGGTAGATAGAAAAGCCACTCCCTAGCCGCGTCAACTAGGGAGAACGGGAATGCCTTTAGCTTTAGGTTATCCACGGTGGTGTCTTGCGGCTTCATCCCCAAGCATACCATGTGGAACTCGGTCATGTGCTTGTATGGGTCCTCGGTAGCTAAACCATGAAAACGAGGTAGTAAGTGAATTAAACCAGTTTTAAGTTCGGTACTTACCTCTTCAGCTGGATACGTAATGCAAAGAGGTTGCTCATCGACGTTGGGTGCTGCCCATTCCCTCAAAGTGCGCTCGGGATTCGCCATGTCCTCTTTTTCCTCGTCTTCGGTCTCGGTGACCGGTTCTTCCTTTTCAGAATGAGGCTTCTCTTCTTCAAAATGCAACTCCTTTTCACTTTCTGAGTCGGTAGACAACTCAATATCTTTCCAGATATTGACCACCGGTGAAGAAGTCGACTCGCCTTGCTTCTTTCGAAGCTTAGCTTGCTTCCTTAACTTCTTGGCGGTTTTCTCAATCTCCGGATCGATTGGAATTGGTGAACCTGCACGAAACGATCTTGGCATAAAACGATTAAACTTGCCGAGTCCCCGGCAACGGCGCCAAAAATTTGACGGGTGTCGAGTCCGACAAATAATAAATAATTAAAATTAGCCTATTACCTCTAAACACAATTAATTGCGATAGTGGTAAGTAGGGTCGTCTCCTCAGGGACTCGGAATCAACCGTAGGTCCAAGACGATGTCATGTGCAAGTCTTTTTAGAACAATAATTAAAAGGGGGGTTTGGATTGTTGAAATTATCTAAACTTAAAATTTAAAACAAACTTTAAACAATAATATGACGAGTTCTAGTGACGAGCATAACCGGTTTTCTTAAGATTATGTATCATTGACTTACACATAACAATGTTTTCTCAAATCGAAACCAGATTGGCCGTAAGCGTTGACACGCGTCAAACACTCCGCTTATCCTTATAATTAAACTAGCATCGGAAGCCCGACGAATTAGTTCCTAATTGAATAAGTTAACTCTAGTTACGAACATAGAAGCTAACCTACCAATTGCATTGAAGTTGAGATAAGCACCAATCCTAGCTAATGATTAGAAGCCGAACCATTTAAGCTAGAATACACAGCCCCATAATGTAAATCAATTGATTTTGTGGTCAAAAGATGCATTACTTGCTACTTAGCCCAAAGATTTAAGAACAATTACGGATTCTCAAATTGGGTAGCAACTCATAATCGAATTAGAGAATTTAAGGGATCCTACTCAAACTCAATAACTTGAATATGAACAACAATTAAAATAGAGATTGCAGAAATGGAAAATCGATTTGACATTGAAATGCAAACTAAGTCTCCACATAATCAAAATCAAACTAGTTAAAATCTCATCACTAGAAATATGAAATTAGCTACTCATAATCCTATTTCAAAATGTAAAATCAACTTACAATTGTTGGAAATCAGTAAACGAAAAGAACCCTAAGTGGAGAAATCTGAAATACGACTCCAATCTTCCAAAATCATAAAAATCAACTTTTGTATCTTCTCGCTTCCATTGGGTTGATTCTCTCCTTGAATTTGGTTTTTTTTTCTCTCAAAAATGATTGTATTCTTTGAGGGTGTTTGGATGTGTGTTTTAAAAGTGCTTATTGACTTATTGGCTTTTCAAGAAGTCAATAAG
Source organism: Saussurea involucrata (assembly GCA_033807775.1). Taxonomy (NCBI): domain Eukaryota; kingdom Viridiplantae; phylum Streptophyta; class Magnoliopsida; order Asterales; family Asteraceae; genus Saussurea; species Saussurea involucrata. Next base: position 8,103,313 of record CM066323.1, read on the forward strand.
TTAAAATTAGTGTTTGGCAAACCCAAAAGCACTTTTGAAACTCCATTTCCAAAAGCTTATTAACGTGATTTTTGAGAAGTAAGAAGTTCTTGACTTTTTGATTGAAAAATAGCTTTTTGATACCAAAATTACAAAAATAACCTCACAATAACCTAAACCTCATCATCGTTCTCCTCTCTGATATCTGATATCTGCGCCTCCCATATCATCTTCCACAGCTCTGCAGCTCCATCTCTCATCAATCTCGATCTGCACCATCGTCGCCACCCTCCATCGCCGCCACGTCGCCACCCTCCATCGCCGCCATCGATCGGTATGTGATTTCTATTCGATTTTGCTTCTCTATTGTCGATCTGTGAGTTTTTTTGCTTTTTCCTCTGTCGATTTTTGTTGTCCATAAACATACCCAGCTTCGATCTGTGATGTTTTTTGCTTTCCTATGTCGATTTTGCTGTCAAGAATTTGTTTTGTCAAGAAGTTTGTGTGTATATTCACAGAAGTTTCGATCTGTGATGTTTTTTGTTTTCTTTTGTTTTGTCAAGAAGTCTGTGATGTTTTTTGTACCCACCAATTCAAGAATCATGGTTATTAATATATCCTTTGTAGAATCTGCAACCATGAAATGTAAAAACATCCAAGTATAAGAGAATGAGTTCTAATTTTAACACCAAATCAGCACAAATACACCAATAATGCTCTGTGTATGGAAATCGTATGTAAAATAATGCTCAATTGATTATTTATGCTTCGCTGTCTTCTATCTGTTTTGTTTTTCAGTTTCATGGTTCTGTTTTGTTGGGTGGCTACTTATGGAACAATAAGTCAAGAATTGTTCAGATTGTTCTTTAATTGTTCAGATTGTTCTTTAATTGTTCAGATTGTTCTTTAATGGTTAAATATGTAGGCATGTCCTTTTTGGTCATTTTACATGTATAAGCTAAGCCAAACACTTTTTAAAAAATAACTTATTGACTTATTGACTTTTCCTACCACAAAAGCTAATCCAAACACTTTTTTAAAAACTCCTTTTCCAAAAGCAATAAGTCAATAAGCATTTTTGGCCAAAAGCACTTTTGGACACAAAAAGCACTCCCAAACACCCTCTTTGCTGCCCCTTCAATCGACGGTTTTCGGCCCTATTTATACCCTCCAAGTGAAAACCGCTAAAAAGGGTTTAAAACCCACGATTTCTGGCCGCTTAATTGACCGGCGCGGCTTGGGGCGCGGTTAAACCCGCGGGAAGATGCGCGCCATCTGAAATTAGACATCGAACAGTGTCTCCCGCGGGAAGTGGCGCGGCTTGACTCACCGGAGGACTCGCGCGACGCAGAAACGCCGTCGTCTTTATGCTGTGAATCGAACGTGGTTGCTGTTTTGTCATGCGAATGAAAAAGCCGACCTCGTTTCCACTCTTTTTCTTGGGCTGAACTTTACTTGGCTATCTTTTCTTTCTTGGGTCTGCCACACATACATGATACAACTAAAAAAACAAAGTCCAAATTAAAGTCTATTATATTTATTTAACCCCTTTTTTTATTTTTTTTATTTTTTGCCGCATGATTCCCGAAACACACACAAGGACCAAAATTCTTTTTTTTTCTTTTAATTAAAACACACAATAAAAAAATTTAGTAAAACTATTTTTTTAATTAATCTAACTAATAATATAGTTATCTTTTTCTCTTTTTCACTTAATTAAATTTATAAATAATAACACACTAAAACTCAATAAATTAGGGGTACTTTAGACATCTAATTTCGGGTAAATTTGATACAAAAATATGTATAAAAATGGCATTTTTCAGCCCCCAAACCCGAACTTAAGTCAAGTCCACAGTACATTCGGTCCTCATTCATTCCCTATCCATGAATTAACAAAACACAGGCTACTGGATACTTAAAAGCATCTAAACTCATCAATTTGACCAAACAGCAAAAGTATCCGGACAACACACCCTTTCCGGACAACACTAATATTCCGGACAACGCCACTTTCCGGATAACATTACCAATCCGAATAACACATCTTTCCGGATAGCAAAGCAACCCGGATACCATCCGGTATCCCATTCCATCCGGAAACTTATAACCAAAAGGAACTTACCCGGATACTTGACTCGTCCGGACACCTTAGAACATCATCCGGATACTGTTAATCAAAATCATCCGGATACATTCAACTTATCCGGAAACCACTGTCTATTCATGCATTTTCTACCCAGATTCGACTGTAATTACTACCAGGCTTGAAATCAACTATTCTAATCCGATAGAAACCTTCTAAATACAATTATACACATAAAATGTAAAGGGGCATACCTTAATTTCACTTCCAAGCACACCAAATTGAATCCCTAGCCTTTTATCTTCTTTCTTCTTCTTTTGGTCTCAAAACACACACACTACATACACTGATTTTCTGGATAATATCTGACTTTATGAAATATCTGATTTCATCAAGAGGTAATATCAACCCATTTTACTACTTTAGTCCTTGAACTTATCACTAATGACCAAAACACTCTTAACTTATAAATTAACCCAAACTTACCCTAAACATTAATTATATAATTAAATAAATTTAACGGAACTAGGATTTAACTAACGAACTTACTCGGGGTATTACATCATCTCCCCCTTAAAATAATTCCGTCCCAGAATTCGGTTAGGCAAAAAGGTATGGGTACTTAGTTCTCATTTCTGACTCCGATTCCCAAGTAGCATCCTGACCCCTATGATGTCTCCACTGAACTTTTATTTGTTTGATTACTTTGTTCCGCAACACTTTAACTTTGTGGTCAACTATGGCTTCAGGTTCCTCCACATAATTCATCTTTTCATCAACTTGTATATCTGGTAGAGAAACTGCCTGATCCGGCGTAAAAACTGCCTGATCCGGCGTAAAAACTGCCTGATCCGGCGTAACCAAACACTTTTGGAAATTCGATACATGAAACGCGTTATGAATCCTGCTTAACTCTGGTGGAAGATCTAACATGTAGGCTACTTCGCCGATCCTTTCTATGATTGCAAACGGTCCAATGTACCTCGGGCTCAACTTACCTTGTTTCCCGAATCGAATGACTCCTTTCCAAGGCGAGACTTTTAACATCACAAAATCTCCAACTTGAAACTCTAACGGTTTTCGGCGTCGGTCGGCGTAGCTTTTCTGTCTGTCTTGAGCTACTTTCAAACGTTCCCGAATCTGAGTAATCTTATCCGCGGTTAACTGAACTATATCTGGCCCCGCTAACTGCTTCTCTCCCACTTCATTCCAACACAGAGGTGTTCGGCATTTTCTACCATGCAGTACTTCAAACGGTGTCGCTTGTATGCTGGAATGATAACTGTTATTGTAAGCAAATTCAATCAACGGTAAATGCTTATCCCATGATCCCCCAAAATCAACAATGTAAGCCCGGAGCATGTCTTCTAAAGTCTGAATCGTCCGTTCACTCTGACCGTCAGTTTGAGGATGATACGCCGTACTTAACTTTATCTGCGTTCCCATTTCCTTTTGAAAACTTCTCCAGAATCTTGAGGTAAAACGACTGTCACGATCAGAGATAATCGAAATTGGAACTCCATGTCGTGTTACTATTTCATTGATATACAGTTTGGCTAGTCTTTCCAATGAATAGGTTTCCTTTATTAGTAGGAAGTGAGCAGACTTGGTCAACCTGTCAACTATCACCCAAATAGCATCAAACCCTTTCGGAGTCCTTGGTAACTTCGTGATGAAATCTGTAGTAATCTGATCCCATTTCCACATAGGTATTTCTAACCGTTGCAACTGACCAAACGGCTTTTGATGTTCAATCTTTACCTTCTTACAAGTAGTACAACCTTCCACATGCTGACTGGATTCAGGGCTTTCAAAACACTCTAAGCCTTCTGGACTAGCGGTACTAAAGAAGGATTATATAGCTCAGGATGCTGATGACTTGAGCACAGAGATGGGAATGCTATCCTTACAACCAAGGTCAAAGCAAGAGAGAAGGGATACCTTCTGGAAAGACTGCAGTCCCAGAGCCTAAAGCACGAGAGATGGGAAAGACAGCAGTCCCTGATCCTAAAGCCATAGCACGAGAGAGAAGGAGAAGGCGGAATGCAATCCTTCTGAGTTGAACTATGTCAATTAGATCCCTCTTTAGCTATGAGATGATTAGACAGCTAGGCTCGTATAACTAACCCCTTAGACAGAAGATTGAGTCCAATTAAGCTTGAGCCTACTTCCTTCATCCACACTTTGAACGCTTCTTTTTATTCCAGGCCACCAATAAAATTGTTTTAGGTCTTTATACATCTTATTCGTACCTGGGTGAATAGAAAAACGAGATTGATGAACTTCTTGTAGTACCCGATCACGTAAACCACCCAAACGAGGCACCCAGATTCTGTTTCCCAAACACAACAACCCACGATCATCTTTTACAAGCAATGCTGATATACCTACTAACCGTTCTGGTTTTAAGTGTTCTTCTTGAAAAGCTTCTATTTGACACTTCTGCAATTCGTCAAAGATGTTAGGTAGGAGTTCAGCTCGTAGTGAAATAGCTTTTATTGTTCCACTCCTTTCTTGACGACTTAGTGCATCAGCTACCACATTCGCCTTTCCCGGATGATAAAGGATTTCACAGTCGTAATCATTCACCAATTCTAGCCATCTTCTTTGTCTCATATTTAGTTCCTTCTGATCGAAAAGATGTTGGAGACTCTTATGATCAGTATAAAATTGACATTTAGAGCCGTAAAGGTAATGTCTCCAAATATTCAATGCGAATACAACTGCTGCCAGTTCCATGTCGTGTGTAGGATATTGTCTTTCATGATCTTTTAACTGACGAGAAGCATAAGCAATAACCTTTCCACGTTGCATAAGTACACATCCCAATCCCAGTTTGGAAGCATCACTATAAACAACAAAGTCTTCAGAACCTTCCGGTAGTGACAAAATCGGCGCACTGCAAAGTTTCTCTTTCAATACCCTGAACGCTTCATCCTGTTCTGCTTTCCATTCAAACTTTAGATTCTTTCGAGTCAGCTTAGTCAAAGGCGTCACGATACGAGAGAAGTCTTTTATAAACTTTCGATAGTAACCGGCTAAACCCAGAAAACTACGTACTTCGGTTGGCGTTCTTGGCGGTTCCCACTTTTCAATTGCTTCTACCTTCGTTGGATCAACTTGAATACCTTTCTCGGAAACTACATGCCCCAGAAACTGAACTTCCCATAGCCAGAATTCACACTTAGAGAACTTAGCGTATAACTGTTCCTTCTTTAACAATTCTAGAATTAACCGAAGTAGTTGTGCGTGATCCTCTTTGGATCGGGAATAAATAAGTATATCATCTATAAATACAATAACAAATCTATCGAGATATGGCTTACATACCCGATTCATTAAATCCATAAAAGTAGCTGGAGCGTTCGTCAATCCAAAAGGCATCACTAAGAATTCATAGTGACCATACCGTGTGCGAAAAGCAGTTTTCAGAACGTCTTCTTCTTTAACCTTCAGTTGATGGTAGCCAGATCTTAGATCAATCTTGGAGAAATAGCAAGCGCCAACTAGTTGATCAAAGAGGTCATCAATTCTGGGAAGCGGATACTTGTTCTTGATCGTACGCTTATTCAGTTCCCGATAATCAATACACATCCTCATCGAACCATCCTTCTTTTTCACAAATAGAACCGGTGCTCCCCACGGCGAAGAACTGGGTCTGATGAAGCCTTTTATCTGAAAGATCCTGCAGTTGTGTCATTATCTATTTCATCTCTGGAGGTGCCAAACGATACGGTGCACGGGCAACAGGAGCGGCTCCAGGGATCAGATCTATACCAAACTCTACTTGTCTAACGGACGGAAGGCTAGTCAGATCTTCTGGAAAAACTTCCGGAAATTCACGAACAACCGGAATATCTCCCATCTTATTCTTTTCTAGCTTAATATCTATCACATAAGCTAAGTAACTTGAGCATCCTTTATTTATACACTTACGAGCTTTCAACAAAGAGATAAGACAAGACTAATGATTTCTACGGTCACCATAAATCACTACTGGTCCCTTCTCAGGTAAGACAACATTTATCAACTTCTTATCACAAACTATATTAGCCTGATTCTCGGCTAACCAATCCATTCCCACTACCACATCAAACTCGATCAAGGCTATAGGAAATAACTGAATAGGCACTCCACACCCATCTATGTTTATCACACAACTATCAAATACTTCATTAACCGGTACTTGATTATTATTAGCCGTATCTACCATTAACGCATGATCTAACACTTTAGGCTTTAAATGCATATAGGCAGCAAAAGAAGGCGACACAAACGATCGGTTTGCACCGGAATCAAATAACACTTTAGCACATGTAGAATTTATTAAGAATGTACCTGTAACCACATCGGGAGTCTCATCTGCTTCTTGTTATGTCATATGGAAGGCACGAACCCTTGCTCTTGGTACTTCTGGCCTTGGTACTACCGGTCTAACACCCGTTGATCTTACTGACGTACCACCCGGTTGTATTCTCCCCAGTGGACAATCGGACTGAAGGTGATTAGGAGAATTACACGAGTAACAAAATCTAACTACTCGACAGTCTTTAGCAATATGACCGATCTTTCCACACTTATAACAGTTTCTAGGATCCACTTGACAACTTCCTTGATGAAAACAGTGACACTTTGGGCAAGGTCTTTCAACTGGTCGGAGAGGTGGACGGTTATCAAATTGTTGAAACCTGGACTTCTTCGGATCATACTGCTGTCCTTCCCACTTTCTTTTCCCCACATTCTTATCACTAGTACTTCTCCCTTTATCTTGTTCCACGGTTTCTGCGGCGTCTACTGCGACGGAGAAAGTTTCTGGTCCTTTAGCAATCACAAAACTTCTGACTTCTGCATTCAATCCAAAGATAAACCTTTCAATCTTCATAGCCTCCGTAGCAACGTAGTATTCCGCAAAACGAGACTTTTCCAAGAAACGAGCGGTGTAGTCCCGAACTGACAAATTCCCTTGCTGCAAGTTCATAAACTCCCCTTCCAATTGTTTAACTGCGGCTTGAGGACAAAACTGTTTCCTAAAAGCTATCACGAATTCTTCCCAAGAGTAAGTAGAATATATATCAGATCCTCCCGAGGTCATATGTGCTTCCCACCAGTATAGGGCATCGCCTTTCAACATTGCAATTCCATAGAGTACTCTATCCTCTTCAGCGCATTTACTAGTCTTGAAGATGGCTTCTATTTCCTTCAGCCACTTCATAGCTTTCACTGGATCCCGATCTCCCGAGTAAGTTGGAGGCTTATAACTTAAGAACATTTTATAGTCACACTTTCTTAGTACTGGTGTGATGGTAGGTGTAATAGGCATCTCGTTTTCCTAACCAGGATCTGGTGTATCAGCTACATTATGATGAGTTCGATCAAACATGGCTTGTATACAGGCCTGCAGTCTTCCCATTTCGGCTGTTAAATCGTCCCTAGTAACAAATTCATTACCTTGCGGCGGAGTTCCACTCCCAGTTCTACCTCCAATTCTGCCTCCACCTCTTTCTCCCCCTCTTCCCCTTCCTCCGGCTGTTGGGTTTGTTCTATTCGGATTTCCTCCTCCTTCCCGATTCGTTTGTCTAGTACCACTTGCCATTCTGTTGATTCAGACAAGGTTAATATACACATAAGCACATACCCCATATAACAAGGTATTCCAGTTCAAACATGTACCTGTAAGATCACAATTACACTGGCCAGGTGTAAAATGAACTTACCTTACATGATGTTCCTTCTACCTTTTTATATTTAACACCCCAAGGTTCTACAATAATAGGGACATCCTACTTCACATGCAGTTTAAGTCTAGGTACATATACTAATACCTAAATCCCTTAAACTAGGGCTCTGATACCATCTGTAACGACCCGGATTCCCATACATAGTTCAAATAGCATACATTGCATAACGTCGTTAAAACAAGAGATACATTATATAACAAATACGGTCCCCTAGTCTTTTACAAACATTCAGTACATCATTACAAACGTTTACATAGTAAATTACATCATTACTAACAACATGCTATATCTATTAAACACATCATAGTCTTCAATTACATAGTCCTCCAAAAGCTATTCGCGGTTTAACCTTCTTATTTGCTCTTACTCGATCCACGACCTGGAATACATATTTTTAAAACAAAATGAGGGTTAGACCTTGAGGTCTAGTGAGAAAATCCCCGTTAGTTAAAAACCATTTGCACAACATCATACACATAATTCACATAAGAATACCAATTAAGACTCATGCATCATGTATCTTTCCATCTCATTCTCTTGGCCATATTAATTGGTTGCGAGCCAATTAATTAATTTACACCACTGTACTAAATACAGCCAACACCACTGTCCCTCTGTACAACCAACATACACCGGTCCTAAGCCCGGCCAACTAGCACTCATGCAGTGTAATACTCATATAAACACCATATGCACATTATTACACTTATTCACATATATGTATTCCAGTTAGAAAACATTTTAAGTAAAAACTCACTTGTTTGCTTATCCAAAACTCCTTCCACAAAGAACTCAGCTTTCACCTTCGATTCACAGTATCTGAAACAAATAGATGCAGATATCTCTTTACCATACAAAACACATAAGTCTTACTAAAGCTAAGAACTCTAAAGAACTCAAATCCTCAAATGTTGCCCCCAAACCCGAACTTAAGTCAAGTCCACAGTACATTCGGTCCTCATTCATTCCCTATTCATGAATTAACAAAACACAGGCTACTGGATACTTAAAAGCATCTAAACTCATCAATTTGACCAAACAGCAAAAGTATCCGGACAACACACCCTTTCCGGACAACACTAATATTTCGGACAACGCCACTTTCCGGATAACATTACCAATCCGGATAACACATCTTTTCGGATAGCAAAGCAACCCGGATACCATCCGGTATTCCATTCCATCCGGAAACTTATAACAAAAAGGAACTTACCCGGATACTTGACTCGTCCGGACACCTTAGAACATCATCCGGATACTGTTAATCAAAATCATCCGGATACATTCAACTTATCTGGAAACCACTATCTGTTCATGCGTTTTCTACCCAGATTCGACTGTAATTACTACCAGGCTTGAAATCAACTATTCTAATCCGATAGAAACCTTCTAAATATAATTATACACATAAAATGTAAAGGGACATACCATAATTTCACTTCCAAGCACACCAAATTGAATCCCTAGCCTTTTATCTTCTTTTTTCTTCTTTTGGTCTCAAAACACACACACACTACACACACTGATTTTCTGGATAATATCTGACTTTATGAAATATCTGATTTCATCAAGAGGTAATATCAACCCATTTTACTACTTTAGTCCTTGAACTTATCACTAATGACCAAAACACTCTTAACTTATAAATTAACCCAAACTTACCCTAAACATTAATTATATAATTAAATAAATTTAACGGAACTAGGATTTAACTAACGAACTTACCCGGGGTATTACAAATGTCATGGTGTCGATGTTCCTGACAAAGCAGAGATTTTACCTCCATCGGGTATACGAAACAAAGGATGTGGAACCGGGAAGCGGTTGATTGGGGTATTTGAGAAAGCGTCCTTCTGTGCCAAGAGGCCGAAACGTATATGTAGATCTTGCAAGCTGTTGGTTAATCATGATTCCCGCAATTGCCCACAACGCTCCAAAGATGTTTAGTTGTTTTTTCTTTAAAGTTACGTTACTGGTTTTTTTCTATTTAACAGTTGTTTTATGTTTATTTGTTTTGATTGCAAGTATTTTTTTAATATTCAAACTTAACGTAATATTGTTTGTTTTATGAAATATTGTTAGTTTTCATATTTTGTTTTTTATGGCAATTTATGCAATGTATATTCACCCAAATGAGAACACGTGGGTTCGTGACATTGTTTGTGCCCATGGTTTTTTTTATTAATAGTTTCATAAGTAATTCATATATTAATGGGTAGTGGTGGGCCTCGATTGCCCAATACGGTTCCCAAGAAACCCTAACATCTTACCCTTCTCTTTCATATACGAAATCCCACTTTTTGGTTTTCATACCTTCTACTTCCTCACATCTAACCTTTTCTCTCCTTCACAACCTTGAATCCATGGATGCACATTCTTCTTCTGATGATGAAAACCCCCACCCCCCGCAACCCCCTGTTCCCCAATACCTGCTCCGTTCCCTTGTAAACCACAATTTAGACTTGTTGGCTGAAAATCGGGAACTGACTGCGAGAATCGAGTGTCTTGAAGCCAAGTTGCAGAAGAAGAAACAGAAGATAAAGGAGGAACATGCCATTTCTAAGATGCAAAAAGACGACTACGATCACATCTCCATGAAGCTATGGGACAAGACGGTGGTCATGGACAAGCAGACACAAGCGATCAAGAAGGTGAAAGCGTGGTGTTACTGCAAGGCGTTTGATGGGATTGACGGGGTGTAGGTAGCAGATTGCATGCGGTGATGTTTTTGTTTGGTTGTGTTGATATGTTTTTGTTTTGATCATCTCTCTTGACTCATCACCGATGCTCTCTTTTTTTAGTTGTTGATGCTAGTACTGAACATTCCATTTTGTGAAACCTTTTTTTTGGGTGGGTTTTCTGGAAAACCAACAATTAATGGAATATATATATGAAATATTTGGTTAGGTCTTTTGTTATTTTATGTTTTTGATGGTGAATGCGTGGTATTATCGTCACAGTAATGTTATATACATATCGAGTTTTGGTTACACATTTTTGGACATGTTTCTAGTATTGCTTTTGGTTTTGGACAAGTCATATCAATTTTCCAGAAAGTATTCACTGTTTATTTGGATATAACTAGTTCATCTTTTTTAGCAGAAGCTTCACCAAGTATTAATATTATGAAAATTCTTATTGTCCCCATGTGTGGTATAATAACTTCTGAATCACATAATTAATGCAAGCCGTCAACAATCCTTTCAATGTCATACATGCAATCATGAAACCATATGGTTATGAAAACAAGTAAAGTAAGTATAAAAAATTATATACGTATGAAATTAGTTATGTTTTCTTAATTTTTGTATAAAAATGTTATTATGAAATACTATATTTATTTAACTCACTTTAAAAAATAAGTGTCATAGTATGTTGATATGAAACCAACGATTTTCACGGCCAGTGTTCATGTATGTAGACGATAATACTAATATATGAACAACATTTTAATAAATGTATTAAACCACCAAATATTCACACACAACTGGTCATATAAGTTATATATGCATGCAAATCATAATCCAATTGTGTTCAACATAAGAACCTAAAAAACGATTGAAATACCCAAATCCCAAACCCCTGTTAAAAAAACAGACAACCAACATAAAATAAAGTCGACCAAAACGTAAAAAAATTTGGCAGAGTTGTTAACCACCATCACATCAATTATTCTACCAAACCGATAATCGTGTGAATACCCACTCATTCAAAAACCTCTAATCCTCTCCTTCCTCGTAGCTGCTGCCTTGGATAGTTGTTTTTCCTTTTCGGATGCATCGAGAATGCTAAAACTAATTGCCTCCGACTCCACGTATCTCCTTTTTTTGTTTCGTTCACTCAGCAGCATCTTAGTCGTGTATTTTTTTCCTCAAAATCTCCATTTGCTTATCTTGTCCGGGTCCCTCCTTTGCTATACCGGTGTACCATGTACGAACTCCCCCTCCCATATAGGTTTCCATGTGCCGCATAAGGAAAATCCCACTGTTGAATTCGTTTTTCGATGTTTTCCAAGTCATGCAAACACGTGTCTTGTCAGTAATTTGGATTTGTTTCTCCGAAGGGTGCTTAAGGTTTCGCAGGTGACGAAGGAACATTGTATGTTGTTACAACCATAGTTAGTTGCAAACATAAAAAATCAAGAGTTTATACGAATTCAATATTAGACAAGATGCTCACCAGTATGTGAACATCATAATGGTACAAGTCGTCGACCTCACCGGAATCTGCCGTGTTATCTAAAATCTCTACTGTGTGGTATTTCAAATCAAATACCACACAGTAGAAATACTGCTTCCGTTTCATTGGTATGAATACCTGTATAACAAATTAAACCAAAAAAAATTAAGGTGAAACATTTAATAAAAACCTATAACACTAGATTGTATGTGAAATATCTTGATGATATTATTGTTCATTAAATAAAATTACCATATCTATGTTTTGCACGTTAATGCTGGATGTGTTGAATTCGCATGCTTTTGCAAAGTTCCTTGAAAACCATTTGAATCTTGAGTTGAAGTCGTGCATATCGTACAACAACACTCCTCCGTCCTGTTATCAATGAAGTGTTTATAAGTTAGATTTTTTATATTGTGAAAGAAAATTTAGTTACGAAATTACCGTTGTTCCTGTCTTAAAAAATAACTGCTTTCTTGAGTCGCGACTTCTTAAACGTTCCTCACCATTTAACACCGTAACTCATCCATCTATGACGCGGTTGAACACATTCTCTGTTGATGCAAGTGTTTCGATAGCTATTCTAGTTATCGTTTGACCCGAGTCTGTCGAGAACAACAGTTCACTACAGTACGAAAAACAAAGTGTCAGCCATGTAAGTTCATAACGCGAAATAATCGAAATTTTCAATTTGTCGTGCATTTTAAGTTTTGTTTACCTTGGAAGTCCATTAGCTGACATCGCCCACTCGTGAATCGTTTTTTCTTCACTTGATATACCTTTCCCTAAAAGCACCTGTCTTTTCACATACGGGGATTTCAGTTGCTCTCCTACCTTCAGCTCTCGTTTCCTTAACCTCGGCGCTATGTCTGATGGATCATAAACTGCTTTACCCTTGTCATGAAAGCTATCGTTTGCTAAAGGCGTAAACTGGCTGAAACCCACATCGAAACTCGGTGCTGATTCGTCGTTAGTATTTGCCACATCTTTCTGCATCGCCTTTTCTTTATTTCCGCCTTCTTTCTCTCCCGAGTTGAGCCTCACTGTCTCGTCAATTATTCCGTACGTCGCCTGGTTGTACCATATCTGTGACAATGGGCTTTGTTTTTTCGGAGAGTCGTCCTCCCCGAAAACCAGTTTCACTGGCGTCACTGTCCCTGCATTCTCCTTCACTCTGACGTCGTCCACAACCTCGTGTCTTTCATCGACATCATTAGGTTGATTATCTTTCGATTCGGGCACTGGATCTTCGTCTTTAAAAATTGATCCCAAGCTGTCTTTATAGTGGCTGAACTGTTCCTCATACGGGAATAAACCGCTTGCTTCATCTATTAGTTGCTCTAGGTCCCACTTCGTTGCGAATAACTCCAAGAATTTCGTGTCAATCCTTTCCATGTAGTCCTGCATGTATGTTTGTTAGGACAGTAGTGAACTATTTTTTAAATTCATTTCAAAAGTAATTTTTGTTAATCATGAAAACACAAATAGTTAAAATAAAATAACTACCAATATATATATATATATATATATATATATATATATATATATATATATATATATATATATATATATATATATATATATATATATATATATATATATGGTTCCCTTCTTTTGCTAAGATAAATACCAATATTAAAAATTTAATGATAATATAAAGATAAACACAAATAGTTAAAATAAAATAACTACCAAATTTAAAAATGAGAAATTTAAGGAAACAATGAAATGGATGGAATCTTGATAATTTAGGCGTGAAGCAAATTTCAAAAATGCCCCCATTTGAGAAGTCATGCATGTAAGGCAACCTTAAGGTAAACTGAATTATGATTTGTTGAAATTTGGTGTTAGGACTAGAGATGGCCAAATGGGCCCGCTCCCGATTGAAGCCCAGTCCGCCCCGGCCCGATTGAAGCCCGGTCCCAGCCCGACAGGCCTTATCGGGCCCTGATTTCAGCCAAAATTCCGGTCCCGGCCCGGCCCGCCAATATATTCATTTTTTCAAAAAATATAGTCGTTGGGATCGATTTGTAGCCGCTTTTTTTGTTTTTTTTGCATTCTAAACGCTATAAATAGGTAGTGGGTGTATGAGGTTTGATACCAACTTACAAAAACACAAAAAACGCAATTCTCGCTTACAATTCTCGATTTCTCGCTTTCTCGTGTTTATTTCTCGCAACTTCTCGTTCTTTCAATTTTTCGATCATTCAATCAAAATGGCCGGCGGTAGTACATCAAACGATCAATATTTAAGTGACCCAATTAAGTATATATATATATATATATATATATATTTAAGTGACCCAATTAAGTATATATTTCACGTTCTTTCAAATTTTCTTTATAATTTTAAAAAATATATATGAAATTCTAATAAAACGTATTTTTAAGTATGTTTGAGTGACCCAATTAAGTATTTTATAGTGGATACGAATAATATTTATTAAAAATTGTATATATATATATATATATATATATTTTAAAAGCCCGGTTTAGGCCCGGTTTTGGGCCCGGTCCCGGACCGGTCTTAAAGGCCCGGTCTTTGAAAAGCCTAAACGGGTCGGACCTTCAACACCCAAGCCCGGCCCGGGCCCGACCAAAGCCCGGTCTTTTAAATAGTGTTTAGGCCCAGTCCCAACTAAAGCCCGGTCCGGGCTAGCCCGCCCCGCCCATATGGCCATCTCTAGTTAGGACTAAAAGTCCTATAAAATAGAAAGTGATATAAAGAAAATAATTGTTTTCTTTATTTGTTTGTAAAAGCCTTTTTATGCTTAATGGGCTTAGTTTAGTGTTTATGGGCCATGGGCTTAGACCTTAGGCCCTTGGTATTTAAGGTGTGTTTAGAGGTGAATTAGGGCAAGGTTTTAGAGAGATTAATCAGTTTATTCATACGGCTAATAGAGAGAGAGTTGTGTTCTTCATTCCAATCTTGTAACCCTCCATATTCATTCAATAAAGATTAATCGTTTCATTGTTTTACATTGTTACTTGATCAAACTGGGATCTACATGTGGTATCAGAGCAGAGGGACAAAGCTATCGATCAAAAGGTAATTCTCGTTTCTGATCATTCAAAAAGTTTGTCGACTGTTTCATCAAAAAGATTTTTATGCTTTGATTTTGGTGTTCAAACCTGAAATTGAGGCTTGAAGAATCATCTTTATCGTGTTTCTAAAATCATATCGATCTTTGGGTTGTTTTGATTGAGTATAGATCATCAATTTTAGAGTTTTTGGTTTGTGGGTTTCTTGCTCCCTGTTCTTGAGAAAAAAATCAATTTTTTGCTTAAAAAGGGCTTACTAAATCCATTTGGTTAGTTGTTTTGGTATTCTCTGGTTGCTTGTTTGTGTTCTAAAGTGATTGCAGATTTTTTCCAAAGTCAAAAGGGGCAGAAAATCGATTTCCATGTTAGTTTTTCGAGTTCCAGTGCGTAAATACTGTTCTTGATATCCGGTACTGGTGAATTCCGGATCCCATAGATTCCGGATCCTAGTTTGTACCAGATCCCAAGTTCCGGTATCCAGTTCCGGATTCTCCCACTTCCGGTATTGGTTTTTAATTTACACTCCGGATCTCAAAATTTTCGGAACAACACTCTAATTTCGGAATCCAATTCTCAATTCCGGATATTCATAATTCCGGATCCTGTTGCTTAATTCCGGTTCTCTCAAGTTCCGGATTTCAATCTTCCGGAATATACTTCCGGATCCGGACCCTTGTTCCGATAATCAATTTCGGATCTTTAGCATTTAATTCCGGATCCCTTAGCACTTAATTCCGGATCCCTTAGCCTTGATTCCGGATCCCTTGATTCCGGATCTCTTATTTCCGGTTCTTGTCCATTTTTTCGGAACTTTGATTCCGGATCTCACCAATTCCGGTTCTTGCATATCGGATCACTTAATTCCGGTATTTGATTCCGGATCCTTGATTCCGGATCTCCACTCCGGAAACCACCCCCGGATCACAAATATTCTAGCAGAACCTCTGTGCTAAGTCGCCGAAGGGGGACATTTGCGTATTCTGTGATACACCGTTTGTTTTAGATCGATATCTTGAATTGTCTCACGATCACAATTTTCAAGTAACAATGTCTTACCCGACTTACTCTGAGCTCAAAGAGAAAGTTTCTAATTTAGAAGCGCAAATCTCTAAGCTAGAAGCCGATGCTAAAATAAAATATCATACCATAGGCAAGCTAGCTATTGAAAAGGTTGAGGACAAATGTGTGATAGTGTAACAGCCCAAAAAAATAAAACAGGACAAGCATGGCATTAGATCATAAACATTACAAAACTGGGTCCCAAAATTCCATTACATCAGTCTCAAACTTAGGTTGGCGGAAACAACCTATACACAACTGAGAACATACTAGTTTCTATAAGTGGCACAGGCACTGTCTCTAACTGCATCTGCACTCTATCCTGCTCTTGCTCACTTACCGGAGCCTCCTACTATTTGCTTACCTGAAAATGGTTTAGTTTTTGAAAAGCGAGGGTTAGACCAAAGGTCTAGTGAATTCCCTCCGAAAACAGCATATATAAACAGTAAGAAATCATTTGTAAAACTCATCAACATTCTTCACATAAGCATCAATCATGTTACTGCACAGTGTTTAAGGATCACGTAAGCTAACCACGATCGAGGCCCAAGCAGACTCCCCTCTCGCCTCATATCGGGGCCCAAGCAGACTCCCCTCTATCCGAGTAGGAGGGAAACAAACTCCAACCTACCGACTCATCACAACTGTCCAAGGGGTCATCGGATCCCGAGGCACTCTGATCCCACCGTACAGACCGACTCCACATAGCATACACATAACGTATCATAAATCATGAAACTTGGAATCTTAAAAATCGTTATCAATCAGTTCATCATGCTAAATAGTCTTTTCAATAAAATATAATTTTCATGGGAAGCATACTTAACAGTTGGTAAACATTTCATGCTCATAAACGAACCATAATCAGTAAAAACATTTAACATCTTACTTCGTGTAAAAAGGGTTTAGGGAACTCACCTGATAGTAGTAACTTCCTAACCACGCGTCTCGTTCCGAACCGTTCTTACACCTAAATCATATCGTATAGTTTAATTAGTGACACTCGACTTCTGATCCTATATCCTTCTCTAATCTGGACCCTAAATAATTATTTCGGACCATTAATTTAAATGTCGGATCTCGCCAAAATAATACCGAATCTATAATTAGGCCAAGCCCAAATACCAAAGATGTATTTAATTTTTCTGCCCTTTTTCTTTTAATAACCGATCGGCCCAAAAGAGAAAACGATCTCCGGCCCAAATTAGATTCCGAATCTAGTTAAATGAGTTCCGGACCTAGACCACTTGATACACCATTCCAGATCCAAAGAATTCCGGTCCGGCCCATAAAGCATTCCGGCCCATGTGGTTTACTTTTCGGATCTCGGTCCATGTGAGAGACATTCCGGATCCAAATAAACTGGATTCCGGATCCACCAAAAAGGAGTGCCCAATTCCGGAACTTAATGTTCCGGATCCTAAATGCCGCTCGGCCCAGTTCCGGTGTTGGGTGAGAATTCCGGATCTGCTAAGACGAAGTCAAATTCCGGAACATAAACTAACCCAAGCATCATTCCGGATCTCCTCGATTCCGGATCTTAATTTTGGTAGTTCCGGATCTACTAGTTCCGGATCCACAAATTTACAAATTCCGGAATTATCAGTTCCGGATTAGACGAACCACAAGTCCAGTCTCTCCTAATCAGCTTAAATCCAAAGACCCAACCATAACTTTCTTTTTCGTAAGTTGAAAAGTGCTTAACCTTAACCTCAAAAACTCACATAAACACTTGATTAAATCTTTGCAACAGTCCAATGTAGAGCTAAACCCTATTAATGTTCTTATCAATATCACACAGCTTAAACATGAAGATAAACCAAAAATTTGATTTACTCAGCTACCAACTATGCAGGAAATAGTAGAGAGGGATTGATTACTTACCAAATTTGAAACTCCCCCAAATGAAATCGTTGCCAAAGCGTTCCTCTAATTTCTTCCTGGTTTCTCTCCTTCAGCCGCCAAATCAAGAGACTACTCAGACAATAAATGATAACCTAGGGATTTGTATCCTTTTATATCTTTCTAAAATTGCAAAAAGGTCGCTCTTCATAACTTCTCTTAATTTGACTTTGGCCACCAAACTTTTAAGTCTTAGCTAGAAAACCGGGTTATTACAGATAGAAAACTATCAATCTGAATGCTCAGCCATTTCAAAAAGAGTTGAATCCCTAGAAACCCAATTATCTGAAATCACCGAAAAGCTCAATAAGTCTCAGGAAGAGAATAATAATATTGTCAATCTTCGCTTAACCGTTCAAAAATAAAATGATAATTTGACTAACAAGCTTAAGGATCTTGAATCCAGACTTTACAAGCGAGGTCAATTAGACCAAACGATTCATTTGAACAAGCCGAAGGAATTCAAGTATTATAACGCTCTTTGGGGACTCTGTAACGTCCCAAAAACATAACATGCATTAACATAGGATAAGCATCCGAAATTACATAATTAGCTTGTCTTTTAAACATAATCAACCTATACTAATCTAAACTTGACAGCGGAAGTCTCTAATCCATAGCCGAGAGCCATATCTATAAATATCATGGTCAAAACTTGGAGTCGCTCTAAGCTCCAAATCCTTCCTACCATCTCACAGTTTTTACTAGAAGAACCCGTAACACGCTTACCTGAAAATGGTTTAGTTTTGAAAAGCGAGGGTTAGACCAAAAGGTCTAGTGAATTCCCTCCGACAACAACATGTAAAACAGTATGATAGCATTTATAAAAGATTCATCGTAAACCTTAACATATCATCAAGTATGGTTTTGCACTGTGTATTGGATCACATAAACACTCCGCGATCGGGGCCCCAACAAACTCCCCTTTCGCCTCTTCCGGAGCCTATGCAGACTCCCCTTCCCGGAGTCCACGCAGACTCCCCTCTACCCGGATAGGAGGAAACGAATTCCAACCTACCGGTCTGTCGTACATATCCAAGGGATCATTAGACCCTGAGGATGTCTCTCTGATCCCAAAGTGCAGACCGACTCCACCTAGCAAATCATTCATTTCATAAAACATGCAACTTTGACTCTTTGTAAATCATCATTCTTATTTCATCATATCAAATATTCTTTCCGATAAAGTAAGTGTTTTTCATGGGAAACATGCACATCAGTTCGTAAACATTTCATGCTCATAAAGAACCATAATCAGTTAAAGAAAACATTTAACATCTCACGTCGTAAAAAGGGTTTAGGGAACTCACCTGATGCTTATAAAGTCTTTTCCTACTTTACTTCTGGCTTACTGTCGATTTACCTGAGAAATAGATGAGATATAAACTGCTCAGATGCCTAAACCAACAGTCCAGACACCACCCGGGTTTAACTTACCGGATACCTGCTACTTTCCGGATACTACTTTCCGGACAACTCATACTTACCGGACAACCCTACTTACCGGACAATCATACTTACCGGACAACCCTACTTACCGGACAATCATACTTACCGGACAATCATACTTACCGGACGATCATACTTACCGGACGCCTATCCGGGAACTAACTCACCCGGACACCACAAGGTACCATCCGGGTTCTCACCCGGTAACATTCGTCTGAGGGACTTTCCGGACGCGGCACTGGAATGTTTTCCAGAAACCAAATCCCGTTCGCATCCCCTTAATCCATACGATAAAGCGTTAAATGACTTAATGAACATTAAATATCCATTTCTTATCATTCTATGCCACCCAAACACAAATGGTTTGCTTAATCTCTCTCTCTAGGCCTCATTTGCACTTTCTCACCAAGAACTCTCAAAACCCACCAAATCTCAGCAGAATTTCAAGACAAGAAATGAAACAGAAGATTACCTGCTACGATCACTTGGAGAATCGAATTCCAGATCCCCATCCTCTTCCAAATTTTGTTGCTGGATGATTCCTTCTCTTCAATATCACTTGAAACTCCAAAACCCCTTTTTCCTTCTCTCTAATTCCTTCAAGCCGCCACCATCACCAAAATGATTGGGAAAATAGGGTTTTGAGCCCTATTTGTATCTTTCACAAATAGCACAAAGGCACCTTAACTTAACTTTAAATTCTTAGACTTTAGACACTTAACTTTCCATACATACTTGAAATTCGGGTTATTACAACACTCCCCCCTTAAAAGAATTCCGTCCCCAGAATTCCTTATTGGGAAAAGATACGGGTATCTTGCCCACTCCAGAACTGACACTTCCACAAGGCAAAGCCACTCTTGACTCAGTCAACCACCCCATTAAATTCGCAAGATGGAACATTGGGTGCATTCCCTTCAGTTCTTACGGTACTCTAACTCGACCACCGTTCGTCAACCATCTCTCATATCCTCACCACTTCATACGTAACTAAGGGCAGGAACCTCCAACCCATCGTTGAAGTGCTCACCTATTCGAATTAAACTTATCCTGAAACACAACCAATCCTCGCTGATTGACACGTTGGTTCAGCCATATAAAACCTATCTCCGATTATCCTCACTCAACTAGAAGAAGTAACCCTTGTCACACCATGCTATTCTCACTAGCTTAATCACTGCACGACCACTCATTCAAACATTTCTCACAAAGTCACTAACTTAACTCGTTCAGTTATCTTATCCACTTCTTTCCAGCACAAAATTATACAAAATTTCCTTCCTCAATACCCTTTCCAAACGTTTGCACACTTATCAATGACAATCTACACAACACTGCACCTATCGGAATTATTGACAAGTTTACTACTCCTGATTTACTTACTTATTCTGACATTCTATCTTCACCTCCCCACGCTAGCGTGGAGCATCGCCCACCAACATTACTCGCCCCTCTCTTCCGACCATTCCCAAGCTGAAAATACTTTCTCACTACTACACATAACCAAATGGTGACACTAAAATTCTAACTTAAGGCTTTCGACCAAAATCACCTCGAACTGACTCCAGAGTTCGACGTCACTACACATCCTTTAATTCTCTAACCTTTACTTTCTCAAACAATTCGTTCACACATAAGCAGCAACTCACATTCTTTAAGGATCTCACATCTATTCCACCACATTTTGACTAATACACTCATCATCTTCTTTAAACTTCCAATGGTCCCAAAATATGCTTACTTAGCGACTCTTACAACCAAAAACGCTTGGTTTCTCTTGTGAGTAACCACTCACCATCACTTCGTCATTCTATCCTGAACATAATCATACTACAACGTCAACTTACACCCTACATGCTCCATCAGTCTGGTTAACAAATCGCACACCTCAACCGAAACCCCAAAAAAGGCTTCTATCTGATGCTTCCTCTCTCTCTATCATCACATCACTACGACACTAGCTGGCACATTTAGTTTGACCATTACTGTCACTACACATCCGTACACTCTTTGCCCCTAACATCACACTGCAAACCAATTTTCTCATGATCAATCACACTATTCGACCTTGCCTTCGTATTCTTCCGAATACATACTCGAGTCTACCTCGCTACTTAGTCCTTTCCCAACTTAATGAACTATAACTCACGAGTTCTCAAATTGGCTCAAACACAACCATTCTAGCTATTTCTTTACGATCCTAGCCCTTTCATAGACACGGCACATTTTCTTACTGACTGATATAGTCTACACTCACTCCGCTTGTGTTACACACCTTATCCTTCTACAGACCCTCCTCACCTCGTAGATATAACGCTTATTCAACAACAACAGTCTCTTACTAATTTAACACCTCCACAAGACATTCTATCAACTTACACTCTTCTGGTTTGAGTCTTCGGCCTCGGTCAACATACCCCGTTGTCGACTTCAACAACAAAAGTCAACTCGTAACTACTTTCTTAACCTATTCTTTAACATGGGTTCCTTACGGGACCTATTCCTCCCAACACATCCTAATTAACTTCATAATCCGTCGCCCCTATTTCAAAACTTACTCATGTAACATCAATATTACAAGCTCACCTCAAAACTCAAATCCCACACCGTGGATCTTTCATTTCTGCCTCACAACACTACTCATAAAGAGTTGCTAAAACCAATACCTTGATGAATCCTAGTCCTTCCTCCTGACACCATCGCCCCTCGGCAACTGTGTTCTCAGTTACCGAGCAAGGGTACAGACCCTCATACTGTAATACCCCGGGTAAGTTCGTTAGTTAAATTCTAGTTCCGTTAAAATTAATTAACTTTATAATTAATGTTTAGGGTAAATTTGGATTAGTTTATAAATCTAAGGTGTTTGGGTCATTAATGATTAGTTTAGGGACTAGAATGGTAAAATTGGTTTGATAATATCTCTTAACCTCCAGATATTATCCAAAAAGCAGAAAAATCAGTCTAAGGTGTATGTGTGTGTTTTGAGAAGAAGCAAAAGGGGAAAAGAAGGGTTAGGGGTTCATTTGGTGTACTTGGAAGTGAATTCAGGTATGTTTCCTTTATATTTTATGTTGGTAATTGCTAGTTTCCATCGGAGTAGAATAGTCGAATTCATATCTGGTAGTAATTTCTGTTGAATCTGGGTAAAAAGAGGGTAAACCGACAGAGGTTCCCGGACAAAATGAATGTGTCCGAGTAGTTTTGTTGGTGGTGTCCGGATGATGTTCTAAAGGTGTCCGGGCGAGTCTTTTATTCGGGTAAGTCTCTCGTTTCAATGGTTTCCGGATGATATAAGATACCGGATGGTATCCGGGTTACTTTGGTTTCCGGGTGTCGTCCGGGTTGTTTATGCCACCCGAAAAGTTATGCTGTCCGGATTGTTTGAGTTGTCCGGATAGTTTGTGGTTTCCGGATACTTTGGCTGATTTAGTCATTTTGAGAGTTGTGATACTTTTGAGTATCCAGGAACCTGTGTTTTGTTGGCTATTGGATAGGGAATGAATGAGGGCTGACTATTCTGTGGACTTGACTTAAGTTCGGGTTTGGGGAAAACATTTGAGGATAAGAGTTAGATAGATGTATCTAGAGTTCTTAATCCTAGTAAGTCTTATGTGTTCTATATGGTAAAAAGATACTTGCATCTAATTGTTTCAGATACTGTGAATTTAGAGTGAAAGCTGAATCTTGTGGAAAAAGACTAGAACGAGTTTTGATAAACAAACAGGTGAGTTTTACTTTAAAATGTTTTCAAACTGGAATGCATATATGTGTGGGGTGGGAATATGATAGATGGTGTGATTATATGTTTATGTTTGAAATATAATATATTGAGATATTGTATTTACATGAGCATACTTTATATGAGAATACGTTGGTCGGGCTTAGGACCGGTGGTGTTGGCTGTAATACTCGTACAGTGGTGTTGGCTGTAATACTCGTACATCGGTGTTGGCTGTAATTGTCGTACAGTGGAGTTAATTTATTAGTTGGCTTGCAACCAACTAATATGGCCATGGAAATGAGGCAGGGAAGTACACAATGCATGAGTCCTATTTGGTATTTATACTCGTGATATGTATATGGTGTTTGTGCAAATGGTTTCAAACTAACAGGGATTTTCTCACTTAGACCTCTAGGTCTAACCCTCATTTTGTTTTAAAAATATGTATTCCAGGTCGTGATCGGGTAAGAGCAAATGAGAAGAGTACTATGTGTATAGCTTTTGGAAGAAGGATGTTAAGAAGACTAAGACGTGTTTTGCTGTTCAAATTTTATAACTAGATATCATGTATGTAATTAGCAAAAAGTATGTAATTAGCAAAAAGTTTGTAACGAAATACCTTATTCTGGATGTAAAGACTAAGGGACCTTACTTGTTATATTATGAATCTTTTAGTTATGTAACGATGTTATGAAATATATGTTATTTGTTGTATGTTTGGGAACCGGGTTGTTACACATACACCCGACACTATAATCCATTCCCGACTCTTACAAGGTCCAACTCTCCTCTTAAACACATATACCAAAACTACATACGTTCTCCCCTGACTTATCCAACGCCTCTCCGCTCTCGGAGTTCTTCCTTAGCTTAAAATGTAATACTCTACGGCCTAGTGGGTTCATAGCCTTCATGCATGACAATACGGTAAATACATCTTTTCGCACATTTCATCATTTTAAATAAACAACGTTTGGGAAACATTTGGGTGCACATTACCCCATCACTCTTACAACTTCAACGCCCTGCACAACGATTCGAGAATCGTTTGCATGCATCTTTCCGTGAACCTTAATCTTACTCATTTTTGAACAATGTTAATACGACAGCAATACGTTGAATGAAAATCCTTTCATACGACACAATTCCGAAAGAAGTTACCGACACCAAGTAAACCAGTCGGTTCTCACACCCTTTTGTATGATATCAATAGGTTAAAACTCATTTTGATTGTAAAAGTTTTGCTAACAAATGTTTTCTCGACCTTTTTGTAACAATTTAACTTATCATGAAAAGTGTGAAATACTTTGCAAATCGTCAGGCTCAAAATTTCAATGTGCAATGTGAATGAAATCACCTTTTCTTTAAACATACGCGTGCACATTCTGACTCATTTTCGATCGAAATTTATATTTAAACATTTAACTTAAATCGTGAAAATTTCATGTTACATAAAAGAACGCCATGCATGAGACTCTACTTGCAATTGAAGGCTACTCACTCTAACAAGGTCAACCGCTTTACTTACGCAACTTATCCTTGACACTCCACCTACGACCAATGGTCGCCCTTTCGGTCATGCAATAACTTGCTGAACACGCTTTCCACATCTCACTTACTCACACCTTTCATACTATTTTGTTTTGATCAACTATCTCACTTTCTACTTCTACATGCTTTCAATTCACTATAGGTATCTTAATTTCTTTATCCTGCCATTGAAAAGCTCGACTAAGAAGTCAGGACTCCATTGACACTTTCAATGTTTCGACACTGTCCTTCCTTATCATCTGAACTGATCTACTTTGCAATCTCATGAACTGGGACTCTCCTGAAGCAGGAGTCTTACTCAAACTCAACATCCATCCCCTTCTAATTCTCAAAGAGTTACCTCTAGACAACTCATAACATTCTATACAACATTTCCTCTCTCGGTGTAAACATACATCACATCATAAATGATCTTACACGACACCTCCCAAACAATGGAGCTCGGTCTATCCCTCAGGGATCTTGCTGACCTATTCCTCAACGTTCTCCCAACCATAGCGCTAAACTGAAAGAAACCCATAATTAATCCTTGCTAGACATGACACAACAAATTTGCTATAAGTAAGGTATTGTAAGCACGCACATGTACCTGTAAGTTCGTAATTACACTGGCCAGGTGTAATCCCAAACTTACCTTACACGTTTGTCCTTGGCACCTCATCCCTAAGCGCATTTATAGTGATCGTTCCTAGAGGCAATCCTATGTCTCGGCTGTGTCCCTCATCTTACAGTTTAAGTTTAGGCCCGACTGGTCACCTAAATCCCTTAAACTAAGGCTCTGATACCATTTGTAACGTCCCAAAAACATAACATGCATTAACATAGGATAAGCATCTGAAATTACATAGTTAGCTTGTCTTTTAAACATAATCAACCTATACTAATCTAAACTAGACAGCGGAAGTCTCTAATCCACAGCTGAGAGCCCTATCTATAAATATCATGGTCAAAACTTGGAGTCGCTCTAAGCTCCAAATCCTTCCTGCCATCTCACAGTTTTTACTAGAAGAACCCGTAACACGCTTACCTGAAAATGATTTAGTTTTGAAAAGCGATGGTTAGACCAAAAGGTCTAGTGAATTCCCTCCGACAACAACATGTAAAACAGTATGATAGCATTTATAAAAGATTCATCGTAAACATTAACATATCATCAAGTATAGTTCTGCACTGTGTATTGGATCACATAAACATTCCGCGATCGGGGCCCAGCAGACTCCCCTTTCGCCTCTTCCGGAGCCTACGCATACTCCCCTTCCCGGAGCCTACGCAGACTCCCCTCTACCCAGATAGGAGGAAACGAATTCCAACCTACCGGTCTTTCGTACATATCCAAGGGATCATTAGACCCCGACGATGTCTCTCTGATCCCACAGTGCAGACCGACTCCACATAGCACATCATTCATTTCATAAAACATGCAACTTTGACTCTTTATAAATCATCATTCTTATTTCATCATATCAAATATTCTTTCCGATAAAGTAAGTGTTTTTCATGGGAAACATGCACATCAGTTCGTAAACATTTCATGCTCGTAAAGAACCATAATCAGTTAAAGAAAACATTTAACATCTCACGTCGTAAAAAGGGTTTAGGGAACTCACCTGATGCTTATAAAGTCTTTTCCTACTTTACTTCTGGTTTACTGTCGATTTACCTGAGAAATAGATGAGATATAAACTGCTCAGATGCCTAAACCAACAGTCCAGACAACACCCGGGTTCAACTTACCGGATACCTGCTACTTTCTGGATACTACTTTCCGGACAACTCATACTTACCGGACAACCCTACTTACCGGACAATTAGGCATGGGAATCGCCCCCGACCCGTCGGGTAACCCGGTCCACCCGCCCCGATCGGGGACGGGGATTCCCCGCAAAAACGGGTACCGGGGACGGGGATCCCCGTTTTTCAGAAACCGGGGATGGGGACGGGTACGGGCATCTCACCCCCGCCCCGCCCCGTACCCGTATTATATAATACAATAAATATTTTAAATATATAATATATAAAATACTTTAAAAAAAATATATATATATATATAATATAATATTTTATGTAAATATGTAATCAATCCTAGTCTAAAAAAGTAACCCATAGGGTCTATGTGACTATGTCTTACACTCTTACACACATCACACATGTCAAAGAGTGATGTAGATCAGTATTCAGTAGAAAGTTGTGTTACTTGTGTACGATATCATCAGTCATCACATTTTAGAATTTAGAATAAAAAGATTGTAAAAGATTTTTAAAAGATTTTAATACTTTATCACTCATTCACTTGATTCACTTCTTATCTTCTTCTTTCTTCAATCTTTTCTTTTATCAAGTATCACACCTCTCACCTCTGTTGGAACTTGGAACTGAAACGCCACCCACACTCCCACACGCCACAGCTGCATCATCGATTCTGGACTTCTCGTCTTCTCCCATTGAATCGCCACTCACAGCTGCAATCTCCGACCACCGCACATACACCTGCACTTTCCGGCCACTCACAGCTGCAAATCTCCGACCACCGCACGCACCTGCACTTTTCGACCAGTCACACAGTCGCTCGCACGCACCTGCAGTCAGTCTCCGGCCAAAACCGTAAAGGTATATCGTCTATCGATTTTTAGTTTCTTAAATCTTAGTATCTTACTACAATATGGGTTTGTTATCTGTTTGTAACTTTAGTTGTGGGTGGGAAAGTTTCTTGTGTATTTTACAAACAGAAACTTGGTGATGATGATGGTGTTAACTTTAGTTGTGCACTATGGGTTTTTTAATCTAACTGCAATATGGGTTTTTTTATCTGTTTGTAGCTTTAGTTTCTTACTAGTTATTGTTTTTTAGATGGACCCTACAGAAAATGAGAATGTAGTCGACAACACACAACAAAAAAATGGTGACGATGATGGTGTTAGCCCGAACAATGAACGACCAAAAAAGAAATATAAGTCGGTTGTTTGGAATCATTTTGAGCAAGTGTATGTTAATGGTGTTAGAAGATTTAGAAAGTGTATTTATTGCAATAAGCAATTGACAGGTAGAGCCAATGATGGAACATCTCATTTGAAGGACCATTTTAAGAATTGTCCAAGAAGAGTTACTAGGGATATTAGACAACAGATCCTAGTTCAAGACCAAAAGGCTCCGGACGGAAAAGCTTCTATTAGTAAACATTCATTCAATGCTGAATCTTCTAGGGAAGACATAGCCCAAATGATTGCAATACATGATTATCCGCTTTCCATTGTCAAGCACTATGGTTTTAGGAAGTATTCAGTTGGTCTCCAACCTTTATTTAATGTACCATGTCGAGGAACAACAAAGAGGGATATAATGAAGATGTATGAAAAACAAAGAGGAATCACTTTAAGGTGTTTGGAAGAGAATGAGAGTAGGATTGCCTTAACTTCAGATATGTGGACATCAAGTAACCAAAAGAAAGGTTACATGGCAATTACGGCACATTATATAGATGGCAAATGGAGTTTACAAAATCGAATCATCAGGTAATAATCTCTAGTGTAATAATCTCTTCTTTTTATCGTGAATATTGGATAATGGTCTTGATAATAATCTCTTATTTTGTTTAATGCAGTTTTATACATGTGCCATCTCCACACACGGCCGAAGCATTGTCACAAGCTATGATGGAGTGTTTTCTCGATTGGAACGTTGATAACAAGATATCGACTTTGACTCTTGACAATTGCTCGACAAATGATGCATTAATCGACAAGCTTTTAGGTACTCTTTCTTCTTCATCGCTAATGCTAAAAGGAAAAATATTTCATATGCGATGTTGTGCACATATAATTAACCTTATTGTGCAAGATGGATTTTCTATCATCGGGGGAGCTATTGAAAATGTTAGGGATAGTGTTGCATTTTGGACACACTCTCCTAAGAGAGTTCAAGAATTTAAAGTATGTGCACGACAATTAAGTGTAAATTGTGAAAAGGAATTAGTTCTTGATTGTAAGACAAGGTGGAATTCGGTATATATTATGTTGAATGTTGCTTTGGAATATAAGGATGTTTTTAGTCGTTTAAGCAAGAAGGAGAGGAGTTATGTTTGCTTGCCTAGTGAAGATGAATGGGCAATGGCATCAATTGTTTGTGAGAAATTAAAGTTGTTTTATCGTGTGACTGAAAAGTTTTCGGGAACTTTATATCCCACGTCAAACATATTTTTTCCGTTGATTTGTGAAGTTAAAGTGTCTTTGTTGAGTTGGAAAAGTTCTTCTCATGATGTTATTAGAAAAATGGCATCATCTATGTTGATCAAATTCAACAAATATTGGAGTGTCATTCACGAGGTTATGAGTGTAGCGATTGTGTTAGATCCTCGATATAAGTTGAAGCTAATAAACTATTTCTTTCCGAAAATATATGGTGATGAAGCGAAAAGTGGGGTTATGAGGATACGTAACCTATGTGTTGAGTTGTTTGAAGAGTATAAAAAGAAGTATGGCGGCAATCGAGGAACTTCTTGGAAAGGACAATCTACCGCTAGTGCCTTGAACGTAGATGATTCTACTTCCGAGAAACCTACATGGGAGATGGATTTTGAGTCTTTGATGTGTGATGACGACGTCTTGGAAACAAGTGAATTGGATGAGTATTTGGCCGAGAAATTATTGCCTAATGAAGACGGTTTTGACATCTTGATGTGGTGGAAGTGCAACGGCTCCAAGTTTCCTATGCTTCAAAAGATTGCAAGAGACGTTTTAGCAATACCAATTTCTACGGTAGCTTCCGAATCCGCTTTTAGCATGAGCGGTAACAAAGTCACAAAACAACGTAGTCGACTCCACCCACAAACACTTCAAGCATTAATGTGCACTCAAAGTTGGTTACGGAAAGATCTTCAAGGTAATTTTTTTTATAATTCTTAGTCATACATGCATTTTCATTTTTTTCTAATTTGTTCTACTTTTTGTAGATAAAAAACATGGAGAGCCTAAAGCATTTGACGAA
The DNA here is from genome assembly GCA_033807775.1 of Saussurea involucrata. Classification (NCBI taxonomy): domain Eukaryota; kingdom Viridiplantae; phylum Streptophyta; class Magnoliopsida; order Asterales; family Asteraceae; genus Saussurea; species Saussurea involucrata. The sequence goes on from CM066323.1 coordinate 8,132,999, forward strand.
ACAATCGCATATGACGAGGATGTGAATGTCGAGTAACAAGTGATATTTCTATTTTTTGGATGTTGGTACTTAATATGTAATTTTTGTGAATTCTAAGTCAAAATACAATTTTTGGTACTTAATATGTAATTGTTATTGATATGTTTGGATTTTGGACTTTATTTGATGTTGTTTTGATACGTAATATGTATCACATGATATATAATTGCATGGTGAAATTTTGACTTTTTTTTAGTTGAATACATGTTGAATATTAACATTTTTTTAGTATAAAAGATTAAAAAAATCCCCGTTTCCCCGTTGGGGATCCCCGTTCCCCGTTGGGGACGGGGATGGGGATGTGATTATATTCCCCAGCGGGTACGGGGACGGGGATGGGGATGGATATAGGGATTGGGGACGGGGATGGGGATTGGGGTCCCCGCCCCATACCCGCCCCATTCCCATGCCTACGGACAATCATACTTACCGGACAATCATACTTACCGGACAATCATACTTACCGGACGATCATACTTACCGGACGCCTATCCGGGAACTAATTCACCCGGACACCACAAGGTACCATCCGGGTTCTCACCCGGTAACATTCGTCCGAGGGACTTTCCGGACGCGGCGCTGGAATGTTTTCCAGAAACCAAATCTCGTTCGCATCCCCTTAATCCATACGATAAAGCGTTAAATGACTTAATGAACATTAAATATCCATTTCTTATCATTCTATGCCACCCAAACACAAATGGTTTGCTTAATCTCTCTCTCTAGGCCTCATTTGCACTTTCTCACCAAGAACTCTCAAAACCCACCAAATCTCAGCAGAATTTCAAGACAAGAAATGAAACAGAAGATTACCTGCTACGATCACTTGGAGAATCGAATTCCAGATCCCCATCCTCTTCCAAATTTTATTGCTGGATGATTCCTTCTCTTCAATATCACTTGAAACTCCAAAACCCCTTTTTCCTTCTCTCCAATTCCTTCCATCCGCCACCATCACCAAAATGATTGGGAAAATAGGGTTTTGAGCCCTATTTGTATCTTTCACAAATAGCACAAAGGCCCCTTAACTTAACTTTAAATTCTTAGACTTTAGACACTTAACTTTCCATACATACTTGAAATTCGGGTTATTACAGACTCGGATATGATAATCCATGTTACCTTAAGAAAATCTTATCTAAGATTCCCACCCTTTATGAGTTCAACTTTTTGGGACTAGATAAGACATACCCTGAGTATAAGATCAAGTGGACTAAACTATCTCAAGGGGATGAGGAAAAAGAAGACCTTAAATGAAAAACAGGAATCCCACTACCAAAAGTAGGGGAAAAGCCTGAAAATGTTGATAATAAATTGGAAGATGAGACGCCTAAGAAAAACATTAATGTACAAGTTCCTTTTGTGTATGAAACTCTTAATGCTTCATATCCGAAAAACAAAACACCTCATCTCTCGAATGATTATTTTGACATCTGTTCTGTTGCCAAAACTGTGGAAACTCCGGTTCCAGTTCAGGCAACACCATATGATGATTCCCATGCCAACTCAGAGTTCAAACGTTACGTTCCACCTCTGATTTTGGAAAACATAATTTTTAAACTTGAAGAATCAATTTTGAGAGATAAGGTTATTTTTGAAACCGAAAGAACTGTACTCTTATCTACCATCAATGAGCTCAAAAAGGAAAAAACCGAGTCATTATCCGAATCTGAAAGGACGAGTTATAGAACCGAGATTGCAAAATTAAACTCTAAACTGTCGGCTCTGTCGAAAGAACTTTTAATAGCAAAGATGGCTAAGGGAAGTCCTAAGGATACCCGTATGAAGCCTATCTCTCCGGACACCATCTCGGTTGACCCATCTCCTACTAATTCGGATAACTCCTCGTGTAAAGCTTTTCTAGGAGTGTCCAATGACACAAATGATAAGAATTTGAGCTTTAAAGATAAGGGTAAGGCGATTCAACCCGATTATGTTCAAAAGAATCTTTTTCCAGTTTTTTATAATCCTTTTGCGGATGATGCCTTTAACCGTTCCTCCTCCGACTCAGACTGTCCAAACCCACTTGACTCTGCTCAACGATATTCCGAGTTCATGAATTCCTCAACTTGTCAAGATGATGATATTTCTAAGATTGACTTTGCTCCAAAGCTTGTGAGTCGTGTTCAATTTCTTAACAAAATGCCTTCACCGGTTAACTTTCAAAGAGGGGAGTGTTCCACTTCTGCCCCCAAAAACGTTTCTCAACCAAAATCGTCAAAATCTAAGTTGAAAAGACGGTCAAAGAAACGCTCGAAAACCGGTAATTCTCATAAAAGACAATCTTTCTACTCTAGTTCCTCTGACAGTGAGCTTAATGATTCTTCAGATAATCATGTTTTTAGAAAGGTAAAAATGGTTTAGAGAAAGAAATCAACTACAGAAGACTGTAATGGAAACGAGTCTCATAATTCTCCTGTAGTTGATACAAAGTCGTTTATTTCCAAGACTGGTTCACGTGCTCATGTTTACCCTATAGCTAAGCTTATCAGTCTAAACCGAGCAAAGATCTGCTGCTCTCATTGTGGAAAGAGTGACTTTGTGAATCCAAGGTATGTGAATACCTGGTATGGTACCTATAGTATTCCCAATACCCATCTTAAAGTTAAGGCATTTAACCATCAAGGATCCATCAAAGCATGGATACCAAAGTCTTTATGATCTGTTTTACAGGGATGTCATGTGCGAGATAATTCGGAATATTCCGTTCCCATGACTGCATTCAATGGTTATGCTATTTTTTAGGGGGAGTATAAGGTATATGTCACATACATGATTTTTTGTGAATTCAAAGAACCGTGGTAATTCATCCTGAAAAACTTACTTGTGTTTGTTTTTCTCCGATTTTAAATTCCAGAATTGCCACGTGTTATATTTTCTTGATTTAGTTGTTTCCATGTCTCGCGTATTTTGTTGATTCTTCGGTGGAAATACACTTGCTTGAATTCCATTTTGTTCTCATAGTTCGTCATTTCATCTTAATGATTCAATTCTTCTATGATATAATAATTGTGACTTGTTCTTCACAATTAAACTTTCTGATCAATTGTTTCATTTGTTGCAAACACTGTGCTTACCGAGTCATTCCGTTTTGCGATTGATCTTGTTCTTTGGACTTCTATTGTTTTAATGATGACTTCTGATTACCTCAGATCAGAACTCAGACTTCATTTTAATGACTTCTGAATAATTCAGTTCAGAACTCGCTCTTAAAAGTATTGACTTCTAAACAATTCAGCTTAGAACTCGTTTTTAAATGTGTACTTCAATGTTCACAAACCTGGTTTATTTGGAAAAAAGGTGTGTGAAAGGAGTATTAGGACTTATATAGTTTCTATGGTCTATCCAGAACCGGAAGGACCTACCCAAGAAACACATCCTTTATAGACAACAGTGAGGGTTCTAGATGCATAGACGAGTTCATCCTTCGAGCATATTGGTTCAACAAGTTCTGAAGTTTTTCAAAGGCAATTCATCTCGTGGTTCAACTCGTGATACTATGAAGACTAAGAGCATATTTCAAGGGGGAGCGTGAAAGACATGAAGTCAAGCAACACCAAAGTGCTTCTAAGATTCAAGAGAAGAAAATATCAAGACCTGAATATTCCAAGATCATAATTTTTCTTTATATAACTTTAGGAGGAGATTGTTAGGACTAAAAGTCCTATAAAATAGAAAGTGATATAAAGAAAAGAATTGTTTTCTTTATTTGTTTGTAAAAGCCTTTTTATGCTTAATGGGCTTAGTTTAGTGTTTATGGGCCATGGGCTTGGACCTTAGGCCCTTGGCATTTAAGGTGTGTTTAGAGGTGAAATAGGGCAAGGTTTTAGAGAGATTAATCAGTTTATTCATACGGCTAATAGAGAGAGAGTTGTGTTCTTCATTCCAATCTTGTAACTCTCCATATTCATTCAATAAAGATTAATCGTTTCATTGTTTTACATTGTTACTTGATCAAACTGAGATCTACATTTGGTTAGCCTGGTTAATACCAATGGGATGATTAGCAAATGGTTGAGACTCTCTCTCTCTCTCTATATATATATATATATATATATGTATATATAGGGGTGGTATATTTTGAAACCTTTAAAAAATATTGCAACCCTTGAAACCCATGATCTAACCATTGGTTAGATTATAGAGGGTCTAGATTAATTCCTACATTTTTTTAAATAAAACTGATTTTATATCAATTATGTTTCCATAAATAAGGCGGCAAAGGGCAATTTAGTCAAATCGCTTGCTACAGAAATCGGGTAATGATAGAAACTAAGATTCATCAGAATCATAATCGCGAAAATCAATCCCCATTTCGATTCAGTTTCCAATTAACGTGGTACAAGGAGACGATAACTGTTCTTGCAACCCCAAGAAATCAACAATGGGAGACAGTTCAGAGGTTTGTTTACAAACTCGTCATTGGTTTTTTTCCAAATTAGAACATCGATTAATCTATACTAACTAGGGTTTTGTTTTTATTCTCATCAAAATCATCAGGAAGAAGAAGAAAAATCGAAAGAATCATGATGAAGTACTCGTTTTCACGCTTCAAAAACACTACGACGGACCCGATTTTACTCGATTTTGATAATTCCATAGAAGAACTCCCATTCCCTGCCGAACTTGATCATCCCGATCAAAATCATATGCATGCATCGGAGAATATGGTGATTGACGAAATCAGACACAATGTCGCACCTTCACTTGAACCAGAGGCCAGGATTAACACGCAGACAACCTCTGATGAAGGTATGGAAATATTATTGATGTCCCAAATGAAAGAATAAAATAAAAGTAGTTGTGTTTTAGGTTCTTCCCCAATTTCTATATGAAATAGTTTTGTGTTTTAATAAAAAAAATTGGTGGTTTTCGTTCATCATTAGGGTTTTTTAATTTAAAAAAATGGGAATGTTCAATCACTCAAATATATGGGTTTTTATTATCCTAGATTATCAAAATTATAAAACTGCACCAGCATTTTTTTTTGTATATAGTCAAAATATGTTCTGGTAAAAAAAATACTTTAGTCCTGTACCCATGTCCCTGTTTCGTTAAAATGTGCTTGTGTTGCTCCATCATGATTTAGTACGTCATGAATACTTATACATGATTAAACTAATCCGCGTGTGTGAAGATGCAAAAAACATGTACAATTTCCACAGTTCAATAAAATTTGGTATGTATATGAATAAAGTAATCAAATTATGATTTAACATTCACTGTTGAAAAATGATTAGGAACATCAAGAATGTTTACACATGATTAGAGTAATCACATGAATTTGAGACTTAGTGAGGACTATCCATTGATGATTAATAAAATCATATGTTGGAAAATCATCGATTCCAATGAACCATAAGGCATGATTGGTGTGATTACCTTGATAAGTTATTTCGTGCAAACCTTCTCAATCTTTATAAATACGTCTGTCATTGATTGCAAAATCAAAAAAAAATCAAATGAAATATCCCGCGAAACATAATTAAACATGAATGTAGGAGACGATAGAATCAAAAGATTTGGAAAAAAAATGAATGAGATTAAAGTTACCAAAAAATCGAACGCATGATTTATGGAAATTGTTTTATAACCGACTAATATAAAAAATAATTAAAAAAACTCGGAATACCGAAAATACCCTTGAAATCGGAGGGAACTCTTAATTAAGATTAGAAACTAATCTAATCACGTCAACGGCTTAGATGAAGGTTGCAACGATTGCAACCTTTTCATAGGTTGCAAATTATCCTTCCTCTCTCTCTCTCTCTCTATATATATATATATATATTAATGAGATGTACGTACACTGTTCTTATACGAACCGAACAAATTTCCCGTTCCAAATATTGATATTAGTCTAACAGAAAAGGGAATCGTATCATGTTATATTTGAACTCATGTATACATGATATATTAGACATCAAATTGAACAATAAACGAGGGGGCACATTGAATGGGACATGTGACACTGATTTAGAAAACGACATTACCAAAGTCTTCGTATTCTTGTTACTTTTATTTTTCAATTAACATTTATTTTCAATCATTCATTTACTATATTTATGGTTGGCATGCTTTAGTTACATGTTCTTATTGAGTGTGTTGTTTAGAGGTGTTGAACCATTCTTTGCTAGGTGATCTAAGCAACATGTTGTTTGGAGTTCTATGCCTCGTGTTGCTCCCCTTTGGTTTTGCATCCATTACTACAACTTGTCTTCCCTCTGATGAAGGTTTATAAGATATGAACATGTTTTAAAGTATATATGAACTATATATATATATTCGATATTTAACATAATTTGCTTAAATTTATGGCAGTGGATACATTGAGGAAGATTGGAAGGAAGTTGGGTAAAAGTTGGGATTTCAACGAGGATCCGTGCACTGAAAAAGGACTTTGGGTTACTCCTCCATCATCTGATAGAATAAATGAAAATAATGTCACTTGCGCACGAATAGGCATCAACTGCAATATTGTTTGTAACACCCGTTAATCCAAGTTTATAATGAGTTCGGCCATGTGTGGCTAAAACAAGAAAATGGGAAGGTTTGGGCTAAAAAAGAAAAATAATAAGAAAAGAAGGACTTGGTTGCAATTCAGGAGAACATATATAAAGCGAAGAAATCCCTAATTTCTTCCACATCTGATCATTTGTGGCTGTGTTCGCTTACAAAAGTTTTCCAAAGGTTTCCCAAACGGGCATAAACGACTCATTTTCCAACGCACCCAAAATCTATGGGAAACATTCCCGAAAGTGCAAAGCGTTTTCCAAAATGAGTTACTAACCCCAGCTCACTCGAATACGTGAATAAATTTTGTTTTAGGCAAAACTTTCAAATACGGTTGACAATACGTACTCAACCCGTAAAACATGGAAATCATCCATTTAATTATAAACATTCATTGGAAACATAATACTAAGCAAAACACACACCAACGTAAAATGTATAAAAATCCAAATACCATAAACGGGAAGACCCGTATCCGAAAGGTGAAATAGCATTTGATTCTTAAAGCGATTAAATACATAAATAATTCGTAATTATTCCAAACATCCCAAAACATGGATGAAACATGATTCACAACTCATATAATGTGAAAATAGAACAATTCTCATAAATATGGTATGTTACCAAAAATGGATAAACACAAATACCCAAAACATCGCACACGGATGAAATATAAACTACAACTTGCACACCATGGAAAACAATCCATATAAATATAACACGTCACCGAAAACATGAGTAGTAACAATTACCCAAAACAACACCTTTCGGTGACGGGAGAGACCCGTATACATCGCACGTGACGAACACTAAAGTGGGTCACTTACTATGTAACAAAACACCTACGTGGATTACTCTCGTAAAACTGAGCTCAACCTAAGCTTGTTGTGTGTTGTGCTCATGTTTTTTATGCCCACCATTGAGCCATAACAATGGGAGGTCATTGTTTTAATGGTGGTCCTCTTGTTCTTCTGGTAGTTTATGGAGTTGCTGAAGAGATTGATCCTTCACATATAAATTATGTTTTTGGAACAAGTGTGTATCTATCACATATCACCCACTTTTTGTATGTTAATTCACCAATCACTACACTAGTTTGTCATTAAATGTGTAATTGATTTGATTAAATGTTAAGTGTGTATCAATATTTTGATAGGGGTCAAATCAAATGAAAACTAGGTAGTTTGTGATAACTGTGAGATATAATATGAGCCACATATTTTTGATAATTAATACAATTTTTAAATAAATAAAAATGGGTATTTCAGTAAAAAAAATTAATCTAATTAAATTAAGAATTCCTTAAATCTCTCATTTTTACTCTCATACCTATCTTCTATCTTTCTCTCTCTAACATAAACTTATTTCCCAATTTAAGTTTTGGGTGTATCACATGAAAGTATCACGGGTATCGGAGTGGATATCACAATGAGTATCATAGTGTAACACAATATATTTTGGGTATCACAATCGTGATCGTTGTAGGTACTTTTTGTTAACAATGTCGCTTTTATATGTATCACATTATGTATCCGTCGGAATAAGGTTCACCGGATGCCGGATAGATGAAAGAGAAGAGGGAGGAGAGATAAAAAAAAATTATTACTTAAAATGGCCTTTAGTTAAAACTTCAATCAAAATTACCAAAATTAATAGTTTTCCAATTTATCCTTTAATATGCTACTCACATTGGATCTCACAATTATCATAAATAACCGAGTTGTTCCTTGAATGACCCCCTATTTTGATAAGCCAAAAACATTTCCGGTGTAATCCCAATCTTTGTATTATGTAATTTTTAATTCTTGGTTTTCAAAAGAAAAAAACAATTTCACATCGTTTTGTACAGATACACAACTAGTACACACACACACACATATATATATATATATACTTTGGATTATGCGAGACCAAGTTGTTTTCGTGAGACCCGTGAGACTATAATTTTACACCTGAAACTTCAGTATTTTTGTTGTGAAGGTTCAATTTTTTTACCTTTACAGTATTTTGTTGTGAAGTTCCAAGTGTAAAAATATGGTCTCACGGGTCTTACGAAAACATGTTGGTGTCACATGAGGCCAACCATATATACATACATAGGGGATATATCAAATGCAAACCACCCTAATTTTACGAACCGTGCAAACCGTCGATTTTGTTAGTTAAGTTAATGAAATTGGTTTATGAAGTTCTTTAATTTGATAAAATTGTTTTATGTAATTCTTTAATTCTATAATTTTACACCTGAAACTTCAGTATTTTTGTTGTGAAGGTTCAATTTTTTTACCTTTACAGTATTTTGTTGTGAAGTTCCAAGTGTAAAAATATGGTCTCACGGGTCTTACGAAAACATGTTGGTGTCACATGAGGCCAACCATATATACATACATAGGGGATATATCAAATGCAAACCACCCTAATTTTACGAATCGTGCAAACCGTCGATTTTATTAGTTAAGTTAATGAAATTGGTTTATGAAGTTCTTTAATTTGATAAAATTGTTTTATGTAATTCTTTTATTGATAAAACTGTTTCATATATTCTGAGATTTATCTATTTTTATTTAATTTTAAAAGCACATGGAATAACTTTTAGCAAACTTCAACAATTTTCTATTTAGGGCAACATTAATGAATGTTCTTTCAATTCGACTTTTGTTTTGGATTTTCACAAATTAAATCAATAGCATAAGATTTATATATCTATGTGTTATCACAACAATCATAATAAAGTTTTCTCATATTTAATATAAAAACATGTGTTTGGATTTTGGCATACATATGAGAAACATCATATGAGAGTGTCCAATATGACAAGAGAAATAGGACAATTAGAAGGGATTTTCTTATATATATTTGGAATGAATATCTAGGGTTGTTTGATTGGTTTTTTATTAACTTTTGTATGGATAAAATTGTCTGTTTGGATTAATATGTTTATATAGATCAAGAAGGTTTTTGTTTGTGAAGATCTTATTATAGATGGAAGAACATGTTATCTAATTGGGAAAGACAGATTTAGAAAGAAAAAAAAAACTGACCTCTTAGAAACTTATTAAATAAGTCACTTTTTATACTATTAAGTCACTACAAACAATCATGTATAGTTGATCGATTCTGAATCTCATTAAACATATAAGATGATTCTTGTTGAATTGCACCAAGTTAAAAGTAACAAAGAAATATACATATAACACTTTTATACAATCAATCCAAATAATTTGTTCCAAAATGTCGATATAGCCTAATAGAAAAGAAAATCGTATGATGATGCATTTGATCAACTTGGATTTTCATAACGTCATAAATTATACAACAAGAGGAATAATAAATTATGTGGCAGGTACATTGAATGGGACATATGACACTATGATTTAGAAAACGACATTACAAAAGTCTTTGAATCTTCGTCTTCTCAGAACAATTATTTTTTTAGTTAACACTTGTTTTCAAGGTCTTACATTTTATATAAGTGACTTATACATCATATGATCCCAAAAGTTTTTATCGTAGGCGTGCTTAGTTATGTATTATCCTTTCTTTGAAATGTTTTCATTGCCAAGTGATTCAAGAACCATGTTGTTTGGAATTCTATGCCTTATGTTCCTGCCTTATGCTTTTGCATCCATTAATACAACATGTCTTCCCTCTGATGAAGGTATTTAAGACATGAACATGTTTGTAAGCATACATGACCTCAATATAGGATATTTTTAATGTTCTTTGTTAAATTTTATGGCAGTGAATGCGTTGAGGGAGATCGGAAGGAAGTTGCGTAAAGATTGGGATTTCAATGAGGATCCGTGCAGTGGAAGAGGAAATTGGGTCTCTGCTACTAACGGATACTTTGAAAATATGGTCAATTGTTCACAAAACGTCAGCAACTGCAATATTGTTAGCATGTAATCTTCTACTCTCTTTGGTGAATTAGTATAAACGACATTTGTTAAACAATTGGGTCGTTGAACTAAGAACACATAGAGTAGGTAACTGTGTTTTAGAGTCTTTTTTATATAAAAATCGACAAAAAAATTACATCCTTTTGATACGTTTTTATGATGAACTAAGAACGGGAAATTGACCAAAATAACCATTTCAAAAACCCATCTTCAACTTTTAACCACCCAACTTAACTTTTTACAAAAATAACCAAGATCCCGCAAGTCTGACACCGCAAGGCAACTTTTACTTGCGGTGTCAGTTTTTCTGACAAAAAGTGTGATTTTACGTTTCGCTTGCGGGCCGCAAACTTGCGGTTTCTATGCTACCGGCTTGCGGTATACTTAAATGGCTTGCGGTCTTCTTTATCCCTTACACGTCTCTTTCTTGGCAAAACCTCAACACTTGTAGGTGATTGACGCAAATATGATAGAACATGACATGACAAAATAGAACAGAACAATTGTTCAATAAATAAATTTTAAAGAACTAATAAAATATAAAATATAACGTGTATTTGATGTTTTAAAAGAGAATTAGATTTTATTTTGAAGTTATATTGGTAAAACATAAGTCTGTTCCAGCTTGTTCCATGGGGTGGGGTTGAACTTGGGACAAACCTGTTTCATTTTGTTCCACTCGTTCCACATAAAAATCCTGCCAAATATGGGACAGTAATCCCTGATCTGTTTTGTCATGTCATGTCCAGTATAACACACCCTTATGTTCAGTGTACGCAAATGTTGACTTATGCAAAATCATCATGTGTGCAAACTATTTTAAAAAAACGTTCATGTTTGCACATTTTACACAGTTGTGCTTATATTCATATAAATCTTCATTTATGCTCAATTTATAGACGTGCACAATACGCACAATATATTCGTATAGGCACAATGTTGTAAATTTCGTAACGACCACTTGAACAGGATCTGTTCTATAGGCTCGTACCTTTGTATTCTTGATTCCAAACAAAATATTGTAGATTTCGTAAATTATTAAAGTGCTAATTACAAAAATTTGATATTTATCTCGATAAATTAATTACAAAAATGTTGGGAATATTTTCAAAATATTAAAACTTAAGTATTTTGGGTTGAGTCTTAGGAAGAAAAAAGGAAAATTGATTTTGGTAGGTTTCACCTTGTCCCACATAGGAGGAAAAGTGAAACAAAAGTGGGTATATAAGTGGAACTATTTTCCATATAATAATTTGTCTTATATTGGAAATGGTGGGGGCTCCACTTACGTGCGACCGCGGGCGTGGGCGCAATGTGGCGCTTTGATGGCGCACTTTGCACTTACCGTTCCAACAGATGCGACTGTTTTGACCATCGCTTTTGCTGCCATCTGTCACAAAACTGTTCTTGAAATTCTTGTCTACTCACTAGTTCTACCGGGATTATCAACACAAGGTGCGGTGTTGATAATCGTGCCTACAAAGTTTGTAGTACAAACGTTGCTTCATTGTATCTTGGGAAACAATTTGCCATAAACCCAAAGCACTTACGATGGGGGCGAAATTGCTTTAAGGATAGAGAGAACTCGTCTTGAAGCAATAAGTAGTAGATGTTCTTTATCCATTTTATACCATTAGATTAGAACCCTAAAAACAACAAAAAAATTAGACAATTTTTCCTAGTGTTTATAGACAATCAACAAAAAGACCAGTGATGATAAATTGGTTATTTGGATGCATATAAACTCAACGGCCAATATCCTTTTCTGTTATCAGGTTTTGATTGCTATGATCGAAATCCGATTGCAAACTGTAAATCGAATCAGATTTTAATTGCTATACTATCTAAATGGCACTCTGTGCTTCTTCTTTGTATGAATTGATTACGAAAATTAGGGTTTCTGAATGTTTGAATAAAGAGCGACTTCATGTTGTTTTAATGGTGTTTTGGTTGCAGAAGTCTTAAAGGACAAAGCCTACAAGGCACTCTCCCACCGGAACTCGTCAATCTCCGTTACCTCCAAAATCTGTACATTCCTTTTTTCTTCTTCTTGTCGTTCGTTGATTTAATTTCCAGTATCTGTTTTTAGCAATTGATTTGTGTATTTCATTGTACAGAGACTTAACACGCAACTTTATCAGTGGTAACATTCCTCCAGAATGGGGATCCATGGAGGGGATTTTAAACATGTATTTCGTTCTCTAATCTCTATCAATAGTCTTTCGCATACGAGTTTAGTTATTAGATAGAACAGCTTGACTTTGGATGTCAAATTTTACCTTTTCATCTTCATATTGAATGGTTTTCTGCATGGTTTTGGATTGCAACATAATTGTATTGTTTTCGCTCATTGAAGTTATAGATTTTGACATCTAAAAACTTAAATTTGAGGAATATGTGTTACATAGTGATGTTTAACATGGCATGTGTTTAAACTTTTGTGCAGTTCTCTTCTCGCGAATCGATTAGATGGATCAATCCCAAGGGAACTTGGAAATATTACCAGACTCACAACTTTGTAAAACTTCTAATAATCTGTTGTCTCTTTAATTTATTGAAATGTTAACTTTTGTAACTTCCTTTTGCTGTTTATGACTTCAATTCTATTGTTCATTAGCACTGTAGAGGACAATCTGCTGTCCGGAAGAATTCCTGAGGAACTTGGGAACCTTTTAAGCATCGAGAGATTGTAAGACTTCATCAAATCTGTCGGTATTGTTGTTGATGCTTTATGTATCTCATTTATCCTATTGAGTATCGACCATGTATATGAGTGTTCATTTTTTATCGTAGCTTTTTGAACTCCAACTATTTTACTGGGGAGTTGCCTTCATCGTTTGCAAATCTGATCATGATAAAGGAATTGTGAGTTCTACCTGGTTGGATTTGATTACTCTTTATCTGGCCCGAAAAAACTGACCCATTTTATTTCTATTCCTATCGCAGTCGCATTGGCGATAACAATTTCACCGGGAAGATCCCTGATTTTATTGGCCGATGGACACGTCTCGAGAAGTTGTGAGACATTTGCCTACTGTTTCATTTTCTACTTGTTGTATGTGTATATAGCAGTTAGATTGAATTTAAGTTTTCTGAATGGCAGAAGGATTCAAGCCAGCGGATTGGAGGGGCCAATACCTCCTAACATTACTCTCTTGTCAACTTTAACAGACTTGTCAGTTTTTCCTCATATATTATATATTTGATTTGCTTGCAATTTAGATTAAAGTATGTGTGTTGACTGAATCAAGAGATGCAGGCGAATCAGTGACTTGAGAGGACCAGACACATTTTTTCCACCGTTTACTAATCAATCTTTCGATAATCTGTGAGCTAAATCGATTTGTAACCCTGTATCATAAGAGACTTTTGCCAGTTTTGTCTTTTAACGGATTCTAATCTCAATCTTGCCAGGATCTTGAGGAGTTGCAATCTAATCGGCGAGATACGAAATTCCCTTCGTTCCATTTCGATAAACAATGTCTTGTTAGTAATTTTTACCTTTTCCTCTACTTATCCATGTATATTTCAGGAACTTTTGATTCTAACGACTGTTACTTCTGTGCTAAAGAATGAGTATCAAATCAAAATGTTTTTTTGTTAATTTTGTATTTGGTTTTATTTAATTACAACGTCACCAGATTTCACACCATCATTGTTTATGTTGCTCTTTCAGAGATTTAAGCTTTAACAAGCTTAATGGATCCGTTCCACCAGATTTGTTTAGACTAAAAGGGGCAGATTTTACGTAAGAATTTCCTTTCGAAGTATTGCTATCTCACATGATTCTTGCTTTCATTTGGATGGTAGTGTAGTTTAGCTGATGTAGCAGCTTGGAAGCAACGGATTATAATTTTGTTGTTTTTTGTATCATCATTACCTTTCTGGGACATTCAAGCTGTAACGGTCATACCTTACGAGTTCTATTATTTTGATTTTTCAGTTATCTGACTGGAAACATGCTATCTGGAGACGTGCCTCCTTGGATGCTTGGTGACGCAAAAGATATGTGAGTTTGTCTGCTGTAAAACTTGTACAAATAAAATAAGTAAAGTGGGTCATATTCCATTGTGTTACATTAGGCAGTTCATAGATACAGGGTAGTACACAATTCATAATCATCCCACTTAGCCATGGCCAGATTTACTAATCGGTCACCGGGGCACGTGCCCCTGTGACATTGGCCATCGTAGTGTAAACATATATTGAACGGGTGCTACCACTGTGATTCATTTTGTGACTGTCGGAGTCGGCAAAACATATATTGAACTTTTTCGGTCAACCGTGCGCTAGCACACAAGTTTGTGGTTCATAACCATTTCTTTCCAAGTTTTGCTCGCGCCCGTGGAGAGAGCCTTCTAGTTATAGTGGTTTAATTCTTTTACTATATAATAATATATAAACTAACTACTTGTTTCATTTCCCACCTATGTGGGACAATGGTTTATATATGTCTGAAACATATATAAGATTGGTATCATCTATAATTCTATATTCTCATATGATTTATTCTGCTACCAACCATGTGCCAACCTTGCAACCGAAAAGGTTGAATTTATTTGAGCCACTTTTAGTCGAGGCAGATATACTTCCCAGTAATAGACTATAATTAAGTCAATGTCTCCATCTATAGAACATTACTTTATCTTGCTTTTGTTAATGGAAGAAACACATTAGGTTGTAGAATATAACGATTGTTGCTGTGAATTTTCTTGCAGTGATCTGTCATACAACAATTTTACACCACGACCACAAGGTTTGAGTTGTCGGGTGCGGAATACGT
Source organism: Saussurea involucrata (assembly GCA_033807775.1). Classification (NCBI taxonomy): domain Eukaryota; kingdom Viridiplantae; phylum Streptophyta; class Magnoliopsida; order Asterales; family Asteraceae; genus Saussurea; species Saussurea involucrata. The sequence continues at coordinate 8,148,233 of CM066323.1, forward strand.
AAGATCAACTCTACCTTTCTCAAAAGTAGCATCTCCAAAGTGTTTCTTGTACCAACCAAATCTTCCGTTTCCTGTTGTTTTTTATAGAAACTTGTTTGCTTCCTTCTCAACGGATAACGTGTCGTAAGTTTCTGTGCCATGAATTAGTTTATCCAAATTAAGATTTTGCAATTCTCATTTCTATGTATCATGCTCTTTCTATTTTCTTTACTTTAGTACCGGTGAACAGGTCTCATGCTTGCGGGATTTTCGTTGTGAAAGAAGTAAGTCAAAATAACATATTATTTCTCATACGTTGGTGAATTTTATTCTGATTCAATTTATGCTAAATTCATGAGTAAATTACGTTCTTCGTCCTTATGATTTGTTAAAAGTTGCGAATTTAGTCCCTGTGGTTTCGAAATTTCGTTTTTCGTCCCTAAGGTTGCAATTCATTTCTATTTTCGTCTTTGAGGCCAAAACACTACTTTTAAGTATGAAGGACTAAAACAGAAATAAATTGTAAACCATAAAGGATGAAAAAAGCAAAAGAATTTAAATCATAAGGACGAAAAGGTAATGAATTACAAACTATAGGGATGAAATTCGTAATTTCAAAACCGGAAGGTCGAAAATAGAAATTTTCAACAAACCACAGGGACTAAAAATGTAATTTACTCTAAATTCATTGATGATGTTCTTGTTCAGAATTGTCAGGCCTTGATTCCCAGGATCTTAGATCGAATTCCGGCCATCATATGGGCATCATGCATACAATCATCAATCATACAATAAGAAAGAACAAGAGAAAGTAGGTTGAACCCCTTGGATTTCTGGAAATAATATTCTGGATTCAACTAATGAAATCGTTTACATAAGGACTCTATTTATAGAGTATGAACCGATGCCTTGAAGAGGTGCCAATGAACAGGTGCAACTGTTCGGATTCTGCCTGGTAGTTATATGGCGGTTGGTGGTGATTAAATAACCACCCCTTCATTTAATGCATAACTACCTAATAACTAATTTCTATAATAACCAAATTACTAATATAACTATAACTAACATATGTAACTGTTATATCATTATGGTTCCAACAGTTCTTGAGACAAATTTGATTAATGATGTACACGCAAGAAATGCATATGTTAGACTTCCTATTTTTCTATTTTTGGATTAGATTCGACCTCCTTGTATATCAACTGTGGTGGAGAACGGCATGAGGAGGATGGAAAGGTATACGAAGCTGACGGGGACAATGGTGGTGCTACATTTTTCACTTTGGATGACAGGCGATGGCGAGTTAGTAATACTGGTCACTTCCTAGATAATGATGGCGAGGACACTTATATTTTGCCGAATATTTCTAGGGTGGTAAACAACTCTAATTTGTACCGCACTGCACGAACCTCAGCCTTATCTTTGACATATTATGGTTTGTGCATGAATAATGGAAGCTACAACGTAAGCCTTCACTTTGCCGAGATACGTTTTACTGATGATGGAACATATAGCAGCCTTGGTCGGCGTGTATTTGATATCTATATTCAGGTACATCCTCATATATATATATATATATACTACGAAGATCAGAGTGGGCCAACTTCTTTTGATTCCCCCCCCCCCCCCCCTCCTCTTATTATATCGTGATGTAGGTTTTAATTTAATTATTTTTGGCAACTTAATTGTTTATCGTAAACGGTTGGTACTTGGTACTGTCTCAGGGTAAGCTGGTGGAGAAGGATTTTGACATCAGTGAAAAAGCAGGTGGGGTCGGGATAGCAATTGTGAAAAATTATACTGTAGATGTTACCACTAGTTTGGAAATCCGACTCTATTGGGCTGGAAAAGGAACGCTGAATATCCCAACTCGAGGAGTATATGGTCCTCTTATTTCAGCTATTTCTGTGAATCCAAGTAAGCTGTCAACTTTCTCCGAGTTTTTTGATTGATGGTGTTCATGGTTTGGAGTTGACTGTATTAATTGTGACATGATACTTGATTGCCAAAATGACTAAAATCTTGTAGACAAAAAATTCAAATTAGTTTATGATATGCAAAATAGGGACAATGTGCACAAATGCAAGTTCACATATTTATATATATTTTGTGTCTATATAAGAGTCTCTCTTTGTTGGATGGCTTTTATTGTTTGATAGTCTAATTATAACATTGTTTTTATATCTTGGCTTATTTTAATTATTCAGATTTTTGGGTTCCACAAGAAGATGGACAAGGAAATGAAAATGGTGTTTCTGGAGGGATTGTGGCTGGAATTGTGGTTGGAGCAGTTTGCGTCATCATCTTAATTCTAGGAGTTCTATGGTGGTGGGGTTGTTTACGGCATAGAGATACTATGGACTTAGGTATTTACGTGGCAAGTCGATATTCTTTAAATTTATATTTTTTTAGTTTTTTTTACATGCTCTTCCCATTGTCGCTCAACAGAGTTGACTGGCGTAACTGGTTCATTTACATTGAGGCAAATTAAAGCTGCAACGAACAATTTCGATGTTGCTAATAAGATTGGAGAAGGTGGTTTTGGCTCTGTTTACAAGGTATTTTACTACTTCTCTTCAATCACAGAATATTGAACAAGTTTTCTACTATGCCGAAATTAAACCAACATTTTCTTTTATTGAAGGGAGTATTGCCGGATGGCACCTTAATAGCAGTGAAACAGCTTTCTTCCAAATCAAGGCAAGGAAATAGGGAGTTCTTGAACGAATTAGGTATGATATCTGCTTTGCAACACCCGCATCTTGTGAAGTTGCATGGATGTTGTATCGAAGGAAACCAGTTGTTGCTAGCGTATGAATACATGGAAAACAACAGTCTTGCCCGTGCTTTGTTTGGTAAGCCATAACTTTTCGTCTTTAAAATTCGTTAAATTTTGTGACGACTTTTCTTTTCCAAAATTTTGATTCTCGAGGAGGGACTTCCTAACGGAATAAGGGCTCTTTAACATTAGAACCAAATCAAACGATTCCAATATGCCCCACATAGAAGTAGGGTCTAGGGGCCTTGCATCGATCGTATTTATGTGTATAAAACAACATAGATAGGAACCATGTTTTGCTAAATAATTTCGACCTTGTGGATTGAAGGGCCTAAACAATGGCAGTTGGAACTTGATTGGCCCACAAGATACAGCATCTGCATCGGTATAGCTAGAGGGATGTCTTTTCTTCATGAAGAATCAAGATTGAAGATCGTGCACAGAGACATCAAAGCCACCAACGTCCTGCTCGATAAGGATTTAAACGCCAAGATTTCTGATTTTGGTTTGGCTAAGCTTGATGAAGAGGACGACACCCATATAAGCACCCGTGTTGCTGGAACTTAGTGAGTCATTTATATGCCAGTTTACACCGTATTTGCTATAATTGCTAGGTTACAAAAATCACTTCAAGGTTTCCCCTTTTTTTACAATTTTCAGTGGATATATGGCTCCCGAATACGCATTGCGTGGTTACCTAACGGATAAAGCCGATGTCTATAGCTACGGCATCGTCCTTTTAGAGATCGTAAGCGGAATGGCGAACGTTGTCGACAGGGCAAAGGAGAATCGTTTTGTTCTTCTTGATCGGGTAACTAACATGAACCTTTTTCAACTTAGAGCATCTCCAACAGCTACGCTAAAATGGAGAAAATATAGATTTTAGCAACTTTTTTGCTCCAACAACTATGTTATCTTGTATGCTAAAATAGAAAAATGAGGAGAGAGATTGTAAAAATCTTTAAATTTAGAGAAATCTAGAACTTTATAGAAGAGAGAGAAATGATATAATAATAGTTTTCCATCAATAAAAGAATTTTAAATTTAATGTGTAGGAAAGAGAAACAATCTTATATTAAATGTATTTATTATTTTATTAATAAAGTTAATGTTAGGGTCGTTAAAATAGAGTAGCTGTTTTTCTACTTATAGACAAAATTATACTATAGCTCTCAGAGATACTCTTATAAACTTGAATTTATTCATCATCTTCCTTTGTCGCTATATTTTAGGCCGTTGATTTGAAAAATAAGGGTAATTTATTGGAGCTAGTTGATCCGAGGCTGGGTTCAGACTACGATGTCCAAGAGATGATGGTAGTTATAAATCTCGCTCTACTGTGCACTACGTACTCTCCAACCGACAGGCCCGCCATGTCTGTAGTCATTAGCATGCTCGAAGGGAGAATAGTTCCTCGTGAATTTGCTGTTGACCAAAGCTTCTCGATGACTGAAACGTATCGCGAGAAAATGATGAAGCAACTCGTGGGTACGAACGATAGCGGAGTCGAGGAAATGTCGATGCCGTACACTGATTCGACAACTTCTACCGCCGATTTGTATCCCTATAATGGTTTCAGTGAATATCAGCAAAAGATGGAGGACGATAGGAATAAGTTGTTGTCTTAGGTGTGTTTTGTTTCTTATTATTAAATTGATCACACATTATTACAGCTTAGCAATTTGATTATAACTTTTACCCCTCTACTTCATGGTAGAGGTAAGGTCTGTATACATCATATCCTCCTCTGTTATCTGGGGGGTCGTTTGGTTTGGTTTGGTTTGGTTTTAGTTTGATTACATGTCCTATTAGAAACCAACAATTAATTGTTCGTTCATTTTATAGTATTGTTTATCTTTTCTCTAAGGTTTGGTAGCTAGTACCAAAGTCTAAAACTAAAAACCTAGAAAACTTTGATATATTATCCCTAATTCATCTCCCACAGACTTTTGGATTATTCCATCCACATGAATTATATATTTGTATTAGAATATATAGTAGATTTCTAGTTATTAACTAAGAGAACTCGTACCTTTTGAAATAAAAATTATCAACTATATGAGATGGTCCAACTTATATCTATATCCTTGTTTTTTCAGACATTATTACTGACTCATTATTATCTAATATTGAGTGCATAAATCCTAACTAATCTCCTATCTCTAAAACAATAATAAAATCTCAAACTATAATGTAACAACCGAGATTTTTATGCAATTAAATAAATAAGGGCTTGTGTAAAATGTGAAACAAGAAGAAAGTTGAGGGGTCAAAGTATAAAGTTTTGGGAAAATGTTAAAAGGGGTCCAAAACCCTAGGAGGAATGATTCATTAATCATCTTTCTATTTGTGCTCTGTGTGTGTGCGACGGCTGAGGAGAAAAGAAGAAAAGAAGAAAGAGGAAAAGGAGGCGCTGTTGGTGATCGTTGGGAAGCAAGAGAAGAACTCTTAGCATCTGTTCAAGTAAGTATTCTCCTTCTCCTTAGTCCCTTTTCTCCCGATTAGAAGCTGTTTGGGAGGGTCTGGGTGTGTGCATTCACACACACATTCGATGTCCAGCACTGTTTTCAATATTAAGGATGTTGGGAAATCGATTCTTGAGTTTAATCGGTAATGTGAGCCTAGAATCTTTCTTTGAACCGATTTCTAGTTTAGCCTAAAGGTTTTCGGTAAGTCTTAGCAAGTTTTCGAATGGAACAGTAGAAAAACCCTGTATCAAACCTGTCTGCGTGTCTAGGGAAAGAAGATGAAGTGGTTTGGGAGAAAAATCGCAAGCTAAGCCTGCGAGTTTTGGGAGAAAATCGCAAGCTAAGCCTGCGAGTTTTGGGAGAAAATCGCAAGCTAAGCCTGCGAGTTTTGGGAGAAAATCGCAAGCTAAGCCTGCGAGTTTTGGAGAAAGTCGCAAGCTAAGCCTGCGAGTTTTGGAGAAAATCGTAACCCAAGGTTGCGAGTTTCTGTGCCTTGCGAGTTTAGAGTCTTGCGAGTTTTAGAGTCCTGCGATTTTCGTGCCTTGCGATTTCGAGCTGAGAGAGTTTAGGATCCAAGTTAGATGCATCCACTTAATCAATAAACTATTGTTTAGGTGTGCGTTTGGAGCGAGTCTTGAAGTAAACGAGAGTTGCAATCAGGTGAGTTTTCTAAACCCAAAATGCGTGGCTTTTAATGTGTTTTATAAAGAAGTATTTATGATGAGAATTGCCATGTTAAATTTATGCTTGAATGTACAAATGTTGTTTGAAAGTTTTGTGATGAATGTATGCATACATCGAGGAGACGTAAACTGGCAAAGACGGGAAAGTAGTTCCGCCAGCTCTCGTGCGGGAAGGGAGGTCCCTATATGCCAGGAGCGAGGCTCCGTAAGGCAGCATGAGGCTGACTCGTTGTCACCCTCGGGTGGCTTCAGGGTGTCAGATTACGAGGAGGCGAACTTTAGTTTGTATATGATTTTGACATGTTGAGTATAAACTGTTGGTGCAAGTGTACCCCGCTTTAATATTGTGATATATTTTTGGTACACATAAAATCACATCTCCATATTTATTTTGATGATTACAAACACACCGTATTATTGTTTATCTAACAATCCTATCCAAGTGTACAGTTCTTGAAGAACACGAAGATTTAATCTGAAGGGTTCAAGACGGAAGTGTTTACGTCGTCATCATTGTTTATAACTAATAATGATAAACACCCTAAAATAATATACCACTTGGATATTTCTAAAAACCTTTTAAATAAATAAGAAATTTTGGTTCTAGAAGTATCTGCCATGCGTACTGTTTCTGCAACCACTTTCTGACGCAGGTATACCGCGAAGGTAGAGCCGGTATTCCGCGGTGGTACGGCCGGTATACCGCGGGTGTTCAGCCGGTATACCGCGGCAGGCGTGGTGTTTGTTTCTGATTGGTTGGAAGTACCTTTTTCTGACGGCGGTATACCGCGAGTCCTAGCCGGTATACCGCGGGTACGTATTCCAGTCAACTTTGCATGAGAGCCGTTGGAGTGTCAGTGTCCTTTTGTCTGCACGGTATACCGCGTGCCTTTGGCGGTATACCGCGGATGCTTGTTTCCGTTGGAAGTGTTGCTATATAATGCATGCGATGGTGGAGAAGAATAATATAACAGATCAACAACACACTGCCATCTATCCATCTGATCTCTCCCAACTAATATTCCATACTACATATTATCACTACATATTTATTTTATAAAACGTTTTTATAAAATATCCAAGTGATAAATATTATACAAGAGTGATTACCATTGTGAGTTATACTCCTCTTGTAAGTGTTTGAATAACGGGTGTGTGATCCTGTATATCTCGATAAGCTAAAGCTTGAGAGCCTATTGCTTTCCTTTGTATTTGGTTTGTATTCTACCGTAAAGAATACTTTTATTGGATCGTGTCGGGAAGTGTCTCGGCTAGTGATTTACCAAGTTGTGGTAGATCACTAAATCTCCGTGTCAAGTATCTCTATCCCTTATCTCTTTATATTTCCGCTGTGCATTTAATTATATCTGTTTATATAATTATTGTATATATACTCTGCTTTATTTACTGTATTTATACTATCCTGTATTTATACGTATCTGTTGTGTTTTCATATACTCTGTTGTATTTACATTATTAAGATATTTTTTATAAAAGGATTTTTGAAAGTAAAAGTTTTAAATACAACCTTCCCCCCCCCCCCCTAGGTTGTCTAACAATTGGTATCAGAGCGGGGCTTTCAAAAATTATCTGTTTAAATTTTTAAAGTTATATCTTTTATATAATGGCTCAACAAACTGTTTTGTTTTCAAAACCTCCTATTATTGATACTGAAAAATTTGGTCTTTGGGCAAAATTATTTGAATGTCACGTGCGTGGCAAAAATAGAAAGATGTGGGAAATTATTGAAAAAGGAAATTTTATTCCAACCAAAATCGTAAATGATCTTATTGTTGAAAAAGATTCTAAAGAGTGGACTCCCACTGATGAAGCTTCGTATTGTTTAAATTTTGAAGCTAAAAACATGTTATATGCTGCTTTAAATTCTGATGAAATAGAAAGAGTTTATACTTATGAAACTGCTAATGAAATCTGGCAAAGTTTAAATGACACTCATCGTGGAAACACGCAAGTCAAAAGCAGTAAAATAAATATTCTAGTTCATGATTATGAAATGTTCGAGATGACTCAAGATGAGTCTATCGATTCTATGTTTAAAAGATTTAACCTCATAATGACTACTTTACAAGGATTAGGTCGTACTTATCCTAATGAAGATTATGTAAGGAAGATTCTTCGAGCACTACCTTCGGAGTGGATGCAAAAGATTACATCGTTAGAAGATTCCCGAGATCTCTCAACAATGAAGCTCGACGATCTTGTCGGCAATCTTAAAGTGCACGAAATTGCACTAAAAAGAAATCAAGTTCGGGATCAAGTCAAAAAGAAATCCATAGCTCTCAAAGTCGTTGCCCCTAAAGATGAGGAAGAAGAAGAGGAGGAAGAAGCAAGTTCCTCAAATGACGAATCCGAAAGTCTTGACGATTTAATCGAGATGGTAAGAAAACTCTCTAAACTTTTATCTAACAAAAAGTTTGCCAATATTGATAGGTTTCAAGGAAATGGAGACTACCATCGTGGTGGTAAAAATCAAAGTCGCAACGTCCATAACAAATATGACGAATCTAGTGACGATGAAAAAGCCAATAAAAAGAAAGGCTTTTGCTATGTGTGTGGTGATAAAAATCACTATGCAAATGTGTGTCCAAAACGTGCTAATCAAATCAACACACCAAAAACATTCGTCGGAGCCGCGTGGAGCGCAAACGAAGATAAAGACAAGAATATTTGTCTCATGGCCGACCGTGATAATGAGGTATCTACATCATGTTTTCATGACAATAATTATGATAGTAATTATAGTGACAATTATTATGAAAATGAAGATGAAAATAATCTTGACGAATTATATAAATCATTCCATGACATGGCCGCTCTTGCAAATAGGTATCAAGATGAAATCTCAAAATTAAAAGAAACCGTATCTGCATGTGAAAAGAAAATTAATGACGGTAAACAAAAATCTGCAAATGATATGGATATAATTGCTAAGTTAGAAAATAAATTAAGTAAAAAAGATGTTTGCAAATCTTGTGATATTTTAAAAAATGAAATTGCATGCTTAAAAGAAAAACCAATTGAGAAAAATGATTGTAAATCTTGTGTTATTTTAAATGATAAAATTGCATGTTTAAATAAAAATACATATGAAAGTGTTGCATGTATAAAATGTGATTTGCTTGAAAATGAAAATATTTATTTAAAAGCTAACTGCGATTTATATGAAAAAGATAATCTATTAGCTAAAGCTTTTCAAAATAGCAATGATAAAATGCTTAAAATGCTAAATATGTCGAATCGCATTAATTGTCGAAAAGGCATTGGTTCTGATACATGTGTTGATAAATGCTCGTGTAAACCCATTAAAAGATTTTTTTGCATCTCCTAAAGTTGATACAAGAAAACCCCCATATATGTCAAAAATGAAAAATGTGAATTATGGGAGGAAACCGCATGCTCGTATGTATAATGGTAATTTTTCTAGACCTAACAATAATGTGAATATAAATGCTTCATTTTATGTGTATGATAAATACAATCGTAAAATTAAAATGGTTAGAAAATGGATTCCGAAAGGAATGTTTAATGTTGATAATCCCGGTGGGATGCGTTTGTGGTTTTAAACCATTTATATGGCTTTGTATGTTTGTCGTGTTTGTTTTATGTCGACAACATATTTTTTTTTGCAGTTTATGTTTTATACTAACTGTTAAAAGGACCCATAAGAAAAGGGTACCACGAAAAATTTTCTTTACCTTTTGTAGGTGTTACCTGCCGAGGTTATAATACGTGGTTACCTGCCGAGGTTATAATACGTGGTTACCTGCCGAGGTTATAATACGTGGTTACCTGCCGAGGTTATAATACGTGGTTACCTGACGAGGTCATAATACGTGGTAGTTTTTTTTTTTTTTTTTTTTTTTTACATAAAATTAACCGAAAATTGAAGCCTTAAGATCCGTTTTGGTGCAAGTGTTTCGTATTGGTTTGTATATCTTATGTCTCTATTGCTTTTTGCATTTTATTTTATCCCTCAAATTTTATAAAATCAAATTGATTTCGTTATTAATTTGAGGGGGAGCGTTTTAGCTCTTTTACCCATGAGTTTATGCTACCTCAAATATATGCATATTTTGAGGGGGAGCATCTCTCGAGGGGGAGCATACCGTCTTTCTTAACCCTTTTTTTGCTTCGACAAACGGGGGAGAGAAACCGCATATGCTCATGCTTAGCGGTTGTGTTTGTCATCATCAAAAAGGGGGAGATTGTTGGTGCAAGTGTACCCCGCTTTAATATTGTGATATATTTTTGGTACACATAAAATCACATCTCCATATTTATTTTGATGATTACAAACACACCGTATTATTGTTTATCTAACAATCCTATCCAAGTGTACAGTTCTTGAAGAACACGAAGATTTAATCTGAAGGGTTCAAGACGGAAGTGTTTACGTCGTCATCATTGTTTATAACTAATAATGATAAACACCCTAAAATAATATACCACTTGGATATTTCTAAAAACCTTTTAAATAAATAAGAAATTTTGGTTCTAGAAGTATCTGCCATGCGTACTGTTTCTGCAACCACTTTCTGACGCAGGTATACCGCGAAGGTAGAGCCGGTATTCCGCGGTGGTACGGCCGGTATACCGCGGGTGTTCAGCCGGTATACCGCGGCAGGCGTGGTGTTTGTTTCTGATTGGTTGGAAGTACCTTTTTCTGACGGCGGTATACCGCGAGTCCTAGCCGGTATACCGCGGGTACGTATTCCAGTCAACTTTGCATGAGAGCCGTTGGAGTGTCAGTGTCCTTTTGTCTGCACGGTATACCGCGTGCCTTTGGCGGTATACCGCGGATGCTTGTTTCCGTTGGAAGTGTTGCTATATAATGCATGCGATGGTGGAGAAGAATAATATAACAGATCAACAACACACTGCCATCTATCCATCTGATCTCTCCCAACTAATATTCCATACTACATATTATCACTACATATTTATTTTATAAAACGTTTTTATAAAATATCCAAGTGATAAATATTATACAAGAGTGATTACCATTGTGAGTTATACTCCTCTTGTAAGTGTTTGAATAACGGGTGTGTGATCCTGTATATCTCGATAAGCTAAAGCTTGAGAGCCTATTGCTTTCCTTTGTATTTGGTTTGTATTCTACCGTAAAGAATACTTTTATTGGATCGTGTCGGGAAGTGTCTCGGCTAGTGATTTACCAAGTTGTGGTAGATCACTAAATCTCCGTGTCAAGTATCTCTATCCCTTATCTCTTTATATTTCCGCTGTGCATTTAATTATATCTGTTTATATAATTATTGTATATATACTCTGCTTTATTTACTGTATTTATACTATCCTGTATTTATACGTATCTGTTGTGTTTTCATATACTCTGTTGTATTTACATTATTAAGATATTTTTTATAAAAGGATTTTTGAAAGTAAAAGTTTTAAATACAACCTTCCCCCCCCCCCCCCCTAGGTTGTCTAACATAAACGTTTTATGCTGAAAAGATAAACTGTTTTTAAATGCTTTGATAACTGTTAGGAGGGACTCACTAGACCTCATGGTCTAACCCTCGCATTTTCAAAATTAAAACATTTTCAGGTAAGCAGGTTTCCAGGAGCTCGGGCAAATAGGCTGAGCTTAGCGGGAAGAGTCAAGAAGTATAGTGACACTCTAGCATTTAGTTTTTCTCAGTTGTGTAGGTTGTTTCCGCAAACCTATTGAGTATTGTAATGAAATTTTGAGACCGTGATTTTTGGGATGTTATGAAACCGTTGTTTTGCATGTTAATTTTGGGAGGGTCCTTATAGTTGGTATCAGAGCCATAGTTTAAGGGATTTAGGTGACCGAAAGGAGCCTAGACTTAAACTGTGAGGAGTAGAATCACAACTGAGAAACAGGAATGCGTTAGGAGGGCACTATTTTAAGGTAGGATTTATAGGGTGTTGAGGACGGTCATGTAAGGTAAGTTTGGAGTTACATCTGGCCAGTGTAACTGTGAACTTACAGGTACATGTATGTGCTTAAACTACCTTGTCATCCTGTGTCGTGACGTTAGGGAGTCTTCTATGCGCTGTTAGGCCTTTGCTAGTAAGTAAACTTTCCGTTGTTTTGCTGCTACATCAGAATGTCTGCGAGATCATTGAGAAGTAGGTCCATACCAGAGGCAGTAGACACGCGAACCAAGAGTACTACACTGCGTGAGGAAGCGGTGCGGGTCGAGGAAGAACCAGTGAATCAGCCAAGAGTGGTAGCCACTCGTGGACGAGGAAGGGGTCGTGGAAGACCTAAGGGAGCGGTGCCGAGAAAAGCGGCGACTGAAGCGGGGGCAACAACCGCCAAGGAAAAGAGTAAGAAGAAGAAGGCAACCGTCAAGCGTACGACTAAGAGTATGGCAGAACCCGAAGTGCAGGTTATCTCTGAACAGGAAAGTTCCGCGCCTGTAACAAAGACCAAAGCAAAGAAAGGGCGTAAGTCCGAGGCCACGCAGGCTTTTATAACCGAGGAGAAGTTCACATCTGAGATGGGGAAGATACAGGAGACACTGAAAGCAGTTTTAGAAAATCAGAACAAGACGGCATCTGGAGAACCGAGCAAAGGTAGTACTGGGAAGAAGACAGTGGAAGGTAGCGAACCGCGAACTGAGATGGGCACCAACTCAATGATAACTCCGATTGCCGATGAACCAAAGACAGCGAAGGGGTGTACATTTAAGGCTTTCAACTCATGCAAACCACCGACCTACAATGGAGAGCGTGATCCCGTTAAGGCTATTCAGTGGGTTCGTGAGATGGAGCTAGTCTTTGATACAAGTAAATGCGCTGAGGAAGATAAAGTTTTGTTTGCGAGGTCAGTGTTGAAGGCAGAAGCGATCTTCTGGTGGGATGTTGAAACTGGGGGAAAGGGGTCAGAGGCGGCAAGGAGCATGTCGTGGGAGACATTTGTGAAGAGGTTCAAGGCTCAATACTGCCCTCTGGCGGCAGTTAAGAAGTTGGAGGAAGAGTTTTTGAGTTTGGAACAGGGGTCAATGACAGTTCAGGAGTATACGCTGAAATTTATTGAGAAGACCAGATTTGCTGAGTTATATGTACCAACTGAAGAGAGACGGATTGAGCGGTACATCTATGGGTTGAAGAGCAGTATTAGAGAGTTGGTGCAGGCAAAGGAACCAACTACGTTTCAGGCAGCAGTTGACAAAGCAGAATTGACAGAGAAGGATAAGAACAGGCAGATGACTGAGAGAGCTGGGGATAAGCGCAAATGGGAAGGACCGACCCGAGACAATAAGAGGCCGAGCACAAACAGAGTTGAACCGCGGGCAGGTTTCCGGTCAACAGAAAGGCCTTGTAGTAAGTGTAACCGAGTGCACCGGGGTGAATGTTTGGCTGATAAAGGAGGATGTTATAATTGTGGGAAGACGGGACATTTGGCCCGAGATTGTCGTGGGCAGAGGTCTTGTTTTCATTGCGGGATGTCAGGTCACGTTAAATGGGATTGTCCGCAGCTAAAGAGGGGTCAGGCAGGGGGTGAAGGTGGTAGCAATGGAGGAAAAGGTAATGAGAGGAAGGTGGAGCCGGCTCGTGCTAGAGCGAGGGCATTCCACATGACAGCTGAGGAGGCGGAGAACGCGCCAGATGTAGTGACAGGTACCTTTCCTATAGACTCGATATTTGCTAAAGTTATGTTTGATACGGGGGCAAATCGTTCATTTGTGTCGCCCGTTTTTGCTCAAAGGTTGCGAGTGGAACCCAAGAGGTTAAATTTTGGGCTTGAAGTAGATATAGCAGGTGATTGTCGAGTCTGGGTAAGGGATGTCTATGAGGGTTGCAATATAGACATAGATGGTCACTCATTTCCATTGGAACTTTATCCTATGGGAATGGGGGAGTTTGATGTAGTCCTAGGAATGGACTGGCTAGCGGGGAATGATGCGAGCATTGTGTGTAATAAGAAGTTGATCCGTATACCTCTAGCCGATAAGGGAGAGGTGGTAATATACGGGGATCAACGAAGTAGGAAGTCGTGTCTGATTTCGTTGATGAAAGCTAGGCGATGTTTGGGGAAGGGTTGCGCGGGGTATCTAGCGTATGTACTAGATGCCAAGAAATAGAAGAAAAATGTGGAAGATGTGCCCGTAGTAAACGAGTACCCGGAAGTGTTTCCGGATGACTTGACGAGCCTACCTCCGGATCGTCAAGTGGAGTTCAGAATTGACCTCGTGTCGGGGGCGGCACCGATTGCTCGTGCGCACTATCGGTTAGCACCAGCGGAGATGAAGGAGATGATGACCCAATTGCAGGAGTTGCTTGACAAAGGTTTCATTCGTCCGAGTTCATCACCTTGGGGAGCACCTGTACTTTTCGTTAAGAAGAAGGATGGATCGATGCGAATGTGCATAGACTATCGCGAGCTTAATAAAGTAACCGTGAAGAACAAGTACCCGCTCCCGAGGATCGATGACCTCTTCGACCAACTGCAAGGCGCGAGTTACTTCTCAAAGATAGACTTGAGGTCGGGTTATCATCAGTTGAAGGTGAGAGAAGAAGACGTACCGAAAACGGCGTTCCGTACGAGATATGGGCATTACGAGTTCCTAGTCATGCCCTTCGGGTTGACTAACGCGCCCGCAGTGTTCATGGATCTGATGAACCGGGTGTGTAACTCGTTGTTGGATAAGTGTGTGATCGTTTTTATTGACGATATCTTAATCTACTCTCGTACGCGGGAGGATCACGAGCGTCACCTTCGGACAACGTTGGAGTTGCTAAAGCGCGAAAGGTTGTATGCAAAGTTTTCGAAATGTGAATTCTGGCTCAGAGAAGTTCAGTTTTTGGGACACGTAGTATCTGCAGATGGAATCAAAGTGGATCCTGCTAAAATCGAAGCCATCAAAGACTGGGAGGCGCCTAGAAATCCTTCAGAGGTGAGGAGTTTCCTTGGTCTAGCCGGATACTACCGTAAGTTTATTCAAGACTTTTCTCGAATAGCTTCGCCTTTGACCTTGTTGACAAGGAAGAACGTCAAATTCGTATGGGAGGAAGCTCAGAGAACCGCGTTTGAGAAATTGAAGGAAAGTTTGTGCAGTGCTCCAATCCTATCGTTACCGAATGGATCGGAAGGGTTTGTAGTATACAGCGACGCTTCCAAGCTCGGATTGGGATGCGTGTTGATGCAGAATGGGAAGGTGATTGCCTACGCTTCGCGTCAGTTGAAAGATCATGAAAAGAATTATCCCACCCATGACATGGAATTAGCGGTCGTTGTCTTTGCGTTGAAAATCTGGCGACATTACCTCTATGGGGTGAAGTGTCAGATTTACACCGACCACAAGAGCCTGAAGCATCTGTTTGATCAAAAAGAGTTGAACATGAGACAGAGGAGGTGGATGGAACTGTTGAACGATTACGATTGCGAAGTCCTTTACCACCCGGGTAAAGCCAATGTGGTGGCAGACACGTTGAGTCGGAAAGAACGTGGAGAGCGGACCAAAGTCGTGGCTTTCCGAATGGAAGCAACCTCAAATCTGTTGGGGGAGATTAAGAAGTTTCAAGAAGAAGCGTTGTTAGAAGGAAATGTGAAAAGTGAACGAGTTGTCGGGATTGCGGCATCGTTTGAAGCCAACAGTAGCGGGTTGAAATGCATAAAAGGCCGGGTGTGGGTGCCAAAGATCGGTGACTTAAGAGTAAAGATCCTAGAAGAGATGCATAAGTCATGATTGTCTATGCATCCGGGCACGAACAAGATGTACAGGGATTTGAGGCAGTTCTACTGGTGGCCGGGGATGAAGAAGGATATCGCTCATGTTAGACAACCTAGGGGGGGTAAGGTTGTATTTAAAATCTTTTACTTTCAAAAATTCTTTTATAAATAAATACAGTACAGAAACAGTATAAATAAATCAGAGTATACAAATAATAACGAAGAGTGTAAATATAAACAAATACACAGAGATTATATAAATAAATATAAATGCAAAGCAGTTTATATAAACAAATATAATAAAGCACAGCGGAATAAATAAAGAGATAAAGGTAAGAGATACTTGACACGGAGATTTACTGATTTACCACCAACTGTGATAAACCAGCAGCCGAGACACTTCCCGACACGATCCAATAAATGTATTCTTTACGGTAGAATACAAACCAAATACAGAGCAAAGTAAACGGCTCTCAAGCTTTAGCTTATCGAGATATACAGGATCACACACCCGTTATTCAAACACTTACAAGAGGAGTATAACTCACAATGGGTAATCACTCTTGTATAATATCTCACACTTGGATATTTTATAAAAAAAGTTTTATAAAATATATATATTAAATAATGAGAGAGATCAGATGAGCAGTGATGGTGTTGGTTGTATCTGTATTGTCTATCTTTTTCTCCACCATCGCATGCATCTTTATAGTAACACTTCCAACGGAAACAAGCAACCGCGGTATACCGCCAAATGCACGCGGTATACCGTGCAGTAAAAAGGACACTGACACACAACGGCTCTCATGCAAAGTTGACTTCTGGAAAACGTACCCGCGGTATACCGGCTAGGACTCGCGGTATACCGCCGTCAGAAAAAAGGACTTTCAACCAATCAGAGATGCACACGGAGCCTGCCGCGGTATACCGGCTGAACACCCGCGGTATACCGGCCAATATGTACCCGCGGTATACCGGCTCTACCTTCGCGGTATACCTGCGTCAGAAAAAGGTTGCAGAAACAGTACGTATGGCAGATACTTCTAGAACCAAAAATTTCTTATTTATTTAAAAGGTTTTTAGAAATATCCAAGTGGTATATTATTTTAGGGTGTTTATCATTATTAGTTATAAACAATGATGACGACGTAAACACTTCCGTCTTGAACCCTTCAGATTAAATCTTCGTGTTCTTCAACAACTGCACACTTGGATTAAATTGTTAGAAAAACAATAATGCGGTGTGTTTGTAATCATCAAAATAAATATATATAAATATATAGAGATGTGGTACACTTGCACCAACAATCTCCCCCTTTTTGATGATGACAAACACAACCGCTAAGCAAGAGCATGTGCGGTTTCTCTCCCCCGTTTGTCGAAACAAAAAGGGTCAAGAAAGACGGTATGCTTCCCCTCGAGAGATGCTCCCCCTCAAAATATGCATATAATTGAGGTAGCATAAACTCATGGGTAAAGAGCTAAAACGCTCCCCCTCAAATTAATAACGATATCAATTTGATTTTATAAAATTTGAGGGATAAAATAAGCATAATAAATGACATGAAACAAAATAACCAAAAAGAAACACTTGCACCAAAAAGGATCTTAAGGCTTCGATTTTCGGTTAATTTTATGTGAAAAAAAATTACCACGTATTATGACCTCGTCAGGTAACCACGTATTATAACCTCGGCAGGTAACCACGTATTATAACCTCGGCAGGTAACCACGTAT
Organism: Saussurea involucrata; assembly: GCA_033807775.1. Classification (NCBI taxonomy): domain Eukaryota; kingdom Viridiplantae; phylum Streptophyta; class Magnoliopsida; order Asterales; family Asteraceae; genus Saussurea; species Saussurea involucrata. The sequence continues at coordinate 8,165,564 of CM066323.1, forward strand.
TATAACCTCGGCAGGTAACCACGTATTATAACCTCGGCAGGTAACCACGTATTATAACCTCGGCAGGTAACCACGTATTATAACCTCGGCAGGTAACACGTATTATATCCTCGCCAGGAAACACGTATTGTATCCTCGCCAGGAAACACGTATTATATCCTCGTCAGGAAGCACGTATTGTATCCTCGCCAGGAAACGCGTATTATATCCTCGTCAGGAAGCACGTATTGTATCCTCGCCAGGAAACACCTACAAAAGGCAAAGAAAATTTTTCGTGGTACCCTTTTCTTATGGGTCCTTTTAACAGTTAGTATAAAACATAAACTGCAAAAAATATGTTGTCGACATAAAACAAACACGACAAACATACAAAGCCATATAAATGGTTTAAAACCATAAACGCATTCCACCCGGATTATCAACATTAAACATTCCTTTCGGAATCCATTTTCTAACCATTTTAATTTTACGATTGTATTTATCATACACATAAAATGAAGCATTTATATTCACATTATTGTTAGGTCTAGAAAAATTACCATTATACATACGAGCATGCGGTTTCCTCCCATAATTCACATTTTTTATTTTTGACATATATGGAGGTTTTCTCGTATCAACTTTAGGAGATGCAAAAAATCTTTTAATGGGTTTACACGAACATTTATCAACACATGTATCGGAACCAATGCCTTTACGACAATTTATACGATTAGGCATATTTAGCATTTTAAGCACTTTATCATTGCTACTATTAAAAGCATTTGCTAATAAGTCATTTTTCTCATGCGATTTACATTTAGCATTTAAACATGCAATTTCATTTTCAAGAATCTCGCATTTTGTACATAAAATATTTTCACATGTTCTTTTCTCTAAACATGCAATTTTATCATTTAAAATAACACAAGATTTACAAATATCTTTTTCACTTAATTTATTTTCTAATTTAGTGATAACATCTAAATCATGAGCAGATTTTTGTTTACCGTCATCTATTTCCTTTTTATATATAGATACGGTTTCTTTTAAATTAGAAATTTCATCTTTATATTTATTTGCGAGAGCAGCCATATCATGAAATGATTTATATAATTCGTCAAGATTATTTTCATTGTCACTATAATAATTATCACTATAATTACTATCACAATTATTTTTAGAAGAATATGATGAAGATACCTCATTATCATGGTCGGCCATGAGACACGTTTCTTCATTTCTTTGATCTCGGGTTTCGTCTCTCTTTTCTTTTGAGTTTTCACCATAGGTGATGTTCAAGTTCTCCCAAATATCACGAGCAGTTTCAAAGAGATAAACACGCTCAATATCATCGTTAGTAAGAACCGAAAAGAGAAAATTTTTGGCTTCATAATTTAAACAATAATTAGCCTCATCTTCGTCGGACCATTCCGAGCTAGGTTTTTCAACAACTTTGTTGTTTTGAAATTTTGTGGGTTTGAAATTTCCTTTAATAATAATATCCCAAATTTTTTGATTTATCCCACGAACATAACGTTCAAAAGAATTTGCCCAAAGATCAAAATTTTCGAAATCAATAAGAAGAGATTTAGAAAACCAAGCATTTTGTTGAGCCATAACAAAAACGGATTTTAAAAAATTAAATAGACGATTTTTGAAAGCCCTGCTCTGATACCAAATGTTAGACAACCTAGGGGGGTAAGGTTGTATTTAAAATCTTTTACTTTCAAAAATTCTTTTATAAATAAATACAGTACAGAAACAGTATAAATAAATCAGAGTATACAAATAATAACGAAGAGTGTAAATATAAACAAATACACAGAGATTATATAAATAAATATAAATGCAAAGCAGTTTATATAAACAAATATAATAAAGCACAGCGGAATAAATAAAGAGATAAAGGTAAGAGATACTTGACACGGAGATTTACTGATTTACCACCAACTGTGATAAACCAGCAGCCGAGACACTTCCCGACACGATCCAATAAATGTATTCTTTACGGTAGAATACAAACCAAATACAGAGCAAAGTAAACGGCTCTCAAGCTTTAGCTTATCGAGATATACAGGATCACACACCCGTTATTCAAACACTTACAAGAGGAGTATAACTCACAATGGGTAATCACTCTTGTATAATATCTCACACTTGGATATTTTATAAAAAAAGTTTTATAAAATATATATATTAAATAATGAGAGAGATCAGATGAGCAGTGATGGTGTTGGTTGTATCTGTATTGTCTATCTTTTTCTCCACCATCGCATGCATCTTTATAGTAACACTTCCAACGGAAACAAGCAACCGCGGTATACCGCCAAATGCACGCGGTATACCGTGCAGTAAAAAGGACACTGACACACAACGGCTCTCATGCAAAGTTGACTTCTGGAAAACGTACCCGCGGTATACCGGCTAGGACTCGCGGTATACCGCCGTCAGAAAAAAGGACTTTCAACCAATCAGAGATGCACACGGAGCCTGCCGCGGTATACCGGCTGAACACCCGCGGTATACCGGCCAATATGTACCCGCGGTATACCGGCTCTACCTTCGCGGTATACCTGCGTCAGAAAAAGGTTGCAGAAACAGTACGTATGGCAGATACTTCTAGAACCAAAAATTTCTTATTTATTTAAAAGGTTTTTAGAAATATCCAAGTGGTATATTATTTTAGGGTGTTTATCATTATTAGTTATAAACAATGATGACGACGTAAACACTTCCGTCTTGAACCCTTCAGATTAAATCTTCGTGTTCTTCAACAACTGCACACTTGGATTAAATTGTTAGAAAAACAATAATGCGGTGTGTTTGTAATCATCAAAATAAATATATATAAATATATAGAGATGTGGTACACTTGCACCAACAGCTCATTTCGTGGAGCGGTGTGTGACTTGCCTGAAGGTTAAGGCAGAACATCAGCGACCTTATGGTGAGTTGCAGTCCACGGTGATACCAGTGTGGAAGTGGGACAACATCACGATGGATTTTGTCACGAAATTGCCGAAAACCCCTAAAGGCAATGATACGATCTGGGTGATAGTGGATATTCTCACCAAATCAGCTCATTTCTTGCCTATGAGGGAGTCAGATTCGTTGGAAAAGCTGGCGCGGTTGTACATCACCGAGATTGTGTCTAGGCATGGAGTGCCAAAGTCCATTGTGTCTGATCGGGATAGTCGATTCACATCGAAGTTTTGGAGGAGCCTTCAGCGTGAATTGGGGTCACAAGTGAAGTTGAGCACGGCGTATCATCCGCAGACGGATGGTCAGAGCGAAAGGACCATCCAAACGCTGGAAGATATGTTGAGGGCTTGTGTAATTGATTTCAAAGGATCGTGGGAGACGCACTTGCCGTTGATAGAGTTCTCTTACAACAACAGCTATCACACAAGTATTCAAGCGGCACCATTTGAGGCGTTGTACGGGCGAAAATGCCGTACGCCGTTATGCTGGAATGAAGTGGGAGAAAGACAGTTGACGGGTCCGGAAATTGTGCAGCTGACGTCAGAAAAGATAGAAGTGATTCGAGAAAGAATGAAAGTTGCCCAAGACCGACAGAAAAAGTATGCCGATAGACGAAGAAAGTCGATTGAGTTCCAAGTAGGTGACAGAGTAATGCTCAAGGTGTCACCTTGGAAGGGCATGGTTCGTTTTGGAAAGAAAGGGAAGTTGAGACCGAGGTATGTCGGACCGTTCGCGATAGTTGAAAGAGTAGGCCCTGTAGCTTACAAGTTAAAGTTACCAGAAGAACTAGAGCGAATCCACCCGACCTTCCATGTCTCAAATTTGAAGAAGTGTCTAGCCGAAGCTGATGTGGCCATTCCGATAGAAGATGTAAGCATTGACGAGAAGTTGACGTACGAGGAAGAGCCAGTCGGAATTTTAGACACTAAAGTACGAAAGACGAGAAATAAGGAGACACGGTTGGTGAAGGTTCAGTGGAAATATCACCAAGGACGAGAAGCAACGTGGGAGGTGGAAGCGGAGATGAGAAACAAGTACCCTCACCTCTTTAAGGATGGAATTCCGGGGACGGAATTCTTTTGAGGGGGGAGTGTTGTAACAACCGAGATTTTTATGCAATTAAATAAATAAGGGCTTGTGTAAAATGTGAAACAAGAAGAAAGTTGAGGGGTCAAAGTATAAAGTTTTGGGAAAATGTTAAAAGGGGTCCAAAACCCTAGGAGGAATGATTCATTAATCATCTTTCTATTTGTGCTCTGTGTGTGTGCGACGGCTGAGGAGAAAAGAAGAAAAGAAGAAAGAGGAAAAGGAGGCGCTGTTGGTGATCGTTGGGAAGCAAGAGAAGAACTCTTAGCATCTGTTCAAGTAAGTATTCTCCTTCTCCTTAGTCCCTTTTCTCCCGATTAGAAGCTGTTTGGGAGGGTCTGGGTGTGTGCATTCACACACACATTCGATGTCCAGCACTGTTTTCAATATTAAGGATGTTGGGAAATCGATTCTTGAGTTTAATCGGTAATGTGAGCCTAGAATCTTTCTTTGAACCGATTTCTAGTTTAGCCTAAAGGTTTTCGGTAAGTCTTAGCAAGTTTTCGAATGGAACAGTAGAAAAACCCTGTATCAAACCTGTCTGCGTGTCTAGGGAAAGAAGATGAAGTGGTTTGGGAGAAAAATCGCAAGCTAAGCCTGCGAGTTTTGGGAGAAAATCGCAAGCTAAGCCTGCGAGTTTTGGGAGAAAATCGCAAGCTAAGCCTGCGAGTTTTGGGAGAAAATCGCAAGCTAAGCCTGCGAGTTTTGGAGAAAGTCGCAAGCTAAGCCTGCGAGTTTTGGAGAAAATCGTAACCCAAGGTTGCGAGTTTCTGTGCCTTGCGAGTTTAGAGTCTTGCGAGTTTTAGAGTCCTGCGATTTTCGTGCCTTGCGATTTCGAGCTGAGAGAGTTTAGGATCCAAGTTAGATGCATCCACTTAATCAATAAACTATTGTTTAGGTGTGCGTTTGGAGCGAGTCTTGAAGTAAACGAGAGTTGCAATCAGGTGAGTTTTCTAAACCCAAAATGCGTGGCTTTTAATGTGTTTTATAAAGAAGTATTTATGATGAGAATTGCCATGTTATATTTATGCTTGAATGTACAAATGTTGTTTGAAAGTTTTGTGATGAATGTATGCATACATCGAGGAGACGTAAACTGGCAAAGACGGGAAAGTAGTTCCGCCAGCTCTCGTGCGGGAAGGGAGGTCCCTATATGCCAGGAGCGAGGCTCCGTAAGGCAGCATGAGGCTGACTCGTTGTCACCCTCGGGTGGCTTCAGGGTGTCAGATTACGAGGAGGCGAACTTTAGTTTGTATATGATTTTGACATGTTGAGTATAAACTGTTTTTAAATGCTTTGATAACTGTTAGGAGGGACTCACTAGACCTCATGGTCTAACCCTCGCATTTTCAAAATTAAAACCTTTTCAGGTAAGCAGGTTTCCAGGAGCTCGGGCAAATAGGCTGAGCTTAGCGGGAAGAGTCAAGAAGTATAGTGACACTCTAGCATTTAGTTTTTCTCAGTTGTGTAGGTTGTTTCCGCAAACCTATTGAGTATTGTAATGAAATTTTGAGACCGTGATTTTTGGGATGTTATGAAACCGTTGTTTTGCATGTTAATTTTGGGAGGGTCCTTATATATAACCAACATGGACATTTGATATTAAGATTGATGATTCCGAAAAAAATTGTTTTTAACCCTAAAAGTTTAAAACATAACCTAGGTGAGATGAAAACTCAATTGATTTATATTGATTTTCGTAGTACGATACTCTGAATAGTCAACCTTATGACCTCAAATGATCTGAATCTATATATAAAATGAATATCATTAGAATGTTTTTGAGTGTGGAACAAATTATGTAAAAATGAATAATATTAATCTAAAAATAATTGTTGATTGATGTAGTGAAAAGCAATTTTATATAGATTATTATATTTTTTGAATTTAATGTTATTTATTATGATGATAAAAATAATATATTAAAGAATTTTTTGGTACTTGTCGTGGGCCCTTTTTACATCACGTCCAGAGCCTATAAAATGTCTAGAACGGGCTTGGGTCGTGGTCGTGGTCGTTGGATAAGAATGAGTGCAATTTGTGCAGCTAGAACTTTTGAGCTCACCAAAGAATTAGATCAAAAATGTGATGAGGAAACGATTCAGTGTCTGTTACAGGAGTCGGAGCCCTCCATGATAGTCACCACCGGAAATGGAACGACTCATGCTTCAACGATGGGGGCAGCCGATGCTGCGGCTTCGCATGGTGTTTCAATCTCAGCAAGATTGCAACAGAAAATGGACGATAGTAGGATCAATTAACCGTTAGTTGGCGGTAATTTGTGGATACACAAACCACAGGCTACACCTGCATGTGTTTGGCCCGCCATACCCACAACCAGAATCAGATTTTAATCGTCGTCGCCGTCTTCTGGTCCACCTACTAACAAAATCACTGTCATCCCTCCCATCTCCAGCGATCGCTCCTATCCAGTATTCCAGTTGATGCACCCATCGGTTAACCCCTCTTTATTCTCCATATTCGTTTTGCTTTCAGAGGTTAACCCTTATACCAAGTTCTATCATCTGACAACCACATCCAGAACTTCTCACCGCCCATAAACCTTTCTACCTATCTAGGTTATGTTACGTTCACAGAGTATGGGTTGCTTTTTCATCGAGATTCTATGGAATAGAATCTTGGGTTTGGTAGTTTCTAAAACAATTTTGACATTTTTTTTACTTTTGACTTTTTACTATGGGGTTTAAGAAACGGGGCTTGGTTCTCGTTATGAATAAAAGCTTGATTTGGATTTGATTTTGGTGTTGGCATTTTCATTTGGGTTTTGTTTGATGTTGGTGTTTGGCCGGAAAAGATGGTCGGAGGATCGCTGGAAGGAGTTACCGGTGAGGTTTAAAGTGTTGCCCGAATAGGCCTTGTAGATTTTGGGAAGGAGGTGCATTTGTCCTTATTTTAATGGATATATCTAAAAGATGTTTATGTTTTAAAAGAAACTAGTTGGGTACCAGCACAATGCAATGAGATGTAAATTTTATAGATGTAAGAGAGAATATCGATAAAACAGATTAACACATAAGTTCATAATTGTTTATCTTAGATTAATATGATAGATTGTTGTCATTAAATCCTAATTCTCATACATGCAAGTATTAATCGTTTTGTTTGATTTATTAATTCTTAATTAATTGTAAATGCCAATAATTCAGATGCTAAATCATTTTTCCTCTATTTATTGTCCCTATTTTTAATGGTTTTGCATGGTTTGAATTGATAGAAAAAAATAATTTTTAGATGGTTATTAGTTCTAAAAGATGCATTACCCCTACCTTTTGTCAACCAACATCTGATAATCCAACCCACCTTCATCTTTTTTTTGAACAGCAATAAAATCATACATTACCCACCAAACCAATACAAAGTTACCAGCAAAACACACGTGCATACACCCGAAACCAAAGCAACACAGAAACCACAACAAACGAAAAACCGAAACCCAAAACATGAGCATAAACATCAAACAAAACAATAAATATGCATTAGGCATAGCCAAAAAGCCTGTTGGCCGAAACCAATCAGACCCGCAGCAGCCATTAAGCCGTACCTGAACAGCCCTTCACAGCACCTGAAAAGCCCTTCACAGCAGCTGAACCGTCTCGTTATCCCCTCGAGTAGCACCTGCACACCACCGTACCTGCTGGAGAAAATAAGCCACCATGGACAGCACCTGCACCTGCACCTGCTGAACTGAATAAGCCATCCCGGACAGCACAGGTAGTTTGAATGCAGCAGGCCTCTTCCCACCATCTTCGTCTTGTTACCCGCTCGAACACTTTAAGAAGCGAAAGGACCAGAAACCAAGCAGCGCCTGGATAAGTTTGCGAGAGTCAAACCCATTCAGCCTTGCTTGATGAAGAAGCTCCTCGAAACAGGCCTGTTAGTGTCCAGATCTCCCTCGAATCAGACTTCCACACCACACCGTCTCTCTGTCTTTGTGACTATGATCCAACTTTCCGACACCCACACATCTCTCTCTAACCCAGCGGGCACCAGAGCCACGTCGTCCATTCCAAACATCTAATAATCCACTGTTTTCAGTCTCAACATGTAAAAGCTTGAATGAAACAAACAAATAATAAGAATAAAACCCCTTGTTTCCATAATTGTTAGCCAAAAACAATGAAGAGAAAGAAAGCCAGCTCCTTGAAACACCATAAAAAGGGTTTTCAAAATATTATCAATGCATATGCTTACACCAAGTACAATAATACACCAGGTGCATTATATTTTATAGAAGCTTTATATACATACATTCAAGATTTCCAATCAACCATTACCAATTTTAAAAATCTTACAATTATGCAATTTCCTTTTGTTTTTTTGGAAAGGGGGCGAAACCCTTGGAAAACAACTTCATTCAATAAAAAGAAGACACGACAGTATTAAACCTTATGCTGAACTGATAAAGGCAAGAACATCTAAATGATAGCCAATTTGGACAAAGGCCATTGGCATAACATAAAACAGTATAATCAACCTCAATTTTATAGACGCCTACTGGAAATTTGCAAAATTAGTGGAACATTTGCAAAGGAATTGAATGGAGAATTTAGTGAACATGCCAATGCAACAATAAGTAACCTAACAAGCTTGTTCAAAATTAAGCTCTAGAAAGAATATATAGCAACACAGTCATTTTGCATGATATGAAAATGCAGTCTAGTCCACTTGGTTAAACCACAAAGCTGTTTGGGTTAAAAATCAAACATCAAACAGTAAAATCGATTATGGGTTTAAACACAAAGCATAAAATCAAAAACTAAAACCGTGAAAATCCTGAAGCCCTCGATTATGGGTTTAAACACAAAGCACTGAAAAAAAGTTACATTAACCTAATCCCAAACAAATACACGAAAATCAAACAAAAAAATACTAATACTGACAATATACAGAGAAAAAAACCCAAAATTCATCTAGCAAAGTTACAAAATCGAAATGAAGAAACCATAAGAAGAGACGGAATACAAGTAATAACCTCAACCCAGGAGTAGATAGAGGTGAAATAAAAGTTGAGGTTGCATTAAAAACTAAGAAGCATAAGGATGACCAACCTGTCATCGCTTTATGATTTTGAGCATCGAAGGAACTCAATCCTTTACTTATCTAAGCCGGAGAGTGCGATTAGGGTACTAAAATTACATTCATTGGTTAATAAATTATTTCAATGAATACCTTTGAAGAATCCCAGAATGCAAGTCTGCAACAAAAGAAAATCATGCAAGAACATAACCAAATCTTAAAGAAAAGACCAAAGTTAAACTTACCTGGTTCAAGAGATTTAGGGTTTTGCATAAATGATACTACAAGAGAGAGTGAAACAGAGAGACAGAGGTCAACTTGTTAGTGAGGTCTGTGAGCAAAGATTTTCAGAACTCAAATATAGGAGAGGGAAGCGTGATTAGTTCTTGGGAGCCGGAAGGGAGCTTGAATCGTCGTCTTGGGAGCGTGATTTTATTATTGGGAACCCAAATTCCAGCGGTGAAGCATCATGATTCATAAAGCGTGTTTGTCATTTTTAGATTCTCAGCATAGCATTATCTCGGGTTGTACAAATGCATAAAATAGTAGTACCTAATGATTTTTGACTCTTAAATTTTAAGTAATCATGTTTTAAATGATTCTACATAAAGTTTAAAGGGTTGTTTTTAAGAGTTTAGGGTTATTTGTCTATTTTACTCTCTATTATAGAAAGTAAAATAGAGAGTGGGTCAAATCTTCTTCAATGTATTACTCTATTTTACTCTCTAAAAAAATATTCCAAGTATATACTCTCTTTTATTTTGATTACATATATTTTCAATAATACCCTTATATTTATTAACTTTATAAATTGCATCCTTATATTTTTTTTATTTTCACAATAACCTTATATTTATTAACTTTATCATATTAAAACTTAAAGATAAGTATAATTCTATTTTATTAAAATTGATATTAAACAACAAAAAATATAAAAATACAAAAAATCTAAAAAGTAGAAGGGTTATTTTGTAATTATCAAAAGTTATAAAAAAATAGAGACTGAATGCGACAGACTCGCGTCATGTTTTTAGAAAATTCATATTAAATCGTAGGAAAACCGTTAGAACGCGTGCGATATGTCCCTGGAACCCTAAGACATAGAACTAGTTGATTATGGAATAATAATTCTGGGTTGATGAGTTTAAGAGGGGCTAAACAGGTCCCGAACAGACCTGTAAATCTTAGAGTAAAAGCTGGATTTTTCGTGTGTAATCTTATAGTTGTGACTTTGGGTTAGGACTTCGCTTTGACGTCTAATATCACTTATTTAGGTGGAAATAGGTGAGTTGGAGTTGGCCGGCTCGTGTTGTTGTTGAGGACATCTACTTTGCTCTTGAGGTGAGTTCTCTCACTGTGTAGATAGGAATTGTGTGCATGTTACGGTAGTTTGTATGTACTACTGTACTTGTGGCGTGAACTAGTTGTTTGTGGTGCGTAATATTTGATTGGTTTAAATGCTTAGTATAATTGTGTGTTACATTACAACTCGGTGGGACCGAGGACTCGGTGGGACCGAAGAAGTTGATAGAAATGTTGTGTGAACTCGGTGGGACCGAGGACTCGGTGGGACCGAGGAAGTGGATAGAAATGTTGTGTGAACTCGGTAGGACCGAGGACTCAGTGGGACCGAGGAAGTGGATAGAGATGTTGTGTGAACTCGATGGGACCGAGCACTCGGTGGGACCGAGGAAGTGGATAGAGATGTTGTGTGAACTCGGTGGGACCGAGGACTCGGTGGGACCTAGGAGTTGGGTACGTAATTACTTGTATGTGTTTACTTGTATTATGTAACCATGGTGTTGTTACTCATGTGCGGATAGGGGTGATGTGTATATAATTGCTATATGCGCATGTGATTGAATTCACTAAGCATTGTGCTTACCCTTTCCTATTTAACGTGGTTTCAGGTACTAGTGGCTCCAAGGCGTGACGGGTACACACTGGCGCGCGTGAAGAGTTATTATAATTATGATATTAGAATTATTATTTAAACGATTTAATTCCGCTGCTTATTATTACCGAGAATATTGATTATTTAGTTTGCAAACGAAACGGTTTTGGATATTTAATGAGGTTTCATTTATTAAAATGCTTATTTTTAAAAGTTATCTAATATTCTGAAAACGGTTTTGCAAGTGTACCCAGCTTTAAATATTGTGATATATTTTTGGTACACATAAAATCACATCTCTATATTTATTTTGATGATTACAAAACACACCGCATTATTTGTTATCTAATATTTTATCTGAGTGTGCAGATATTTAATGTTCTCGATAATTTTTTATCTGAAGAATCCAAGACTGAAGTTTTACGTCATTTTATTTTAAAATGATAAACACCCTAAAATACTTTATCACTTGGATATTTCGTATCTATATAAATATATTTGAATCAAATATATATACAATACATATTTTTTTTATATATATAAATCGTATGATATATATATATATATATATATATTATATTTTTTGTTTGTCATCATTACTATTCTATTTAAAACTAAAGTTTTATTTAATTAATTCTTTTTGTTTTGTCAACTCAAACAAATCTGTTTTTATATCTCATTTCACTGTTTGCATTAAATGCAAAGGAGTTGTTGCAGCCAAAAGAAGCCCCTGCGTGCCATGCTCCCTTTGTCCGTACTGTTCACATGTCAGAATACACAGGAAGTTTCCGTTGCAGCTCTAGTATAAATATCAAGCTTCCTCCTCAGCATTTAACACACCAACCAGCAATTAATTTCCTCCTCAGCATTTGATCAATACTCTGCTGTTTCTTCTCTCAATCAGTTATAATTTATAAAAATATTTTTGAGCAAGAAATCTTGAGTTGATAGCAGATTAAAATCTCTTGATTAGTTGAATCAGCAAAACAACTCAAGTGATCAAACTCTCTCTAAAAATCCAAGTGATTAATATTTTACAAGAGTGATTATCATATTAAAATTATACCCTCTTGTAAGTGTTTGAATAGAGTGAGTGATCCATATAAATCTCTCATCTGAGTAGAGATATTCGTGACAATATTATTTGTATTAAGGTTTGTGTTTCTACCATAAAGAACACGTTCGTATTGGATCTCCGAGAAGTGTTATTTTCTCGAGGTGGACTAGCCAACTTTGTGTTTGGTGAACCACTTTAAAAATTCCGTTGTCAAGTATTCTCTTTCCCTTATCTATTTACATTTCCGCTGTGCATTTAAATTATATCTGTTTATATAATTGTTGTATACTTATTTATTTATACTCTGCTTTATTTATTCTGTATTTTTGAAAGAAAAAGATTTAAAATACAACCTTACCCCCCCCCCTTTAGGTTGTCTAACATTTGGTATCAGAGCAGGTCTTTCAAAAATTTCTGCATAAATTTCTTTTATTCCTTTAAATGGCTCAACAAACTAATATTGTGTTTTCAAAACCTCCCTTGATAGATACTGAAAAGTTTGGCATTTGGGCCGAGCTATTTGAATGTCACGTGCGTGGCAAAAATCAAAAGATTTGGAATATTATAGAAAAAGGGAATTTTAAACCCACCATTGTGAAAGATGATGTTTTTATTGATAAACCTATAGATGAATGGACTACTTCTGATGAAACTCATTTTTGTTTAAACTTTGAAGCTAAGAATATATTATATGCTGCTTTAACAACTGATGAAATTGAAAGAGTATATACATATAAAACTGCAAATCAAATATGGGAAAGTTTAAATAATACTCATCGTGGAAACACGGAGGTTAAATCTAGTAAAGTGAATATTTTAGTTCACGATTATGAACTGTTCGAAATGAAACAAGATGAGTCAATTGACTCAATGTTTAAAAGATTTAACCTTATTGTGACTACTTTGAAAGGTTTGGATCGCACTTATCCTAACGAGGACTATATAAGGAAAATCCTTCGAGCCCTTCCTTCGGAGTGGATGCAAAAGATAACATCTTTAGAAGACTCCCGTGACCTTTCCATAATGAAGATAGATGACTTGATCGGTAATCTTAAAGTGCATGAAATTGCACTCAAAAGAAACAAAGATCGGGAGCAAGTCAAAAAGAAGTCGATCGCTCTTAATGCCTCAACTCCGAATGTCAAGAAGAAGAAGGAGGAAGCTAGCACCTCAAAAGATCAATCCGATAAACTCGACGAAGTCGCTATGTTGGTAAGAAACTTCTCTAAATTTTTTACTAACAAAAATTTCTCTAAAAATAATAGATTTCAAAGAAACGGTAACTACCGTCGTGGCGGTGAAAACCGGAGTCGCAACTTCCACAAAAGAGAAGATAAAGTAAAGAAAAATGGCGACTCGAGCGAAGACGAAAAAGCAAAACCAAAGAGAGGTTATTGTTACTCTTGTGGTGATAAAGACCACTACGCCAATGAATGTCCGAAAAAGAACAAGTTCCAAAAGAAGAAGGAGAAAGCCTTCATTGGAGGCGCGTGGAGCGAGAGTGAAGAAGAAGATGACTATCAAGCCATTTGTCTTATGGCCGAAAGCGACAACGAGGTAAAATCTTCTTATTCAAATTACGAAAGTGATGATGAAAGTGATAATGAAAGTAATCTTGAAGAATTATATGAATCATTTCACAAAATGGCTAATCTTGCTAATAATTATAAAGACGAAATTGCTATGTTAAAAGAAACTGTAAATGCATGTAAAAAGGAAATAAATAATGTTAAACAAAAATCTGAAAATGATATGGATATAATTGCTAAATTAGAAACTAAATTAGGAGAAAAAGATTTTTGTAAATCTTGTGATGCTTTAAATAAAGAAATTGCATGCTTAAATAAAAAATCACATGAAAATATTATTTGTACAAAATGTGATATTCTTGAGAATGAGATTGCATGTTTAAAAGCAAAATGTGATGCGTATGAAAAGGATGATTTATTAGCAAAAGCTTTTCAAAGTAGTAATGAGAAAGTCTTTAACATGCTAAATATGCCTAACCGTATAAAATGTAGAAAAGGCATTGGTTCCAATACTTGTGTTGATAAATGTTCGTGTAAACCCATCAAAAGATTTTATGAATCACCTAAAGTAAATACAAGAAATCAATATGTGCAAAAACCTCCGTATGTGCATAAAATGAATAATGCAAATTATATACCGAGAAAACCGTATGCTCGCATGTATCATGATAAATATTCTAAACCTAATAATAATGCGAATGTAAATGCTTGTTTTTATGTGTATGATAAATATAATCGCAAAATTAAAATGGTAAATAAATGGATTCCAAAAGGAATGTTTAGTAATGATAATCCCGGTGGTATGCGTTTATGGTTTTAAATGTGTTATATATATATATTAATATGGTTTGATGTATTATATATATATATATTAATGTTGTGTAATGTATTATATATATTCTGTTTGACTTTATATATATGCATGTTGGTTGACATTGAAACTAATTGTCAAGGACCCACGAGAAATGGGGACCATAAAAGTTACATCTTCATTATTGTAGATTGACCTCGATATGGACTGGATACTTGATAGTGGTTGCACACGTCACATGACCGGAAACAATAATCTCTTTTCATCATATAAGTCATGTGATGGTGGACAGGTAATTTTTGGAGGAAACTCCAAAGGAAATATAATTGGTAGAGGTACAGTTTCTTGCAATAATGTTCAATTTCTTAATGTTAACCATGTTGATAATTTACATTTTAATTTGTTAAGTGTTCGCCAATTGTGTAAAAATAATACAACTGTTGTCTTCGAAGAAGATTCTTGTAAAATCATAAAAAATGGCAAAGTTCTTTTAAATGGTTTTGTAAAAGGAAATTTATATATTTGTAAAACTGTTGTATCTGAAAATGTATGCTTATCTTCTATTAATGATGTTTCTACTTTATGGCATAGGCGTTTAGGTCACGCTAATCTAAGATTAATGCAAAACTTAAAAAATAAGGAGCTTGTGAGTGACCTGCCAAAATTAAAGTTTGATAATCATTTTTGTGATGCTTGTCGTGTCGGCAAACAACATCACGTTTCTCATAAATCAAAAAATGTTATTTCTACTCAAAGAGTTTTAGAACTTTTACATATGGATCTTTTTGGCCCGATGGCTATTCAAAGTTTTGGAGGAAATTTTTATACTTTGGTTATTGTGGATGATTATTCCCGTTATACTTGGACTTTATTTTTGAGACATAAAAATGAGGCTTTTGAAAAGTTTAAAATTTTGGGAAAACGAATTCAAAACCAACAAGGTTGTACGATTGTTTCCATACGTACGGACCATGGACGAGAATTCGATAATGATGTACAATTTGGTGCCTTTTGTGATAAACATGGTATAACTCATAACTTTTCGGCTCCTCGAACACCTCAATCTAACGGGGTTGTTGAAAGGAAAAATCGAACGTTGCAAGAAATGAGTAGAACTATGCTAAACGAACATCAAGTTCCCCAAAAGTTTTGGTGTGATGCCGTTGCTACCGCGACCTATGTGCTTAACCGTGTCCTAATTAGAAGTATCCTAAATAAGACACCCTATGAACTTTACCGAGGTAGAAAACCTTCCCTAGCTCACCTAAAAGTTTTTGGTTGTAAATGTTTCATTTTAAACACCAAATCCTACCTAACCAAATTTGACCCCAAAGCCTATGAGGGAGTGTTCCTAGGTTATTCTTGGAATAGCAAAGCCTATAGAATCCTAAATAAGGAAACCATGGTAGTGGAAGAATCCCTTAATGTTAGTTTTGACGAGAGTCCTCCCAAACCGAGTGCACCCTTAGCAAATGACAATGTTTGTGAAGGAGATGTCTTAGCCCAACAACTTAGTACCTTGGATTTAGGTACCCAACCTTCCACAAATAATATTGAAACTAGTGATGCCCCTCCTTGTTTTATTCCACAAGGTGTAGATGATCCTAATCT
This sequence comes from Saussurea involucrata, assembly GCA_033807775.1. Lineage (NCBI taxonomy): Eukaryota > Viridiplantae > Streptophyta > Magnoliopsida > Asterales > Asteraceae > Saussurea > Saussurea involucrata. The sequence continues at coordinate 8,181,553 of CM066323.1, forward strand.
TAGAACCGCTCGAGGCCATCCCGTAGATCAAATTATAGGTGACCTAAACCAAAGGACAACTAGATCACAAATCCATACCCATTGTGCTTTCCATGCCTTTATCTCAACCATAGAACCTAAAACCATAGATGAAGCTTTAGGTGATGAGGATTGGATAATGGCCATGCAAGAAGAGTTGAACCAATTTACTAGGAATGATGTGTGGGACTTAGTGCCTAGCCCTAGTAGTCAAACCATTATTGGCACAAGATGGGTCTTCCGAAATAAGGTAGACGAGAACGGTGGAGTCACACGAAACAAGGCACGTTTAGTTGCCAAGGGGTACAGTCAACAAGAAGGTATAGATTATGACGAAACCTTTGCACCGGTTGCAAGGTTGGAGTCTATTCGAATGCTTCTCGCTTTTGCAAATGCTAAAGATTTTAAATTATTTCAAATGGATGTTAAAAGTGCTTTCTTAAATGGTATTATAAATGAGGAGGTATACGTTTCTCAACCTCCCGGTTTTGAAAGTTTTGAAAACCCGACACATGTTTATAAATTGAAAAAGGCGCTTTATGGTTTAAAGCAGGCTCCGCGTGCGTGGTATGATAGATTAAAAACCTTTTTAATTTCTAGTGGTTATATTATGGGTAAAATTGATAATACTTTATTTGTGAAATATGTTCAAAATGATATTGTAGTTGTGCAAGTATATGTTGATGATATTATTTTTGGTTCCACTAATGAAAAACTGTGTAATGAATTTTCTGCGAAAATGACAAGCGAGTTTGAAATGAGCATGATGGGAGAGTTAAAATACTTCTTAGGATTGCAAATAAAACAATGTGAAACTGGTATTTTTATTAGTCAATCTAAATATTGTAAAGATATGTTGAAAAAGTTTAACTTTGAAAATGTCAAACCCGTTGAAACTCCAATGACCACAAATTTGCATTTATCAAGTGACGAGGAGGGAAACGATTTTAATGAAAAGATTTATCGTGGTATGATTGGTAGCTTGTTATATTTAACTGCTAGTAGACCTGATATTATGTTTAGTGTATGTTTATGTGCTCGCTTTCAATCTTCACCTAAACAAACTCACTATGAAGCTGTCAAGCGTACTTTTCGATATTTACGAGGTACTACTAATCTTGGCTTATGGTACGCAAAGAAACCCGAGTTAGAAGTAACGTGTTTCGCCGATTCCGATCTTGGTGGATCTATTGTTGACCGAAAGAGTACTAGTGGGGTATGTGCCTTTATAGGTCTCTCACTTGTATCTTGGTTCTCTAAGAAACAACAATCCGTAGCTTTGTCTACCACCGAAGCGGAATATGTAGCCGCCGCAAGAGCATGTGCTCAAGTTCTTTGGATGAAACACACACTTACCGACTTTGAGGTACATCTAACCAAAATTCCAATTATGTGTGATAACTCAAGTGCCATAAATCTAAGTAAAAATCCTGTTTTACACTCTCGTACAAAACATATTGAATTGAGACATCACTTTTTACGAGATAATGTTCAAAAAGGCAAAATCGTGCTTGAAAAGGTTGATTCGGAAGATAATTTGGCCGATATTTTCACAAAAGCCCTTAACAAAAAAGCGTTCTTTAAATTAAGGCTTGGTTTAGGCATGCTTGAGTATAACCCTTGATAAATACTAACTCTCAAATATTTCATCTTTTGAGGGGGAGCATCTTTCGAGGGGGAGCATAAGCGATTTTCTTAAACCCTTTTTGCTTCGACAAAAGGGGGAGAGAAACCGAGTATGCTCTCGTGTTTAGCGTTGTGTTTGTCATCATCAAAAAGGGGAAGATTGTTGGTGCAAGTGTACCCAGCTTTAAATATTGTGATATATTTTTGGTACACATAAAATCACATCTCTATATTTATTTTGATGATTACAAAACACACCGCATTATTTGTTATCTAATATTTTATCTGAGTGTGCAGATATTTAATGTTCTCGATAATTTTTTATCTGAAGAATCCAAGACTGAAGTTTTACGTCATTTTATTTTAAAATGATAAACACCCTAAAATACTTTATCACTTGGATATTTCGTATCTATATAAATATATTTGAATCAAATATATATACAATACATATTTTTTTTATATATATAAATCGTATGATATATATATATATATATATTATATTTTTTGTTTGTCATCATTACTATTCTATTTAAAACTAAAGTTTTATTTAATTAATTCTTTTTGTTTTGTCAACTCAAACAAATCTGTTTTTATATCTCATTTCACTGTTTGCATTAAATGCAAAGGAGTTGTTGCAGCCAAAAGAAGCCCCTGCGTGCCATGCTCCCTTTGTCCGTACTGTTCACATGTCAGAATACACAGGAAGTTTCCGTTGCAGCTCTAGTATAAATATCAAGCTTCCTCCTCAGCATTTAACACACCAACCAGCAATTAATTTCCTCCTCAGCATTTGATCAATACTCTGCTGTTTCTTCTCTCAATCAGTTATAATTTATAAAAATATTTTTGAGCAAGAAATCTTGAGTTGATAGCAGATTAAAATCTCTTGATTAGTTGAATCAGCAAAACAACTCAAGTGATCAAACTCTCTCTAAAAATCCAAGTGATTAATATTTTACAAGAGTGATTATCATATTAAAATTATACCCTCTTGTAAGTGTTTGAATAGAGTGAGTGATCCATATAAATCTCTCATCTGAGTAGAGATATTCGTGACAATATTATTTGTATTAAGGTTTGTGTTTCTACCATAAAGAACACGTTCGTATTGGATCTCCGAGAAGTGTTATTTTCTCGAGGTGGACTAGCCAACTTTGTGTTTGGTGAACCACTTTAAAAATTCCGTTGTCAAGTATTCTCTTTCCCTTATCTATTTACATTTCCGCTGTGCATTTAAATTATATCTGCTTATATAATTGTTGTATACTTATTTATTTATACTCTGCTTTATTTATTCTGTATTTTTGAAAGAAAAAGATTTAAAATACAACCTTACCCCCCCCCCTTTAGGTTGTCTAACAATTGTAATTTTTGGGACGTTACAAATCAATAATGGTGAGATGGTGCCAAACAAGGTGGGTTACAATGGTGGTCAGTGGAGGTGTTGTTTCGGTGACCAGGTAGTGCGGCGGTGCTCGGTGGGAAAGGAAAGGGATGGGTTGATGGTATGTGACAAATGATGCAGACGGTGGTGGTTCGGTGGTGGTTCGTTGAAGGTGGTTCACGGGGGGGCTTGACTTGCTCTTATCACCATCTCCGGCAACCTGGCCTGCTCTGATCACCATATCTGAAATTAAATATAAACCCAAATCTGCATTGTTCGGTGGTGCTTTGAATCAATCGGTTGTGCCCCCAAGAAATCAACAGTCTTTCGTCTTCAACAACCCTTCACGGGTGGTTCACGGTGGATGGATGATGGAGGTGGTTATGGGTTTGTGGAATTTCATGGAGGAAAGGGACGATTGAGATGGTGGTGGTTCTGTTGAGTTTCATGTTCACGGGGGAGGGACATACGACGTGTGTGTATATATGTTGGTTATGGACTACAATGACTCACACATAAAGTGTTTGTAGAAGGGGGTTGGATACAAACATAATAAATTTGCTCTTTTTAGTTTTAGTTTTTTTTTTCAAACATAAAATTACATATATATTGTGAAAGGTAGGAGGCAAAACATTTATCATAAACTATCTGAGGGTGACAAATTTACACACTGAAAGAGAGAAGAAGAAAGTTCTCTTTCAGAGATATCGTTTCTTATTTTGTGACGAAGCTATTTATAAAGTACAAACTGAAACACGTGAAATCAAAGGGCGTTACTTGGATGCTACTGCGGGTACATGCGAAGAAATGATGAAAAAGGGCTATATTTGCCAGAGAATTGGGAGTTCCTATTGTAAAACATGACTACATAACAGGGGGGGTTCATCTGAGAGACTAAGATAACTCTCAGAAGTTGACACCGATTTTACTTTGAAGCTATCACATAGACGTTTTTTTCAAAATGGGTGATTAGTAAACCAACTCAATGAAAGATGCAATAGATCAATTATTTATAAGCCGCAATTCATGGGAGGGTATTTGATTAAAAGTGATCAACGGTTCAGATTTATTTTTCACGTTTCTCACGTTAAAATCAATTTCTCACACGATCATTTACCTACACGTGACAATATTACTATATATAAACATCATAAATATTAGCATATATAAATATTATATATTTAATATTTATCACTTAAATATTTTTTAAAGTTAAATATTTAACTCCAATTAAAATAGAACCAAATAATGGTAAAATAATTATCGTGACGTTCATTTAATTTATGTTTACAAATTATTAAATGAAAACAAACTGAAGATGTTTTTTTTAGTTTATAAGTAATTATTTGTTTTGAATTTTAAAATTTGAACTAATGCTAGAAATGAGGGTAGGTAAATAGGGTAAAATATCGATCAAATAACCAGATCATTTGAGAATCCTGTGAGTTCACTTTTCGAATTGATATTTTGACCATATGCATGGGTTTCACGAAACTCAATATGAGGTAAGACTCAATAACACTTTCGTATTTAGACACAAAAACAAAAGAAAGATTACAAGAGAGTATTTGAAGGTTCAAATGTTTCGTAAGTCCCAAATAATGCAAGTATATCATATATATATATATATATATATATATAGGTGGGTTCAAACGAGAATATGACATATTTAAAAGAATAAAGGGATAGATCTCAACCACCTATTAGATCAAATTAATGGTTATAATTACAAATGGCAAAATGTGTAATTTATTGAGATGAAACCCATTTTTCCGATGTGGGCAAAAGATTGTAGGGGTATAATGGGAACAAATGAAAAACATAAAATCAGTTCGTGCTAAAAATCAGGGATAATCCATATGCCTAACAGCTGTTCAAATCAATCTTTATGGTCATATCCCTTCACGTCACCTTGCATTTCCTCACCGGAAAACACCATGGACACCGGCGACGATCTTTTCGACGATATAATCAACAATCGAAGCAATCCCTCCTCCTTTTTTTGATCAACCTCTTATGTCCTTCACTGAGAACAACTCCGCCACTTTCTTATCCTCCGGCAACCCTTGCCTCAACTTCTTCCACGTCGTTCCCGACACACCGCCGGAACATCTGACTAAAATCAATGGTGATTAACAACTTTGTATAATCAACAGTGATTAACAACTATGTATAATCAACAGTGATTAACAACTATATCCCTTCACCGTCACCTTGCATTTCCTCACCGGAAAACACCATGGACACCGACGACGATCTTTTCGACGATATAATCAACAGTGATTAACAACTATATCCCTTCACCGTCACCTTGCATTTCCTCACCGGAAAACACCATGGACACCGATGATGATCTTTTCGACGATATAATCAACAGTGATTAATAACTATATCCCTTCACCGTCACCTTGCATTTCCTCACCGGAAAACACCATGGACACCGACGACGATCTTTTCGACGATATAATCAACAGTGATTAACAACTATATCCCTTCACCGTCACCTTGCATTTCCTCACCGGAAAACACCATGGACACCGGCGACGATCTTTTTTTGCAGGAATCCGTCGTGGAGTCGTCGAAGATTAGGACGGTCGGAACATCTTTTGGTTATGTAGTTGTTGTTGCAGGAATCCGCAGTGGAGTCGCCGAAGATTAGGACGGCCGGAGAATGATTGGTTATGTTGAGTTTGAAGAGTAAGAAGAAGATTAGGACGGCCGGAGAATGATTTCGTCTGGTGCGTGAGAGCTTCTTCTCGTTCTGGTTATGGATGCTGCAGGGAAACAAGTTTGTGATGTCTAGAAAATAGGAGAAGATCACGTTTAAAAAAAGATATAGATACTATCCTAAATTAACTAGGATCTTAATTTACATTACTACCATTCTTATCATATTATTCTGAAAAATTAAAAAAATATTAATTTTATAATTATGATTGGTTGACATTTATTCTTTTATTCTTTTAAATAGTTGTTATTCTCGTATGATCCTCCCTCTATATATATATATATATATACTATCTCCATTCAAAAAAGGAGGAAAAATAACTGAAACGACGATCATGGGAAGTTACTAGCAATTCTTGTAGATCCCAAATTACATACAATTCAAGAACAAATTAGAGAGATTAGAGCACAAAAACCATTCTTTGAAGTACAATGAGGACTTTCTCTTTCTAAGCTCAATCTCTCGCACTCTACATTTTTGTGTTCTCACCTACAAATGAACTCAAACTACACATTATATACATAGGCCCATGTAACATGAAAAGACCAATAATATAGGATTTACAAAACTTTCTAAACTATAGGACATTTTGGTCCTAACAATCCTAAAAGGTTACAACTGTATTTTGATAAGATCACTGGTTGATTATACATGCATCAGAGTTCTGTACGTGCAAGTCCAGGTTACACGATACCAAAGGGCTCATGTCATACATGATCAAAAATGTAACCTAGACATCTCGAGTACAACCAGCCGACCAGAGATAGCCAACCACTCCAGAACCTCAGAGGATTTACTTATATACCTTATGCATGAGACCAAAGATAATCTGACTAGAGCCTCTGGTCTGACTAACCAGAGCCTCTGGTCCAAGTTTCCCAGAACTAAGTCTGAAAAGCGCTTCTTGATCTAAATTGTAACGCCCCAAAAATCGGGTCAATTTAAACCTCAAGTTACAACAGGTTATGATAACATACACTTCAACTTATATAAATAGCAAAGGAATTTACCCTCAGAGTGTATTTACAATACAAGATACTTTAAATAACCTATCAATCTAATCATGTCACTATAATCAGATTAAATGAGTTATCTAAGCTATCCTTCAAAAATCTCCTCTTTGCTAATTGTCACTTCTGCTATTCCAAAAACACTCGTCCCACAACCCTTTATTTGCCTGAGCCTGAACCTGTAAGAAAACATCATATGAAACGATTAGGCCAACGCCTAGTGAGAACATTCGTTTCAATAATAACATTTGCAAAAATCAATGTAAATAAGTTGTAACAAATCTGGTTACTCCTTTTCTTACCGTACATAGAACTCTATTCCATTTCACAACTTTATCCACTCCCATGACTATGACTCACAACAATTTCCATCAGCATATCATACCCCAGAGCCACACTATGAATCTTTGCAGATTCTAGATCAATGCTCTCCACCAATAAATCGCGATTACACGCGCCCATTTATCAGTAAGGAAGCTGAGATTACAAGTACTTATGTCAACCTCACTCTCTTCCTTAGAAATCAGGAATAACGATTAAACGAGTAATACCACACGTGTAACACTCCGAAATTTCCATTGTAAATTAATAAAGATAAGTTGTGTTTTGGTACAATTTATAATTGAGAAATAAGTTGAGGGACTTTTGGTGTGCTTGTTCAAAGAATGAGGGGGTAAAGTGGAAATTATGGTGATGACTCATGATTAAAACATGAGGTGTCAATTAAAGAGTGATTCAGTATTAATCTTGTATACTGATTTTGGCTAACTGGGTTTTATCAAAGAAAGAAAGAAAATGAGGAAACAGAGAAATAGCGAGAGAGATAGAATGTGACATAGAGAAAGAAATCGAAAGAAAGAAAAGAAGAAAAGAAGAGAAATCAGTTTAGTGATTTTGTGATTGTGATTAAGCTATTGATTAAGCCACTGATTTGGAAGAACACTGTGTTTAGAAAATACCCAGGTGAGTTATTCACTCTTATTGAAATTAAGAAATTAAAAGTGTTAGAGATATGTTATACTTGTATATAATCTCGATGGTATGATTTAATTAAGAAATGGTAAGCTTAATGAGTCAAATGGAGAACTGAATCAGTAGAGAAGACGATGAACAGTAAACTTTGCGCAACAGTTGGTTGCGAAAAGTAAAGGAATTCGCAACAGTTGGTTGCGAAAAGTGAAGTTTGCGCAACAGAGGGTTGCGAGTTCTGAACTTTTCGCAACAGTGGGTTGCGAGTTCTGAACTTTTCGCAACAGAGGGTTGCGAAAAGTAAGGTTTTCGCAACAGTGGGTTGCGAGTAGTGAACTTTTCGCAGCTTTGGCTTGCGAAAAGTATAGCTTTTCGCTACAGTAGCTTGCGAACTTTTGTGGACTTTCAGTAGTAGTTTGAGGCTTTTATGCGGAACGCAATCTGATATGTATATGCTATTTGTTATATGTTTATAACTCTGTTGTTGATGTAAAAACCATGTTATGTTAAATTGAAAGGACTTATTTAGGAGTCCGGAGCTGTGGTTAATTGTTGAGATGTTGATCCCCGACGCTAAATGGCAAAGTGGGGATAATCGTTGAAATTAATATTCTGTACATAGAAATATAGAATATATGTTGAATTGTATAGCCTTAGTATACAATAGAAAGAGTGATAATACACAATTATTGTGTGGCGTTGGCTAGAAATATACATCTGGTCTAGTGGGCATAAAGTACGGTATAATGAGAACCGTTTACTAGCCAGGGGCTGTTGGGATGTATTTCTAGTTGTTGGAGTGAATCTTGAATCATCTGTGAGGGTCTCTGGTGGTTGTTGATCGCGATAAAATCTCATTTGGGGGACCAGTGATTCAAGGTGGGGAGGAAATGAAATGAGGAATGGCAGACTTAGAGTTGTAATTCCCATTTCAAACGAAAAGATGAAATATCTTCATTGTTGAGAAATTATAATCTTAATTCAGAAAGAAGCAGGTTTGGAAACTGTAATTTCTGGGAGTTAGAGTTATTTATAAGCCCGGTGGGATTTATAGTAATTCTTGTTGGTAGTATGATGACTAGATGAATTAGTCATAAGTAAGGGAATAGGTGAATTCCCTTGGTGGATAAGAGCTTGGCATGGTAAGATGGCTGATAATAGGTTTGATATATCTGTTAATATTTTAGTTGTTAAATTTTAATTTGATGGGATAATCTCACTAGGCGAAAGCCTAATGTTTCAAATTAAACTGTCTTACCAGGTACTGGCTCTGGGAAATAGTTGGGAAGTGAGACTTCAGTTGAAGAAAATCAGACTTGGCGATAACGAAGGATCAGGATATTCTTTTGATGACTTTTGGGACAAACCTTAGATAATCTAGTTAATCTTGTTGTGATGTATAATTAGATTGATCAGATTATTTAAGTTAATCTACCTTGTGTATATATAGAAACTTACTTTTGATCCTTTGGTTTATAAAAGTCTGATATTTTGATGATCATAACGCGTGTATTTTGAGGTTTAAATTGGCCCTGAATTTTAGGGTGTTACAACACGTCTATTCCATGATTTCCCACACACACACTGGAATAACGATTAAACGAGTAATACCACACACATATTCCATGTGATTACCAAACTTTAGTGCATATGGATCCATTACACTTTACTAACGTATATGCATAACAGCATATTACAGCTCACATCATATTCTCAAATCTAAGAATACTAGATAACCTATCGTATCTTCATCCTCGAATGTCCCCCCTTCGGCGACTTAGCACGGGGGTTCCGCTACCCGGTTAGCGGATGGGGTCAAGGGGCAACGTCCTTGTGGGGTCTGGGGGCAGCGCCCCTAGAATTTTTTTAGAGAAGTTAACCAGACCAAACATCCAGAACTGCATCCAGCCATCAGACCCTAGCCTTTCTCAGTTTCTCAACAGTGTCCGGACAACAGGAGTTTCCGGGTAACAGGAGTTTTCCGGACAACTAAACCTTTCCGGATACTTTTTCTAATCCGGACGACAACCGGTTACTTAAACCATCCGGTAACTAATGCTATCCGGAAACTTGCAACAAAATGAAACTTACCGGATACCTAAACGCGTCAGGAGACCTTCATCCCAGAGTTTTCCGGGTACGACGATTTATCCGGAAAACTCGGTTCTGCAGCCTAAAATTCGATCCATTTTCATGTCTGTTCGATTCAGCTCATTCCAAACCATCCCATACAGTTTATAACCAATTTATACATCTATTTCAAGGTTTAATTTAACATGGAAACACTGATTTAAGCAAAGAACAAATGAACTCACCTTTAAACTTGCAAAACCCACTTCCTGCACAAATCTGATTCCAATCTGTTGATAATGATTTCGAAATCCATTTCAATACACAGATTCATTTCCAAACATACCTCTACAACAAGTTTTATCAGAAATCATAACCAATTTCTTACCAATTTGAAGCCAAGACTTGATTTCTTTCTTTTCTTCCTCTTTTCTTCTTCTTTTTCTTTCTTTCTCTCTTGATCTCTTGACCGACCCAAAACAAAGGAATGAAACAATATCTGATTTCCAGCTACCTTATCCATACACACTTTCCAATTGTGACCAAACACACCTCCAAGTTTCATTATTTTCAAAATAGCACCAAACTCTAATCTCTTGTATTATAACCCTATTGAATTATAAAATTTCCATATAATTCAAGGTTTACACAAAATACAATTACGTCCCAATCCTCATTAAAATACTATTGTTGAAAATTCAGAATGTTACCTAAACTCAAAACTTATTAAAATTGAAGTTTTTCTTCATTTTAATGACGTGTTTCCATTGTATTCAACGAAAAAAGAGGAGGGGCGGTGGTGTTCTACCATGGTGGTCCCTCGTTTTGTACTTATTATATATAATACAAAATATTAATATATAATATTTTTTTGGTTTTAATAGAAATGAAAAGAAAAGATAAATGACCAAAATGTCCCTTATTTAAATGGGTTCAACGATCACTAGAAAGAGGGATCAAAATCATTATAAAATGCCAAATATAAAGGACCAGACCCAAGTTTTTGAATTTCAGATAGGGGTATGCAAAACCCGAATAATATGAAATCTGAACTCGAACCCGAACCGAAAATAAGATCTTTTTTGCAATACTCGAATACCCCGAAATTCAAAAATCCGAAACCCGACTTTTGGGGAAATATTTGGGTTCGGGTTGGGTTTGATCTTTGGCCACCCGATCCCTCCGAAAACCCGAAATAATATACATATATATATTTTAAATACTAATAAATATATTTATCTAACTATTTTTAGAAAATCAAATTATAGTCGGTCGAAATGTTTTTTAATTTTTAAACTTATTTTCGATTTCATCAATCTCTCGTTTGATTGAATTCATCCTCACAATCGATTGAATTTATATATACTTTTTGTATTATATTATATTCGAACCCGACCGACATTAACCCGAAACCCGACCAACCCGAACCCGAAGTAATCCGAAATCCTAAACCTAAAGTTTAGGTCTTGATTTTCATACCCGAAATCCGATTAGGTCTTCGATTTCTCCACTCGAACCCAATTGACACGCCCGATGCACACCCCTAATTTTAGATACAATATTTATTGAAATTGTCAAACGTACCACTATTTATTCTAAATGAAGTAATAAAAATGTTACACTAGGTGTGATATTTTTTAGGGAAATGAATTAAAATATCTAAAGTTTAACTTTAACTTGCTAAAATACTCATTTTCTCAACCATTTTGTAAAAATACCTATTTTTTCTGTGATGGGGTCCGCGATCGCGGACCAAGGAAAATTTTGGAAAGTTAGTCCCGCAAATTGGAGACCCAGTCACCCGCAAGCGCACTCAATTGATAATTTTGATTTCAAATTTACACTTTATATCCCTATAATTATTTACTTGCTTTACTTTATACCTTTTACTTTCATAATTTTAATTTTACATCTTCATCATAAACATATATAATCGTTTATTACTAAAATACGTTTTAATTTTAACAAGTTACATCATTGTACTCGTCTCTTCGATACTTTCGAAGTGAGACCAATATTGAATATTTTTTGATTTAATTATTTTATTATATATCATATATACTACATAAAAATATTTTTAATATTTACAATTGGGAAATTAATTAAAATACCCCAAGTTTGACCAACACTTACCAAAATGCCAAAAATTTCTCCAGTTTACAAAAATGCCACAAATATCCGCGGATTCAGGGACCATTTTTGACACTTTTTAAAACTTCCAGAGACCATTTATGAAACTTCCAGGGACCATTTTGAAAATTTAGCCCGCGTCGACCCCCTCGTTGATCCCTAATTGAAATGTTACACTTTCAACCCCTATACTTATTTACTAAATTTACTTTATACCTTTTACTTTCATAATTTAATTTTACATTTAACACATATAATCGTTTATTAACTAAAATACGTTTAAAAATACGTTTTAATTTTAACAAGTTACACCATTATAATCGTCTCTTCGATACGTTCGAAATGAGCCAAATCTTGAATTTTTTTGGATTTATATATTTTAATATATATCATATACACTACATAAAAAATATTTTATATTTAAAATTCATACCCTTATAGTTAATTATTTAATTTATGGTACTCTTAGGTAGCGTTTGGTACGCATACTAGATGAGACGGGACGGAACTGGATGGGACGGGACGGGACTGAACTGGAGGAGATAATTTTAATCTAAGTTACGTTGGAAAAAAATGTTATTTTAGTAATCTGATGTTTTAGTCCCATGTTGTTCCACCTATTTTGGTGGAACAAAAAATCTTATGTTTTGTCCCATGAAAACTTGTTTTTGTTCCATGTTGTCTCATCTGATTTTCGTCCCATGGCATACCAAACATGGAACTATTTTTTTTGTCCCGTCCCGTCCCATCCAGTCTGCATACCAAATGCACCCTTATAGTTAAAATACGTTTTATTTATTTTAATATCGATCCTTTTGTGCATACTCTGTAACTGCAAATACTTCAGCTCCAAACACACATGAATCATCATTCGTCAAATACCCATTTTCACAATTCTTAAACGAGTCAAGTAATACCAACTTTTCAAAACCCCATTTCATATTCTTCTCGTGAAACCTTCTCCTATTGCCATTCACGATATCTATAAACACATTCAAATAATAATAATTTAAAACGATTTAATGAATTAGTTAATATATGATTATTATGTTAATGCGATAGGAGTGTAAAAAAAATTGAAAAAAAAAGAGATGTACCATAAATTAAATAATTAACTATAAGGATATTAATTTTAAACATAAAAAATATTTTTTTATGTAGTGTATATGATATATATTAAAATATATAAATTCAAAAAAATTCAAGATTGGGCTCATTTCGAACGTATCGAAGAGACGATTATAATGGTGTAACTTGTTAAAATTAAAACGTATTTTTTTAACGTATTTTAGTTAATAAACGATTATATGTGTTAAATGTAAAATTAAATTATGAAAGTAAAAGGTATAAAGTAAATTTAGTAAATAAGTATAGAAGTTGAAAGTGTAACATTTCATTTCAAATTCATCAAAATTGGCCGAACACGGGTGTCAGTGGTGTACGCGGGCACCACGCGGACTGCAAGTTTCAAAATTGGTCCCTGCAAGTTTCTAAAATGGTCCCTGCAAGTTTCAAAAATGGTCCCTGGACCCGCGATCGCGGGCTCCCATCGCGGGAATTTGTGGCATTTTGGTAAAGTGAGAGAGATTTGTGGCATTTCGGTAACATGAAGTTTGACTTGGGGTATTTTAATTAATTTCCTTTTACAATTCATACCCTTAGAGTTAATTATTTAATTTATTGTACATCTCTTATTTTTTCAATTTTGTTTTACATTCTTATCGCATTAACATAATAATCATATATTAACTAATTGATTAAGTCGTCAAATTATTAATTTTAATTGGGTCTGCCATCGAGGGTTAAATCGCGGGAAAATTGGGTAGTTTTGTAAAGTGGGAGAGAGATGGGATACTTTTGTAATCGAATTTTGAACTTCGTCAATTTTAATTAATTTCCCTATTATTTATCTACAAGTGATTAATTGGTTCGTAAATAATCAGATAATTAAAATAAAATTTAATTTATCGAAGACAACAAAACCTAATTTACTTGCAATCTCCTTTTTTTTCTAACCGATTTTGTTGTCTTCCTAGAAAGCATTCAACCATGCATCAATTTTCTTTGATTAATGAATATCAATTACCTACTCATTTTTAAACACCTTTTGAATTGTAAACAACCTCTAGTCTGAAAATTCAATAGCTCTGTAATTGGTTTGAAGTTTCCTAACTTTTTGTATTTGTATCATATATTCTAAATCAATTTTATACCTTTTTTGCTAAAATTTTAACTGATGGTTCCATGTTATTTTCTTTGAATTATTCGGTAGTTGTAAGATTTGAGTTGATCGCCCAAAATTTGCTATTAAGCAAAGGATCTTCTTCATATCTGCAACTATACAAGGACTATATTATGTCACAAGTTTGCATTACAGATGCATCTACGAATTCAGATATTGAGATTCGCTTCCTTCATCTTTCCTCTTTGCTTATATCATGTAAATGAGACTCGTAATCATCATTTAATAATTTTCACGACGTACCCTTGTAAACTAAAATGACTAACTAAATACTAAATGAAATAATGCAACACCCTAAGTCCAAAGCAATAAACTAACCCAATAATTTTAATTCAACTTAAAATCATGATGAAAATTATTGGTAGCCCATAATTTTAAACTTATATGTAGCTTACAGATCGATTTTTTTTATCTATATAGGACAAGTTGTTATAAATAAGATTGTAAATTACAACAACCAATTTATTTATAGGATATAATGTAAAATAGATTATATTTACCAAACACTTAAAACCTTATACATTTTCGGGAAAAATGTTGTTGAAAATGGAGTTTAATTATCAAAAAAGAAAGGGTAATTGACTCAAATAGCCATTTTAATAATTAAAATCGGCATCCTAGTCATTTTCTCACGATTTTGCATAAATGTCACTATTTTTGTAATATGTAGGTCCGTAATTGCAAGTCTAACTCAAAAGCATAAAAAATACGAATCTAATCGATTTTTCTAAAAAAATATATATTTTTGACCCAGATCCAGGTATGCAATATACACCTTTTTTTTAAAAAATTGGTCAAATTCGTAATTTTTTGTATTTTGAGTTAGGCCACAATTACGTACTTATATATTGCATAAAAAATAGTGATATTTTGATAAAAATAAAAGAAAAATAACTATGAGAACAAATTTATTGGTTAAAATACTATTCTAGTGATTTCCTAAAAAGAAATTAAAATCACCTTTTTTTTAAGTATTGTAGTCAAGATTGGCAGCAATCATATCCTGTGGGTGATAACGATTGGACTCTGCCGTACAAAAATTACATTGTTATTTTTGATACACGGAAATTGAGTTAAATAGCCATTTTATATTATTATATTTAGGGGTGTAAATGAGACGAGACAACTCGTGAGCTATTCGAGATCGACTTGGTCAAAACTCAATCAATACTCGACTTGAATAGGCTCGATTCGACATATTAATGAGTTGAGTCGAGTGAAATGATACTCGACTCGATAAGATTGTGAGATACTCGAATATATTTTATTATTTTATATTATAAGTTATAGAATATAATGTAAAAAAATAATATAACTATTTTGATATAATACATCAATAATAAAGATACATCAATAATAAAGTAAAAGACAATATTTTAATATAATAATAATAATATAATACATCACATAATAATAATTAATTATATTATTTTAATTGAATTAATAATAATAATAAAGTCAAGTTTTTTGGAATTTTATTTTTGGAAACTAATCATGTAAAAGACATGGATGAACTCATGAGGGTGTGTGTCTAGTTCATCCTACATTGGTGGGATATAGAACCCAATGCTTTCAACTCCACTATATATAGAGCCTTTCTCTCGCTTGTTTTTACATCATTTGTCTTTGCTCAATGGTTTGATCTTAAAGGTTTGAGCACAGTAGTTTGAGCCTATATGATTATTTTAATAGGAGTTCCCCCATAAAAGTGGGTTCACCTTGAGTTCTTTTATGCATTAAACGACTTCGAGCTTGATTCGAGTTCGAGTTTGATTCGAGTTCGAGTTTGATTCGAGCTTGAAACGAGTTTGAGTTCGAGCTTGAAACGAGTTTGAGTTCGAGCTTGGGAGTTAGCTTTCGAGTCGAGTTCGAGTTTGGATTTTTACTACTCGCGAGTTTTCGAGTCGAGCTTGAGCTCGAGTATTAGCTTTCGAGTTTGAGCCGAGTATAATGATACTCGAGATCGACTCGCATCATTTACACCCCTAATTATATTTGTTTCTTATTTTTTCCAAAAAATATGGTAACATCCGTAATATTCACGTCCGTAATTTGCGGACCTGACTAAAAGACACATAACATAAAAAGATGAATGTGGTGATTTTTTCTTTAATTTTTTTACCTGCATTTGTAATTGCGGATCTAGGTCCGTAATTCTTTTTTTTAAGAAAAGCTGACCAAATTCGTTTTTTGTGTCTTTTAGACAGGTCCGTAAGTTATGGACCAGATATTACGGATGTAGTGATACTTTAGTAAAATAAAGAGAGAAATGGATAGAAGACCAATTTAAATGTGTAGTAACTTATTGCAATATTTTATCATGAATTGGGAACTAAGATTTTAATAATTGTTTGTGGTAAAAAGAAAATTTTGGAATTAATAAAAGTGGGTTGGATTCACGTGAGACTAACCTGTTTTCATGAGACTGGTGAGACTAAGTTTTTACAGTTAAAACTTCACAGTAAAACACTGTGAAGGTAAAAAAAAGGTACGAATCTTTAGAGAAAAACACAGATGGTTACCTTTACAGTATTTTGTTGTGAAGTTTCGAGTGTAAAAACTTGGTCTCACCGATCTCACGAAAACATGTTGGTCTTACATGATCCCAAGTGTAATAAAAGTTATTGACCGAGGTTGGTCACACAAGTGCTTAAGATAACTTTTTAGTAACGGGTTTAGTTGTTGCCGAAGGGTTTCTTTTACCGGTAAAAATACTTTTGCCCGGGCAACGACCGTTTCAAGTTGTGGGTTTAATTTGCAGGTGTAAAAACTCGTTGACAAAAGTTTTCTAAATTTATTTGTTGTTGGTTTACTGTTCATTTCACTCGGTATCTAATATATTTGAGTTGTTGTTGATGTCAAGTATGAGTTCTCATACCTGAGCTTGTTGTGTGTTGTGCTCATGTTTTTTATGCCCACCATTGAGCCATAACAATGGGAGGTCATTGTTTTAATGGTGGTCGTCTTGTTCTTTTGGTAGTTTATGGAGTTGCTAAAGAGATTGATCTTTCACATATAAATTATGTTTTTGGAACAAGTGTATGTATCTATCACATATCACCCACTTTTTGTATGTTAATTCACCAATCACTGCAGTAGTTTGTCATTAACGTTGCGTTCTCGAATTTTAGAAGGAAAGAAAAGAAGAGAAAGGAAAAGGAGAAAATAAATATTTGTATTTGTGTTCTTGAGATTGAAGGAAAAGAAAGGAAGGAGAGGGAAAGAAAATAATTTTTCATGTTCTTGAGTAGGAAAGAAAGGAAATGAAAGATATTACTTTTACCAATATACCCTAATTTATTTCATAATGAAATGTAATTAATGGATATACGTGTAATTTTATAAATATTTTTAATTCTTTTTATTTTATTTCTTTTCTTTCATTCCGTTTCCTCCCACATTTGGGCGGAAAGTTTTGGAAGGAAAATCAACAATATTTTCCTTCCTCTTCCCTTCCTTTCCCTCTTAAAAAAAACTCGAGAACACAATACTTTTTATTTTCCTCCCACTTTCCTCCCATTTCTGTTCCTTTCATTCATAAAAAAAACTCGAGAGCACAACATAAATGTGTAATTGATTTGATTAAATGTTAAGTGTATATTAATATTTTGATAGAGTCTAATCAAATGAGAACTAGGTAGTTTGTGATAACAGTGATATCTAATGTAAGCCACATATTTTAGATAACTAATACAATTTTAAAATAAATAAAAAAGAGTATTTCTGTAAAAAAAAATCTAATTAAATTAAGAATTCCTAAAATCTCTCATTTTTACTCTCATGCATATCTTCTATCTTTCTCTCTCTAACATAAACTTGTTTTCCAAATTTTAGGTTTTGGGTGTATCACATGAAAGTATCACAGTGGGTATCACAGTGGATATCACAATGTATTTTGGGTATCACAATCATGATCGTTGTAGGTACTTTTTGTTAACTATTTTTAGTTTGTATTTTAATTTAATGTTTATAAGTTAAATATTTTATTTTATTATAATTTTAATAAAATATTTCGTATCAAATTATAGTAAAGAATATTTAATTGTAGTTTTATTGTTATTTAATTAAAATATAGTTTTATATGATGAGGTGTCACTTTAAAAAGTGCTTGAAATTTTATTGTTATGGAGAGTAATTTCAAAATAATTTCAAAGCTGATGTGACTCATTTGCAATTGTCCTCAATTTCAACACTTTTATACAATCGATCAAAATAATTTGTTCCAAAATGTCAATATAAATAATAAATATGACAGGTACATTGACATGTGACGACGCTATGAGTTAGAAAGGGACATTACAAAAGTCTTGGTCTTCTCACAACAATTATTTTTTTAGATACCACTTGTTTTCAAGTTCTTCCATTTTATATAACTACACATCATATAGTTCTTCCATTTTATACAAGTACACATCATATGATCCCAAATGTTTTCATTGCCAAGTGATTCAAGAACCACGTTGTTCGGAATTCTATGCCTTGTGTTCCTCCCTTATGGTTTTGCATCCATTAATACAACATGTCTTCCCTCTGATGAAGGTATTTAAGACATGAACATGTTTGTACGCATACATGACCTCAATATAGGATATTTTTAATGTTCTTGGTTTGATTTTATGGCAGTGGATGCGTTGAGGGAGATCGGAAGGAAGTTGCGTAAAGATTGGGATTTCAATGAGGATCCGTGCAGTGGAAGAGGAAATTGGGTCTCTGCTGCTAACAGAAACTTTGAAAATATCGTCAATTGTTCACAAAACGTCGGCAACTGCAATATTGTTAGCATGTAATCTTCTACTCTCTTTGGTGAATTAGTATAAACGGCATTTGTAAAACAACTGGATCGTTGAACTAGAACACAGAGTAGGTAACTGTGTTTTATAGTATTTTTTTTTGTATAAAAATCGACAAAAAAATACTTCTTTTTAAATCCTTTTGAGACGTTTTTATTATGATACCGGTTTTTGTTTGATCGAGTCTTGCATAGCCAAAAAAATGGCTATCAAATATTAATGTTAGTATAAAAAATGATATGATGAAGTTTTAGCTCATCGTTGTATCTGATTTTAACATCATTGAATTTTTCTCGACAAGACATTTTTGACGATACAAACTGTGTAGGTGGTTCACTATAATAAGACTCAAAATAGCAACGAAAATTTATCAATGATTAGAATTATTTTATGTAAAAATAGTTTTTTTTGCATTGAAATCTTTTGGATTTTGTAACGTATAAATATTGGATTGAATTTGTCCATTAATAGAGGCCCATTTTTTGTTAGCCCATACATTACTACATTAGTCTTGGTCTGACCATCTTTATCAGCAATCTAATCCAATCCAATCTCTATTAAAAAATTTATTTCTCTCTCTTCCACCTATCTAATTTCAATCTCAATCCAATCTTACATTTTTTACACTTTATTAACAATCCAATCCAATCTCAAATATTTTAAAAAATATACATACATTTAATATATTATCACATATATAATATTTTTATTATTATTCTTGAATATAAAAAATAGATAAAAACGACATTTTAGTGAAATATAGAGTTTTTAAGATAAGAGAGTACTGAAATAGAGAGAAAGATTGATGTGTTGAAAATATGTCAAGAGTGGTCTCTATTTGTAGGGAATTGAAAAATGTGAATTTTGATATATTTTTTATTCTTTATTTTTTTTGTTTAATTAAAAAATTATTGATTAAAAAAAAGAAAAAAACCAAACCAATCATATATTGACATATGTAAAGTTATTAATTAAAAAAAAAGAAAAAACCAAACCAATCTCAAATTGGATTGCAATGCTGATCGTGTGTTTGTGTTGAATTTTTCTTTTTTTATTTCCTAATTTTTTTTGTCTTTAACTAACTTTTGTGGGATTGGATTGGTGAAGATCACCAATAAATGTGGTCTTAAGGGTAGGATTGGAATTACAAAAACGTGGGGTTGTTATTTCATTAATTATCTAATGGATAATCATGGTAGTTTTTCGATAGTTGATTTTATTCTTTATTTTTTTCAAAATTGTTTTGTCGCATTATACATTTTGTTCGACGGAGAACCAAACAATGCTCATAAAAATCTTCATGTATGCACAACATTCAATTGTGCACAAGACATACAAAATGTTTACACGATGTTCACTTATGTACATAGTTATATCACCAGAAGCGTAGCTAGAATTTTGAAAAGGGGTGGGGGGGGGGGGGGTGGGGCTGAAGATCTCATATTTAGCTTTTCGATTGGATAAAAAAATACAATGACTATTGCTATGTTTATGAAAAACTATAAGAGAGAGAAATAACATTATAGTACTAATTGAAGCTAAAAACATATTTTTATCATCATACAAGCTATCATAAACAACGTTAATATAAATGTCTATATTATACATACTATGGGGGTGTTTGGGAGTGCGTTTGAAAAATGCTTCTCCTTATCTGCTTATGATTTATCTTCTTTCCTGAAAATTCACTTTGGATCTACTTCTAAAAAAACTTCTTATCTGCTTCCTGGGAATGTGATAAGCAGTTTTTTTTTAAATCCAAACACTCGTGAGCTTCCTGAAAACGCAATAAGCAGAAAAGCAATTTTGAAACGCAATCCCAAACACCCCTATATATAAGACATTCAAATAAGAATATTAAACATAGATTAGACAAACACTACAAACAAACGTAAGTTTGTTTTAAATAAGCAAGCCAAACACCCCCTAAATCGGATCAGACGTTAATTGCTGTAGTATCTAAAACCCAATCGTAAGGTAGCAACAAAAATGGCACTTTGTGCTTCTTATTGGAGTTGGCGAACTGCTTTTCTGAGTATGAATTGATTACGAAAATTAGGGTTTCTGAATGTTTGAATAAAGAGCGAATTCATGTTGTTTTAATGGTGTTTTGGTTGCTACGAGATGCAGAAGTCTTAAAGGACAAAACCTAACAGGCACTCTCCCACCGGAACTCGTCAGGCTCCGTTACCTCCAGAATATGTACATTCCTTTTTTTCTTCTTGTCGTTCGTTGATTTAATTTCCAGTATCTGTTTTTAGCAATTGATTTGTGTATTTCATTGTACAGAGACTTAACACGCAACTTTATCAGTGGTAACATTCCTCCAGAATGGGGATCCATGGAGCAGATTGTAAACATGTATTTCGTTCTCTAATCTCTATCAATAGTCTTTCGCATACGAGTTTAGTTATTAGATAGAACAGCTTGACTTTGGATGTCAAATTTTACCTTTTCATCTTCATATAATCATATTGAATGGTTTTCTGCATGGTTTTGGATTGCAACATAATTGTATTGTTTTCGCTCATTGAAGTTATAGGTTTTGACATCTAAAAACTTAAATTTGAGGAATATGTGTTACATAGTGATGTTTAACATGGCATGTGTTTAAACTTTTGTGCAGTTCTCTTCTCGCGAATCGATTAAATGGATCAATCCCAAGGGAACTTGGAAATATTCCCACACTCACAACTTTGTAAAACTTCTAATAATCTGTTGTCTCTTTAATTTATTGAAATGTTAACTTTTGCAACTTCCTTTTGCTGTTTCTGACTTCAATTCTATTGTTCATTAGCACTGTAGAGGACAATCTGCTGTCCGGAAGAATTCCTGAGGAACTTGGGAACCTTTCAAGCATCGAGAGATTGTAAGACTTCATCAAATCTGTCGGTATTGTTGTTGATGCTTTATGTATCTCATTTATCCTATTGAGTATCGACAATGTATATGAGTGTTCATTTTTTATGGTAGATTTCTGAACTCCAACTATTTTACTGGAGAGCTGCCTTCATCATTTGCAAATCTGACCACGATAAAGGAATTGTGAGTTCTAACCTGGTTGGATTTGATTACTCTTTATCTGGCCCAAAAAAACTGACCCATTTTATTTCTATTCCTATCGCAGTCGCATTGGCGATAACAATTTCACCGGGAAGATCC
The DNA here is from genome assembly GCA_033807775.1 of Saussurea involucrata. Lineage (NCBI taxonomy): Eukaryota > Viridiplantae > Streptophyta > Magnoliopsida > Asterales > Asteraceae > Saussurea > Saussurea involucrata. The sequence goes on from CM066323.1 coordinate 8,203,685, forward strand.
CTGATTTTATTGGCAGATGGACACGTCTCCAGAAGTTGTGAGACATTTGCCTACTGTTTCATTTTCTACTTGTTGTATGTGTATATAGCAGTTAGATTGAATTTAAGTTTTCTGAATGGCAGAAGGATTCAAGCCAGCGGATTGGAGGGGCCAATACCTCCTAACATTACTCTCTTGCCAACTTTAACAGACTTGTCAGTTTTACCTCGTATATTATATATTTGATTTGCTTGCAATTTAGATTAAAGTATGTGTGTTGACTGAATCAAGAGATGCAGGCGAATCAGTGACTTGAGAGGACCAGACACACTTTTTCCACCGTTTGCTAATCAATCTTTCGATAATCTGTGAGCTAAATCGATTTGTAACCCTGTATCATAAGAGACTTTTGCCAGTTTTGTCTTTTAACGCATTCTAATCTCAATCTTGCCAGGATCTTGAGGAGTTGCAATCTAATCGGCGAGATACGAAATTCCCTTCGTTCCCTTGCGATAGACGATGTCTTGTTAGTAATTTTTACCTTTTCCTCTACTTGCCCATGTTTTGGACCTTAACTCTCAATGGTATCTAACTAATGTTACTTCTCTGTTAAGGAATGAGTATTAAATCGAAATATATTTTGTGTTAATTTTGCATTTGGTTATTACAACGTCACCAGATTTCACACCATCATTGTTTATGTTGCTCTTTCAGAGATTTAAGCTTTAACAAGCTTAATGGATCCGTTCCACCAGATTTGGTTAGCCTAGCAAATGCAGATTTTATGTAAGAATCTCCTTTCGAAGTATTGCTATCTCACATGATTCTTGCTTTCATTTGGATGGTAGTGTAGTTTAGCTGATGTAGCAGCTTGGAAGCAACGGATTATAATTTTGTTGTTTTTTGTATCATCATTACCTGTCTGGGACATTCAAGCTGTAACGGTCATACCTTACGAGTTCTATTATTTTGATTTTTCAGTTATCTGACTGGAAACATGCTATCTGGAGACGTGCCTCCTTGGATGCTTGGTGACGCAAAAGATATGTGAGTTTATCTGCTGTAAAACTTGTACAAATAAAATAAGTAAAGTGGGTCATATTCCATTGTGTTACATTAGGCAGTTCATAGATACAGGGTAGTACACAATTCATAATCATCCCACTTAGCCATGGCCAGATTTACTAATCGGTCACCGGGGCATGTGCCCCTGTGACATTGGCCATCGTAGTGTAAACAAATTACGACCCTTAACGGGTGCTACCACTGTGATTCATTTTGTGACTGTCGGAGTCGGCAACACTTGGTTGACAAAAATATGAAAAGTAATATTTTATTCCTTTTTAAAAGAGTAGCAAAACATATATTGAACTTTTTCGGTCAACCTTACATGCATACCCGCAAGACGTGCGCTAGCACACAAGTTCAGTGGTTCATAACCATTTCTTTCCAAGTTTTGCTCGCGCCCGTGGAGAGAGCCTTCTAGTTATAGTGGTTTAATTCTTCTACTATGAAATAATATATAAACTAACTACTTGTTTCATTTCCCACCTATGTGGGACAATGGTTTATATATGTCTGAAACATATATAAGATTGGTATCATCTATATTCTCATATGATTTATTCTGCTACCAACCATGTGCCAACCTTGCAACCGAAAAGGTTGAATTTATTTGAGCAACTTTTAGTCGAGGCAGATATACTTCCCAGTAATAGACTATAATTAAGTCAATGTCTCCATCTATAGAACATTACTTTATCTTGCTTTTGTTAATGGAAGAAACACATTAGGTTGTAGAATATAACGATTGTTGCTGTGAATTTTCTTGCAGTGATCTGTCATACAACAATTTTACACCACGACCACAAGGTTTGAGTTGTCGGGTGCGGAATACGTAAGATCAACTCTACCTTTCTCAAAAGTAGCATCTCCAAAGTGTTTCTTGTACCAACCAAATCTTCCGTTTCCTGTTGTTTTTTATAGAAACTTGTTTGCTTCCTTCTCAACGGATAACGTGTCGTAAGTTTCTGTGCCATGAATTAGTTTATCCAAATTAAGATTTTGCAATTCTCATTTCTATGTATCATGCTCTTTCTATTTTCTTTACTTTAGTACCGGTGAACAGGTCTCATGCTTGCAGGATTTTCGTTGTGAAAGAAGTAAGTCAAAATAACATATTATTTCTCATACGTTGGTGAATTTTATTCTGATTCAATTTATGCTAAATTCATGAGTAAATTACGTTTTTCGTCCTTATGATTTGTTAAAAGTTGTGAATTTAGTCCCTGTGGTTTCGAAATTTCGTTTTTCGTCCCTAAGGTTGCAATTCATTTCTATTTTCGTCTTTGAGGCCAAAACACTACTTTTAAGTATGAAGGACTAAAACAGAAATAAATTGTAAACCATAAAGGATGAAAAAAGCAAAAGAATTTAAATCATAAGGACGAAAAGGTAATGAATTACAAACTATAGGGATGAAATTCGTAATTTCAAAACCGGAAGGTCGAAAATAGAAATTTTCAACAAACCACAGGGACTAAAAATGTAATTTACTCTAAATTCATTGATGATGTTCTTGAGACAAATTTGATTAATGATGTACACGCAAGAAATGCATATGTTAGACTTCCTATATTTCTATTTTTGGATTAGATTCGACCTCCTTTTATATCAACTGTGGTGGAGACCGGCATGAGGAGGATGGAAAGGTATACGAAGCTGACATGGACAATGGTGGTGCTACATTTTTCTCTATGGATGAGAGGCCATGGCGAGTTAGTAATACTGGTCACTTCCTAGATAATGGTGGCGAGGACACTTATATTTTGCAGAATATTTCTAGGGTGGTAAACAACTCTAATTTGTACCGCACTGCACGAACCTCAGCCTTATCTTTGACATATTATGGTTTGTGCATGAATAATGGAAGCTACAACGTAAGCCTTCACTTTGCCGAGATACGTTTTACTGATGATGGAACATATAGCAGCCTTGGTCGGCGTGTATTTGATATCTATATTCAGGTACATCCTCATATATATATATATATATATATATATATATATATATATATATACTACGAAGATCAGAGTGGGCCAACTTCTTTTGATTCCCCCCCCCCCTCCTCTTATTATATCGTGATGTAGGTTTTAATTTAATTATTTTTGGCAACTTAATTGTTTATCGTAAACGGTTGGTACTTGGTACTGTCTCAGGGTAAGCTGGTGGAGAAGGATTTTGACATCAGTGAAAAAGCAGGTGGGGTCGGGATAGCAATTGTGAAAAATTATACTGTAGATGTTACCACTAGTTTGGAAATCCGACTCTATTGGGCTGGAAAAGGAACGCTGAATATCCCAACTCGAGGAGTATATGGTCCTCTTATTTCAGCTATTTCTGTGAATCCAAGTAAGCTGTCAACTTTCTCCGAGTTTTGTGATTGATGGTGTTCATGGTTTGGAGTTGACTGTATTAATTGTGACATGATACTTGATTGCCAAAATGACTAAAATCTTGTAGACAAAAAATTCAAATTAGTTTATGATATGCAAAATAGGGACAATGTGCACAAATGCAAGTTCACATATTTATATATATTTTGTGTCTATATAAGAGTCTCTCTTTGTTGGATGGCTTTTATTGTTTGATAGTCTAATTATAACATTGTTTTTATATCTTGGCTTATTTTAATTATTCAGATTTTTGGGTTCCACAAGAAGATGGACAAGGAAATGAAAATGGTGTTTCTGGAGGGATTGTGGCTGGAATTGTGGTTGGAGCAGTTTGCGTCATCATCTTAATTCTAGGAGTTCTATGGTGGTGGGGTTGTTTACGGCATAGAGATACTATGGACTTAGGTATTTACGTGGCAAGTCGATATTCTTTAAATTTATATTTTTTTAGTTTTTTTTACATGCTCTTCCCATTGTCGCTCAACAGAGTTGACTGGCGTAACTGGTTCATTTACATTGAGGCAAATTAAAGCTGCAACGAACAATTTCGATGTTGCTAATAAGATTGGAGAAGGTGGTTTTGGCTCTGTTTACAAGGTATTTTACTACTTCTCTTCAATCACAGAATATTGAACAAGTTTTCTACTATGCCGAAATTAAACCAACATTTTCTTTTATTGAAGGGAGTATTGCCGGATGGCACCTTAATAGCAGTGAAACAGCTTTCTTCCAAATCAAGGCAAGGAAATAGGGAGTTCTTGAACGAATTAGGTATGATATCTGCTTTGCAACACCCGCATCTTGTGAAGTTGCATGGATGTTGTATCGAAGGAAACCAGTTGTTGCTAGCGTATGAATACATGGAAAACAACAGTCTTGCCCGTGCTTTGTTTGGTAAGCCATAACTTTTCGTCTCTTATGGAGGGCCTTGCATCGATCATTTTTATATGTATAAAACAACATAAGTAAGCATTCTCTTAGGAGCCACGAGGTTCGTTATTTTGCTAAATAATTTCGACCTTGTGGATTGAAGGGCCTAAACAATGGCAGTTGGAACTTGATTGGCCAACAAGATACAGGATCTGCATAGGTATCGCAAGAGGGATGTCTTTTCTCCATGAAGAATCAAGATTGAAGATTGTGCACAGAGACATCAAAGCCACCAACGTCCTGCTCGATAAGGATTTAAACGCCAAGATTTCTGATTTTGGTTTGGCTAAGCTTGATGAAGAGGACGACACCCATATAAGCACCCGTGTTGCTGGAACTTAGTGAGTCATTTATATATACCAGTTTACACCATGTTTGCTAGGTTACGAAGATCACTTCAAGGTTTCCCCTTTTTTTTACAATTTTCAGTGGATATATGGCTCCTGAATACGCATTGCGTGGTTACCTCACGGATAAAGCCGATGTCTATAGCTACGGCATTGTCCTCTTAGAGATCGTAAGCGGAATGGCTAACGTTGTCGACAGGGCAAAGGAGAATCGTTTTGTTCTTCTTGATCGGGTAACTAACATGAACCTTTTCCAGCTTAGAACATCTCCAACAGCTACGCTAAAATGGAGAAAATATGGATTTTAGCAACTTTTTTGCCCCAACAACTATGTTATCTTGTATGCTAAAATAGAAAAATGAGGAGAGAGATTGTAAAAATCTCAAAAATTTAGAGAAATCTCTAGAACTTTATAGAAGAGAGAGAAATAATATAATCATATTTTTCCATCAATAAAAGAATTTTAAATTTAATGTGTAGGAAAGAGAAACAATATTTTATTAATGTGTAGAGATTTAGACTTTTTCTACTCTATTATAGAAAAATTATACCATAGCTGTCGGAGATGCTCTTATAAACTTGAATTTTTTCATCATCTTCCTTTGTCGCTATATTTTAGGCCGTTGATTTGAAAAATGAGGGTAAATTATTGGAGCTAGTTGATCGGAGGCTGGGTTCAGACTACGATGTCCAAGAGATGATGGTAGTTATAAATCTCGCTCTACTGTGCAGTACGTACTCTCCAACCGACAGGCCCGCCATGTCAGCAGTCGTTAGCATGCTCGAAGGGAGAATAGTTCCTCGTGAATTTGCTGTTGACCAAAGCTTCTCGATGACTGAAACGGATCGCGAGAAAATGATGAAGCAACTCGTGGGTACGAACGATAGCGGAGTCGAGGAAATGTCGATGCCGTACACTGATTCGACAACTTCTACCGCCGATTTGTACCCCGTTAATGGTTTCAGTGAATATCTGCAGAAGAGAGACGACGATGGGAAGAAGTTGTTGTCTTAGGCGTGTTTTGTTTCTTATTATTAAATGGATCACACATATTATTACAACTTAGCAATTTGATTATAACTTTTACCCCTCTGCCACTTCATGGTAGAGGTAAGGTCTGTATACGTCATATCCTCCTCAAATCCTGTTATCTGGGGGATCGTTTGGTTTGGTTTTAGTTTGATTACATTTATGGTCGTTACTAAAGTTTTTACATATTTTTGGGAGTAAACTACTATTTTCGTCCTTGTGGTTTGGTGTCTATAACGATTTTCGTCCCTGTGGTTTAAAAACTGCTTTTTTCATCCCCGTGGTTTGTATTTCATTTCTCTTTTCATCCTTCATCCTAAAAAAAGTTAAGAAATCATTTAAAATTAAGGGTAATATAGTCTTTTTAGCTTTTTTATATTTAATTGCATTAAATACTATTGACTAAAACAAAAATCTAACCTAACCTAACACACAAACACTCACAGCCCCACATCAAACCCATCTTCTTCCTCAAACCATGCACCATTTTTCCTCACTCCTACCATTTTTATGTGTTTTAATTACTTCTCACATCAACCATTTAACCCTCTCACAGCAAGTTTATAAACTTTTTTCCATAAAAATTTAAAGATCTTTCTATAACCATGCATGTCCTTCCTCCAACATGTGTTCTCTCTCTCTCTCTCTCTCTCTCTCTCTATATATATATATATATATATATATCTTGCTCTATTGTTCTCAATATATACATATAAATTCTACAAGACACAAAGTCACACATGTGTGTTTATTCAAATCATCAAGAGGTGATCAGTAAACTACCTTCCAAGACAAAAGAATTGACGTTCACGTTGATCTCGAAAAACCAAAGTGTGCTTACATGGTAAAGTTGCACCTCTTAAATTGGATTTAGGTGAGAGCAATACTTTGCAGGGCTCCCAATAAATCTTGATAGATTCATCTTCTTTTAGGTAGAACCAAAATGTTACACCAAGTTTGATCACAAGCCAAAGCATTTGAAACAGAAACAAGCATAGCCATGAGAATTGCACTCATATGTATAAAGCACTCATGTGTGACTTTGTGTCTTGTAGAATTTATATGTATATATTGAGAACAATAGAGCAAGATATATATATATATATATATGTATATATGTATATATATATATGTATAGAACATGTTGGAGGAAGGACATGCATGATTATAGACAGGGGCGGAACACAGTGTTGGCTACTCCAGGCCATGGCCTGGGTGATTTAAAAAAAATTATTAGTACTTCTAAATTAGGTAGGCAAAATAGTTCTAAATTACAAGGTGCGTTTGAATGACAAAATAGTTTTACAAGGTCCGGCCCGTGCGGCTTTAACGCATGTGTTCCGCCCCTGATTATAGAAAGATCTTTAAATTTTTATGGAAAAAAGTTTATGAACTTGCTGTGAGAGGGTTGAATGGTTGATGGGAGAAGTAATTAAAACACATAAAAATGGGAGGAGTGAGAAAAAATGGTGCATGGTTTGAGGAGGAAGATGGGTTTGATGTGGGGCTGTGAGGGTTTGTGTGTTAGGTTAGGTTAGATTTTTGTTTTAGAGGGTGTTTGGGAGTGTTTTAAAAGTGCTTATTGACTTATTGGCTTCTTAAGAAGCCAATAAGTTAAAAATGGTGTTTGGCAAATTCAAAAGTGCTTTTGAAACTCCATTTTGATTTCATTGCAAACGCGATTTTGGAGAAGTCATGATTTGCTGACTTCTTGGTTGCAAAATGACTTATTGGTTGCAAAATTACATAAATAACCTCATGCTTAATAAATTTTTATTACATTTTTTTGATATAATAAATTTTATTATATTATATGTTTGTAAAAAAAATATTTGTTGTTTAAAAATAACTTATTTGTTAAAAAAAATATTTGTTAAAAAAAATATTTTTTTCGTCTAAAAATAGGCATGTCCTTTTTTGTCATTTTACATGTATAAGCTAAGCCAAACACTTTTAAAAAAATCACTTATTGACTTTTTCTACCACAAAAGCTAATCCAAACACTTTTTTAAAAACTCCTTTTCCAAAAGCAATAAGTCAATAAGTACTTTTGACCAAAAGCACTTTTGGACTCAAAAAGCACTCCCAAACACCCTCTTAGTCAATAGTATTTAATTCAATTGAATATAAAAAAAAAGCTAAAAAGACTATATTACCCTTAATTTTAAATGATTTTTTTAACTTTGTTAGGATGAAGGATGAAAAGAGAAATGAAATGCAAACCGCAAGGATGAAAAAAGCAATTTTTAAACCACAGGGACGAAAATCGTTATATACACCAAACCATAGGGACGAAAATCGTAGTTTACTCTATTTTTGGCCTTCGAGATCGCTATAAGTTATCGTTGTTATAAAAATTATAGAATATTTGTTATTCTGATAGCCGTTTCCACGAAAGAGTTTACATCGATATTGTCTCTGAGATGTATGTTTACGAAAAAGTAAATAATTTTGTTCATATTCTTGTGTTATAACTAGAGGTTTACAAATGACTTGATTTTGGTTCGGAAAAGACCGATGACTGATTCAAAAGGACCGGTTAAAGGTCTAGCTCATTAAAGAAAGCCTAGTTGAAGCACAAAACGTAGTCTAAAAGCCCAAAATATAGCGTAAGTTATAAAAACTCTCATTTTAGAGAATATGAGGATTTTGGGTTGCTTTTTTGCACCAACAATTTCCTCAAAACTATCTAAAAAATGGAGAAAGTAGGAGTGAAAAAAGTTTTTCTTCAAATATGGAGTTATTTAGAGAGAGAAGTAATATTTTAATAGATGAATACAATATTTAGAGAGAGAAGTAATATTATAATAGATGAATACAATATTTTAATATTATAATCACTGTTTTTTCTCCAAAATGAAGAATATGTTGGAGATGAATGTAATTTTTTTTAGAGATTTTGATTTTTAGTTCTCCATTTAGAAAACTTTGGAGAAGTTGTTGGAGATGCTCTAAGCTATCAGTAGACTAATCTCTTGGTAAGTTATGCCTATAAGATAGATGTCAGTCTTTGGCCACAATTGTTGAGTATTCGAACCCTGGTCAGATGAGATATTCCACCACATCCCCAGGGTCTTAACCACTTCGCCACAACCCTTGTGGTTTCTAATGTACCCTTTCTAACAGCTATATTTGATGGATAAAGTTGTCAATTTGCTTATTTATGCTAATCTCTACTATCTAATTCTTAACTCTCAACTCTTTCAATCTATCCAATTTCAAAGCATTAAGGAAGATGGCGAAGAAGAAAATGAAAGCCTATTGAGAAGACAAATAACCAATGTAGAATATTCAAGAAGATATGAAAAGATACGAACAGTATATTCAAGAAGAAAAAGGGTAAAAACGAAGACAACAGAAGAATTTTATAATCCATACTAGCAATTTGTATTTTTACGATTAATTACTTTACAATTTTTATAATTTAACAATTTGTATGTTAACGATTGTTCATTTCATTTTATATATGTACTAGTGTTGGGCCCGTGCGTTGCACGTGAATGATAATATATTTTTAAAGACAATGAAATGAGTTAAAATAGAACATAATTCATCAACATATATATATATATATATATATATATATATATATATATATATATATATGTAGGGTCAGGTAAAGGGAAAACCTAAAAAAACGGAAAACTAAAGAACACCTTAGGGGCCCTTCATCTGGACGGTATGCACTTGTGCATACCGGTAATTTGTAACATGCACAAATGCATAATGCACTTATGCATAAAAACCAAAAAGTCAACTTAATTTACCTGTATGTACAAATGCATACCGTCCAGATAAAGGTCCCCTAGGGTGTTCTCCAGTTTTCTGTTTTTTTTAGGTTTTCCCTTGAGCCTCCCTCTATGTATGTATATATATATATATATATATATATATATATATATAGAGAGAGAGAGAGAGAGAGAGAGAGGAAGGATTAAACGCGAGAAGGCGGAAAATGTGATATCATATATGATTACACGCCATGTGCTTATGTATAATCATATATGATTAAACATCTATGAATTGCCAATGTAACCTGTGTTTAACATGTTTATAAATTTCAAGACCTTCCATCACCCTTTTATATACCCATCTTCTTCCAAACTATTATGTGTCCTCAATGTTACAAACTTAACCTTATTTTAAGATTTAAGGAATACTCAAACCAAATTGTCGAAGTCATATCTCTGGTTTCTCCTTTAAATTTGTACTATAACATTTACCATTTGAATAGTTTTGATTTCAACCATTGTTATAAATTTCAAAACCTTATATCCCTCTTTTTTTATCCATCACTTCTTCCAAACTATTATGTGTCCACCAATGTGAGATGATAAAATTTTTAACCTTATTTTAAGATTCGAGGGTTACTCAAACCTCTTGTTGTCAAGTCACCATCCTTGGTTTCTTTTTTAATTTTGCACTATAATTTTTCCATTTGGTTGGTTTTGATTCCATCCATTGTAATAGATTTCAAAACATTACATCCCTAATTTTATACCCATCATTTTATTTCAAACAATTGTATTACCAAGAAAGGGAGATGATAAATCTCAACATTATTAAAAGATTTAAGAAACACTCAAACCTCATAGTCCCAAGTCATCATTGTAGGTTTTTTTTTTAATTTTGCACTATAATTTTAACAATTTTGTTGGTTTTGAATCCAACAATGGTTGTAGATTTCAAACCATTTATTGCTCTTTTAATACCTATCATCTTATTCCAAGCTATCATATTCCCAACATTGGTTTAAGATTTAAGGAATAATCAAACTTCATGGTTCCAAGTGATCATTCTCAGTTTCTTTTTTTATTTTGCACAATATTTTTTTTTACCATTTGGTTGGTTATGATTCAACCATGGTTATAGATTACAAAACCTTCTATCACCCTTTTATATTTGTTTTGATTCCAACCATGATTATAGAATTCAAACCATCCATCCCTCTTTTAATACCTATCATCTTCTTTCAAACTATCATATTCCCACCAATGTGGGATAATAAAAATCAACCTTACTTCAAGATTTTAGGAATAATCAATCCCTCATGGTTCCAAGTCATCGTCATTGGTTTCACTTTCAATTAATTTTGCACTTTATTTTTTTACCATTTGGTTATAGATTTCAAAACCTTTCAACACTCTCTTTTATATACTCACTATCTTATTCCATACTATAATCTTCCCACCAATGTGAGATGCTGAAACTCAATATTATTTTAAGATTTGAGGAATACTCAAACATCATCTTGCCAAGTCCTTATCCTTGGTTTCTCTTTCAATATATATTGATTTGATCGATATTGTTATATTGAATGATTGGGTAATGTAAAATGAGTAAACCTTATTAGTTATCACAAAAGCATTATGTTAATTATTTGTTATATATAAAGATTTTTTCAGCAAAAATAGGTTAGGCTAAATTATGCCAACCACATGAGTTGACACAAAAACATTTATCCCTCCATTTTTATACTCAATTCATAATTCAAAACTTGCATCTTCTCACCAATGTGGAATGATGCAACAATAGGGTAAGCTAAATTGAGCCAACCACATGAATTGACACAAAAACATTTATCCCTTATTTCTTATAGCCACTATCTACTTCAAGACTTTCATATTTTCACCAATGTGGGATGATGATTGATTGATATATATATATATATATATATATATATATATATTGATTGATATATTGATGACTGATTTTTTCTATACATACATCGTTTTTTCAATCTTACAACTTTTTATCAATGTACAATATCTAAAACTCAACCACAACTAACTTTAATTTTTTCTTATAATAAGATTTGTTTTGCAAAAATGTCATCCAAATAAGACAACTTTATAACTCAAACCTCATGAGTTGACACAAATGACATCCTATCAATCCTTTTTTTACATACCACTCTACTCCAACATTTCAACCTCTCACCAATGTTATCTCAAATTCAACCATAATTCACCAATAACTCAATACTCAACTCTCATGATGCCAACTCAATTCTTTTTGGTTCTTCTTTCACAATTCAAGAAATGGGTGATTCTTAATTCTAAGGATGCCACCTCATTTTTTGTCGGTTTTCCTTTTAAATATATAAAGATTGATTGATATTGACGATTGATATTGATTTTTACCAATGTGCAATATCTAAAACTCAAGCACAACTAACTTTATTTTTTTATAGTAAGATTTTTTTTGCAAAAATAAGGTCATTCAAATAAGATAACCTTATAACTCAAACCCCATGAGTTGATACAATTGGCATCCTATCATTGATTTTTATACATACCACTCTACTCCAACCTTTCAACCTCTAACCAATGTGGAATATCTCAAATTCAACCACAATTCACCAATACATCAATACTCAACTCTCATGATGCCACATCAATTTCCTTTGGTTCTTCTTTTAATATATATATGATTGATATAAAGAATATTTATTGATGTTTGTATAATCAAACTTTATTCCAACAATCATCAACCTCTTTTTTGTTAGATAATATAGATATTTGGGCCTTTGTTTAGTTTTGGGCTTGTGGGCCAGCCTTTTGTATAGTTAAGTTTACTTTACCTTGTTTAGCTTACATTAGGTTTAGGTATATACTTTTGTAATCAATATTCTATCTTCTTCTTCTTGTATCTTGTAAGAACACAACATTCTAATAAAACCCTAAGCACTTTTTGCATTTCTTCTTCATCTATCAAAGTTATCATGGTATCAGAGCAAGGTTAATCTCGTTTCTTCTCTCAAGTACCGTTAATCTCAAGCACTTTTGGCGTTTTCTTCTGGTTCGAGAATCATTGTCTTCTGCTCGAAAATCGTCTCTGCTATAGGTATCTTTAATCTCTGTGTTTATTTCGATTTTTTGCTTACTTTTCTCGCTTGCAATGGCTGGAAACGATTCTCTCCAAGCCATTAGTGTTCGTTTAGATGGGAAAAATTACTCCTATTGGAGTTATGTCTTGAAAAACTTTCTGAAGGGAAAGAAATTGTGGGGTTATATTTCTGGTACCAGTGTGAAACCAACAGGAGCAAAATAAATTGAATCTTGGGAAGTTGAGAATTCAAAAATTATCACTTGGATAAATAATTCTGTTGAACCTTCAATTGGTGTTCAGTTGGCCAAATATGAAACAGACAAGGAAGTTTGGGACCATCTTGAGAGACTGTATACACAGTCTAATTTTGCAAAACAATATCAGTTAGAAGCTGATATCCGAGCACTCGAACAGAGAGATATGAGTATTCAAGATTTCTACTCAACAATGACAGATTTATGGGATCAATTAGCTCTTACTGAACCTGCTGCTTTACGTGCATTTGAACCCTACATTGCCCGTAGGGAAGAACATAGATTGGTGCAGTTTCTTATGGCTCTAAGAAGCGACTTGGAGGGACTTCGTAGTAACATATTGCATCACACCCCACTTCCCTCAGTTGATTCAATTGTAAGTGAGTTGTTAGCTGATGAAACTCGTCTGAAAACACAAACTGGAAAGGGTATTCTTCCTATACCAAGTCCTTCTGTCATGGCTGTTCCTCCTTATAGGTATCCTGCTCAAAATCAGAATAAGAGTCGTCCAAGAGTCGGATTTGATGAATGCAACTTCTGTAAGAAAAAGGGACATTGGAAGTCTCAATGTCCAGAGCTTATGGGTCGAAATTCTTCTATGCAGTCCGGTCATCCGCGACAACCACATCGCTTCTCTCCTCAAGTTAGCACTGCTGCCGCCGTTCCTCCATCTCGGTCAACTACTAATCCTACTCTTGCATCCATAACTGAACAACTCCAGAAGCTTCTTGATGTTAAGTCTCATGCCATGTCCGTCTCTTCTCCCATAGGTCAGTCCATTGATAACGAATCAGGTATTAATCCAACTTCATGGATTTTAGATTCTGGTGCTTCTTTTCATATGTCTCCTAATGCTAAATTATTTGCTTCTGTAAAACCTATGCCATCCTTGCCTGTCACTACTGCTGATGGTACTCCTATGCCATTAGCAGGCATTGGTCCTATTATGGGTCCAAAATTCTCTCTTCCTAATGTTTATCATATTCCAAAACTCTCATTGAATCTTGTGTCTGTTGGTCAATTATTTGATTCTGGTTATAAAGTATTCTTTTCTCTTGACTCTTGTTGTGTGCAGGATCCACGTACTCAGAAGCTGATTGGGACCGGCCGTAGGCGTGGGGGCTTATACGTGTTGGATGAGTTGCGGTTACCAGTAGTAGTTGCTCATACCGCAGATCTATCTTCTTTTCGTTTGTCGTCTAAGTCGTCTAATTTCTATTTGTGGCATTCACGCCTTGGACATGTTTCTGCTTCTCGTTTAAAATACTTGGCCTCTTCTGGAATTTTGGGAAATTTGCAAACTCATGATATTTCTACTTGTAGTGGTTGTAAACTTGCAAAATTTTCAGCTTTGCCTTTTAAATTAAGCAAATCTCTGTCTGTTGCACCTTTTGATTTGATTCATTCTGATGTGTGGGGACCATCTCCTTTTCCTACAAAAGGAGGGTCTCGATATTATGTTTCTTGCATTGATGATTGTACTCGTTTTTGTTGGGTTTTTCTCATGAAACATCGTTCAGAATTCTTTGATGTTTATTGTCGTTTTCGTGCATATGTTAAAACCCAGCATGATTCTGTGATTAAATGTTTTCGGTGTGATTTGGGAGGAGAATATACTTCCAATAAATTCTGTGAATTGCTTGCTTTAGATGGAACTAGTTACCAGACATCCTGTACAGATACTCCCGAGCAGAATGGTGTTGCTGAAAGAAAACATAGACATATACTTGAAACTGCTCGCTCGCTCTTGTTGTCTTCTTCGGTTCCTAACCAATTCTGGGGTGAAGCCGTTCTTACTGCTGTCAATCTGATCAACAAAATTCCATCCTCAATCACCTCAGGTATCTCTCCCTTTTAGAAACTTTATGGTCGTTGCCCTGATTATTCCTCTCTACGTGTCTTTGGTTGCACTTGCTTTGTACTTCGTCCACATGTAGAACGTGACAAATTATCTTCTAAATCTGCTGTCTGTGTCTTTCTTGGTTATGGTGAAGGACAAAAAGGTTATCGTTGCTTTGACCCTACCTCTCAAAAATTATATGTTTCTAGGCATGTTGTGTTTCTTGAGCATATTCCTTTCTATTCCATTCCTAAAACTGAACACAACTTGACCAAGTCAGATGTCATTAATCTTGATCCGTTCTTTGAGCAAGTAAACTCTACTCAGACTTCAGATACTCTTCCAACGGACGAACATGCTACTGGTACTTCAATGCCTGACATTGCTGCCCCCTCCTACTGTCACTCAAGATGCACCTGAGAATGTGGATCCACCTCGACAATCTCAACGTACTCGTAAGTCTACTCGTCTACCAGAATTTGCTTACTCTACCTACTCTCCCTCTTTTACTTCCTTCTTAGCCTCTATACACTCTCTTTCTGAACCCTCATCTTATAAAGAAGCAGTTACTAACCCTCTTTGGCAGCATGCCATGAGTGAGGAACTTGAGGCTTTGCAAAAGACCCATACTTGGGATTTGGTTCCTCTTCCAGAAGGTAAACGTGCCATTGGTTCCCGATGGGTATATAAAATCAAGACAAAATCTGATGGATCTGTTGAACGTTACAAAGCCAGGCTTGTAGCTAAGGGCTTTACTCAGGAATATGGTTTGGACTTTGAGGAGACTTTTGCCCCGGTTGCCAAAATGACTACAATTCGCACTCTTATTGCCGTTGCTGCTGTTCGCAAATGGAATATTTCACAAATGGATGTTCGAAATGCCTTTTTGAATGGTGACTTGAATGAGGAAGTATACATGGCTCCTCCTCCCGGTGTTCTTCATAAAACGGGTGAAGTTTGCAAGCTTAGAAAAGCTCTATATGGGCTTAAACAGGCCCCACGAGCTTGGTTTGAAAAGTTCTCTGATGTTATTCTGTCTCTTGGATTCTCTGCTAGTGAACATGTGTTGGTCCCGAAAGTCCTATACAAGTTTGTAGAAGGGGGGGGGGGGGGTTGAATACAAACACACTATTTTACTTTTCTAAATTGTTTATTGATAAATCATTAACAATTTACAGCTTGTTGCGGAAACAAGATTAAGGATAAACCTAAATCTAAACAAGTTGGAACACTAAGGTTTCTTGCACTAAGAAAGATAAGGAGATTACTAATAAAAACCTATCTTGAGAGAGATTTAAACTTGTCCAGAGTTAGCAAGTTACTTCAAATGAAGTGAGTTCATCTATTTATATACTGCATGCATTTAATGCAGGTCAGTATATACTTTACACGTGTCATCAGCTGGTTGGTTGCATGTCATTGACCTTGGTTGACAACCTTAGTAGCCGTAAGGATGAACAATGTAGTATCAGAGTGGTTGTACGATTTCAGATATTCGGAGGTTCTTTTCTGACAATTTGTACGGAGGCGTGCAAGGGTGGTTAAGACAAAAGTACTTTGTACGGAGGACTTCATGATCAGCTTTCGTTGATTCAGCGATTTTCATTTACTATTCAGCAGATGATAAAGTTCAGCGATAGCTGAAGTCTTGTACTTGATACTTCACGTTGAGTGGACAAATCTGAGTCTTCGCTGATCCGCATCAGTTCATTAGGAGACTTGTCGCTGGTTCTTGAGCTTGATCTTCGACTTCAGCGTAGAACCTTTGTTGACGTGAAACTTGTCTTCAGGGATCATAAGTAAACAACTAACTTATCAGCGATCACCATAAGGACTGAACAGACTCATCACTTTATGGTGAACAGTTTCGCTGAATGTTTATTTTAAAGAGGGAGAGTTCCTATCAGCGGTACTGTAAGATCTTAGTACTTATCAGCGATAGTGAAACTCTGATACATATTGTTTACTTACAATTTTCACTAAGTATTTAAGAGAGGGTCATTATCAAATCACTGAGGGTTTGGATCAACAATCTCCCCCTATTTGATTATGACATAGCAACAAAGAAAATTGCTATTTAATGAACACATAAGGATAAAAAGAACTCATAAAATATTTGTCCCTTTTACTGTTTTCTGGGATCTTTTCAGTACTGATGGAGTAAAGTACGTTCGCTGAAATATTTCTTTAAAATATTGAATCAGGTTACAATGAAGAACAGAAAGATTACAAGTACAAGCGAAATAATTTACAAGTACAGAAGGATAACTGATACAATAGAGAAAAAGGAGATTATATCAGTTTTCAAAAGGTTCTTCCTTAATGAGAAGTTCATCAAGGGTCGTCTTTTCAGTGGGGATCATCCAGTCAGGAACCGTTTCACCTAGTTTTCTTTTGTTCAGCGCTTCTTGAAAGATCAAGGGTTTTAGGTGTCGTGCCTGAATGTCCTTTCTGAAGTCACACCAGTAGATGAGATCTCTGAGCTGTTCGATTGGAGTGATTGGAAGCTCAGCGATCCGTTGAAAGCATTTACGTCCGTCGTAGTCAAGAAAGAATATTCCATAAGGATTACTGATGACTTTACCAGGGACGAAAAGTTCACATGGTGGCAAAGAAATGTCAAGGGCAGATAGATCAGGATCAGGACCAAGTACTTCAGCGCGAGAGAAACCAATTCCAGTTTCATTTCGTATGACAGGACCTGAGTTTGAATCTTGACGTTTCTTCTTTGGAGAGCCCCTTTTTCTTTTCAGCTTTTGATCAGGAACAAGAGGAATATCCACACAAGAAGATATCAAATCGATCTGTCTGTTTATCAGCTTTTCGAAATGATCCTTGTACTTAGATTGTGACGTTTGGATAGCTAACCTCATCTCCAGCCATTCAGAGAGACCATACCTTTTTACAGTGTCAGCGCGAAAGGTTTCAGTTTTGCCATCTTCTCTGAATAGTTTGATGTCAACAATAGGTACTCCGATAGAGGTTCTTCCAGAGATGAATACCTTGTTGATCTTCGCTGGACGATATCTGAAGTGAATTTTCTCTTTACACCAGATCAGGGTGGTCTGAGAAACTTCAGTTTTCTTTTCCACGATCTTCTGGGCTTGTTCCCAAAGCTTTCGTTGGATTTGAATGGGAACACGCTTCAGCTTGGGGTCTTTGACAGATTCTTGAGTAAGCTTGATGGCGTATTCTCTGTCTTTATCTTCAGCTTCCTTCCTTTCAGCGATGAGGCGTTCAGCTCTGAGGTGTTCCTGGTATTCAGCTTTTGAAATTCTGAACTTAGGAGGAACTGAAGGCAGTTGATCACGCCTTAGAATGATTCGCTGATCCTCGAATCGCTTTATCATTTCTTCTCTTCTCTTTTGATCCTTTTCACTCAGCTTTTGAGGAGCTGAGGAAGGTCTGTTTCTGTGCGAGAGAGGTTGTTCTTCTGGTTCATCAGTCTCAGAGATCAAATCCAAGACTGGGATTATGTCTTCAGCGGCAGCTGGAATTATTGGTGAAGTCGCAATAGTAGAGCCTTCAGCGATATCCTCAAACAGGGGAGAGGACTAGCTGAAACGCAGCGATCTTACTAATAAGAACTGGGTAGAAGAACTTGGGTAGAAAAAGATAGAAAAAGAATGTGGATGTGTAGAGAGGTTGTTGAGAAGAGAACTGATTGTGTATAGAGATGTTCAGGGAAGGAATATAAGTAAAGTTTAGTGTACCTGACAAACCGGCTTTTTAAGCAAGATCGCCAGATTTTCATCTTCAGCGAGGCCTTTGCCTTTGCTTTTCTCAGCGCCAGAGGCTGAGGGCTTTGTCTTTGTCTTCTCCCCTGATGGTTCTTTTATTGAGATTCCCTTAAGAGCTTTGATCCTTGGGGCAGGTTTGACGATAAAGAAATCATCGTCATCTTCATCATCATCATCATCCTTCCTTGGAGAGGAGGATGGTTCATCTTCAGGGATGTCGATGTCTTCATCTTCTTCTGCTTCGGATTCCTCAACATCTTCTTCGAGTTGCTCCCCCTCAGATATAGAGGCGAGCTTCTCGGTTCCCTCAGGGTTTTCATCTCCCTGAGGTCCAGCGTTCAGATCTTCATTCCTCTCTCCCCTGATAGATTCATCATGGGAAAGGTCTTCAGCGCTCTTGTTCAGATCTTCAGCGCTTTTGTTCAGATCTTCAGCGCTCTTCTCACCGGAATGTTCAGCGCTCTTCTCCCCCTCTTTTTCATGATGACTGGGGGAGGAATGGGTAGATTCAGCATTGGTGTTATCTCTGTCTTCTGGGCCAGAGATTTTCACACAACCTTCAAGCCTTGCTATTCTGTCTTCTAGGCCAGAAATAGCAGGCGTGATTTTCTTCAGCTCTGTGCGATCCGCCGCTGTGAAAGATTCCAAAATAGGGGCAGGAGCAGGAGCTGGATTATTTGCCTTGTTTACCAGCGTCTCGATCATCGTCTTCATAGAACTAACGTCGGTCTTTACAGAGCCTAAGTCAGTCTTGACTTCTGACATATCACCCTCGAGTTTTCCAACTGATGTCTTCAGCGTTGTTACTTCGCTGGACATGGTCGAAACTGAGGTTTTGAGGCTGGTGTAGTCAGTGTAGATGTCAGAGAGCACTTTGGCAAAATCGGCGAGAGTCTTATCAATGCCCTTGATGTCTTCAGTGGAAGCTTTCTTCTCCACCACCGTTGTCAGCTTTGTCAAATTCTCTCCAGCGTTTGTTACAGCTGTTGAGTTGTTGGAGAGTGTGGTGGTGAGACTGGTCAGCTTTGTCTCCACGGACTTCAGAGAAGCGTTGATGTCTCCCAAATTAGGACCTGTAACTTATAAGTACTTGTGAACAAAGGAAAGCTCAGAAGTTCCAGGTTTAGTTACAGTGTTTAAGGTGGGATTTGTACCTGCAGGAGGATTGATGAACTCGTCAAAGTTGCAAGTTCCTGAATAATGTTCCATATCCTCTTCGAAAGTTCGGTGAGGAATGGTGATCTCTGCAGGTCCTTTCTTCATCATTTGTTGAGAAGCGTCAGCGGTGGCTTCTGGAATGATGGCATCTCCAGTGTTCTTTGGAGGAGTGTCCAAGTGAGTGGAGGGAGAAGCGAAGGTTAAGATTGGGGTTCGGGTTCTGAGTTCAGCGTTGGAATCGCTGACAATCACTTCATCAGTCTTTTGAGAGACTGAGGGAGGTTGGGTAGTTTCCAAGTTTCTAACCTCAGCGTTTAGAGACGCTGAAGCCTGGATTGGAGGGATGGCTTGCACGGGTGTGGCAGAGCGTACCACGGAACTTTCCTTCAGCTCTTCAGAATGAGCCGAGGAGTCTTCAGCATGGAATTGCTGGGGTTGCTCCTTGGTTTTCTTGATCCTTTTGGAATCAAGTTGGGTGAGAGAGGGTTTCCTTTTCCTAGAAGGAGAGGATTTTGTGGCCGGGGTATCAGCGATGGGTATTGTCGCTGAAGGAGCCACAGAAAGCGGAGAATTTAGAAGAGTGAGAAGAGTAGAAGAGTGAGAAGAGTAGAGAATTTATGGCGGGGGTTATCTTGATGGTGCCATACTCAGTATCGCTGAGTATGCAGTCGATGGTTTTGGATGGATCTTTGGCAGAGGGTAGCTCAGTGTGTCTGGCAGAGTACCAGAACTGGGATAAGAGCCGCTGACTGGCAGGAGGTGTTATTGTCAGGGCTGTGTAGATGGGGCTGTTCTTCAGAAAACTCACAGCATCGTCCAGATGTGATACTTGCTTCCGAGGAGGAAACTCGAGAAGAGCTGAGAGGTTGTTGGCCTTAGTCCAATCTAGTTGATCTAGCTCGAATTTAACCTGAGGAGCTCTGAAGATGTCCATTTCCTCAGAGTCAACGGAGATGGACTCAGCGGTAACATTCAGCTTTGAAGTTGCCATTTCACTGTATTATCAGTTTAACCAAAGATGTTAATAAGAATTATCTTAATGTGGAAATAAATTTCCATTAAGATTTTTCGAATTTTGTCCATTTCATTCAGACAAAGATGTCTTAATGAAGATTAGGGTTTTTCTTGATTTTTGAAAAAATGAAATGTAAAACCCATAAAGTCTTGTATCCCCGTTTAAAAAAAACTGGATACGAATGAAGAACAAGTTTAAGATTTTGATTTAAAACTTGAAGAACAACCATGAAATGGTTGTGTTCATAAAACCATGAAAGAAAATGATTTTATTTTTGAGTTCTTTTGTTTGATCTTGTGTAAAACAATGATAAGATCGAAAACAAGTTATTCGCATTTGATAATAGATAAGAACATATTAACCTTGAGGTTTTTGAGAGCACAAATGCAACAGAGGATTCTTTCTTGCGGAGGAAGATTTGATCGCGTAAAAGACAAATATAAACCTAGAGTTGTTTATATAGGGAATTTTAGAGAGAGAAAACCTTGAGCGGGAAAAGGTTTTCATCATGACACGGACACGTGTTTGCATTTGATTGGAAGTTTGAACAAAACGTGCAAACGTGTGTCAGAAAGAAATCGTGCCTAGTGTTATCCGTTGCAATGACGTCACAACTGTCCTTTCATATTCTTTTAGGATGTCTCTGAGGTTTTGAAAGCTCAGGGACTCTTTTGAAAAACATGAAGCACTGAATAGAGAATATCAGTGTAGGTTTAAAGAACTTTCAAAATATCGCTGTTAAGGAAGAGATATTCAGCGATGTAAATTATTTTGAAATCTTGCATTTACATGCGATTGTCAGAGAGAGAAAACATACCTGGATATCAGTTTAACCAAGTTTATTCAGAGAGAAGATGATGAAATGGATTATAGGAGTTGATTTTATTCCGAAGGCTATACAAGTTTGTATAAACGTATCGCTGATCAAATGTGAACCGCTGAAGATTTTATCCTTCAAAGTTCAGCATTCCAAGCTCGCTGATGAGAAAGTTGAATCTTGTCTCATCAAGAGGTTTGGTAAATAAATCAGCTAACTGATAATCAGTTGGAATAAAATGAAGTTCTATATCACCATTCATCACATGATCTCTGATAAAATGATATCTGATTTCTATGTGTTTTGTCTTTGAGTGTAGCACTGGATTGTTTGCTATAGCGATGGCACTAGTGCTGTCGCAATAGATTGGAATTTTGGAGAGCTGAAGATCATAGTCTAGTAGCTGATTTCTCATCCACAAGACCTGAGAACAACAGCTTCCAGCGGCTACATATTCAGCTTCAGCTGTGGAAGTGGACACTGAGTTTTGCTTTTTACTTGTCCAACTTACCAGCTTTCCACCTAGGAGCTGACATCCTCCTGTGGTGCTTTTCCTATCCATTTTGCAACCTGCAAAATCACTGTCTGAATAGGCGGTTAGATCGAATCCTGAGTCTTTGGGATACCAAAGACCTAGATTTGCTGTACCCTTAAGATATCGAAAGATTCGCTTTACAGCTTTCATATGAGATATCTTAGGTTCAGCTTGATATCGTGCACACAAGCATGTTGCAAACATAATATCGGGTCGGCTAGCTGTCAGATACAGTAG
Source organism: Saussurea involucrata (assembly GCA_033807775.1). Classification (NCBI taxonomy): domain Eukaryota; kingdom Viridiplantae; phylum Streptophyta; class Magnoliopsida; order Asterales; family Asteraceae; genus Saussurea; species Saussurea involucrata. The sequence goes on from CM066323.1 coordinate 8,225,853, forward strand.
TGAGCCGATCATCCCACGGTACAGCGTGACATTGACAGGAACACCCTTTGTGTCCTTATCAAGTGTCAGCGGTGGTGCCATAGGGGTTTTCATAGCTGAACTTTCAGTTAAGTCGAATTTCTTCAGCATATCTTTAACATATTTTCCCTGATTAATGAAAGTTCCTTTTTCAGTTTGCTTAATCTTAAGACCAAGGAAATATGTTAGTTCACCCATCATGCTCATTTTATACTCATTTTTCATTCTATCAGCGAAACGAGTACAAAGCTCAGGGTTAGTAGAACCAAATATAATGTCATCAACATATATTTGAACTAAAATGATATGACCTTTCACTTTTCTGAAAAATAAAGTTTTGTCAATCTTACCTCTCTCAAAATGTTCAATATGGAGATAAGTAGAGAGAGTATCATACCATGCACGAGGAGCTTGTTTTAAGCCGTAAAGTGCCTTGTCCAGTTTATAGACATAACCTGGACGCTTAGGATCTGAGAATCCTGGAGGTTGTTCCACATACACTTCTTCATTCAGCTTTCCATTTAGAAACGCTGACTTAACATCCATCTGATGTACAGTGAAGTTTTTGTGTACAGCATATGCTAAGAAAAGACGAATAGATTCAAGTCTTGCTACTGGAGCAAAAGTTTCGTCATAATCTATGCCTTCCTCTTGTCTGTATCCCTGAGCAACAAGACGAGCTTTGTTGCGAGTTACAGTACCATGTTCGTCCAACTTGTTTCGATAGACCCATTTAGTGCCTATCACCGTTTTGTCAGTTGGTCTACGAACACGTTTCCAAACTTTGTTTCTTTCGAATTCAGTCAGCTCTTCTTGCATAGCGCTGACCCAGTTTGGATCTCTGAGGGCATCATCTATTTTCTTTGGTTCAGTTAGAGAAATAAAGTTAACAAATAAACAAATATTACCTGCACTTCTACGAGTCTGAATACCAGCGTTGGGATCACCAAGAATTTGATCGATTGGGTGATTTACAGTCCATCGCTGAGCCGGAGCATACGTCGCTGACTCAGTCTGAACTGGAGAAACTGAAGATGAGGCTTCAGCTACTTCTGGATTATCAGCTAAGAGAGGAATGTTCGCATTTGTCACTTCATTCACTGATTGCTGAGAAATAGATGGAAGTTCTGAGACATTTGGATCAACTGCGGGTATAGTGTTTATAGGAACAGCTGAGACCCAAGATGTTTCAGCTTCACTATTCTGCATATTTGGAAAGATAGTGGGACTATCATCTTCTACTGGATGAGCATGAGGAGTGGGAATATCTTCTGAATCACCAAGATGAGAAAACATCCATTGATTCAGTTCTTCTGTATCAGCGTTTGGTTTAGAGTTCGCTGAACGGGATTCGTCAAACGTGACGTGAATAGTTTCTTCTACAGTTTGTCTTCTACGGTTGAAGACTCTGAAGGCTTTGGAGACTGAAGAGTATCCAAGAAAGATTCCATCATCAGCCTTAGGATCAAACTTTCCAAGGGCATCTCTGTTGTTCAGTATGAAACACTGACATCCAAAGATGTGAAGAAAGCTGATTGAAGGCTTTCTCCCATGAAAGAGTTCATAGGCTGTCTTTTTGAATCTTTTAACTATCAGCGACCTGTTTTGCGTAAAACAAGCAGTGTTGACAGCTTCTGCCCAAAACTGAGTAGGCAGGTGAGAATCGTTGAGCATTGAACGTGCAACTTCAATAATTGTTCTATTTCTTCTTTCAGCGACTCCATTTTGTTGCGGTGTTCTTACTGATGAAAAGTTGTGAGAAATACCCTTACTCTCAAGGAAGGAATCAAGAGAACTGTTTTTGAATTCAGTTCCATGATCACTCCTTATTGAGCGAACAGTCATATTGTTCAGAGTTTCCATCTTTCGAACAAAGGTGATGAGTTCTTCAGGGGTGTCACTCTTGGAACGGAGAAACATTACCCATGTGTAACGAGAGAATTCATCAACTATGACCAGCGTATATTTCTTTCCAGCGATGGATTGTTTGTTAACAGGGCCAAACAAGTCCATATGGAGTAATTATAGAGGAGATGACACTGAGGAAACTTGCTTTGACTTAAAGCTTGCCTTGGTCTGCTTCCCTTTTTCACACGCTGAACATAAAGACTCTTTGGCGTATGAATGTTGAGGTAGACCAGTGACTAACTCTTTGGAGGAAAGAGTATTCAGCGTCTTGAAGTTGAGATGTGAGAGCCTTTTGTGCCATAGCCAGTTGACATCAGAAGATGCCTTTGAGAAGAAACAGGAGTTCTCAGTGGTTGTTGAGTCCATGTTTATTACATAAACATTTTCCAAACGATAACCGCTGAGAGCTATCTTCTCCTTTTTGTCAGAGACAAAGCAGGATTCCTTAGTGAAAATCACTTTGTTATCCATGTCGCAAAGCTGACTGATGCTCAGAAGATTATGCTTCAGCCCTTCAACATATGCGACTCTTCTGAAGGATGTTGTACCATTTGAAAGTACACCATACCCTCGGGTGTGTCCTTTTCCATTTCCATCGAAAGTCACAGAGGGACCCTTCTCTTCCTTGTATTCAGCGAGCAGGTTTTTCTTTCCAGTCATGTGTCTAGAGCATCCACTATCGAGATACCAGATACCCTTCTTAACCTGCAATAAAAAGGAAGATTAGTTTTGCTTGGGTACCTATTTCACCATGTATACGCGTTTGTCAGTGGAAGAAGTTGGAATGGGTTCAGCAGTCTTCGCAGCATTTGAAGATTCAGCTTTGTCTTTCTTCACTTTGGTCAATTTCTTGACCTCAGCGGTAGGAGTCACCTTGACCTGAATTGCAACTGGTTTGGTCTTCTTGGACTTGGGTGCTATTTTCACCTTAGCTATCTTATCAGCTTTGGTGGCTGTGGGGTACTTACTTGCAATATGATCGGTAAGTCCACAGTGATAACATTTCCTATAACTAAAATTAGTTCTAGGACCACTTGAGTGCTGAGCTTTTAATTTGGAATTAGAAGTACCAGCACCAAGTACACTATTGGTTTTTGAAATAGGACGAACATTCAGTTCTTCAGATTTCTTACCAAGGACATCTACTCTGAGTCTAGGAGTAGGTCGCTGAACTAATCCAGAGGTCTGATTTCTAGAACCAGATGAATGAATCACTAAGGCTTTGGAAGCATTCAGCTTAGGTACTAAGGTACCCTTATGAGGATTTTGATAAATAACAATTCCCTTACCTTTGTCTTTAGAGACAGAGGTAGGTTTTGAATAAACCATTTTCTCCTTACCTTTTGAGGAGGTAGGAGTTTCCTCAGGGATTGGTGTAACCGACGAGGAGTACTGAGATGATGAAGTGTCAGCGACTGAGGATACGAACGTTCCAAATTTAAGCATTGAACGTTCAGTGGTTGGTTTTGGAGTATCATACTTATAACCCAGACCACGTTTATCACTCAGAGGAATCCGAGCCTTAATTATCTCAGTGATCTTTGTTGAAGAATTACACCATCCTTCAACAGTAGCTTGTTCAGCTTTTAATGCAGCGATAGCTTATGCTCGTTCGATTTTGACTAGCTGATTTAAATAGACTTGATCTTTAAAATCATCTTCAGTTTTAGAAAGCCTTTCTATTTGAAGGTGGCAGTTTTTAAGCTTTTCAGCGAGATCAAGATTTTGGTTTTCAACCACAGCTTTGCCGTTCATGGCTTCGTATAAACTTCTAGTCAGTAGATCGATTTTACGGAGACTATCAGCTTCATCAATATTTGCAATATTTGTAAAGAAAGAAGGTGATACCTGAATGGCAGATGTTGAAGTGGAGGGAATGTCTGAACTTTCTTCCTCTTCTTCAATCTTGGCCATGAGACATTGATTTGCTTCATCATCTTCAGAATCAGATGATGAGGCTTCTTCATCAGAAGCAGCCCAATCATAGTCAGCCATTAGGCCTTTTCCTTTCTTCTTAAAGCTTTTCAGCTTTGCATACTTCTCCTTCAGCTTTGAGTATTTGTCGTCTTTATTCCTTGGAACAAAGGATTTCTCTGTAAAAGCTGAAGGTCTCATGATTTTCTTTGACCTGCACTCATTAGCGAAATGTCCTATCTTTTCGCAGTTGAAACAAGTAGCAGTAGCCTTATCAACAAAAGCTGATGATTTAGGCTTGTCAGTTATTGAAAGAGGTTTGTTCTTTCTAAACATTTTCTTCTTGGCGAATCTCCTGAACTTTTTAGTTAGGAGAGCCAAGGATTCATCATCATCTGAAGAATCAGAATCTGATGACCTTTCAGAGTTGCTTCCTAACTCAGTGATAGTGACCGAGGGTCGCTGAGTAGAAGGTTCCTCTGAGAGTAAAGCAACAGGAGTGCTTTTGGAATCTTTTACAAGATTCTTCTTAAGATGGCTAGATTGCTCATGATTCAGCAATGTACCATATAAGGTTGAAAGGGTCATTGATTTAAGATCCTTTGACAGCTTGAGACACATGGAATAATTGTCCCAGCTTTCAGGTAAACATTCTAGAAACTTTGTCAGCACTTCAAAGTTAGAATATTCCTTACCAACAGTTTTTAGATCTATGATTAAGCAATTAAAACGTTGGTGAACTTCAGAGAGAGTTTCATTCTTACCAGAAATGAAGCTTTCGTATTGTCTTACCAGGTTGATCTTTCTTGAGTCCTGGACTTCAGACGTTCCTTCATACTGAACACATATTGTGTCCCACATGGCTTTTGATGACTTCAGGTTCATGACGGAATGGTAGACTTCGTCAGGAAGGGCCATGGATAGTATGGATCTGGCTTTTGTATCTATAGCCACTTTCTTCTTATCTTCATCGGTCCACATGTGTATTTCCTTTGGAATCAGCCTTTCAGGAATAGCAGCTCTAGTTGCAGTGGCTGGAACTAAAGGATCGATTGTTACAGGGATGTGTGGGCCGTTTTCAAGATAGTAGGTCATAGTAGGGTCTACACCTTCTAAGAAGAGCATCATCCTATTTTTCCATAAGTTGAAGTTATCTCTGGAAAATCTAGGGGGTTTTGCAAGAGAACCATTGTCTATATAGTGTGTGTTTGTGTTGGCCATTTTCAGATAATAGCAAGGAAGAGAAATATCTTAGATTAGATCTTGTTTATGAGATTAAACAAATCCGCTCTGATACCACTTGTTGGTCCCGAAAGGCCTATACAAGTTTGTAGAAGGGGGGGGGGGGGTTGAATACAAACACACTATTTTACTTTTCTAAATTGTTTATTGATAAATCATTAACAATTTACAGCTTGTTGCGGAAACAAGATTAAGGATAAACCTAAATCTAAACAAGTTGGAACACTAAGGTTTCTTGCACTAAGAAAGATAAGGAGATTACTAATAAAAACCTATCTTGAGAGAGATTTGAACTTGTCCAGAGTTAGCAAGTTACTTCAAATGAAGTGAGTTCATCTCTTTATATACTGCATGCATTTAATGCAGGTCAGTATATACTTTACACGTGTCATCAGCTGGTTGGTTGCATGTCATTGACCTTGGTTGACAACCTTAGTAGCCGTAAGGATGAACAGTGTAGTATCAGAGTGGTTGTACGATTTCAGATATTCGGAGGTTCTTTTCTGACAATTTGTACGGAGGCGTGCAAGGGTGGTTAAGACAAAAGTACTTTGTACGGAGGACTTCATGATCAGCTTTCGTTGATTCAGCGATTTTCATTTACTATTCAGCAGATGATAAAGTTCAGCGATAGCTGAAGTCTTGTACTTGATACTTCACGTTGAGTGGACAAATCTGAGTCTTCGCTGATCCGCATCAGTTCATTAGGAGACTTGTCGCTGGTTCTTGAGCTTGATCTTCGACTTCAGCGTAGAACCTTTGTTGACGTGAAACTTGTCTTCAGGGATCATAAGTAAACAACTAACTTATCAGCGATCACCATAAGGACTGAACAGACTCAGCGCTTTATGGTGAACAGTTTCGCTGAATGTTTATTTTAAAGAGGGAGAGTTCCTATCAGCGGTACTGTAAGATCTTAGTACTTATCAGCGATAGTGAAACTCTGATACATATTGTTTACTTACAATTTTCACTAAGTATTTAAGAGAGGGTCATTATCAAATCACTGAGGGTTTGGATCAACAACATGATTCTGCTCTCTTTGTCAAACATACTTCTGCAGGTCGTATATTGCTTTCGTTATATGTTGATGACATGATTATCACTGGTGATGATCTTCAAGGAATTCATACCTTAAAGTCAGAGTTAGCTGCACAGTTTGAGATGAAAGATTTGGGACCTCTTAGATATTTCTTGGGTATTGAGGTTGCATCTTCTCCCAGAGGTTATCTGCTTTCTCAATCTAAATATACTGCTGAAATTATTGATCGAGCTCGCCTCACTGACACTCGTGTTGTGGACTCTCCCTCTGAATTGAATGTCAAGTATTCACCAACTGATGGTTCTCCCCTCAAAGACCCTACCTTGTATCGTACTATAGTTGGCAACCTGGTTTATCTCACGATTACTCGACCAGATATTGCATATGCGGTTCACATTGTCAGCCAGTTTGTTGCAGCTCCGACTTGTACTCATTGGATAGCTGTTGTGCGTATTCTACGTTATCTTTGAGGTACCATGTTCAGAAGTCTCTTGCTATCTTCCACATATTCTCTGGAATTGCGGGCATACTCTGATGCTTCTTATGCACGCAATCCTACAGACAGACGATCGGTTACAGGTTTTTGTGTCTTCTTGGGAGACTCGCTTATCTCGTGGAAAAGTAAGAAACAGTCTGTGGTTTCTCTTTCTTCCACTGAAGTTGAATATCGGGCTATGGCATCTACTTCCAAGGAGATCATTTGGTTACGTTGGTTACTTGCTGATATGGGTGTTTTTCTTCACCATCCCACTCCTATGTATTGTGACAATCGTAATGCCATTCAGATTGCTCACAACTCGGGTTTTCATGAACGCACCAAGCATATAGAGGTTGATTGCCACTTCACACGCCAACATCTCAAACGTGGCTCTCTTTCCTTACCGTTTGTAAGCTCAACTCTACAACTTGCAGACTTCTTTACGAAGTCTCACCCGATCTCTCGCTTCCGCTTCCTTGTTAGCAAACTCTCGATGCTTCTTGCTCCCGCATCATGAGTTTGAGGGGGGATGTTAGATAATATAGATATTTGGGCCTTTGTTTAGTTTTGGGCTTGTGGGCCAGCCTTTTGTATAGTTAAGTTTACTTTACCTTGTTTAGCTTACATTAGGTTTAGGTATATACTTTTGTAATCAGTATTCTATCTTCTTCTTCTTGTATCTTGTAAGAACACAACATTCTAATAAAACCCTAAGCACTTTTTGCATTTCTTCTTCATCTATCAAAGTTATCATTTTTAATTTTGGATGACACCTTCTAATTTTATATATTTTCATCTTCTAATATATGACTCTTATCACCAACGTAGGATAACCAAAACTCAACCACAATTCAATATTTGAGAATACTCAAATCTTACCATTGTTCTTTTAATATATATATATATATATATATATATAGGGGTGGTATTTTTTGCAAACCATTGCATTGTTAGAAACTCTAGAACCACCTTAATCACCATCCATTAATTTGATCAATGGTCTAGATTCATCCAGTGGCAATTATGGTAATTAGTGATGATTAATGAATTAATTTTGTAACAAAACCCCGTGTGCAAGGGTATATTGGTAAAAAAACTCTTCAATTCATTTTAGTAAAGTGTTCCCTTTCTCTCTCTCTCTCCATAAATCACGGGGCATTTATGATTTCTCTCTCTCTCTTCTCTACCAAAATCATCCCCAACCCCAAGAAGCAATCTCTCTCTTCTCTACCGCCGCCGGCAACAGGCACCACCACCACCGCCGCTGTCCACCACAAGCACCACCACCACCGCCGCTGTCCACCACAGTCATCACCACCACCGCCGTTGTCCACCACAGGCACCACCACTGTAACAACCCAATTTCCCAAACACGTTTCAAATAACATATATTACATAACGTAGTTACATTTATAAAAGAAAATACACAATACATCACAAACGGTCTCTTCGGTCTCGAAAATACAAAAATACATAAAAGTCTCCTAATCAACGTTCATCAAAAGCTTCCTATTCTTATCCCTTTCTTTCACCGATCCTCAACCTGGAAAACATATTTTTGAAAACAAAATGAGGGTTAGACCAAACGGGTCTAGTGAGTTAATCACGGTCCTTTCCCAAAATCATTATAAAATCTTTCATGTAAATCCTTTGTATCAAAACCATTTATGCAAAACCATTCATATACATTCAAGTACTACACGTATATAAATACCAATCCAAACTCGTACATCGTGTACCTCTCATCCACCTTATTCCTCCACAATGGCCAAATTTATTGGTTGCGAGCCAATTAACACACCGGTCCAAAGCCCGGCCACGTATTATATTCCCATATAATACTTCACATAATTATAATATCTTAACATATTATAATCACACCCGTATGACATATTCATACAAATCATTAATTAGTTATTATTTACATGATGTATTCCAGTAAAAATACTTTAAAATAAAACTCACCTCGTGTGTTTATCACAAAACTCTTCCAAGATAATTCACGTATGTCGATCCTTCACAGAATCTTGATTACTTCAGATTGTTCCTTGAATCACAACAACTTCTTAACTTCTTCCTTCTTCTATCCTTTAACCTTTCCTTCGATCTCTCTCTCAACCGAATACCACACACACACATACACTAGTACTTTGAGATATTACTTCCTTACTTGAGACATTGACACCTATCCTTACAAAGAAGAAGTCGGTTATGGCAAAGAGGAGGTGGCAATTAGTTACCCAATACTCCCTAAATTTGTTTCACTTGACAAAATATACCCCTAACTTCTATTATAAAAATTAAAACCTACCCCTTAACTCCTTACTCCATAAAATACCCACATAAAACTTATTAAATTTTCATATTTTAAATTAAATAAAACACCTGGTTATTACAACATCTCCCCCTTAAAAGAATTCCGTCCCGGAATTCGGTCAAACAAAAAGGTACTGATACTTAACTTCCACTATTACCTCAAACTCAATCAAAGCCATAGAAACTACCTGAATAGACACCCCACACCTATCTATATTTTTAACACAATTAAACAACAAAACACGAAAATATCCATAACCATGTTGCACCAAAGTCAGATAACACCTTAGCACGTATATAGTTTATTAAAATGTACCTGTAACCTCGTCAGGACTTTCTTCCACCTCTTGTTCCGTCATCTGAAAAACACGGCCTTGAACTCTCGGTGCTCCAGACCCTTGTACCTTTCCCGATTCAACTTCCGTTGATCTCGCTGTTGTACTACCCTGACGTGCTTTCCATTGTGGACATTCTGATTGAATATGATCAGGGGAATTGCAAACGAAACATAATCGATTTGCGCGACAATTCTTAGCGATGTGTCCCGTCCTTCCACACTTATAACAACTTCTAGGATCAACATAACAATTTCCTTGATGTACGCGGTTGCATTTTGGACATAGTTTTTCATTTTGTCTAAAAGGTATGTGACTATCGAACCTTTGAATTTCGTATTCCGTTGAATCATACGTCATTTCTTCCGATTTTCTTTTCCCAGCACTCTTATCACTAGTATCTCTCTTAATATCCTGTTCCACATTCTCCGCGGCATTTACTGCGGCTGAGAAGGTATCAGGTCCTATTGCAATCACTAACTTTCTAATTTCAGAATTTAACCCAAAAATAAACCTTTCCATCTTCAGCGCCTCTGTGGCAACATAGTACTCTGCAAAGCGAGACTTCTCGAGAAAGAGGGCGGTGTAATCCCTAACCGATAAACTTCTCTGATGTAGATTCATAAATTCCTCTTCCAGTTGTCTAATAGCTGCTTGAGGACAGAAATGTGTTGTGAAAGCTAACACAAATTCCTCCCATGCAAAAGTAGTATAAACATCTGTTCCTCTTGATTCTATATGAGCCTCCCACCAATACAGAGCATCACCTTTCAACATCGCAGCTCCATAAAGTACTTTGTCTTCTTCAGCACATTTACAAGTCTTGAAGATGGCTTCTATTTCTTTTAGCCATCTCATTGCTTTGACCGGGTCCCGATCTCCGGAATATGTAGGGGGCTTGCAACTAAGAAACATTTTGTAGTCGCACTTTTTCATCACCGGCAAGACAGTAGAGGTAATTGGCATTTCCACTTCGTGTTCTGGATTTGGCCTTTCAGTTTCATTATGGTGATTATGTTCAAACATAGCTTGAATATTATCCTGCAATCTTCTCATTTCAGCCATCAGATCATCCCGCGTAACAAACTCTGTACCCTGCGGTTGTGTTCTATCTCCAGTTCGACCCCCAGTTCCCCTACCGGTTCTGCCTCTACCTCGATCTCCTCCTCTTCCTCCTCTTCCCATTGGTGGATTCTCTCCACCTGAATTTCTTCATCCTCTCTGATTCCTTTGTCTAGTGCCACTCGCCATTCTGTGGGCTCAAACAAAGTTAATATACATATAAGCACATACCCCATATAACAAGGTATTCCAGTTCATACATGCACCTGTAAGATCATAATTACACTGGCCTGGTGTAATTTGAAATTACCTTACATGATGTTCCTTCTACCTTTTTATACTTAACATCCCCAGGTTCTAAATTAATAGGGACATCTTACTTCACATGCAGTTTAAGTCTAGGTACAGATACTAATACCTAAATCCCTTAAACTAGGGCTCTGATACCATTTGTAACAACCCAATTTCCCAAACACGTTTCAAATAACATATATTACATAACGTAGTTACATTTATAAAAGAAAATACACAATACATCACAAACGGTCTCTTCGGTCTCGAAAATACAAAAATACATAAAAGTCTCCTAATCAACGTTCATCAAAAGCTTCCTATTCTTATCCCTTTCTTTCACCGATCCTCAACCTGGAAAACATATTTTTGAAAACAAAATGAGGGTTAGACCAAACGGGTCTAGTGAGTTAATCACGGTCCTTTCCCAAAATCATTATAAAATCTTTCATGTAAATCCTTTGTATCAAAACCATTTATGCAAAACCCTTCATATACATTCAAGTACTACACGTATATAAATACCAATCCAAACTCGTACATCGTGTACCTCTCATCCACCTTATTCCTCCACAATGGCCAAATTTATTGGTTGCGAGCCAATTAACACACCGGTCCAAAGCCCGGCCACATATTATATTCCCATATAATACTTCACATAATTATAATATCTTAACATATTATAATCACACCCGTATGACATATTCATACAAATCATTAATTAGTTATTATTTACATGATGTATTCCAGTAAAAATACTTTAAAGTAAAACTCACCTCGTGTGTTTATCACAAAAACTCTTCCAAGATAATTCACGTATGTCGATCCTTCACAGAATCTTGATTACTTCAGATTGTTCCTTGAATCACAACAACTTCTTAACTTCTTCCTTCTTCTATCCTTTAACCTTTCCTTCGATCTCTCTCTCTCAACCGAATACCACACACACACATACACTAGTACTTTGAGATATTACTTCCTTACTTGAGACATTGACACCTATCCTTACTAAGAAGAAGTCGGTTATGGCAAAGAGGAGGTGGCAATTAGTTACCCAATACTCCCTAAATTTGTTTCACTTGACAAAATATACCCCTAACTTCTATTATAAAAATTAAAACCTACTCCTTAACTCCTTACTCCATAAAATACCCACATAAAACTTATTAAATTTTCATATTTTAAATTAAATAAAATACCTGGTTATTACAACCACCACCGCTAGCTTCAGCACCGCTAGATTCTACCGCCGCCGGCAACAGTCACCACCACCACAAGCACCACGACCACCGCCGCTGTCCACCACAAGCACCACCACCACCGCCGCTGTCCACCACAGTCACCACCACCACCGCCGCTGTCCACCACAGACACTACCACCACCGTATCAAACGCACCACCACCACCGGAGAGATTGTCTTCAACGATTTGACCGGAAAAAGTACGGCTTTAGATTTCATGTTTTTGGGTTTCAAGATATACGGATTTTGGGTTTAGGGTTTACTGATTTTGGTTTCAAGATATTCATGTTTTTGGGTTTCAAGATATTCATGATTTTGGTGTTTTGGGTTTCAAGATATTCATGTTTTTGGGTTGTTTAGGGTTTACTGATTTTGGTTTCAAGATATTCATGTTTTTGGGTTTCAAGATATTCATGATTTTGGTGTTTTGGGTTTCAAGATATCCATGTTTTTGGTGTTTTGGGTTTCAAGATATTCATGTTTTTGGGTTTTAAGATATTCATGATTTTGGTATCCATGAACTGAATCATAAATTGGTTGTTTTGTTTTGGTATTATGAATATGTGCTTTACAGTGAATATGATTTTTGTTTTGAAATTTTGATGAATGTGCTTTACAGTAACAAATCATGATTCTGTTTAGTATTCATGATTCTGTAATTCAACAAAATTTCATGAATCTTTGACATATATCTCGTTCAATGAAGACTGCTCGTCCATTTTTTGATTCAGTCCAATTTATCCCAGTGATGTTACGATTTGCAGAAAGTAAACTAGAACAAGAATAAGCTTAAAAAATGAAGGTTTACATTCATTAATATGAATATTAACTAAATCCCTACAATTAAGTAAATTGCCATGATTAACGTGATACACTAAATAAATAAATAAAAAATGTAATTATAAATTGACTATAATGCCCCTGTGGAATTGTTAATTAAATGCATTAATTTTAATTAGTTTCTTAAAAATGATTGGCTAGGAGATGGTTTGCAAAGTTTCTACAAATGCATTGGTTTGTAAAAGAAACCTCCCCTCTATATATATATATATATAGTTGGGTTTTTATGATCAATTTTCCCAAGTTATTTGTATACGGTCTTTTTTCTTCCAAAATGAGGGTTACTCAAAATAAGACAACCTTATGAGTATGAGTTGACACAAAGATATATGACCGTCCTTCCTTATACAACCTTAATTATTCCAATCTTTCAATTATTCACCAATGTGGGACAACCTAATCTCAATCATAATCCAACAATTGGGAATACTTCGTCATCAAAATGTCACATCAAATACCATTGGTTTTTCCAAAGTAAGACAACTCTATACGAATTGACACAATGTCATCACATCCATCTTTCTTATACACACATCTTTATTCCAATATTTCAACTTCTTACCAACGTGCGATAGGTACAACTAAACCATAATCCACTATTTGATACTCAACTCTCATGGTGCTAACTCGTATCTTTTGGGTTTTCATTTTATATATTTAAAGATATGAAATGCTTAACTATTACATGAAAAGTTTTGTCATGTAAATAAAAAATAACTATTTAACCCAAAAATGGATCAAATTTTGTATGAACTATCAAGTCATATCCTATCCTTTATATAGTCACTCACACTTCCAACTTTTCACTTTTGTCACCAATGTGGGACAATGAAGAATCAACCACAATTCACCATATTTCAACTTCTTACCAATGTGCGTTAGGTACAACTAAACCATAATCCACTATTTGATATTCAACTCTCATGGTGCTAACTCGTATCTTTTAGGTTTTCCTTTTATATATATTTAAAGATATGAAATGTTTAACTATTACATGAATTGTTTTGTCATGTAAATAAAAAATAACTATTTAACAAAAAAATGGATCAAATTTTGTATGAACCATCAAATCATATCCTATCTTTTATATAGCCACTCACACTTCCAACTTTTCACTTTTGTCACCAATGTGGGACAATGAAGAATCAACTACAATTCACCATTTGATGAATACTTGATTCTCATGATGTCACCTCATCAACTATGGATTCTCCTTTATATATATAAAGATTTGTCACCAATGTGGGACAATGAAGAATCAACCACAACTCACCATTTGATGAATACTTGATTCTCATGATGCACCTCATCAACCATGGATTCTCCTTTATATATATAAAGATTAGTTAAATTATAAATTAAAAAAAAACCAAAAGTTCGTCCAACATTTTTGGCCTATGAGCTGTTGAGGCCCCGCCCAGTTAAACAAAGGCTTAAATGGTGCGTTTGGTACGCATATAGAATAGAACATGATAAGACGAGATAAGACAGAGCAGAATAAGACAGAACAATTGTTCAATGATTGATAGACAGAACTGGACAGAACAGATAACATAAGATAAAATACAATAAATAAAATTTAAAGAATAATAAAATATAAAATAGAATGTGTATTTGATGTTTTAAAAGAGAATTAGATTTTATTTTGAGGTTAAATTGGTAAAACATAAGTCTGTTCCATCTTGTTTCATCAGGTGGGGGTGTAACAAGCTTGTTCCACTATGTTCCTGTTTGTTCTACATTAAAGTCTTGCCAAACGTGGAACAGTATAATCCCTGTTCTTTTCTGTCATGTCATGTTCAATGTACCAAACACACCCAAAAGTAGGGGTGAGCAGTCGGTCGGGTCGGGGCCCAAAACCCACCACCCGATCGGGTTTCGGGGCTAGGGGAGATCACCCGAAAACCGTCCGATATAAATATCGGATATCGGGTTTCGGGGCTATCGGGGCCGGTTCGGGTCGGATCGGGTAACACGGGTTGGACTGTTTTTTTTGGGCCATTGTTATTTTTTTTGGGGTCTAAATTACTGTTAAATATATACCATATTCTAACAATATATATATAATTAAACCAAAATTCCAGCAACTTTGTACCAGATTCACCAGCAAACAAGCTAGAATGCTAGATGAATTTTGCTTTGCCAACTTTGAATTATCATATCTTGTGCCTGCTACCTCCCAAGCCCTCGATATGAGTCTGATCAGTTTCCAGCCAAATAAAGAATAAGACAAATAATGTAAAAGAATAAACAAGTTAAACAACGCTGAAAAAGATATAATTGAAAACATATATTGATTAGTTTCCAGCCAAATAAAGAATAAGACAACGTGTGTATATATATATATATATATATATATATATTATTTAAAAAATTAAATTTTTATTAAAATTCGGATATTTCGGGTGGCAATCCTTGGACCCAACCCGACCCTAGTAACCCGGAAATACATTCGGGGATCGGGGCTGTCGGGTTCGGGTTTTCGGGTTGGGGGGATTTAGTTAAAATCTCGGATCGGGTTGGATCGGGTATTCGGGTTGAGCAGGTTTTGCTCACCCCTACCCAAAAGAAACGGTTCGTTTAAGAGTGGTTAAGACCCTATAAATATACACTTTTTACATAAGTTTATCTAATTCTTTACTTAAAACATCACATTATTAATTTAGATATGTACCCTTAGACCCGAACAACCACTATTTTTTTTTATTTTGAAATAAACAACCACTATTTTCTTATTTTCCAAATATCATCAATGTTGTGGACCAATAAGATTAGACATCAAACCGTATGACTTGGAAATGTCTTAAATTTCCTCATTTGTCTCCTTGATACCTTTTCCAATTAATACGAAATTACGTTATAATTGCAATGTCAATTTTGCTCGACCCATGTTGTGACTTAGAAAACGATATTGAATAACGAAATAATTAGAAAAACAGTTTAAAGAAAATAGTTTATTCATGTGTTTTTTATTGTTAAAAACCAAAATAATCAGATGGCGAATTATTTAAATATTCAACAAATTTGTATTATTCAATAAATAACGATAAAAATATATTACCATATATTGTTGAAGTATTTAAATTTAAAACACGAAAATTAGTATTAATATCCGGCTTCGCAAGAGGTCAATCATTCAAAACTTATTGAACATGATAAATGTATATAGGTCTATATCATACATGTAAATATTATATATACTTGCAAAAAAACTACAATAATATATGTTTACAAAGTAGTTATTAATATATCTTTAAATAATCATATAATAAAATTGGTCGCACTATATGTGATATTATTTATCTAAAAGTGATTATTTAGTTAGTAAACAGCCAGATAAAGCATTACACCATACAGGGGCGGAGCCAGAAATTTATACAAAGGGGAGCCACCAACAGAACTTGAACTTTTTTTTCTTTTGAAAAGAATTTTGTTTGACGAACATAATTTTTTTTCTATATCGCCCGATGTTGTTTAGTCTAATTCCACCGTTCCATAGGATTTTTAAGGCTTTTTTTTCTTGATTTCGAGGGATTTTTAAGGTTTTTCTATCGATTTCAAGGAATTTTTAAGGTTTTTCTATCAATTTCGAGAGATTTTTTCGGTTTTTGGTCGATTACCCGTTACGGTTGCATCTTTTTAAATAACCAAACTGATTCGGTTTTTGGTTGACTACTTTTTACACTATTTTTTAAATTTGGTATAAAATATAGTATGACCCATTGGAGATGCTCTTAGTGTCACCGACTTGAATTAGAGGATTTAGAGAGAGTCGATGCTCACTACCTAAATTTATGGGCTTTTTCTTTCTGTCTTAACTATTGCTCATATTAATTCATGCATGTAGTAAATTTTTTAGATAATTGAGGAGGCATCTTGGCCACTTCTGGTCATCACGTGGCTCCGCCACTGACACCATACACGTTACTTTGATTCGTTATCGATAAAGCATTACACCATGCACGTTACTTCAATTATTGATTTTTTCACGCAAAATAGTTGGACCAGATCAACAAACACCAACAAATCTATCCAATACTTCATAAATATTGAAAATTTGATATCAAAACTTGATATAATTCAATCACTTTTTATACGCCTCTTAGTTATATGTACGGATAGGTAAGAGTGATTTAGGTCAACAATTTTGATTTTAACACTCTTTTTAACTGATATTTCTTTGTTTTATTTTTCTTTGGATCATATGGTAGTTATAAGAGTTGAGTTCATCACCCGAAATTTGTGAACAAGCAAACAAGCTTCTGCCTATGTACAACAATGCAAATACTAGAATTCTGCTGTAAATTTGTCGATCCAACTATGAATTCAAAGAGTTTGGTTTGCATCTCTTTACGCTTTGCGTCCCTGAGATTAACTCCGTTAAAAAGGTTAGTTAAGTCATGGACATTTTTGTCTTTTGACTTTTTATCGAATTTTTTTACTAAAATTTAATAATAATATATCTTAGAGTAAACTACATGTTTTGTCCTTATGGTTATATGTTTTCAACAATCATTTCTCTCTTTTTAAAAAATTCTACGACTCGTGTCTTGGTGATTGCATTTGCATAACGAGTTAGGTCTTAATGCAAATACATGGACTACATCGTTGATTTATTTATGGACATCATTAAAAAGCTATAATCACATGGATCTAACTTATTAAAGAAATGCAACCACAAAGATATAAGTCATTAAAGAACACAACAATAACGCAATGTCCGTTGATTTTGATTGTTGTTGTTTTGTATTGTGTTTTGTAGATATTGTATTGGGTTCTTGATGGTTGGTAATAAATGATTATTCTGTTGTTCAAAAAAAATGTTACGTTGATTTTTTTAGCACAAGGATTATTAGAAACACATAGGCACGGGGACTAAACATGTAATTTACTCTTAACTTAACCAAAATACCTAAAAAATAATAAATTTGATTAAGTAACAATAAAAGTAAAAGAATAATAACATTAACAACTAAAAGATTATACATATATGTATAGGGCGATAATCAAATGAGAACCTAAAATAGGTTGAGAACCGTGAAAATCAATTTAAGTCGTTAATTGATTTTAATCTATGGACATTATAGGCAAAAATAGGTTGAGAACCGTGAAAACCAATCTAAGCCGTTAATTGATTTTAATCTATGGACATTATTATAGGCAAAAATAGGTTGAGAGCCGTGAGAACCAATGAATGAATTTTTATGTTTTTAAAACCATATGATCAAACCAAATGACTGCTTAGATCGGTTTCCACGGTTCTCAACCTATTTCTAGTTCTCACATGATTTAACCCCTATATATATATATATATTTGTTTTGATGACATTTCTAAATTAAGTTAAATTAAATTAATAAACTATAAAAATAAACAAGTATAAAGTTATATTTAACAAATAAAAAAAGTATATTTAGACTATCTGCACTCGTGCAAGGCCAAACTTTTTTATAAAGTGTCACATCAGCTTTGCAATAACATCTTTCACATCCATACAAGACCAAACTTCATTCTAAAGTAATAAATTATAATATAAATAATATAGATAGTTTTAATATAACCAATAAACTAATTAAATTAAACAAAAATGGATTTGTTTAATATATATTTGTTTGTAAAAGGCCTTTCTAATTATGAAAAAAGTTACACTTGCAAGACCCAGCAAGCTACATGGCATGTCATGTCATCTTGTAAGACTTTGTACAAGACATGTGTGGATGCTCTTAACAAATAGAGAAAAAATAGTAAAATAGTCCAAAAACTTATTTATTTAATTAAGATTATTTTTTTAAATCTTGACCAATGGCCCCCTAGCTGAATATGCGTAAGAAAGCTACCTTAAAACTTATAGATGTAAACATTTCAAGTAGATAAAATAATATTAGAAAAATATAAATATAGAAACGATAGATGGATTGATGTTATTGATGATTTGAGTTGTCGGTAGTCAAAATTGGCAACAAAGATATCTTCCGGTGATAACGACAGGGGTGAACCGTACAAACAGTACATGTTTTACAATTTTTGTACATACTAGTAGTATTAAAGGGGAAATTGACCACAATAACCATTTTAAAAACAAATCTTCAACTTTTAACTATCCAAGTTTTTTTTACAAAAATAGCCGGAATCCCGCAAGCCTGACACCACAAGGCTTGCGGTGTCAGCTTTTTCTGACAAAACGAAAAAAAATATTATTTCTGACAAAACGCAAGGCTTGCGGTGGCTTGCGGTGGCTTGCGGTGGGCTTGCGGTGGGCTTGCGGTGGCTTGTGGTGGGCTTGCGATGGCTTGCGAGGGCTTGCGGTGGGCTTGCGGTGGCTTGCGGTGGGCTTGCGGTGCTTGCGGGATCGTCATATTTTTAAAAAAATAATATTTTTTTTACCGTGTCAGAAAAAGCTGACACCGCAAGCTTGCGGTGTCAGACTTGCGGGATTCCGGCTATTTTTGTAAAAAAAAACTTGAGAGGTCAAAAGTTGAAGATTGGTTTTCCATATGGCTATTTACGTCAATTTCCCGTATTAAAGGGTTGTAAAATTGTATAAAAATATAACTTATTTTAGGGGAAATTGACGTAAATAGCCATATGGAAAACCAATCTTCAACTTTTGACCTCTCAAGTTTTTTTTTTTACAAAAATAGCCGGAATCCTGCAAGTCTGACACTGCAAGCTTGCGGTGTCAGCTTTTTCTGACACAGTAAAAAAATATTATTTTTTTAAAAATATGACGATCCCGCAAGCACCGCAAGCCATCGCAAGCCCACCGCAAGCCACCGCAAGCCCACCGCAAGCCACCGCAAGCCTTGCGTTTTGTCAGAAATAATATTTTTTTTTCGTTTTGTCAGAAAAAGCTGACACCGCAAGCCTTGCGGTGTCAGGCTTGCGGGATTCCGGCTATTTTTGTAAAAAAAAAAACTTGGATGGTTAAAAGTTGAAGATTTGTTTTTAAAATGGTTATTTTGGTCAAATGGTTATTTTAAAATGGTTATTTTATTTTAGTATGATTTTTATTTTGGTTAATATAGTTTTAAGATTTTTACTTTGGATGTTATGGTTTGTTGAAAATAGTATATTTTGTCTTTGTAATTTTGAAATTATAACATAATCATTATAGTTTGGAAAAATGATCGAATTCGGTCCTCTCTAGTACTGGCAGGCGTTAATTTTTATAATTAAGAATATTTTAGTCTTTTTTAAAATTATTTTTGTAAACTAATCCACTAACTCGTGTCACGTGTCTTAGAGGTGTTTGGGATTGCTTATTTAAAACAATTTATGCTTATTTTTAAAATTGTTCATCAACTTATGTCTTGCTAAAAAGGAGTTGTGGGTAAAATATAATTTAGACAAATAAGTTATAAGCCGTTTCAAATAAGTTAGAATGAATTAACTTATCAAAAACAACTTATTTATGGTGGGGAAAAGTCATAAGCACTTTTCTTTTTTCCAATCCAAACACTAAAAATAGCTTATTTACGGTGAGGAAAAGCAATAAGCAAATAAGTTAAAAAAATAAGCAATCCCAAACACCCCCTTAGTCAACCCCTTTTTTAAGAACCCATTAACCCTTTCATGCCGACTATTCCTTTTCGCCAACGGAACACAGATCATTGTCTCCAAACCTAAATGCAAGCCTAATATGTAACAACCGAATTTTTGGGGTAAGTATAACTTCAAGTTTTATAGATAATTTCACCTTAAATTGGTCTTTTGAAAGTATAAGGAGTGTTGGTTGGGTTGGATATCGCTTTTGGAAAATAATCAATTTTTGGTCAGAAAAATGAATTGCTCGCGCCCACAAGATTTGCCTTAAACATGGTAGCAGAAATGCTCGCGCCCGCAGCTAAATGCTCACGCCCGCGAGATGTGTCCAGCCCCTTTTAAATCCGATTTTTCCTCCTTTTCTTCACCAACATTTCTCCCCTCTCTTCCAAATCAGTCCAAACCCATCTATTTCACCAAATCAAAATCTTCAAGTGCCTTTAGAAGATTGAGAGCTAGATATTCAAGCCTTGTGGGTGGAGTGGAAGCTCGACATCTTCATCTTCTTCATCATTTCCTCACCATTGTTGACCAAATTTGAGGGTTTTCTTATAAACCCACTTGTAAGTTCATCCTCCCTTTTTCTAAACTTTCATATGAGTTAATAATGCTCCATTCATGACTTCCTAGTGTTTATATTTCTCAAATTTTGGCTTGGATGATTTTGAGAAAAGTTAGGTCAAACTGTGATTTGGGTCAAAATGAAGATTTTGATGTAATATGTTTGGGTAAACGATTCTAAGTGGTTGGAAGTTTTGGCTTGAAGATCCAAATTTCTTCAAAAGAGCTCAAGTTGGGGAAAATCTAGTTTAACCTAAATCTAGTAATGTGAGTTCAAGTTGATTTGTGAAAGCGTTGTATATGCCAAAATGTCCATTTTAAAGTGTTTATGTATTTTTACATGAAAATATTCATTGTTGAGTTATTTGGTGGATTTTGATTATTTGGAGTATTTGATTTTATAAATCTTGCAAAATACCTACTTTCAGGATTTTTGGATAATTTGATAAAATAAGCATAAATGGAAGTGTTTTGATATTTATTGCATAATTAGATGTTATCTAGTAAAAATACACGTTTAGTGTTTTGTTGGAAATATGCATAATTTATGTTGTGGTACGTTTTGAAAATACGAACATGTGGGTCATTGGATTTTTGGTCATCCCGACCTTGTGAACATTTAGAAGTTGTAAACCTTTTTGTTTTGAGAAAATATGTAATTTGGGTATTTTGGTGAATGGATATTAAGTGTTGTTATTTTAAATGATTTATCTCACGAATGTAAATCTTTTGGTAGAAATGCACTTCGAAGTGTACTTTGGGAAAATGACGTGTCTTAAATTAAGAGTTATGTTGAGTAATTCGTGCTATGGAGCATGTTTCACATAAATGTGAGTTATATACGTTTTAATGCATTATGTGACTTTATGAGTGGTTAATTGATTTTGGTTGAGCTTATGGCTTAGTTTATGACTTTATTGAGTGTTGAGGACATTTGTCCGGGTTTTAACAATTGATTGTGGAGCTTTGGTCGTCAGTTGCATTTATTGCATTTTATTTATAGAGTACATGTTTTGAGTGCGTGTGTCATTCAAGTGGAGGTGTGTACCATTAGACTGTAATTATTGGATCCATAGGCATATGAAGTCGGTCATATTTATATAGTGGAGAGTCTTGGCATTCTCACTTTGGGAAATATGCCATTTTGGCAATTTGTGCCCCGACGTTGTGGAGAGGAACCGTATTGGGTTGTACTCTGGGATTTTGGGTTTATGGTTTATGTTCTAACACTTGTGCACGAGGGTTGAACATCTCGAGTTATCAAGTAAGGAGCCGAAACTCCAATTCTTGAATGCTAGTAAGTAGGCAGTGAAGGTTCAATGGAAATCTTGAGGTGTAACTTACTAGAGAATGACCATGCAATAAGACTGTGTATCCTTGAGGTGTAGCTGGGCACAACAGGCAATGGAGGATACTGTGGGGTCACCTGTTGCTGGGTGTGGGACTTGAGGTATTAAAGCAGACAATAGAGTTAGGATATGAGGTGTAGTTCAATAACATGGTTATGCGGCTTAACTTTGTGTTCCACCACATACAATGGAATTGGGTCTCCCCCGTCACCGAAAGGTGTTGTTTGTGTATTTATTTTTATCCATGTTTTCGGTGACGTATTATATTTATATGGATTGCTTTTCATATTTTATGGGTTGTGATTTATGCCCCATCCGTGTTTGGGATGTTTTGAATAATAGAGATTTATTCATATTTTTATAATTTTGGAAATCAAATACTTATTCACGTTTCAATTTAGTTTCGGGTTGAGTCCATTTTTGAGAATTGCTTTATATTGGAGTTTTCGTCACGGGATTTGTGTGCGTTGGAAAATGGGTAGCTTGCATTTAACGTAAATCCTTTGTTTTGGAACTCATGACTTAAATTGCACTTTTCTCGTCTTACGAATTATATAATCATGATTAAAAAAATTGAACTCACTAGGCGTTAGCCTAATCTTTTTATTTGTCGGCATGTGCAACAGATTCCGGTTGGAATATAGTTTTAGTGACACTGTGAAGAGTGGAGAACTAGTTGTGTGCTCAAGAAATAAGTGGCTTGGTGAAGTCTTCCGCATTTTAGGGATAACAACTTGGTATTGGACTGAGTAACACCCGACCTTTGGTAGCCTTGGTGTATGACTTAGGTTTTGAATGTTGAGGTTATTATGTTTTTAAATATTCAGATAATTCCAAGGATGGTTTCTAAAATGAATTTATCCTTATTTTGTTATTTTATCGAAAATTTAGTTGCTATTTCCAGTTTTGAGGATGTTACATAATATCCCCCACACATTTATCTTTCAATTTTAAAAATTTAAAATTGAAGTATAATTACAACTTATTCCTATATACATACAACTACAACTTGTTAAAACTTTACGTTTAGCTATATAAATCTAAATAATAAACATGTTTAATATATGATAAGTGTTAAATCCCACTAAGAAAAATAGAATCAAACAAATTAATTCAAAAACGATGGTTTTACAATCTTTAATTTGACATTTATATTTGTCGCTTT
The DNA here is from genome assembly GCA_033807775.1 of Saussurea involucrata. Lineage (NCBI taxonomy): Eukaryota > Viridiplantae > Streptophyta > Magnoliopsida > Asterales > Asteraceae > Saussurea > Saussurea involucrata. Next base: position 8,249,155 of record CM066323.1, read on the forward strand.
TTTCGATATTTTTAAACCGTGGTTTTAAATTAACAAACAATATTCAATTACTCTTTGTATTTTCTATTTAGTTCAAACATAAATTTCAAATTATATTAACACTGAGTTGTATTAATTTTTGGTTCTTGTTTATGATAAGATTTTACATCATGTTACATCACATGAATACACAACTATTATATATAGATATAAATATATATGTATATATATATATGGCTAATTCCATGAGAATTACAAAAAAGAATATGAACCCATATAATGGCATCTCCAATGTAATTCTCTATTTTACTCTCTATTATAGAGTAAAAAATAAAAAATGTGTCATGTCTTCTTCAATGTATTATTCTACTTTTTACTCTAAAAAATAATATTTCAAGTATATTCTCTTTTCTACTCTAGAAAAAATATAGATTATAAATAGTGTTTCTCTATATTTAGATAGTTACTATTAATTTCTCTATTATAGATAATAACATAAAGGGTTCATAGGAGATGTTTTTTAGAATAAAATAGAGGTAGAGAGTAAAATAGAGGGTTTATTGGAGATGGTCTAACCAATCTTAAAATATAAACCATAAAAAAATTATAAAGACGTGAGAAACAATCTAAAAATAATTTTTCATCAAATACTTATTTAAGGTATTGTTTCAGTTTCACATATATTTGTGTTCACAAAGCGAACAAAATACATGTGAAACTTTTTTTGGTTCACACGGTGAAACAAAAAATACACAAATAAGTTTTTATAACTTTTTGTGGTTTTCATTTGATTATTATATATTTACAGATTAAATTAATGACTTTATAATTTTGGTAATTTTGACAAAGAAAACATCCATAAGAGCGTTATGATTATTTCTCAAATCTATCTCCTTTTTGATCTATTGTCTTCACATGAACAAAAAAATGATGGGAATATTTGTATCATGGTTGAACCACTATCGAATATACTATTTCAATAAACATGGTAACAACGTGTTTTTATTACACTTTATGAATACAACGTGAACACAAAACACACCAAAAACAAAATACTACAACTACCTGGGAAACATTGTGTAAGGACTTAGATACATATAAAATCAATAATCAAAGTTGAACACACGCCAAACATCTTAGGTGAACCCAAAACCAACAACCCAATCGTGTCATGATGTGAACGACCATCAAATATATTGTTTCAATTAAACATTATGACCGCTTGTTTTTTTACACATTGTAATTATTGTAACAACCGTGTTCTTTTTAAGAATAAATGTTAGTTTTAGGGTGAAAAGGGCGAAAAGGAGAAAGCTTGATGTGTTTGTGAGAGAGTATAAAATGGGTGATAAACCATAGAAATCCCATTTTCTCTTAAGGAAACTCTGTGTGCGGCTAAGGTGCGAATGTGTGTGCAGAAGCAAGAAATCAAGTAGTCCAGAGTTCTTCAAATTGGGTGTGTGGAATCATCTTGCAAGGTAATCTCCATCTCTTGTTTAAATAAGAGTCTAGAGTGTTGGAATTGGAGTTTGCTATCACCTGGTAAGAATGGAGTCTATGTGTATGCTAATTTATATAAAGTAAAGAATCGGATGTTTTAGTCCAATTAATCGGCTGGTAAAATGGTGTCCCCTTAATCCTAATAGTTTAACATTAATTTGGGACTGTGCGAAATGGCCGATTAGAGTGTGAGGGTTTTTGTATCTCGATAAGGAAAAACCCAGGAGTCCGGGACTTGTCAAGTCCGGAACTGGTTGAGGAATCCGGAACCTTTGGGAACCGGAATGTGTGTTGTACCAAATGGGATCCGGAATCCATCGGATCCGGAAATGGTGTGGGCCTTAGTGAAAGAAATCCGGAATTGGACTTAAAATTGGATCCGGAATTTGGGCTCATTAATATAGGATCCGGTATTGTTTTTTTAGGATCCGGAATTATTAAGCAATTAAAATAGAACCGGTATTGGGCTAAAAATAAATGTGATACGGAATTTGTCTTATAGATCCGGTATGGGCTTTGGGCCGTAGTTCGGAATTAATTGTTGATTGGGATGGATCCGGAATCCCATTTAAAGGGATCCAGAATTATTTAAGCATGGTCCGGATCCGGAATCCCATTTAAAGGGATCCGGAATTAATTAAATCATGATGGGCCGATCCGGTATATATATATATATATATATATATATATATATATATATATATATATATATATATATATATATATATAGAGGGTGACTAATTTGCAACCCTTAAATAAGTTGCAACCTTTGCAACCTTCATCATCACCATTGATTTCATTAAATTAGTTTCTATTACTTATTGATGGTTCCTAAATTGCTAAAGGGCAATTAAGGTATTTGTTAATTATATATTTTTTTTATTTAATAATCGTCCGTTTATTAAAGATACCATAATTAAAAGATGCTTCCAATATTTATGGTAAGGATTTTCAATATTTTTTGAATTAGTGCTTTATTTCAATTTTAATATTCTACCGTTTTTATTTGCTATACATATTAATTTTATGTTGGTAAAATTGATGATTTCTTGCAACTTGGTTACTCACTAATAGAGGTTAAAATATTTTTCAATTGTTTTTGAAAATAATCCCCTATAACCATGGGATAGTATCGTTTCATATATATGTATTATTTTTTTTTTGATTTGTTCATTAATGCTGAAACTTGTATTTAAACAAGTAAATAGTTTTCATGAACGACAATAGTTGAAACCGCAAAAAACGTATACCATGGATGGAACTAATAGCAAAATTGATGTTGATGAAATCTCTGCGCAAGTTCTTAAAGATTGTTCCGAGATTAACAACGTGGATGAAATAGTTTCGGAAGTTCCTGTCGATGATTACGTACTATCGTTATGTTCTGTACGTGATCATGGAAAGAATTCATCAATGACGTTTGATTCTTTGTTATGTAACGAGAATAATGGTGATGGGGTTTTCGAGGAATCCGAAGAAGATCTCCAGATTATGGGGGTCGACGAAGCCGTAGACCATAACGTAGAACCAGGTATATTTATTAATAACTACTACATATAATTTCCATATTGTTGGTATCAAAAAGTTTAATCATAAGTTCTGTTCTAGTTAATAAATTGAGGAAGAAAAAATAAGTTAGATGCATTCATGTTGTTAATTACATTACTATTTGATTGGTGATTGAGCCCATATGCCCATGCAAATTTTCTCTTTTTTGTACTTACTGTCATGTTAATTTAATGATATTCAATGCATTCATGTTGTTAATTTCATTACTGTTTTTTAGAGTCATGATTAAATGCAGGGAAACCAGATTTAATGCCACACATGTTAAATAATTTATAGACGTCTAAGTTAACATGATTGTAATTTCAAAGTCTATGGGTGTTTTTTTATATTACTGATTATGTGTTCTCCGTAGATAATATTTCATCAATGATTGAGGAATCTCCGGGTGGAACAAAGTTTTACGCTCCTATTGTCGATGAGTCTCTTCGCATCAAAGTTGGTGATTGCTTTTCGTCTGTTGAGCTAGCTGAGAAAGCATACAGAAAATATGCTGATGCGGCAGGATTTGATGTTCGTTTATCAAATAAGAAATTTAACAACGATGGACAAATCACGGCTAGGTTTTTTGTTTGTAGTAAGCAGGGAATCCCAGCCGAGAAAGTGTACGATTCGATGAGTTCAAAAGCCGGTGAGAGACGAACCCGAAATTCAAATCTTAAAAGATGTGGTTGTAAGGCATGTCTGAAAATACATTTTCTTAGGGAACGGTCTTGTTTTGAGGTATATAAGTTTACTGAAAAACACAATCACTTGCTTATGGATCAGAATGAAATGTCTTTATGTCGTTCAAGGCGAGGGTTATCGTTTACCGAACGCATGAATGTTTTCAATGCTACAACATCCAAATTAGGTATAGCTAAGACTCATAGGATGCGTCATGCGATGTTGGGAGGTGTCGGGTCTAGTGGTGATTCGTTCGCTTTTCCTTATTCTTCCTGCCAGTTCGTTAGAACGATGAAATCAAACCCTAGTTAGGAGCATAGATCGAAAGTAAATTGTGTAAACAAAAACACAAAATGATGTTATAGACAAACCTTGGAATCGGTCTCCCATCGTTGATTTCTAGGGTTCCCAACAACATTTTATTCAAATCTTGAAGCATGTAAAATGGAAACAGAATCGAAATGGATGCAGAACCAAAATGGAGGAGAAAATTTGGGGATTGTGATTCTGGATTTCTGGTGGATCAGCGTTTCCATCCTTAGAGACTATCTCTATAAAACGAAGTGACGAAAATACCCTTTGTCATCTTATTTATGGAAATGGAATAAATCAAAACCGTTAATTTTTTTTAAAATGTTGAGAATTAATCTGGACCATCTATGATTTAACCAATGGTTAGATCATGGGTTGCAAGGGTTGTAATTTTTTTTAATGGTTCTAAAATATCCTACCTCTATATATATATATATATATATATAGTCTAAGCAAACTGTCATATATCCATGGATAAACTGTCATATATGCATGGATGATATGCATATATATATATATATGTATATTGAAGCTTCCATGTCAAAACAGAATCTTAAACAAACTTCCATGCCATGAGTATATGCATATGTCTATATGTATATAAATATATACCGAAGCTCCCTATATATGCATTCTGATTTGCATGCATAAAATTTCCCTTGTACATCCATCTATCCCTATTTACTCCTGCAAGAACATATATATATATATATATATATATACATATATGTCATGGCAACAACTAATATGATTTCACATGTTATTATCTACATTTTGAAATACATTTTCTTCCTTTCTTTCAACAATTGTGACCACCGAAACGTAATATCTAACTTTATCCTTGCCTAAGAATCCTTTAATTACAAGATTTCTCAACCCTTTGATCCATCGTAATGGCAAAAAGTCAGCCCCTCTATTACATATAGTGACCGAGAACCATAAGTTCTACCTCTTAGTACCAAAACGAGGGTCACCGTTTGACAATCCCGACGTCATAGAGACTATCGTTGTGACGAATGGTAGATGTGCTAGCGGTGACCGTTAGCCACCGTTGCCCTATGGGAACGCACCCGAACGATCGAACGACTAAAGCGATGATCTAATAAACAAAATTTAGAAGCGAGAGGTCCGAAAGACTTACCGATTGGCACCAAACTAGTTGCGATGTACAACAATATCGATTTCTTTTCGGCATCAACTGTTGCCTTTGCTTATCGAATATCTTTCTATCAACCCGATTTACGTAAGCTTATAAACTCTTAACCCCATTTTATACTAAACTATTGTCGGTTTCTAGGAAAGGAAGCGATAAGTTCATGGTTAATGTGCAGAGGTTTCACGTCCCTTGGGTTTCATGGCCATTGAATCACATTATAATTTTACACTCTAAACCCTTCTTTTTCTTTGTATTTATACAACAAACCCTTATAGATTGATTATTATTATTATTTTTTTGGTTATTACACTATCATCGGTGGGATCTCAAAGAAGTCTCAAAGATGCTTTCTCCAAAGATGATGTCACATATCCCAAAGATGATGTCACATATCTCAAAGATGTGTCACATATCTCAAAGCTATCATCGGTGGGATCTCAAAGAAGTTTCAAAGATGCTTTCTCCAAAGATGATGTCACATATCCCAAAGATGATGTCACATATCTCAAAGATGTGTCACATATCCCAAGGCTATCATCGGTGGGATCTCAAAGAAGTCTCAAAGATGCTTTCTTCAAAGATGTGTCACATATCCCAGAGCTATCATCAGTGGGATCTCAAAGAAGTTTCAAAGATGCTTTCTCCAAAGATGTGTCACATATCCCAAGTTTCCTTCGGTGGTGCAATCTTTAGAAGACAAATTGAGAAGATATTTTCTACATGGATAAAGTGACATTTTGTCTTATTATCCATTTCCATATAAAGTTCTTTTCTCATGCATGGGCTCTTCTGACTGTACCTTGTAAAAGATGACAAGGACTTCACAACTCTCCAGAAGTCAACATCCTCAGCAAGTGTGAAGATGACAGGTGTCCCAAGCATTCAATGCTTGCACACTCCTTGTCACTATAAAAGGAAGACCTCTCCATGCAGAAAAGACCAACATCTTGAGAGACTTTGAAGATTACTGTGTGCTCTTGATATTCTACGCAAACTGGAAGATTTCTCTAAGTGCAAGAATTTCCAGTTTGCTTGAAAAACTTTATAGCTTTGTTCTAAGTGTTCTTAGTTATTTTGTTAGTATACTTTGTGTAAGATTGTTAGAATAGTTTATCTGTTCTTTTCCGCAACAGTCTTAAGTTTTCTATGTGTAATTCTTGTTGAAAGATTTTCAATAATAGAATTAAAATTATGAAAATTTTGAGTATTGTATTCAATCCCCCCTTCTACAATACTTGTTATAGCCATCTGGGACTAACAACAAGCTTGTCGCAAAGGACAGTTGCGATATATTACTGATCGTGAGTTGGAGTTGCGATAACGATGAACATAGCTAGTTGCGATAGTTATGAATACTCAAGAACACCGAGAGTTGCGATAGTTATGAATATTCATATGATCTTAAGTAGATTCTTCAAAACTGATATGTTTGGGCTGAAAATTGGTACGTAGATTCGCACTGGTATTTTGGACAACTTTAATGCTTCAAGTTTTGTCCAAAAATCAACAAAAAGTGTTTTTCAATCCCAAAACAGTGTGTGCAACAAAAAGTTCGAAAAATTACTATTTCGTACCAAGATGGGTTGTAGATGATGAATCGTTGCAGAATGATCGGATCGATGATTGATTTCTTCGATTTTGACTTTGATACCACTTGTGAGTCCCATTTGAACAAGACAACGATTCATATGTTGTGTAGATGATAACAAGAAGAGATAATATAATCAAAGTGGTGTATTATTCATGTGGAATAACTATCCTAGAGTTCTCTCTCTAGAACACACAGTTACACACTATGGAGGCTACATTGCAATGACTACTAAACCCTAATTACATACACTAAACATTATATACCCCCTTGTTACACTATTAAGCCCAAGCCCTTATAATATAACCCAAGCCCATATTACAATTAATACCCCTTTACAAAACTATCTTATAATTAGGACATTTTGTGTCCTAACAATAAATATTAAAAATATTTTTATATAGTATATATGATATATAATAAAATAATTAAATCAAAAAATATTCAACATTAGGCTCATTTCAAAGGTATCGAAGAGACGATTACAATGGTGTAACTTGTTAAAATTAAAACGTATTTTAGTTAATAAACAATTATATGTGTTAATATGATGAAGGTGTAAAATTAAAATTAGAAAAGTAAAAGGTATAAAGTAAAGTAAGTAACTAATTATAGAGGTTGAAAGTGTAAATTTCAAATTAAAAATCACCATTGAATGTGGCGCACCGGGTGGAAAGCTACCGCCTATAATTACTGAATTGTTTAAGTCCCTAATTAGTGGTTGAGAATGCTCCTCGTGTTTTCTTAAATAGGTGTTGTCCTCGTTTGAACCCACATCTCTCTCTCTCTCTCTCTATATATATATATAGGGTTGAGTTTTGGTGAGAAGTGCCAAATTTGGTGAGAAGTGGTTATATATATATAATTTGGTGAGAAGTTTTGGTGAGAAGTGCCAAATTAAGATGAGATGCACCGAGATGCACTGGATCAATTCCCTTTTAAGCCGCAATTCATGGAAGGATATTTGATTAAAAATGATCAAACGGTTTAAAAGTATTTATCACACTTCTCACATGATCTCATACGTATATAATATATATATATATATATATATATATATTAATGAGACATACATACATTATTTTTATACAAATTGAACAAACTTTTTGTTCCAAATATTGATATTAGCCTAATAGAAAAGAAAATCGTATCATGTTATACTTGAACTAATGTATACATGATATACTAGACATCAAATTGAACATTAAAGGAGGGGGCACGTTGAATACGACACGTGACACCGCGATTTAGAAAACGACATTACCAAAGTCTTCGTCTTCTTGTTACTTTTATTTTTCAATTAACCTTTATTTTCAATCATTTCTTTACTATATTTATGGTTGGCATGCTTTAGTTACATGTTCTTATTGAGTGTGTTGTTTAGAGGGGTTGAACCATTCGTCGCTAGGTGATCTAAGCAACATGTTGTTTGGAATTTTATGCCTTGTGTTGCTCCCTTTGGGTTTTACATACATTAGTACAACTTGTCTTCCATCTAATGAAGGTTTATAAGATACGAACATGTTTTTAAGTATATATGAACTATATATATTCGATATTTAACATAATTTGCTTAATTTTATGGCAGTGGATGCATTGAGGGAGATCGGAAGGAAGTTGGGTAAAAATTGGGATTTCAACGAGGATCCGTGCAATACAGGAGGACCTTGGGTTACTCCATCATCTGACAAAGCACATGTAAATAATGTCACTTGCGCACCGAGAGGCATCAACTGCAATATTGTTAGCATGTAATATTTCTCCTCTTCCACTCTCGTTCATTATTTTGTGTGATTTTGTTATCATTGTATTTTCTTGACAATGCCTTTTCGATGATACAAAAGTTGTATGTGATTGATCATGATACGACTAAAAAACAATGTAATTGTAAATGATTAGATTTACGTTATTTAAATAATTTATTTACATTGAACTTTTTTGGTTTTTTTTTCTTTTTCCTTTGTCAAACAATGTCTAAATTTTATTTACTAAAAGAAAAAGACTACTTGTGTATTAGAAGACGAGAATTAGAGCTCTCAATGTTAGAGGGTGTTTGGGATTGCTTATTTTTTAAAGTGTTTATCAACTTATGAAGTGAGAAAAATGAGTTTTTTTTTAAAAGTGTTTGGAATAGTTTATTGTGGTGTGGAAATGTGATAAGCAAATAAGAAGTTTTTTTAGTGTTTGACAAATTTTGCTTATATATGTAAAATGACCAAAAAGGGTATTCTTCTAGTGTGTCTTGTGCAGGGTTTAAAAAAAGTTGGGTAAAAATGTAATTTGGAAAACTAAGTTGATAAGGAGAAGTAAATAAGTTAGTATGAAGTAACTTATCAAAAACAACTTATTTGTGGTGAGGAAAAATCATAAATTTTTATTTTTTTCAATCCAAACGCTAAAAATATTTGTGGTTAAAAAAAGTCATAAACAAATAAGTCAAAAAATAAGCAATCCCAAACACCCCCTTAATTCATGATTCAATTTATTTTTTTGACTCTCTCAAGTTTATTTTATGAGCTTTTGTGATAATTTATATTAAAAACTTGAAAATTTAATTATCTTTAAAATATATATATATAGGGGTGGTATCGGATACAAACCAGTTAGTTTGTACAAACTCGTACAAACCATACCTAGCTTCATGATTTTGTAAATTTGGCTTCATGAATATATATATATATATATATATATATATTGGCTTCATGAATATATAATTTGGCTTCATGAATATATCATTTGGTATTTTTAACTATTTTTTTACAAAAATAAGGGTATTTTAGGGTATTTTTGTAAAAAAAATTAGTTAAAAATGCCAAATGATATATTCATGAAGCCAAATTATATATTCATGAAGCCAAAATATATATATATTCATGAAGCCAAATTTACAAAATCATGAAGCTAGGTATAGTTTGTACGAGTTTGTACAAACTAACTAGTTTGTATTTGATACCCAGCCTATATATATATATATATATATATATATATATATATATTAAAGTATATTAATAGATGGGTTTTTGAAACTTGATCTTCAAAATTTCATTATTATTGTTTAAAAAAGGTAAGAATTTCTTTGTATACATAATCTATACTATATTATAAAGCGTTTGAATTTTTTTTTTCTAAAAATAAAATTTTAAGCATCATGTATTGTTTATTTATGCACATTATTCAAAATTTAGGATTACAAGTAAATAATAAATAAGTACAACTTTGTAGAGCATCTCCAAGGTCTATGCTAAAATAAGAAAAAAGTGGGTTTTTAGCAATTGTATGCTAAAATAAAGAAAAGATAAAAGAAAAATCTCCAAGTTTGGAGAACTCTCTATAACCCACTTTTTTCGAAAAGAGAAATAATATTTTAATATTTCCATCAATAAAAAGCATTGAAGTAAAATGTGTAGGAGAGATTGTAACACCTCAAAATCGGAAAGAACAACTAAAAAAGCTTCGATTAAAAAGACAAATGAGGATAAAATCCTTACTACAAACCATTCTTGAAAATCACCTCAATATTAAAACGTAATAACTTCAACATTATTTATAACCTAAGTCATACACCAAGACTACAAAGGTCGGGTGTTACTCAACCCAAAACAATGTTGATATTCCCAAAACGTGGAAGACTTCATCAAGCCACTTACTTCATGAACACACATCTAGCTCTCCACTATTCAAAGTGTCACTAGAACTATTCCCCAACCGGAACCTGTTGCACATGCCGATAAATAAAAAGATTTGGCTAACACCTAGTGAGTTCAAAAGTTTTATCATGATTGAATAATCCGTTAACCAGGCAGAATGTAGCTTGAAAACATAATTTTCCCAAAATGATTTATAATACTTATGCAAACCATCCATTTTTCCAACACACACAAATCCAATGACGAACGCTCTCATATAAAGCATTTCCCAAAAAAGATCTTGATTCCCATACTCACAAAACGTGGTTAAATATTAAATTTCCCAAATAATATATATATATATATATATATATATATATATATATATATATATATATATGAATAACACCCCATTATTCAAAACATCCAAACAAGGATGAGGCATAGTACACCGCCAATAAATCATGAAAAACAATCCATTTAAATATAAGATGTCACCGAAAACATGGATAAAAGTAAATACCCAACAACACCTTTCGGTGACAGGGGAGACCCGGTTCCATTAAACGTGACGGAACGGAAGAGTAGGCCACCTCTCCATGGTAATGAAACCAAACACTTGGATTATATTCATAAGACATATCAAGCTCAGCTACTTAAAGCGTACACTCGTGGAGTATCAACTTCAACCCCTCTATGTCTATACATTGAGCTATCCAAATCCAAGAAAGCACATTAGAATTACACCTTACTGCTCATGAGACAATGTCCGACCATATAGGCCCACATCTTACTTATCATGAAACCCGATGCCTATTCCGTGCTACAATGTGAAAAATTAGCGTACCAACATTGTACATAAAAACTCAAGTGCCTATGGATCCATAGCTATTAGGTCTAAAACATTACATGACTCCAAACGAATGAACTAGTGCATTCAAAACATGTAATTCTCAAATAAATATAAATCAAGACCAAAACTCTACGTTGAGCCATCAAACTTGGACAAATGTCCCCAAAACCTAACATAATCAAATAACGAGCCACAAGTTCAATAAATCAAAAGACATTTGTTAAAAGACATAAAATGAAATAAAACGTAAACATTCCACGTTTATACGAAACATGCTCCATAAACATAAATAACTCCACACCACTTTAGGTTAAGACACATCATTTTCCAAAACATCCATTAAAAGTGCATTTATACCAAAAGATTTATACTCGTAAAATAAATCGTTAAAAAATATCAATACCTAAGATTTACTTATCAAAATACTCGAAATACATCTTTTCCCCAAAACTAAAAGATTTACAATTTCCAAAATGTTTGTAAGGACGGGAATGACCAAAATTCAAAGACTAACACGGTTACATTTTCAAAGCGTACCATAACACGAATTATACTTACTTCCAACAAACACTAAAAGCGTATTTTGACCAATTGACATCCATTTATGTAATAAATTAATAAAACACTTTCAATCATGATTTATTTATTAAAATATCAAAAATCTCAAATGTGGGTGTTTTATAAGATTTTATAAAGTTAAACACTTCAAATAATCACAACCCACCAAATAACACAAAATGGATAATTTTCATGTAAAACGCGTAGACACTTTAAAATAAACGTTTTTGGCATGTACAATGTTTTCACAAAGCAAATTGAACTCATTTTGCTAGATTTAGGCCAAATCCAGATTTTCCCTAAACTTGAGCTCCTTTGAAGAAACTGAATTCTCAAGCCAAATATTCCAAAAACCTAGATCCATGAGTTTTCAACCATCAATAATCATATTCAACCATTTAAAAACGTTCCCCAAACATTTTATATCAATATCTCAACTTATACTAAAAACCCTAATTTTCATAGATGAAAAAAGGGAAGATTACCTCAACCACAACAAGAATCTACCAACAAAACACCTCAAGATCACCAATAACATACCACAAGCTCCAACTCTTCAAAATGGACAAAAGATTGGGTGAAACTCTAGAAAGCTGTGATGAATAAGATGAAGTGAAAGAGTTCTAGATTAGTTTCCCTAAACCATGATGAATGAAGAAAATCACTTGCAAATCTTGAATCTTGTGGCTAAATAGCTAAAAATCGATTTTGGAGGCTTAAGGTTTCGATTTGGGAGAGAAATGGATGAAATGGGAGAAGTGAGAAGTGAGATGGGACTGAAAATGGACAAAAGGTTGGGTAAAACCCTAGAAAGCTTTGATGAATAAGATAAAGTGAAAGGGTTCTAGATTAATTTCCCTAAACCATGATGAATGAAGAAAATCACTTGCAAATCTTGAATATTGTGGCTAAATAGCTAAAAATCGACTTTGGAGGCTTAAGGTTTCGGTTTGGGAGAGAAAGGGATGAAATGGGAGAAGTGAGGAGTGAAATGGGGCTGAAAATCGCATTTTTAAAGGCCCTGGTACCCGTGTGCTATTGTGACAGTGTCACAATCGCGGTCACAATCTCACGGGTTGTACCGCGAGTTTTGGGCATCCGACGATTGTGACAGTGTCACAATCGCGGGCACTATAACACAGACTGTACCGAAAATCGTTTTGGCCATAACTTCTTCGTTTTAGCTCCGATTTTGTTCCGGAAATAACCGTTGGACTCGTATTTGAATTCTCCATCCAACAGAACTATAAAATCTAAGATTTAATCCAATCCTATTTTTCATATTTATTTTAAAATACCGATACCTTTTAAATATCGGGGTGTTACAGAGATAAATAATATTTTATTAATTTGTTGATTATTTTAATAATATAACCAATACTACAATTTCTAAAATAGCCTAGCTGTTGGAGTTGAAAAAGTTTTTTTTAGAGATTTCAACTTTTGATGCTCTATTTAAAAAAAAATATAACATAGTTTTTGGAGATGCTCTTAAAACTATATACTTGAATTTATAACTGACTAACGGATAAAGATAATCAAATACATGATAAACATTTCATTTTAAATATAAATAATCTAAAATATAATTAAGATAATCATTGAATTCTAACAGAATACCTAATTATTTTTCCATAAAAAATTATATTTTAAACTTAAAATCAATTACATCAATTAAGCCTAATATAAATTTATATTTTAAATTTAAATTAAACAAATTTATAAGAAAAACATTATCGGTTTCTCAAAACCACATAAAACTGTATAATAAAATTGACAAAAACAAAATATAAAACGACACATTAATATCGAGATGTATCGCGTTGCATTGCGTGGAAATAATTCTAGTATATTATAAAACATTTGAGGAAAACTTTTAAAAACAAGTTTTTATACATCATGTACTGTTTATTGATGCACATTACTTAAAATTTAAGATTACAAGTAATAATGCATGAGTACAATTTTTTAAAACTATATGTTTGAATTCGTAGCTAATTGAGACACATAACCAAATAAATGATAAACATATCATTTTAAATAAAAAATAAAATATAATTAAAAAAACCATTGAATTCTAAAATAATAATATCAAAAACATTAAATTATTAAACCTAAATTAAATTAAACAAATATATATAAAAACATTATCGTCGTTTCAAAACCACACCTTAACGTTTTATAAAATCCATAAAAACATTAAATAAAATAAAACATTCAAATCGAGGACATATATATTTTTGATAGATTGAATTTTTAAAAAAATAAAACATAAATAACATATATATATATATATATATATATATTGGTTTGTACGGAGTTTGTACAAACTGACTGGTTTGCAACGGATATTTTCCATATATATATATATATATATATATATATTTGAGTAAATTACATAAACCATCCTTGTGGTTTAGGAATACTCTATTTTTTCTTTGATTTCAATATTTACGAATATTATCATTGTAGTTTTGGTCCCTCAATTTCAGTATTATTATATGCTAGTCATATGAAAGGTATTTTAGTCACATACGGTGTATAGGTTCCAGTAAACTTTGGTTTATATGTTCATGTATATGGATTTGTTAGTCCCATTCATACCAAGCAACAATTTAAGTAACAAGATGAGATATAAAAGAAATATGTATTTTATTCATGATGGAAAAGACTACCTAGAGAGAGAATATTCTCTCTCTAAAACATACACTACACCTTGATGTCTACATTGTAAAATGATTTTCTTAACCATTATTACACACTTATCCTTATATACTCCTTTGTTAATCACTTAAGCCTAAGATCATATTACAATAACTCAAGCCCATATAACATATATAAACCTTTAGTATTTTCTCAAATAATAAATTGTAGTTGAGCTTTGTTTATGACACATTGACAATAAACTGAAATATTGTAAGAGATAATTGAGTATATGAAAGGAGGAAAGATGTCTTTGAATATTAGAAGGGTATTAACCAATGTATAATGAGAATTTAACATTCTCAGGTTTTAAGTTGTATCGTAATTTTTTTATATCTTACTTGATATGTGTTTTGATCATCGCGCAACGCACGATGTCAAACGCTAATTTTAATAATTTTTTTCAAATATTTTTAATTTCCTTCATTTTCTTTCCTTCCACTTTGAGAGAAAAGTTTAGAAAGTCACCTATCATTATTTTCCTCTAGATTCGTTTCTTTTCCTTTCCCTTCTAATTTTTTTTTAAAAACACAAGTTTTTTTTTACTTTCCTGCCCTTTGTAAAACGAGTTTCGAGAAGGTTTCTGATCAAAGGGTAACTTGAAGTTATTTTAATGGCGTTTTGGCTGGTACGTTTTGCAGAAGTCTTAAAGGACAAAACCTAACAGGCACTCTCCCACCGGAACTCGTCAAGCTCCGTTACCTTGAAAATATGTACACTCCTTTCTTCGTTTTGTTGTTCGTTAATTTAACTTCCAGTATCTGAATTTAGTAATTGACTTGTGTATCTCATTCATACAGAGACTTAGCTCGCAACGTTCTCAGTGGCTCCATACCTCCAGAATGGGGTTCCATGGAGCATCTTTTAAACATGTAATTCTTTCTACGGGTTTAGCTCATAGATAGAAGTCTAGAACAGCTTGATTTTGGATGTATTTTTACTTTTTTGATCTCGATATTGAATGCTGCTAAACAAAAGACGTTTACCTCCTGGGAAATCTGTCGCTAAAGGGTGATTCGTCACAAAACTGTCACAAAAGTTGGTGGGTAAATTTTTGGTGGGTAATGCAAATCAGTGACAAATTACCCAGAGATTCTCTGGGTGATCCATCGTATTTTATCGAAAAACATCGGATTTTACTGAAACATTGATATTTTCTGCCGGGTAATCACCGACGAAAATTTTGTGGGTAAAAGTCATTTGTTTTGTAGTGATGGTTTTCAACGTGATTTTTGAATTGCGTTGTTTTAATGCTCACTTATTTTTGGTTTATTTTTTTTAATTGTGGGAGTAGGTGTTACATGGTGATGTTTAAGATGGTATACGTTTAAAATTTTGCAGTTCTCTCCTCGGGAATCGTTTAAGTGGATCAATCCCAAAGGAACTTGGAAATCTTCCGAAACTCACAACTTTGTAAACTTCTAAGAATCTGTTATCTGTTTTAGTTTATTGTATGTTAACTTGTGTAACTTCCTTTTACTCTTTATGGTTTGAATCTTATTGTTTCATTAGAACTGTAGAGGACAATATGCTGTCCGGAAGAATTCCCGAGGAACTTGGGAACCTTTCAAGCATCGAGAGATTGCAAGGCTTCATGAAATCTTTTGGTGTGGCTTTATCCAATCGATCATGTGATTGGAGGGGCCAATACCTCTTAGCATTACTCGGTTGGAATATTTATCAGACTTGTCAGTAATTCCTCATGTATCATCTATATGATTTGCATGCAAATTTTGTCAAGTATATGTATTGACTAAATCAAGAGATGCAGGAGAATCAGTGACTTGAGAGGACCAGACACACCTTTTCCACCCTTTACTAATAAATCTTTCAAGAACCTGTGAGTTGAATTGCTTTGTAATGCTATATCATAATAGACTTTTACCAGTTTCGTCTTTTAATGCATTCTAAACTCAATCTTGCCAGAATCTTGAGGAGTTGCAATCTAGTTGGCGGGTTACCAGAATCCATTGGTTCCCTTGCGGCAGAAGATCCGAATGTCTTGTTAGTAATTCTTACCTTTTTCTCCATGTTATAAAGGATTTTTTTGCAGTGATATAAGACCGAGATTTTATTTGTTTCTTGCTGGTAATACGATGCTATGATAAAGAGAAGAATATAAGTAACTGGTTTTCCCCTGTTTTTGGTTTGAATGTGCTTGGACATTTTTAGCACATCCCATGCTAATGCCTTATGATCTGTGCTAGTCATGACCCTTTCATCGGGTACGTATTCTTCTGTCCAAGAGAAAGAAAGTTGGCCACAAGGAATCACCTCAAATGGCTAGTCTATTGGTTTGCAACATTTATTTAAAGCTAATTTATCCATCTCTTGGCCTTTTCCCCAAGATTGTGGATACCAAATCCTCGTAAAACTCAACATCAGCAAAATAGTCATATTTACCTATGCTCCCTTTTACTTTCTTGATGGAAGGAAACGTAACCTTCTTAATGAGACATACTGCAACACCCCATTTCATATAGAAAGGGAGGATACTTCAAATCTATAAACAATTCATGATGTAGCACCCATATACTTGAAATCTTCAACAAAATAAATTAATATGTCTTCCAACAATTTAACGAGATTGATGGAAGTACAGTCCTCTTTCGAGCAGAGGTAAACTCCAGAAAAAAGAAGGGAAGAAGGGATTTCAGAGAACACAGAGCTTTTTCATATCCATCAATGGTGAAGGAATACAATACTTATAGAAAGGAAATAACAAAAAGGTAACTGAATGGGACAGGTGGCAACACATACGAAAATTATTCTAACAAAATCACATGATGTAATCTTTAAAATGATATGGCCTTTTTGTGGTCCTTCTTCTAGAAGGAGTCTGTTGTGGGTGTTGATCCTCTGTGGTTGCATCATTCCCTTCCCCTTCAAAATTGACCTTGTCCTCAAGGTCAAAATTAGGATATCGCTTGACAAATTCAGATAAGGGTTCCCAGGTGGCTTCTTCTTCAGATAGGTTGTACCACTTAATGAGGATCGTAGGTGTAGGACCACTACGGTTAACTGATAAAATGGATTCTGGAATTAATGAAGTGGGTCGGGGATCAGGAGGTGCCTCAGTTGAGGCCGGAACGGGTCCTGAGTAAGCACGAAGCAATGATACATGGAACACTGGGTGGACCAAGGAGTCAGGTGGAAGAGCCAACTTATAAGCCACATTGCCGATTTTAGCGGTAATGGCATAAGGACCGAAGTAACGTTTGGCTAGCTTTTGTGAACTTCGAGCAACAACCGAACTTTGACGATAAGGTTGGAGTTTGACGAGAACATAGTCACCGACCTCAAAGCTTTTTTCA
Organism: Saussurea involucrata; assembly: GCA_033807775.1. NCBI lineage: Eukaryota > Viridiplantae > Streptophyta > Magnoliopsida > Asterales > Asteraceae > Saussurea > Saussurea involucrata. The sequence goes on from CM066323.1 coordinate 8,266,976, forward strand.
GTGCGATGTTTGTTTGTTTGTTGGACCATTCTGTTTTGGGTTCGAAGGATGTTAGCTTTAAGTGAAGCCAAAAGTGTGGTACGGTGGGTTAAGGTGAGATCCAGTTCAGGATTTGTTGAATGGCCTTGAATGTAATGGGGAATAGACGGTGGGGGTCTGCCGTAGACTGCTTCAAAAGGGGTCATCCGGATTGAGGAATGCCATGCAGTGTTGTAGGACCATTCAGCCCACGGGAGATAACGGGTCCAGAGGCGCGGCTCATCAAAAACGAAACACCTCAAGTAATCTTCAAGACAACGATTAAGGACTTCTGTTTGTCCATCTGATTGAGGGTGGTAAGAACTACTCATAGCTAAGGTTGTTTTATTTAGTGAAAACAACTCAGACCAAAATTTGCTTACAAAAAGCGGGTCGCGGTCACTAACGATAGACTTTGGGAACCCATGAAGACGGATGATCTCAGCAGTGAATATGGCAGCGAGTTTTTGCGCATTCAATGTCGGGGGTAGAGCAACAAAATGTGCAGCTTTAGTTAAACGATCTACAACGACTAAGATTGATGATTTACCCCCCGAAGGAGGAAGTCCCGTTATAAAGTCCATTGAGAGATCTTCCCACACATATTCTGGAATTGGCAGTGGTTGGAGCAATCCTGAAGGAGGTGAGGTGCTATACTTGACTTGATGACATTCTGGGCAATTAGCAATAAACTGTTGAACAGATTGGCGAAGAAGAGGCCAATAATAACTTGCTGCAATGCGTGCCATTGTGCGTTTGACACCAGCATGACCACCTGTTGGTGATGAGTGGCTGTCTTTGATAATTTTGGTCCGAATGTCCATGGAATCAGGAACATAGAGGCGAGACTTGAAGTATACCAGCTCATTCTGATACGAGAGGTGATTACCTGGTTGTTGCGATTCAACGACAATTGATTGGCCCGTTGCATCAGAGGCCCAGTAATGCCGAAATTGATCCAAGAAGGTGAATATGGGAGATGAAATGTTGGTGATGATAAGAAATTGTTGTCGAGAAAGAGCATCGGCAGCAACATTACCCGAACCCGGCCGATATATTATATCATAATCGAACCCCAAGAGTTTCGTGAGCCAATGTTGTTGTTCTGGAGTCTGGATTGTTTGAGTGAGAAGAGACTTAAGGCTCTTGTGATCTATTATGATGGTGAAACGACGACCCAACAGATAATGTCTCCATTTTCCCACGACAGAGGTAATAGCGTACATTTCCCGGGCATAGGTAGACGAAGCTTGCAAACGAGATGATAATTTCCGACTAAAAAAAGCAATAGGGTGATTGTCCTGACTTAGGACTGCTCCAATGGCCCACCCCGAAGCATCAGTCTCGACGGTGAAGGGTCGATTAAAATTAGGAATGGCAAGAACAGGCAACGTTGTCATGGCCTGTTGAAGTTGAGAGAAAGCTTTCTCTTGGGTCTGACCCCATTGAAAGTTATCCTTCTTCAACAACTCTGTTAAAGGAGCAGCGATCGAAGCATAATGTTGCACGAATTTTCGATAGTACCCCGTGAGTCCGAGAAATCCTCTTAGTTGACAAGTCGTAACTGGGGTAGGCCAATTCACTATAGCCTGAATTTTATCCGGGTCTGTAGCAACGCCTTCCGATGAAATTACATGGCCCAAAAATTCGATTGAAGTATGACCAAAAGAGCACTTGGATTCCTTCACAAAAAAATGATGTGTCTGTAACAAGGACAAAACATGAGATAAGTGTACCAAGTGGTCAGCAAAGGTTTGACTATACACTAGGATATCGTCAAAAAACACTAAAACAAATCTACGCAATTCCTTTCGAAATAGATTGTTCATTGTGGCTTGAAATGTAGAAGGTGCGTTTGATAGTCCAAATGGCATTACGATAAATTCGAAATGACCATCGGTAGTACGAAAAGCAGTTTTGGCGGTATCGGCTGGGTGTAATCGGATTTGAAAATACCCCTGCCTTAAATCCAGTTTTGAAAAATATTGAGCACCATGAAGTTCATCGAGTAACTCATCGATTGTTGGAATTGGAAATCGATCTTTGACAGTGATAGTGTTTAGAGCTCTGTAATCTACACAAAATCGCCAACTTCCATCTTTCTTTTTCACTAAGAGAACCGGAGATGAAAAAGGACTCGTGCTAGGTTTGATAATCCCGTCATTGAGCATCTCGTTAATCAGTCGGGTTATTTCAGCACGCTGAAACTGAGGATAACGATATGGTCTCACATTAACAGGCTGTGAGTTTGGAAGTAGATGGATATGGTGGTCATGGATGCGGTGGGGCGGTAGTTGGGTGGGAATTGAAAACACGTTAGAGAATTGTGATATAATGGTTTTGATATCTGGGTGGAGCGATTGTTGTGGGATATTGATTGATGAAGGCTCAACATCAATGGAGAGGAAGGTGAAAGCTATGATTGAATCAACATCAAGGGAACGACGTAAATGATTGGAAGTGATTGGGGTGATACGGGTGTTGTGATCTCCGGTGATTGATTCGAGATGACCTTCATGAAGAAATGACATGGTGAACGTAGAGTGATCGGTGAGGACAGGACCTAAGGATCTCAACCAGGAATTTCCCAAAACCAAATCACATCCGTGGATTGGTAATATGTGTATGTCAGAAACAAAATTTAGCTTCTGAATTGTGAAAGGAGTAGATCGAAGAGTTCCACCGGTTTGGAGAGTATGACCATTACCCACACGAACCGAAAATGTGGAGTTAATAAGGGGTGGAAGCAGAAGTAATTTTAAACAATTAGGATGGATGAAATTGTGGCTACTGCCACTGTCAATCAAGGTGGATAATGGCTTACCATTGATAATGGTGGTGCAACGGAAAGTGGATGACTGAGAAGATCATGCGAATGACGAAAGAGTGATGGTGAAGAAATCGGAGGAGGGTTCTGTAGGAGTCAACAAATCCATGAATGGATCAGTAGATGAGTTATTTGGTGGATCAGGAGAAAGGGTGATAAATGGTTCTTGGTGAGGTGGTGTTGGATCAGAATAATGAACGATTGAGTGGAATTGGGCTTTACATTTATGGCCTGGGCCAAATTTGTCATCACACTTAAAACAGAGGCCCTTCTCCCGTCTCTGTTGGACCTTTTGTGGTGTGAGCCTGCGGACCGGCATTTGGGTAGGGTTAGAGGATGGTGATCGAAGACTAGGTTTAGGTAGTAGCGATGGACTGGATTGGGATCCGATGGGTGTCAAAACCGAGGGTGCTGGTTGCAATAAGTTTGATAAGGGAGCTTGTGTAGATGAGTTAGTAACCAATGATGGTGTTCGTACGGATGAACGCAAAGGGGTTGAGGTTATTGTCTGTGAAGCGATTTTATCTTCAATGAGGCGAGCCAACCCCATGGCTTCAGACGTATTATGGGGTTTGAGGATTTGAAGTTCACGCTGGATCTCTGGTTTCAATCCTGAGAGGAAGCAATTGAGGAGGGCTCGAGGAGATAAGCCATATACGCGATTTGAAAGAGTTTCAAACTCTGATTGATACACCCCCACTGTGGAGTGTTGATATAACTTGTAAAGGGCAGTTTCATGATTTACAAAGGAGGATGGACCAAAACGTAACTCGAGTGCTCGGCAAAATTCTGACCAGGTTGTGAGTTGTTGATTTTGGTAGAGCCAATTGAACCAGCTAAGAGCCTCCCCTCTGAAGAAAAACGATGCAGCCTGGATTCGATGTTGTTCTTGTGTGTTATGAAGGTTAAAATAGCACTCTGTTTGTAATATCCAGTCTCCTGGATTAGAACCATCAAATGGGGAGATTTCCAAACGAATGGGGCGAATTTCAAAGGGAGATTGAGAAGGGGGAGGTGGGTGTGATTTTGGGGGTGGAAGGAATGAGGATGAGGGGGTGATTGTTCTGGGGATTTTTGAAGACGTGCAAACTGAAGAAGAAGATCATTAACCGAAGATGTGAGTTGTTTGAGTTGTGTGTTGGTATTTTCAGATGATTGAAGCAGTACAGCGATGGAAGCATCATGGCTAGCAATAGTTGTCTGAATTTGATTTGTAGCATTGTTTAGGGCTTTGAGATTTTCTTCCGTGGTTTGCCCTCTAGTGGGCATGGTTGATGAAAGAGATGAAAAAAATGAAGGTAGGGTTCAATGAAAGCACCAATGATGGAAGTACAGTCCTCTTTCGAGCAGAGGTAAACTCCAGAAAAAAGAAGAAGGGAAGAAGGGATTTCAGAGAACACAGAGCTTTTTCATATCCATCAATGGTGAAGGAATACAATACTTATAGAAAGGGAATAACAAAAAGGTAACTGAATGGGACAGGTGGCAACACATACGAAAATTATTCTAACAAAATCACATGATGTAATCTTTAAAATGAGATGGCCTTTTTGTGGTCCTTCTTCTAGAAGGAGTCTGTTGTGGTGTTGATCCTCTGTGGTTGCATCCATATACTTGAAATCTTCAACAAAATAAATTAATATGTCTTCCAACAATTTAACGAGATCCAGTTACATAACTCTGCGGTAAACCTAATACAAGTTTAAATGTTTCTACAAGTAAAAAATTATATCATAAAATCACACACACATATATGCATACACAAATTCCTTGAATCTCTGTTAGACATGAGAATAAGACCCGCCCCATTGGGGAACTTGGTGTACCCGCCCCGACAGGGACAGGGATTCCGCGCAAAACCATTGAATAGGGACGGGGATCCCCGAAAGTTAAAAACCGGGGATGGGGACGGGTAACGTGGTCCCCGCCCCGTCCTGTCCCCGAATATTAAATATATTATATAGTTTATTTTTAATTATATTCATACTCTTGAATCTCGTGCTTGATCGACTCTATTTCACTTTGACATGGAAACCTCGAACATGAACCTCAACTTCAAACTCAAGATCTCTCACAAAACTCAACGATTTGTGTTGAAAGATTTATGGGTTTATGATTGACAATCAATTTATAGGTCTCAAACTTAAACAAAAACTCAAATGGAGTTCTGATGTTGCAGAGAAAGGGGGAATTTTGATGGTTTTAGTTTCCAAGATTTTCCGTACTCTCTTTTTTAGTTATATTCTTACTTACTTATTTGATCACGTGATATGGAGGAGCCTAGAGGAGAGAGGGGTACCGTGGAGGTATATAAGAGGCAATACATGATATGTATGAGGGAACAATGACTTTTAGGATCCGAGTAGGTTAAACGAAGTATTTATCGGTGGAGATAAAGCTACACTAGGGATCGACACTAAGCCCATTTCTCTCTGTCATGATTTTAAATGAGATTTCACGAGAGATCCAAGGGTGTGTACCATGGTTTATGTTATTTGCTAACAACATTGTACTAGTATCGAAAACTAAGAGAGAGAATTGAACACTAGATTGGAAATTGGAACAGTGGAGGAAAACATTGGAGACTCGAGGTTTGTACATCTGGTACAATTTTATTAGGGAGTTTAATGAAGATGGGTAGAAGTTTACTTAGGGATCAAAGGGTACCATAAAAGAATAGTTTTAGTTATTTAGTATCTATGATTCAGAATAAGGGTAAGATCGAGGATGATGTTACTTATTTCATAGAGGTGGGATGGTTAACATGGAGTGCCTCCATGGGAGTGTTGTGTGACAAGATGGTCCTGTGAAGCCGAAGGGTAAATATTACATGGCACTCTTCAGACTAATGATGTATTATAGCGTGGACTGTTCGACAGCTAACAAGGTGCATGAGAGGAAGATGGAGGTGGTTGAAATGAGGATGCTAAGATGGAATTGTGGCCAAACCACACTAAACATGATGGTGAACGAGTTCTTTCGAGCAAAATTGGAGTAGCGCCTCTAGCGGATAAGACAAGGGAAGGAAGACCGAGGTGGTTTGGACACGTTCGTATGAGACAAATGTCGGCGCCGTTGAGGAGGGTGGTGAGCGTGAGAGTATGAGGAGGAGGGGCGGGCAGAGGAGGATATGAGGTGAGCAATTGAGATTTGAGACTAGACATGACATCTTAGACATTTTGGAAGACAGGGATGGGTTTCGGTGAGAAGTGCCAAATTTGGCGAGAAGTGGTTATCACCCGGATGAGAACTGGATGAACATTAGGATGAGATGCACCGAATCAATTCCCCCTTAAGCCGCAATTCATGGGAGGGTATTTGATTAAAAGTGATCAACAGTTTAAAAGTCTTTCTCACACTTCTCACCAAAAGTGACACTTCTCACATGATCCCATGCCTTGGAAGACATGATTTCGGTTAAACATTGTTAGTTGGGATTAACTTAGGCTTAAATCTCTTTTGTTTTTACAACAGTTGCCTAACGTGCTTTTTGTTATGAATCAGTTGAACGAATATCATAAATAAGGGTGCGTTTGTTATGTAGAAAGGATAGAACAGGACGGGACGGAATGATAGAACAGGATGGGACGGGACAGGACAAGACAGAACAGGATAGAACAGTTTGGTGACTAGTCTTGTCCCATCCAGTGTACCAAAGTTGAAAGAGTGTTGAGTGCTTTGATTCACATGACAAAAGTGAGGATGGTACCTAGCAATTTGAGCCGCCAGGGTCTCCAAAACAACTATCATTTTCTGCACAACCTAGATCACCATACTCCCTCCTATTTATACTCAACTCCTAACAACGTATTCTAGAGAAATTCCCAAGTTATACTCGATTAGGGGTGTAAACGAGCTGAGTCGAGTTGAGTAGCAGGCTATTCGAGCAGGGCTTGAAAAAAATAATATCAGGCTCGAGTTCGACTCGAGCTCAATTAACTTTTTCATAGTCGGGCTCGAGCTCGAATATTTTTTCAATGTTTGAGCTCGAGTTTTAGATCGATTAACTCGTTGATTTACTTAAACACGATAATTTTAATATTTTGATTATATAGTTTGTAAACGTTAGATATAGTAAATTAGAGTTTTCCTTTCCTAGTGTAATTGTATGCTTCCCTAAATAGGGTTAATTTGTTGTATATATAGTAGTGTAAACTTTCTACTAGTTAATGAGAAATACATCCGTTTACTTTACTTGAGTGATTACATGGTATCAGAGCCTTCCCCGAAAACCCCACCTGAAACCAGCCGACATTGCCTAAATCTTGCTGAACCTAACCGTCATCACCGGAACTCCGGCTGCCACTACCAGAAACCAACCAGGAGCAAGAGGGAAGTTTTATTAAGGCATCGAATTGTTTCCAAAAAGCATTCAATTTGTGATAATATTCAGAAACTGGAGAACCATTCTGACTTATAGAATTGATTTTTTGATGCAGGTTAAATGTGACAGACCCATCAATTTTATCATAGGTTTCCTTAAGTTCATCCCATACTTCAGAAGCAACTTTTGAAAACACTTGACTAACAAACAACTCCTCAGAAATAGAACCAAGGATCCAGGACAGAACAAAAGAATTACACCTATCCCATTGTCTTCCCAAAATATCATTATCAATAGGTCGAACAACAGATCCATTTATAAAGCCAAGTTTATTTTTGGTTTCTAACACAAGTATCATAGCACATGACCAAACCTTGTAATTCTCAGTGCTAGTTAACTTCATACTCATAATAGACACATCAGATGTATCACTTAGGTGCAGATACAAAGGATCACCAAAGTCCAGTGGGATCTGCACCAACCATGATAACAGCCTGAAGAAACACACACGGTGAAAAACTAAGAGACTAAACAACAAGATTCCTTGCCACTTAAATGTGGTAGGTCAAGCCAATCTCTTAGTCACCAAAACAGAAAAAAAAACAGAAAAAGAATAGAGAAGGAGAAGCACACAGAGAAGATATAAGCTGAGAGGAAACTTACCACGAGCCTGCAACAACCTGTGAAATAAGAGAAACTTACAGAACAAGCCCTTTTTTAAGTACATCGGAAGCAGGATCAATCGTCTCTACAAACGAGACCAGAACAAACACCTGAACAAGATATAAAACCAGAGGAAATCAAGGTCCAAAGTCAAGAGTGGAGGATAAACTCCAAGCAGACCACACTGATTTGAGCCTTGATTAAGTCTGATGAAGATAATGCTAAGCAAAAAAACCACAGATCTGAAGTCACCTAGAGGTTACAAGAACCACAGATCTATGACAACAGAAAAGGAAAAAAGGAAGATCTCGATCTCAAGAACAAACAGATCTACGCAATGTAGATAAGGAAACAGAATGTAAGAGATCTCATTAATCACACAACCTTGAGCTAGTAAAGGAGAGACACAACTCAAAACCTCAATCTCGAAGGAATTCCAGTCCAGATCTTCAAGATCCAAAACTGAAACTTAAGGGAGATCTCACAGATCTTAAGTATAAAAGGAAATCTCAATCTCGAAGAGATTCCAGTCCAAATCCACAAGTATCATAACCAAAATCTAGGAGATCTCATGGATTCAAGCAGAAAAGGAATAAAGAGAAATACAGCAAAAAGTTCAGATCTATGCAGATAATAAGAACAAATGTGCAGACAACTAGAAAAAAAATCCAGAACTCCAAGGAGAATAGGAATCGATGCACAATCACAGAAGAAAGGTCAGATCAACAAGTAAAAAAGAACACACAAGAAAAACACCAGATCTCGACTTCGTAAACAAAAACAGAGTTTATTTTACGAAGAACTCATGGATCTGAAAAAGGATTTTGTAAGAAATAATGTTCAGATCTACAAGAAGATTAAGAACAAATGCACAATTACAAGGATGAAAACAATCTCGACTTCGTAACATTCATGTGAGATTCAAATCTATTAGTAGATAGGAACAGAATATTACGAAGAGCTCATAGATCTGGAAAAAATGATTAAAAGAAAAAAGTTCAGATATCCAAGGTGAATAAGAACAGATCTACAAGAAAACAAGTACAGATGCACAAAGCAACAGAGATATGTCTAGATCTACAACAGATAAGAACACAAAAGACTGATAATACAACAATTTGCTTTCTGAGTCCAGATCTAAAAAAAGATAAGAACCAAGTCCAAATCGATATTATGAAAACAGAAAACAAACTCCGAGAGGATTTAGAAAAATATTACGATTTTTAAGATTCTGAAGAGATAAAGCGATTTTGAAAAAAAAAACGGACGATATGAAGATGAAACAGAAGCAAACGCTTACCAACACGAAGGTGAGTAGAACAGAACCATAAAACTCTGATACCATATTCAAACCTTCAAATGTATTAACAAAATAAATTCTCTAATCTATTACAAATTATCTTCACCGGATATGAAGACGTAAACTAAGAAATAGCTAACCCTAAATCTAGTGAAAGAGAGAACAGAGAAACATGCGTAAGCTAAATGAGAAAAATGAATCATCTAACAACTATTACTGAAGAAATATCCTTTATATACTAAGAATGAAAAATTCCATATTGCACCCTACACTTTGAACACGTACTCCGCTACCCTCCATCTTTAAGCAAAAGTGAGGCACACCCAGGGGCGGATGGCCCTATGGGCTTTTACAAGCCATGGTCTGGGTCGTTTTAAAAAAAATAGTAGTACAATTTAGTTTAGTAGGCTATGGTTAAAATAAAAAACAATTGGGCCCCCACTTTTAGTCCACTCTTGACTCTCCAGCCCAGTCCAACCAAGAGCCCTTTCACTCTCTCACTCTAACGCCTCTCTCTCACTCTAACGCCTCTCTCTCACTCTGTGTTTGCTTATCGATAAAAAAAAGAACGCCGACTGCTCACTGCTCACAGCTAAAAAAAAAACTCGCCGCTCACACTCACAGCCGACTCGCCCTCGCCAGTCGCCGCCGCCCTTGCCGGTTGCCACCGCGTCAGTCAGCCCTCTGCCCCTCTCGGCTCTCGCTCCTCACTCCCTGTCTTCCTCAGCCCTCAGCGGCGATAAGTCTTCCTCAGCCCTCAGCGGCGGTAAGTTTTAGTCTCTTACCCTAACCTAGCCTAAATCCCTAATTTTCTTGTTTATTAGTTTATTTGCTGGAATCTGAATAGTGAATATGTTATATGTAATGTGATTATGTTAATATTATTTATAAATTATAATATCAGAATATGTGATTTATTTATTTGTTAAATAATTTTTATTTGCATAATTGCATACTGATTTGTGATTTCACATTTTCACTGATTTGCTAGTTTGTTAAATTATTTTATTTGCATACTGATTTATCATTTATTAAAGATTATTTGTGAATATTGATTATGTGAATAGAATATGTGATATTGTGATTTCACTGATTTGTTCATCTCATAACAAATTATATGATTCTATTTAATTTGCTGATTATTTGTTGAATTGTTGATTATTTGTTGAATTGTTGATTATTTGTCGAATTTGTTGAATTGTAGCCCTTATCTTCAATGGAAGAGGAAGAGCAACAACCAAATCAGGGGCGATTAAATGAAATTCCACTAATTTTAACTTCAACATCATCAAATAATCTTCCGACAGTCCATAACTCACAGGTTAGCTAAGTTGGGTTTAAATTTATATGAATTTGTTTAATGCATCTCTAGACTTTTGACTAGTTTTATTTAAAATTGTTTGGTTAGCTAAGTTTATTTAAAATTGTTTGGTTAGCTAAGTTAGGTTAAAATTTGTTTCACATGTAGATGAAGATGAAAACCCAATCTACAATTCATGGGTTTTTTAAAAGATAACATGTTAGTTCTTCTTCTCAATCTCAAGATCCCGAAGAAACAACAAATGTAGATAATACCCCTACATCTAGTGTTCCGATTACCAAAAAACCTTACAAAAAAACTTAAGTGGAAAGTAATGATGTCAATCTTAGTACACTAGAACGAGACCCTCGTTTGCGTCCTCAAGTTTATGATTATCCTATCAATCAACAAGATACAATTCATAGAGCTTATATGAATCTCGGTCCTCTTCAACCTACCCTTTCTATGTTCCCAAAATCTGGATCGGAAACTCATAAACGTAGCTTTCAAGCTTCTTGGTTTAGATTATATCCTTGGCTTGAATATTCCAACACTTTGGATGCAACATTTTGTTTCCCATGTTTTCTATTTAACAAACCAACTGGACTCGGATACTATGGTCAACAAGCGTTTACTATAGATGGCTTTCGTAATTAGAAAAGCGTGGGTGGAAAAAGATGTGCCTTATTAATGCATATGTGAAGTAAATATACGTCTTTCCACAATGTTGCACAAAAGGGATGGGATGATTTGACGAATGAGGTGCAAGATATACGAAATGTGTATGAGAAGTTTACAACTGAAGAGCGGGAGAAAAACAGATTGAGATTGACGGCTTCTATTTATTGCATCTGTTGGTGTGCTTTTCAAGCAGTTGCATTTAGAGGTCATAACGAAAAACCGGATTCCATTAACAGGGGGAATTTTCTTGAAATGTTGGAGGCACTTGGTGAGTTTAGCACCGAGCTTAAAGAGCTATTTTGTCGTGCTCCCAAGTATGCATCATATACATCACCGGCGATTCAAAAGGAAATATTGAATCTTATATCAAGTAAGGTGCGACGAATGATTTGTGAGGAGATTGGTAGTCGAAAGTATTGTTTGCTTGTTGACGAAGCACGTGATGAGTCTCATAAAAAGCAAATGTATGTTGTTTTGAGATTTGTTAATAAAGAGGGCTTCATTATAGAGCGTTTCTTTGGACTTGTTCATGTACGTGACACTACAACAGAAACACTTAAGGATGGAATCTACTCCTTATTGTCATATTACAACCTTGATGTCAAGTCTATTCGTGGACAAGGGTACGATGGTGCAAGCAATATGTGAGGTCAGTTCAAAGGTTTGCAAGCCTTAATTTTAGAAGATTGTAAATATGCATATTATGTTCATTGTCTTGCTCATCGGTTACAATTGGCATTGATGGCCACCTCTTAAGGAGTTATAGCCTTGCGTAAGTGTTTTACGCACTTGACTTTTATTGTCAATGTTGTTAGTGCTTCTTCCAAACGCACTGACCAACTACGAGATGCACAAGTCGAGCAAATTGCATACTTGATTTCTATTGATGAACTGAAGACCGGTAGAGGTCTCAATCAAATTGGTACATTACAACGAGCCGGAGATACTAGATGGAGTTCTCATCTCAGATCAGTTTCTAGCCTAATTAAGATGTTTAGTCCAACTTGTGAGGTTTTGCTCAAAATTGTTGAGGAAGGAATTGGTTCAATCAAAGGAGATGCAAATTCGACATATGAGGCTATGACGACATTTGACTTCATATTTGTCTTACATCTCGAAAAAGAAATAATGGAGATCACTGATTTACTTTGTCAGGCTTTACAAAGACAAAATCAAGATATTTTTAACGCATTGAGGTTGGTTGCATCTACCAAAGTGTTATTGCAAAAAATGAAAGATGAAAGTTGGGCTGATTTGCTTAGTCTTGTAAAGTCATTTTGCCAGGTACGTAACATAGTCATCCTACACTCGAACATCGTTATCAAGTAAATCTTCCTAACTTTTCTTATTCTCGACTTGCTTTCTTGCTAGGTACGTAACATAGATATTCCTGACTTGTCTTCTTCCTACTACAGTAGAGGGGCTCGGGCTGGTAATGAGCATAGTGATCATACACTTGAGCATCATTACCGAGTGGATATTTTTTATGAAGCGATTAATTGTCAATTAATGGAACTAGATCACCGGTTCAGTGATAGTTCCATGGAGATGCTTCGTCTTGCTTCTACTCTAGATCCCAAAAATTCGTAAGAGAGTTTTAGAAGTCTTGATGTGCGTGAACTAGTAGAGAAGTTCTATCCTGAAGATTTTAGTGATCATGAGAAAACAATTCTGAAAATGCAACTTCAACATTATGTTATTGATGTCGTTCAACATGCAGATTATAAGCAATTGACATCTATTGAAGAATTGTGTCAATGGTTGGTAAGGACTAGAAGAGAAACCACTTTTGATCTTATTCATCGATTACTCTGTCTACTACTTACTCTCCCAGTTTCTACCGCGGCAACCGAGAGATCATTTTCTGCCATGAATATTGTGAAAACAAGAATGCGGAATAAAATGGATGATGAGTTTCTAAACGACTCATTGGTTTTGTTTATCGAAAGGGAAGTTTCAGAAAAGATTACTTTGGAGGAGATTGTGGAAGACTTCAAGGCCGCAAAAGATCGACGAGTTCCACTTTGGCGAGCGATGACGTATAGTTTTAATGTTTTTACTACTTTAAAACTTTGGATAATGTATTTTTGTTATTTTTGAATTTATATAATATATTAGTCCGGCCCGTGTGGTTGAAAGGCTTGTGTTCTGCCCCTGGACGCACCCCTTTGTATCCTCAACTACTGCACTTTGTCAATATCAACCCTTCTACTTACTGAAACATTACAAATAGACCCAATAAATAATATGATGACAAGATTGGAAATAATAATGTTACCTTTTAACAATTGGCCAACAAGATACAGGATCTGCATTGGTATTGCTAGAGGATGTCTTTTCTCCATGAAGAATCAAGATTGAAGATTGTGCACAGAGACATCAAAACCACCAACGTGCTACTCGATAAGGATTTAAACGCCAAACTTTCTGATTTTGGTTTGGCTAATCTTGATGAAGAGGACAACACCCATATAAGCACCCGTATTGCTGGAACTTAGTGAGTCATTTATACGCCAGTTTACACCATGTTTGCTATAATTGCTATGATACGAAAATCACTGCAAGGTTTCCCTTTTCTTTACAATTTTCAGTGGATATATGGCTCCTGAATACGCATTGCGTGGTTACCTCACGGATAAAGCCGATGTCTATAGCTATGGCATCGTTCTTTTAGAGATCGTAAGCGGAATGGCTAACACTGTTGATAGAACAAAGGAGAATCAGTTTGTTCTTCTTTATCGGTTAACTGACATAAACCTTTTCCAACTTATTAACTTGAATACTATTTATTCATCACCTTTGTTTTGTTGCTTTATCTTTAGGCTGTTTCTTTAAAAAATGAGGGTAATTTGATGGAGTTAGTTGATCTGAGGCTGGGTACAGACTACAACGTCCAAGAAATGATGGTAGTTATAAATCTCGCTCTATTTTGTACTTCGATCTCTCCAACCGACAGGCCCGCCAAGTCAGCAGTCGTTAGCATGCTCAAAGGAAGAATAGTTCCGCAGGAACTTGCTGTTGAACAAAGCATCTCGGTGACTGAAATGGATCACGAGAAAATGATGAAGCAACTCGTGGGTATGGACGAGAGCGGAAACGAGGAAATGTTGATCCCGTATACTGATTCGACAACTTCTGGTGCCGATCTGTACCCTGTCGATGATTTGAGTGAATATTTGCAGAAGAGAGACGGCGATGAGAAGAAGTTGTTATCTTAGGTGTGTTGTTCTTCTTATTGTTTAGATCAATCACACGTACTATACATGAAATGAAAAATAAAGCACAATGTTATTAAGGTATGTATACATTATATCCTCCTCAGACCTGTTCTCTGTGGGGCCGTTTGGTTTGATCTGGTTTGGTTTTTAGTTTGATTATATGTACGGTCGATATTGGAGTTCTTAAATTACCACAAGACATATTTTGGCCTTTGGGATCAAGATAAGTTTATTGTTTGTCATATGAAGTATAGAATATTTGTTATTTATTTGATAGTCGTCTTTGTAAAAGAATTTACGTTGATATTGTCTTGATATATATATATATATATATATGTTCTAAAAAAAGCAATAGACTTATCGATAAACATTTAAACGCCAAAGATTTCTGATATTGGTTTGACTAAGCTTATGAAGAAGACAACACCCGTATTGCTGGAACTTAGAAGGTGTTTGGTTTGCAGAATGGAATTTGGTGGAATTGGAATCCATTAAAGAAATTTGACTTTGAAGAAATTAAAATGGAATTTGATCCGGCACTTTGATTGCGTTTGATTGGATAGAATTTGGTGCTTGTAATAACCGAGGTTTTTATTTGAAACATGTATAAGTTTGTGAAGGAAGTTTCATAATTTTTAAAGTCTAAGAGTGATTTTGTAATTTTGTTAAGTGGGTATAAAAGCTTTCAAATTGGGTTCAAAACCCTAGAAAGAAATCAATTGTGTGTGTTTGTGAGGGTGGTGGCTGGAATGAGAGCGGGGGAGGAGAGAAATTTACTCCGTAATGCAAATTGAAGAAGGAAGTGCTTCATCATCAATGAGAAAAGTATTGGAGGTTGATCCTACAACAAGTTTATCAGGTATTCCCAAATCCCAATCTTTGATTTTGGTGCTCTGTATGATTGATTGGTTTATGTGTGGGATTCTTTATTTTAAGGTTTAAAGAGGATGCTTACAAAGGAGTTAAATGTTTATAATGGAGTTAGAATAATGATAGATGGGAAAGAGGTTGATTAATCGATTAAATTGGATTTGTTTTCGGCCTAATGGTTTTGTCTGTATCGCAATCGCCGTATCTTTTACGAGGTTCCGAAATTTAAGAAGTGAGATCCGGAACTTGGGATCCGAAATTGTTATAGAGCAAACGGTTCCGGTATTTAAATAGTTTTGATGGATCCGGAGTGGGCCTCATGATTCGAAATTTAAACAATTTGGTGAAGTCCAGAACTGTAGCTCATTTAATAAAGGATCTGGTAATCTTTGTCAAAGTTCCGGTAAAGTTATAATGGATCCGGAATCCTCCTTTTATTCACAAACGGATCCGGAATTTCCCTTTTTAAACTAATTCGAAATTTATTGGGAAATTTAATAAGGTTCCGGAACTTTTCTTTTATTTGATCCGGTATGAAATTTATTCGGATCCGGAAGTCCCTCTTTATGGACCGATGTACCGGAATTATAAAAGGTCCGGATCAGATTTGGGCCTCATCAACTATGTAGATCCGGAATTCAGGGCCGAGCTGAACTTAATCATTTTTGGGCCGTTGGTTTAGAAATACAAAAGGCGCCGGAATGGTTAAGTTGGGCCAATAGGGTCCATGTGTTAATTTTTAGACCCTTGGGCCGGCAGGAAAAGTCAGAAACCGAAATCCTTTTTGGGCTAGTTGTTTAGCTTACCAATTTAAATAAATTTGGAGTTAAGATCGGAGTAAGCCCGAGTATTAATTGTTGGATTGACGAGATACGTTTTCGACAATTATAGGTGTTCCATCTAGAGACCGAAAGTCTAAGTAAGAGGTCGTGAGACGAGAAGAAAATGTGAGTTCCCTTAATCCTTTTCACGTGGAATTGGAAATTAAATGTTTTACTGATTATGGTGTACTTACGAGCATGTTTTATTTATAAACTTTTATGAACGATTCCATGAAAAATATGATTTGACTTAAATGTGATTTAGCATGAAAGAAATGTTTATTAAAGATTTCGCGTTCCGTGATTTACGATGAGTTATGTGTATGTTATGTGGAGTCGGTCTGCACAGTGGGATCTGAATACCTCAGGATCCGATGATCCCTTGGGCATTTGTGATTAGCTTATAGGAGGAAATTCGTTTCCTTCCTACTCGGATTTGTGACGAGCTTGTAGGAGGGAATTCGTTTCCCTTCTACTCGGATGGAGGGGAGTCTGCTTGGGCCCCGATATGAGGCGAGAGGGGAGTCTGCTTGGGCCCCGATCGCGGTTAGCTTACGTGATCCTTAAACACTGTGCAGTACCATGATTGATGCCTATGTGGGGAATGTTAAATGTTTTTGTATAAAATGATTTTATACTGTTGATGTATGTTGTTTTTGGAGGGAATTCACTAGACCTTTTGGTCTAACCCTCGCTTTTCAAAACCAAATCATTTTCAGGTAAGCATGTTGTAGGAGGCTCGGGCGAGCGAGCAGAGCAGGACTAGAGTATAGATGCAGTTAGAGGCTGTGTCACTCATATTTTTAGTAGTAGTTGTTCTCAGTTGTGTGTAGGTTGTTTCCGCCAACCTAAGTTTTGGAAGCAGATGTAATGAAATTTTGGGACCCAGTTTTGTAATGTTTATGATTTAATGCCATGTTTGTCTTGTTTTATTTTGGGCTGTTACAAATGGTATCAGAGCCATAGTTTAAGGGATTTAGGTGACCGAACGGGCCTAAACTTAAACTTTGGAAGTAGAAATCACAACTGAGAACCAGGAAATGCGTTAGGAGGGCACTATTGTAGAGATAGGACTAATAGGGTACTGAGGACTGTTATGTAAGGTAAGTTTGAGATTACACCTGGCCAGTGTAATTGCGAACTTACTGGTACATGTATGTGCTTAACCTGCCTTATTATTCTGAAGTTGTAGTCTGAAGCTAGTTTATATGTCGTGTTCCAGTACTCTAGAATGTCAGCAAGACCCCTGAGGGGTAGACTAAGACCCCTGTTGGGGAAGTATCATGAGAGATCACTTATGATGTGATGTATGTATACATCATAGAGAAGAAATGTTGTTTAGAATGTTATGAGGCGTCTAGAGGTAGATCTTCGTGGGTGCGAAGAGAATGAATGTTCGATTTTGAGTAAGACTCCTGTTTCGGGAGAGTCCCAGTTCTAGAAATCGTGGGATAGTTCAGTTCGGATGGTAAGGAAGGACAATGTCGAGATCTTGAAAGTGTCAATTCAAGAGCGAGCAGAGGATTAGAGCCCCGACTCCTTAGTCGAGCTTTTCAGTGACGGATTGAAAACGTGTAGAGATAGATTTTGAGATAATTTGACCAAGATGAAAATAGTATGTGATGGTTGAGTAAGTGGACCGTGGAACGTATGTATTGCAAGTTGTTGCAAGGTCGAGAGGGCGACCACTGATCGAAGGAAGAGTGTCAATGATAAGTGGCGTGAGTAAAGCGGTTGACCTTGTTAGAGTGAGTAGCCTTCTATTGCAAGTAGAGTTTCATGCATGACGCTCTTATATGTAACATAATTTTTTCACGATTCAAGGTAAATGAATAAATCTAAATTTTGATCGAAAATGAGTCAGCGTGTACAAGCATATGTTTAAAGAAAAGACGATTTCATTTACGTCACACAATGAAATTTTGAGCTTAACGAAAAATATTTCACACTTTTCATGATAAGTTAAATTGTTGCAAAAAGTCAAGGAAATGTTTGTCAGCAAAACTTTATAACCAAAAGGAGTACTGACATGTTGATGTCATAGAAACGAGTGTGAGAGCCGACCGGGTTATCCCGTGTCGGTAAATTCTTTCAAAATTTTGTTGTACAGGAGATTTTCATTCAATGTGTTACTGTCGTAACAACGTCGTTCTGGTTGGGTAAGATTAAGTTTTATGGAAAGATGCGTGCGAACGATTCTCGAAATCGTTGTGCAGGGCATTGAAGTGATGAGAGTGATGGGGTCATGTGTACCCAAGCTAGTTCCAAATGTTGTTTATATAAAATGATAAAATGTGTGAAATGATTTATTTAACGCATGGTCATGCATGAAGGCTACGAACTCACTAGGTTGTGGAGTATTATATTCTAAGATAAGGAAAGATTCCGAGAGTGGAAAGGTGTTGGACAAACCGGGGGAGAATGTTTTATAGTTTTGGAAATTGTGTTCAAGAAGAGAGGTGGACAGTGGAAGAGTCGGAAGTGGACCTTGGTGTCGGTTGTATGAGGGTTTGTACCCTTGTTCGGTTACTGAAAATACAGTTGTCGAGGGACGATGGTGTCCGGAGGAAGGACTATGAGTCATCAAGGAGTTGGTTTTAGCAACTCGTTTTGAGTAGTGTTGTGAGGCAGAAATGAAATGTCCACAGCATGGGATATGAGTTTTGAGGTGAGCTTGCAGTTTTGAGGTTACATGAGTAAGTTTTGAAATGAGGAAGACAGATTATGAAGTTGATCATGATATGTTGGAAGGATTAGGTTCCGTGAGGAACCCATGTTAAAGAATAGGTTAAGAAGGTATCAACAAGTAGACTATTGATGTTGAAGTCGACAGCCGTGTAAGGTGGCTGAGGCCGAAGACTTGAACCAGGAGGTTGAAGTTGATAGAACACCTTGTAAGGGTGTTAAGATGGTGAGACACAATTGTTATGGATAAGCGTTCTACTTCGAGGTATGGAGGGTTCGTAGAAGGATAAGGTAGGTAGCACAAATAAAGTGAGTGTGCAGAGTGTTTCGATCAGTGGGGGGATGTGCTATGTCTATGTAAGGGTTCAGATCGTAAAGAGCTAGCAAGAATGAGTATGTTCGAGTCACTCGGAAACTCGTGAGTTGTAGTTCAACTAGAGTTGGGGAAAGACAAAGTAACGAGATAGACCCGACTATTTATGCGGAAGAATATGAAGGCAAGTTTAAATTGTATACGAATGACCATGAGAGACCTAGTCTGCATTATGATGTTATGGGTGGAGAATGTACAGATGAGTAGTGGCACCAATTGCCAAGGTAAGTGTGCCAGTCAGTGTGGTAGTAAAGTAATGTTAAAAAGAGAAGCTTTAGATGGAAGTTTTTTTTTTCTTTCGAGGATTTTAGATGAGGTGTACGTTTTGCTAATCAAGTTGTTGGAGCACGAGGTCTGTAAGTTGGCTTGGGATATAGCTATTATCGGAATAGAATGTCGGAGAGGAAGTGGGTGGTTACCTAGATGGGAAACCAAGTGTTTTGTTTGTGCGAGTCGCTAAGTAAGTATATTTTGGAATCATTGAAAGTCTAAAGGAGATGATGAATGGGTTGGTCGAAAGCGTGGTGTAGTAGATGCTGAATCTTTATAGAATGTAAATTGTTTCTTATGTGTGAAGGAATGATCTTAGAAGGAAATAGTTGGATATTTGGTTATGTTTAGGAATGAGGAAGTGTTATCAGCTTGTGGAAAGGTCGGAAGAGAGGGGCAAGTAATGGTTGGTGGACGGTGCTCCACGCTAACGAGGAGAGGTGAAGATAGTACGTTGGACTAAGTGAGTGGGTTAGAAGCAGTAAATGTTGGTAGTAACATCGGAAGGGTGGAGTAAATGTTGGTAGTAACATCGAAAGAGGCAGTTGAATGAGTTGAGTTGGTGAAGTGTGAGAAATGATCAGCGAATTGGTCGTTCAGTGATAAGCTATTGGGAATGGTTTTGTGTGAGCATGGTTACTCCTCCTAGTTGAGTGAGGGTAACCGAAGTTATGTTATATAAGACTGAGCACTTGTGGTAAGCAGTGAGGGATTAATGTGTTTCAGGATAAGTCCAATTCGGATAGGTGAACACTTCAATGAGGGATCATGGAGGTTTCTGCTTTTAGTTACGTATAGGTGTGGAGTGATAAAGTGGTGATAACGTATGAATTAGTTGTCGAGCCGTAGCCAATATGATTCGAGAAGGGAGTAGGATCGGCTTAGTCGTATGTCGATTGGAAGAAGTAATCCAGAAATTTCATGTACCTCGAGGAGGGAACTCCGGGGTGTGAGTTTGTCGGGATGTACAAGGTTGGTCGTGTGCCAAGTTGTCAGTGCGGGAAATTTTTCCCTGGTAAAAGATTCTCGTGCTGTGGCGAGGGATCCCGCCAAGTTCCTTCTTTTAAGGAAGTAATGATGTGTGAGAGACTTTGATTAGTCGTACTGTAAAGACCGTGAGCCCTGGGTGTGTAGGCGGAAGTGAGCAAATTGAGGCACGATTGGCCTTGGATTTATTAGGTGGTAAGTAAGCATGCATAGTGATCAGGGAGGTTACAAGTTTATGGTGCGAGGTGGCACGGCATAGCAAGTGGTGACTTGTCGAGGCGGTTCCGATGTATGGAGCACGGTTATGCTTCCCATCAGTTTGGATTGAGAAGGGCGAGAGGCAATTTGGGAGGTAGGAGCGGACATGAGATCCAAGTATCCTCATCTCCTCGATAAAGGAATTCTGGGGACATAATTCTTTTGAGGGGGAGTGTTGTAATAACCGAGGTTTTTATTTGAAACAGGTATAAGTTTGTGAAGGAAGTTTCATAATTTTTAAAGTCTAAGAGTGATTTTGTAATTCTGTTAAGAGGGTATAAAAGCTTTCAAATTGGGTTCAAAACCCTAGAAAGAAATCAATTGTGTGTGTTTGTGAGGGTGGCGGCTGGAATGAGAGCGGGGGAGGAGAGAAATTTACTCCGTAATGCAAATTGGAGAAGGAAGTGCTTCATCATCAATGAGAAAAGTATTGGAGGTTGATCCTACAACAAGTTTATCAGGTATTCCCAAATCCCAAACTTTGATTTTGGAGCTCTGTAGGATTGATTGGTTTATGTGTGAGATTCTTTATTTTAAGGTTTAAAGAGGATGCTTACAAAGGAATTAAATGTTTATAATGGAGTTAGAATAATGATAGATGGGAAAGAGGTTGATTAATCGATTAAATTGGATTTGTTTTCGGCCTAATGGTTTTGCCTGTATCGCAATCGCCGTATCTTTTACGAGGTTCCGGAATTTAAGTAGTGAGATCCGGAACTTGGGATCCGGAATTGTTATAGAGCAAGCGGTTCCGGTATTTAAATAGTTTTGATGGATCCGGAGTGGGCCTCATGATTCGGAATTTAAATAATTTGGTGAAGTCCGGAACTGTAGCTCATTTAATAAAGGATCCGGTAATCTTTGTCAAAGTTCCGGTAAAGTTATAATGGATCCGGAATCCTCCTTTTATTCACAAACGGATCTGGAATTTCCTTTTTTAAACCGATCAGAAATTTATTGGGAAATTTAATAAGATTCCAGAACTTTTCTTTTATTTGATCCGGTATGAAATTTATTGGGATCCGGAAGTCCCTTTTTATGGACCGATGTACCGGAATTACAAAAGGTCCGGATCAGTTTTGGGCCTCATCAACTATGCAGATCCGGAATTCAGGGTCGGCCGGAACTTAATCATTTTTGGGCCGTAGGTTTAGAAATACAAAAGGGGCCGGAATGGTTAAGTTGGGCCAATAGGGTCCATGCGTTAATTTTCAGACCCTTGGGCCGGCAGGAAAAGTCAGAAACCCAAATCCTTTTTGGGTTACTTGTTTAGCGTACCAATTTAAATAAATTTGGAGTTGAGATCGGAGTAAGCGTGAGTATTAATTATTGGATTGACGAGATACGTTTTCGACAATTATAGGTGTTCCATTGATAGGCGGGTTTACACCCCCCTAAATCTTACCGCAAGTGTACGGATCGAAATCAAGTAATAGTACAAAAAGTACGAGTATCGAACACAGGGAACTAGGAACCAAGTATCACAATGACTATAAGATCTATTAACTAATTAATTGCAAATAATTAAATCAAACACAAGACATTAAACAACTTAAGAAACTTTGATAGAGAAACAGTTGAGGGTTGGAAATCCTAAAACTTTCACATATAAACAATTAACTCGAGACAGTTACCAGTTATTCCGTATAATGAATACCCAATCTCTAAAAATCACTGTTGTTGTTTCTCAAGCAACAACGGGTTTTATCTTGAAAAACACAAGTTGTATCTCTCGATCTCAACCTATGGACTCAAAACACATTAAACTCAAGATTGTAATGGGACTAAGGCTTACTCGGTATATCTCTATCCCCTTTCTCACCTTAGGCATGCAATTTCTAGTTCTAGTTAACAATTAATTCTCTCGAACTTAATTGAAAACAACAAAACAATTGGAAGCTAGCTAGACTCACAAAAGCATTAAAAACCAAATCACATGCTTCCTTAAATAGGAAAACTGATAAGAATCTCAAGTCATCTGTTCATAAGTTTAAACCAAAATCAATCCAACCCCCAACATCTAAAGATTAGTTCATGTTGGTGGTGGATAAAAACACAAGAAAAGGAAGAAGAACAATGTGTGTAAACATGATAAACGTGAACGTAGTGAATGTAATGGTGAACTCCCTTCTCCTGAATCTAATCCGCTTCGCGTCGTGAATTACTCCTCAATCGATCCTCTATCGTGGCTCCAAAAGACGTGAAAGTGATCTGAAAACCGCCCCCAAGCTGCCTCCCGTCGTCGTGTGCGAGATCTGACCTAAAATCTGGAAAACGCCAAATTATAAAGCTGGAACAGGGACTTACGCCACTTGTCCCGCCACTTGCAAACCGCGGGACAAACCGCGCATGTCCCCTGATGTGTCCGGATCAGGTTCTGGGTCAGGTTCGGGTCCTGGTTTGGGCACGGGTCTTGGGCTTGGATCTCGGGCTTCCGTTGGCTTCGTTTTGGCTCTCTTTTGGACTCTTTTTTGCTTCTTTTCTCGATGATTGTCGCCTTTTAGATTACCTGTACATGTCACTCGTGAAACCATAAAATCCCGCTTCTTTGCTTAAATACAAGCCAATCTCATTGGTTTCAGGACCGAAAATAACGCCAAAAAGTGGCGTTATCATCCATCTAAAGACCGGAAGTCTAAGTAAGAGGTCGTGAGATGAGAAGAAAAGGTGAGTTCCCTTAATCCTTTTCACGTGGAATTGGAAATTAAAAGTTTTACTGATTATGTACTTACAAGCATGTTTTATTTATAAACTTTTATGAACGATTCCATGAAAAATATGATTTGACTGAAATGTGATTTAGCATGAAAGAAATGTTTATTAAAGATTTTGCGTTCCGTGATTTACGATGAGTTATGTGTATGTTATGTGGAGTCGGTCTACACAGTGGGATCTGAGTACCTCGGGATTCGATGATCCCTTAGGCATTTGTGATTAGCTTGTAGGAGGAAATTCGTTTCCTTCCTACTCGGATTTGTGACGAGCTTGTAGGAGGGAATTCGTTTCCCTTCTACTCGGATGGAGGGAAGTCTGCTTGGGCCCCGGTATGAGGCGAGAGGGGAGTCTGCTTGGGCCCCGATCGCGGTTAGCTTACGTGATCCTTAAACACTGTGCAGTACCATGATTGATGCCTATGTGGGGAATGTTAAATGTTTTTGTATAAAATGATTTTATACTGTTGATGTATGTTCTTTTTAGAGGGAATTCACTAGACCTTTTGGTCTAACCCTCGCTTTTCAAAACCAAACCATTTTCAGGTAAGCATGTCGTAGGAGGCTCGGGCGAGCGAGCAGAGCAGGACTAGAGTCTAGATGCAGTTAGAGGCTGTGCCACTCATATTTTTAGTAGTAGTTGTTCTCAGTTGTGTATAAGTTGTTAATGCCAAAATCGTCCAGAAGGGTAACTTAAGGTTGATTGTGGAGCTTAACAACTAAAGAATAGGAATCTAGCAACAAAGCGTGCGACAAAGACAGAAAAAGTAAATAAGACAAAGATTTTGGTGACGCGGGAAAAACCTCAATGAGGAAAAAACCCGTGGACGACTTTGGGGGTCGTCGCTGCACTATGGTCGCCAAACAAGGGCGATATCCTTTGTGTCAGGTGTCGAGAATACAATGATTACAATACAAATGAAAGAAAGACTTTTAAAAGTAAAGTAACAAGTGTATTGAGTGTAAGAAACAAGTGCGTCGTGTGTAGAAACAATGTGTCGAGTGTATGAGTCATGCGTCGTGAGCGATCTGTTGAGAGAGAACTGTTTGCTTCGAATGTTCTTGGGTACGCAGTGTGTGATTCCAGAAATCAGTGTCCCGAAAATGGTGATTTGGCTTTCGTATTTATAGTCTTCGAACGTCTTTAATGACTTCATAAAATCTTCTGGTAACGGTCGCAACAGTCACTGTTGTTAATGTTCATAATTTCCTCTGTCGGTTTCGTCCGTTGGCCATAAATGGTGTTGACCATGCATTAAATGAGGAAAACATAACAGAAATGTCGCATGTTAGTCGGTCGAGGTCGTGTGGTTCTACACGATGGTCGAGGTCGAGAGGAACTTTTGACTTCAGCTTTGGTCAAAGGATAAAATGTCTATGATTTGACTTTGTTATGAGAGAAATGCAATAAATGTTCTTAGTGTCTTGATCGTGGTCGAGACTGGTGAAATTTTGCCCAAACAGTCTGCCCCCAAAATTTAAAAAATGTAGTGGCAAATTTAAGTTTCAAAAGTTTTTAAATTTTGTTAGTCGGACGCCTAGGGTCGTGACACGTGTCAAAAATCTTTTCTGTTGCCTTGGAACTGGATCGGTCCATATCCAACTAAAGGAGAAGTCGAAAAGGGGATAAGGTCGTGACGTCATGCTGACGCACGATCGTGCTTAACAGCTGTAAGCGCCAGTTGTCGACGATCTGTCGAGTATTCGAAAAGGCAAGGGCACGTGTCGATTATCGAGAGGCTCAATCTGACAGGATCATTTACATAAATAGCGACCCTCGATGGATCTTTTCTATTTTACGATTCCAGAGAGATTTTAAGAGAGATTTTCCCTGAGTTCTTTGCTGTTCTTCGCCGAATATTTTCCAAACCTACAAGAGATCTTCGACCTGTTAGAGTTTCGAGGTTTTTAGAGCGCTTATATAAGGTACGATTCTCCAGTCTTTGTATGCGTCGTAAGTCGATTGCTAGGAAACCTAGGAAGAACTGGGATATTTGGGGCTTTTCAGAGCGGCAAATTTTGTTAACGGGTTTATCAATTTCGACATAGCCTAGGAGCACCATTCAAGATCAAGATGCTCTTGACAAATTTAGGAACTTAGCAAAAATCCCTGCAGGGATTACTGTGAGTAAGGCCGGCCAGATTAGACCGGAGATGTGCCCCAAATGATACGTCGTGATATACGAGTATCCCTTTAGAATAGGCTTCAAGTGGCCCTACTCTCCTCTGGCGAAGTCTTTTATGTGCGAGTTTGACTCTCGCCTGGACAACTGATGCCCCAATTCTGGAGGGTAATACAGGTCGTCGAGCGACTTACCAGTCATTGGGAGTCGCCGATGAACGTAAAAGACCTCTTGGTCGCTTATCAGGTCAAGAAAGACACATATCGTCGCTACAGTCTCTTCTCGAGGTATAAGGGCGATCGTACCTTGGTCCAAAAAACTGCGGTCAACGTCCGCAAATGGAAGACTAGGTACGTCTTTGTACGGGTAGCGACGCTGGACTCTAACAGTGATTGGATCAGGTCCGGGTGGAACATGGCCGATGAGTTTTAGCTTTGGTCGAGCGTATTCGCATTACTTTATTTTTGTAACTAATCTTCTCCTTTTTGTGTTTCAGATATAAAGTTCGACGCAGTGAAGCCTAACGACAACTCTCAGGATAAAATCGAGAAGTTCTTGGAGATCAGTCCTGAAGACCGATCGTTCGTTACGCGACACTTGGTGGACGAGGACAAAGATTTAGTATGTTTGGGTGAAAGCCGTCGAGAGAGTCGAGAGGACGCAGAAGAAGAGGAGGACGAGTCTGAGGATACCGAGGAGGCTGAGGAGGAGGAGAAGAAAGAGGAATCGAAAGAAGAGGTATAGATGACTGGTAAGTGTACCCTACTTTGTTCGACACATTCCTTCCCTTATTTCAGCGTTTTAATTGTTCTTTCTTCTTCGTTTCGCAGGAGAATCCCAACAGTCCCAGCCGAAGGTGTCGTCCGCCGCGATGGCCAAGAGGGCGGCTCAGGCCAAACTGGCTCGCAAGGCGAGGGAAAGAAGGAAGGAAGTCCCGACAGCTGGGTCGGGAGTCTTTAAGAGAAAAGAGGCCCCGACAATTGGGTCGGGAGTCCTCAAGAGGACGAGGACGTCCGTCCTGAGGGAATCGTCTTTGAAGACGGGTGGCTCATCGAGAGTTGTTTCGCCTGAGAAGGCGAAGGCGTCGACCGTGTCTATCGAGAAGACTTCTGATAAGATCGACGCGACACCCGTCGATACTGCGCAACCGACGAAATCGATGGTGTCTCCTACCGCCACGTCAAGCCCCGCGTCGGCCGACAAGGGCAAGGGCGCGCAGACGGGCTTTGGAGAGGAAACGACGGTAAACTTTACGTTGTCCTCGGATTTCATGGTGAACAATGTCCTAGACGGGACGAGCTTGTTCCCCCACTTGGATAAGTTTCAGCTCCCCTTTTTCAGGGAACGCTTCAACGGGGTCTCTATCGAGAGTGTGGGGTCTTATGTCGTCGGACTAGCGTTTATGGTAAGTCTATATTTCAAGACTTTGTTTTTCGTTTGTCGTTGTCGTTGTCGTGTATTTTACTAACGTGTTTTCATATGTTTTTCAGACGTTTCAGTCTTCCTTGGCCCTGCATGCCGAGACGACGAAGATTGAGGGTTTAGTGTCATCTGCTATTAAGAGAGAGGATGCGGCGTTGGCGAAGGAGAAGTCCGCTCTGGCGCGTGCTGAGAACATGTCGATACGACTCGGCGATGCCCTGAATGAGCTGGAAGTCGTCGAACATGCGAGGGACGACGTGAACTCTCGTCTGAAGCAATCCTTCTCTGTGATTGCTGATCAAAGAGAGGAGCTGGACAGGAGGCAGGCGTCCTTGGACATGAAGGAGAAGGAAGTCGAAGAGTCCAAGTCCAAGGTGGCGGACCTGGAGAAGGAGGCGAGAGAGCTTAAGGAAGAGGTTGCGTCGACCTTTGCCCTTGCTCGATTGACAGGGAAGAATCCCCTCGCGTCTGCAACTGAGGAGCTAGCCTTTTTTCTAGCCAAGGTCGGGATTGATAGGGGGCCGACTCTGACGATGAGAAAGAGGCCGAGGAAGAAGAGGTTGTGGACGAGCGCCTCCAAGGTGAATCTTCGGGCAAGGATGCTGTCGACGCTCCTTCTAATCTTTAGAGAATTTTTATCTTTGATTTTTGCGTATTCGACCGTTGGCGGTCGAGCTGTTTAGATGTAATCGTATATTTCATGGATGAAATTTTACCTTTTCGTCGAACTCATGTATTATTTTGATTTACACATGTCGTAGATAGATATAACATCAACTGTGAAACTCGTTAAGTATAGAACAAACAAGGAATCGTGCGACTTAGGCATCCATTGTAATTACAAAGACTAGCACACAAGTCATAAGACTTTCATACTTTAAGATTATGTTGGCAAACATAAGTACATGCGATCAGAGCATTCATTCAGAACATGAAACTTGTCTAAGTTAAGAAACTTAGATCATGGGTCGCTAGACCAGATGATCGTACGACGAAACTTGAGTCATATGCCCCTGTGATAGAATAATCATGTCATGCGACTTTACAAGATTAAAGTCATGTAGTAGACTTTGCGATCTTATGTCGTGTGATCTGCGATAAGACAATGTTAGAGGTTGGTCGTTGGCTAGCCAACGACCCTCCGATGCTTAAGTCAGTAATCGTTGTGATAAAAAATCGTATGAAAAAATAGAAAAGGACATAGAAAACATACATTTCCGGACATGTTTCATTATAGCTATGTGAGATACCTCGGTTGTCGAGGGTTGGGAGTCGGCGGACATCTTTATCCACGACTTTTCTGTGGATTCAAGGTGGTCTTATAGCAATCACGGGCGACTTTCAGCTCACTTTTGACCTCCTGAACCCCCAGGGCGTAGGGAACTTCATGATCTGATGATACGTCGAGGGGACGACTTTCATTTCATGGATCCACGGTCGACCTAAGATGATGTTATAGGCCAACGAGCAATCAATAACGCTGAACTTGGTTTGCTTGTTGATTCATCCAGCATAGATAGGCAAGATGATCTCTCCAAAGGTACTCGTCGCTTCTCCATTGAACCGACCAAGGTTGTCAAACGTCGGGTGATTTCCGATCGATCGATTCCCATGGCCTTGATGGTGTCGAGGAAGATGACGTTCCCTGAACTACCTCCATCGACCAAGACTCGTCGGGTTAAACAATTACCAATCGTGAGTTGAATGATCAACCCGTCATGATGCTTCTGATACGAGTCGCCGAGGTCGTCTTGGTCGAACATGATTTTCATAGCCTCCAACTCCAGATCTCCTTTTGGTCTGGATGAACGCGGGATGGGTCGATCGTCTGGTGCTTGGCTGGCGTGACGTTTGGTTGCGGAGTATGTCAGACCGCACACGTCGGAACCACCAGTTATGCAGTTGACGACCTTTGCGTGCTCGGGGGTTGGCGGTCGATTATCGTTAACCGGAGTAATGACGTCATCGACGATATCCTTGAGATTGCCCTTCGGGACATGATATACTAACTCCTTTTTGAGAGCTATGCAATCATCTGTCGCATGACCATGGTCGACATGGAAGTCGCACCACTTCGATTTATCTTTCTTAGCGTCATCTTGGTCAGACTTCTTTGGCCACCGGATGGTCGCCTGGACGGTCTTCAGAGCCTCAACCAAGTCCTTAGTGGTCCCTTTGAATCCGTATGTGGATATCTTAGGGTACTGAAAGAATTTGGTCGCAGTCTTGAACTCCTCTTTCGTCTTGAATCGGACGTTCGAGATTTGTCGTGCGGGCTCTGCCATGGATACTGTCTTTGTTTTGAATTTTGGCCTCTTTACGCTTAGCAGTCTTTTGTCGTCGGTGTGCTTCCGACGAAAGGCAACATCATCTTCTACCCTCATATAAGCAAGGGTTCTGGCTCGGACTTCTTCGAAATTCTCTGGAGGATACTTGGTCAGATCGGTGTATAAACCCGAACTATCGTCTAGACCACGTTTGTAGGCTTCAATCGCGGTCTTGACGTTACAGTTACGGACGCTGATCATCTCTGCATTGAATCTATTGAAATAACTTCGGATCGACTCCCCTGCCTTTTGCACGACATAGTACAAATCGCTGGTCTGCTTCTCCATCTTGTGACTACTGGCGGACTGCTGGGAAAATTGGTTGACCAACTCAGCGAACGACCCGATGGATTTGGGTTTGAGGTTGATCAACCACTGGAGAGCAGGACATGTGAGGGTCGCCCCAAAGCTCTTGCACATACACACTTCCTGATACATGTGCGGGATCGAGACCGTCCACATGAGCTGCTTATACTGTGCGATGTGCTCCGTTGGATCGACTATCCCCGAATACTTGGGCGTGTGTGTGTGTGTATATGTATATATGTATATGTGTATATAGGGGGCCATTCAAGGGAGATCCTAGTATTTTGTGGTAACTGTGAGATCCAATCTCAACCACAAATTATAGGATAAATTAGGAAATTAATATATTTGGTAATTTTGACCTTAATTTTAAATAAAGGACATTTTAGGAATTATAGAAAATTTATCTCTCCTCTCTCCTCTACCCTTTCTCGTAACATTCCATTGGGTCTAGTCCAACTATGATATCGTCGTGAATCCGTGATACCGACTGTGATACGCCGTGAATCAACGAGATGACGAAGATTGGTAGATCTGAACCAGAAGATACATTGTGATACACTTTGTAAACAACAATGATACATATTGCGATCTGAACTAGAACGAAGACACAACGTGATACACTTCATAAAACAACGAAGACACATTGTGATACATCGTGTAAACAACGAAAATACATTGTGATACACCGTGTAAACAACGAAAATACATTGTGATACACTTCGTAAAACAACGAATACACATTGTGATACACTTCTAAAGAACGGAAATCACTATGATACACTTCATAAAAAACGGTACCTGAAAATACATGTTGTGATACATCTCTTCCGTTACATCTCTAGCGAGATCTAGGCTACATCTTCGGATCTGTCGATAGCTATGGCTTTAGGGAACACCATTGATATTGGATTCCGTCAACTGGGCGTTTACGACATGGAACAATGGGAGACCAACATTATTTCAAATGGGTTTCGCAACATCATAGACTGGGTCGTCTCTCTTGCACCATCGATTGATCACCGGCGGTGGAGTATCCAACATGGTCGATTTGTCCCCTGTATTTGGTGAAGACTTTAGAAACAAGACATCGTCGGGTGTGGCGGTGGTGGCTGATTAGAGGACATCGTCGGGTATGGCGGCGACGATGTCGGCTCCTTATTGGCCATGATATTGGAGTGCGTTGATGGCTAGTAGCATAGACGAAAAGCTTCTGTGGGTCAACATATATTCCAACAACACACTCTTCATTTGACTTGTCATTATCATTGCAATCATCTGGATATATACGATGATGAAAACAAAATGGTTCAAAACAAAATGGTTTAAAACAAAATGGGGAAATGGTGGAAGGGTGGTTGTGAAAAACAAAATTAATGTATACTGGTATAGCAGAGGCAGAGGAGAAAAACTTTAGGGTTTTATGAGTTATTCAAATAAATTAAATTACCAATATACCCTTTATTTTATTTTAGTAAATAACATTAATTATATTAAACGAGTAGTTCACGTTGGATCTCACACTTACCACAAAATATCTAGTTCTCGTTTGATTAGGCCCCTGTGTAGGGCCCTATATATATATAAGTTTTCTTTTTAATCCTTTAGCTTTTTAATGTTTTTGGATTTGGTTAGAACTTATAAGTTAGAACTACAAAATTTGTAAGGTTTTTGTGAATTTTCGATATTTAATTTTTAGTTTTATAGAGGCTCACTAAATTGTAACCATCGAAATTGGTGTAAACTATGAAACCTAATCTAAGCCATTGATTGTTGCAATCAATGGTCAAGATTAATGCAGTGGCAAATTTGTAATTAATTATGAATTCGGGGGCATGATTGTCAGGCTGGAATTATGAAAAGGGCAAAATTGGTAAGAGACATACGAAATTGATATGGAAAGGATTATCTAAACCGCAAAATTCGGGACCACAATGATCCTGTTCCAGATTCCACGCCAAGATTTCGATTTCGAAAGCATTATTCTATGAAACCCCAAATAGAGACAAAAGCATATGAATAATCCAAACCTTTATTGCGATTGAAAGCGATGGAAGAAGGACGAAGGGGTGTGAGAGGTTAGGGTTTCATACAAATCTTCTTTTGCAATAGATTTTGTTGATAATATCGATTTGTTTCTGTAGCAAGAAAGAAGAGTGATCGAATTCGCTTGAAAACTTCGTTTTCAAAGTTTACAAACACCAAAGAAAACCCAGTTGACATCGACATGGAAGGAATTTCAAGTGATGCTCTGCAAATTCAAGGTATGAACAAATTAATTTTCATTGGCGTTTTGGGTGTTTGTTTGACATCTGAATAGGGTGTACTCACACTAATCCATTAAAAAATTGAAAACTGGTTATATGAAAACATGTTCACCATTCTTTTTAGGTTGTAGTTGTGAAACTGTGAAAACTGGTTTTATGAAAACATGTTCACCATTCTTTTTAGGTTTCATATTTCACCATTTTTTTTATGAAAACATGTTTACAGTTGTAGTTGTGAAACTGTGAAAACCTGTGTTTTAGGTTTCATAGGTCACCATTTTTTAATGAAAACATGGGAAAACATGTGTACAGGTGTAGTTGTGAAACTGAAATGAAAACTGTCCGTATGTGAAACTGTGAAAACATGGTTACATATTTTTTGAAATTGTCCGTATGTGAAACTGTGAAAAATGTGTAAATGTGTAGTTGTGTTTTAGGTTTCATAGTTCACCATTTTCAACGTGAGTATATGTATATGTATTACACCTGAGAAAACATGTGTAGTTGTTAACTTGTGGACACATATGTGAAAACGAATTAATTTTCATTGGCGTTTTGGGTGTTTGTTTGACATCTGAATAGGGTGTACTCACACTAATCCATTACAAAATTGAAAACTGGTTTTATAGTTCACCATTTTATTTAGGTTTCATAGGTCACCAATTGTTATATGAAAACATGTTTACAGTTGTAGTTGTGAAACTGTGAAAACCTGTGTTTTAGGTTTCATAGGTCACCATTTTATTAATGAAAACATGGGAAAACATGTGTACAGGTGTAGTTGTGAAACTGTGAAAACATGGGTACATGTGTAGTTGTGAAACTATGAAGACATGGGTACATATTTTTTGAAACTGTGTAAATGTGTAGCTGTGAAAACATGTGTAAATGTGTAGTTGTGTTTTAGGTTTCATAGTTCACCATTTTCAACGTGAGTATATGTATATGTATTACACCTGAGAAAACATGTGTAGTTGTTAACCTTGTGGACACATATGTGAAAACATGTGTACACATATAGATTAATCCTGTGAAATTAGTCCTGTGAAAACATGTGTACATGTGTAGTTGTTAACTTTGTGGACACATATGTGAAAACATGTGTACACATATAGATTAATCCTGGGAAATTAGTCCTGTGAAAACATGTGTACATACATAGATTAATCCGTGAATAAACATGTGTACACCTGACAAACATGTGTAGTTGTTTGGTCCAGTATGGACTTTTCATGGCATATTTCTTAAAAGAAGCCTGATACATACTAAGGCTAAGATATACTTGATGACTTGCTGTTTCTTTGCTGGACTTTTCATGACATCTCTCTTAAAAGGCTAAGTTATGGACTTATCAAGAAACCTTTCTTAAAAGGTTTCTTTGCTGTATTATTCAATAACTATAACTACATGTATGTAATTTGTCATCTTTCATAAATCATCACATATAAAATGACATCAAAAAATCATTGATATCAAACACTTATAGAGCTGTACGGCTTGTAAAGACATTAGAAGTATGCAATCTGTGCCATTGATGCAAGAACAAAACAAGTTGTTGTTTTTCAAGATTGGCATAGAAGATAGTAAAAAACATGTGTATATATATATATTTTAAACTTGTGTAGATGTCTCGCTGTTAAGCATGTGAGAACATTTGAAGTTGTTAGACATGTGAAAAGATATGCTTTACCGTACGGACGTTGTATTAATGTATAACGCATCTGTATGTCCAATTATGTGAGTATTTATTATCAACCAATGAGAATATTAAAATTTGTCAAGGGGCGAGAACGAGAAGTTTTTCTGGTACAACGGACAGAAATATGAGCCAGCGCGAAGAAGGTAAACCTCCTATATCTAATACAACAACTTGTTTATCAACTTGTTTACCATAGTTTTTAAATGCATGTGTTAATGAAACTCAATAAATAGCATTACCAGAACATCAAAAGGACGGCACAGATGAGGAGATAATTGACGTCCCGGGGCGTGCAAGAAAAAAATCAAAACGGACAGGTATATAACAGTTATTAATACGGGTGAAGTCAACATACATTGATGATTTTTGTATGAAAATGTGTATGACAGCATGTACGTTATTTCATACAGATATGCTTTATTTCATAAAATAAATTATT
Source organism: Saussurea involucrata (assembly GCA_033807775.1). NCBI lineage: Eukaryota > Viridiplantae > Streptophyta > Magnoliopsida > Asterales > Asteraceae > Saussurea > Saussurea involucrata. The sequence continues at coordinate 8,300,865 of CM066323.1, forward strand.
ATATGCTTTATTATGAAAGACTGACTTGTGTTGTTTTCACATAAGGAACTCACCGGGGTGAAGAGTCGTCAAATGATAGAGCAAGTAGGGCAAGTGGTAAGGGAAAGAAACGAAAGAGATCTAAAGGACCAGGTATGATTGCAACTAAAAAAACACATACATTTTTGTTATGAAAACTGGTTTGATGGAACTAGAAATAGGTATACCTCTACGTACACTTTAAAAATGTAATCAAACCGTCTAATATTGAGTTAAGCTAATGTAGATCGACCAGAAAACACGCGAACACCAAGAAGTGGAACAAAAAAGGCCGTTGGGGTGAAAAAAGATTCAAAGGGTAATGAATGATGCCTAACATTTTACCACTAACAACTTGACATGCACAAAGCCAGGAAATATTAAGAAACCTTATTATGTTAGATTTTTCACGGACGAAACGGCGTGCTGACTTTATGGATGACGACGACTTTGTACAACGAGTACCCGTAACAAATTTGGGTAAGTATTTTAAATTCTGGAAATCTGAAACAAAATGTGTTACTATTTGTGTGCATTTCGAGAAAACTTTGGTTTGTTTTCATGTAGCGGTGGCTGACATAAAAGCAGCAAGTGCATCACCCAAAAAAAGGGGGGAAAAGAGGAAAAGGGGAAGAAAATGGGTAGGAAGCCTTCTGGGGTTAATGGAATTAGGACTCGAACGTCACCAGGAACTTTACATCAGACATGTTGTTTTCTAAATGAGGAACAAAAGGCAGTTGTTAGGGAAATGGGGTTTGAGTCGTTGCTGCAAATGACGGTTAATGGGATCCCATCAAAACTTGGTTATTACGTGGTCGACAATTTTGATCCAGAAAGTATGGAACTGGAGTTAGAGATGGCATCAATCAGGATCAACGAGGAGACTGTTCACAAGATTTTAGGTCTAAAGTTGGGAGGAATCAACTTAGACACGCAAGATGTGGACCCAAGAAGTTCTGACATGATAAGACGATGGGAGGCAGCTTACAAGAAAGATAAGCCGAGACCGTTGGATGTGTCACACGCAATATTTGATTCACCTGACTCAGGAGAGATGTTCAGGTTAAACTTCCTGGTACTTTTTGTGAATTCCATGGCAGAATGCAGTCCATCTGGAAACTGCCATAATCTTTTTTTTAAAAAGATTAGCAATACTGATATGATTCCGAGAATAAATTGGTGTCGTTACATCATAGAAAGTCTTCGCAGAAGCAAACGGAAGTGGAAGCGTGACACATATGACAGCTTCTACGCGGGGCCCCTCACATTCCTAACGGTATTATTTATTGATTTCATGATGTTTTCATCTTTTTTGATAAAAACGCAATAACTATATGCCTTCGGTACACAGCTGCTGTATGTCCATATGACGTCATGTCCGTCTGTTGAAGTTGATCGGACTCTGCTACCGTTGCACACTTGGACGATGCCGAAGCTTCGTGACAGGACGAAATACGGTTTCGCTAATGGCGGATTGCGTAAGGCCCAACTAGCAAGTCTTAAATCAGACAAAAAAACGGTTTCAAAAGGTAGAAAGAGGAATGCTCCGGTTAAACATGTGAATAAGGATACTTCAACGCACATATCTGCTCATACGAGTACCGATAATCAGGTACATTGTTAACTGAAACTAAGTTTATTGTATTTCAATGTTTGTTCTTAATTATATTTACTATACGGTTTTGTTTTGAAAAATACTAAACAGTCAACTGAAATGGAGACTGTAAAGACATATGAAAAGAAAGGTGAATGAGTTGTTGTGAACGAGATGGTAATTACTAACTATTAACTAACTGACTGATCATGTGTAAATGGTTTTAGAAAATAAATTTAACACAAATCGATTATTTTAGGGTGATGTATCAGTTGCGGCGACAAAAACTGCGGAAGAGGTATTGTATCAGATTGATTGATTATTATTTTCGTAACAAACATATTATGACCGTTTAACAAAAAATTCATAACGACCTGCGTTTTTAATTGGAAAAACTAACATTTAACACTCTCTAACATAGGTTACAAAAGGGATTGAGATATCAGCACACAAAGAGGGTAACAATGAAAATGGTAAATCAAACAGAACAGACAAGGTATGTTACTGTGAAAACATGGGTGTTTGGCAAATCGTCATTTTTTATTAAAAAAACCCACACATGGGTATAAATTATATAAAAAAATGTGTTTCACTACAGGGACCTGATGGTGTTTATATTGATGCGGCTGATGGGTTTGACATACCGAATGAGGATATCACTCTAGCATTTGATGTGGTTGATAGGTTGGTGCATGCAGTAAACGAGTCGGTCACAGGTGGTGGGTTTGTGGATGACGATGACAAAGCAGAAAATTTTGAAGACGAATATGAAGTAAGGAAGGTATAGTTGACGCATCACAGTTTTGTTAACGATGTTATTCATATGAACAAGATATATGTATTTCATATGTTTTATGTTGACGTATCTACTTATGAAAAACTAACATTTAACACTCTCTAACATAGGTTACAAAAGGGATTGAGAGAAAAGACAAAGAGTGTAGCAATGAAAATGGTAAATCAAACAGAAAAGACAAGGTATATTACGGTGAAAACATGGGTGTTTGGCAAATCGTCGTTTTTAATTAAAAACACACACACATGGGTATAAATTATATAACAACATGTGTTTCACTGCAGGGATCTGATGGTGTTTATATTGATGTGGTTGATGGGTTTGACATACCGAATGAGGATATCACTCTAGCATTTGATGTGGTGCATGCAGTGAACGAGTCGGTGACAGGTGGCGAACCACTTGAAACAGGTGGTGGGTTTGTAGATGATGATGACGAAGGCGAAGGTTTTGAAGACGAATATGAACTAAGGAAGGTATGTATGTATGTATTTCATAGTTTTGTTAACGATGTTGTTCATAATAATTTTTGAATTTCATATATTCTATGTTGGCAGATATATGTATTTCATATGTTTTATGTTGACTAATCTACTTATTTCATAATTTGGATGTTTGTTATTATGCAAATGAATCAACTCAAATTACTAATAAATATCATCTTATGTGAAAACAGGAATATATGGTGAAAATAGATGCACACTTGGATCACATATATTGCACTAAGCATGACGTCAGCAACTTGATAAAGGAGGCGATGGATTTGTTTCCGGAGGATGTGAATTTCGACAACTACAAGGAACAATTCGATACGATTTTCAGAAATGATGCAAAGACAGATGACGAACGTGAGACAGAAAGCTATGAGGAGGAACAAGGGAAGAATGATAGCTACGCGGGGGTTACACCAACAAAGCTGGAGTTTGAAGTTACACCGACACCGATTTCACAGATATGGTGCACTCAAACGTTCAATAAAATAGACGAGGACATAGTTCAGAGATCTGTGCGCGTGGGATCAAAAGATGCAGTTCCATCTTCGTTAAACTGTGATGCGTCAACTCCTGACTTGGAGAATAACAAGGTTGTTCAGTACATGGCGGAAGACAAAAGGGAAGAGATTATGATAGGTGGTGACATGAAGCGTAGGGCAAGCCAGCGGGAGACAAAACTTGGGAATCAGATGAGGTCACCATACGTTAAGCGCTCTGTCGATGTACGTATGGCATTGATAAATGACGAAAAGAAAGCCCACGAATTTTGCTTGGTTGGATATGGTGGCATGGAGTAAGTTCATTAAATTTATTAATTTTTTACCTTTAACAAAATTTGCATGAATTATTAATATTTATAAAATGTATTACGTTCTGGAAATGTAGTGACATGATGTACTGGTCAAGTACGGATCAAAAAATAGTTCGTGCGGGAATGGAAAGCTTGGCTGCCAGTGAGCATATACTTACCAACGTCGTTGATGGGTGGGTAGACATTCTGAACTACGAGGAGAAATACAGAAGCGTCTATTCCCCGAGACGGTTCTTCTTCAAAACATCGGTTCTGGTGAGTATTAATAACAATTTTTGAATCATTACCATTTATTGGTGTTTCGTATTCTAAAAAAGGTAAAAAAACGTTTTCAGGAAGGTGGGGTCTTGTTGGGAAATATATACGACTATAATAAGCGATATGAATGGTTCTTAAGGAACATCGCAGAGGCAACAAAACACCAAGTTGAAAACGTCAACATGAAAAACGTCGATCTGGTATGAAAAAAAAAAGTATTTGTGATAAATTGTTTGTTCCTGTTTTAATTGTGTAATTTTACATTACGTGACTAATAAAATAAATATGATCAGATCTTCTTTCCCATCATGCAAGATCGACACTACTACTGTGTGGTGTTCAACCTAAAAAGTAACCTAATTGAAATAATAGACAACCAACAGCAGCCGTCTTTGGGAAGCGGTATAAGTGAGAAGTGCGAAAGTGATGTCAACATTTTGGTAAGTATATTTTTCAATAACACACAATCAATCTTGATTTAACCGCGCCGATGAATAATGAACAAGTATATTTGTCATGTAAAGCAAATAATGATGGCGACACACATGAAAGATACACGTCATCCAGCTTCTAAAGTTATAAAGAACTTCCCAAAAGTTAGACTTGTCACAAGTTGGCAGACAAGAAGGAATTACGTGGATTGCGGTGTTTTCGTGATGAGGCATATGGAATGCTACATGGGTGGAGGGAGCCGATGTTTAGTCACACATCTTGAAAGGGAGGGACCAGCACAAGCAAGGCAACTGGAGGGACTACGGAAAAAATACACAGCAAAAATACTCTTGAGCGACTGGAACATTAGGCGGGATTACGTGCAATCGGAGATAGCACGGTTCTACGGTATGGACAGGCGATCACAATTGCAGATCCTTGATTGTGCGAAATCTACTCGGTGAGATCGACTTGATAAGTATTGATGCACATTGGCTGTTTACTTTGGACAACCAATTGAAAAAATTGATGGATGTTTGTTTAGTTTGGATAATTGCTGGTGTTTTGGTTTGGATAATTGTTGGTGTTTTGGATAATTGTTGGTGTTTTGGTTTTTTATTACTTTGGAAATTTGTTGGTGTTTTGGATGTTAGTTGGATATTTGTTGGTTTATATTATACATCAACTATTTAATTTTTCGTAACTATAGTTTTTACAACTATGTGGTTGTCTGATGTCTATGTGTTTAATTGTTTTCATATTAATAGTTATGTTATGAAAAAATATTATACGTTATGAAAAATATTAACTGTTTAAGGGTTTTTTTGCTGTTTTGTGATTATTAACACTTGCAAATGACTGGCGTTTCACATTTGGTGTTTTGTGTTAATTAGACTTTTTATCTATGACGCACACATTCTTTTTATGAGTATATTTTGTTTACATTCATGTTTCATATCATTATAAAGAATCAACTGTAATTACACACACATTAACGATTAGATGCTTCACTTAAAAACACTTAATAAACACAACACACAAAACATGAGACACCTAAAATGATACGAAACAAATATGTAGCACACTAGAACAGGAGATATAAGAGACTACAACATTTGCGAATTGATACAAAAACAACTTGGATAATTAGCTTTTGAAAAAACTCTATGAATAACAGTAAATAAAAAACACACAACTGACATAACGATATGAAATCTCATAGCATTAAGTAATAAAAACTATGGAACAATAATAAAGAAATTATGTTCAATAGACATACTAAAATCAGTCTGCATCACCAATAGCCAAAACCAACAAGAAAATAGTATAAATATGAAAATCTTGTGAAAAAAAAGCAGCATCCCCTATCGATTGTTTTTTCGCGTTGGACAATTCCTTAAATCATGTTCGGCCAGAATGTTACACCCCCTACACATACGTTTCTGCTTCTTGGACTTCTTGACCGCTTTCTCCAGCGCACCTACCAATCGTTTTCCGGTACCGCAACCTTTGTTTCGTATCCCAGCTGGTGGTAACACCTTAACCTCCTTAGGAACGTCTACACCATAGCATTCCCTAAGCGCTTCGGCTCTATCCGCGGACGCAGATGGAATTATATCATCGACTTGGAACTCAAGTTTCATATTATCCATCATTTCCGTTAGCACATTCATCTTTCTTATATCGTTTCTAATTCGGCTAACCAACAAATCAAGCCTCGAATACAAACCGTTGATCAAACGCTCCTTCTCTACGTCAACCTCACCATACCGTGCACGGGCAGCCTGAACTTCAACAGGGACCAAAGACCGAGTCTATCGACGAGATATGAGAATATCAGGTATTTCAATAAAGTCATAATTAAGCAGAATCTTGAACATGTGGCGGCACGGGGTACCATTACGGGGAAAAAAATTGCATTCGCATTCCATCATGTCCGTCAAAGTGTTGTGTGAAACCTGTGAAACACAATAAAGAATTGATTATACTTATAAAAATATCATACGAAATTGATGTTCAGTATTTAATATAGGTCGACTACATTGTGAAAACGAAAAATAGAATTAAACATACCTGATACGAATACTTGGTAATACCCTTTATATTTTTGTGTAAAACCTTGTAGTTTCTGATATCACCATCTTCTCCAAGATACACGACACCGCAATGATACGCGGCTTTCTTAATCTCTTTTTGAACCTCTTTAAAAACAGTACGTGTATATATCTCCGAAGCATGCCTCTCAATCACCAGCGGGGTAGCACATCGAGGGAAAGTGTTTCTTGTGATGAACTCGAGGATGCGATGCTTGTTCCTTTGCTTTTCGATAGCACCGTCAAATGCATGTATAAACTTGACCAGGTCATTGCGGTAATATGCATATATGCGGAAAAAGGCGTGCGCACTCTCAGATCGTGACGTTGTCCTCATCAACCCGGACATGGGGACGTCCCTATAATACGCAGATATCCATGATTGCCTAATTCGGAACATCTCTGTTAGCCAATCGTTTCCATGGAGTTCATAATCGTCAATTATACTACACCACTCCGACTCAAATTCATCCGGACTCATATGACTATTCCATACCATCTTATTGAATCTCCTTTTGAATGATATGTTTGAATCAAGATCAGAGGTTATCTACAACAAAAATAAGTATACTTTAAAAGGATATAATGGTTACGACTATTATATTAGTGATACTATAAGAAACATAACAGACCTTGCCGGGAAGTTTCTTCATAATGTGCCACATGCACAAACGATGTTTCGATTCTGTGAACACAACAGGAGCTGCTTGTTTCATAGCAACGCATTGATCGGTTATAACAAACGTAGGTTGCTTCTCATGCGCTTTCAAAAATGCAGACAATACCCACTTGAAATTTTCTACGTTCTCGTGGCTTATCAATGCAGATCCAACAACAACTGACCTCTTATGGTTGTCGATAGCTATGAACGGAACAAAATTCATAGCATGTCTGTGCAAAATAAAAAGTTTCAACAGTCAGTACATTTACCATGAAAATTAATCACACAAGAAAAAAGGGAACCTTGTCTGTCGTACATACCGATTCGTACGGTATGTTGCATCAAATGATATAGTGTCGCCAAACTCTTTGTAATTTAGTCTAGCGATCTCATCAGCCCAAAAAACAGCCTGCAACTCCCCATCATTAACCAATATATCGAAGAAGTAATCAGAAATAACCGTTCTACGTTTACACATCAAATCAACCAACATTTGCGCGTCTTTCTTCCCGACAAATGTGCCCATGGCAGTCCTCGCGTTCTGGTAGTCAACTTGGGTCTGGCTAACATGTTCGTAACCACCTTTAAGAGCCGCCTGAATATTATAAGACTTTGCACCCCCAACACACGATGATGACCCATTATACACATTCCTGAAATCCGTGTATTGCAGTCGTCGTTTGGAACGTAACATCCGCTTGTCAACAGAGTTGTATAGAGCATGGTTGTGCCTTTCTTCAAACTTGTAAACAACATATGTACCAGTTTCCTTCCTAAGACGAAACTTAATACATGCTCTACAATTAGTGCGTTTCACGTTTGAACTCCTAGTCATTCTCTCAACGTCTTTCCTAACCGGAATCCCTTGCTTACTACATAGTAGGTAACGTGTTTGCACTTGATCAAACTTGTTTTTTTTCTTATTCGATTGTCGAACATCAAAGCCGGCTTCTTCGGCATATTTCATATATGCCATGTCGGCAAGATCAATAGACCTAAATTCATATCCAAGTCCTATCTTTAAAGTTTCATCGACAAGTACTGGTATCCAATATTTCGTACCAACGGGTGAAACAAAGGTCTCGTGGTGTACTACAACAAACATATTAACACCAAATTAAAAATACCAAAAAGGATTAATAAGGGATACTCATACCACCAATTTATATAAAACGGGAAGCAACAATGTTTATCCTGTTTTTCATATGATACAGGAAACGGACTATTTCATATAACAAAGTCCATCGGGTTTTCGCATATAAAATGTGTTATGATTTCAAATTATAATACGTTGTTTCAATCGAACGTATGTTCATACTAGAATTTCATAGCAAATTATAATACAAATTCACAACTATCATACAACAGAATTCCTAAAATTTCAGACCCTATAATACTATGAAATATAATATGAACAGCACCTTATTGCCTGCGTAATATACAATAGACCTTATTGTTGTTCATGTGTATACTATGAAATATACATATGAACAGCACCATATTGCCTGCATAATATCATAAGAATAATTCTATGAAATTTCATATATAACGTACCTTTCTTTATTGGTGTGACATCCATTGCATCATCAAAAACCTCGAGTAAATCTTCTTCACGTTCTTCGTCCTCGCAATATTCATCTGAAGGAATCGCGATAAAAAAGTCAGAAATGTCGTTGTCGACATCCATTGGATCATGCAGTGTTCGTTCTTCGTCATTTTCATCATCGTTGTTATACGACACAACTACAATCAATCGATCTACCACAAACTACAGACTTCCTATTATATTCTTGATAGAACACGGTTATGAATTTTCATAGAATTAACCTATAGACCACAGTTATGAATTTTAATTGTATTATTTCGGAATTAATGATGAAGATGATCATGAACAAATCAGAAATAACCCAAACAAATAAAAAATTGATTAACATCAATCATTTCCTTAAATAATGGGTTAATTTAATTAATAGATAACTACCAAAAATAAACTGATATATGAAAATGACAGAATTGCCCTTATAAGTAGATTAATCAAGATTATCAATCAAAGGCTAGGATTAGTTTACATAGTTTACACCATTTTAATGGTTTACAATTTATTACCCCTCTAGTTTTATAAGTGTTAAATGGGTTAGACGGGTCATGGCGGGTTAGGGGGTCGGGTTAGGGTTGAGCTTTCCTGACCCGTTTATTAAACGGGTCGGGTTAGAGTTACGCACTCACAACCCGTTTAACTTTGAACCCGACACGACACGACACGTTTGCCGGGTCTAATTCTACTGCATAAAAGGTCCTTTTATTTCAGCTATCTTTGTGGATCCAAGTAAGCTGTCAACTTTCTATGAGTTTTGTGATTGGTGTTCATGGTTTGTATCACTTGTGATATTGATAGTAGATCGCCAAAATGGCATCCCTTGTCGAGTATAATAAGTTCAGATTAGTTTATGATGTGCAAAATAAGAATGCCATGTAGTTTTTTCCCTAATGTAGCAAGTTCACATTTTCTATTTTTTTGCGACTCTTTAAGACTCCCTTCACCATTATTTCTATCTTTGCTTATTTAGTTATTCAAATTATCGAGTTCCACAAGAAGATGGACAAGAACATGGTCCTTCCTCCTCCGGTGAACTTCCGGCCACCAACAACCATTTCTATCCCTGCCCCTATTGGCTCTCGTCGGTCGACTTGAAATTTAATTTCAATCTTTTGTTCATTTATCCATCGTTTTTTTGACTTTGAAATTGAAGACTCAGGTGGCTTTGACCAGCGAATAGATGGGTCAAACAAGCACCATTTTGGTTGCACTGCGTGATTTGCTTGCCATTTTGGTCTGTGGAAACAATGATGGTGGTGCTTGATTGATCTTGATTAGTTAATTGTTGTTGTTGTTGTTTCTTTTAAGTTGTGACAACACACGGATAAATATCTTTGACGCACCAGTGATGGTGGTTGTGGGTTTGATGGAGGTGAGCAAATGAAGCTAGGTGGTTGAATTTTTGTTGATGAAGCTGTCATGTTGTTGGTTTTGGTCGAGTTTAGTCTTGTTGCGTTCAACAAGACGAAACAAAATACACGAAAACGAAATGTAAGCATTAACAAAAGATTTGTATAGTGAAATGGTGGTGGATACCGCGTTGCTTGAAAAACTTGAGAAACTCTAAACTCTTGAACTCTTCTCCATTATTTGATTGAACCACCTTGAGTTTCTTCCCGGTTTGGTTTTCCACCATAGCTATCTCAAAGGTTTCATATTTGTGTTTCATCACACGAACTTTATATATGCGGAAAATCATCAACAAATGAAACACATAATTGTTTCTTTGTTTCTCTTCACTTCAGCCTCTTTCCACGAACAACCCTTAATTGCTATACTTCCATAATCCCGACCATCATCTCCAAGACCCTTCATTTGATCTCATAGCTCTTCACTCACGAGACCCGACTTGGCGTTCGCCATGGTAATAGTTCCTCTTCCATAGATAGAAGAATTAGAGAAACCATTGTATTTATCTGGAAGAGAGCACCACAAAATCATCGCCATTTGTTCCTCAATCCTTAAGTCCACGACCTTCATCTTCATGGTTAAATCGTCGAACACATTCAAGTGATTCTTGATAGGCGGTTCTTCCTTCACCATGTACGTGGAAAATGTCTTCAAGAGAATTAGACGATTGAGGAGTGACATCATTAGGTACATCTCCTCGAGCTTTATACAAATGCCATGAGCGGTGGTTTCACCACTAATTTCTGAGATGACATTTTTTGCCATGGCTAGGTGCAAAGTGGTAAGTGCCCATTCTCCAATTCTTCTAACTCGTCATCGGAAATATCAAGTGTCACCCGGTTTCTCCTTAGCACCGGCTTCATATTCCAATAACATTTACTAAAATCGCCATTTCCAGTTCCGTTCAATATCAAGTGTCAACTTGTCCGAATCGTAGACTGTTAAAGACAATTAAAGAAAAGGAAGAAAATAATCTTTCCAAGACAAAGTGCAGTGCCTAGTTGTACTTCTGCTACTACCCCTTGTACTATGCTCCATGTTGTTACCTATTGTACATAGTCTGTTCCTTAGTGCTTATATGTTGTACATTTTCTGTTACATATTTGTTAGCCATCCTTGTATATATAGGGCAACTACGTCTTGTTTTTAATATATTGAAAACATTCCTCAATCCATCAAATGTCTTCTTCTCTCTATTTTTTACTTAGACAACTCTATGGACTCGGTTTCTCCTTAGCACTGGCTTCATATTCCAATGTCATTTACTAAAATTGCCTTTCCCAGTTCCATTTATCAATTTGAAGAGAGGAACCCGATGCGGCATACAAACCCTTGAAGTGAAAAAGAGATATTTTAGTATACACTGATCACTCATTTACATTTCGAATACGGATATTATACATTGATCACTCATTTACATTTCGAATACGGATATTATACACTGGTCACTCAAGTAAAACTCTAATTGAAGTGAAAAAAGGTACTTTAGTATCTCATTTAGGTGGGTACCTCTCCTACCAGAGTTTGACGTAAAAGATTGTGATCTGAAAAAGAACTCATAATTAAGTAGCTGATCATTTGTCAAGATTGTAAACAATGGTTTCGAGTGGTGGCAATCATAGTGGAACAACTGATGTTGTCATTCCATGATATGCTCACCTGCCCAATTTCATTGGCAACAAGCAATATCTTTGGGATGACCCATATTTGTACAAAACAGGACGGAATCAGATTTTGAGAAAATGTGTCCACAACAATGAAATACAAAGCTTGCTAAGAGACTCGAAATGCATCACCTTATGGTGGTCACTTTATTGGCCAAAGGAAAACTACATCAATTTTTCATTGTTCTATGAATTATGCCAAAACAGTGATCGAAATCTTTGCATAAAAAATTCTTCACCATATAGGACAGTCAGACACAAGTCTCCACCATCTCGACGGAGAGTCTAACCTGTCGACTGATGGTCCATGGGTAGATGTTAGTGCTTATTTTATCAAGTTGTACCATGTAGAGGGGCCTAATATGTAAATGATAAGTTACATACTATATAATGTAATTTACTCTTAGATTTTCATTAGGTCATTCATAACTCACACGCACTAGTACACACATAGTGCACTTTCTCTCTACATTCTCTCTATTGTGTACTTGGTGAATTGCTTATTGATCAACATATGGATGGCCATCTGATTGTGTTAATTGCTTGATTACTTGTTCTGGGATCACAATTAGTATCAGAGCACAGTACATCACTTGGATCAGATTAGTTTTTTGAGTTTTTTGCAAAACTTGAGTGTTCTTCATTTCTTCATCCATTTCTTATCGATTTTAGCCATTTGAGTGCTTCAAATGGATTAGAATTGATCTAGAAATGTTTGCTAGTATTACGTGAGTGATTTCTTTCCGCAAAATCATTAGGTTTAGACTCAGATTGTGCAAAATATCTAATTTCGGACTTTGTATTTTCTGCACACTATTTTGGATCGAAAACCCATTTTCTGTTGGTTTTTGGACAAAACTCGAAGCATTAAAGTTGTCCAGAAACTCAATACAAACCCGCGTACCAATTTTCAGACAAATTGGATCATTTTTGAATAATCGACTTAAGATTGTTTGAACATTCATAATTATCGCAACCTTGAGTGTTCTTCAGTGTTCTTCAGTGTTCTTCAGTATCTCAACGTACTCAAGTGAACAGTATTATATCGCAACCCTTTGTTGTGACAAGTCGTTATTATCGCAAGTTTCTGAAGTGAACAGTACATATCGCGACTGCCCTTTGCGATAATCCATTTTTTATCGCAACCCATTTAGTGTGAACGGTACTCTATCACAACCTCCTATTGCGATAAAATATTTCTTGGAGTTAATCGCAACTTCTTTGTTGCGACAAAACCTTCGTTTGCGACAAAATTGTTTGCGATAAAATTTATGTTGCGATAACTTTGGGTTGAGACAAAGCTTTGGTTGAGACAAAATTGTTCTTGCGATAAGAAAAGTTCTTGTGTTGAGATAAGCTGGGTGTTGCGACAATACTTTGAGTTGCGAGAAGATTTGGGTTGAGACAAACAGTAGGTTGAGACAAAACCGTGCGAATCATTTTATACTAATCAAATCAAAGGGGTACTTAACGATCGTAAACAAGTAATCTAAATATGACGGCTAGAGACATTTTGACTATTGGGTCGAAGGACAAACCACCAGTCATATTTCCAAAGGATTTCAAAATATGGAAAGATAGATTTCTTGACTATGTGGAACGACAAGAAAACGGTGCACGCATTCATGATTCCTTAATGAACGGGATACAGTCTGATGTTTTTCAAACAGATCCAGATGGAATAGTTACAAAAATTGATCCCAAAGATTACTCAGGTGATGAACTAATAAGACACAAAGCAGATAAAGCGGCTAGGTCACTAATTATGCAAGCATTAACTAATGTCATATACCAAAAGGTTGATAGTTGAGTGAAACTGGGAAAGGGATGTTCGATGAGTTGATCAAGCTGTATCAGGGTTCAGAGGTGGAAACTCAAATGAGAGTCTCAAACATCATTAACAAATATGAGAACTTTAAACAGAAAGAGGGTGAGACTTTAGACAATGCATATGACCGTTTCACCACCATTCTGAATGAACTCAACAGATACAAGATAAAGAAATCCATCATCGAGAATAATGTGAAATTCTTGAGCGTGCTTCAGTCTGAATGGAAAAAGTATGCTCATAGAATGAAACAGCATTCTAGGTTGGATACTCTACAACTGCAGGAGATGTTTGAAACTCTAAAACATGATGAGGATGATGCTGAGATTAAGCGAGAAAAGTTGATGAAAAATGAGAAGAAGGGTAAAAAGGAGAAGAAGACAGAAGTGCCCGAGAAGAACGAAGATGATGAGATTGAAAGTGAACCGATAGCATTGATGTCAAGAAAGTATGCTGACAAAGGTAAGAGTATTGAGACAGAGGATTATGGGATAGACAGTGATGATTTAGATGAGGCAGAAAGCTTGAAGCAGACTATGATACTTCTAACTAAGGCTTTCCAGAAGAGATTTGTGAAAACTCTTGGATCAAACAATCAACATTACTCATCCGGTCCTAAAAAAATTTAGCACAAGAATCGGATTGAGTCAAAGAAACAGTTTGATGATCATAAGGAAGATGGCAAGAGGTTGGAGGTCAACAAAGTTTGTTGATAGAAAGGATGAAGAGCAAAAGTGCTATAATTGTGGGAAGTCCGACCATTTCGCCAAAGAGTGCTGGAAACCGAAGGTAAGGGATTCCGACTACTACAAGCAGAAGATGATGTTGGCAAAGCAAAAGGAGTCAGGAAGTGCACTGCTGGTGGAAGAAGAGTACTGGTTGGACCAAACTGATGATGAAGGAGAAGAGGAGACGACTGCTTTGGCAAAGATGTGCTTGATGAGCAAGGAAGGTGAGGATTCAGAGGCTGATGCGGCGCCTGAGACAAACGAGGTAGAGCTCTGCACTATTAATCACTTTGCTAATCAGTTTAAAGTCTTCCAACTAAAACAAGATGATTTAAATGAGAAACTCAAAAATGCGCATAAGACAATAGAATCTCAAAGGCAGATAATCACTAAACATAACAAGTTAAGTGATGCGTTGAAAAAGGAACGAGTTGAGATCGAGCAATCTCGAACTTATTTTCGGAACAGAATGGATGAAATGGCTGAAAAAGTAAGAATTTCTGAAAATAGGAAGAATGAGCTTGAACAACCGCTACAATCTTATAAAGATATTAACACAGAATTGACTGAAAAGGCAAGTAATCTGGAAGCAAAGCTATACAAACTTGGTCAATCTGAACAAACCATTTTCCTAAACACACCAAAAAGTTTTAGATATTACAATTCGAAATGGGGGTTGGGATATGTAACACCCTCAAATTTGGAACGAGCAACTAAATAAAAATTTCAATAAATAACCCAACAAGATAAAATAATTTCTACAATTCACTCCTTAATATACCTCGGAATTTAAACATTAATTCCCAAATAGAGTAACTTAAACGGGTGTTACTTAACACAACACAAGTTGCTACTTCCAAGTACGTGCGGAAGACTTCACTACTCAAGTTACCTTTCGTGCACTCTACTATCACTCGCCACTTCACAATGTAGCTAGAGCTACCCCAACCTGAGCATGTTGCACATGCCGACAAATAAAAAGGGTTAGGCTTACGTCTAGTGAGTTCAAGCATTTTATCATGACTGTATAAAAACATAAATCAGGGATTAGTGGTTTTAGTCATGATTCAACAAATCTTTAATGAAAGTTTGCGACAAAGGTTATCCTTTCCAAAGAGTTCTCAAAATAGACATAAATGACTCATTTTCCAACGCACCCAAATCCATGGGAATCTTCCCCAAAAGTGTAAAGCGTTTTCAAAAAATGAGTTACGAACCCCAACCCACTCAAATACGTGAATAAATCTAGTTTTAGGCAAAACCTTCAAATACGGTTGACAATACATACTCAACCCGTAAAACATGGAAACCATCCATTTAAATATATTCTTTCGTTGGAAACTTAATACGAAGCAAAACTCATGCAACGTAAAATGTATTAAAATCCAAATACCATAGAATAAAACTCCAGCAGTTAAAACGTCCAATAAGAATGTAACATAAATCCGTCCATCAATCATGGAAAACAATCCATATGCATGTAATATAACCTCAACAATGTGAATAGATAAATTACCCAAAATCAACACCCTTCGGTGACGGGGGAGACCCGATCTCATCAGATGTGGCAAACACATAAATTAAACCATGATTAAATAAATGTAAGTAAGCTTCTTGGATGTGGAAAACGGATGACATCAACCATACTAGGTCTTTAGTCCATCTCAGACATCAACCATACTAGGTCTTTAGTCCGTCTTCGGCATCAACCATACTAGGTCTTTAGCCCCTCTTAGACATCAACCATACTAGGTCTTTAGTCCAAGCCCTCAAGTTCAACCATACTAGGTCTTTACCTTGGAAAACCCACCATCCAAAACAAGCTTACTTAACTTAAAAATTCATACATGACCTCAAAAGAATAACTAATGCATTCAAACTCATGTAAATCTCAAACATAATGCAACTCATGCAATGCAAACCCCAAGCCCACGTCGAGCTTAATAAAACCGGGCGAATGCCATCAAGACTCAATCGAGTCCAAAACCGAGCCCTCTGCTCAAAGATCTAAAGATCATTTATCAACATCAAATCATGCAAATGAAATGCAATTAAGTATATAACACATCCTAGACTCCACCCTGAGCATGTAAATATCAATCATGTGCAATAAAATGCATCTAAACATCATTTAGGTAAACAAGTACCACAAAACTGTTATTAACCCGAAACCTGACATGGTTAAGCAAAAAGGGTTTTCCCAAAGGACTCACACCCTTATAATTCTCAAAATGACACATAACACTTAAAAGTGCATTTCCCAAATGGTTATTAAAATCAAATACGCTATCATGATTAAACCATCAAATAAACCTCATTTTGAGCAATTAATCTTTTAAAGACAAAATATGGTTTCTAACCATCTAATTATCCAAAAGCCCCAAATATGGGTGTTTTAAACATTTATGAAGATAAACACTTCGAAAGAGTTAAACTATCCAAATAACTCAACCATAAACATTTTCAAGTAAAACACACAAATATTTGTAAAATACTCATTTTGGCATGTACAAAGTTTTCGCAAAGTAACTTGAACTCACCTTGCTAGATTTAGCTAAATCTAGTATTTCTCCAACGTAAGCTCCTTTGATGAAGTTTGTATCCTCAAGCCAAAACTCCCAAAAACCTAGATTTATGAATTTCCAACCATCAATACTCAAGTTTAACCATAAGAAATCATCATCCATCCAAATATGTACCAAAATACCCACCTATACCAAACCCTAACTTCATAGGTGACGAGATTTGGAGATTCTCATAATCAACTACCACCAACATCACCCAAAACACTTCAATATGGAAGAGAAAGTGAAAGATAACAACAATTTAGCTAGAGATTACCTTAATCACTTGAATCCTCCAAAAAGAGAGCTCCTAGACTTCCAAAAGCTTCAAGCTTCCAAGTGCTCAACAATGGTGGAAATGGGTTGGTTTAAGTGAAGAAGATGAAGAAGAGAGGGAAGGATTTGTGGTTGATTTGGGGAAAGGAAATCGATTTGGGTGAGAGGGGGAGGAAAATCGCCTGGAGAAAAAGAGAAATCGATCTTGGATGATAAATGAGAGAGAAGCTAGTTGAACCCCTTTAAAACCCGATCTGAAACAGCAACCCAGCACCCCGACGCGACATTGACACCGCGACTATGCCCAGGGCATTGTCGCGTGGCATTGTCGCTACCCATATACCAGTTTCTGTTTGAAATACTCAAATCGACCTCCACCGCGACAATGACATGGTCATAGTCGCTGGTCATAGTCGCACAAGTCGTACCGAACCCCGAAACTCGACTTTTTCGACGCCAAAACTCCCGATACTCTTAGAGACTTTATGTAATGTCTTCCAAACATAAATCCCACCATTTTCAAGATGCAAAACATTTGGGTGATATTTACTTACCGAAATTACGGGTGTTACAATCCTCCCAACCTTAGAACGATTTCGTCCTCGAAATCTATATCCTTTACAACCCAAAGATAATCGACTCAATGTCGACCACAAATCGTCAATTCCTAACTGGAATCTAAATTTCCCACACAGCCATAAAGACAGTTCCTCGAACCAATTTCTTACCAACGAAACCCCTTAAAGTACACGTTACTTATGTCCGGAAGAACACCCTAACCACTGGAATAACTCCTCGTTAAACGACTCCGGTTGTCTCCCAACCTTAAAGTGTTCCATCTTCCTCAATTTTAGTTTAAACTCTAAATCACTTCACGGTTTGTTCACTAACGAACCCAACAGAATCATCAACTCCGACAATTCCTACTATTAACTGTCGATTAACTCCAACGGGTTCTAATAGACTCCAAAATTCGTCTCACATGAATTATCAACCAACAGGTTCATCACCCACGCACGAAGGTTATTCTACCAAAACCATTCCTCACAATCGAGCATCTTACGGTTACTACCACCATCACCATTATTCTTTTAAATTTTAGCCTACAATTCCCTGATTATACTAACGGTTTCCGGCCTCAAACCCACAAAGGTTGATACCGAGTTATACCACCAAGCTTTAAACTCTAATAGGACCCCACACATGAGTTCCGTTTACCGAGTATTTCACAAAACTAAGGTTGTCAACATAACGGCCATACCAACCTTGAAATGCGTCACTGCACTTCTAACCCTCCAATTACCATAAAATTATTGACTTCACTATCAATATCATCCGGCCTATAATCACATTACGTGCCCGAATGCCCAACTCTTCACAGTCGAGGTTCTACACACTTACTTTCAATCGGGTTGCTCAACTTTTCTCAAGGTCCTAATGAGTTCAAGGTTTTCAAGCGAATATTTTTAACAAATCAACAAAACTTTTCACAGAAATCTCAACGCAAGAATTTTCATATCAAATAACTCATACGCATAGAAAACTACTATTCTCAAATCGGTAGTTACGCAAAACGGACACGCTCGTCCCACATAAGAAATCATGTTGAAAACCATTTAATTGCAGTTCAGTTTACTCACAATACGCAAAAGCGTAATAAACGACTTCTTTAAAATGAACCGCCACGGTTCTAGTATGGATTGACTCATGTCATGCACGTAAGGTGACTGCTCGACTTTAAACGGAGAGCAACACAAGGTGTGCACGTATTTCAAAAGAAACCCAAACGGCATTTGACTCCAAAATTCCCTTGTTAACCATAATATGGCATGAAACAAAGTTTGCTAACCAAAATTTGCATGCGTCGGTTCATTGTACAAAACAAGGAATCGATTTATAATTACACCTCAGTCAAAACACAAAACGACTTGTATAAATTCTAAATTTAAATACAAAATCGATCCATTCCCATTATTTGAGAATATCGACTAAAACAACATAAAACATCAAATTGGGGGTAGGCACGCAAGCTTGTAACACCTCCAATAGTAATTTTCTTGAAACCAACTAATCATGCATCAAATGATTCGCGACCAAATTCCAAAAGATGGAATTCTTTAAATCAATTTCTCAAAATTCTCATTCGGTCCTAAAACAACATTTGAGTAAAACGTTTCTGACCAAAACTTGTACACAACAGTGCGTTTCCCAAAGCATAGGAGGAAGTAAGTGTTAATAAAAGGTAGACACCCCAAAAGATTCCTATCGATTTCAAATCTTTAATTGCACCAACGGTGCGTGCCAATGTTCAAAACACAAGAAACCACACGCACCATAGTTTTATACAACCATTTTCTAAAATCTTCATCACGAAGCATTTTTCTCAAAGTTTCGTACTTGGAACATAAAACGTCAAAACGTAAATGCTTAAAATGTATTTGTCAAAAATACTTAAGATACACATTTTCTCCAAACCAAGAAGGTTTTCAATTTTTCCAAGATGATTGGCAAATCAAAATTGACCAAATGTCAACGACTCTCACATTTGTATTTTCAAAACGTAAATATTGCGAACTATGCATGATTTCCACAACGCCAAAACACTCTTTGCCCAAATGGTCATCATCTATACAATGAGTTAACAGATAATTTCGCTCATGATTCGTTTAACAAAATGTCAAGAAACAATGGTTACCAAGCTATGCATACCCCTAAGTCGATATAGCGCATTTACATAAAATGGAAATAAAACATTTAACTGACCGAAAGCGCACCAAGCAAGTCATTACGAAATGTCGCCAAAATGTTCTTTAATGCATCACTTAAGCACACGTATAAATCAATCCATACACTGAACTAGTTGCACGAAATACTTAATAACACAAACTTTTGAAAGAAAAGTTACACGACACTAGAGTTCCAAACTTATCTCTTTTTAGTCGCCTTACGGCATAAAATTAACCTTTCTTAATAAAACTCGAGTGGGACAGAATACCCACATAATTTATAAACCTTTCACGTAAGTAATTAAAGCATGCACCTTGTGAAATTCTACTCACACGACTCAGCATGTCGTAAAACAAAACTCCATGAACCTCAATGGACTCAATGACTCCAAGTCAATAAAACGATACTAAACATTATGCTTTCAAAGCCAAATTGCTATAAGCTAAATCATAAATGAGACGCCAAAATCCCAAAATCCCCTTCTAGGATAATACCATATAAACAACATTGTTTAACAAACTCATATTAAACAAATTCTCCAAAATAATTTACACAGACATCATGGAAGATAACTTTTCGTCCCAACTCTAACATATGTGGAGGAGATCCAATGTTAAAGTCACAAGCCGTAGTTACTTGCCCAACATCTTAAAATATGATTATCATTATATCCAAAACAATGTTGAACAACAATGAAATAAAGCAAAACAAATTCCGGCGGAGTTTGCAACTCCCGAAATGAAACGATTTCATGCACGTTCAAAATCATGATTTTGAAATCTTGTGTGTGTGCTAAACATTTCTCAAAATTGTAACACAATCCATTTATGGATTCGAAACACAAGAAATAGTAAATGTAATTCATTTTCAAAACAAACTTTGTGCATGACATGGTCGGCATTCAACATCTCAACTCATACCCCTCCATAATCCTCATGTCCACTATTGTCATCCGGATATTCAAACCTCTTAAGGCAAGTTGGGAATTACATCAATTGACCTTACGGTTTTTCCTCAAATCAAATTCGGCTCAACAAGCCTATGGTTCTAGTCCAACCATCGATCTTGACCCGAAACGGTCTACTTAAATCAACATCATGCTTATCGTCACTCCAAGTGACTAATACTAGAATCGTCCATCTATTCCAACGACTACTAGCTTAGAACCTCCTTTACTACCCCAACGATCTTCACATGAAAGCAATTCAAGTATGCACATGTACTAGTAGGTTCACCATGACACTGGCCAGGTGTCACTATGAACGCACCGTACATGATTATCCTTGCTATTCTCGACGTGATTCCCGTTTCTAACAACATCCATTGACCTTTAAACATCCTATCTTAAAGTGCCTAAAGGTGAATTTCACTCTCATTTACTTAAACAAACGCTAGTTTGAGTCTAGATATCTAAAATCAACACCTAAATCTCTCAAACTTATGCTCTGATACCAACTTGTAACACCCTCAAATTTGGAACGAGCAACTAAATAAAAATTTCAATAAATAACCCAACAAGATAAAATCATTTCTACAATTCACTCCTTAATATACCTCGGAATTTAAACATTAATTCCCAAATAGAATAACTTAAACGGGTGTTACTTAACATAACACAAGTTGCTAATTCCAAGTACGTGCGGAAGACTTCACTACTCAAGTTACCTTTCGTGCACTCTACTATCACTCGCCACTTCACAATGTAGCTAGAGCTACCCCAACCTGAGCCTGTTGCACATGCCGACAAATAAAAAGGGTTAGGCTTACGCCTAGTGAGTTTAAGCATTTTATCATGACTGTATAAAAACATAAATCAGGGATTAGTGGTTTTAGTCATGATTCAACAAATCTTTAATGAAAGTTTGCGACAAAGGTTATCCTTTCCAAAGAGTTCTCAAAATAGACATAAATGACTCATTTTCCAACGCACCCAAATCCATGGGAATCTTCCCCAAAAGTGTAAAGCGTTTTCAAAAAATGAGTTACGAACCCCAACCCACTCAAATACGTGAATAAATCTAGTTTTAGGCAAAACCTTCAAATACGGTTGACAATACATACTCAACCCGTAAAACATGGAAACCATCCATTTAAATATATTCTTTCGTTGGAAACTTAATACGAAGCAAAACTCACACAACGTAAAATGTATTAAAATCCAAATACCATAGAATAAAACTCCAGCAGTTAAAACGTCCAATAAGAATGTAACATAAATCCGTCCATCAATCATGGAAAACAATCCATATGCATGTAATATAACCTCAACAATGTGAATAGATAAATTACCCAAAATCAACACCCTTCGGTGACGGGGGAGACCCGATCTCATCAGATGTGGCAAACACATAAATTAAACCATGATTAAATAAATGTAAGTAAGCTTCTTGGATGTGGAAAACGGATGACATCAACCATACTAGGTCTTTAGTCCATCTCAGACATCAACCATACTAGGTCTTTAGTCCGTCTTCGGCATCAACCATACTAGGTCTTTAGCCCCTCTTAGACATCAACCATACTAGGTCTTTAGTCCAAGCCCTCAAGTTCAACCATACTAGGTCTTTACCTTGGAAAACCCACCATCCAAAACAAGCTTACTTAACTTAAAAATTCATACATGACCTCAAAAGAATAACTAATGCATTCAAACTCATGTAAATCTCAAACATAATGCAACTCATGCAATGCAAACCCCAAGCCCACGTCGAGCTTAATAAAACCGGGCGAATGCCATCAAGACTCAATCGAGTCCAAAACCGAGCCCTCTGCTCAAAGATCTAAAGATCATTTATCAACATCAAATCATGCAAATGAAATGCAATTAAGTATATAACACATCCTAGACTCCACCCCGAGCATGTAAATATCAATCATGTGCAATAAAATGCATCTAAACATCATTTAGGTAAACAAGTACCACAAAACTGTTATTAACCCGAAACCTGACACGGTTAAGCAAAAAGGGTTTTCCCAAAGGACTCACATCCTTATAATTCTCAAAATGACACATAACACTTAAAAGTGCATTTCCCAAATGGTTATTAAAATCAAATACGCTATCATGATTAAACCATCAAATAAACCTCATTTTGAGCAATTAATCTTTTAAAGACAAAATATGGTTTCTAACCATCTAATTATCCAAAAGCCCCAAATATGGGTGTTTTAAACATTTATGAAGATAAACACTTCGAAAGAGTTAAACTATCCAAATAACTCAACCATAAACATTTTCAAGTAAAACACACAAATATTTGTAAAATACTCATTTTGGCATGTACAAAGTTTTCGCAAAGTAACTTGAACTCACCTTGCTAGATTTAGCTAAATCTAGTATTTCTCCAACGTAAGCTCCTTTGATGAAGTTTGTATCCTCAAGCCAAAACTCCCAAAAACCTAGATTTATGAATTTCCAACCATCAATACTCAAGTTTAACCATAAGAAATCATCATCCATCCAAATATGTACCAAAATACCCACCTATAACAAACCCTAACTTCATAGGTGACGAGATTTGGAGATTCTCATAATCAACTACCACCAACATCACCCAAAACACTTCAATATGGAAGAGAAAGTGAAAGATAACAACAATTTAGCTAGAGATTACCTTAATCACTTGAATCCTCCAAAAAGAGAGCTCCTAGACTCCCAAAAGCTTCAAGCTTCCAAGTGCTCAACAATGGTGGAAATGGGTTGGTTTAAGTGAAGAAGATGAAGAAGAGAGGGAAGGATTTGTGGTTGATTTGGGGAAAGGAAATCGATTTGGGTGAGAGGGGGAGGAAAATCGCCTGGAGAAAAAGAGAAATCGATCTTGGATGATAAATGAGAGAGAAGCTAGCTGAACCCCTTTAAAACCCGATCTGAAACAGCAACCCAGCACCCCGACGCGACATTGACACCGCGACTATGCCCAGGGCATTGTCGCGTGGCATTGTCGCTACCCATGTACCAGTTTCTGTTTGAAATGCTCAGATCGACCTCCACCGCGACAATGACATGGTCATAGTCGCTGGTCATAGTCGCACAAGTCGTACCGAACCCCGAAACTCGGCTTTTTTGACGCCAAAACTCCCGATACTCTTAGAGACTTTACGTAATGTCTTCCAAACATAAATCCCACCATTTTCAAGATGCAAAACATTTGGGTGATATTTACTTACCGAAATTACGGGTGTTACAGGATACGACAATCCTCGTTACTTGGAAAATGCTTTGAAAAAGGTACCATGCCTTTATAACTTTAAGTGGCTTCACCTTCCGTCCTTGAAACCTAAATACAAAATCAACTGGCTTAATGACGAAGAACATGGGGTCGAGGAAGAGGTTAAAAGAAAAACCACTGTGAAAATGCAACTTCCTTTTATCTACGAAAAGGATAATAGGAAGGCTTTGGTTTGGAACTGGAAACAAACTTTGTCTAATGACTATTTCCAGAGCTATGCAATAGAGAAACCAAAGGAGAATGAAACAAAACCCGTTTTTGAAGGAAAAATCTATTATCCTCCTTTGGTACTTGAACAGAAGCTCGTAGAACTCGAGAAAAAAATTGAAGAAGTCAGAAATGACGATGAACTTGCTTTTGACATAGAAAAGGAAGTTATGCTCACGGTTATTTCAAATGGTTTAAAAGAGATGAAATCCAAACATAAAGAAGTATCTGAAAAGAAAATTCTCAATGAAAAACTTTCTTCAGATTCAGATGCTTCCTTATGCAAAGCTTTCATGGGAAATGTTGTTTTTAGGAGTTTGACAGTTGATGACCAAGATGATTCTGAATCTTGGGATTTGGAAAGTCAATATGTTGAAGCTTCTCCTAAAATGCATTTTTATACAGAAGAAGAAAAAGCTTTCGAAAAAAGAACAAAATAAATTCCTCTATCCAAAGTCCTATGGTATCTTCCATACATCTCTATCATGTGATGGTCAGTCTGACTGTAATCTTGAGAATATTGATATCTCTTGTGATGGGAAGGGTAAGAAAGCACAACAAAAAGATGTTCAATTTGACTTTGGTGCTAAACTTCCGGATCATTCTGACTTTTTGATCAAAGAAGAGGAACCCA
This sequence comes from Saussurea involucrata, assembly GCA_033807775.1. Taxonomy (NCBI): domain Eukaryota; kingdom Viridiplantae; phylum Streptophyta; class Magnoliopsida; order Asterales; family Asteraceae; genus Saussurea; species Saussurea involucrata. The sequence goes on from CM066323.1 coordinate 8,325,886, forward strand.
ATAAGAATTTCTTCAAAGGGGAATCTTCTAAATCTGTTGAGAAAAAGAAAAAGAAAAAGAAAAAAATAAACACAAGTCTAAATCTTACCGAGCTCAAAATTCCTACGCTTACAATTCTTATTTTGATGGCATTTCAGGTCGTCGTATAAGTAACAACTCGCGTCTAGAGTGGAGAATAAAGAATTCCACACAGGATGTGGCCTAGAGAAAATCATCTTATATCGCTTTTCATTCCAAGAAAAACACTTTTGTTTCTACTGTTAGTAATCATGTTGTTTGCAACAAACAAAAACTTGTTATTCCTTACAAGATTTATTCAATGCAACAACTGATTAAATTAGCACATGATCAAATCTGTTGTTCTTCTAGTGGTGTAGATGATTTTATCTGCAAGTCTGATTATTCTTCATGGTTTGGTTGTAATTTCTATGGTTCTAATCGTTTTTACACAAATAGATATTATAACAACAACTCTTCAAAGAAACAAGCTAACCCAAAACCAGTTAATTCTCTTAACCCGAAAGGACCCATTTGGAAATGGGTACCTAAAACTGTTTAAATTCCATTTTGCAACCCAGTCATGTGTGGTATTTGGATTCCGATTGCTCAAAACACATGACTGGTAGAAAGGAGCAGCTGAGCAACTTTGTGGAAAAGTATAGAGGGAGAGTTAAATTTGGGAATGATCGGTACTCTCCAATTATGGGTTATGGAGATATTGTCAAAGACAATGTTCGAATTACGAAAGTTAATTACGTCGAAGGTTTAGGACACAATTTATTCAGCATAGGTCAATTTTGTGATAAAGACCTAGAAGTCCATTTCAAGAAGACCCGGTGTGCAGTTCTAACCGACGAAGGAAATGAACTTATAGTTGGTTCGAGGAAGTCAAATCTATACACTATTGATCTATCAAAGCTCAAACCTAAGAATGACGTATGTCTGATGTCTAAAGCATCAATGGAAAAGAGTTGGTTGTGGCATAGACGACTATCTCACCTCAATTTTCGTTACATTCAAAAGCTGACGTTGGGTGATTTAGTTATAGGTCTACCAGTTCTGCAGTTTGAGAAAGACAATTTTTGTACCGCTTGTGAGAAGGGGAAGATGAAGCGAGCTCCTCACCTGCCAAAATCTGAGCCTAGCACACAGAAATCATTGGAAATCCTTCATATGGATCTCTGTGGTTCGATGAAGACTCAGAGCATAAGTGCCAAACGATATGTGTTAGTCGTTGTCGATGATTACTCGAGATATACATAGGTCAAGTTTCTATGATCAAAAGATGAAACACCTGACTTGATCATCTTATTAATCAAACAGCTTCAAGTGAATCGTCAACAAATAGTTCAGACCGTTAGATCAGATAACGGGACAGAGTTCAAAAACAAGACTCTTGACGATTTCTTTAAGTCATTAGGAATATCTCATCAATATTCTGCGGCTAGAACACCTCAGCAGAACAGAGTCCTTGAAAGACGAAACCGCACACTAGTTGAAGCCGCCAGAACGATGTTGTCTTATGTTGTCTTATGTTGCCAGAACGATGTTGTCATTAGGACAACTTGAACAAATTCAGTCCTAAGGGAATTGAGGGTGTCTTTATCGGATACTTGCTCACATCAAAAGCTTACAGAGTCTATCTCAAGTCTTCCAGAACTGTGATGGAAAGCATAAATGTCAAGTTCGACGAATCTGAAGAAATGGCTTCTGTGCAAAACAGTACAGAACCCGCAATATCCGGAGTACTAGCATCTGGACAAATCCGTCCAACGATGACTAGGACGTCAAACAAGGATCAAACTTCCACTTCTAACTCTAATCCTAACGATCTTGATTTGTTGTTTGAACATTTTTATGATGATTATTTTGGTAGTGATAAACCTTCTTCATCTACCAATAATAGGAATCAAGTTGATACACCACCAGTTCACGCTACAATGTTAGGACCTTCACCGGTGCTGACTTCTTCAAATACTGGTGCAACTACTCCTGCAATTTCTCCAAAGAACACAACCATGGCATCTACACAAGCACGACAACAAATATCTATGAGTGGTGCTTCTTCATCTGGAACAACTTCGAATGACAGTGATCAAGGTAATAACAACGTTCCTGAAAAATCAACCGAAACAGTTCCTGAGGCAGTGCCAGTTGTCTCTTCTGACAATCAACCAGCCTCGCGTCCAGAACCAACACTGACGATCGAGTTGAACTTCGATAAGGATCCTACCCTTGTAGACCCCAATGAAGATGCTATATCTCTCCATCCACACTCCAAAAAGTGGACACGCAGTCACCCAATTGATTAGGTGATTGGTGAAGTATCTGAACCAGTGAAGACAATATCTGCATCCGCAAATGAAGTATTATATGCACTCTTCTTAAGTCAAGTTGAGCCCTCAACAGTTCAACAAGCCTTAGAAGACCCTGGCTGGTTATTTGCGATGCAAGAAGAGCTGAATCAGTTTGAAGTTCTGAAGGTGTGGAGACTAGTCCCGAGACCCAAAGGTAAAACAGTTATTGGTACGAAGTGGGTCCTGAAAAATAAGAAAGACGAAGACGGCATAATTTTGCGAAACAAAGCAAGACTAGTAGTTAAAGGGTATAGGCAACAGGAGGGGATAGATTATGACGAGACATACGCACCAGTTGCTCGCTTAGAGGCAATTTGGATGTTCCTGTCTTTTGTCGCCTACAAGAACTTCACCGTCTATCAAATGGACGTGAAGACTGCATTCTTGAATGGTGTTCTGAAGGAGGTTGTGTACGTATCTCAACCGGAAGGCTTTGTGGACAAAGACAAACCAGACTATGTATACATCCTTGACAAAGCTCTTTACGGTCTAAAACAAGCCCCCCGCGCCTGGTATGAAGTCTTATATACCTTTCTACTAAAAGCTGGCTTTCAAAAAGGTAAAATCGACACAACTCTGTTTACTCTGCACGAGGAATGTGAAATTATTTTAGTACAGATTTATGTTGATGATATTATTTTTGGTTCGACTAACCCTGGACTTTGCACATGGTTTCCTGGCATTATGATGACTCAGTTCCAAATGAGTATAATGGGAGAGATTAATTTCTTTCTCGGATTACAAGTCAAACAATTCTCTACTGGTATCTTCATCAATCAATTGAAGTATGTGTTTGACATCTTGAAGAAATTCAAAATGGAAAATTGTACGTCGATTGGTACGCCTATGGCTCCAGGATCTAAGATAGGTCCAGATCCAGAATGTATTGATGTTGATGTTAAAAATTATAGAGGAATGATTGGGTCTCTAATGTATCTAACCGCTAGTCATCCAGATATAATGTTTTCAACTTGTCTATGTGCTAGATTTCAGGCCAAACCCAAAGAATCACACCTTGGCGCCATCAAGCGGATCTTTCGCTACTTGAAGGGAACACCGTATCTAGGACTGTGGTATCCCAAGGGGACCGGATTCAAACTCACTGCATATTCAGATGCGGATCATGGAGGAAGCATGTTGGATAGAAAGAGCACCTCCGGGCATGTATAGTTTTTGGGGGACAAGCTCGTGAGTTGGTCATCGAAGAAGCAGAATTGTGTTTCAACATCAACTGCGGAGGCAAAATACGTTCCCACGACGAGTTGTTGTTCACAAGTCCTTTGGATGAAGACCCAACTCATGGACTATGGGTTTAAATATGCGAAGATCCCCATCTACTGTGACAGTAAGAGCGCAATTGCCATACCTGCTAACCCTGTCCAGCACACCAAAACCAAGCATATTGACATAAGGTATCATTTCATAAAAGATCACGTTGAGAAAGGAATAGTTGAGTTATATTTTGTTACAGCTGAGTATCAGCTTGTCGATCTCTTTACAAAATCCTTGGATGAAAAACGCTTCAATTTTCTAGTATCCAAGCTCGGCATGCTGAATATGAAAGTTTAACTTTCATATATTGATCATATAATAGATGGAAATATTTGTATCTCAATCTGGATATCATATCTAGATTGATACACTCAAATTTTCATCATATTCTATTCTCAATATATGTTATTTAAATTTTCATATCCTAGTTGTATTACAAATGTTTATTCAACTTGTTATTTCTTTCTCTTCTTTTAATTGTCTTATCTATGATTTGTTATGATACCTGTATCTGCACAAAGGTGTGTTCATGGTTTCAGGGGGAGTTTTAGTACAACTCATATGCACAAAAATAGGGGAGTGTGCATAACTGCCAGATCATGTAAGTGTAGATAACGCGTGTCTGTTGCTTCAGAGAAGACAAGGTAAGTATTCTAACTTGTTTTAAACACTAACTCTTAAATGATGAAAACAAATTTTCAAATCCATGCATCATTTAAGGGGGAGTGAAAACTGTGTTTAAAACCTTGTGTGCTTAAATCAATTGGAAGTTGGACATCTTCCAATGTGATAAAATCATTTTTGAAATTACTGAAAAATGTCCAAGTGTTCACTTTATCACAACCCATTGCTTGCGATAAAGATATGAACAGTGTTTCATCGCAACCTTCTGTTGCGATTAAACATGAAAGTGGCTTCATCGCAACCCTTGATTGCGATAAAGTCAGATGAACAGTGTTTATCGCAACCCCCTGTTGCGATTAAAAACCGGGTTGTTGTCGCAACTCGTTTCTTGCGACAAAACCAAGAGTTATCGCAACCTTGTACTTGCGATAACTTGACACTGTGGTGGTCAAACCATTGGACCAAACGTATCATGCCACGTGTCCTTGTCGCAAAATTCTATAAATAAGAGGAGTTTGAATTTTTATCTCATCTTTCAAAACCTTTCGAATTTTTCTCTCAACTCTCTCTCAAACTCACTATCGAATCTGGAAATTTTTCATCAAGTCCTTCGAAGTGCAAATTGATTTCACCTGTTCCTATCATCATCGAGGTTAGTATTCTAACTTCTTGTTTGATTTTAACCGTTGATTCATGCTCAAATATCGATTTTAGGGTTTTAGGTTCGAAGTCATAAACTGTCCACTCATATTCATGCTTAAAATCGTTGTGTATATGTGTCTGTTTGTGCTTATTGGATATTAAAACTGTTAGGGTTAGTTTTATGTGCCTATTGCGAACACATTAGAATAGGTTTTAACTTGATGTTGTGCGAAAAAGTCAAATCTGGGCCAAAAGACTTAGGTTTTTAGTTAATATTTAAAATTATCGCAACTATCTGAGTTCTTGAAGTTCTTCATCATCGCAACCTTAGGTGTTCTTAGGATTAAACATTGTCGCAACCTTCATATATTCATCCTTATCGCAACCTCTTAGTTGCGATAACATCTTATCACAACCCTCGTGTTGCGATAACCTTTTGTCGCAACTAGTGTGTTGCGATAACCACTCCTCGCAAGCTCTTCATTGCGATAAAATTTCATGTTGCGACAATGTATTTGTGGTAGGTGCGATAACTTCATGCCTTAGGTTATTTTCATTAAAAAAATACTGAATCCTCCCTCTAAGCCTATATTGATTTCAAAATATTCAGATGGCTCACAATGACGGCCATTTATCTGACGAGAACACTGTCATACCCTCGCATCGATCATCACACCCTTCGGTGAATGCTCGAGATCGTGATGAGGAACTGCTACCAAGGAACCAATTCCGGAAGTTGGAAGACAATAACCATCACCTTGATCTCAGCGTGGTGTTCGACCACCGCATCATCCTCGAGATCATCCGCGACCATCCTCTCCGAACAGTGCTCACTAAGGTAGTCACTGTGCCTCTTATTTACCTGCAACAATTTTGGCACACACTATGATATCACCCAACTCACCCACGGGGTCCGCATTTCTCTGCCAAAGTCGATCATTCCGATGTTCGACTTACGCTTAAGCGACTCCGTCTAGCCTTAGACCTTCCCTTTAACCCTAATTTTGAGGACATGGTTCCCGAAGCCCAACTATTCGTGGACATATGAAGCCTAGAATACCAAGACCCTCGTAACCCGGTGCTTACCAGCTCTTCTAAATTCCAAAGAAAACACCTACCACCAGTCTGGTACACCCTATGCTCCATCTTCAATCGATGCATGACGTTAAAGCATATCGGCCTTGACAAGTATAACCTAGCAACCCTTCGGATGTTCCATGCCTTCGCCTTTAACCGCAATATTGATTACGCTATTCTACTCTGGAACGAGCTACAAGAACTGGTCGAAGACAAAGCACGCCCGATCAAGAACCGGAACTTCCTGCCATATCAACGTTTCTTCCAGATTATCATCCATCAAATTATGGAGGGTAATCAGGAAATCCCTAGACGCCCAAATGTCGTACAAGGCCCGACTCAATGGATGCATTTTCTGAAGATGCCCGATCACGACGACTTCGCTCACATCGTCGTAATTCCAGAACCCGTACTTAGGGGTGTACAAAAAACCGTCAACCCGTGAAACCCGACCAACCCAACCCGCTAACAACCCAATTAAACCCAACCCGTCGGACCGCCAAACCGCCAAACCGCTAATTATAAGGGTTGAAATTGGGTTAGGAAAACTCAACCCAACCCAACCCGTCAACCCGCCGCTAATATTATTATTTTAATAAAAATTTATTTATATATAATATATAACTATATATAATATGTGATGCTAATGGTAGCTAGTTGTGAGTTTGTATTGTTTTTATTTGTTTGGTTTTGGTTCGGTTGGGCGTTGGACCGTGGGTGATTTGTTTCCCATTTGGTTGGTTTTTTCCTTACTTGGTTTGGCTTGTCTTGGGGTCTGTCCTTGGTGATGTTTCATGAGGGGGTAGATTTCCCTTCATATTTTTTGCCTTTTCTATAATATTGCCGGAGTTATCCTTAAAAAAAAACTATATATAATATGTGCAACCCCAAATACAATTAATATTAGTCCTAATAATCTAATATTAAGAAAGGCCCCAAAACTTTCAAGATAAATCATAGCCCAAAGTCCCAAACTACTTGACTTAACAACGTCCAAACTACTTGACATTATGTGAGGCCGTGAGGTGCGAGCAACGAACTAGGGCTCCAAGTCGTTGTCTGAGATTGCACACTCCAAAAAGTCAGAAACCCGTCTCTCTCGATCTACAACATTTGAATCCGCCATTAGTACTAGCGGCCGTAATAACTAATATTTTTGTTGGGAATATTTTAGTTTTATTTGTCGTAATTTAGTCGTGAATTTTATGTATACAACCAAACCGCTCAACCCGCCCAACCCGCAAGGGTTGGGTTGGGTTGAAAATTTTCAAACCGCCATAATTGGGTTGGGTTGTAAAATTGTCAAAAACCGCCCAACCCAACCCGCGTACACCCCTACCCGTACTTGCCTATGTCGATCAGCAGTCTGAGGTAGTTAGGCAGTATAGGATAGCTAACGCACTAGTGGTCCAGCCAGAACCGGCGGGACCTCCCCATGGTGCAATCCCATTAGGCAGTGAGGGTATGAATGTTGAGCAGGTTCAGGAACTCGGGGTTCCTGAACGGAGAGAGGTGAGACGTACTTTAAGAAAGAGAGTGGGTGGGGTGACGAGGACTGCTGGTCAGGCATCCACATCCGGAGCTGTAAGAATTCCAATCCTCGATGACGTGTCGATGGATTCAGAGGATGATCCCGACTTTGACCCTGATGCTTCTTCATCCGACGATGAAGCATCTGACCAACCCCGATGAGCTGACGATGGTAACTCCGACTCCGATCCAGATCTTGACCCTGATGCGGATCTAATTCCGAGACACATTGGTCGGAGTCGACACATTGAGAGTTCCGAAGCTGATTCCACCTGGAACTTCGGACTCTCCGGAGATATCGGTGACATAAGGCGGGAAGAGGGAGATGAAGTAGAAAATACTAGTGTGAGCCGTGAGAATGTGAGAAAAGAAATGGGAGAGGCTGAGATAGGATCGGATAAAGTTTTAACTACTGATCCTCCCCAAACCGTTACAAGTCGGGTTGCCACATCTACTACCAACGAGCGTTCGTCGTCGTTGCGTATTGAACAAGCCATGGTGGACCCAACCATGCATAGCACAGCCCCTCTCAGCCACTCATCGGCATCTCAATTTGCCGGTGTTTCATTTTCCACTGGGGATAAAGCTCAAACGCTATCGGCGACACACTCGGTATCTGCTGATATTGAACAAGGTAGGCTCCTGCCCCGGCCACCGCCTTCTATTCCGAGCACGTTGAGTCTAGAGACTTTTGGACATACATCATTTCCTAGGCCAAGAGCGTCGGTATCTCAACAAGTTGTGGGCTTTCGTGCCCCAACCGGAACACCCCGAGTGCGGCCGCCATTTGTTGGTGCCCCACGAGGACTGGGTGGAAGTCCTGTCATAGTCAACACTACGCCAGCTATGAACACAGGCAGTATGGTTGCTACAACCTCTACTTCAACCGGTAACCTAAGTGGTCTAGAGGTTATATTTCCCAATTTTTTGTACGATCAGGTTGTATGAATGCTAGGTCCGTATCCGCATTTTATCACACTTCTACTACTGGCGTCTGCTTTAGGCTCTATCGATCATGCCTTCAAGCAACACCGTCGGGCCATGCAAAGTACAGTTGACCGATTAGCAAACGAAGTGAGCAGAGCCATTAAGGGCAAAGGCATTGCTGAATCGTCATCAACTCCTCAGGATCAACCATCCAGCGCACAATTCGACCAACAACCACCACCATGAGTTCCGTTACACCAAATTCCCACCGATCAACTCAAATCTGAGTTGTTAGCCCGACTGCTAGCACAAGGAGATACAAATACTGCTGAAGAAGTTGACCTTGTTGGATTACTCCGACAAAATACCTAACCTCAAACCCAAACTCAAACCCAACCACCTTCTAGCAACGACTTCTAGCGTCTAACCGACTCAATGAAAGACATGACGAATGTCGTGATGGCAGGATTCACCTCCATCACTGAAAGGCTTAAGGTTGTCGAAGAAAGATGTGGGATTCAAGCTCAGGCCTCACATAAACGAAGACATGATAATCAGGATCCTCTTGATCAACATGAGGGGGAGAAGAGAGCCAGGGTTGGTGAGTCTAGTGGTGCAGCTACAGAAAATGTTGGTGGTTCAGCTAGTGAAAGGGAAACGGGGGCAGGTGGATCAGGTACTGATATGGTCCAGGTTGTTGACACCGAAGTTCTAGCTGATGTCTAACTGGGGTTGAAAAGCCTCCGGTTGGTGACAATAGAACAGATGAAGAAAGGATGGCGGATGCTATGCTCGTGGATTACATTTATATTGACTCTGAGGAAGAACCTGAGAAAATGACCGTAGAGATCAAAGAGGAAATAGATGATATTTTCGACATCACCGGGGCTATCATGGTTGCTTCGGATTCCGACAATGATACTCCAGATGATATTACTCAACCGCAAACGCCGAATGAACAGGATGCAAGTACTTTCTCTCCTCAGGCTCTAAAAGTTCAAGAGAATGCTCCGACAGTTCAGGTAAACGCCGATGGCAGAATCAGGGATCCGATACTCGAAGTTAAACTGTCAATTTATCAGGAGGTGATTGATGCTGAGCCAAGGTATGTAACTACAGGTGAATGAGTTAGGATCTTGATTCCTTATCAAGAGAGCATAAGGAAAGATTTGTTTGTTAGGGATGTCCAGAGGATCGATCTAGAGAAGGTGTACGGGATTGAGAACTGGTCGTCACTTCAAAAGATTGAGTTCATACACGTGATGAACAACGAGAACCTGAGTACAGATGTGGTGAGGTCAGATAAAGATATAATGAAGGTGCTGAAGATAGAATCCTGCAAGCTTTTCAAAGTCTGGTACCCACGGTTTACTGTACAAAGATCCGATGGCTCCAAATACGTCTTCACAGAAGCAGACTTCAAGAGCTTAAAGCTTGACGACCTCATAAGTCTATATGATATTCTGGCACGGGCTCCTGAAAAGAAGATTGAATTGTCTTCTGCATATCAAAGTGTCAAGAGGTTCATGCGGAATATCCTGAAATTTTCTTACCTTACGGATTTCCAAATGGCCTTGGAATCACACCAAGCCAGAGTCAACATCAGACCACCAAACCGGCGACTGTCAGACATCCAAGGTATTCCTGCATATACTGTTCTCAAGAAACCTAAACTTGGGGTTGTTTACTGTAATCAAGACTCGAAGAAAAGATTTATGAGAGTTTGTGAAGCCAACAAGTTCAGTGATGGAACTTTCAAGATTATCCAGGTCAACCTTGAGAGCAAACTGCGTCTGAGTGCAAGCGGGGAGGTGAAGCTTAAAGACAAGGAGAAGGAGTTGATCAAGCAAGCCCTGGATGCCATTACATACTGGAAGAAGTATCGAAATGCACTACGGAGGTTCGAGATCATCTTCGGAATTCGGAAGAAACATGTGTTCCCGGTGGATGCTTAAACCCTTTGCCTCTACATTGGTACAAAGGGGGAGAATGTTAGTGCTTATTTTATCAAGTTGTACCATGTAGAGGGGCCTAATATGTAAATGATAAGTTACATACTATATAATGTAATTTACTCTTAGATTTTCATTAGGTCATTCATAACTCACACACACTAGTACACACCTAGTGCACTTTCTCTCTATGTTCTCTCTATTGTGTACTTGGTGAATTGCTTATTTATCAATATATGGATGGTCATCTGATTGTGTTAATTGTTTGATTACTTGTTCTGGGATCACAGTAGATTCATCACTTTATAAGGATCATGAAAGTTCATAAATGATGCTTCTTACTGATCTTTATGACGTGGGTATTTAAGTCGGTAAGGTAAGAGAGGGCATTGACTCTTACCCTGCTTACCGTTAGTATTGGTACACGGCCCCTTAATTTAATTCTACATCTATAAATTGTAGAAATCTTTGTGTTTTAAGGTATAGTTGGGCGACGGGTTTTACCACAAGTTTCATTGTTCACAAATTATATTTTTTGTATATGTAAATGTTGTAGTATTTATGTAATCAAGTATTTAAAAAAATAAAGTACAAATTGTGGTTTCATGCAATAAGTAAACACGTATTTAACGTAACTCCATGCACATACAACTACCAAGGAGATTCCTTAAAATTAAATACTTATGAGAAAGAAATAATAATTTATGATTTATATTGAAAATTTTAGAAATTTAATTTAGGGAATTTAATTAAAATACTCAAAGTTTGATTTTGACTTACCAAAATACTCATTTCTCTCACGTTTTTACCAAAATACTCATTTTTCCGCAAAGGGGGTCCGCGATCGCGGGCAGGGACCATTTTTGAAAATATGCATCCCGCGATCGCGACGGAGTTTGGTGATTTTTTATTGTTTTCAATTGCAATTTACACTTTCAATCCCTATACTTATTTACTTACTTTACGTTATACCTTTTACTTTCAGAATTTTAATTTTACATTTAACACATATAATCGTTTATTAACTAAAATACGTTAAAAATACGTTTTAATTTTAACAAACTACACCATTATAATCGTCTCTTCGATACGTTCGAAATGAGCCCAATATTGAATATTTTTGGATTTATTTATTTTATTATATATCATATATACTACATAAAAATATTTTTTATATTTAAAATTCATATTCTTATAGTTAATTATTTAATTTATAGTACTCTTATAGTTAAAATACGTTTTATTATTATCGATGGTCCAAGTGTAAGTATTAAAAAATGGCGGAGGCTTTGTGATGGACAAACATTGATTCTTTTGTGCATACTCTGTAACTGCAAATACTGAAGCTCCAAACACACATGAATCATCATTCGCCAAATACCCATTTTCACAATTCTTAAATGAGTCCAGTGATACCAACTTGTCAAAACCCCATTGCATATTATTCTCGTGAAACATTGTCCTATTGTCATTCACGATATCTATAAACACATACAAATAATAATAATTTAAAACGATTTAATGAATTAGTTAATAAATGATTATTGTGTTAATGCAATAGGAGTGTAAAACAAAATTGAAAAAAATAAGAGATGTACCATAAATTAAATAATTAACTATAATGGTATGAATTTTAAATATCAAAAATATTTTTATGTAGTATATATGATATATAATAAAATAAATAAATCCAAAAATATTCAATATTGGGCTCATTTCGAACGTATCGAAGAGACGATTATAATGATATAACTTGTTAAAATTAAAACGTATTTTTAACGTATTTTAGTTAATAAACGATTATAAGTGTTAAATATAAAATTAAAATTATGAAAGTAAAAGATATAAAATAAAGTAAGTAAATAAGTATAGGGGTTGAAAGTGTAAATTGCAATTGAAAACAATCAAAAATCACCAAAATCATTCCACCGCGGGACACTCCCCTGCGATCAGCGGGATGCATATTTTCAAAAATGGTCCCTGTCCGTGATCGCGGACCCCTTTCGCGGAAAAATGGGTATTTTGGTAAGTCAAAGTCAAACTTTGGGTATTTTAATTAAATTCCCTTTAATTTATATTTTAATGTTCAAAGGGAAAAGTTGTTGAAAATGAACTTAATTTTCTTTTAAAGATTTTTGACCTATTATTATTATTTTAAAAAAACATTGTTGCATCTCCAACATCTTCTTTAAAATAAAGAAAATTGAACTTTTAATCTCTAAATTGCTCCAACACGTTTTTTATATTGTTTTCTAAAATAGAGAAAACTAGAGAAATCTCCAGATTTAAAAAATTATATAAAACTTGATATATGAAGAGAAAAATATTTTTTATTCATTCTCACAAATACGGTTAAGTTATTATTATTATATACAATTTTTTAAAAAGTTATATTGGAATGATAGTTTAATATAATATAATAGATAATTTGTTGAAGTTAAATTTAATTATTTTTAGCATCTCCAACGGGTTCTTTATAATTCATCTAAAATAGAGATTAAATGTCAAAATCTCTAAATAAATTACATCAACTTCAGCTGATTATCTATAGTGATTTTAACATCAATTATATTATTATAATATTATATAATTTTATCATTCCAATGCACTTTTAAAAAACATTATGTAAAATGATAATAGTTTAATTTATTGATGGAATCAATAAAATAATAATTTATTTCACCTTCCGTCAAGTTTTAATAGAATTCTCTAAATTTGAAGTTTTTTTTTCTTCTTTTCTCTATTTTAGTGAACAAGATAAAGAATTTGTTAGAGCCAAATATAGAAAAAAAATCTTCATTACTTTATTTTAGAGAAGCTTAGAAGATTTCTAATAGCTTCTTTAAAATAGAAAATTTTGGTTTTTGTTCTCTAAATTGGTCCAACAGTTTCTCTATATTGTTCTCTAAAAAATAAAGAGAACTAGAGAAATCTCAAAATTTAGAGAATTCTCTAAAACTTGATATATGTAGAGAGAAATTATTTTTTTAGAGATTTCAACATCCATTATGTTATTAAAAATTATATAAATTTATAATTCCAATACACTTAGAAAATTATAAAATAATAATAACTCAACCCTATTGGTGGGAACGAATAAAAAATAATTTTTCTTTTCATATATCAAGTTTTAGATAGCATCTCCAACAACTTTTTTAAAATAGAGAAAAATGAGATTTTATTCTCTATTTGGCTCCAGCAAATTCTCTATTTTATTTTTTAAAATAGAGAAAACAAGATAAAACTTGAAATTTATAGAGTAAAAATCCATTTTTCTCTATTTTAAAGAAACTATTAAGAGCATCTTCAACAGGTTTGCTATAATTTTTCTAAAATATAGAATCAAAAGTTGATTTTTTTAAAAAGTTTCATTCATCTCCAACAAAATTTCTATTTTAGAGATTTTAATATAAGCTATATTAATATAATATTATCTGATTTAAATATTTCAATACACTTTTAGAAAAACTTAATATAAAATGATAAAAATTTAATATCATTGGTGATATTGAATAAAATAATTATTTTTCTCTCCTACCATAAGTTAAAGATAAACTTAGGGGCCGTTTACCTAATCACTTATTCGGGTAAGTGCTTACCGGTAAAATTACTTACTTCCCGGATAAGATTTTATTCCACCAAAATGGCATCGTATGCAACAATTTAGCCGGTAAGCGCTAACCGTGGTAAGAGCCGTCGCACTCACTTACCCGGTAAGACTCTCGATCCTTGCTTTTGAGACTCGATCCTTGCTTCCGCTCTTACCAGGTAAGATTCTTAGTCCTTGCCATGTTCATCCGGTAAACTAATGTGACTTGGTAAGCACTTACCCGGATAAGTGTTTTGTAAACGGCCCCTTAGAAAATTTTCAAGTTTTTTTATTATAAAAAACAAGATAGCAAAAATGTTGAAAATGTTTAGAAAATAAAGACTCAATTGTTTATTTTAATAAAACTGTTGGAGATGCTCCAAAAATGCTTTTTGAAAAATTATAAAAAAAAAGTCTTTAGATCATGCTCCTCTAAACTGTTGACTACATTGACTGACTTTTGGGTTCCAAAAAGTATGCGATTCAATTATTATTCGATCATTACCAATAATCTTCCCATGCATTACTTGTTCAATTTCAATCCAATCAAAACTCAAAAGGGAGTGGTCATTATATCCACACAAAAAAAATTGAAACCAATAATTGTAGAATATTGTAAAAGAATCCAATTATTAATTGAGATATAAATGGGATTCCATCGTTTCAACTTTTCATCACTATAAATAGTATTTTAAGGTGCCTTATTTAAACATATTTATTTTGTTTTAAATTAGTAAATAGATTTTCTTTAATTCATATTAAAAAAAAGTCTATTTGCAATTATATTTTTTTAAACACAAAGTTTAGGGACCATTTTCGTAACGATTTTCAAACCATAGGGACCAAAACCTAAATTTACTCTATTTATTAATTATAGATATTAGTTCGATTTTATGAATTCTGGATTCTAATCTAAGATTCGATCAATTCAATTTAGATGTTGAAGTTTAAATCCAATCTGCCTGATCCAAGTATAATTAGATATTCAACTACGATAAATCAGATCAACCAAGTCTAATTGAACTAGATAAATTTTTGCATACCTTTTGATTGTTCACGTAATTAAATTTGAAGAAATAGAAAAAATGTTATTTAAATATTTATAATTAAAGTAAATAATCCCTCCCTCTAATAATATATAAGGTTAATTATTTTTTACTTTTAAAATCACAATAATCATTTAACAGAATAATTAAGGGTCTCTTTGTGACTTGGTCCAAAAGAAAATATCACTGTTAGCGCACTAGGAAGGAAAGTAGCAATTATGTGGGCCTATATTATCCTTTTCATTCAAATCTTTATTAAAGCCAACAATGGCTACTGTCTACGGTCTACGGGTCGCATCCGACAACCCCACCGGATCTAAATCATGTTCCCTTTTCATCTTCATAAATAATTGATAATCGAGCTTCCATGAAAACACGTTATATATCTTGTGGAAAATATGATTGTTTGATTGAGGGGTTTTAATTATAAAAAAATGATTGGTATATAATAAAATGGCTAGTTTTTGTCATTTTATTTTGGAGTAAATTACATTTTTAGTCCTTGTGGTTGTCACCAATCATCAAGTTTGGTCCCTCTTTCAGTTTTTCTTTCTGTCTCTATCACCGGGTTACGAATTGGATTTATTACTCCAGTATTAGTCTCCGTTCGTCGTAACTCCGAACTCCGATCATTTAATGCTTTCATGAACATCTCAGATTGGTGTGCTAGTGCCGTATTCATCATTTGCATCATGTTCTCCATTATGCGAGACTCCATCGTCGATTCCAGCGTTTCCGGGTTAGCTGTACTGGTACTCGTTCGGTGTACCCGACTGTCCGCTCCCCCTATAGAAGGTAACCTCGGTGGACTCTCATGAGTTTCACCTATTTCAGGACGTTTTTCTCCCCAGTTTAATACCGCTCTTTCTTCCGAAGAATTAGGAGACCTTGGTGGTGTATTCACCATTGTTCTGATATAACACAAAAAGATAACCATAAAAAATGGTTACACATATCTAAACATACGAAACATACTTTACCGATCATTAGTCACTGTAACAATTTATAAACAAGTATACTTGTGTAGTAATATATTCAAAATAACAGTAGCTAATTGAGATTGTGAATATATTATACATGAGAATCCTCGTTACCATCGTTACAGTATCAATTTCACGTATTTCCGTCGACTTTAAGACTATCCCGTCTTAGTACTTCTACCCATATCTCACGAATCATAAATTAATTCATCTCAGTTTAAGTCTAAGTATCTCATTAGCATACTTAGTTCACTTAAACTAATGCTCTGATACCATATTGTAACACCCTAAAAATCAGGGCAAATTTAAACATGAAATAAAAGGGTTTACGCATTCAATATCCATAACATAAACATTCTATACGAGTGTAAATAGTAACAAGAGTCAATTTACATCAACTTGTAGCCACTATAAACTCTCCGCTCGTCCCATTACTCCCCTGAGCTCATACCTGATAAGAAAATGTTATTTGAAACTGTAAAGCCCGTGTCCCGGTACGTTTATTAATTAATTTAATTATTTAAAATGTTTACCTTTAATTATTTTTGGTTAGTGGAATTGTGTCAAAGAGGACCAAAATGCTAAGTTTAGTAAATTATTTTGTAGTTGTAAGATTCTTGGACAGTCAAGGGGCCATTTGTGCCATTTAGAAGAAACCTTGCATGGGTCTCGGCCCATGGCCGAGAACCCCACCTCTCTCCTCCATATTTTCATTCTTGTTTCTTATTCTTGGAAAAAAAAACACAAACAAAAACCAAAACCCTACAATCCATCATCTTTTTTCCTTGTGTGGTGCGGCCGAGAGAGAGAGAGAAACGAGAGAGAGAAGAGAGAAGAGGGAGAAAGAACGCAGAGGCAGCCACCCTTCGCCGCCGTTGCTGCTGTCGCCGGAGGTCGCCACCACCGGGGTCGTCGGAGGAATCGAGAGAGAGAAGATTGGTTGTGGTGGCGAGACGTCGTCGTAGGTAAGTGTTTTCCCCCTTGATTGTTTCTTTCGTGTCGCCGTGAAACCACCACCGGCGGTGGCTGCCGCCGCCACCGACCACCACTGTCGGAGGTGGCAGTGGGTGGTGCGTGGGTTGTCCAGCCCTAGTTGCAACCCGAACCGTTAAGCCGAACGCGAATCGTTTTATAAAATCGTCATTTTATGTGAAAACGTTTTCTGCCACTGTTTTGCGTCAACCACAACTTTCCCGTCGTAACTCGGATTGAGTCGAAACTGGTGCCCACGGTTCACGTTCTGGGTCGGGCACATTTTCCGTGTTTTAGCGAAAATCTGGTTCAGCCTCTAGCTTGGTGAAAAAGTGGTCGTTTTACAGCAGTTAGTCATTTAACGTAAAATCGTCGTTTTTCTGCTTATGTTTTGTTTTGGTCATAACTTTTTACTCGTAACTCGGATTGGGGTGAAATCGGTGCCAAACGTTCCCTTTTTGAGTCTAGTAACTTTTCTATGTTTTGTGCAAAATCCAGTTCGGGACGTAGCATAGGTAAAATCGTCGTTTTATACTGAAAGGTGCTGATTTTCGCTGTTCGGGGAACTGTTTTTGTAAAATCCATAATAAATGGTAGAAAAATCGTTAGGAGGCGTATAATATGTACTTGGAACCCTAACTCATAGTACTCTCTGACCATGAAATAATATTGGGGATTTTCTGGGTTTAAAGGGGTCGAAACAGGTCCCGAACAGACCTGTTTAGTGAGAACGGAAAATAGTTTTAGTGACGGTTTAAGCGGGTGTCGTGTCGTAGGATCCGGGTCTCGTATTGATATGTTTTAACGTGCGTTTAGGTGCTGGGAAGTGGCCGTAATTGGGAAGCTTGAATTTGTATTGTTGAGCTAGGCGCGCATTCGAGGTGAGTTCTCTCACTATAACTAATGACGGTTATTTTTACATTACGTTGTGTATGTTTGTGGTAGTTCTATTTGCTTTTGATGCGGGGTTAAATAGTGGGGTGTCTAGTCGGACCTTTATTGTTGTGACTACGCGGGTGGCGTAGGAGTTCGGCGGGGCCGAGGGTCACATACGCGGGTGGCGTAGTAATTCGGTGGGACCGAAGGTTGTATACGCGGGTGGCGTATGAACCCGGGGGTGTCGGGTTGCGTTTACACGATGGTCGTGTGGTCGGTGGGACCGACGTATGCCTATTAGGTGGGTTGGTGTGAGTATGCAGGTTTATGATTTGTTCGTAGACTTGAATGTTGTTTATGTGCAAATATCTGTTTATGGTGGTGTGGAAATAACTGTGTTACTTATGGTGTAGAATTCACTAAGCTTCGTGCTTACCCTTTCCCAATAGTTTGTGGTTTCAGGTACGGGCGGCTCCAAGGCGTGACGAGTACACACTGGCGCGCGAGGAGAGCTGGTTGCTTTATGGTTTTTAATAATTAAACGTTTATTCCGCTGGTTTCTATTATGAAGATATTAATTATGAGTTTGCAAACGAAACGTTGGGATCATTTAATGAATTGTTATAAATGAAATGTTTATTTAAAAATTTAAATTTGCTTGTAATTTTTGGGACGTTACAACTTGAGTGAATCAAATGCACCTCGGTGTGTTTGATCTCAAGTTTGCGGCTATAAAATTTTCTTTAAAATTTTTGGAAAATAAAATAAAGGAAAACCCGTTTGAGAAACGGTGATCGATGGCGCAGTGTGTACAGTCAGCCGGAGCCAAGGGAAAAGGTACAGTACTTAGTGTATGTATTGCTTTCTAGATCATAGAGTATGCATGCTAGATTGCCTGTTGAGACACTATGCGGTATGTTGAACTGCTTGATATTAGGAATTTATGCTAATTATGATAGGTTACTAAGTGGATGCCCTCTAGGTTGTATGCAGTAAGAGATTTATAGCCTTAGAATATTTTATTTAGTTCTATTGCGCAGCTCTTGTTTGAGTCCAACCGTTCTAGGATAGAATCTTGTATTCGAATGTCTATTTATTTCGCACTGCATATAATCGGGTATTCGCGAGGTCACTCGTTATAATTAGTAGGGATTCGGTAGTAGCAAGGGTAGTAGGATAAGAGGAAGTTCCTAGAGAGCTGGGAAGGGTGTTTATGTATGAGTATGTGTGCTAGATTGCTTTCTAGAACATAGGAGTATGTATGCTAAATTGCTTGGTGCTTATTACACTGTATTGCATGTTTGTTGCTTGCTAATAGGAGTTTATGCTAGCCTTGATAGGTTGTTAAGTGAATGCACTATAGGTCGTATGCGGTAGGAACCGAATAGCCTTAGAATGTCGGATTTAGTTCTATTGCGCAGCTCTTGTTTGAGTCCAACCGTTGTAGGATAGAATCTCACATTCGAATGTCTATCTGGTTTGCACTGTGTGCGACTGTGCATTCGCGAGGCGACTCGTCATGACTAGTGGAAATTTCGTTGTAGCAAGGGTAGTGTTTGGGGGTGGAATTCCTAGGAAGCTAGGAAGAGTGTGTACATATGCTGGTGCGGGCATATGGGTATAGTTATCGGCAAGGAGCTACTTGGACCCCTTGGGATGGAACTCGGAACGGGCGATGATAGGTGTGAATGGTAGTAGTAGAGCTCCTACTACCGGAAGTACAAGATCAATGCTCGAGTCGGGGAAGTCACGAGGAATCCAAGGAGTTGGGCGTGAGTGTTGTTAGTGTGCGTTGTTATGTGCTACTAACGCGTTGCATTATCTACCCAGAATAGCCGTCACGAGGAGAGACAACTATAGTAGATCCACTGGTACATGTGTGTACTTGACTTGCTTAGATGTAATGATCGTTGAGGGTAGTGGTGAAGGATCTAATCCAGTAGTCGTTGGAATAGAAGGACGATTCTAGTATTAGTCACTTTGAGTGACGATGTCGACGATGTTTGTTGTAAGTAGGTCATTTCGGGCCAAGATGGAAGATTGCGCTAGAGTCATAGGCTTATAGAGTCGACTTTGATTTGAGGAAAAATCGTAGGGATTATTTGACGTAATTTCCCATCTTGCCCTAAGAGGTTTAAATGTCCGGAGGACGATAGTGGATTGGAGAGGTATGGAGGAGTATGAGTCGAGACGTTGAATGCCGACTGAGTCATGCACAGAGTTTATTTTGAAAATAGGATTGCATTAACTAATTTTTGTGTTTCCAATCCTTATATGGATTGTGTTTTGGAATTTTGGGAAATGTTTAGCACACACACAAGATGTCGAATTATGGTTTTGAAAGTGTATGAAACCTTTTTATAACGAGAGTTACAAACTTTGTTGGTGATTTGTTTAAAATGAGTTTGGAATTCTGGTGTCGCTTAACTTTTTTTTTTCGAGAGTTTGTGTTACTAAGTATTTTATTGCAAATAGTTCAGTGTGTGGATTGATTCATGCGTGACATAAGTGGTGCATGGAGGAATTTTGGTAACATTTCATAAGGAGTTGTTTAGTGCGCTTTTTAGTCAGCTAAAGGTTTTATTGACATTTCCATGAAAATGCGATTTATCGACGTAGGGGTATGCATACTGGGGTAACCTTTGTTCTCGACATTTTGATAAACGAGTCGTGCATGAAAATGTTTTAGTTCCTTTTTGTCGAAATGAAAGACCACTTGATCCAATGAGTGTTTTAATGTTGTGAATATCATGCATTCGATTACAATGTGTTATATTTTGGAAATATAAATGCGTAGATTGTTGACATTCGGTTAGTTTAGAATTACCGATCATTTTTTTGGAAATTAACAACTTTTGCTTTGGAGGAAACGAGTATTTTGAGCATTTTCGATAAATACATTTTTTAAACTATAATGTTTTGACGTTATATGTCCCAAGTACGAAACTTGAGGAAGTGTTACAAGCTTGCATGCCTGCCCCCAGTTTGAGATTTTACGAGGTTTTAGTCGATATTTCCAATTAATAGAAGCGGACTGGTTTCTGTCTTCAAGTTTGAAACTTACACGAGACAGTTGTGTTTTAACAAAAATATATTTGTAAACCGTGTCATCGTTTTGTGTGATTAGCTGACGCGCGGAAATTTGTGGCGAACCCTGTGCCACGTCATTTTATGATTAAAAAGAAGAATTTTTGAATCAAATGTCGTGAAACTTATTTTGAATTATGTGCACACCTTTGTCGCACCCTGTTTAAGGTCAAGCGGTTACTTTAAGTGCATGTCATGAGTCAATCCATACTAGAACCGTGACGGTTCATTTTCGAAGAAATTATTTATTTCGCTTACGTTTTGTTAGTAAACTAAACTGCAATGAAATGATTTTCAACATGATTTTCATATGTGGGACAAGCGTGTCCATTTTTGCGTAACTACCGACCTGGTAATTGTAGTTGTATTGCTTACGATCTTTTTGAGATGAAAATCCTGATGTTGAAAATATTTTGTAAATGATTTTGTAAACCATTTGGGGAAATGTGCTTTTAAGTGTCATGTGTCATTTCGAGAATTTTAAGGGTGTGAGTCCTTTTGGAAAACTCTTTTGTTTAACCCGTGTTGAGTCTGGGACTAAGGTTGATTTCAGAGTATTGCTTGCTTAAACTTTGTTTAAACGCATTTTCCGACCTATGGGTCTAGCAAGCGTGGAGCATTTTGCTCGGTTTTGACTTGGAGTTAGTCATGGGCTAATTGCCCGGTTTTAATGACTCGAGGTGGAGTCTTGTTGATGAATTGTTTTGGCGCACCGCTTGGCATTCATTGCACGTCGAGTTTTTACACGTTTGGGTGAGGGAGACAATCCAGGATAGGCACTTGTGGGTAGGCTGTTTTGCTTTGGATCCTTAGGCACGTTAGTCAGTCGCTGGTAGTGGTCGGTTGGGTATCTCGGGGTGAGGCCCCGGTGTTCAGATGTTATAGTCTAGGCTTTCTAGTAGGTGCTAGGAGGATATAGTTGTGGGCACTTACCTGAGAGGTAATTCCGATGTGAGGGGCCCTGAGGCGTTACCTGAGAGGTAGGCGTCAGGGTGTATCCTCGGTTCAGCTAAATTAGCTTTGTAGAGCGAGTGTGGGGGATACGTCGACGGTGGGAGGTTGAGTATTCCACGCGTGTTGGTAATGTAGGCCGGGTAGTATCGGTTAAGGGAATGACCTACGTGTGTGTTAGTTGACTTGATTGTGGGGGATAGCTATTTGTGTTAGTGTCTAGGATAATACCACGCTTATGTGATTTATTGTAATCGATTGGGCCGATGTTCGGCGGGTGGCCGATGTTTGTTATTGTAATCGGTTGGACCGATGTTCGGCGGGTGGCCGATGTTTGTTATTGTAATCGGTTGGACCGATGTTCGGCGGGTGGCCGATGTTTGTTATTGTAATCGGTTGGACCGATGTTCGGCGGGTGGCCGATGTTTGTTATTGTAATCGGTTGGACCGATGTTCGGCGGGTGGCCGATGTTTGTTATTGTAATCGGTTGGACCGATGTTCGGCAGGGGGTCGATGTTTTGTTAATATAATTTATTGAAAATCTTTGGAGTCTATTAGAATTCGTGGAAGTTAATCGACAGTTAAGGGTAGGAATGATCGTAGTCGAGTATCCTGTAGGGTATACTGTGAGTAGCTTTAGAATGGTTAAAGCTTGAAAGTGGATTGAGTTTGGGATATCATCAAATGCCAGAGAGTTATTAGGAGCTGTTTGCGGACGTAGACTTCGGGGACGAAGTCTAATTCAAGTGGGGGAGAGTTGTAAAGCCCGTGTCCCGGTACGTTTATTAATTAATTTAATTATTTAAAATGTTTACCTTTAATTATTTTTGGTTAGTGGAATTGTGTCAAAGAGGACCAAAATGCTAAGTTTAGTAAATTATTTTGTAGTTGTAAGATTCTTGGACAGTCAAGGGGCCATTTGTGCCATTTAGAAGAAACCTTGCATGGGTCTCGGCCCATGGCCGAGAACCCCACCTCTCTCCTCCATATTTTCATTCTTGTTTCTTATTCTTGGAAAAAAAACACAAACAAAAACCAAAACCCTACAATCCATCATCTTTTTTCCTTGTGTGGTGCGGCCGAGAGAGAGAGAGAAACGAGAGAGAGAAGAGAGAAGAGGGAGAAAGAACGCAGAGGCAGCCACCCTTCGCCGCCGTTGCTGCTGTCGCCGGAGGTCGCCACCACCGGGGTCGTCGGAGGAATCGAGAGAGAGAAGATTGGTTGTGGTGGCGAGACGTCGTCGTAGGTAAGTGTTTTCCCCCTTGATTGTTTCTTTCGTGTCGCCGTGAAACCACCACCGGCGGTGGCTGCCGCCGCCACCGACCACCACTGTCGGAGGTGGCAGTGGGTGGTGCGTGGGTTGTCCAGCCCTAGTTGCAACCCGAACCGTTAAGCCGAACGCGAATCGTTTTATAAAATCGTCATTTTATGTGAAAACGTTTTCTGCCACTGTTTTGCGTCAACCACAACTTTCCCTTCGTAACTCGGATTGAGTCGAAACTGGTGCCCACGGTTCACGTTCTGGGTCGGGCACATTTTCCGTGTTTTAGCGGAAATCTGGTTCAGCCTCTAGCTTGGTGAAAAAGTGGTCGTTTTACAGCAGTTAGTCATTTAACGTAAAATCGTCGTTTTTCTGCTTCTGTTTTGGTTTGGTCATAACTTTTTACTCGTAACTCGGATTGGGGTGAAATCGGTGCCAAACGTTCCCTTTTTGAGTCTAGTAACTTTTCTATGTTTTGTGCAAAATCCAGTTCGGGACGTAGCATAGGTAAAATCGTCGTTTTATACTGAAAGGTGCTGATTTTCGCTGTTCGGGGAACTGTTTTTGTAAAATCCATAATAAATGGTAGAAAAATCGTTAGGAGGCGTATAATATGTACTTGGAACCCTAACTCATAGTACTCTCTGACCATGAAATATAATTGGGGATTTTCTGGGTTTAAAGGGGTCGAAACAGGTCCCGAACAGACCTGTTTAGTGAGAACGGAAAATAGTTTTAGTGACGGTTTAAGCGGGTGTCGTGTCGTAGGATCCGGGTCTCGTATTGATATGTTTTAACGTGCGTTTAGGTGCTGGGAAGTGGCCGTAATTGGGAAGCTTGAATTTGTATTGTTGAGCTAGGCGCGCATTCGAGGTGAGTTCTCTCACTATAACTAATGACGGTTATTTTTACATTACGTTGTGTATGTTTGTGGTAGTTCTATTTGCTTTTGATGCGGGGTTAAATAGTGGGGTGTCTAGTCGGACCTTTATTGTTGTGACTACGCGGGTGGCGTAGGAGTTCGGCGGGGCCGAGGGTCACATACGCGGGTGGCGTAGTAATTCGGTGGGACCGAAGGTTGTATACGCGGGTGGCGTATGAACCCGGGGGTGCCGGGTTGCGTTTACACGATGGTCGTGTGGTCGGTGGGACCGACGTATGCCTATTAGGTGGGTTGGTGTGAGTATGCAGGTTTATGATTTGTTCGTAGACTTGAATGTTGTTTATGTGCAAATATCTGTTTATGGTGGTGTGGAAATAATTGTGTTACTTATGGTGTAGAATTCACTAAGCTTCGTGCTTACCCTTTCCCAATAGTTTGTGGTTTCAGGTACGGGCGGCTCCAAGGCGTGACGAGTACACACTGGCACGCGAGGAGAGCTGGTTGCTTTATGGTTTTTAATAATTAAACGTTTATTCCGCTGGTTTCTATTATGAAGATATTAATTATGAGTTTGCAAACGAAACGTTGGGATCATTTAATGAATTGTTATAAATGAAATGTTTATTTAAAAATTTAAATTTGCTTGTAATTTTTGGGACGTTACAGAAACGATTAGGCTAACGCCTAGTGAGAACATTCAGTTTCAAAATAATACTTTTAAATCAATGTAAACAAGGTTTATCAAACTTGACTTACACTCGTTCTTGCCGTACTCAACTCGTCTCATAATAACATAATCATACTCAATCTCATGAGTATAACTACCATTCATAAAGTCATATCACCATACTCAATAGCCTACTACGAATCATCACAGATTCTAGTTTATCGATCAATCCTATAGACTTACATTCAAACATCATACCTTCTTCTTGAAATGGATACAGAAATAGCACTTATATATTGCCTATTTTAATCCGCTTAAAACACATGAAAACAATACTTACTCTTCGTCTAATTCATATTTCCACATCTTAAATACGAATAACAACTATGCTTTGTCTATTCAATCAATTAACTTGAATAGCAGTTATGCTTTTGCCTATTCAACCGTACCTATATGAATAGTAATTCTATTTTACCTATTCAATCATTCCATATGAATAGCAATTCTACTTTGCCTATTCATTTCATACCTAGTTAATGGAAATTTGACTAACACTAAGTCAGTCATGATATCATGTTCCAGAGCCGCACTACGAATCTCCACGGATTCTAGATTAATGCTCATATCATATTCCAGAGCCGCACTACGAATCTCCACGGATTCTAGATGAATGCTCATATCATATTCCAGAGCCGCACTACGAATCTCCACGGATTCTAGATTAATGCTCATATCCAAGAAATCGCAATTACACATGCCCATTTCTTGGAAAGGAAGTAGAGATTACAATTACACATGCCAATCTCTTCTCTTCCTTAGAAATCGGGAACTACGATTAATCCACACGCCAATTCCACGATTTCTCACACACACTGGAATTACGATTAATCCACACGCCCATTCCATGTGATTACAAAACACTAGTGCCTATGGATCCATTACACTTAACCGTACTCGTGTAGGTTATTACTTAATATAGATTCCTCATAGCATTCAGTATGAGCAAATCATATTTATACCACATAGATTCCTCATATCATCTAGTATGAGCAAATCTCCTTTATAAATCTCTCATATTATTCAGTATAAGCAAATCACATTTAATATGTCAATTTCTTAGAACATAAGTCTAACCATCAATATCATCACTCACGGTCCTTGATATAAATATTATTGTAACCCACTTGCCCATTAAATCCAATAGTTAAAACTAGTATAATCGTCCATCCGAAATTCATTCAAAACAGTTCATTATAAAATGCACCTTACTATAATTTAAAACATTATAAAAAGGGTAAGGTAAGAATGAACTCATCTGATAGTAGTCGCGTCACTCTTACTTTACTTTCTTATAATCGTATGAATTTCCGTCACCAACTTCACAGAGATCTGAAATACCCATATACATATTGTACTGATATTAATATACTGTACATGACCCTTAAATACTAAGAATCTCAAATATCCTAAAATTCTCGACTCTTATCGCAACCAACTAGCTGCGATAACCCTTGTCGCAACCTTCTACTTGCGACACAGTATTTTATCGCAACCCACTGTTGCGATACACCTCTTGTCGCAACCAACTGTTGCGATGTCATCTAGCTTGTAGCGACCCAAGGTTGCGACATTCATAACTATCGCAAACACCATAACTATCGCAACTCATTGCTGCGATATTCATAACTGTCTCAACCAACTGAATTCATACTTAACCCAGAAATCTATAGTTTTAAGCCATGAATGATTCTGTAAACATGCAGATACGTTTAAGATTACTAATGGAACATAATTATCAGCCCAGGTTTCTCATAATCATCAAAATCATCATAACCCAATTTTCTAAACCTATAGAAAACTTTAGCTACATAAAATGAAGAATTGTATAAGATGATTACCTTTGTTTCTTCAGTTTGCTTTTAAAACCCAGCTGGAAGAACTCAGTTTTCCTTCTTCTTCTTCTTCTTCTTCTTCTTCTTCTTTGTCTTTCTCTCTCAATTCTCTCCCTTTCTCTTTTCGTAAACACCCACATACACACACTTAAGATACTAAAATGCATCAATGTGAGACACCTCACCCTCCATTTTATCAAATGGGGCGGTGTTGGTGATTAATTTAATCACATTTACCCAAACAAACCCTAAACTTCCATTAAATGGCAAAACATACCCTCAAACTTCTAAATTAAAATTAAAGTTTACCCCTTAACTTATAACTCCACAAAACAATTAACGTAACTTAATCGGGGATAAACTCTAAAATTAATCTATCACATAATAAATCACAGATTTATCAATAAAATCCATCTTAATACTTTATATAAAAATCGAGATGTTACAACCTGTTTCTTCAGATTTCTGCACAGCCTGCATTAACACCACACAGAGACTGTTTTTTATGATGCAGTGCCTGTTGTGGTGATGTTAGCCATAGATTCCAATCCAAGCTTCTACCCCTCAATCTTCTTGTGACCCATTCATAGCAGCGTCTTTGGAACTCGAAGAATCGATCATCCAAATTACTTTTCTCGCCCCTAAACACTAATTGGTTACGATGAATCCATATAAAATAAGTAAAACTCCATACCGTTTCCAGCCAAATTTTTGGCTGCGCATTCAAACTTAACTCGTATGCATTGAGATTCGCTAGTTCTTGCAATGAGCCTATATTTTCTTCCCTACGACCCCACCATTTCAACACCTTATTCCACACTTTGGACACTTCTTGACATTGGATCAAAGCGTGTTGCACCACTCTCTCCCATTTCACCTTAGGAACCCCTTTATTTTCAGACGATTGATTCCCCCCAACCCCCAGAAGAATTTAACTCTCACACTCTCTAATTGAGTAATCACTCCTCTCGGCGCTCAGAGAAGGATGCCCTTTGGGTGGGCAAAAGTTTACAAGGGTTAGTGACGACGGTAAGAAGCATAGCAAACTGGATTGTTTCCTAGTTTCTAACGAATTCAATATTGCTTGGAGGAATTTAGGAGTAAGAGTGCTAGAAAGGAGATGGTCAGACCACTGTCCCATACTGTTAGAAATCTTAAAACACAACTTTGGCCCGAAACCTTTCAAGATCTTTGACACATGGCTACATGGTAAGGAGGTGGAAGAGTTGATTAAAGCGGAATGAAATAAGGAAGTAATATCAAGGGATCCGGTGTGTATGTGGAGGGATAAGCTGAAGAACGCGAAATGTGCTTTGAAGAGAAGAAGTGAGGAGTGTTACAACAGGCTGCATGGTGAATTAGAGTGGAATAAAGAGGAGGCGAATAGATGAGAGAAGATTGTCGAATCAAGAATGTTAACCGATAGAGCAAGAGATGTATGGGTGGAGGCGAGAAAGAAATGGTTAGATGCGGAGAAGAGGAAGATAGATATTGCCAATCAAAAAGCAAAAAATTAAGTGGATGGACGAGGGGGATGAAAACTCGAAATTCTTCCACGCGGCGAAACAGAGAAAGGAAGAACGGGGTTGGATACATTGTGTAAAGAACAAAAAGTAATTAAAAAATGATCTCCAAAAACATTGTGTAAAGACTTGGGTACATACTACCAACAATTAATTAATGTGTGTGTATATATATACATATTAGGATTCAAATTGATATTCTGGTTATAAGTTGTAAGTTAATTCATGTATAAGTTATGTAAATTCACAAATTTACATATGAACCAATATACACCTTCACCGCCTGATAATAGTTCATTGAGACCTTTTGCATTTGGTTCAAATTCAAGCTATCGATGAAGAACATTGATGCTCGTGTTCACGTATAAAATTAGTCAAATGAGATTTAATTCAATGTTTTTAATTGTAAAGCCACCAATGATTTCATGGTGGAAGATTTGATCAAAAATCAACGATTATCAATATTAAAAAACGGGAATGAAAAAATAGAAGATAAATTACAATATCTGATATTTTTTCATAATCATCCTAATTACTATATTACATATATGCCTTTCATTTAAATAAGAAACCTTATATATCAAAACTCTAATCTAATTGCCAAGATTATTCTGTATTCTCAATATAAATTGACTTATTATTTGAGTCTAATATATATATATATATAGGAAGGTTCACGTGAGGAGCGTACCAAAACGTGAGAAGCGTGAGAAGCATTCTCGGCCACTAATTAAGCATTTCTTAAACATGCGCGACTTTTCCACCCATGTTCGACCATATTTGATTTCTAATTTGAAACTTACACTTTCAACCCCTATAATTAGTTACTAATTTTACTTTATACCTTTTACTTTTTTAATTTTAATTTTACACCTTCATCATATTAACACATATAATCGTTTATTAACTAAAATACGTTAAAAAAATACGTTTTAATTTTAACAAGTTACACCATTGTAATCGTCTCTTCGATACATTCGAAATGAACCTAATATTGAATATTTCTTGATTTGATTATGTTAGTCCCAGATGGCTATAACAAGTATTGTAGAAGGGGGGGGGGGGGGGGGGGGGGTTTGATACAATACTCAAAATTTTCACAATTTTAATTCTATTATTGAAAATCTTTCAAAAAGAATTACACATAGAAAACTTAAGACTGTTGCGGAAAAGAACAGATAAACTATTATAACAATCTTACACAAAGTATACTAACAAAATAACTAAGAACACTTAGAACAAAGCTATAAAGTTTTTCAAGCAAACTGGAAATTCTTGCACTGAGAGAAATCTTCCAGTTTGCGTAGAATATCTAGGAGCACACAGTAATCTTCAAGTCTCTCAAGACGTTAGTTATCTTCTGCATGGAGAGGTCTTTCTTTTATAGTGACAAGGAGTGTGCAAGCATTGAATGCTTGGGACACTTGTCATCTTCACACTTGCTGAGGATGTTGACTTCTGGAGAGTTGTGAAGTCCTTGTCACCTTTTACAAGGTACAGTCAGAAGAGCCCATGCAGAAGAAAAGGACTTTGCATGGTAATGGATAATAAGACAAAATATCACTTTATCCATGTAGAAAATATCTTCTCAATTTGTCTTCTAAAGATTACACCACCGAAGGAAGCTTTGAGATATGTGACATCTTTGAAGAAAAAGCATCTTTGAGATATGTGTCACATCTTTGAAGAAAAGCATCTTTGACTTCGGTGACACATCTTTGAATAAAACATCTTTGACTTCGGTGACACATCTTTGAGATATGTGACACATCTTTGAAGAAAGCATCTTTGAAACTTCTTTGAGATCCCACCGATGATAGCTTTGAGATATATGACACATCTTTGAGATATGTGACATCATCTTTGGGATATGTGACATCATCTTTGGAGAAAGCATCTTTGAGACTTCTTTGAGATCCCACCGATGATAGCTTTGAGATATATGACACATCTTTGAGATATGTGACATCATCTTTGGGATATGTGACATCATCTTTGGAGAAAGCATCTTTGAGACTTCTTTGAGATCCCACCGATGATAGCTTTGAGATATGTGACACATCTTTGAGATATGTGACATCATCTTTGGGATACGTGACATCATCTTTGGAGAAAGCATCTTTGAGACTTCTTTGAGATCCCACCGAAATTGGACTTCCATTGGTGGGATTCTTTGGCCGAAACAAAGAGAGATTTCGGTGGAGATATGTCCACCGATGTGTGAGAACACCATCGGTGGACAATGACTTGTATGTGTTGAGAAAAGATCTTTCACTTCCACAATGAGATAATCTTTAATCTTGACTTTGGTTGATCTTTGACTTCACCAAACATTTGCTATCTTGTACAAGTCTTTACAAAGAACCATGCGTCCAAAATTTCTCTAAGTATAAAATGTTTTTCAAAGTATAAAAGGAGATCATGAGGTCATCTTCAAATCTTGATGACCCAACAATCTCCCCCTATTTGATGATGACATCCATACTTAGAAAAACATGAGTAAGACAATGAATAATGCATGTTGACCCTTCTTTACTCTTTTGGGTTCTTTTTCACACAGTCCATTTTTGTGTGTGTGTGTGTGTGTATCTATGATATTTACATATAAGAAAAAATAAAAAGGTATAGCTGTACAAATAATCGAAAAGAAAAGGAAAGAAGTATAAACAGTATGAACATAATGAATATTACTTGCATCTTTGGAGGGACGAGTTGAAACTTGTGTCTGGCTTGAGGATTCTTCATTTTGATCAGCAGCCTTAGGATGCTTCTGCCCATCTGTTGCATCTTGGCATCTTCAGCTTTTCCTGTTTAGCATCAGCATCCTTTGTCTTTGTTTTGCTCCCCCTCAGTAGATTAGTCGGTTTTGTGTTTCTCCCCCTCAGTTAGATCCGCCCGGACTGATGTGCTCCCCCTTGACTGGTCCGTCGATTTCCTCATTTTTTCAAGTTGGTCGCTGGATATGAGTACTGAGGGTTGAAGTTGCTCCCTCGCAGATGAATTCTCCCCCTCAGCGGCCGACGCAGGAAAAACACCAAGAGAAAATGAAAAATCGGCCATAACCAAGACTACTACCACTTTTTTTTTTTGCTTCCCCACCGAAAATTAAGAGGATCCCACTTAAAATTGGCTAATTTCGGTAGGATTTTCAGTAGGAAAATCGGTAGGATTTTTTTTTTTTTTAAAATTTATCATTCCCACCGAAATTTTGCAAGAGTTTGACAAAATCTGCTAAGGCATCAGGGAGAAAATCTTCAAGTTGAGGAAAAGATTGGAATTTCATCTTCCAATTTTTGATGACCCACAAAGATTGAGTTTGAGGAGTTTTTTAGTAGAAGGATTTGGGATGATATCTGTGGAAGAGTTTGTAGTATGTGGGTTTTGAGAAAAGGAGAGTTGGGTTGCTGTCCAAGAGTGAAATATGATGGAAGAAGGAATGGGATGATGAGATGACACATAGAAAGTTGGTTCTGGTGAGAGGTAGATTGGTGAGATGAGATCATGGTGATGACATCATTAAATGAAAAAGGTGTCTACCATGCATGGGGGTGACATCATTTGGAGGGGTTCTTTCCTATCTAGATACACAAGAAATGAGATTTGTGAGAGAAGAATAGTGTCCACCAATGAGAATTCGGTGGAAACTTAGGACACATAGTTATTGATTATTGCACATGCCAAGATGACTTATTATGTTGCATGATAATCTTGAAGATTTCTTCAAATTTCTCACTTTGATATTCTTGCACAAAGATCCATCTGTCCATCTCAAAATCTGCAATCACAAAGAATTTATTTTCTAGGTACCCATTTTGTGGTGGGTCCTTTTGGGTTAGAAGGAAAAGAATTGGAGTCACTTAGATCAATTCTTTCTTTCAGACAGTCTTTGGAAAAATGAGAAACATCACCACAGATATCATTTTCTATAAAGAAAGATCTTTTTAGAATTGTGATATTTTTCCTTATTTTTCCTTTTAAAAAATGTCCTCAAAGAATTTGATGAGGAATCAAAGATTTGGGGTGCAGCACCTAAAATTCCTTTTTCAAATTTTGGGAGGACCAAAATCTTTTCCCTTGAATTGGACATTTTGAGACACATAGATCTGGGAAGAAAATCGGTAGAGGAAGTCACACAGGTAGTTTTTAGAAAGATTTGAAGAATTTATTTTCAAGAAAGAATCAGCACCCAGAGACTAGCCTTTAAAAAATATTCCATATTTTAAGTCTTCAGATGTGTCGGCAGAATTCATGGACACATATCCAAAAGAATTTGAAATAGGAGGATTCATAAAAGATATTTGAAACACATAGTATGTACATGTGAAGAGTAGGAAAAGCACTTAGCTGATACAAGAGCAGTTGAGGAGTCATTCGCTTTCAGATGTGGGTTCATCTGCCAAATCTTGAGTTTTAGCAGGCAGACCCTTTGCTTTTCTGACAAGTTTTTCATTTCTTTCCTTTTCTCTCTTGTATTTCTCCTTGTATCTTTCAGCCCTGTCAGAATCTGCAGAAGAGAAAGATTGGTTGAACTTTTGGGAATCATATTTGGATCTTCCCGATTTTGAGGAAAATCGGTCTGAGGAAGAGGTTCTGGTTCTATCAACATGTTTACTTCTACACTCAGAAGCAAAATGACCCTTTTTACCACAGTTAAAACATTCCTCATTAGATTTGTCCAAAGAAGAGTGTTTGGAGAGAGACTTAGATTTTCTAGAAGGGTGGTAGGATTTGGATTTAGAATACCCATCCAACATGGCCATTTCATCAGATAATTTATCAATTGAAGTTTCCTCACATTCATCCTCAGCATCACTAAGATATGCCTCCGAATGATCATTGGGATCTTCTTGACTATCATGATCAGAGTCAGATGGGTAGGTGATTCTTGGAATACACTTAGTCCTTTTGGAAGAGTCACTTAGGAGAGCTAGAGAAGAGCTCTTTATATACCTTTGCAGCTTCGTTTGCTCATAGTTGAAAAGAGTTCCATAAAGAACAGTAAGAGGCATATGATCAAGATCCTTGGTTGTCTTTATACAAGTACAGATATTTTCCCAAAAATCAGGAAGACAGTCCATAAATTTACACAAGACTTCCTCATTGTCATACACTCTACCTAACAGCTTTAAGTCATTAAGAAGATTGTTAAAGCGGTTATAGTAGTTGGAGAGAGATTCTTCTTTCTCATAAGAAAAGAGTTCAAATTTTCTAACAAGACTAATCTTTCTGCTCTTTTTAACTTCATTTGTACCTTCGTACAAAACACATAGAGTGGACCACATCTCTTTGGCAGTAGAGAGATTTACCAGAGAGTGGTACACTTCATCAGGAAGAGATAGAGCAATGATGGTTCTAACTTTAGAATCAAGAGACACAAGCCGTTTTTCCTCATCAGATGAATCATCAGAATCATCTTTGCCAACAACTTCCTTGCCAGATTTTTTGCTTTCATAGCGAGACCAGACTCTAGGAACTATGGGTCCCTCACTTAGAATGGTTGGATATCTACTATCCATTCCTTCCATGAAAAGCATCATCCGGCTTTCCCACAAAGAAAAGTTGTTGGAATTAAACTTGGGAGGTTGGCTATAGAGCCGTTTTCAGAAAAGGTGTTTTGAGAAAAAGCTTCATTTTTGGAAGAAGAAGCAGCCATTGCAGATCAAGTTTATGAATTAAACTTCCTGCTCTGATACCACTTGTTAGTCCCAGATGGCTATAACAAGTATTTGTTAGAGCATTATTGTATTCAAGATTTACTGTAAAGTCAATGTACTGTATTAGTTGCTAATGCCTTTATACCTTGTATGTTATGAGTATAAATAGGCATGTCTAGTTCTTAGTTAGAAAGGAATCTAGATCCCTTTAGGAACTTCTTGAGCATTTTGTCATTTGTACTTTAGAGATCACTATATGGATGACAAGTTTGCCTTCTAAATTCTCTCTACATTTGTTCTTTACATATTGCTAGATTTGGGATTTCACATTTGGTATCAGAGCTAAACAAGAGATTCAAGCAGATCAAGATCCAAATTGAAGAATTTTTACACTCTTCATACAGAATTCGAACCATGCATGCTTTACTATTCATCTGATCACTTTTTATTCAGACTTTGATTTTTGATTTCTTGGATCATTTCTTGGCATCACTGAACTCGGAATTGAAATCTGAACAACATTAACTCTTGGATTATCATCAAATTCTGCACAAAATCATCAGATTTGATCATTTCTTTGAAACTGTGTTAGAAAACCCCAATTCACTGTTTTGGACTTTAATTCGATTAAACTGATCGAATTAGAAATTGTGATTAACTGAGAAAGTGTGTGGATTTTGATTTCGAGCAAACCAGTACAAATTTCATGTTAATTGATCAAGAATTGAGAAAGTTATAACTGAATCTGTGTTTTTGAACTTCTTGAGCATTTTGTCATTTGTACTTTAGAGATCAATATATGGATGACAAGTTTGCCTTCTAAATTCTCTCTACATTTGTTCTTTACATATTGCTAGATTTGGGATTTCACAGTATTGTAGAAGGGGGGGGGGGGGGGGGTTGAATACAATACTCAAAATTTTCACAATTTTAATCCTATTATTGAAAATCTTTCAAAAAGAATTACACATAGAAAACTTAAGACTGTTGCGGAAAAGAACAGATAAACTATTCTAACAATCTTACACAAAGTATACTAACAAAATAACTAAGAACACTTAGAACAAAGCTATAAAGTTTTTCAAGCAAACTGGAAATTCTTGCACTGAGAGAAATCTTCCAGTTTGCGTAGAATATCTAGGAGCACACAGTAATCTTCAAGTCTCTCAAGACGTTAGTTATCTTCTGCATGGAGAGGTCTTTCTTTTATAGTGACAAGGAGTGTGCAAGCATTGAATGCTTGGGACACTTGTCATCTTCACACTTGCTGAGGATGTTGACTTCTGGAGAGTTGTGAAGTCCTTGTCACCTTTTACAAGGTACAGTCAGAAGAGCCCATGCAGAAGAAAAGGACTTTGCATGGTAATGGATAATAAGACAAAATATCACTTTATCCATGTAGAAAATATCTTCTCAATTTGTCTTCTAAAGATTACACCACCGAAGGAAGCTTTGAGATATGTGACATCTTTGAAGAAAAAGCATCTTTGAGATATGTGTCACATCTTTGAAGAAAAGCATCTTTGACTTCGGTGACACATCTTTGAATAAAACATCTTTGACTTCGGTGACACATCTTTGAGATATGTGACACATCTTTGAAGAAAGCATCTTTGAAACTTCTTTGAGATCCCACCGATGATAGCTTTGAGATATATGACACATCTTTGAGATATGTGACATCATCTTTGGGATATGTGACATCATCTTTGGAGAAAGCATCTTTGAGACTTCTTTGAGATCCCACCGATGATAGCTTTGAGATATATGACACATCTTTGAGATATGTGACATCATCTTTGGGATATGTGACATCATCTTTGGAGAAAGCATCTTTGAGACTTCTTTGAGATCCCACCGAAATTGGACTTCCATTGGTGGGATTCTTTGGCCGAAACAAAAAGAGATTTCGGTGGAGATATGTCCACCGATGTGTGAGAACACCATCGGTGGACAATGACTTGTATGTGTTGAGAAAAGATCTTTCACTTCCACAATGAGATAATCTTTAATCTTGACTTTGGTTGATCTTTGACTTCACCAAACATTTGCTATCTTGTACAAGTCTTTACAAAGAACCATGCGTCCAAAATTTCTCTAAGTATAAAATGTTTTTCAAAGTATAAAAGGAGATCATGAGGTCATCTTCAAATCTTGATGACCCAACAGATTATTTTATTATATATCATATATACTACATAAAAATATTTGCATTATTTAATTTCTTCGCTCTAATCATCCATCCATATAATCAAATTTGGTGTTGATCGAAATTCTTTTGCATTTACGCAATTAACAACTTTAAAATAGTTTGCTAAAAATTATCCTTTTATTTACAATTTCTTAGATTTTTTTTAACTATTTAAAATCGTCGTTTTATATAAATTTTGATTGATATTTAGTTGACAAGAGGTGAGTTCATATGAGAACGCTAACTATTTAAGAAAACAACCGCTATGTATAAAATCATATATGATTCATGTACAAAATCATATATGATTACGCGACTTTTCCCTCCACTTTAAGTCGCAACCAAAGTCGCGACTTAAAACAAAATCATATATGATTAATAACTAAGTGATATCAGATTGTAAAACAATATCATATATGATCACATATGATTTACTAAAACAAAATCACATATGATTAATAACTAAGTGATATCATATTGTAAAACAAGATATGATCACACATGATTTACTAAAACAAAATCACATATGATTAATAACTAAGTGATATCAGATTGTAAAACAAGATCATCTATGATCACATATGATTTACTAAAACAAAATCACATATGATTAATAATTAAGTGATATCAGATTGTAAAACAAGATCATATATGATTAATAACTAGTGATATCAGATAACAATCTTATAGATCACATATGATTTACCAACTAAAATAAAATCACATATGATTAATAACTAAGTGATATCAGAATGTAAAACAAGATCATATATGATTAATAACTTGTGATATCAGATAACAGTCTTATATATCACATATGATTTACTATTTTTTCCTAATCATATATGATTTGATAGGTGATCCTAACAAAAATCTCATCAAAACTATAAGGGTATGAATTGTAAATATTAAAAATATTTTTATGTAGTATATATGATATATATTAAAACAAATAAATCAAAAAATATTCAATATTGAGCTCATTTCGAACGTATCGAAGAGACGAGTACAATGGTGTAACTTGTTAAAATTAAAACGTATTTTTTTAACGTATTTTAGTTAATAAACGATTATATGTGTTAAATGTAAAATTAAAATTAGGAAAGTAAAAGGTATAAAGTAAAGTTAGTAAATAAGTATATGGGTTGAAAGTGTAAATTTCAAATTATAAATCAATATTGAACGGAAATGTGGCGCGTGAAATGTGGCGCAAGTGGTGGAAAACTATTAGTGGTTGAGAATGCTCCTCGCGTTCTCTTAAATAGGTAAGCTCCTCGTTTGAACCCACATCTATATATATATATATATATATATATGAGATATACGTACATTGTTTTTATACGAACCGAACAAAATTTTCGTTCTAGATATTGATATTAGCCTAATAGAAAAGGAAATAGTATCATGTTATATTTGAACTCATGTATACATGATATATATTAGACATCAAATTGAACAATAAACGAAGGGGCACATTGAATGGGACACGTCACACTGTGATTTAGAAAACGACATTACCAAAGTCTTCGTCTTCTTGTTACTTTTATTTTTCAGTTAACCTTTATTTTCAATCATTTCTTTACTATATTTATGGTTGGCATGCTTTAGTTACATGTTCTTATTGAGTGTGTTGTTTAGAGGGGTTGAACCATTCGTCGCTAGGTGATCTAAGCAACATGTTGTTTGGAATTTTATGCCTCATGTTGCTCCCCTTTGGTTTTGCATATATTAGTACAACTTGTCTTCCATCTAATGAAGGTTTATAAGATATGAACATGTTTTTAAGTATATATGAACTATATATATTCGATATTTAACACAATTTGCTTAATTTTATGGCAGTGGATGCATTGAGGGAGATCGGAAGGAAGTTGGGTAAAAGTTGGGATTTCAACGAGGATCCGTGCAGTATAGGAGGAGCTTGGGTTACTCCATCGTCTGACAAAGCACATGTAAATAATGTCACTTGCGCACCAAGAGGCATCAACTGCAATATTGTTAGCATGTAATATTTCTGCTCTCCCACTCTCTTTAGTGAAATACTAAACATGATATTTGCCAAACAAGTGGGTCGTTGATACAAGAAATGAGATTAAATTTTGAAGAATAGAAAGGGCGCCCCAAGATTCAATAATTTGTATTATCAATCAATCATGAACTTTTTGATAATATAAATTAGTACCCACTTAGGTTTCGTATTAGATTACAAATAAATATTCATATAAGTCTTTTCAAATGATTTTATGATAGTACTAGTTTTCGTTTAATTGAGCGTTGTATAATCAAAAAAGACTTTCTGAAATTAAGACTAGCATATAAGTATTTTATTCATCAATGAGACTACGTGGTTCTCTCTCTAGAACACACACTACACCTTGATGTCTACATTGTAAAATGATTCTCTTAACCATAATTACACACTAATCCTTATATACTCCATTGTTAGTCACTTAAGCCCAAACTCATATTACAATAACTCAAGCCCATATAACATATATAAACTTTTACAAAACTATCATATAACACTTTGGCCGAAAAGTGACCGAAGAAGAAAATAGTAAGGGTTAGGACAGGTAGTTCACCGAACAAGAAAAAAGGGATGGTTGGAGGTTTACACGTTTTTTTATAATAGTTTTTCAAAATTGGTGAAAAGACCAAAATGCTCACGACTTTACAAAGTTAATGTTAGGGATCCAATCCATAATGAAAATGAAACCACAATGACTCAACCTATAACAAAAAATTTGAGGGACCCAACCAATATATTCTTTAAAATATATCTTTTATAAATTACAATAAAATATTGGGTAGTTTTATAATCTATATCTATATCTATATCTATATATATATTAAAGGAAAACCCATAAATGATGATGTGACACAATGATAGAGTAGTATTCTCCTAAAGAAATTTTCTCATTGTTTTGAAAATTTTAAAATACTAATAAGTTAATGACTTTTCTACCCTTAAATGAAAATTTTGTATTTCATCATAAGAAGGGTTATTTGGTAATTTTATTTACAATTTAATTAACTTTAACCTCAAACCATCCAACTTCCTATTTACATTCATTTTAATTAATTCATCTCTCCATCTATTGATATCTCAAAAGCTAATTAAGTAGAATAATAGACATGATTTTTTTTGGCTCCACAATGATAACAAAAATTTCCAAGTTAGATATGTCCTCAAATTTTTATGTATGAAATCATTTTTCTCTTTACATAAGTACATTTTTATGATTGTTAATTGTAATTTTTATATGTACAACCTATTTCAGAATGTTTTAATAATTATGTTGCAAAACAAATATTATAAACTAAAAGGAAAAATTGGAAAGACTA
Source organism: Saussurea involucrata (assembly GCA_033807775.1). Taxonomy (NCBI): domain Eukaryota; kingdom Viridiplantae; phylum Streptophyta; class Magnoliopsida; order Asterales; family Asteraceae; genus Saussurea; species Saussurea involucrata. Next base: position 8,365,185 of record CM066323.1, read on the forward strand.
ATTTTGTGCATAACCCCAATAATTCACACGTATACAACCCCAATAAATGTATTGTCTTATATTAGATCTAATTAGTTGTCAATCATCAAATTGCATTTTATATTAACTTAGTATGGATCTTCTAACAATAAATTTTCGCTACCATCCAACATAAATATATAAATGAATGCGATAAGATATTAACTTGACATAATGAAAACATAGTATGCTCAAATCATGATTGTAGTTGAGTTTGAGTTATCCCACGTTGATTAGAAAGAAAAAATATTAAAAAATGTAGTTGTGTATACAAAAAAGGGTGATGCTTTAAAAAGGGTATCAATGTAAAAATATAAAGAAAGACTATGAGATATTAAAATTGTTAGTCCCATTAAAACAAGGCAACGATTCATATATTGATGGAGATAGTAACAAGATGAGATAATATAATCAAAGTGGTGTATTATTCATGTGGAAGAACTATCCTAGAGAGAGAATGGTTCTCTCTCTAGAACACACACTTACACACTATGGAGGCTACATTGCAAATGACTACTAAACCCTAATTACACACACTAAACATTATATATCCCCTTGTTACACTATTAAGCCCAAGCCCATATAATATAACCCAAGCCCATATTACAATTAATACTCTTTACAAAACTATCTTATAATTAGGACATATTGTGTCCTAACAAAAATGCCACGATGAGAATCTAGCAATCTCAAATCATGAATTGTCGTTGAGTTTTGGATTATCCAACATTGATAAGTACGAGAAATATAAATATGAAAATGAAGGATATAAAGTATTAACATGGCAAATGAGAATTTAGTATTCTCAAATTATGGTTGAATTTGGTTATCACATATTGATGAGAATGAGAAATATTAGAAAATATAGTTGAATATATAAAAGAAGGGAGATGGCTTGAATATAGATTTCAGTATAAATGTATATAGAAATCATACGAAACTTTTCGTACTGGGTTAGCCACACACTTCACATATTTTAGTATTTCACATGACATCAATAAATGATACAAATATTGGAAAGAGATAGGTAGGTAAAGGAGAAGGGATGCCTTCAAAATTAAAAAAATTTGGTTGGCTAAAAATGCGACACTTCATCAAAAATTGGGATTAAATGGTAATTTTAAAGTTATGTGATAAAAATATTTTATTAAAAAGTAATACATTTCACTTTCGATTGATTAAATGTTCATTAGAATCAAATCAATACAATCATGAATAGAAATATAAATACATAAAAATGAATGTGAAAGAAGTGTTGGCTATAAGGTATCAAATGATACAATGAGATTTAGTATTTTCTCAAATAATAAGTTGTAGTTGAGCTTTGTTTATGATACATTGACGATAAACTGAAATATTGTAAGAGATAATTGAGTATATGAAAGGAGTGATGTCTTTGAATATTAGAAGGGTATTAACCAATGTATAATGAGAATTTAGCATTCTCAGGTTTTGAGTTGATTTGTAGTATCGTAATTTTTTTATATCTTACTTGACATGTGTTTTGATCATCGCGCAACGCACGATGTCAAACACTAGTTTTAATAATTTTAGTAATTTTTTCAAATATTTTTAATTTCCTTCATTTTCTTTCCTTCCCCTTTGAAAGAAAAGTTTTAGAAAAAAACCTATCATTATTTTCCCCTAGATTCGTTTCTTTTCCTTTCTCTTCTAATTTTTTTTAAAAACACAAGTTTTTTTTTACTTTCCTGCCTTTTGTAAAACGAGTTTCGAGAAGGTTTCTGATCAAAGGGTAACTTGAAGTTATTTTAATGGCGTTTTGGCTGGTACGTTTTGCAGAAGTCTTAAAGGACAAAACCTAACAGGCACTCTCCCACCGGAACTCGTCAAGCTCCGTTACCTTGAAAATATGTACACTCCTTTCTTCATTATGTTGTTCGTTAATTTAACTTCCTGTATCTGAATTTAGTAATTGACTTGTGTATCTCATTCATACAGAGACTTAGCCCGCAACGTTCTCAGTGGCTCCATCCCTCGAGAATGGGGTTCCATGGAGTATCTTTTAAACATGTAATTCTTTCTACGGGTTTACTTCATAGATAGAACAGCTTGACCTTGGATGTATTTTTACTTTTTGATATCGATATTGAATGGTTTTCAACGTGGTTTTTGAATTGCGACACAATTGTATTGTTTTAACGCTCACTTAAGATGGTATACGTTTAAAATTTTGCAGTTCTCTCCTCGGGAATCGTTTAAATGGATCAATCCCAAAGGAACTTGGAAATCTTACCAAACTCACAACTTTGTAAACTTCTAAGAATCTGTTATCTGTTTTAGTTTATTGTATGTTAACTTGTGTAACTTCCTTTTACTCTTTATGGTTTGAATCTTATTGTTTCATTAGAACTGTAGAGGACAATATGCTGTCCGGAAGAATTCCCGAGGAACTTGGGAACCTTTCAAGCATCGAGAGATTGTAAGGCTTCATGAAATCTTTTGATGTGGCTTTATCCAATCGATCATGTGTATGAATATTTGGTTTTTATTGTAGATTTCTGAACTCCAACTATTTTACTGGGGAGTTGCCTCAGTCTTTTGCAAATCTGATCAATTTGACGGAATTGTGAGTTCTACCTTGTTGGATTTTGTTATTCTTTATTTAGCCTGACAAAACTGACTATTTTATTTCTATTCCCTTTGCAGTCGGATTAGCAGTAACAATTTCTCTGGGAAGATCCCCAACTTCATAGGGGGATGGACACGTCTCCTTCTATTGTCAGACGTTTGCCTACTGTTTAATTTTTCCACTTGTTTGTATATTGCCATCATATTGAATTAAAGTTCCTGAATGGCAGAAATATCCAGGCCAGTGGATTGGAGGGGCCAATACCTCTTAGCATTACTCGATTGGAAAATTTATCAGACTTGTCAGTAATTCCTCATGTATCATCTATATGATTTGCATGCAAAATTTGTCAAGTATATGTATTGACTAAATCAAGAGATGCAGGAGAATCAGTGACTTGAGAGGACCAGACACACCTTTTCCACCCTTTACTAGTAAATCTTTCAAGAACCTGTGAGTTGAATGGCTTTGTAATGCTATATCATAATAGACTTTTACCAGTTTCGTCTTTTAATGCATTCTAAACTCAATCTTGCCAGAATCTTGAGGAGTTGCAATCTAGTTGGCGAGTTACCAGAATCCATTGGTTCCCTTGCGGCAGAAGATCCGTTTGTCTTGTTAGTAATTCTTACCTTTTCCTCTAGTTATCCATGCTGTAAAGGATTTTTTTTGGCAGTGACATAAGCCCAAGATTTTATATGTTTCTCGCTGATAATACGATGCTATGTTAGAGAGAAGAATATAAGTAACTGGTTTCCCCCTGTTTTTGGTTTGAATGTGCTTGTACATTTTGAGCACATCCATGCTAATGCCTTATGATCTGTGCTAGTTATGACCATTTCATCAGGTATTTTTCTGTCCAAGAGAAAAAAAAGTTGGCCACAAGGAATCACCTCAAATGGCTCGTCCATTGGGTTGCAACATTTATTTAAAGATAATTTATCCATCGTAAAACTCAACATCAGAAAATAGTTAAGGTTTCTGTTTTTTTAGAAGCATCATCATCTTATATCCCACAAGTAGGTATATTGTATAGTCATATTTACCTATGCCCCCTTTTACTTTCTTGATGGAAATGTACCCTTCTTAATGAGACAAACTGATCCCATTTCATATAGAAAGGGAGGATACTTCGAATCTATAAAAAATTCATCATGTAACACCCAAATACTTGAAATCTTGAACAAAATAAATTAATGTCTTCCAACAATTTAACGAGATCCAGTTACATAACTCTGTGGTAAACCTAATGAATACTCCTTGAATCTTGTGCTTGATCTACTCTATTTCACCTTGACTTGGAAACCTCGAACACGAACCTCAACTTCAAACTCAAGATCTATCACAGAACTCAACGATTTGTGTTGAACGAATTCTGTGTTTATGATTGACAATCAATCTGATGTTGCAGAGAAAGGGGACATTTTCATGGTTTTAGTTTCCAAGATTTTCTTATCTCTTATTTAGTTATATTATTACTTATTTGATTACATGATATGGAGGAGGCTAGAGCAGAGAGGGGTACCGTGGAGGCATGTTAGAGTCAATACATGATATGTATGAGGGAACAATGACTGTAAAGACTTTAGGAGAATATATAATTGTATATTGCTCTGATGAAAAATACAATACAAGAGAGAGGTATATATACAAGAGGCTAATCTATAGATAAGGAAAAGATCTACACTATCGATAAGGAATATTCCAAAGATAACTCCCTTTTCGAGTCTATCTCTCTATTGGAATCTATCTCAATCCTTTCCTTACTTTTCGAATTTATCTACACTCCCCCTCAAGCTGGATGGTATATATTATACAATCCAAGCTTGTCTTTCAGCTTATCAAAGGAAGGCAAATTTAATGCCTTAGTGAGGATATCAACCACCTGTTGATTAGTGGAAATGTAGGAGATCTTCATAATTCCCTTTTCGATCTTCTCCTTAATAAAATGTCTGTCAACTTCCACATGTTTAGTCCTGTCATGATGAACATGATTATGTGTCATTGAAATAGCAGCTTTATTGTCACACCAGATATGCATTATGCATCGACTGCTTTACAAGGATTTTTAGCTCCCTTAGCAACCTCCTTAGCCAAAGAGCTTCACATATACCTAGAGCCGTGGCTCTCACTTAGGCTTCAAAACTACTTCTTGAAACCACTCCTTGTTTCTTGCTTCGCCAAGTGACAAGGTTTCCAAATACATAGGAACAATACCCTGAGGTAGATCGCCAATCACTTAGAGAGCTTGCCCAGCTTGCATCAGTGAAGACTTCAATTCTTTGATCTTCCTGTTTTTTAAATATCAATCTGTGGCCTGGAGTACCTTTCATACTTTCAGGTATCGTAGTATTCGATAGACTGCATCAAGATGGCATTGGGATGGTGAGTGCATGAATTGGCTCACATAGTTTACTGCATACGTGATGTCGGGCATGGTATGTGCTAGGTAAACCAGTCGACCAACGAGGCGCTAAAATCTCCCCCTGTCGACTAGAACCGTAGAAGTAGCACTCGGTTTGAGGTTAGGGTCCATGGGAGTAGATGCTGGTCGAGAGCCCAACATCCCGGTCTCTTTTAGCAAGTCCAAGGTATACTTGCGTTGAGACAAACTAATCGTAGATTTAGAGCGTGCAATCTCCATGCCCAAGAAATACCGTAGTGTGCCAAAATCTTTCATTTTAAAAGATTTTGCTAGATGAGCTTTAATCTTAGTGATGGCGACAACATGATTCCCTGTAATGATGATATCATCCACATAAACAATCAGAATAGCAATCTTACCATGGTCATGAAGATAGAAGAGAGTATGATCGGCATGGGCTTTGGAGGTATCCAAGTTGTTTAACCGTTGAAGTGAAACGATCGAACCATGCCTTAGGTGACTGTTTCAAGCCATAGATTGCTCTCTTAAGACGACACACCTTATTAGGGCCTGTCGGACCGTGAAAACCAGGGGGCAAGTCCATGTAGACTTCCTCGTTGAGCTTGCCATTAAGGAACACATTCTTCACGTCAAACTGATAGAGAGGCCATCATAATTGGCAGCAAGGGACAATAGAACCCGAATAGTATTAATTTTCGCCACGGGAGCAAAAGTTTCCTGGTAGTCGATCCCATAGGTTTGTGTGTAGCCTTTAGCCACTAACCGTGCCTTGTACCGTTCAATAGACCCATCACTCTTGTATTTGACTGTGAATACCCAGCGACAACCCATAACCCCCAGGTGTCTTATCTTGTGGCATGTCAACTACGACCCATGTGTGATTTTTTTTCAAGGGATCGCAGCTCATCGAACACAGCAGCCCTCCACTTGTGGTCTTTTAAGGCCTCTTGAATATTCTTCGGTTCCTCAATTAGAGACATATTTGAAACAAGAGCTCGCATAGATGTAGTGAGTTTTGTATAACCAAGAAAGTCAGAAATAGGATGTTGTGTACAAGAGCGTGTACCTTTTCAGGTTGCAATTGGGTTGATCAAGATCAGATGAAGAGGGCAACTCTTGGGGTGCAACAGACTTCGGCTTGACTTGTTTCCTTCGGCTGTATGTGATCGGGTAGGATTCGGGTGGGGTTGTGTCTGTTATAATAGGTGATGGAGAGGGCAGAGTGGTACCTTGTGTGTCTGTACCTGTTTGGGTAGAAGGCTGATTTTTTGTTTGAGGTAGAGTTTCGGTTGGAATAGAAGGATGGACCGAGGAAGAGGGTGGCGAATCTGAACCCCAAAATTGTTCCAAACCTGGAGAGTCAACTGAAGCGGGTGGTTGCTGTTCCAGATAAGAAGAGGATGAGTAATAGAACTGATTCTCATGGAACGTGACATCATGAGAAACATAGTATTTCTTTTCTATGGGACTATAGCACCTATATCCCTTTTGGAATGAAGAATACCCTATAAAGACACATTTGATACTTCAGGGATCAATTTTGGATCGGTTGGGATGGTGGTTGTGCACAAATGCGGAACACCCAAAGACTCTTAAATCAAGGTTGGTCGATATACGGTAGGCTGGAAAAGATTTATGGAGAACTGAAAAAGGAGTCTGGTAGTTCAGTATTCAGGATGGTAGTCGGTTGATGAGATAGCATGCAGTGAGAACTGCATCACCCCAGAAAGATTTAGGTGTATGACTTTGGAATAGCAAGGACCGAGCTACCTCTAACAAGTGACGTTTTTTTCGCTCGGAAATCCCATTTTGTTGTGGTGTGTTGACACACAAACTTTGGTGTATGATGCCATGTTTGGTAGTAAAGGCAGCCATGGCAGAATTGAAATACCCCGTGCCATTGTTGGTACGAAGGATTTTTATTTTTGAATCATATTGTGTAAGAATCATGGTATAGAATTTTTCAAACACACCAACAACTTCAGTTTTGTCTTTTAAAGCACACGCGAGAATGGTCATCGATAAAGGAAAGAAACCACCTTTTCTTTGAAAGAGATGGAATTTTAGATGGACCCACACGTCACTATGAATAAGAGAAAACGGACTTGATGCACTATATTTATGAATAGGAAAAGGAATTCGAGTATGTTTTGACTTTTGACAAACTTCGCAAGAAAAAACATCAGAATTACTAAATAATGATGGAAATAACTTTCTTAAATAAGAAAACTAGGATGACCAAGTCTTTGATGAAGGAGAACAATCTTTTGGTGACGATTTAAGGTAGTAGCTCCGTGAACAAGGAAATTGAAGGTAGGTTCATGCGAAGAAAGTAGTACAACCCGACAGCCTGTTTAGCACAACCAATCGTCTTCCTCGCCACCTGATCCTGAAAAAGACACATGGTTTCAGAAAAGTTAGCCATGCATTTAGATTGATAGTAAGTCGGCGAACAGACATAAGATTGTACGATAGATTAGGTACAAATAGGACACCACGAAGAACTAAGTAAGGTGAAAGTTTGACAGTGCCGATTCCTTCAACAAGTGATGATGAACCGTTGGCTACAATAATCATTCGATTACCTGGACATGGTGCTAAAGATTCGAAAAGAAATTTGTTACCGGTCATATGTTCAGTCGCACCGGAATCCACAATCCATAACTAACCTGGTGTGTCTTCGGTTTGTTTGGTGGCCATAAGTGCGGTTGAGGAGTTTAGGAGCTGTCCTATTTGCTCAAGTTGGGCTTTAGAGAAAACTGCATCCATTAAGGAGGATGGTCTAGATTTAGAGTTTGCGGAAGGACCTTTGTTTTCTGTCGTGCGTTGACTTCGAGGAACCCGATCAGCGGGTTTTCCGTGGAGCTTCCAGCAGGTGCTTTTAGTGTGATGAGGGTGCTGGCAGTGATCGCACCAGAGAGATGGCTTACGAGGTCCTCGGTTATGTGCAACCATGGCAGAAATTTCAGCCCCGCCTTCAGAAATAGTTTGATTCATCATTGTCTTCCTCCGATGTTCTTCCCGATGAATCAATCACTCGAAGAGGTTTCATGCTGAGGATGCGTCCACGGACATCATCAAGTGAAGGATCAAGATCGGCTAAAAAGTCATAAGTCCTTTCCTTGGTAAGCATCTTTTTGTATAGATCAGCGTTGGTTGGATCTTTCCAATCGGGATGAGAAAAAAGATCTAGATCCTGCCAAATTTTGGTCATTGTATTGAAATAGGTTGTAACATTACCAGACTCTTGTTTCAGATTTCGTGCCTTCGTTCTTAGTTCGAACATCTGTGAAGAGTCTTCGAGATCTGAGTAGGCTAGGGCTACCACATCCCAGATGGATTTTGGCAGTAGGGTAAAGCAGATAGATTTCTGCAATATCGTCTTGCATAGAATTGATGAGCCAGGCCATAACCATGGAGTTTTGTATATTCCATTCGGCAAAGCTGGGATATGTAGACAGCGGCTTCTTAATGGATCCATCAAGGTATCCGAACTTGCCTTTACCACAAACGACAAGTTAAACAGATCGAGACCATTGGAGGTAATTCGATCCAGAAATTAAGCTTAAAGCTTGTAATTTGAAGAGAGAGGTTGTTTTCGAGATTGGCGGCAGTAGGGTTATGGGTTGATTTTTCCGGGTTGGAAAGCTTTTCAGAGTCGGACACCATGATTTTCTCGGCTAAAGTCTCTAAAGCTTTGATACGATAAAGACTTTAGGAGAATATAGAATTGTATATTGCTCTGATGAAAAATACAATACAAGAGAGAGGCATATATACAAGAGGCTAATCTATAGATAAGGAAAAGATCTACACTATCGATAAGGAATATTCCAAAGATAACTCCCTTTTCGAGTCTATCTCTCTATTGGAATCTATCTCAATCCTTTCCTTACTTTTCGAATTTATCTACACTCCCCCTCAAGCTGGATGGTATATATTATACAATCCAAGCTTGTCTTTCAGCTTATCAAAGGAAGGCAAATTTAATGCCTTAGTGAGGATATCAACCACCTGTTGATTAGTGGAAATGTAGGAGATCTTCATAATTCCCTTTTCGATCTTCTCCTTAATAAAATGTCTGTCAACTTCCACATGTTTAGTCCTGTCATGATGAACATGATTATGTGTCATTGAAATAGCAGCTTTATTGTCACACCAGATATGCATCGACTGCTTTACAAGGATTTTTAGCTCCCTTAGCAACCTCCTTAGCCAAAGAGCTTCACATATACCTAGAGTCGTGGCTCTCACTTAGGCTTCAAAACTACTTCTTGAAACCACTCCTTGTTTCTTGCTTCGCCAAGTGACAAGGTTTCCAAATACATAGGAACAATACCCTGAGGTAGATCGCCAATCACTTAGAGAGCTTGCCCAGCTTGCATCAGTGAAGACTTCAATTCTTTGATCTTCCTGTTTTTTAAATATCAATCTGTGGCCTGGAGTACCTTTCATACTTTCAGGTATCGTAGTATTCGATAGACTGCATCAAGATGGCATTGGGATGGTGAGTGCATGAATTGGCTCACATAGTTTACTGCATACGTGATGTCGGGCATGGTATGTGCTAGGTAAACCAGTCGACCAACGAGGCGCTAAAATCTCCCCCTGTCGACTAGAACCGTAGAAGTAGCACTCGGTTGGAGTCTCCATAACAACTATCATTTTCTGCCGCTAGGGGTCTCCATAACAACTATCATTTTCTGCACAACCTACATCACCATACTCCCTCCTGTTTATGCTCAACTCCTAACAACTTATTCTAGAGAAATCCCCAAGTTATAGTCGATCCAAACTGCCCATTTTTTTTGCCATTGATCCCCTTCTGACCCGATTTACTTTTCTTTCTCCTAGCATACATATACCGGATGGGTGGGTTCATAACACTTTCATAGCGTTTATCTATTTCTATTATTTTTATCTCTTGCCTTTTTTAAAAACTTTCTCAAAAATTTACAACCAAAATTCTCACAAAAAATCCTTTTCTCTCAACCTTTATACAAGTTGGGGGTCTTCATGAAAATAGTCTCTCCCTCGGGGTAGTGGTAACTAGTAAGGTATGCATACATCCTATTCTACCCTCTCCAGATCATACTCCTTGTGGGGTTCACTCGGTTCGTTTGGTTTGGTAATTATTGTTATTATTTATTAATATTTTGTATTATTTTAGGGTATTATACAAACTATGTTGGTGATTATAGTGACATCATCGTTCATTTTGTGTAATTGGGTTCACATGAGCTTATGAATATATTAAGTGAAATTCAGATATCTCCGAGTATTGTTTAAAAGCTTTTGAGCCCTTCTCATAAGCCTCTGAGTTCTCTTTGGAAGCCTCAGAGTCTTGTTCTGAAGCTTCTGACTCAGAGGACGCTTCCGACTCTGAAGGGCTTCTAGCTCTTGTGAGTTGCCTTCCAATTCATATAAGCAATTTGTAACTACTGTCCAATTCGTACTCCAACAATCATTTCCATTCAATGGGGAAGTAGTCTGGAACTAACATCCCAGAACTGAGAACAACAGACGGATATTATACAAACCTGTGACAACAGTGAGTTTTTAACCTACGGCCACTTGATTCAAGAATCTTGACAAATACGAATAAGACGGATATTAGCTTATATTATGCATGATTTCTATAATTCACGAGTGGCAAGGCCTACTAAGTGCATGTCCTTTTTACTTCTTCTGAATTTGAATCTTTTGTTTATTTATTACTCAAACTGACTTTAAACATATATTCTGATGTGAAGATCTAAGGTGATATTTTCTTTCGACGAGTTGAAAGTGAAACAACGTCAGGAAATGGTTACTTGTGATTAGTGTAATATGAATATTGGAATGTGGGGGTGGAAGAAGTATTTGGACCTTAGTTGTTATATTTCATGGACTTGTGATTCAAGTTTCTTAATTTTGTATTTGTTTTTTATTTAGTTACAATTTCACCAGATTTCACACCGTTATTGTTTATGTTGCTCTTTCAGTGACTTCAGCTTTAACAAGCTTAATGGATCCGTTCCACAAAACTTGCCTAATCTAAAAAAGGCAGACTTCATGTAAGAACTTCATTTTAAAGTATTGTTATCTCACATAATTCTTGCTTTCACTTGGCTGGCAGTGTAGTTTAGCTGGTGTAGCAGCTTGGATTATAATTTGATACTCTACGATTGTCAGGTGGTCGATCTGACCACACGACTCCAAATGTATTTTATAAGACAGATAGAACTATCTAATTACTTTATGATTCCAAGTTATTATTGTGGAAATTCTCAATATAGCTGCAAAGTATTATAATCAGCAAACTACATGTTTAATGATTGACTTAACAAATAGAGGCAGGAGAAAACAAAGTATTATAATCAGGAGCTCACCTTCATGCTCTATACTTTGGTCTGTCTTTTGTATCATCATTACTGACATTCAAAGCTATGACGGTGACCCCTTACGAGTTCTATTGTTTTGATTTTTCAGTTATCTTACTGGAAACTTGCTATCTGGAACTGTGCCTCCTTGGATTCTCGATAGCGCAAATAAAATGTGAGTATGTCTACTATAAAACTTGAACAAGTAAAATAAGGAAAGTGGGGCATACAACATACTTGGTTCTAGCAGTTGTGTTGCATTCCTTATATTATATATAGGGCCTAATCAAATGAGAACTCGGTAGTTTGTGATAACTGTGAGAATGCAACCATGAGAACTCGGTATCTTGATGTTCAAACTAAATAAAACTAACCGATAAACTCTGTACATCTACCTATATTTCTAAATCTAAATTATCTTAAAAAGAATTAAATTTTTAATCAAACAAATTATGTAAAAGACAAGTTTTTATTCTCTCTAATTTAATATCCATATCGATATAATTTTTTGAATTTTTCAACTGGGTTTTCAAAAATTTGATCACGAGTATATTCACATTCGAGTATGTCTATACTAATATCTTTACAATGTTGTAAAATTTTACCGTAAATCCTTTTTACATTTACCTCATATTCTTAATTTTTAAAAGAAAAGTTAAGTTTACAACTTATTACTGCATGCATAGAACTTTTTAATGTTCCAATAACCAACTAATAAACGCATTCAAATACAAGATAAACGTTAAGTCCTACTAATATCACATTATACTTCATAAAACTAATAACCAATCAATGAGTTTTTTCACTTTGCTCAAAACGACACAAAACCATAAAAATTAAAAGAAGGGTCTTATTTTTCGGATGATATATGAGTATGTTCCTAAGAAATCCAACCCTTCAGATCTTTCATCTTAAGAAATAAAGGGTAAAAAACTTGTCCAACTACTATATAGTGTAGCCTAAGGCCAGTAGAAAAATAAATGCTACTTTATAATGTGTTTCTCATGCTTCTTTAGCATCCCTTTTCTATGCTTTCCTTTGCTATGTTCTGGTATGTTTTCACAAGTATTAGTTCTACTTCATGTCTAGCTTTCAAAAAGGGAGGTTCTTCCCAGTTAAGAGACTTTAAATACAATCCTTGGTTGGTTGTAGAATATAACAATTTATGTTGTGAATTTTCTTGCAGTGATCTGTCATACAACAAATTTACATTTGAAGGATCACGAGAGACGACGTGTCAGATGCAGGGAACGTAAGAGCAACTCTGTCTTTCTCAAAAGTATAATCTCTAAAGTGTTTCTTATACCAGTTAATTCTTGTGTTTCCTGTTTTTCTTGTAGAAACTTGTTTGCTTCCTTTTCAACGGATGACATCTTGTAAGTTTCTGTGCCATGAAATATTTTATCCAAACAAAGATTTGGCAATGTTCGATTGTGTGTCTCATGCTTTCTAATTTTGTACTATTGTACCAGTAAACAGGTCTCATGCTTGCCGAATGTTTGTCCAAGAAGTAAGTTACATTATATATTTCTAATATGTTTAAGTTAAATTACATATTATTTCTAATATGCTCAAGTTAAATTATATATTATTTCTCATATGCTGGTGAACTTATATGGCATGTTTATTCTGATTCAATTTATACTAAATTCATTGATGATGTTCTTCTTAAGACATAATTCATTATGTAAACATGATAAATTACATATAAATAAGGCCTTATGATACAACACACTCACTAATGTTTACAAGATTATCTTCTATTTCCTATAATATCCTCGAATTGATTTGAATTGGACTGATAGTTAACAAGTGATAGTTAACTATTTCAGGCCAATGGCAAAAGTATCCTATTTAGTCTCTATAATTGCTATGGACTGATAGTTAGCAAGTGAAGTTTTTAGTCTACCAAGTTCAGTATTATTGTGACTTAGCCAAAGAATTGATTGTTCACAATGGCATCAGATTATTTGTCAGTAATCACTAGCCTATCTGTTGGCATGTGTTTCTCAATCTTGAGCGATAGAATTGATTGTTCACCTCCAGTAATTTCTGGTGGGTTTCCATCTTTATCTCAGCTTATTGTGTTAATGCATAAACTTCCTATTTATACTTTTGGATTAGATTTCACCTCCTTGTATATCAATTGTGGTGGAAAGCAACTAGAGGATGGAAAGAAGGATTATGAAGCTGACGTAGATCCAGGTGATGCTTCGCGTTTCTTTTTGCCTGGGAGTTCCTGGGGATTTAGCAGTACTGGTAACTTCATGGACAACGGCAGGGTGCTCAATCGTTATGTTTTTGAGAGAAATCTTTCTAGGGTCTTGGTGAACAACCCTGAATTGTACAACAATGCAAGAGCCTCAGCTTTATCTTTGACATATTATGGATTCTGTATGCATAATGGAAGGTACATCGTAAGCCTTCACTTTGCCGAGATCGTTTTTACTGATGATGAAACATATAGCAGCCTTGGGCGGCGTGTATTTGATATCTATATTCAGGTACATTCTCATAGATATGTGTTACCTAAAAGAAAAGTGTTGTGTCTGAACTGGAAATATCCACGATAGTAGCAAATAACAAACTTGAGAATTTTATGGACGGGTTGTTCATGCTATAGTAAAAAGAGAGGTTTCTGTTGGTTTTTCTGTAAAATATATAGTACAAATATCAGAGTGAGCCGACTTCTTTTGATCCTCCCCCTTCTAATATCGTGATGTAGGATTCAATTTAATGTTTGGCAGCTTAATTGTTCATCATAAATGGTTGATAATATGTCAGGGTAAGCTGGTGGAGAAGGATTTTGACATCAGTGATAAAGCAGGTGGGGTTGGGAAACCATATGTGAGTACTTATCCTGTAAACGTTTCTAATACATTGGAAATTCGACTCTATTGGGCTGGAAAAGGGACAACCAATATCCCACTTCGAGGAAATTATGGTCCTCTTATTTCAGCTATCTCTGTGGATCCAAGTAAGCTGCCAACTTTCTATGAGTTTTGTGATTGGTGTGGTGTTCATGGTTTGCAGTTGACCGTATTACTTGTGACAATGATAGTAGGTTGCCAAAATGACTAAATCTTGTTCAGCGCAAGTTCAAATTGTGCAAAATAGAAACACTGTGCACAAATACAAGCTCTCTAAGAACACAATGTAATTTTTTTCAGCGTTATCCTACAGCAAGTTCACATTATTCTTTTTCTTTTACCACTCTATAAGTTTTTCTTCACCATTATTTCTATCTTTGCTTATTTTAATTATTCAGATTATCCGGTTCCACAAGATGGACAAGGAAATGGACATGGTGTGTCTGAAGGGATTGTGGCTGGAATTGTGGTTGGAGCAGTTTGCAGCATCATCCTAATTCTAGGAGTTCTATGGTGGTGGGGTTGTTTACGACGCAGATATACTATGGACTTAGGTATTTACGTGCCCAGCCGATATTCTTTAATTTATCTTTCCCAAGTTTTTTTACATGCTCCCATTGTCACTCAACAGAGTTGACTGGCGTAACTTGTTCATTTACATTGAGGCAAATTAAAGCTGCAACAAACAATTTCGATGTTGCTAATAAGATTGGAGAAGGTGGTTTTGGATCTGTTTACAAGGTGATTTACTACTTTCTTTGATCACAATTATTGAAAAACTTTTCTACCATGTCGGAAACTAACATTGTCTTTTTCATGAAGGGTGTATTGCCGGATGGCACCTTAATAGCCGTGAAACAGCTTTCTTCAAAATCAAGGCAAGGAAATAGGGAGTTCTTGAATGAATTAGGCATGATATCTGCTTTGCAACACCCGCATCTTGTGAAGCTACATGGATGTTGTATCGAAGGAAACCAGTTGTTGCTAGCGTATGAATACATGGAAAATAACAGTCTTGCCCGTGCATTGTTTGGTAAGCCGTACATATTTCGTCCCTTAATGTTTTTTTCAGAATTCGTTAAATTTTGTTACTTCTTTCTTTTCCTAAATCTTGACTCTCGAGGAGGGACTTCCTAATTGAATATGGGCTCTTTAAGTGGAATACATAAATCAAACTAAACGAACCCAATATATGTCCCACACTGAAGTAGGGTCTAGGGGGTAGGATAGGGTAGAGAGGCTGTGTTTGTGAAGACCTCTTCCTTGCAAAAGAAAAAAAAGTACAAGGAGACAGCAGTGAAGAGTATCATAATAACAAAGAAGTCATGTCATTAGAAATGTTTAAGCCCGTTGTGCCCCTTCTCAGCTGCTCTTGACGTTTTCCTTGGCATGCCCCTTCTCCTCACTCCCTAGGTTGTCATATTTTCTATCCTCCTTGGCCTGGGTTGGGTTCCGGTGAGAATAAACGTTATGGTGAGAATGGTATGAAGGGATCTCCACTCTTGGATGACATTAGGATGAGATGCACTAGATCAATTCCCGTATCTAGCGCGATTCATGGGTGGGTTTGAGATTCAAAGTGATCAAGGGTCTAGATCCCTTCTTACCTTCTCACCTTAACTCTTCTTCTTACACGATCCTTCGTTGGCCTGTCTCCTGCATCATTTTTAATTGTATAAAACAACATAAGTAACTATTTGACAGGGCCCAAAACGAATTGAATTGATTTAAATGATTGACAACAAACCCGTAAACCATTAAAGAAATTATATGAATTTCTCTCCCTTCTAATGCGTGCTATGGCATCCTACTACAATAAGGAAACTATTTGAAATATTTAAAATACCAAATTAGTTGGAGAAGATAGTAATTATCCTTTAGTCTCTTCTAAAATACGTAACCCCCCCCCCCTCCCCCAGCGGGCGGGTATCATTACTCTTCTCCCCTAAAGACCTTGTCCTGAAGGTGGAAATCTGGAAATTGTCGGTTCAATCACGGTTTTGTCCTTTTAGTGCTTGCCCACCCTCTATTTATAATTGATCATATGGAATCCTACTACAATAAGAAAGTAGTTGAAATATTTTAAATACCAATTAAGTTGGATACTATAGCAATTATCCTTTACTTTTTCCTGAAATATGTTTTCCAACCCTTGTCTGTATTCTCTTCTGAGCTGTTTATTTTGCTAAATTTTTCGACCTTGTGGATAGAAGGGCCTGAAGAATGGCAGTTGGAACTTGATTGGCCAACAAGATACAGGATCTGCATTGGTGTTGCTAGAGGGATGTCTTTTCTCCATGAAGAATCAAGATTGAAGATTGTGCACAGAGACATCAAAGCCACCAACGTCCTGCTCGATAAGGATTTAAACGCCAAAATTTCTGATTTTGGTTTGGCAAAGCTTGATGAAGAGGACAGCACCCATATAAGCACCCGTATTGCTGGAACTTAGTGAGTCATTTATACGCCAGTTTACACCATGTTTGCTATAATTGCTATGAGACGAAAATCACTGCAAGGTTTCCCTTTTCTTAACAATTTTCAGTGGATATATGGCTCCTGAATACGCATTGCGTGGTTACCTCACGGATAAAGCCGATGTCTATAGCTATGGCATCGTTCTTTTAGAGATCGTAAGCGGAATGGCTAACACTGTTGATAGAACAAAGGAGAATCAGTTTGTTCTTCTTGATCGGGTAACTGACATGAACATTTTCCAACTTATAAACTCGAATAATATTTATTCATCACCTTTGTTTTGTTGCTTTATCTTTAGGCCGTTTCTTTAAAAAATGAGGGTAATTTGATGGAGTTAGTTGATCCGAGGCTGGGTACAGACTACAACGTCCAAGAAATGATGGTAGTTATAAATCTTGCTCTATTGTGCACTTCGATCTCTCCAACCGACAGGCCCGCCATGTCAGCAGTCGTTAGCATGCTCGAAGGAAGAATAGTTCCGCAGGAACTTGCTGTTGAACAAAGCATCTCGGTGACTGAAATGGATTGCGGGAAAATGATGAAGCAACTTGTGGATATGAATGAGAGCGGAAACGAGGAAATGTCGATCCCGTACACTGATTCGACAACTTCTGGTGCGGATCTGTACCCCGTCGATGGTTTGAGTGAATATCTGCAGAAGAGAGACGACGATGGGAAGAAGTTGTTATCTTAGGTGTGTTGTGCTTCTTATTGTTAAGATCAATCACACGTACTATACATGAAATGAAAAATAAAGCACGATGTTATTAAGGTATGTATACATTATATCCTCCTCAGACCCTGTTCTCTGTGGGGCCGTTTGGTTTGATCTGGTTTGGTTTTTAGTTTGATTATATGTACGGTCGATATTGGAGTTCTTAAATTACCTCAAGACATATTTTGGCCTTTGGGATCAAGACAAGTTTATTATTTGTCATATGAATTATAGAATATTTGTTATTTATTTGATAGTCGTCTCTGTAAAAGAATTTACGTTGATATTGTAAAAGATAGGGGCATGTTTAAACGAGAAGCTAAAATTTATGTGAGAATGCGAGAAGTGTGTTATCATATTTGATACAGAATCTTAATCATATACGATTAAACACATGTTACATTGGCAATACATAGACGTTTAATCATATACGATTAAACACACCCACAAGCCGTGTAATCATATATGATATCACACTTCTCGCGTTCTCGCATAATGTTTAACTTTTTGCATGATCCTTCCTCTCTCTCTCTATATATATACATATGTTCTATAAAAAGCAATAGACTTATCGATAAAAATTTAAAAACCAAAGATTTCTGATATTGGTTTGGCTAAGCTTATGAAGAAGACAACACCTGTATTGCTTGAACTTAGGAGGTGTTTGGTTTGCAGAATGGAATTTGGTGGAATTGAAATCCATCAAAGAAATTTGACTTTGAAGAAATTAAAATGGAATTTGACCAGGCACTTTGATTGCGTTTGATTGGATGGAATTTGGTGCTTGCCCACCCTCTATCTAGGGTCTTGGTGAGCAACAATGCACAAATCTCAACTTTATCTTTGACATATTACGGTTTCTGTATGCGGAATGGAAGCTACAACATAAGCCTTCACTTTGTCGAGATCCTTTTTACTGATGATGGAACATATAGCAGCCTTGGACGGTGTTTCTTCAGACTCTGGTTCTGACTCACTGGATTCTGGGGCTCTCTTGGAGTGACGGCTGAAAGATTTGCTGCTTCCAATATTTGATATCTATCTTCAGATACATTCTCATAGATATATCTCATCCAAAAATCAAGTGTTGTTTTAGAATTGGAAATATCCACTATAATAGCAGATAACTAACTGGAGAATTAGCTATTGATGCTACAGTAATGAAGATGGGCTTCTGTCGTATTTCTATAGAATGTTTACTTCGAAGATTTGCATGGGCAACCTCTTTTGACCCTACCTAGGGGTGTTAACGAGTCGAGCTTTTAACGAGCTACTTGAGCTCGAGCTCATTTATCTCGAGCTCGAGCCTAATAGTTGTCGAGCTCGAGTCGATCTCGAACACAAAATAAAGCTCGCATAAGTTAACGAATCGAGCTCTATAACACCGATGTTCGACTCGACTCGTTCGAAAGCTCGATTAAGCTTTACGAGTCGAGCCGAGCCATTCGAGCATACACTTTTTCGAGCCTGACATAGTTATATGTTTACAAATTATATAATCAAAATATAAAAAATATCCATCTAGACTACATAAACGAGTTAATCGATCTCGAATTCGAGCTCATAAACGAGCATCGAGCTCGAGCTCGAACATTGAAAAAATAGTCAAGCTCGAGCCTGGTATTATTTTTTCAAGCTCGACTCGAATAACATGCTACTCGGCTCGACTCGTTAACACCCCTGTCCCTACCCCCTTTTTATATCCTGATGTAGGATTCGATTTAGTTCTTTTTTGGCAGCTTAGTGGTTGTTTGTTTACCTTTTAATAGTTCCATTAAGAGGCAACCTCTGAATCGCTAAGAGGTGAATCTTGTTTGGCAGAAAAAAGTTTGTCTCTTAATGGTTCTAAAACCCTCTAAATGATTTTGTATCTGTAACACCCTGGAATTTGGAACGAGCAACTAAATAAAATTTCAATAAATTATCCAACAATATAAAATCATTTCTACAATTCACTCCTTAATATACCTCGGAATTTAAAACATTATAATTCCCCAATAGAATAACTTAAACGGTTGTTACTTAACCAACACAAGTTGCTATTCCAAGTACGTGCGGAAGACATCACTAAACAAGTCACCTCTCGTGCACTTTACTAGCACTCGCCACTTCACAATGTAGCTAGAGCTACCCAAACCTGAGCCTGTTGCACATGCCGACAAATAAAAAGGGTTAGGCTTACGCCTAGTGAGTTCAAGCATTTTATCATGACTATATAGAACATAAATCCGGAATTAGTGGTTTTAGTCATGATTCAGCAATCTTTAATGAAAGTTTGCGACAAAGGTTATCCTTTCCAAAGAGTTCTCAAAATAGACATAAATGACTCATTTTCCAACGCACCCAAATCCATGGGAATCTTCCCCCAAAAGTGTAAAGCGTTTTCCAAAAATGAGTTACGAACCCCAATCCATTCGAATACGTGAATAAATATAGTTTTAGGCAAAACCTGCAAATACGGTTGAAAATACGGTTGACAATACATACTCAATCCGTAAAACATGGAAACCATCCATTTAAATAAAATCTTTCGTTGGAAACATAATATGAAGCAAAACTCACGCAACGTAAAATGTATTAAAATCCAAATACCATAGGATAAAACTTCAGCAGTTAAAACATCCAATAAGAATGTAACATAAATCCGTCCATCAATCATGGAACACAATCCATATGCATGTGATATAACCTCAACAATGTGAATAAATAAAATATCCGAAATCAACACCCTTCGGTGACGGGGGAGACCCGATCTCATCGAATGTGGCAAACACATAAATTAAACCACAATTAAATAAATACAAGTAAGCTTCTTGGATGTGGAAAACAGATGACATCAACCCAAACTAGGTCTTTAGTCCATCTCCGGCATCAACCCAAACTAGGTCTTTAGCCCCTCTTAGACATCAACCCAAACTAGGTCTTTAGTCCAAGCCCTCAAGTTCAACCATACTAGGTCTTTACCTTGGAAAAACCCACCGGCATCAACCAAAACTAGGTCTTTAGCCCCTCTTAGACATCAACCCAAACTAGGTCTTTAGTCCAAGCCCTTAAGTTCAACCATACTAGGTCTTTACCTTGGAAAAACAAAACCCACCATCCAAAACAAGCTTACTTAACTTAAAAAATTCATACATGACCTCAAAAGAATAACTAATGCATTCAAATCATGTAAACTTCAAATATGATGCAACTCATGAAATGCAAACCCCAAGCCCACATCGAGCTTATTAAAACCGGGCGAATGCCATCAAGACCCAATCGAGTCCAAAACCGAGCCCTCTGCTCAAAGATCTAATGATCATTTATCGACGTCATATCATGCAAATGAAATGAAATTAAGCATGTAACACATCCTAGACTCCACCCTGAGCATGTAAATATCAACGACATGCAATAAAATGCAACACGGTGCAATAAAAGCAACCCGTAAATAAGACTCCCCAACGAGCCATTTAAACCGGACAAATGTCCCAAGACTATCTCAAAGTCAAAACCGAGCAAAGTGCTCAAAGCTTGCTAGACCCATAATGTCGGTCATCCTCGCATAAAACGCGTTTAAACATTGTTTAAGAAAACACGTATCCCAAAATCATCATTAACCCCAAAACTCAACACGGGTTAAACAAAAGGGTTTTCCCAAAGGACTCGCACCCTTAATATTCTCAAAATGACTCATAACACTAAAAGTGCATTTTCCCAAATAGTTTATTAAAATCATTTACACTAACATGATTAAACCATCAAATAAACCTCATTTTGAGCAATTAATCTTTTAAAGACAATTTTGGCTTCAGATCATCCAAATATTCAAAAGCCCCAAATATGGGTGTTTTAGACATTTATGAAGATAAACACTTCAAAAGAGTTAAACCATTCAAATAACTCAACCACATATATTTCCAAGTAAAACACAAATATTTGGAAAATACTCATTTTGGCATGTACAAAGTTTTCGCAAAGTAACTTGAACTCACCTTGCTAGATTTAGCTAAATCTAGGGTTTCTCCAACGTAAGCTCCTTTGATGAAGTTTGCATCCTCAAGCCAAAACTTCCAAAACCTAGATTTATGAATTATCAACCATCAATAATCATCCTCAAACACTTACATACATTTCCCCCAACATAAATCATCCAAAAACACCACAAATATCAAAACCTTAACCTCTTAGATGGAGAAAAGTGAGAAATTACCTCAACCACCGCCAAATACTCCTGGACCAATCACCATACTTCAAAACTCTTCCTAGATCCTTGAAGATCTCTCAAAAACGAAACCGTAGCAACTTGAATCACTCAAATCGGAGTTGTGATGCAAAAGTTATGAAGAAATGAAGTTTGAGGGTTTGAGATTCGCGTTTTAAAGTTCCAGACCTTTCCCGCGGTTTGTCCCGCGGTTTATAAGCCGCGTGGAAGCCGCACGTCTCTCTGTTTGGTTGCTGTTGGGTCGGATACTGTTTCGGCCGTAACTTCTTCGTTATTGCTCCGATTTTGCTTCGGAAAGAACCGTTGGACTCGTATTCGAATTCCTCATCCAACAAGACCATAAAATCTAAGATTTAAACCAAAATCCTATTTTTCATATTTTTCTTAAAAGATCGGTTTCACACTGATTCGACATTGGACCTATCTGGAAATTACGGGTGTTACAGTATCTTGGGCCTCCCTTAACCATTCCGCACCCTAATTTCATTCTAAACCATTACCAAACAACCATATTTCATTTTGCACTATATCATGAGAACCTTTTAATCATTCTGACCACTTAATCAACTTGCACCAAACCATTAGCAACTGCTAAACAACCCCTTAATTATCTCATTACAAATGGTTGGTACTGTGTCATGGTAAGCTGGTGGATAAGGATTTTGACATCTGTCATAAAGCGGGGGGGGGGGGGGGGGGTTTGCAAAGGCATATGTGAGTACACATTTTGTAAATTTTACATATACTTAGGAAATCTGACTATTCTACTTGGACCTGGCAAAAACTGACACGACACGCTAACCCACACGAACTCGACACGAAATAAACGGGGTTGGGTAATACATTTCAACCCGTTTAAGTATACGGGTTGACACGACACGACACGAAAATTAAACGGGTAAGGTCAGAGTCAATAATTTCAACTCGAAAATGACCCGAATAACCCTTTTATATCCAAATTCAAATTAAATATCGAAAATTCACAAAAACCTTACATATTGACTCTGACCTTACCCGTTTATATATATAAGTTTTCTTTTTAATCCTTTGGATTTTTAATGTTTTTGGATTTGGTTAGAACTTATAAGTTAGAACTATAAAATTTAGATTTATAATGATTTCATTTGAATTTGGATATGTAAGGTTTTTGTGAATTTTCGATATTTAATTTTAGTTTTATAAATGTTAAACGGGTTAGGCGGGTCGTGGCGGGTTAGGGGGTCGGTTAGGGTTGAGCTTTCCTGACCCGTTTATTAAACGGGTCGGGTTAGGGTTACGCACTCACAACCCGTTTAACTTTGAACCCGACCCGACACGTTTGCCAGGTCTAATTCTACTGCATAAAAGGTCATTTTATTTCAGCTATTTTTGTGGATCCAAGTAAGCTGTCAACTTTCTATGAGTTTTGTGATTGGTGTTCATGGTTTGTATGGCTTGTGATATTGACTGTAGATCGCCAAAATGACATCCCTTGTCGAGTATAAGTTCATATTAGTTTATGATGTGCAAAATAAGAATGCATGTAGTTTTTTTCCCAGTGTAGCAAGTTCACATTTTCTATTTTTTTGCGACTCTTTAAGTCTCCCTTTACCATTATTTCTATCTTTTTTTAGAAGGGTGTCATAGGCTATCCCTAGACTAATAATCCTTTGGCAAAGTATGACCGTAATACATCAACCCTGATTAAACCTCAGTGGCCACAATTGTTGTGTACACCTGGATTAGAACCCTAAGCAGATGGATATTCCACCACATCCTCCATGACCTTAACCAATACGCCACAACCCTTGCGGTTATTATTTCTATCTTTGCTTATTTATTTATTCAGATTATCGAGTTCCACAAGAAGATGGACCAGGACATGGACAATGTGTGTCTGGAGGGATTGTGGCCGGAATGGCAATTGATTGAATAAACCCATCCTATAATAGTCGTGATTTGACAACCTCTGCTGCTGATCTGTACCCCGTCGATGGTTTCAGTGAATATTTGCAGAAAATAGACGACGATAAGAAGAAGTTAGACCCAACACGACTGACAGATAAGCCGACGTTAATAGCAGGTCTAATTCGGCGATAAAAGAGCTCTGTGTTTTATTTGGTGTGTTTGGTTTGTAGGATTTTGGATGAAATTGAATGTAATTGCTTATAAATAATATATTAAAACAAATTATAAATAAATAGAAAAATAATTAATTTACTTATTTATTTATTGATTATTATAAAACAAATGTTTAGAACCTATTTAAAAATATTATTGCATACAAATTGTGATGGAAACGGGGCGGGTATTAGGCGGGGAATGCACCCCCGACCCCGTTTTATAACCCCCATCCCCGATCCCGCCCCGTCTAATCCCCGACGGGTTCCTGGGGGAAATCCCCGACGGGTACGGGGAACCGTTGGGTACCCATTTAGGGGAAAAAATTAATTAACTCATTTTTAATGAAAAGCAAAAGCGAGTTTTTTTAATTTTAAAACAAATAAATAAACCTCAAGTTTCAAAAACATATAATGGTATAATCAACCACATGTAATCGTACTTCATGACAAATTTTAAAATATAAAATTATTAAGCAACAAAAAAAAACTAATTAAATTATATATAAAATTATATATCGGGTATTATTAGGGGCGGGTAGTACCATCCCCGACCCCGACCCGAACCCTCTTCGGGTATGAAAAAAAAATACCCATCCCCGCCCCGTTACCCGATTAGTCGGGGTACCCGATCCGACGGGTAAATTTTTCATCACTACATACAATCATACGAAATCGAGTAAAATAACAACCTCTCCAAGTAGAATTTTAATATCCTATGTGGAATTTCAAATTAAGGAAATCTTTCAAACCAAACATGAGATTGAAAAGTTAATTAATTTTAAATACATCCAAAACCAATCTAATCCTGCAAAACAAATGGGACCTAAAAGTTTGTATCCACTTTCTCAACTAATATAAACATCAATTGTTTAGCTGAAACGACATCTAAGAAGTTGCTATATAATTGCATCGAGACAAATGATCACCAACACCAAATCACATACCACTTTTGCTTGACCGTAACCACTCTTCTAAAAGACTCGCCGCGACAGCCGCCATGGCACGCCGTGGCTCAAGGCTTGTGTTTCACGCCACGTTATGCATATGGCGCACGATGGCCTAATGTGCGATCTTTTGTAACACGATATTTGATTTTTCTTTACGTTTTTGACGTCTTATTTGCTAGTTTTCTATATATAACCTAATTTAAGTTGTTTGTTATCATTGACTCGTCGGAGACAAAGGGAAAGGTACAATACTTAGTGTATTTATCGCTTTCTAGTTCATAGGGTATGCATGCTAGACTGCGTATGTGGTTTACACTGTACTGTATGATGATTGCTTGCTAGTAGGAATCAATGCTAGTTATAGTAGGTTGTTAAGTGAAGGACCTATAGGTTGTATGCAGTAAGAATCATATAGCCTTAGAATATTTGATTTAGTTCTATTGCGCAGCTCTTGTTTGAGTCCAACCGTTCTAGGATAGAATCTTGTATTCGAATGTCTATTTGATTCACGCTGCATGCAACTGGGTATTCGCGAGGCAACTCGTTATGGCTAATAGGGATTCCGTTGTAGCAAGGGTGGTGGGATGAGATGAAATTCCTGGTGAGCTGGGAAGAGTGTTTACATATGAGTATGTATGCTAGATTGCTTTCTAGAACATAGGAGTATGTATGCTAGATTGCTTGGTGCTTATTACACTGTACTGCATGTTTGTTGTTTGCTAATAGGAGTTTATGCTAGCCTTGATAGGTTGTTAAGTGAATGCACTATAGGTTGTATGCGGTAGGAACCGAATAGCCCTAGAATGTCGGATTTAGTTCTATTGCGCAGCTCTTGTTTGAGTCCAACCGTTGTAGGATAGAATCTTATATTCGAATGTCTATCTGGTTTACACTGTGTGCGAATGTGCATTCGCGAGGCGACTCGTCATGACTAGTGGGGATTTCGTCATAGCAAGGGTAGTGGAGTTGGGTGGAATTCCTAGGGAGCTAGGAAGAGTGTGTACCTATGCCAGTGCGGGCATATGTGTATAGTTTTCGGCAAGGAACTACTTGGGCACTTCGGGACGGGACTCGAAACGAGTGAGGATAGGCGTGGAAGATAGTAGTAGAGCTCCTACTATCTGAAGCACAGGATCCGTGCTCGAGTCGGGGAAAGTCACGAGGAATCCAAGGAGTTGAGCGTGAGCGTTGTTAGTGTGAGTTATTATGTGCTAATAACTCGTTGTAATATCTACCCAAAATAGCCATCACAAGGAGGAACAACAATAGTGAACCTACTAGTACAGGTGTGTACTTGATTTGCTTGAGGAGATGATCGTTGGGGTAGTGATGAAGGTTCTAAACTAGTAGTCGTTGGAATAAAAGGACGATTCTAGTATTAATCACTTGTAGTGAGCGTTTGGGCCGTAGTATAGGACGGCTAGGCTGTCCACTTGTGGATGAGGTTGCTGATGTAATAGTTTTTTTAAGTAGACCGTTTTGGGTCAAGATTGATGATTGTGCTAGAATCATAGGCTTTTAGAGCCGACTTTGATTTGAGGAAAAATCGTAGGGATTAATTGACGTAATTTCCCAACTTGCCTAAGAGGTTTAAATGTCCGGATGACGTTAGTGGACCGGAGAGATTTGGAGGAGTAGGAGTCGAGGCGTAGAATGCCGACTAAGTCATGCACAAAGTTTGATTTTGAAATAGATTGCATTAACTAATTCTTGTGTTTCAAATAATTTTATGGATGGTGTTTTGGAATTTTGGGAAATGTTCAGCACACACACAAGATTTTGAAATATGGTTTTGAAAGTGTATGAAATCGTTTTATCACGGGAGTGCAAACTTTGTTAGAATTTGTCTCATTTCGTTATTTTCCAACGGTTCTTGATACAGTTTAACTAGGAGGTAGGCGTTAAGGTGTATCTTGATACAGTGTAACTTTCGCCTTGAGACGTACCTGGGAGGTAGGCGTTAAGGTGTATCTTGATACAGTGTAACTAGGTTTCCTAGAACGAGCGTGGGGGATAAGTAGACGGTGGAAGGTTGGGTATTCCACGCGTGTTGGTAATGTAGGCCGAATAGTACCGGTTAAGGGAATGATGCCCTTTGTAATTAAGAGAATAAATGCGCAGTAACCTTTTTGAAGTAAGTAGTATATTTAGGTGTCGACTTTTGGGCTTGAGGTCAAACGTCTTTAGTGTAATCGGAGATTTGTAGTCGATTTTAAATAATTATGGTGATGGTAGTAGTAACCCTGAGATGCTTAATTGTGATGAATGGTTATGGTGGAATGACCTTCGTGGGTGATTATAAATTTACTGGTTTGATGATGCGTGTAAGGTAAGTTTTGGGAGTCTATTAGAACTCGTAGGAGTTAATCGACAGTTAATGGTAGGAATGATCGGATCTGAGTATCCAGTTGGGTATATTGATAGGCAACTTTAGAATGGTTAGAGCTTGATATTTGACTCGGGATGTATGGAATATCTAAGGTTGGGAGACAACCGAAGTCGCTTGGCTAGGAATGATTCCAATTGTTGGGGTGTTCTGCCGATCATAATCCAGTGTCCTAGAAGGAGTACGTTAGTAAGAAAAGTATTCGAGAAGTTTTAGAAGGGGTTTCAAGTGGACTTGGGAACCTGAGGTTGAGATGAGGGAGAACTATCCGGAGCTATTCGTAGGCAGAGACTTCGAGGACGAAGTCTAATCCAAGTGGGGGAGAGTTGTAAAGCCCGTATCCCGGTATGTAATTTCTTTCTTTTAAATTCTTTTTTTTAAGTTTTATTTAACGTGGTTTCCGTTAACGGGGTTAGACGAATTGGACCTAATCGTTAAATATGTCAAAACATTAGTTAGATTGCGAGAAGGAATTATTGAGGGACCAAAATTTGTTAAAGGGCCAAAGTAGTGTATTTCGGCCCATGCAAGCCCAAAACTGAATTCATGTGGGTTGTGTGTGTTTGGGGTCGTGTTTAGCAAAGGAGGAAGAGGAGAGAAACCCTAAGTCATCCCCTCCCCTTTTGTTGTGTTCGGCCGAGAAGAGAAAAGAGAGAGAGAGGGAGAGAAACCGATAGGAGAGAGAGAGAGAGAGAGAGAGTTCGCCGGAGAGAGAGCTCGCCGGAAAGAAAGAGACGTCGGAAAGAGGAGGGTAACGTCGTCGTTTTGCTGCCGGAAAAGAGGAGGAAGGAGGGTTCGTCGAGGTAAGTGTATTTCCCCTTCTCGTTGTTGCCGTTTGCCAATTTTCTGCCGAGAACCGTCGCCACCACCGCCGCAGCCACGGCTGCCGGCGGTGGGGCCGCCGCTGCACGCCGCCGGGGTGGCGGCAGAGGGGTGGTGCAGGTGTGTGAAGGTGTGCGGGTGAGTCGGGATGGGCGATGTTGGAAGGTTCCGCCGGAAGGTGTTACCGTAACCATCGTCGCCGCCGCCAACCACCACCGCTGCCGGAGGCGGAAGTGGGTGGTGCTCGGTGGTTGTCCAGCCTAGTATGACCTTTCTCCAGTAAGATTATAGGCTGTTCGGGTGTAATACCCCGGGTAAGTCCGTTAGATAATTTACCTATCCGTCAGACTTATTTAACTCTATGAAGAAAGTTAGAACAAGGTTGGATAAAATCATGGGTTAAAAGGGTATGTTAGCCATTAGTTAATAATTGAGGGTTCAATTGGTAAATTAGGTTAAGATATTATCAATTCTAGGTATCAGATTATCATTATCCAGAAATAGAAAGAGTGTGTGTGTGCGGGAGTCCTGAAGGCGAAAGGAGAAACGTACGGCTATCGCATCAATCGTTTGGGTTAGAAGCAATTTGGAGGTAAGTTCCTTTACATTTTGTGGTTATGATCAGTAGTATTAGACTTCTAACGGATTAGAATGTTTAAATTTAAGTTATATAGGTTTAATTTGAATCTGGGTATTTTGGGAAACCGACTGTGTTCTTGAGACTCCCGGTAGTATCAACTCCCGGTGATGACAACTTCCGGTGGAGTCCCGGTAATATGGACTCCCGGTAGTGTGGAATCCCGGTAGTGTGAATTCCCGGTAGAGTCAACTCCCGGTATAGGAACTCCCGGTACTCTGGGAAATCCCGATAGTGTTGTCTCCCGGTACTTTGGGAAGTCCCGGTAGTGTAGTCTCCCGGTACTCTGGGTAGTCCCGGTACGTTGTTATGTTTTGTTGTCAAGTCAGAAGGGAAAGAGTATAAGTGAAACATTGGAGGACCGGAACTTAGTAGGCTTTATGTGTTTGGCTAGTAAAGCGATATATGTATCTTAATTGGTTTCAGATTCTGTGTAGTCAAGGTGAAGGATAGGATCTTTTTGAAAGGAACTTGCAAGTGTTTTTGGATAAGCAATCGAGGTGAGTTTTACTTTAAAAGTATTTTCAACTGGAATACATACGTATGGTTTGGTAATGTGATAATTAGTGATTAAGGTGTTTATATGTATGGTATATGTGATTGATAATATATTGAGATATATATTGTGTTTATATGGCACGAAATGAGTATGAGGTAAGCCTAATTATTATTCGGCGGGGCTGTATGGAATTACAGCGGGGCTGCATGAAATTGCAGTGGAGCTGTAGATAATGGCAGCGGGGCTGTATGTAATTACAGTGGAGTCGACTGTATTGTACAGTGACGATAATTAGTTGGCTTGCTACCGACTAATGTGGCCAAGGGAAAGAAGATGAGATGAGGAGAGATACACGGTGCACGAGTTCTAATGTGGTATTTATATACGTGTGGTATATGTGTGCTTATACGAAAGGTTTTATGTAAACTATTTTGATACAAAGTATTATGTGAAAATAGTTTTATATTGATTTTGGAAAAGACCAGGATTAACTCACTAGACCCGTTTGGTCTAACCCTCATTTTGTTTTCAAAAATATGTTTTCCAGGTCGAGGCATTGATAGCGGCAAAGGAAAGAATAAGGTGTAGACTGCTTTCGTGGACCGATGATGATTAGGAAGATGTTATGTATTTTGTAGTTACGAAACAAAAAGGACCGTACTTGGTTTATTACGTAACTTTTATTGTAATTCAATGATATGTATGCATGTTATGTTAATTGTTGTATGATATGGGTAACCGGGTTGTTACAAATGGTATCAGAGCCCTAGTTTAAGGGATTTAGGTATTTGTACCCGTACCTAGACTTAAACTGCATGTGAAGTAGGATGTCCTTGATATATTAGAACCTTGGAATGCTAAGTATAAAAGGTAGAAGGAACATCATGTAAGGTAATTTCAGATTACACCTGGCCAGTGTAATTGTGATCTTACAGGTACATGTTTGAACTGTAATACCTTGTTATATGGGGTATGTGCTTATGTGTATGTTAACCTTGTTTAAATCTACAGAATGGCAAGCGGAACACGAAATTCGAATCGAGGAGGAGGAAGAAATCCGAATAGAACTAATCCGCCAATAGGAACAGGGGACAGGGGAGGTAGAACTGGGGGCAGAGTCGGAGGTAGAACTGGGGGTAGGACTGGAGGCCGAACTGGAGGCAGAACTCAGCAACAAGATACAGAGTTCGTTACGAGAGGTGATTTAATGGTAGAGATGGGAAGGCTACAAGCCAGTATTCAGGCAATGTTTGATCAGAATCGTCACGGTGAAGCTGAAACACCGGATCCTGAAACGGAAGCTGAAATGCCAATTACACCAACTGTTGTACAGGTGCCAAGGAGGTGCGACTACAAAATGTTCTTAAGCTGTAGACCTCCGACCTACTCTGGAGACAGGGATCCCGTGAATGCAATGAAATGGTTGAAGGAGATAGAAGTTATCTTTAAGACGAGCAAGTGCGCCGAAGAAGATAAAGTATTATATGGAGTAGCAATGTTAAAGGGGGATGCATTATACTGGTGGGAAACTCATATTCATTCTGAAGGAGCTGATATATACTCCACTTTCTCTTGGAAGGAATTCGTTATAGCATTTAAGAAACAGTTTTGTTCCCAAGACGCAGTTAAACAATTGGAAGGAGAGTTTATGAATTTGAGGCAAGGAAATTTATCAGTTAGGGACTATACTGCCCGTTTTCTGGAAAAGTCACGTTTCGCAGAATACTATGTGGCCACAGAGGCAATGAAGACAGAAAGGTTTATTTTCGGGTTAAATTCGGAAGTCAGAAAGTTAGTGACTGCAACAGGACCTGATAACTTCTCAGCCGCAGTAAATGCCGCGGAAAATGTAGAACGAGATATTAAGAGAGATGCAAATGATAAGAGTGCTGGGAAAAGAAAATCGGAAGAGATGACACATGATTCAACGGAGTACGAAATTCAGAGGTTCGATAGTCGCCTACCTTTTAGACCAAATGAAAAACTATGTCCAAAATGCAACCGCGTACATCAAGGAAATTGTTATGTTGATCCTAGAAGTTGTTACAAGTGTGGAAGGGTTGGACACGTCGCTAAGAATTGTTGCGCAAATCGATTTTGTTTTGTTTGCAATTCCCCTGATCATATTCAGTCAGACTGTCCACAATGGAAGGTACGACAGGGTAGTACGGCGGGGAAACCAATAAGTGTCAGAACGGGAGAGATACAAGGGTCTGAGGAACCGAAAGCAAAAGGACGAGTATTCCAAATGACAACGCAAGATGAGGAGGAAATTCCGGATGAGGATACAGGTACATTTCTAATAAACTCTATACGTGCTAAGGTGTTATATGACTTCAGTACGAAGTGGTTCTTGGTATTTCTGTGCTTATATTGCTGATATGTGTTAGAGACATAGGTGGGTGTGGAGTGGCTATTCAGTTAGTTTCTATGGTTTTGATTGAGTTCGAGGTAGTAGTGATAAGTATTCGTATCTTTTCGCTTAACCGAATTCCGGGACGGAATTCTTTTAAGGGGGAGATGATGTAATACCCCAGGTAAGTCCGTTAGATAATTTACCTATCCGTCAGACTTATTTAACTCTATGAAGAAAGTTAGAACAAGTTTGGATACAATCATGGGTTAAAAGGGTATGTTAGCCATTAGTTAATAATTGAGGGTTCAATTGGTAAATTAGGTTAAGATATTATCAATTCTAGGTATCAGATTATCATTATCCAGAAATAGAAAGAGTGTGTGTGCGGGAGTCCTGAAGGCGAAAGGAGAAACGTACGGCTATCGCATCAATCGTTTGGGTTAGAAGCAATTTGGAGGTAAGTTCCTTTACATTTTGTGGTTATGATCAGTAGTATTAGACTTCTAACGGATTAGAATGTTTAAATTTAAGTTATATAGGTTTAATTTGAATCTGGGTATTTTGGGAAACTGACTGTGTTCTTGAGACTCCCGGTAGTATCAACTCCCGGTGATGACAACTTCCGGTGGAGTCCCGGTAATATGGACTCCCGGTAGTGTGGAATCCCGGTAGTGTGAATTCCCGGTAGAGTCAACTCCCGGTATAGGAACTCCCGGTACTCTGGGAAATCCCGGTAGTGTTGTCTCCCGGTACTTTGGGAAGTCCCGGTAGTGTAGTCTCCCGGTACTCTGGGTAGTCCCGGTACATTGTTATGTTTTGTTGTCAAGTCAGAAGGGAAAGAGTATAAGTGAAACATTGGAGGACCGGAACTTAGTAGGCTTTATGTGTTTGGTTAGTAAAGCGATATATGTATCTTAATTGGTTTCAGATTCTGTGGAGTCAAGGTGAAGGATAGGATCTTTTTGAAAGGAACTTGCAAGTGTTTTTAGATAAGCAATCGAGGTGAGTTTTACTTTAAAAGTATTTTCAACTGGAATACATACGTATGGTTTGGTAATGTGATAATTAGTGATTAAGGTGTTTATATGTATGGTATATGTGATTGATAATATATTGAGATATATATTGTGTTTATATGGCACGAAATGAGTATGAGGTAAGCCGAATTATTATTCGGCGGGGCTGTATGGAATTACAGCGGGGCTGCATGAAATTGCAGTGGAGCTGTAGATAATGGCAGCGGGGCTGTATGTAATTACAGTGGAGTCGACTGTATTGTACAGTGACGATAATTAGTTGGCTTGCTACCGACTAATGTGGCCAAGGGAAAGAAGATGAGATGAGGAGAGATACACGGTGCACGAGTTCTAATGTGGTATTTATATACGTGTGGTATATGTGTGCTTATACGAAAGGTTTTATGTAAACTATTTTGATACAAAGTATTATGTGAAAATAGTTTTATATTGATTTTGGAAAAGACCAGGATTAACTCACTAGACCCGTTTGGTCTAACCCTCATTTTGTTTTCAAAAATATGTTTTCCAGGTCGAGGCATTGATAGCGGCAAAGGAAAGAATAAGGTGTAGACTGCTTTCGTGGACCGATGATGATTAGGAAGATGTTATGTATTTTGTAGTTACGAAACAAAAAGGACCGTACTTGGTTTATTATGTAACTTTTATTGTAATTCAATGATATGTATGCATGTTATGTTAATTGTTGTATGATATGGGTAACCGGGTTGTTACATCGGGTCTGTTTGGGTTAAGCTATAACTTAATGGATTCATAATCAACATTTGTCATTTCTTGTGAAATTCACAGTTTCTGCCACTGTTTTGTGAAAGCCATAACTTTTTATAGGAACATCATTTTGGGGTGAAATCAGTGCCAAAATCTCCCATTCTGAGTCTAGTAAGTTTCTTATGTTTTACGGAAAAACCAGTTCGGACCATAGCTAGTGTCAAATTGTTGTTTTGTACTGAAAGGTCCTGTTTTCACTGTGCTGCAAGTTGGTTTTGTAAAATCCATAGTAAATTGTAGAAAAATCGTTAGAGCGCGTGCGATATGTTCCTGGAACCCTAAGACATAGGACTTTGTGATTATGGAAAAATATTTCTGGATTTATCAGTTTATAATGGGTTAAACAGGTCCCGAGCAGACCTGTGTTTTTAGAGTAAAAGCTGGAAAATGTATTCTATATTTTAGTAGTCGTGGTTTTGGGTTGGGGCGTCACTTTGACATTTGTTAACACTTATTTAGGTGGAAAAAGGTGAGCTGGTGTTGGCCGGTTCGTGTTGCTGTTGAGGACATAAGTTTTGCTTTTGAGGTGAGTTCTCTCACTATATAGGATGGGAATTATATTTGTGTTACTATAGCTCGAGTGTGATAGTTATGATTGTTTGTTGATATTATTGTGTTGTGGGGTATATATAATTGTGTATATATATTGAACTGTGATTGATGTACTTCTTGATGGTTGTTCCAAGAAGTATATGTGTTTGTATAATGAGTTGTGATTATATTTCCTTGATGGTCGTTCCAAGGAGTGTAAGGCTTATTATTAATTGTGACATATCTACTTGATGGATGTTCCAAGATGTATATGTATTTGTATAATGAGTTGTGATTATATTTCCTTGATGGTCGTTCCAAGGAGTATAAGGCTTATTATTAATTGTGACATATCTTCTTGATGGATGTTCCAAGAAGTATATGTGTTTGTATAATGAGTTGCGATTATATTTTCTTGATGGTCGTTCCAAGAAGTATAAGACTTATTATTAATTGTGATATATTTTCTTGATGGATGTTCCAAGAAATATATGTTCTGGTATACTTGGTATGTATAAATTTGGGTGCAAGACGTGATTGCATGGTATGAGTTGGTTGTGATAACTAGCTGTTTAAGGGTGATGCTGATATAATTGCGATCCTATATTTGGTTTGAATTCACTAAGCCTTGTGCTTACCCTTTCCTATTTTAATGTGGTTTCAGGTGCTTGTGGCTCTAAGGCGTGACGGGTACACACTGGCGCGCGTGAAGAGTTTTATAATCATGAGACTAGAGTTATAATTAAACGATTTAATTTCCGTTGTTTAGTATTACTGAGAATATTTATTATTGAATTTGCAAACGAAACGGTGTTGGATATCTAATAAGGTTTTATTTATTAAAATGCCTATTTTAAAAGTTAAAACTTATTGTAATTTTTGGGACGTTACACAAGTAAAACACACAAATATTTGGAAAATACTCATTTTGGCATGTACAAAGTTTTCGCAAAGTAACTTGAACTCACCTTGCTAGATTTAGCTAAATCTAGGGTTTCTCCAACGTAAGCTCCTTTGATGAAGTTTGCATCCTCAAGCCAAAACTTCCAAAACCTAGATTTATGAATTCTCAACCATCAATAATCATCCTCAAACACTTACATACATTTCCCCCAACATAAATCATCCAAAAACACCACAAATATCAAAACCTTAACCTCTTAGATGGAGAAAAGTGAGAAATTACCTCAACCACCGCCAAATACTCCTGGACCAATCACCATACTTCAAAACTCTTCCTAGATCCTTGAAGATCTCTCAAAAACGAAACCGTAGCAACTTGAATCACTCAAATCGGAGTTGTGATGCAAAAGTTATGAAGAAATGAAGTTTGAGGGTTTGAGATTCGCGTTTTAAAGTTCCAGACCCTTCCCACGGTTTGTCCCGCGGTTTATAAGCCGCGTGGAAAGCCGCGCGTCTCTCTGTTTGGTTGCTGTTAGGTCGGATACTGTTTCGGGCGTAACTTCTTCGTTATAGCTCCGATTTTGCTCCGGAAAGAACCGTTGGACTCATATTCGAATTCCCCATCCAATAAGACCATAAAATCTAAGATTTAAACCAAAATCCTATTTTTCATATTTTTCTTAAAATATCGGTTTCACACTGATTCGACATTGGACCTATCTGGAAATTACGGGTGTTACAATTCTCCCAACCTTAAAACGATTTCGTCCTCAAAATCTGTATCCTTTACAACCCAAAGTTAACCGACTCACTGTCGACCATAATTCATCACTTCCTAACGGGAACCTAAATTCCATCCACACGGTCTATAAAGACAATTCCTCGAACAATCGTTTATCAACAAAGCCCTTCACGTACACTGTACTTATGTCCGGGAAACACTCCGACAACTGGAATAATTCCTAGTCAGACTACTTCGGTTGTCTCCCAACCTTAGATGTTCCACACATCCCGATTTCAATTTCAGAATCTAAGTCAACCCAAGGTTTGTTCACAACGAACCCAACTGAATCATCAATTCGATTCGTTTCTACCATCACCCGTCGGTTAACTCCAACGAGTTCTAATAGACTCCAAAATCCACCTCAACATTAATCATCAACCGACAGGTTCATCAACCACGCACGAAGGTTATTCCACCAAAACCGCTCGTCACAATTGAGCCTCTTCAGGTTACCACTACCATTACCAATATTCTTTTAAAATTGGCTATAAACCCCCGATTACACTAACGGTTTCCGACCTCAAACCAGCAAAGGTTAACACCTAGTTATACCACCAAACTCTGAACTCTGACAGGACTCCACACACGAGTTCCGTTTACCGAGGTTTCCACAAAACTAAGGTTGTCAACAAAACGGCTATACCAACCTCGAAATGCGTTATTGCAAGTCTAACGCTCCAATTACCACCATCACATTTACTTTGCTACCGATATCATCCGGCCTATAATACCAACATACGTGGAATACCCAACCTTCCACCACCGAAGTGCCACACGCACTTACCCTTAATTGGGTTACATACCCTTACCAAGGTCCTAACGAGTTCAAGGTTTTCAAGTGCGTTATTCAATAAATATGCCAATTAATCAAAACCATTCACAAAATATTTTCAACACCAAGACTTTCATCTCAAATAAACCGTATGTATTGAAAACTACTATCATCAAATCGGTAGTTACGCAAAACGGACACACTCGTCCCACATATGAAAATCATGTTGAAAATTATTTCATTGCAGTTCAGTTTACCCACAAAACGCAAAAGCGTAATAAACAACTCTCTTTAAAATGAACCGCCACGGTTCTAGTATGGATTGACTCATGACATGCACGTAAAGTAACTACCCGACTTTAAACAGGATGCAACAAAAGGTGTGCACGTATTTCAAAAGAATTCCAACGACATCTGACTCCAAAATTTCCCTTTTAATCATAAACATGGCATGAGGCAAGGTTTACCAACAAAATTTTGCGTGCGTCAGTTTATTACACAAAACGATGGAACGGGTTACCAAAATTCTTAGTCAAAACACATAATGACTTGTGCAATTTCCTAGTCAATACAAAAACCCATACGTTTCCATCACTTGAAAATATCGACTAGAACATCATACAACTTCACATTGGGGTAGGCATGCAAGCTTGTAACACTTCCATTAGAAATTTTCTTGAAAAGAAATAACATGCATCAAATGGTTGGCGACTAAATTTCAACAAATGAAACTCTTTAAATCAATTTCCCAAAATTTCTCATCCGGTCCTTTAATGCCATTTGAGTAAAACGTTTCTGGCAAAACTTGCACACAACAATGCGTTATTCCAAAACATACAAGGAAATAAGTGTTAATAATTTGTTGACACCAAAAAGGGTTCAACCTATTTTCAATTCCAAATTGTACCAACGGTGCGCATCAATGTCCAAAACATAAGAGATCCCGCGTACTATAATTTTATACAAACAATTCTCTAAAATCTTCATCACGAAGCATTTTCCTCAAAATTTCATACTTGGAACATAAAACGTCAAAACGTCATTGCAGAAATGTATTTGTCAAAAATACTCAAAACACCCATTTCCTCCAAACCAAAAAAAACTTTCAATTCTTTTCCAAAATATTCGACAATTCAAAATTGACCAATGTCAATGGCTCATACATTCGTGTTTTTCAAATATCATGCATCATAAACCATTCGTGATCCCCAACTCGCTAAAACCTGCTTTGACCAAATGGTCTCTCATTTAAACAAGGAGTTAATAAAACATTTTCATGCACGACTCGTTTATCGAAGTGTCGAGAAACAATGGTTACCAAGCTATGCATACCCTAAGTCGATATAATACGTTTTACATAAAAACGATAATAAACATTTAACTGACCAAGCAATTTATTACGAAATGTCACCAAAAATGTCCTTTCATGCATCACTTAAGTCACGTATAAATCAATCCATACACTGAACTATATGCAACGAAATATTTAGTAACACAAACCTTTTGAAAGAAAAGTTACGCGACACTAGAGTCCAAACTCATCTCTTTCTAGTCGCCTTATGGCATAAAATTAACTTTTCTCAACAAAATTCGAGTGGGACAAAATACCCACATAACTCATAAACCTTTCACATAAGCAATTAAAGCATGCACCTCATGAAATTATACTCACACGAGTCAACATGTCGTAAAACAAAACTCCACGAACCTCAATGGACTCAATGACTCCAAGTCAATAAAACGACACTAAACATCATGTTTCCAAAGCCATATTGCTATAAGCAAAATCATAAACGAGACGCCAAAATCCCACAATACCTTTCCATGGTAATACCATATAAACAACACCGTTTAACAAACTCATATTAAACAAATTCCCAAAATAGTTTTATACAGACATCATGGAAGGTAACTTTCCGTCCCAACTCTAACATATGTGGAGGAGATCCAATGTTAAAGTCACAAGTCGTAGTCACTCGCCCAACATCTTAAACACCATAAAACACAGATATCACCGTACCCTAAAGAAACGTTGGACGATAACAAAATGAAACAAATTCCGACGGAGTTTGCAACCCCCGCCATAAAATGGTTCATGTACGTCCAAAACCATGATTTGAAATATTGTGTGTGCTAAACATTTTCCAAACTTGTAACACAATCCTCATAAGGATTTGAACACACAAAATATTTAATGCAATTTATTTCCAAAGTAGATTTTGTGCAAAACCTAGTCGGCATTCAACGTCTCAACTCAAACTCCTCTAAAATTCTCCGGTCCACTATTTCCACCCGGATATTCAAACCTCTTAAGGCTAAGTTGGAAATTACATCGATTAACCCTACGGTTTTCCCTCTATTCAACGCCGGCTCAAAAAGCCCATGTGTAACGCCCCAAAATCCGGGCCAATTTAAACCTTAAGTTACAACAGGTTATGATAACAAGACTTCAACTTATATAAATAGCAGGGGATTAACCATCAAGAGTATATTTACAAACAGGATACTTCAAATAACCTATCAATCTAATTATGTAACTATAATCAGATTAATTAAGGTATCTAAGCTATCCATCCAAAAATCTCCTCTTTGTTAATTGCCACCACTGCTAATCCAAAAACGCTCGTCCCACAACCCTTTATTTTCCCGAGCCTGAACCTGGTAAGAAAACATTATAGGAAACGATTAGGCCAACGCCTAGTGAGAAAATTCGTTTCAATAATAACATTTGCAAAAACAATGTAAACAAGTTATAGCAAACCTGGTTACTCCTTTTCTTACCGCCTAGAGCCACACTACGAATCATTACTATTCTAGATTAATGCTCCTTTATCCAATTTCCTAGAATATGACTGGCAATATTTCAGCCATCATATCCCGCCTAGAGCCACACTACGAATCATTACTGATTCTAGATTTATGCTCTTAACCTATAAATGGCAATTACACATGCGCATTTATTACCACATGACTATTCCTTGGTTTCCCACACACACTGAGATAACAATTAATATCACACGTCTATCCCATGTGATTACCAAACACTAATGCCTATGGATCCATTACACTCAATATAATCCTGCCTAGCATCACACTAGCGCAGTTTATAAACCTAACATACTATACATGAATGTACGTATGTCCGAACTGCATAAGTTATATGACAATGCCTAATCGTATCTTTTCACGATTTACCGAACTATAGACTCCAAAACAATCAGGAGAGTACAAATAATCCAAGACCTCAAAATGTCTTAACTATTACGGTATACTGCCAACTCCCGGTATCCCCAACTCCCAGTATAAAAGCTACGACCGGGACTCACCTGTACCGGGACTCCCCTGCACCGGGACTCTCAACTACCGGGACTTCCGAGTACCGGGACTATGAGTACCGGGACTCTTAAGTACCGGGACTCTTACGTACCGGGACTTCCAACTACCGGGACTATGAGTACCGGGACTCTTAAGTACCGGTTCGTTCAATTTGCCCAGAATTCCTTCTAAGTCATCAAATTAGCTTATTTCAAGCCATTCTATTCAGCTATAGACAAATTATACAGTTACATCAAGGTTTATAACAACTTAAAAACATTGATTTATACGAAGAATTGAATGAACTCACCTTATAATTGCAAAACCCTTCTTCCTGCACAGTATGAACTCCAAACTGCTGCTATTGATTCTAGAAATCAATTCTACACACACAAAATCAATTTACTAACATGAATCAACAACAAGATTTACCAGAAACGTGAGTAGAATTCTTACCAAATGAAGAACTGAACTTTTTCCTTCCTGTTTCTTCCTTTCTCTCTTTCTCTCTACTTTCTTTAGCCGACTTAACAACAAGAATGAGATATTTGTTTGATATCTCAGTTCTTTTATCCAAATACACTTTAGTTAATTACACAATACACACTCAAGTTCCATTATTTCCAAAATAACACCAAACATCAAACCCTTGTATTTTAACCCTATTGAATTATCAATTACAACATAATTCAAGGTTTTAAACCAAAATACAAGTAAATCCCAATTCTCATTAAAATATTAATAACGAAAATTCAGGATGTTACAATACTCCCCAACTTGAAAATGATTTCGTCCTCGAAATCAAGATCAGGTAAACAGATGAGGATACTTATCTTTCATACTCTCTTCCGACTCTAAAGTCACATTGGTACCCCTGTGGTGTTTCCACTGTACTTTCAACATAACCACTTCCTTGCCACTACGTAGCGTTCTAACCGATCTCTCCAAAATTGCCTCTGGTTCTTCCACACAGCGACTCTTCTCATCTATTCTCACATCAGAGAGTGGTATCACATCCTCTTCTTCGGCTAAACACTTCCGAAGATAACAAACATGAAAGGTATTATGAACTCCTTCCAATTCTGGTGGAAGATCCAACTGATATGCTTGTAAACCAATCCTCTGAGTAATAGTAAAAGGTCCTAGAAAACGAGGAAACCTTATTACACCTTTCCATGGGGAAACCTTAAGCATTACGCGCTCCCCAACTTGGAATTCTTTAGGTCTTCTCTTCGGATCAGCATAACTCTTCTGTCGATCCTGAGCTGCCTTCATATGCTGCCGAATTTCTTTCACTTTATCCGTTGTTTGTTGTACCAATTCCGGTCCAGCAAACTGTTTCTCTCCGGCTTCTAACCAACATAGCGGAGTCCTACATTTCCTACCATACAAAGCTTCGAAAGGTGCCCTTCCGATACTCGAATGATAACTGTTGTTATACGCAAATTCTACTAACGGTAGATGCGTATCCCAGTTACCACCGAAATCCAAAACACACGATCTGAGCATATCTTCCAAAGTTTGTATAGTCCTTTCACTCTGCCCATCAGTCTGTGGATGAAAAACAGTACTCAAATTAACTTTAGTACCCAATTCTTCTTGTAGTGACCGCCAAAACCTCGAGGTAAACCGACTATCACGATCTGACACTATCGACACCGGTATACCATGCCTTGACACCACTTTATCGATATATAGCTTCGCCAATTTCTCAATTGATGACGCTTCTTTCATAGCCAGAAAATGAGCACTCTTAGTTAAGCTGTCCACGATTACCCATATTGTGTCGTTACCCTTTTGTGTATTTGGTAATTTCGTCACAAAGTCCATGGTAATCTTCTCCCACTTCCATTCCGGAATTTCCAAGGATTGGAAACTTCCGTAAGGTTTCTGATGCTCCGCCTTCACCAACGAACATGTTCTACACGTTTCCACTTTTCGGGCCACGTCTACTTTCATAGCCGGCCACCAATAATGCAACTTCAAATCTCGGTACATCTTCGTACTCCCAAGATGTATGGAATACTTAGATCTATGAGCATCTTCGAGAATCAACTCTCGATTTCCTCCCATTTTAGGCACCCAAACTCTACCTTGGAACAACTTGATCCCACGGCCATCTTCAGTCAACTGAAGATGTTGTTTGCTCATCACTTCTTCTTTCAAATTTTCTTCTCGCAAAGCCACCACTTGTGCTTCTTTTATCTTTTCCATCAATCTTGACGTCACATCAATTCTAGCATTGGTCGTCTTCAAACATCCATTATACTCCTTTCTACTTAAAGCATCGGCTACGACATTTGCTTTACCAGGATGGTAATGCAACTCACAATCGTAATCTTTAAGTAATTCTAACCATCTTCGCTGCCTCATGTTTAACTCTTTCTGATAAAAAATATGTTGCAAACTTTTATGGTCAGTAAAAAGAGTACACTTAGTTCCGTACAGATAATGCCTCCACAGTTTCAAGGCAAAAACGACCGCTACTAACTCCAAATCATGTGTAGGGTAGTTCTTCTCGTGCTCTTTCAGTTGTCTCGACGCATAAGCTATCACCTTGCCTCGTTGCATCAAAACACATCCTAACCCCATTTTTGAAGCATCACTGTACACTACCAGATCTTCCGTTCCTTCTGGTAAAGCAAGAACCGGAGCCTCGCATAACTTTTGACGCAAAGTTCTGAAAGCCGATTCCGGTTTCTCCGTCCAAACAAATTTCACTTTTTTTTTAGTCAGAACAGTCAAAGCTGATGCAATCTTAGAGAAGTCTTTAATAAATCTTCTGTAATACCCAGCTAATCCCAAGAAACTTCTTATTTCCGACGCACTTCTAGGTGTCTCCCAATTTGCCATAGCTTCTATCTTAGTTGGGTCTACTTTGACTCCTTCTGAAGTGATTACATGACCAAGAAATTGTACTTCTTTCAACCAAAACTCGCATTTTCAAAACTTCGCGTACAGTTTCTCTTTTCTTAATACTTCTAAGACCTCACGTAAGTGTTGTTCATGATCTGCTTCAGTTTTCGAATACACGAGTATGTCATCGATAAAGACGATAACAAAGTTGTCCAAGAAAGGTCGACACACTCTATTCATCAGATCCATGAATACAGCTGGGGCATTCGTCAAACCAAATGGCATTACTAAAAACTCATAATGCCCGTATCTGGTTCTAAAAGCTGTCTTAGGGACATCTTCATCTCTTACCCGAACTTGATGATACCCTGATCTCAAATCAATCTTAGAAAAACATCCTGCCCCTTGAAGTTGATCGAACAAGTCATCAATTCTTGGAAGCGGATATTTGTTTTTAACAGTTACCTTATTCAGCTCTCGGTAATCTATACACATTCTCATGTACCATCTTTCTTCTTAACAAACAAAACCGGAGCTCCCCAGGGCGAAGAACTCAGTTTGACAAAACCTTTATCTAATAACTCCTGGAGTTGAGTCATCATCTCTTTCATTTTGGTCGGCGCTAAGCGATACGGTGCCCGCGCAATCGGTGCCGAACCTGGAATGAGATCAATTCTAAACTCTACCTGCCGCTCAGTCGGTAGGCCAGGAAGATCATCAGGGAATACGTCAGGAAACTCATGTACCACTTTGATATCTTCCATTTGTTTCTTTTCTGAACTTCCATCTAAGACATAAGCCAAATAGGATACACATCCTTTCATTAAACACTTTCGCGCCTTTACCACCGAAATTAACGGAATTTCCCCTTTTTGCTTTTCTCCGAAGATGAATATATCACCCTTATCGGTCATCAGAATCCTGATTAATTTCCTTGCGCAAAATATCTCTGCCTGATTGGCTGTCAGCCAATCCATACCCACAATTATATCAAACCCACCAATCTCCATCAACAACAAGTTGATCGGAAATTTCGTCTCTTCTATAAGAATAATACAACCATCAAGCCTTTCTCGAACCAAAGCTTGACCCCCATTAGCTACCTTTACTACTGTAACACCCGGAAAATCCTTGTGAGTAAAAATAGTCCTAATATTTCTTTATATTTTTACTTCTTAGATTATAAGTGATTTCCTAAGTAATTTCCGTGATTGTCACTTATTATTCGAGAACTCCCGATAGAAATCAGTAAGTTTATTCCTTAAGGAAATAAATGAAAAATAGACGATAAAGTTAAATATTAGATTTTATGGATTAGTTGGATGGGTAATTTGAATACGAGTCCAACGGTTCTTTCCGGAGCAAAAACGGAGTTCTAACGAAGAAGTTACGGCTAAATTAGTGGAGGTTAAGAAGACTAGCAAACAGAAGCCGGCGCCAATGGCTTGGCGCCGATGCATCGGCGCGGGTGATCGGCGCCGAGTTCCTGACGTGCCACAAGGGGGTTAAACCCACCTCTTTACCCTTAGTCATCAACCCTTTATACTTAGAACTCTCAAAAAACGAATTTCACTACTGCTCTTGCTCTCTCTCAGACGATTTCTTCATTCAACCTAAGGTAAGTTCAAATCTATTAAACTAAATCCAATCCAAGTAATTGTTATTTGAATCTTAACAATCAAACTTCAATTAGGGCTTGCATCATTCATCTTCTTGTTGGAGAAATTAAGTTCAAGACTTCAAGTTTAGGGTTATTTCAATTGAAGATTAAAGGTGAGTAACATCTATCTAATTGATTGTATTATACTTATCTACCATTTTTATCTTGATTTGGTATGATTAATGAGAAATCTTGATGAATAAGCTCTTAATGGTTGAGAGGGAAACAAGAAGATTTCAAGTAAGTCATGGTGGCTTAAGTGTATTTATGGCTTAGTATGTCATGTTAATTGTTGGTGCTAAGAGTTTAGTATTGATTATACATCAATAGGATGTGATTTTGATGAGGGCTTAATAGATGTCTTAATGATGAATTGATGGCTTAATGGTTAAAATGGACTTATTATTGAGTTGTAAACATGGAAGTAGTATTGATTATGTTAAATGGTTAGACCATTGATATGTGCTAAATATGCTTGATATCTTATAGAATATGATTTATTACATATGGATGTATATGAACTACATGGAAGTAGAATTGTTATGTTAAATGGTTGGACCATTGTTATGTTAAATGGTTGGACCATTGTTATGTTAAATGGTTGGACCATTGTTATGTTAAATGGTTGGACCATTGTTATATGCTGAATATGCTTGAATATTATTTGGATTTACAATTTGGTATTCACTTAATTGGAGGAGCACCTGGTAGGCATTGGAGGATATAATCATACATACCGTGGGGTAAATGTATTTCGTTCATACCTTCGGATACCGTGGGGTTTTCCGTTGTGTTATGCCTTGTACTGTGGGGTATCAATCAAGGTATATCTTCAATTATGATGT
Organism: Saussurea involucrata; assembly: GCA_033807775.1. Classification (NCBI taxonomy): domain Eukaryota; kingdom Viridiplantae; phylum Streptophyta; class Magnoliopsida; order Asterales; family Asteraceae; genus Saussurea; species Saussurea involucrata. The sequence continues at coordinate 8,410,031 of CM066323.1, forward strand.
AACTGGGTAGCGATATGGACCTTCTCCATGGAATCCAATTTGTGAATGTACCGAATTGTTCTTCCTACATGTTATGATTATAATCTATGTATTATGTGTAAACCTCACTTAGGCTTTAAAAGCCTAACACTTGCTATGTGTTTTATGTGTTACATATATTAGTGGATCCGGACACAAGAAGGTTTAGAACGGGTGTGAGCTTGGGATTGATGTTGGAAGGTTAAAGAATTGGAAGATTTACATTAGAACTTCCCAACACCCTTTTGATCTTGGATTGCTATAGTATTGGGCAACCAAGCTAGTATTTCTTTAGTAGTTATACATTAACTAAATAAATGTATTAAAGGTTATGTAATGATGTTATGTACCCTTTTCACTTTAGCAATGTGTACCACTCTTCCGTTTTATGGAAGTTTTTGTTAACCCCTATTTTGGGGTGTTACAAGTTGGTATCAGAGCTTTAGTTTAAGTGAACTAAGTATGATGAGGAAATACTTAGACTTAAGCTGAGATGAATTAAGTTATGAATTGTGAGAGTGGGTAGAAGTATTAAGACGGGATGTCCTTAGGATCGACAGAAATACGTGAAATTAGTACGGTAACGACGGTAATGAGGATTCTCATGTATGATACATTCATAATCGCAATTAGCTACTGTTATTATGAATATAATGTTACATAAGTATACTTGTTTCTAAATTGTTCAAGTGACTAATGATCGGTAAGGTACGTTTCGTGTGTTTATATTTATATAATCATTTTTCAGGGTTAACTTTTGTTCGATAGCGTAGTGATGGTAAAAACACTACCAAGGTCTTTCAATTCTTTGGAGGACAGATCGGTAAATGATTGAGGATTGGAAAGACAACCTGGAACTGATGGGACTCATGAAAGTCCGCCAAGACAACCTTAAGTAAGTGGATTAAAATGTGTGGGTTTGGTTAGAGTGCAACGGTTGGTGATAAATAGGTGTCAACTTTTGGGCTTAAGATCAAACACCTTTAGTGTAATCGGGGAATTGTAGCCGATTTTAAAAAGAACGATGGTGATGATTGTAGTAACCTTAAGATATTTATTTGTGATGAGTGGTTTTAGTGAACTAATCTTTGTGTATGATTAGTGAACCTGTCCGTTTGATGACTAATTATTGAGATGGATTTTGGAGTCTATTAGAGCTCTTTGAATGAAAATGGCCATTAACGATAGGGGCAATTGAAAATTTGAGATTCGGTAGGTCGCAGTATTAATTGAGCCTTAAATTGATTTAGAGTTTGAAACTGAAATCAAGATGTATAGAACATTTTAAGGTTGGGAGATGACTGAAGTCGTATGGTTGGGAGTTTCTCTATGGATGGAACGTTTATCTGTACATGAGTACAACGTATGTGTAGGGGCTTTGTTAATAAACAATTGTTCGAAGAATTGTCTTTATAGACCGTGTGGATATAACTTAGATTCCTGTTAGGAATTGTTGAATTTTGATCGACAGTGAGTCGGTTGACTTTGGGTCGTAAAGAATATAGATTTCGAGGACGAAATCGTTTTAAGGTTGGGAGAATTGTAACACCCGGAAAATCCTTGTGAGTAAAAATAGTCCTAATATTTCTTTATATTTTTACTTCTTAGATTATAAGTGATTTCCTAAGTAAAGTCCGTGATTGTCACTTATTATTCGAGAACTCCCGATAGAAATCAGTAAGTTTATTCCTTAAGGAAATAAATGAAAAATAGACGATAAAGTTAAATATTAGATTTTATGGATTAGTTGGATGGGTAATTTGAATACGAGTCCAACGGTTCTTTCCGGAGCAAAAACGGAGTTCTAACGAAGAAGTTACGGCTAAATTAGTGGAGGTTAAGAAGACTAGCAAACAGAAGCCGGCGCCAATGGCTTGGCGCCGATGCATCGGCGCGGGTGATCGGCGCCGAGTTCCTGACGTGCCACAAGGGGGTTAAACCCACCTCTTTACCCTTAGTCATCAACCCTTTATACTTAGAACTCTCAAAAAACGAATTTCACTACTGCTCTTGCTCTCTCTCAGACGATTTCTTCATTCAACCTAAGGTAAGTTCAAATCTATTAAACTAAATCCAATCCAAGTAATTGTTATTTGAATCTTAACAATCAAACTTCAATTAGGGCTTGCATCATTCATCTTCTTGTTGGAGAAATTAAGTTCAAGACTTCAAGTTTAGGGTTATTTCAATTGAAGATTAAAGGTGAGTAACATCTATCTAATTGATTGTATTATACTTATCTACCATTTTTATCTTGATTTGGTATGATTAATGAGAAATCTTGATGAATAAGCTCTTAATGGTTGAGAGGGAAACAAGAAGATTTCAAGTAAGTCATGGTGGCTTAAGTGTATTTATGGCTTAGTATGTCATGTTAATTGTTGGTGCTAAGAGTTTAGTATTGATTATACATCAATAGGATGTGATTTTGATGAGGGCTTAATAGATGTCTTAATGATGAATTGATGGCTTAATGGTTAAAATGGACTTATTATTGAGTTGTAAACATGGAAGTAGTATTGATTATGTTAAATGGTTAGACCATTGATATGTGCTAAATATGCTTGATATCTTATAGAATATGATTTATTACATATGGATGTATATGAACTACATGGAAGTAGAATTGTTATGTTAAATGGTTGGACCATTGTTATGTTAAATGGTTGGACCATTGTTATGTTAAATGGTTGGACCATTGTTATATGCTGAATATGCTTGAATATTATTTGGATTTACAATTTGGTATTCACTTAATTGGAGGAGCACCTGGTAGGCATTGGAGGATATAATCATACATACCGTGGGGTAAATGTATTTCGTTCATACCTTCGGATACCGTGGGGTTTTCCGTTGTGTTATGCCTTGTACTGTGGGGTATCAATCAAGGTATATCTTCAATTATGATGTAACTGGGTAGCGATATGGACCTTCTCCATGGAATCCAATTTGTGAATGTACCGAATTGTTCTTCCTACATGTTATGATTATAATCTATGTATTATGTGTAAACCTCACTTAGGCTTTAAAAGCCTAACACTTGCTATGTGTTTTATGTGTTACATATATTAGTGGATCCGGACACAAGAAGGTTTAGAACGGGTGTGAGCTTGGGATTGATGTTGGAAGGTTAAAGAATTGGAAGATTTACATTAGAACTTCCCAACACCCTTTTGATCTTGGATTGCTATAGTATTGGGCAACCAAGCTAGTATTTCTTTAGTAGTTATACATTAACTAAATAAATGTATTAAAGGTTATGTAATGATGTTATGTACCCTTTTCACTTTAGCAATGTGTACCACTCTTCCGTTTTATGGAAGTTTTTGTTAACCCCTATTTTGGGGTGTTACAAGTTGGTATCAGAGCTTTAGTTTAAGTGAACTAAGTATGATGAGGAAATACTTAGACTTAAGCTGAGATGAATTAAGTTATGAATTGTGAGAGTGGGTAGAAGTATTAAGACGGGATGTCCTTAGGATCGACAGAAATACGTGAAATTAGTACGGTAACGACGGTAATGAGGATTCTCATGTATGATACATTCATAATCGCAATTAGCTACTGTTATTATGAATATAATGTTACATAAGTATACTTGTTTCTAAATTGTTCAAGTGACTAATGATCGGTAAGGTACGTTTCGTGTGTTTATATTTATATAATCATTTTTCAGGGTTAACTTTTGTTCGATAGCGTAGTGATGGTAAAAACACTACCAAGGTCTTTCAATTCTTTGGAGGACAGATCGGTAAATGATTGAGGATTGGAAAGACAACCTGGAACTGATGGGACTCATGAAAGTCCGCCAAGACAACCTTAAGTAAGTGGATTAAAATGTGTGGGTTTGGTTAGAGTGCAACGGTTGGTGATAAATAGGTGTCAACTTTTGGGCTTAAGATCAAACACCTTTAGTGTAATCGGGGAATTGTAGCCGATTTTAAAAAGAACGATGGTGATGATTGTAGTAACCTTAAGATATTTATTTGTGATGAGTGGTTTTAGTGAACTAATCTTTGTGTATGATTAGTGAACCTGTCCGTTTGATGACTAATTATTGAGATGGATTTTGGAGTCTATTAGAGCTCTTTGAATGAAAATGGCCATTAACGATAGGGGCAATTGAAAATTTGAGATTCGGTAGGTCGCAGTATTAATTGAGCCTTAAATTGATTTAGAGTTTGAAACTGAAATCAAGATGTATAGAACATTTTAAGGTTGGGAGATGACTGAAGTCGTATGGTTGGGAGTTTCTCTATGGATGGAACGTTTATCTGTACATGAGTACAACGTATGTGTAGGGGCTTTGTTAATAAACAATTGTTCGAAGAATTGTCTTTATAGACCGTGTGGATATAACTTAGATTCCTGTTAGGAATTGTTGAATTTTGATCGACAGTGAGTCGGTTGACTTTGGGTCGTAAAGAATATAGATTTCGAGGACGAAATCGTTTTAAGGTTGGGAGAATTGTAACACCCGGAAACTCCCAACCATACGACTTAAGAACGTTTTGTACGAGCTCCAGATTATCAGCTCCAGCAAACTCCGGTGGTTTACAACTTAAGAACGTTTTGTACGAGCAAACTCTTTCTGCTATCCTTTCTGTTTCTGCTACTGGAGTATGAAGTGGAGGAATTACTCCAGTATCCGTTCCTGTTCGCCTTAAATCTGAGCTTTGATCATTCAAAGCTTTCATAAACATTTCTGTTTGCTGAGCCATAGCAGTAGTCATCATTCGTGTCATGTTTTCCATCATTCGGGTCTCCATAGTTACTTCCGGCGTTTCTTGGCCAGCGGTACTGGTACCCGTTCTATGCACCTGACTTGATGTTCCTCCAAGAAAAAGAAACCCCGGCGGAGTCTCATGAATCCCGCCTCTTCCAGGTTGCCCTTCTTCTGTCCAATCTATCTCAGTTCTATCCATCTCACGAATAGGGGATAAAGGCGGCGTGTTTACCATCGCTCTGATATAACACAAAAGAATAACCATAAGAAATGGTTACACCAATCTAGACATACAAAACGTACTTTACCGATCATTAGTCACTATAACAATTTAGTAACAAGCATGCTTATGTAACAATATATTCATAATAACAGTAGCTAATTGGAATTGTGAACATATCATACAGGAGAATTGTAGTAACCGTGTCCAAATAAAAAGAGTTTCAAGCCTTGTGGTGGAAATGTAATAAAATGGAAGTTGAAGGGGGTATTCTGTAAATGTGGGATAAGGTATAAAATGGGTCCAAAACCCTAGGAGAAACCATATTCTCCTGATTTTGGTGCATGTGACGGCTGATTTTGTGAAAGAAAGAGAGAAAATGAGCTCTTGAGGGTTTTGGTGCATTGGAGAAAGAGATAATCAAACCTTGGAAATCAGAAGAAGGATTGTTGTGGAATTCGTTTCTGGCAAGCATTTGAGCAGGTAAACTCTCAATCCATTACTCCATTTAATCAGGTTGTTGATTGTAGAGTATTGAGAAGTTTAGTTTGGTAAAAGTATTGCCAAAAGCTCTTGTGGAAGGTTTAAGCTCCTCTTGTTTATGTTTTATGGATGTATATTGTGGGGTTTGGTTCTAGTACGTTTTTGGATAGTTGCTATTGCCTAATCGTTGCTTTGGCGGAGCTCAGGACGGGATTTGGGGTGTAAAACTCGAACACCGCCCGTCCGGACACCTTCATTAGAAGAAGGTGTCCGGGTAAGCAACCGGTGGGTAGGTTGTCCGGATAGGCGTATAGTCCGGATGAGCATGTTGTCCGGATGGACCTGTCGTCCGGATAGCTGTGTTGCCCGGATAGGTGAGTTGTCCGGATGGACCTGTTGTCCGGATAGCTGTGTTGCCCGGATAGGTGAGTTGTTCGGATGGACCTGTTGTCCGGATGGACCTGTTGTCCGGATAGCTGTGTTGCCCGGATAGGTGAGTTGTCCGGATGGACCTGTTGTCCGGATAAGTTAGATGGTTTAGCTTACACTTTTTCCTGTGCGTTCAGGTAAGTCGTTTGGGAGTCGGAACCAGCTTAGAGGAGATAAGTAAGAGCATCAGGTGAGTTCTTCTAACTAAGCTTGATGGTACTTGTTGTTACTCGTACATGCACGCTTATTTAAGGTATGTTGCATATGAATTTATTATGCATGATGTGATGTATATATATGGGGGGTGTCCCATATGCATGAGGTGCTATACATGGGGGGGTGTCCCATATGTATGAGGTGCTATACATGGGGGGGTGTCCCATATGCACGATATGTTATACATGGGGGGTGTGTCCCATGTGAGATGGTACGATGTACATGGGGGGGTGTCCCATACGGCGGGGTATGCTATATATGGGGGGTGTGACCCATATGATATAGCACAATTTATATATATGGGGGGAGTGGCCCATATGACGTGTTTGAACGTGGACTATCTGGGGAAGGTTATTCGCCCCACTTCTTGTTGATTTATATATCTCATGACTCTTTAATATGAATGTTGTGGTGTGGTTGTAGCTGAGGGATCTCACTAGACCTTATGGTCTAACCCTCGCATTTTCAAACTGAACCTTTTTCAGGTAAACAGGTTAGAGGCGGCTCCACTAGTGGGAAAGAGAAAGCGTGAGCGGGCGTGGATTAACTTAGTAGACTTTTCCTTATTTCTCTTGCTTAGAAACTCTCAGTTGTATCTAGGGTTATTTCCGCAAACCCAAAATTTGGAATTTTGTTGGTGTGAACTTGGGCCATGTTTTGGCGATATTTATATTAATTGCATCTTATTTTGGTATGCTTGGAGTGGGTTGTTACAGTTGGTATCAGAGCCGTAGTTTAAGGGATTTAGGTGACCGGATGGGCCTAAACTTAAACTGTAGAAGTACAACTGAGAAATAGGAAGGCCTAGGGAGACCTCACTGGGGAGAGTAAATAATAGGGTGGTGAAAACTATCATGTAAGGTAAACTCAGGATTACACCTGGCCAGTGTAATTGTGAATTTACAGGTACATGACTGTGATCACTCTTACCTTGTTATTTTGGGATTGTTGTTAAGCGTTATTTTGTGTAATGTTTCAGTAATTGAGAATGTCGGAACGAAGTTTGAGGAGCAGATCTATGCCGGATGTGGAGCTTGTCCCGGAAGTGGGGGAAATCCGGGTGGAAGAGGTTGTGGAGGATGAGCCAGTGCATCCTCTAAGGCAAACGGCTACCCGCGGGAGGGGCGGAGGTCGTGGAAGGGGCCGGGGAAGAGCACCCCGACAAGATGCCGCTCAGACTGGAGGAACGGGCATGGTGACTAGGGGTAAGAAGAAAGCGCCGATTGTCCGTCAGGCTAAGGGTGGGGAAGTGCATGTGGTAAGCGAACCAACCCAAACCGAGAGCACTGCTTCCGGGAATGATAGCCCATCAAAGAGCTTGAGTTCGAACCACAATCAGGCTTTTGTGACTGAAGAGAGATTCACTGCTGAGATGGGCAAACTGCAAGAGACCTTGCAGGCTTTACTGAAGCAGCGAATTGGGTCGGCATCGGAAGGGAAGACTGAAAGTGTGAAAGAGACCGAGGCGGAGGCATCCAAATTACCAACAGCGGAGACTGAGGGCCACTCTCATGCAAATCCTTTTGTGGCGGGAGAGTCGAAGTTAGTAAAAGGGTGTACCTTCAAAACTTTCGTGTCTTGCAAGCCTCCATCCTTCAGTGGAGAGCGGGACCCGATATTGGCGATGAGGTGGATCAGAGAGATGGAACTGGCATTTGACACTAGTAAGTGTGCCGAAGAGGATAAAGTGTTGTTTGCCATGTCAATGTTAAAGGCAGATGCGATCTTTTGGTGGGATGTAGAAACAGGAGGAAAGGGTTCGGAAGTGGCAAAGGTAACCTCGTGGGAGACGTTTATTGGGAGGTTTAAAGCACAGTTTTGCCCGCTAGCGGCAAGAAATAAGTTGGAAGAAGAGTTCATGGGGCTCGTGCAGGGATCGATGACCGTGCAGGAGTACACTGCTAAGTTTATCGAAAAGGCATGCTTTGCTGAGATATATGTGCCTACTGAAGAAAGACGGGTTGAAAGGTACATTTGGGGTCTGAAGAACAGCATAAGGGAACTGGTACAGAACCATGGCCCTGCAACGTTTCAAGTGGCGGTTGACGTGGCAGAACTAAATGAGAAAGAAAAGAATCGTCAGCTGTCGGAGAGGAGCGTTGATAAGAGAAAGTGGGATGGACCAGTTCGGGAGGTGAAAAGGTTGAAGCCCTCTAGACCCGAGTTGCGGGTGGGGCATAGGTTCAGTGACAGGCCGTGCGGAAAGTGTAACAGAGTGCACCGTGGAGATTGCTTCGAACCTGATGGTTGTTATAAGTGTGGAAAACAGGGGCACATGGCGCGTGATTGTTCTAGCCCGAGAGTGTGCTACCTGTGTGGCTCTCCGGATCATATCAAATCTGATTGCCCACAGTTGAGGAAGGGATTTGCTGGTGGATCTGGAGGATGTCAAGGAGGAAAGGCGGGGAAAAGAAGGTGGAACCGGGTCGAGCAAGAGCTAGAGACTTTCAGATGTCTGCGGAAGAGGCGGTTGATGAGCCTGATGTGGTATCAGGTACATTTCTTGTTAATTCGAAGTTTGCTAAAGTGTTGTTTGATTCGGGTGCGAACCGTTCGTTCGTATCGCCGATCTTTGCTCGGTGTCTGTCTGTGACGCCGAAGCGGTTGGAGCGTGGGATTGAGGTAGAAATTGCCGACGATAGTTGTGTCGTGGTTAGGGAAGTGTTCGAGGGGTGTAGCATCGAAGTAGAGGGTCATACTTTCCCTTTGCGTTTATACCCGATGGGTATGGGAGAGTTTGATGTGGTAGTGGGGATGGACTGGTTGGCTAGGAATGATGCCAGCATTGTGTGCAATAAGAAGATGATTCGTATTGCCTTGCCAGATAAGTCAGAAGTCGTAGTCTATGGGGATAGACGAGAGCGTAAGTCTTGCCTTATCACGGTGATGAAGGCGAGGCATTGTTTAGAAAAGGGGTGTCGGGGTTTCCTAGCATATGTATTAGACGCTAAGAAGGAGAAGAAGGGGTTGGAGGATGTACTGGTGGTGAGTGAATTTCCGGAGGTATTTCCGGATGACCTGACGGGTTTACCCCCGGATCGCCAGGTCGAGTTCAGGATCGATCTTATGCCGGGCGCTTCGCCGATAGCTCGTGCACCATATCGGTTGGCACCGGCAGAGATGAAGGAAATGATGTCGCAACTGTAGGAGTTGTTGGACAAGGGATTTATACGTCCTAGTTCATCACCCTGGGGAGCGCCGGTACTGTTTGTCAAGAAGAAGGACGGATCGATTCGAATGTGTATTGATTACCGTGAGCTCAACAAAGTGACAATCAAGAATAAGTATCCGCTTCCGAGGATCGAAGACTTGTTTGATCAGCTGCAAGGGGCAAAATTCTTCTCAAAGATAGACTTGAGGTCTGGCTATCATCAGCTGAGAGTGAGGGAAGAGGACGCGCCGAAGACGACTTTCCGTACAAGGTATGGGCATTACGAATTCCTAGTCATGCCCTTCGGATTGACGAATGCTCCGGCGGTATTCATGGATCTGATGAATAGGGTGTGCAACGCACTACTAGACAAGTGTGTGATTGTATTTGTTGGAACCCAGATACACTTAATCAAGATTAACAGTCTATTAGTTGAGTTTAGAGTTTGATGCGGAAGCGTATTAAACTAACAGATATGTTTGATAGATATTAGAACGCACACATATAAAGAAAACAGTAAAGAATGAAAAGGATTTCTTGAACAGTTACTGTTATTCAATATATAATAACAACACGAAGAACAGATTAAGAACTGTTGGTGTGTGTGAGAATATAACACTCAGATATTTGACAATAAAGCTTGAGAGTATTAGTGATTCCTTGTGTAATCGTCCTTAGGAAGATCTCAACATGAGACTTCCTTTTATACTACTCTTAGAAGACTATGAAGTAGGTCACCGTTCCTTTTACGGCATGAATAGTGAACTGGATGGTGTGAACAGTTGTTTGAGCCATGCGCATTTAATGGAGCAGATGTACTATTGGTAAATGCATTAAATGGCACAGACGTCTATTATGTACTAAGCCCTATTGAGTCCATTCAGAGTTTGACACGTGTTGAAGTTGGACAGGGCAAGTTGCCATGCAAGTTGATGAATAGGTCTTGGAACAGTAGCAAGATGTTATAAATATCTTCAAGTCTCAGTGAGGACCACAGAGGCTCTGTAATGAGTTACAGAGGTTCTGCGGTCTGGTCCTCTGTGGAGCAGTCTTCGCCGGATTCTGAGTCTTTGGTCTTCTTTGTGCGTATGACAGAGCTTCTATAGGAAGCCTCTGCTGCTTCTGTAGCTTCTTGACCTTGATTTCTCGGTAATGTCGGCAGAGCCTCTGTAAGAGGCTTTCTTCACTTAGCCTATTTTTCACTACTTCTAAATACTTATATGATTAGGAAGATTGAAGCTAACAATCTCCCCCTAAGTAGTGAAAAATAAAAAATTTGAACTTGAGTTAAGTTTGGCTAAGTTAGATAAGACAGAGGTTAAACAATACCTCGAAATTTCTTTCATTTAGAAATATGCCAGAGGCATTTTACATTTGAGTACAATGAAAGATAAACTTTAACTTTGTTTGCAGAGATTGGAGGTCTGAGAATCAGATTTTGGCATTTTTGAAATCGTTGTAGCTTCTGTTGTCTCTGCCGACTTTTCTGATCTCTTTGTAGAATCTGATGCAGAGTTCTCTTAGGCGGATTGTTGAGTCTATTTCTCTGATGAAAGTATCTGCATCATCTCTATCCATTTTCTCTGTACCTCTGTATTTTACAAGGCTTGCTCTGAATTTGCTCAGAGTACTGGTTGCGTACTTCTGACAATCCATGAGTACAAAAAGTTTAACCTGGTGTTGTGGGTTTTGAAATACTAACCCAAATCTTGGTTCTCTGATGATTGAGTTGGGCACAGCGTCTGGTGGGCAGCGATCTTCTGGTGGTCATAGATCTAGATGTTTGAGACCAAGATCCTTTCCCAGCTGAAAATCTATCATGCTGTATAGCAGAAGCTTTTCCCTCATCGCTTTTCTCAACACTTGATAGGCTCTGGTATTAGGCTCTGTGTTGTAGTTGTCTTTTGTCCATTGCAGAAGGTCAGGTAGATCGTAAGGATTGATGTTTCTTAAGTCAGCATCAGCGAAGGTAGATTCTGAATTGTTCTCTCTTCTGACTTTGTAAAGATTGTACCTGACCCTTGGATAGGTTCTTGTGAAGGAGAATCTGCAGAAGATCACCTTTTTGATTTTGTGAATTGAGAAGACATCTGCTTTGGTTCTTGGCTTTGTTCTTGTGAAGATGTTCTCAAATTCTTCTCTGATCCTTGGATTTGTCACATGATCTACTGGATGATTTGTCTGATAGGATTGTTTGTAGAGGTATTTGTATACCACTTCTTCCATCTCTTCATGTGTTGGACCAGGTCGTGGAATTTGTCTTCTGAGACTCTCCATCTGTTGAACAACTTCTGCAGCTCTACTAGTTAGAGGAATTTCTGACAGAGGCTTCAATCCATGTGCCCAGTCAACTTCTTCGGGTTTTGGGGTTTGAAAGGCGTCAAACGCACTCTTCATTAGTTTTTCTGTTGGCTTTGGCAATGTTTTCTTCTTCTTTGGCTCTTCTGTCAGTATCCCTTTGCCCTTATCTTTTGCTATTGTCGTGGCAGAACCTGTTGCTTCTGTGGGTTTTGAGGTTGGCACTTCTGTTGGTTTGATGGAGGTTGCCTCTGTGGATTTTGACGATTGTGATTTAGAGGACTTTTGTGGCGATGGTTCTGTTGGCTTGACTTGCTCTGTAACCTCTGTTGGAGGTTGTTTGATGACTTCTTCTGCGAGCTCAGTTTCTGTTGATGAAGTATTGACATTAAATCTTCTTGCCATTTTGAAAGCTAAAGTGAACCTGCTCCTTTCTTCTTCTCTCTGTGCCATTCGATCACTCATTGTTGTGTGCATTCTTTTCAGAACATCAGAAGCAGAGGTCGTTGCTCTTTTTGGTTTGGTGGCAATCGACTTTCTTCTGGGTATGGTTTGGGGTGTTTCCACAGAGGTGGGTGTTTTCTCTGTGGTTTGTTCATCTGTTTCTTCCAAAATGATTACCTCAGGGGCGGTTGTTGCCTCTGTGGCTTGCTGATCTGCTTCTGGAGTTTTGGTTTCGTCAGGAGATGATTCCACAGAGATGGGTGTTGTCTCTGTGGTCTTTTGGGTTTGTTGTTGGGTTTCTTCTGGAGGGGCTTGGTTGATTGGTTCTGCTGCGATTGGTGGACTTTGTATTCCTCTGCTCGTAGCTTTCTCTCTTAGATTCTCCCCCTCAGTATTATCTGATGGACCAGGTTGGTCATCATCAAAATCATCCTGACTTTTATCAGAAGTACCCTCTGCTCTGCAAGAAGTGTTGGGCTTCTTCGGTAATTTAGCTCCTGCTGCCATCAACTTTTCACAGACATCATCGCAGAGGCCAATCAATGTCGCAAGCTCTGCTTCTGTTTTGAAACGCATTCTGCCGACACTCTTTCTGAAATCCTTGACATAGTTGCCATTTGCAGTTGTGAAGGAGACAATGACTTCTGTGACCTGGTTAATGACGTTCTGTCCGAGCTCTGTAAGCTGTGCTCTGGTCATATAGTCTTTTGGTTGCATTATTGTCGAGTTGCGTATTGCCTCTGCTTGTACTTGTGATAGGGCATTCTGTAAGTCTGCAGGAGTGATGCCCTCTGCTCTGTGGGATTGCGTATTCATTTGTTCAAGGAAATCTTTGACAGAGTCCTTGAAAGCAGAAGTTGCAGTTGTTCCGAATTCCTGAGCTGCAGAAGTGGATGTTGCTTTGGCAGTAGTTTTGGCAGAAGACTTCATCTCTGAGATGGCGGTTTTTACCTCTGTGGACAGATTGTCCATTTTGGTGTTCAGTTTCAGGATAGCCGTAGATGTTGTCTCTGTAAAGGATTTGAAAGAGCTTTGCAACTCTTTCAATGTTTGGTTCACAGAGGTGACAAGGGTTTGGAACTCATCCCTTGATACTTGTGTTCCTTGTGTAACCTCTGGAGGAACACATTCGTCTCCAGAGTGAGTCCCTGTTCCTGGGACACCTTCGTTCACCCTTGTTTGTACGATGGGGGTGGAAGGATTTCCTTCTGATCCTCGAGAAGAAACCTGAGTTTCGATCTCTACAGAAGTTCTGTGAAGAACAGTGTCCAAATCCACTCCAGAGGTGGTTATTGGAATGTCCTTCTGTTGACTGGGAGACTTGTCTAGAGTCTCTTCGTCTCTGTGCTCACTACTTCTCTCTGAAAGAAGTTTTGGTCCTAATGTGTGCGTGGCAGAGGAAACGAATTCCTCTGTAGGGTGTTCTAGGGTGATCTGGGGCGACTGATCACGAACAATAGTTGAGTCTCTTTGAGGAGACTCCCTAGGAATGGATTCCCCGGTTTCTGTGGGCACAGAGGTTGAAAGAGTAACCTCTGGCTGGATGGGTTGGGTTAGGATCGAGCTGTGCTGCTCTTTTTCAATAACTCCTTCTGCAGCTAGACCTGCGGAGTTAGAAATGTGGGTTGCACTGGGAGTTGGTTTTGGTTGTGTGCCTCTATTTATCCAGACATCTTTTCTTGCTTCTTCCTCTGTTAAGCATCCAAGCACTACTTCATTTTCTATCATATCATCCTCTGTAACTATCCTATAGCTTGGTGCTTCTTCCCTAAGTTCTGTGGAAGTTCCTTGCTCTGGTCGTAAGAGGTCATACATTTGATGAGATCCAAATAATCTCATGACATGTGGATGATAAAGACCCTTACGTATCCAGACAGCTTCTTCTTCATCTGAATCTGTCTCTAAGATCTCTATTTCTGTCTCTGTTGTTGCTAATCCCTCTTTTTGTACAACTTCGGCCCCTTTTTCTTTCTCTTCTTCCATCATGTTCTCAGAAGCCTCTGTAATTTTACCTCTGTTCCATTCAGCTTCAGTTTGTTCTATTTCTTCTGAAGCTGGGTTTGGACTTCTTCTGTGGACATCCAATCCTTGAATGAAAGGGTTTTGTAAAATAACAGGGGTTTCGGCTGGTTGATTTCTGGGTGTTGTGTCATCTTCTTGCAGATGTGTGTCAATGCCAGAAATGAAGAAATCTTGTTCTTCTGGAGAGTGGTGGTCGAGAGGTTGTGCCGTCCACCCTGCTGTATTTAGGGTGTTGGCAATTTCAGGGTTCTGTAAGAAGTCGTTCAGGTCTCCTTGGTGAGCAAATCTATCTGGAGATTGATAGGGTGATTGATACCTTTCTGTAGCCATTTCTTCTTCTGCAACTTCTTCTTCAGCAGTTTCCTCTTCTGCAATGGTTACCAACTTTGCAAGTGATTTACCATGCCTCTTTTTGGTTTTCCTCCTCTTAGGATTTGGTGCCCCTTCTTCTGTTGATTTTGATCTTTTCTTCTTCATTTTTGGGGAGGAGGGAGGAGCAGAGGAGCCAATTTCTGTGGCATGAGGAGGTGAGGGTTGATCTTCTGCAGCGCTTGTTGAGGTGCCTTCTGCAGTTTTCCTCTTCTTAGCTTTTGGAGTAGATGCAGAGGTTCTTGATGAAGACTTCTTTCCCATTAGTTTTGCTATCATTGTTCCTAGGGGGACACCTAAACGCGGGGGTGTCATAGGACTCGGTTTAGGAGTTCTATGATCGCGTATATACTCTTTCTTAAGGGATTTATTCGATGCGTATTGCAGAAGCTTCTTTGACAGAGGTCTGCAGTGTGAGTAGCCATCAGCATGATCAGTGGAGGTATTCTTGTTCATCGGGAACTGTTTGGGAGTTGGCCCTTCCATTGGCCAATTTTGGATTAGCAGCAGAGGTTCGAACAGTACTCCTAATATTCTTTGGAATTGCAGAGGTGGTAGAAAGTTGGGATCGTTCTCTTTGACCCTTTTCGAGTTGTTCTTTCTGTCGATGGTGTTTATGATCTCTTGCATCATTATGGTCGCATAATCTAGTGGAAGATCATAGTAAACCCCATACATGATGCTCAAGATTTGATGTGAGCTCTGGTCAATACTGCCTATCTTTCCTGTCAGGCATCTGTTAAGAATAGAGAACAAAGTGTTCCACAGAGGTGGTAATCGGCCTCTGCGGAAGTCATTTCTCTTCCGTAGTTGGGTGTTGTACCCAAGCATTTCCACGAATCGACAGAGCTCTTCGTCTGTTGGTTGCTCTGCATAACTCTTCAATCCCAGAAGACCCCTTGTTGGTAGGTTGAATTCAAGTGAGAACATTGTTCTGTTGAACTTGATTTCAAGATGCTCAGATTTATCAGGTCTTGAAATGTACCCTTTGATAAGAGAATCGTCTTTATCAAATCGGCAGCTTTGCCAAAATTGGTTCAAATAACGGACTGGAATTTTGTTCGGGGTTCTTGATAGTAGAGGGAAGAGGACATGATTCTCCATGATGTTCAGAAGTATGGCATGGGCTTCGCCGAAAGTAGTGGGTGAGGGGACCAAATAGCAGTTGTTGGATTTGATAGGAAGAATGGCTTCGAAATGATCCTTTGCTATAAAGTTTTGCAAGTGTGTCGTCGGAGCAAAGTCTGCTGAGTCCCCGGAATCTTGTTGTTCAATATTTCTTGCAAGGCTGGGGTTTTCAGAATGTTCTGAATGTGCAGGGGAGTGTTCCGGTGAGTTCGCCGGAGAGAGTTCAGAGGATGTAGCTCGAGAAGATGAAGCCATTTGATTTTAAGAATAAGATTTTTGCAAACTTTTTGCAGGGTTTCGCCGGAGAAGAAGATGAGAGTTTGTAAAATGTTTTATGAGAGGGTAAGCTTTGTTTTTATAGGATGGTAAAACGGTAGAATTCGAAAGAGTAAAATATATGGCAATGGATTAAAGTTTGGAATCCGCACTCGAGTTTGAGCGGCAGGTTCAACTTTCCAAATAAAAACGTTTCATGTACGCCCAATGAAAATGGGACACGTAGGCCTTGTCAGAATATGACAGGACGTCGTGCGCGGCCCATTAATGCTAGGCGCGTGAGGTTGATTTTAGCCATATGAGTTTCACTCGCAGTAACAGTAACCGTTATTACCACAGATAACAAAATGGCAGAACTTTTGTGTTTTACAGAAGCTCTGTGATTTTGAAAATCTTGAGTTTTAACCTTTTCTCATATATCTCATTGTTGTCATGACTCTGAAGGTTCTTCTTTGAACGAAAACGTTTGTAAAGACATTGGAGAGGATCAATAGGATTTTGTCAAGAAATTTTACTCACAGAGGTTTTGTAGCTCTGATGGAACTTGCAGAAGCTCTGCGAGAGGCAGCAGAAGCTCTATGAGAGAAAAAATCTTATAACTTGAATTCTATTAACTTTCTGATCATCCAATTTTTGATCTGTGTTAAGAGATGTTTTTCGCACATTTTTGAAGGTTGGTGTCCGAGAAAACTATTTTGATAAACGTTTTGTTCGAGAAGGTCATGGTGTGTGTTGTCGGTTTCCAAGATAACATTCCAAAAGATCGACAGAAGGTTAATTTGTGATCACAGAGCATATTTCCTGCAGAAGCTCTATGACCTTAAATTTCTCCTATTTCGAATTTTGTTAAACCTTTTGAACTTTTGATTTTTGAAATGTTATTCATAGTATATTTAGGACATATTTGACAATTCTTGTCCTAGAAAACTGTTTTCTAAAAACCTTTCGTGCGAGAGACATACCTTTTGGTTCTTCTGTTCTCGGCAGTTTTGTCTTTCTTCTGTCGATGGAGAATTATCGACATTCTTCTTTGGCTTTCCTTTGAAGGATTTACCTCTGTAGATCATTTCAGGGTCCCTTTTGCTCCCCCTTGATCTAATCGCTTCTGTAGATCAAGAATTTTCCTTTTTCTCCCCCTTGATCTATGCTTGGTTCAAAGAATGGTAAGATTTGTATTGAGCATAGATTATGTTTACCAGAGGTTCTGTAAGGATTATCAGAAGATCTGAGTGGACCCACAGAGGCTCTGTAAACAATTTATTTTATATATATATAAAAAAATATAAACTGAAATAAATTTATCAACGCAATAACTTAGTAATAATAGATATTTATACTTATTTACAGAAGATAAAGCTATACTTACAGAGGATTTTCACACCATGTTAATCATTCCTAACTTACCCACCAAGAAGTTGAATCTTTTCTCGTCTAATGCTTTGGTGAATAAGTCAGCGAGTTGATATTCTGTGGGCACGAAATGCATTTCGATTGTACCGTATTCAACATGATGTTTCAAGAAATGATACCTTATATCGATATGCTTGGTTTTTGAGTGTTGCACAGGGTTGGCAGAGATAGCAATAGCACTTTTGGAATCACAGAAGATGGGTATTTTGAACAGAATGTGGCCGTAGTCTTTTAGCTGAGTCTTCATCCATAGAACCTGAGAACAACAGCTAGCGGCAGCAACGTATTCAGCTTCTGCAGTGGATGTGGAGACACAATTCTGCTTCTTGGAGGTCCAACTGACTAGTTTACCACCTAGGAATTGACAACTCCCAGAGGTACTCTTTCTGTCGAGCATGCATCCTCCATAGTCTGAATCTGTATAAGCTTTAAGACTAAAACCAGAGTTCTGTGGATACCAGAGACCAAGATTGTTGGTCCCCTTCAGGTATCTAAAGATTCTTTTTACAGCATCATAATGTGATTTCTTTGGATTAGCTTGATAACGTGCACAAAGACATGTGGCATGCATAATGTCAGGTCTGCTTGTTGTTAAGTATAACAGAGATCCAATCATGCCTCTGTAGAGAGTACATTCTACAGAAATACCATTTGGATCTAAGAATAACTTATTTCCAGTGGCCATTGGAGTCTTCATTGCAGAGGTATCAGAGAGATTATATTTTAAAAGTATGTCAGAGACATATTTGGCTTGATTTATAAAAATTCCCTCTGAAGATTGTTTGACTTGAAGTCCGAGGAAGAATGTTAATTCTCCCATCATACTCATTTCAAACTCACTCTGCATGAGTTTTTCAAAAAATTTGCACTCTTCTGAATTTGTAGACCCAAAGATTATGTCATCTACGTATATTTGTACAAGCATTATCTCACTATTTTTGCGTTTATAGAATAAGGTAGTATCTGTTGTACCTCTGTTGTAGCCATTGACTAGAAGGAAGGTAGAAAGTCGTTCGTACCATGCTCTTGGAGCCTGTTTCAGTCCGTATAGAGCCTTTTCAAGGTAGTATACATGCCTTGGAAACTTTGAGCTTTCAAAACCTGGTGGCTGATTTACGTAAACCTCTTCTTGGATTTCACCGTTTAGAAAAGCTGATTTTACGTCCATCTGATAGACTTTAAAACCTCTGTGGGCTACGAAGGCTAAGAATATTCTTATTGCTTCGAGACGTGCGACAGGGGCAAAAGTCTCATCGTAGTCTATGCCTTCTTCTTGTCTATATCCTTTTGCTACTAATCTTGCTTTGTTTCTGACGACCACTCCATCTTCATCCTTCTTGTTTCTGTAGACCCATTTAGTCCCAATGGCATGTTTCCCTCTTGGCAGAGGTACTAAAGTCCATACTCTGTTACGCTCAAATTGCAGAAGTTCTTCTTGCATGGCGTCTACCCAGTTTGGGTCATCTAGGGCTTCAGAAATCTTCTTTGGTTCTATAACACTAATAAAATTTGTAAAGAAACAAAAATTAGCAGTGGCAGACCTTGTTTTTACTGAGTCAGAAGGTTCTCCAATTATTTGGTTTGGAGGATGGCTTTTTGTCCAGTGAGTTGTGCGTGGAAGATGATCATCAATGTCATCAAAACTTTCTTCAGAGGCTTCTTGTGTTTCTTCTTGTGCAACCTCTGATGTTCTTCGTGCCTTGGTAGTTGATTCTACCGTTTGTGGAATGATTGGTACGAGTGGTGGTGGAGTTTGTTCCTCTGAGGATGTATAGTCTTGGTCCTCAATCTCCTCTATAATTGGTTCTTCTGTGGTTTGTGCAGCTTCTGTGGTCGTTTTTCTTGATGTTTCATCTTCTGCACTTTCTTCTGCTTCGGCAATTGCATCTGTAGTATTTATAGAAGAAGATGAAGCATTATTTGGACCAGTTAGAGTCATACCTGTAGGATTTTGTCCGACAGAGGATGGTTCTTCAGAAACTCTGATGGTTCCGACAGAAGGATCAATGTCATTGTGGAACATCTCCAAAAATAGAAGATTCAAATCTTCTTTTGTTCTTGAGATGTCAGAGAATTTCCCTTTAATTCCGAGTTCTGAACTTATTTGCTCAGAAGTCATTTGGAATGAATCATCAAAAGAAACATTGATGCTTTCTACAATCTTGTGAGACTTTGTAAGGAATGTTCTGTAGGCTTTGGAAGTGGCAGAGTATCCAATGAATTTGCCTTCATCTGCTTTTACATCAAACTTTCCTCTTGAATCGCTGTCGTTTAAGACGAAGCATTTGCATCCGAATACATGGAAAAATTTGATGTTTGGCCGCCGTTTGTTAAGCAATTCGTAAGGCGTCTTGAGGTGTCTTTTCACAATGGTTGATCGATTTTGAGTATAACACGCAGTAGAAATTGCTTCTGCCCAAAAGTTCATTGATAATCCGCATGCTGACATCATAGTTCTTGCGGCTTCCACAAGTGTTCGATTCTTTCTTTCGACAACACCGTTCTGTTGTGGAGTGCGAGCTGCAGAGAAGTTCTGTGAAATTCCTTCTGTTGAAAGATAAGTTTCAATGACACAGTTTTTGAATTCTGTGCCGTTGTCACTTCTTAACTTCTGTATTTTGCAGTCATAAAGAACTTGGATTCTTTTCATTAGATTTATCAATATAATTGGAACATCTGATTTCTTTCTGATAAATTCAACCCATGTGAAACGTGAATACTCATCAACTAAGACAAGTATATATTTCTTGCCACCTAGGCTCTGTATTGCAATGGGACCGCAGAGGTCGACATGAAGCATGTACAGAGGTCTGGTGCAAGACACATCTGTTTTGCCTTTGTGGGAAGCTCTTTTGAGTTTTCCCATCTCACAGGCAGAACATAAATGATCCTTATTGAATTTAACATTTGGCAAACCTTTAACTAGATCAAGTTTGACCAGTTTTTCCAATGTGTGAAAATTCAAGTGACAGAACCTGTTGTGCCATAACCAGGCTTCTTCACTTTTGCAGGCAACAAGGCAAACTTTGTCCTTGTTCTTTGAGTTGAAGTTCATTAGATATAGATCACATATTCTTTCAGCTCGCAGAAGTTCCATACTTGTTTCTTCACTTTATAGAGAGCAGAAAGTTCTTTTGAACAACACATTGAATCCTGTATCACAAAGTTGACTTACACTGAGTAGGTTGTGCTTAAGGCCATCCACATATGCAACTTTGTATACAGAAACGTCTTCTTTCCTTATGACTCCATAGCCTTTTATGTGTCCTTTCTTGTTGTCTCCAAAAGTCACAGATCCACCATCTTGTGTTTCTTTGTACGTGGATAGTGCACTTCTGTCACCAATCATGTGCCTTGAGCATCCGGAGTCTAGATACCAGATTGGCACATACTTCTTCTGCAGGACAATCACAGAGATTTAGGTACCCATATCCATATGGGTCCAATATTGTTAGAGTTTTTCAAGTTTGCCTTGGCATTCTTGAAATACATTTTGTTCTCTGCAGAAGAGTCAGATTGTTTCTTTGTGGGATTTGACTTTTGAATTGTCGTAGAGAGTAAACAGACTTGACTTGAAAAATGATTATTAAGTTTAGACATAAGATCAAAGCAATGACAGTATTGAATATGAGATGTAATTTGCTTGAACTTTTCATTGAACTTTTTAAACTCAGCCACAGAGGCATTACATTCTTTCTTTACATTAGATTTCCTATTACTAGAAGATCTATGAATACTCGAATGTTGTTTGCAAAAGCTCTGTTTAGGACCTGCCTTCTGTGGGTTGCTTCTGTGGTGAACTTCTTTCATCACTGTCACAGAAGAAAAAGATTTATTAACCTTGGGTTTTGAAAATCTAGAACTTATAGGATCAATAGAGGTCTTCTGTAACATTTTAAGCTCAGCAGAGGTTTTGATATGTAGATTCAAATTTAGAAAATCTTGGCAGATTGGAATCTCTGTGAGTTTCTCTTTTGGAGAAATAGTTCTGTGAGGAACTTCAGAGGAGAATTTGACATCCTCTGTGTCACAGTGAATTATCCCTGATTTGAAATCAGTCTCTGAGTCGTCAGAGGATGAATCGTCCTCGTATACAGAGGTTGAGTCAATTCTTTCAATAGAGGTTGAATTTTCCGAACATGCATCATACAAGCTTTCTTCCTCTGTAGAATAGTTTTCATAGATTGCAGAGGTTTCTAATAAGATTTCTTCAGTGAGAGTTTTATCTATAGAAGATGTACATAATTTTTCTAAAACGCTTGATTTCCATATTTCTAAAATTTCTTTTTCAATTAAAATTTTAAAGTTTTCTTCTGAAAAAATGGGTTTAAACTCAGGAGCTTCTGCTGATAACTTCTTTTCAACGTTTATCAAACAGACAAAAGCAACCTGTGTTTGGGTCTCTGGTTTACCAAACTTGAAGATACCAATCTGATCTTGTGTTTTCAGATATTTCTTTGGTTTGATACCTCTATTGACAGAGGTTGAAGATGATGAGTCTGTGTTTTCAAACCACACGTTAATCATCTTCTTATGTTTCTTCAAGTAAGGATCCACAGAGATTTTTGCCCTTTTGCTTACAGAGATTAGATTTGGAAAATCTGGTTTGTTCGTTTTTCCAATCACAAATAAAGAGGACAGAGGTTTGTTTCTTTTGCCTTCAACACCTAGGGTGATATCATCATACCCTATACCTCGTCTCCCTATTTGTGAGTTTACTTTTTCATAAACTTTTTGTGCATCTTTATAGTTTTTAAGCAAAACTTCTCTTCTGAGTAAATCTTGCCATAATACCTCTCTTTCTCTTTGAAAGTATTCTTTAAGAGCTCTTATGTCAGTAGTTTCGCTCCTTGAAACTGAAAGTTCTTTTGTTTTATCTTTTAAAGTATTGGTTAATTCAGAAATTTGTTTTTTTAAAGGATCTAGAGTTTTGTTCCATTTCTTTTCTATTCTCTCTTTTTCCTCAAAAATCTTTGCTTTTTCTTGAGTGAGAAGCCGTACTTCTCTCTCATTGAAAGTGAGTCTTTTCTGAATACTTTGATTTATCTCTTTCAGTTCAATTAATTCAATGTTAATTCTAAGTGTATTATCATCTACAGAGGTAATACAAGAGTTGGAATTTGAAGTAGATACCTCAGAGTCAGTGCAGGAGTCGACTTCTGCCATGCCACAGAAGAGGGCATTGGCGGTATGTTCATCGTCAGAAGTAGAGTCTGACTGGAAGTCTTCTGTGTTCTCCTCAGAATGTCCTTTTGCCATTAAGGATTTTTGAGCATAATATTCGGCTTTCTTTTTGTAGAAAGCAGAGTCCCTCTGTGGGCGATTTGATCTGCTTCTGCATTCATTCGCAAAATGGCCTGGTTTTCCGCAGTTAAAACACCCTTGAGGAGTGTTTCCTGTTCGATCATTGGACTTCTGTAGGTCTCCGCCTTTCTCTGATCTACATTCATTTGCATAGTGACCAGGTTTGCCGCACTTGTAGCATTCTTGCTGCGTGTGGCTTACCGAGTCATCTGACCTCTGTCGGTCATTCCCTCTGTAATTTCTATCGCTTGACCTCTGTCGGCCACTTGATTCTTCTCCTCTTCTGTCATCTCTTCTGTTGTCTCTTCTGTCATCCTGGTTGTCTCTATCATATCTTTCATTTCCGGAACCTCTTCTGTTTCCTCTGAACTCTTTTGTCAATAGAGCTAAAGATTTAGCTAGTGACGCAAGAGTTATTTCCTTTTCTGCTTGCTCTTCTTCTTCACTGTCAATTATCACCATCTTCTTCTTCTCCTTCTTCTTCTCCTCTGTGGCTTTATCATTTCTTGGTCGCTGTGCATCCTCTTTAGTTTTACTAACCAATGCATATGGTGCAATGGTTAGTGTTTTAGCCTGTGCTATCTGAGGTTCTTGTGCGGCTAATGTTCCGTAAAGATCAGAGAGAGTCCAGGTGTCTAGATCCTGATTTGTCTGTAGGGACATAGACAGCTGGAGCCATTCTTCATTTAGACTTTTTAAAAACATGACATTGTTTTCTTCAGAAGTTCTGTCAATGCCTGATTTTCTGCACTTGTTGATTAGAGAGTTGAATCTGTCGTATGTTGTTTGCAGAGATTCTGTTGCAGAGGCTCTGAATGCATGATATTCATTGATGTACTGTGCTCTTCGGTTTTTTTGTGTTTTAGCACCTCCTTCCAACTGTCTTTCTAGTTCTTTCCACAGATCATGAGCTGTTTCACATGAATCCAAGGATTGAAAGAGTTCGTTGGGTATTGCCATAATTAATGTCCTCTTGGTTTTCTGAGCAACTTCATCTTCTGCTTTATCTTCGGTTGACCACTCCCCTTTTGGCTTTGGTTTTTGATGTTCGGGGATTTCGGCAGATTCAGCAGTAGCAGGTACACGAGGTACTACTGTCATGGGAATAGGAGGAGGATTGTACAGATATTGTACTAGATTTCTTTCAGTGCCCTCGAAAAAATGGACCATTCTTATTTTCCACTGAGGATACTCATCTCGAAGGAGAGTAGGAGGTTTAGTGAGAGAACCAGTAGTAAAGAAATTATTTGTATTTGTCATTTTTGAAGATTTTAGAAAGAAAGTATGACTAAAGAGTTACTTCGATGAACTTGAAGATTTTCTGGGTTTAAGCAGTTTCCAGACACAATTTTAAATCTCAATAATATCTATCACGAATCTTGATAAGTGGATCACTTGATATTGAAAATCAAGGAAGGCTCTGATACCAATTGTTGGAACCCATATACACTTAATCAAGATTAACAGTCTATTAGTTGAGTTTAGAGTTTGATGCGGAAGCGTATTAAACTAACAGATATGTTTGATAGATATTAGAACGCACACATATAAAGAAAACAGTAAAGAATGAAAAGGATTTCTTGAACAGTTACTGTTATTCAATATATAATAACAACACGAAGAACAGATTAAGAACTGTTGGTGTGTGTGAGAATATAACACTCAGATATTTGACAATAAAGCTTGAGAGTATTAGTGATTCCTTGTGTAATCGTCCTTAGGAAGATCTCAACATGAGACTTCCTTTTATACTACTCTTAGAAGACTATGAAGTAGGTCATTGTTCCTTTTACGGCATGAATAGTGAACTGGATGGTGTGAACAGTTGTTTGAGCCATGCGCATTTAATGGAGCAGATGTACTATTGGTAAATGCATTAAATGGCGCAGACGTCTATTATGTACTAAGCCCTATTGAGTCCATTCAGAGTTTGACACGTGTTGAAGTTGGACAGGGCAAGTTGCCATGCAAGTTGATGAACAGGTCTTGGAACAGTAGCAAGATATTATAAATATCTTCAAGTCTCAGTGAGGACCACAGAGGCTCTGTAATGAGTTACAGAGGTTCTGCGGTCTGGTCCTCTGTGGAGCAGTCTTCGCCGGATTCTGAGTCTTTGGTCTTCTTTGTGCGTATGACAGAGCTTCTGCTGCTTCTGTAGCTTCTTGACCTTGATTTCTCGGTAATGTCGGCAGAGCCTCTGTAAGAGGCTTTCTTCACTTAGCCTATTTTTCACTACTTCTAAATACTTCTATGATTAGGAAGATTGAAGCTAACAGTATTCATCGATGACATCCTCATTTATTCCAAGTCTCGGAGCGAGCATGAAGAGCATCTTCGCTTGGTGCTGGACCTGCTTCGGTGGGAAAAGTTGTTTGCCAAATTCTCAAAGTGTGAGTTCTGGCTTAAAGAAGTTCAATTCTTAGGGCATGTGGTGTCGGAAGATGGTGTCAAGGTAGACCCGGCCAAGGTGGAGGCCATTAAGGGATGGGAGACCCCGAGGTCGCCATCCGAAGTAAGAAGTTTTCTTGGTTTAGCGGGTTACTACCGGAAGTTCATTCAGGATTTTTCTCGGATAGCTACGCCGTTGACCGCTCTGACCAAGAAGAATTCTAAGTTTGAATGGACGAAGGCCCAGGAAGAAGCGTTCAGCAAGTTGAAGGACAAGTTGAGTAGTGCTCCGGTTCTATCCTTGCCTAATGGAACCGAAGGATTTGTAATCTACAGTGATGCGTCCAAGTTGGGGCTAGGGTGTGTTTTGATGCAAGATGGAAGGGTGATCGCCTACGCATCTCGACAGTTGAAAGAGCACGAGAAGAATTATCCGACGCACGATATGGAGTTAGCGGCGATGGTCTTCGCGCTAAAGATTTGGAGACACTACCTTTACGGGGTTAAATGTCAGATTTATTCTGATCATAAGAGTCTTCAGCATCTGTTTGACCAAAAGGAGCTGAATATGAGACATCGTCGTTGGGTGGAGTTGCTAAGTGACTACGACTGCGAGATCCTTTACCATCCCGGTAAAGCGAATGTCGTGGCCGACGCCCTGAGTCAGAAGGAGAGAAGAGAACCAACGAAAGTGGTGGCCTTTCGATTAGAAGTGGTTCCTAGTCTGATAGACGAGATTAGGAGGTTTCAAGAGGAAGCATTGGTAGAGGAGGAGTGGAAAAGCGAGAGGATGGTCGGCTATGTGACATCCTTGAAGTGCGACCCGAGTGGGGTGAGGCGTTTTGAGGACTGGGTGTGGGTCCCTAAGTTGGGAGGTCTACGTGAACGAATATTGGAGGAAGCGCATAAGTCGCGATATTCGGTTCATCCGGGTACAAATAAGATGTATCGAGACCTGAGGCAACTGTATTGGTGGCCGGGATTGAAGAAAGATGTTGCGTACTTCGTGGAGCGATGTGCGACCTGTCTGAAGGTCAAAGCAGAGCACCAACGACCTTACGGAGAGATGCAGCCCTTGGAGATACCGGTGTGGAAGTGGGACTGTATTACAATGGACTTCGTTACGAAGTTGCCTAGAACCCCGAAGGGGCACGATGCTATATGGGTGATTGTTGACCGTCTCACCAAGTCGGCTCACTTTCTACCCATTCGGGAGAGCGACTCGTTGGAGAAGCTGGCGAGGTTATATGTCAATGAAGTAGTGACGAGGCATGGAGTGCCGTCGTCCATTGTCTCCGATCGTGATAGTCGTTTCACGTCGTCGTTTTGGAGGAGTCTGCAAAGGGAGTTAGGCACGCGACTTTGTTTGAGCACCGCCTATCACCCTCAGACGGATGGACAAAGCGAGAGAACTATTCAGACTTTGGAGGATATGTTACGTGCGTGCGTGATAGACTTCAAGGGTTCGTGGGAATCCCACCTACCGTTGATTGAGTTCTCGTATAACAACAGTTATCACGCCAGCCTTCAAGCGGCACCGTTTGAAGCGTTGTATGGGCGTAAGTGCAGGACGCCGTTGTGTTGGAATGAAGTGGGAGAGAAGCAGTTGACAGGGCCGGAAATCGTGCAATTAACGCCTGACAAGATCAGTGTGATCAGGGAAAGATTGAAGGTGGCTCAGGATCGTCAAAGAGCGTACGCGAATAAGAGAAGAAAACCAATCGAATTCGCGGTAGGGGATAAGGTGATGCTCAAAGTATCACCGTGGAAGGGAGTAGTTCGATTTGGAAAGAAGGGGAAACTAAAACCAAGGTACGTCGGACCTTTCGCCATCACCAAGCGTGTGGGAGAGGTGGCGTACAGGTTGGAGTTGCCGGAGGAACTAAGCAGAATTCATTCGACGTTTCATGTGTCGAACTTGAAGAAATGTTTGGCCGAGTCCGATATGGCCATTCCGTTGGAAGATGTCAGTATTGACGAGAAATTGACGTTCGTGGAGGAACCAATAGAGATCGTGGACAGTAAGGTCCGGAAGACGAGGAATAAAGAGGTTCGTCTAGTAAAGGTTCAGTGGAGATACCATAAAGGGAGAGAGGCTACGTGGGAGGTGGAATCGGATATGATGTCCAGGTACCCTCATCTTTTCGAGAATGGAATTCCGGGGACGGAATTCTTTTGAGGGGGGAGTGTTGTAGTAACCGTGTCCAAATAAAAAGAGTTTCAAGCCTTGTGGTGGAAATGTAATAAAATGGAAGTTGAAGGGGGTATTCTGTAAATGTGGGATAAGGTATAAAATGGGTCCAAAACCCTAGGAGAAACCATATTCTCCTGATTTTGGTGCATGTGACGGCTGATTTTGTGAAAGAAAGAGAGAAAATGAGCTCTTGAGGGTTTTGGTGCATTGGAGAAAGAGATAATCAAACCTTGGAAATCAGAAGAAGGATTGTTGTGGAATTCGTTTCTGGCAAGCATTTGAGCAGGTAAACTCTCAATCCATTACTCCATTTAATCAGGTTGTTGATTGTAGAGTATTGAGAAGTTTAGTTTGGTAAAAGTATTGCCAAAAGCTCTTGTGGAAGGTTTAAGCTCCTCTTGTTTATGTTTTATGGATGTATATTGTGGGGTTTGGTTCTAGTACATTTTTGGATAGTTGCTATTGCCTAATCGTTGCTTTGGCGGAGCTCAGGACGGGATTTGGAGTGTAAAACTCGAACAGCGCCCGTCCGGACACCTTCATTAGAAGAAGGTGTCCGGGTAAGCAACCGGTGGGTAGGTTGTCCGGATAGGCGTATAGTCCGGATGAGCATGTTGTCAGGATGGACCTGTCGTCCGGATAGCTGTGTTGCCCGGATAAGTGAGTTGTCCGGATGGACCTGTTGTCCGGATAGCTGTGTTGCCCGGATAGGTGAGTTGTCCGGATGGACCTGTTGTCCGGATGGACCTGTTGTCCGGATAGCTGTGTTGCCCGGATAGGTGAGTTGTCCGGATGGACCTGTTGTCCGGATAAGTTAGATGGTTTAGCTTACACTTTTGCCTGTGCGTTCAGGGAAGTCGTTTGGGAGTCGGAACCAGCTTAGAGGAGATAAGTAAGAGCATCAGGTGAGTTCTTCTAACTAAGCTTGATGGTACTTGTTGTTACTCGTACATGCACGCTTATTTAAGGTATGTTGCATATGAATTTATTATGCATGATGTGATGTATATATATATGGGGGGTGTCCCATATGCATGAGGTGCTATACATGGGGGGTGTGTCCCATATGCATGAGGTGCTATACATGGGGGGGTGTCCCATATGCACGATATGTTATACATGGGGGGTGTGTCCCATGTGAGATGGTACGATGTACATGGGGGGTGTGTCCCATGTGAGATGGTACGATGTACATGGGGGGTGTGTCCCATACGGCGGGGTATGCTATATATGGGGGGTGTGACCCATATGATATAGCACAATTTATATATATGGGGGAGTGGCCCATATGACGTGTTTGAACGTGGACTATCTGGGGAAGGTTATTCGCCCCACTTCTTGTTGATTTATATATCTCATGACTCTTTAATAAGAATGTTGTGGTGTGGTTGTAGCTGAGGGATCTCACTAGACCTTATGGTCTAACCCTCGCATTTTCAAACTGAACCTTTTTCAGGTAAGCAGGTTAGAGGCGGCTCCACTAGTGGGAAAGAGAAAGCGTGAGCGGGCGTGGATTAACTTAGTAGACTTTTCCTTATTTCTCTTGCTTAGAAACTCTCAGTTGTATCTAGGGTTATTTTCGCAAACCCAAATTTTGGAATTTTGTTGGTGTGAACTTGGGCCATGTTTTGGCGATATTTATATTAATTGCATCTTATTTTGGTATGCTTGGAGTGGGTTGTTACAAGAATCCTCGTTACCATCATCACAGTACTAAATTCTCGTATTTCTGTTGACTCTAAGACTATCCCGTCTTAGCACTTCTACCCATATCTCACATATCATAACCTAATCCATTACAGCTTAAGTCTAAGTATCTCATCAGCATACTTAGTTCGCTTAAACTATTGCTCTGATACCATATTGTAACGCCCCAAAATCCGGGCCAATTTAAACCTTAAGTTACAACAGGTTATGATAACAAGACTTCAACTTATATAAATAGCAGGGGATTAACCATCAAGAGTATATTTACAAACATGATACTTCAAATAACCTATCAATCTAATTATGTAACTATAATCAGATTAATTAAGGTATCTAAGCTATCCATCGAAAAATCTCCTCTTTGTTAATTGCCACCACTGCTAATCCAAAAACGCTCGTCCCACAACCCTTTATTTTCCCGAGCCTGAACCTGGTAAGAAAATATTATAGGAAACGATTAGGCCAACGCCTAGTGAGAACATTCGTTTTAATAATAACATTTGCAAAAACAATGTAAACAAGTTATAGCAAACCTGGTTACTCCTTTTCTTACCGCCTAGAGCCACACTACGAATCATTACTGATTCTAGATTAATGCTCCTTTATCCAATTTCCTAGAATATGACTGGCAATATTTCAGCCATCATATCCCGCCTAGAGCCACACTACGAATCATTACCGATTCTAGATTTATGCTCTTAACCTATAAATGGCAATTACACATGCACATTTATTACCACATGACTATTCCTTGGTTTCCCACACACACTGAGATAACAATTAATATCACACGTCTATCCCATGTGATTACCAAACACTAATGCCTATGGATCCATTACACTCAATATAATCCTGCCTAGCATCACACTAGCGCAGTTTATAAACCTAACATACTATACATGAATGTACGTATGTCCGAACTGCATAAGTTATATGACAATGCCTAATCGTATCTTTTCACGATTTACCGAACTGTAGACTCCAAAACAATCAGGAGAGTACAAATAATCCAAGACCTCAAAATGTCTTAACTATTACGATATACTGCCAAATCCCGGTATCCCCAACTCCCAGTATAAAAGCTACGATCGGGACTCACCTGTACCGGGACTCCCCTGCACCGGGACTCTCAACTACCGGGACTTCCGAGTACCGGGACTATGAGTACCGGGACTCTTAAGTACCGGGACTCTTACGTACCGGGACTTCCAACTACCGGGACTATGAGTACCGGGACTCTTAAGTACCGGTTCGTTCAATTTGCCCAGAATTCCTTCTAAGTCATCAAATTAGCTTATTTCAAGCCATTCTATTCAGCTATAGACAAATTATACAGTTACATCAAGGTTTATAACAACTTAAAAACATTGATTTATACGAAGAATTGAATGAACTCACCTTATAATTGCAAAACCCTTCTTCCTGCACAGTATGAACTCCAAACTGCTGCTATTGATTCTAGAAATCAATTCCACACACACAAAATCGATTTACTAACATGAATCAACAACAAGATTTACCAGAAACGTGAGTAGAATTCTTACCAAATGAAGAACTGAACTCTTTCCTTCCTGTTTCTTCCTTTCTCTCTTTCTCTCTACTTTCTTTAGCCGACTTAACAACAAGAATGAGATATTTGTTTGATATCTCAGTTCTTTTATCCAAATACACTTTAGTTAATTACACAATACACACTCAAGTTCCATTATTTCCAAAATAACACCAAACATCAAACCCTTGTATTTTAACCCTATTGAATTATCAATTACAACATAATTCAAGGTTTTAAACCAAAATACAAGTAAATCCCAATTCTCATTAAAATATTAATAACGAAAATTCAGGATGTTACACCATGGTTCTAGTCCAACCATCAATCTCGACCCAAAACGGTCTACTTAAAGCAAATATCATGCTTATCGTCACTCCAAGTGACTAATACTAGAATCGTCCGTCTATTCTAACGACTACTAGCTTAGAGTCTCCTTTACTACCCCAACGATCGTCACGTGAAAGAAATTCAAGCATGCACATGTACTAGTAGATTCACCATGACACTGGCCAAGTGTCACTATGGACGCACCGTACATGATTATCCTTGTTACTCTCGACGTGATTCTCGTTTCTAACAACATCCATTGATCTTGAAACATCCTATCTTAAAGTGCCTAACGGTGAATTTCACTATCATTTACTTAAACAAACGCTAGTTTGAGTCTAGGTATTCAAAGTCAACACCTAAATCTCTCAAACTTATGCTCTGATACCAACTTGTAACACCCCGGAAT
The DNA here is from genome assembly GCA_033807775.1 of Saussurea involucrata. Taxonomy (NCBI): domain Eukaryota; kingdom Viridiplantae; phylum Streptophyta; class Magnoliopsida; order Asterales; family Asteraceae; genus Saussurea; species Saussurea involucrata. Next base: position 8,441,102 of record CM066323.1, read on the forward strand.
TTGGAACGAGCAACTAAATAAAATTTCAATAAATTATCCAACAATATAAAATCATTTCTACAATTCACTCCTTAATATACCTCGGAATTTAAAACATTATAATTCCCCAATAGAATAACTTAAACGGGTGTTACTTAACCAACACAAGTTGCTAATTCCAAGTACGTACGGAAGACATCACTAAACAAGTCACCTCTCGTGCACTTTACTAGCACTCGCCACTTCACAATGTAGCTAGAGCTACCCAAACCTGAGCCTGTTGCACATGCCGACAAATAAAAAGGGTTAGGCTTACGCCTAGTGAGTTCAAGCATTTTATCATGACTATATAGAACATAAATCCGGAATTAGTGGTTTTAGTCATGATTCAACAATCTTTAATGAAAGTTTGCGACAAAGGTTATCCTTTCCAAAGAGTTCTCAAAATAGACATAAATGACTCATTTTCCAACGCACCCAAATCCATGGGAATCTTCCCCCAAAAGTGTAAAGCGTTTTCCAAAAATGAGTTACGAACCCCAATCCATTCGAATACGTGAATAAATATAGTTTTAGGCAAAACCTGCAAATACGGTTGACAATACATACTCAATCCGTAAAACATGGAAACCATCCATTTAAATAAAATCTTTCGTTGGAAACATAATATGAAGCAAAACTCACGCAACGTAAAATGTATTAAAATCCAAATACCATAGGATAAAACTTCAGCAGTTAAAACATCCAATAAGAATGTAACATAAATCCGTCCATCAATCATGGAACACAATCCATATGCATGTGATATAACCTCAACAATGTGAATAAATAAAATATCCGAAATCAACACCCTTCGGTGACGGGGGAGACCCGATCTCATCGAATGTGGCAAACACATAAATTAAACCACAATTAAATAAATACAAGTAAGCTTCTTGGATGTGGAAAACAGATGACATCAACCCAAACTAGGTCTTTAGTCCATCTCCGGCATCAACCCAAACTAGGTCTTTAGCCCCTCTTAGACATCAACCCAAACTAGGTCTTTAGTCCAAGCCCTCAAGTTCAACCATACTAGGTCTTTACCTTGGAAAAACCCACCGACATCAACCAAAACTAGGTCTTTAGCCCCTCTTAGACATCAACCCAAACTAGGTCTTTAGTCCAAGCCCTTAAGTTCAACCATACTAGGTCTTTACCTTGGAAAAACAAAACCCACAATCCAAAACAAGCTTACTTAACTTAAAAAATTCATACATGACCTCAAAAGAATAACTAATGCATTCAAATCATGTAAACTCAAATATGATGCAACTCATGAAATGCAAACCCCAAACCCACATCGAGCTTATTAAAACCGGGTGAATGCCATCAAGACCCAATCGAGTCCAAAACCGAGCCTTCTGCTCAAAGATCTAATGATCATTTATCGACGTCATATCATGCAAATGAAATGAAATTAAGCATGTAACACATCCTAGACTCCACCCTGAGCATGTAAATATCAACGACATGCAATAAAATGCAACACGGTGCAATAAAAGCAACCCGTAAATAAGACTCCCCAACGAGCCATTTAAACCGGACAAATGTCCCAAGACTATCTCAAAGTCAAAACCGAGCAAAGTGCTCAAAGCTTGCTAGACCCATAATGTCGGTCATCCTCGCATAAAACGCGTTTAAACATTGTTTAAGAAAACACGTATCCCAAAATCATCATTAACCCCAAAACTCAACACGGGTTAAACAAAAGGGTTTTCCCAAAGGACTCACACCCTTAATATTCTCAAAATGACTCATAACACTAAAAGTGCATTTTCCCAAATGGTTTATTAAAATCATTTACACTAACATGATTAAACCATCAAATAAACCTCATTTTGAGCAATTAATCTTTTAAAGACAATTTTGGCTTCAGATCATCCAAATATTCAAAAGCCCCAAATATGGGTGTTTTAGACATTTATGAAGATAAACACTTCAAAAGAGTTAAACCATTCAAATAACTCAACCACATATATTTCCAAGTAAAACACACAAATATTTGGAAAATACTCATTTTGGCATGTACAAAGTTTTCGCAAAGTAACTTGAACTCACCTTGCTAGATTTAGCTAAATCTAGGGTTTCTCCAACGTAAGCTCCTTTGATGAAGTTTGCATCCTCAAGCCAAAACTTCCAAAACCTAGATTTATGAATTCTCAACCATCAATAATCATCCTCAAACACTTACATACATTTCCCCCAACATAAATCATCCAAACACACCACAAATATCAAAACCTTAACCTCTTAGATGGAGAAAAGTGAGAAATTACCTCAACCACCGCCAAATACTCCTGTACCAATCACCATACTTCAAAACTCTTCCTAGATCCTTAAAGATCTATCAAAAACGAAACCGTAGCAACTTGAATCACTCAAATCGGAGTTGTGATGCAAAAGTTATGAAGAAATGAAGTTTGAGGGTTTGAGATTCGCGTTTTAAAGTTCCAGACCCTTCCCGCGGTTTGTCCCGCGGTTTATAAGCCGCGTGGAAAGCCGCACGTCTCTCTGTTTGGTTGCTGTTGGGTCGGATACTGTTTCGGCCGTAATTTCTTCGTTATAGCTCCGATTTTGCTCCGGAAAGAACCGTTGGACTCGTATTCGAATTCCCCATCCAACAAGACCATAAAATCTAAGATTTAAACCAAAATCCTATTTTTCATATTTTTCTTAAAAGATCGGTTTCACACTGATTCGACATTGGACCTATCTGGAAATTACGGGTGTTACAGTATTTTGGGCCTCCCTTAACCATTCAGCACCCTAATTTCATTCTAAACCATTACCAAACAACCATATTTCATTTTGCACTATATCATGAGAACCTTTTAATCATTCTGACCACTTAATCAACTTGCACCAAACCATTAGCAACTGCTAAACAACCCCTTAATTATCTCATTACAAATGGTTGGTACTGTGTCATGGTAAGCTGGTGGATAAGGATTTTGACATCGGTCATAAAGCGGGGGGGGGGGGGGGGGGGGGTTTGCAAAGGCATATGTGAGTACACATTTTGTAAATTTTACATATACTTAGGAAATCTGACTATTCTACTTGGACCTGGCAAAAACTGACACGACACGCTAACCCACACGAACTCGACACGAAATAAACGGGGTTGGGTAATACATTTCAACCCGTTTAAGTATACGGGTTGACACGACACGACACGAAAATTAAACGGGTAAGGTCAGTGTCAATAATTTCAACTCGAAAATGACCCAAATAACCCTTTTATATCCAAATTCAAATTAAATATCGAAAATTCACAAAAACCTTACATATTGACTCTGACCTTACCCGTTTATATATATAAGTTTTCTTTTTAATCCTTTGGATTTTTAATGTTTTTGGATTTGGTTAGAACTTATAAGTTAGAACTATAAAATTTAGATTTATAATGATTTCATTTGAATTTGGATATGTAAGGTTTTTGTGAATTTTCGATATTTAATTTTAGTTTTATAAATGTTAAACGGGTTAGGCGGGTCGTGGCGGGTTAGGGGGTCGGTTAGGGTTGAGCTTTCCTGACCCGTTTATTAAACGGGTCGGGTTAGGGTTACGCACTCACAACCCGTTTAACTTTGAACCCGACCCGACCCGACACGACACGTTTGCCAGGTCTAATTCTACTGCATAAAAGGTCCTTTTATTTCAGCTATTTTTGTGGATCCAAGTAAGCTGTCAACTTTCTATGAGTTTTGTGATTGGTGTTCATGGTTTGTATGGCTTGTGATATTGACTGTAGATCGCCAAAATGACATCCCTTGTCGAGTATAAGTTCAGATTAGTTTATGATGTGCAAAATAAGAATGCATGTAGTTTTTTTCCGAGTGTAGCAAGTTCACATTTTCTATTTTTTTGCGACTCTTTAAGTCTCCCTTTACCATTATTTCTATCTTTTTTTTGGAAGGGTGTCATAGGCTATCCCTAGACTAATAATCCTTTGGCAAAGTATGACCGTAATACATCAACCCTGATTAAACCTCAGTGGCCACAATTGTTGTGTACACCTGGATTAGAACCCTAAGCAGATGGATATTCCACCACATCCTCCAGGACCTTACCAATACGCCACAACCCTTGTGGTTATTATTTCTATCTTTGCTTATTTATTTATTCAGATTATCGAGTTCCACAAGAAGATGGACCAGGACATGGACAATGTGTGTCTGGAGGGATTGTGGCCGGAATGGCAATTGATTGAATAAACCCATCCTATAATAGTCGTGATTTGACAACCTCTGCTGCTGATCTGTACCCCGTCGATGGTTTCAGTGAATATTTGCAGAAAATAGACGACGATAAGAAGAAGTTAGACCCAACACGACTGACAGATAAGCCGACGTTAATAGCAGGTCTAATTCGGCGATAAAAGAGCTCTGTGTTTTATTTGGTGTGTTTGGTTTGTAGGATTTTGGATGAAATTGAATGTAATTGCTTATAAATAATATATTAAAACAAATTATAAATAAATAGAAAAATAATTAATTTACTTATTTATTTATTGATTATTATAAAACAAATGTTTAGAACCTATTTAAAAATATTATTGCATACAAATTGTGATGGAAACGGGGCGGGTATTAGGCGGGGAATGCACCCCCGACCCCGTTTTATAACCCCCATCCCCGATCCCGCCCCGTCTAATCCCCGACGGGTTCCTGGGGGAAATCCCCGACGGGTACGGGGAACCGTTGGGTACCCATTTAGGGAAAAAAATTAATTAACTTATTTTTAATGAAAAGCAAAAGCGAGTTTTTAATTTTAAAACAAATAAATAAACCTCAAGTTTCAAAAACATATAATGGTATAATCAACCACATATAATCGTACTTCATGACAAATTTTAAAATATAAAATTATTAAGCAACAAAAAAAACTAATTAAATTATATATAAAATTATATATCGGGTATTATTAGGGGCGGGTAGTACCATCCCCGACCCCGACCCGAACCCGCTTCGGGTATGAAAAAAAAACCCATCCCCGCCCCGTTACCCGATTAGTCGGGGTACCCGATCCGACGGGTAAATTTTTCATCACTACATACAATCATACGAAATCGAGTAAAATAACAACCTCTCCAAGTAGAATTTTAATATCCTATGTGGAATTTCAAATTAAGGAAATCTTTCAAACCAAACATGAGATTGAAAAGTTAATTAATTTTAAATACATCCAAAACCAATCTAATCCTGCAAAACAAATGGGACCTAAAAGTTTGTATCCACTTTCTCAACTAATACAAACATCAATTGTTTAGCTGAAACGACATCTAAGAAGTTGCTATATAATTGCATCGAGACAAATGATCACCAACACCAAATCACATACCACTTTTGCTTGACCGTAACCACTCTTCTAAAAGACTCGCCGCGACAGCCGCCATGGCACGCCGTAGCTCAAGGCTTGTGTCTCACGCCACGTTATGCATATGGCGCACGATGGCCTAATGTGCGATCTTTTGTAACACGATATTTGATTTTTCTTTACGTTTTTGATGTCTTATTTGCTAGTTTTCTATATATAACCTAATTTAAGTTGTTTGTTATCATTGACTCGTCGATTAGTAGTACAAAACATATGTTTTTATATATAATATTATACATGATATTGAGATTTGTTGCCATAAGTCACGCCTTGATAAACGTCATGGCCTCGCCGTGGCTCCTAAGGCTTGAGGCTTGACCTCGCCGCCACGCCACGCCTCACGCCATTTAGAACCTTGTCCGTAACATACGACTTAGGGGATGTTTGTTCTGAAGTCTGAATCGTTAAGACGTTTTTACGTTCAGACCATTGTTTTTTTTTTCAAACTTCAGAGGCTCTTTAAGTCTGAAATACGCTTGAAATTAAAAGAGGTAACCTAATGTCTTATGACCCTTTAAAGCACCACCTCTTATTAATCAGAAGTGAAATAAGACTTCTGACTTCAAACCTTTTAAAAAACATAAAATTCCTTATACATTCAAGTCACTAAAGAACAATTGTTTGGTTTGCTTTGTGGACTTAGACCAATTCAATATCCGTTGACCATTAAAAAACGACGTAAGTCATAAGATTCCAACTTAGACCAATTCAATATTCGTTGACCATTACAGGACCACATGTTGTAGTTGTACAATGTAAAGAGTGTTTATATGCCCTTTTGGTTGGAGTGTTTTAGTTATGTGTTCTTTCTTTGTTGATTGAGTTGATGAAGTGCTTTCGCAAAATGTTGCTCGGAATTCTATGTATTGCATTGCTCCCTTTCGGTTTTGCATCCATTGACGCAACTTGTCTACTCTCTGACGAAGGTTTATAAGATATGAACATGTGTTGTAAGTAGGTACGAACTTCAGATTCGTTATTTAATTTTTTGGTTTAATTTTATGGCAGTGAATGTATTAAGGGAGATCGGAAGGAAGTTGGGTAAGAATTGGGATTTCAACGAGGATCCATGCAGTGGAAGAGCAAATTGGGTCTCCACAACTTCTAATGAGACATTTGAAGATAATGTTCGTTGTGCATCAAACGGTAGCGTATGCAATATTGTTAGCATGTAATCTTTTGTTCTATAACCTCTTTTAGTTACTATACAAGATCAGGGGTGGTCCAAGAATTTTTTTCAAACGGTGGCACCATTTGACTATAATAAACAATTATAGAGATATTTTTCATAAAATCAATATTGGTTTGGTGGTTAGTCCCTTACTTTTCTAACTGGAGGTCTCAAGTTTGAGTCCTACTATTGCAATTTTTTTAGAAACATGATAAATATGAAATTCAAAGCTAAAAACAGCAAAAATGACTCTAACAAGACTCGAACCCGGGTTTGAAGTAGAATAAAAGCCTTTCAAACGACTGAATCACGTACAAAATCACATATGGTTTTACGTTAACCGGCGAAAAAAGCCACGAGACGACTTTTGTCCCGTGTGGCTTTTTTCGCTCGTTAATATAAAATCACATGATATTTTATACGTGATTCAATTATTTTCGTGTTTTTTTAAATATGTATTGAACCCGACTTTTACGAAACAAGTAGATCATTGAATTAAAAAATGCGCAAACAAGTTATCCAGTTTATAAATTGCAATCTTATTTATTTAAACAGAATCCGACTAAATTTATAAGAAAATGACTAAAATACCCTTGAATTTTGACAAAATAGAAAATAGGATTTTATTAAAATAATAATAATTTTGAACTGCGAAATTAATTAAAATGCCACAAGTTTGAAAGTGAGTTACCAAAATACCCTAAAAAATTAATTTCTTACCAAAATGCATTTTTTTCCGCGGAGGGAGCCCTCTATAGCGGACAAGGACTGAAAGTGTAAAATTTTGCAAGATTATTTACACTTTCAGTCCCCATAGCGGGCCATCGCGAGCCTCGATAGAGCCATCGCGGGCCTCGATCGCGGGGGCCAGGGACTGAAAGTGTAAATATATCTTTCAAAAAATTTCACAATTGGTTCCTGCCCTCGATCGCGGGCTCTTATCGCAGAGAAAAATAGCATTTTGGTAAGAAATTAATTTTTTGGGTATATTGGTAAGTCCCTTTCAAACTTGTGACATTTTAATTAATTTCCCTAATATATATATAGGGGTGGTATTTTTTGCAAACCAGTGTATTTGTACAAACTCGTACAAACCATACATAGCTTTATGATTTTGTAAATTTGACTTCATGAATATATATATATATATATATATATATTTTGGCTTAAAAAATATATAATTTGGCTTCATGAATATATCATTTGGCATTTTTAACTAATTTTTTTTTGTGGAGCCCTAAAATACCCTTATTTTTGTAAAAAATTAGTTAAAAATGCCAAATGATATATTCATGAAGCCAAATGAAGCCAAAATATATATATCTATATTCATGAAGCCAAATTTACAAAATCATGAAGCTAGGTATGGTTTGTACGAGTTTGTACAAATACACCGGTTTGCAAAAGATACCCGGCATATATATATATATATATATATATATATATATATATATATATATAATTTTTTTTCCCCTTTATTCCGTGAGAGCTTCTCGATTTAAACTCAACGGGCAGTTGCCAAGAGGAAATTGAAAGTCAAAATCGCGCTTTGCGGTTCTTCTTGATTAGGGTTTCTGATTATTTGATGATCCACAAGTTCCTTTAATCTTGATTAGGGTTTCTGAATGTTTGAATAAAGAGTGACTTCATGTTAATTTTAATGGTGTTTTGGTTGCTACGAGTTGCAGAAGTCTTAAAGGACAAAGCCTACAAGGCACCCTCCCGCCCGAATTCGTCAAGCTCCGTTACCTCCAAAATCTGTACATTCCTTTTTTCTTCTTGTCGTTCGTTGATTTAACTTCCACTATCTGTTTTTAGTAATTGATTTGTGTACTTCATTCCTACAGAGACGTATCACGCAACTTTCTCAGTGGTAACATCCCTCCAGAATGGGGATCCATGGAGCATCTTTTAAACATGTACTTCTTTCTCTATCTATATAATCTTTAACATACGTGTTTAATTCTGAAGAATTTTATGAGAAGAAGAATAATATATTCTTTACCAGGCGGTTAATATTCATTACAAGATGATGAATATTACCGGATGAATTATATGATGAATATTATCAGATGATGAATAATATTTTCTCGTACTTCAAATGGAACAAAACAAGGCTTTTATAACCATAACCTAAAGAAGGAAAAACAACTAATAATTACAAAAGATTACAAACGATACTAAAGCAACTAAATAATACTAGAATTCATCCCTTAATACTAGGGGCCATCCCTTATCAGTAGCTAGAGGTAGGAGTAAGGAAGAAGCAACATCAGATTTAAAACTTACTGTAACATAGCAGTATGGGTCTTAACAGCAACAAAATTGTATCGTTTTAATACTTCAAAGTAATAGGTTTACGTCAAAAAGCTCACTTGTTTTTTGTTTATTTTTTTAAAATGTGGGAGTAGGTGTTACATGGTGATGTTTAAGATGGTATACGTTTCAATTTTTGCAGTTCTCTCCTCGGGAATCGTTTAAATGGATCAATCCCAAAGGAACTTGGAAATATTACCACACTCACTACTCTGTAAACTTCTAGTTATCTGTTGTCTCTTTTAGTTTATCGTAATGTTAACTTTTGTAACTTTCTTTTGCTGTTCATGGTTTCAATTCTATTGGTCATTAGAAATGTAAAGGACAATATGCTGTCCGGAAGAATTCCTGAGGAACTTGGGAACCTTTCAAGCATCGAGAGATTGTAAGACTTCATGAAATCTGTTGGTATTGTTGTTGATGCTTTCTTTATCTCATTATCCCTATTGATAATGTATATGAGTGTTTGTTTTTAATCGTAGATTTCTGAACTCCAACAATTTTACTGGGGAGTTGCCTTCATCATTTGCAAATCTTATCACAATGAAGGAATTGTGAGTTCTACCTTGTTGGATTGGATTATTCTACATTTGGCCCAACAGAACTGACCATTTTATTTCTGTTCCCTTTGCAGTCAGATTAGTGATAACAATTTCTTTGGGAAGATCCCCAATTATATAGGGGGATGGACACGTCTCCAGAAGTTGTGAGACATTTGAATGTTTCATTTTCCACGTTTGTATATGTTAGTTAGATTGAATTAAATTTTCTGAATGGCAGAAAGATTCAGGCCAGTGGATTGGAGGGGCCAATACCTCCTAGCATTACTCTCTTGGAAACTTTATCAGACTTGTCAGTAATTCCTCATATATCATCTATTTGATTTGCATGCATTTGATCAAGTATGTGTGTAAGTTGTTAACTGAATCAAGTGATGCAGGAGAATCAGCGACTTGACAGGACCAGACACACTTTGTCCACCCTTTAGTAATGTAACATATTTCAAGAACCTGTGAGTTGAATCACTTTCTAACGATTTTCATAATAGAATTTTATTAGTTGTTTTTTCTTTTAATGCGTTCTAAACTCAATCTTGCCAGGATCTTGAGGAGTTGCAATCTAATTGGCAAGTTACCAAAATCCCTTGCGCCGAACAATTTGAAAGTCGTGTTAGTAATTTTTACCTTTTCCTCTAATTATCATGTTATAAAGGAAGTTTCTCTGTAGCGACATAAGCTAGAAGTTTTTTTTATTTTTATTGTTGGTAAGATGATGTTATATAATCAATAAAAAGAACAGTATAGGTAATTGGCTTGTTCCTGTCTTTGTGTTTGAATGTGCTTGTACATTTTGAGCACACCTCATAGTAATGCCTTAAGAGACTGTTTCATTGGGTATTCTTCTGTACAACAGAAATAAGTTGACCACAAGGAACCGCCTCAAATGGCTAGTCCATTGGGTTGCAACATCATTTAAGGCATTTTGTCCATCTCTAGGCCCTTTCCACTAGAATTTATACTTCATTCCCATAGAACACGGCATCTGAAAAATAATTAAGGTCTTTATTTATTTATTTAGAAGCACCATCATCTTATCTCTCCCACAAATAGGCTCCTTTTCAGATTTTTATTTCAGCTGCCTCCTTTTTAGTAGTATAAATTAAGGGGTATTGCCTTCTTCTCTTAGTTATCTCTACCTATTCTCCCTTTTACTTTATTGATGGAAATGCACTCTTCGTATTAATGAGGCAAACTACAGGGTGTAGACTCTGAAAACTAATCACAGCCATAACCACATTTTCATCCTTACCAAACCAAACGACCCCTGTATGACACCTGTATATCCCACCCAGAGGTGGTCTCAGGGATGGGGTGAATTCGTGAAATGTAAGCAATCCTAACCTCTATCATGGAGAGCAGAGCGACTGTTTACGTGAAGACTCCAACTTGCAAAAAAAATGTGTGTGAAAAAAGAAAGTTTGCACAAAAATTCTGCAAAAGAAAAGAAGATTAAGAGGGCGTTTGGTTCGTAGAATGGAATTTGGTGGAATTGGAATCCAAAGGAATTTGACTTTTGGAATGAAATTTGATGGAATTTGACAACGCACTTTGATTGCGTTTGGTTGGATGGAATTGGAATGGAATCTCTAAATATAATTGGAATCTCCATCTTTGTTTGGGGGGAGGGAGGTGGCAGGGGTAGAAGGGGTGGGGTGTGGCAAGGATGGGGGTGGGGTGGGGTGGGGTCGGTGGTCAAGGTGGGGAAGGCAGGGCATTGGGTGTAAGGGGTGGGGTAAGGGGCCAGGGGGATGGCTGGGTGGGGGTGGCAGCAGGAGGGTTGGCAGGGGTGGGATGAGGGTGGTTAAATTGGATGCAAATGTTATTTTTGTCTTTCTAAAACGAAATTATAAATTATGTTAGATTTGCCACGAAATGGAATTCAAATCCTTCTCCTTCACATATGCTAAGGAATGATCAAATCCCTTAACTGTGGAATTTGGTGGAATCCGGTGGAATCCTATCAATTCATTCCGTGAACCAAACGCCACTAAGGAATTTGGTCAATGGAATTTGTCATTCCAATTCCATCAAATTCCTTTGAATTCTGCGAACCAAACAGCCCCTAAGGCTACATGTGTAAATGAAAAGAAGGAAAGAATTGGAAAAAGGACATAAGATAGCTTGAGGCGAAAATGAAAGAAGATTTTTTTAGTCAAAAGTAGGTGCAGAGGAACATAGCGAAAGAAAGACAATGACACAATCTCCTAGTTTATCTTAGGACTCAGGTTGCCTAGAGCCCTAGAGCCCCCCTACCCCACCCCCACCCTTAGCCTCTCGATCTGAGGCGTTAAAAGTGAAATAAAGTCAGGAAATGGTTACTTGTGATTCTTTTTTTATGAATATTGAAATGTGGGATGGGAGAAGTATTTGGACCTTAGTTATCAATGGTATATTTCAGGAACTTATGATTCAGAGGACTCTTACTTCTGTGTTAAGAAATGACTATTAAATTGAAATAATTTTTTTGTTAATTTTGTATTTGGTTTTATTTACTTACATTTTCACCCGATTTCTGACCATCATTGTTTATGTTGCTCTTGCAGAGACTTCAGCTTTAACAAGCTTAATGGGTCCATTCCTGAAAGTTTATCAGATCTAAATGACACAAAGTACATGTACGAACTTGTTTTAAAAGCATTACTATCTCACATAATTCTTGCTTTCACTTGGCTGATGTAGCAGCTTGGAAGCAATGTATTACAATTTGACACCTTACGAGTTCTATTATTTTGATTTTTCAGCTATCTTACTGGAAACTTGCTATCTGGAAGTGTGCCTCCTTGGATGCTAGATAGAGCAAAAAATATGTGAGTATGTCTACTGTAAAACTTGTACAAGTAAAATAAGTGAAATGGGTCATACTTTGTTCTATCAATTATGTTGCAATGCATATATATATATATATATATATATATATATATATATATATATACAGCGGAAGTGCTTGACTGCTTGGTGCAGGATCTCTGCCTTAATATCATCGTATATAGTTAAAAGAAGGGTCTTATTTTTGGCATGCTATGTTCCAAAGAAATCCAACCTTTAAGATCTTTCATTTTAAGAAATGAAGGGTAAAAATCTTGTCCGAACACTACATGGTGTAGCCTAAGGCCAGTAGAAAAACAAATACTACTTTATATTAGACAGAACATTTGACTATTATCTTTTTTATTTTCCCTCAATTTTTCCATCATGTGAAATTCAAGAATGTAAATTGTGTTTTCTGATATCTGGAATATATATATATAAGATTGGTAGCATCTATATTCTGATATTATTTATTCCCCCTTGTTGGGTATTTTGCTACTGACCCATGTGCCAAGGTTGAACTTAGGGGCCGTTTACCTAATCACTTACCCGGGTAAGTGTTTACCGGTAAAATTCAACACTATCACTCACTTCCCGGGTAAGATTTTAGTCCACCAAAATGGCATCGTATGCAACAATTTAGCCGGTAAGCACTAACCGTGGTAAGAGTCGTCGCACTCACTTACCGGGTAAGACTCTCGGTCCTTGCTTTCGACTCTCAGTCCTTGCTTCCGCTCTTACCGGGTAAGATTTTTGGTCCTTGCCATATTCATCCGGTAAGCTAATGTGACTTGGTAAGCACTTACCCGGGTAAGCGTTTTGTAAACGGCCCCTTATTTGAGCAACTATTTCGTTGAGGCAGATATACTTCCTGGTGCAGACTATAATTAAGTCAATAACTCCATCTATTGAACATTACTTTATCTAGCTTTCATAAAGGGAGGTTGTTTCCAGTTCAGAGACACATTAAATACGATCCTTGTTTGGTTGTAGATATAGTGATTGATGTTGTGAGTTTTCTTGCAGTGATCTGTCATACAACAATTTTACATTTGAAAGCTCACGAGAGTTAAGGTGTCAGATGCGGGAAACGTAAGAGCAACTCTGTCTTTTTCAAAAGTGTAGTCACCAAAGTGGTTTCTTATACCAGCTAAATCTTGCAGTTTTCATTCGTTTTCTTTTTTGTAGAAACTTGTTTGCTTCCTTTTCAGCGGATAACATGTCGTAAGTTTCTTGGCCATGAATTATTTAATCCAAATAAAGATTCGGCAAATCATTTCTGTGTGTAATGCTCTTTCTGTTTTTGTACTCTTTTACCAGTAAACAAGTCTCATGCTTGGGGGGTAATGTTTGTGCAACAAGTGAGTTAAAATTACATACAATTCCTCATATGTTTTTGAATTCATATGGCATGTTTATTCCGATTGAATTTATACTAAATCCATTGATGGTCTTCTTAAGACAAAATTCATTAATGATGTAAATGCGAGAATTGATTGTTCACATTCCGTGATTTGTGGTGGATTTCCATCTTTATCCCAGCTTGATGTCTTGATGCATATATTTAGACTTGCCATTTCTTTTTTGTACATTTAGATATCACCTCCTTGTATATCAACTGTGGTGGAAAGCAATTTAAGGATGGAAAGAAGGTATATGAAGCTGATGTGGAGCGAGGTGGTGCTTCACATTTCTCTTCGACTGGGAGTCGATGGGGATTTAGCAATACTGGTCACTTCTTGGGTAATGGCCGTGACGATTATATTCTGCCAAATCCTTCTACGGGCTTGATGAGCAACTCTGGATTGTACCACAGTGCACGAAGCTCAGCCTTATCTTTGACATATTATGGTTTCTGTATGCGCAATGGAAGTTACAACGTAAGCCTTCACTTTGCCGAGATCCTTTTTACTGATGATAGAACATATAGCAGCCTTGGGAGGCGTGTATTTGATATCTATATTCAGGTACATTCTCATATATATAGTCTAAAATATCAAGTGTTGTGTCTGAAACTGGAAATATTCACTATAATAGCAAATAACCAAGTAGAGATTTTTCTGGAAGGGCTGTTAATGCTATTGTAAAAAAGATAGGTTTCTGTCCATTTCCTTTTTTTTTTGTAAAATGTTTTCCACGAAGATCAGAGTGAACCAACTTCTTTTGATCCTCCACCTTCTTATATCGTGATGTAGGATTCAGTTTAATTCTTTTTTGGCCAGCTTAATTGTTCATTATAAATGGTTGATACTGTGTCAGGGTAAGCTGGTGGAGAAGGATTTTGACATCAGTGATAAAGCAGGTGGGGTTGGGAAAGCATATGTGAGTACTTATCCTGTAAACGTTACCAATACATTGGAAATTCGACTCTATTGGAATGGAAAAGGAACAACGAATATCCCAGTTCAAGGAGTCTATGGTCCTCTTATTTCCGCTATCTCTGTTGATCCAAGTAAGCTGTCAACTTTCTATGAGTTTTGTGTTTGGTGTGGTGTTCAAGGTTTGCAGTTGACAGTTATTATGTGTGAAGATGATAGTAGATTTCCAAAATGACTATGCTAGCTCTTGTCAATTATAAGTTCAAATTGGTTTACGGCATGCAAAATAAGAACGCCATGTAATTTATTTTCTGTTGTTCACGTTTTCTCTTTCTTTTGCTTACTTTCATTATTCAGATTATCCGGTTCCAGAAGAAGATGGACCAGGAAATGGACATAGTGTTTCTGGAGGGATTGTGGCTGGAATTGTGGTTGGAGCAGTTTGCTGTATCGTCCTAATTCTAGGAGTTCTATGGTGGTGGGGTTGTTTACGGCGTAGATATACTATGGACTTAGGTATTTACGTGCCAAGTCGATATTCTTTAAATTTATCTTTTTTAGTTTTTTTACATGCTCCCATTGTCACTCAACAGAGTTGGCTGGCCTAACTGGTTCATTTACACTGCGGCAAATTAAAGCTGCAACGAACAATTTTGATGTTGCTAATAAGATTGGAGAAGGTGGTTTTGGCTCGGTTTACAAGGTGATTTACTACTTTCTTTGATCACAGAATATCGAAAAGCTTTTTTAGTTATGTTGGAAACCAACATTGTCTTTTTCATGAAGGGTGTATTGCCGGATGGCACCTTAATAGCAGTGAAACAGCTTTCTTCCAAATCAAGGCAAGGAAATAGGGAGTTCTTGAATGAATTAGGCATGATATCTGCTTTGCATCACCCGCATGTTGTGAAGTTGCATGGATGTTGTATCGAAGGAAACCAGTTGTTGCTAGCGTATGAATACATGGAAAATAACAGTCTTGCTTGCGCTTTGTTTTGTAAGCCATACTCTTTTTCGTCTCTTAATTCGTTAAATTTTGTAACTTGCTTTTTCCAAAATCTTGACTCTCAAGGAGGGACTTTGATAGTGAAATATTGATTGCTAAATTATTCAACCTTGTTTATTGAAGGGCCTAAGGAATGGCAGTTGGAACTTGATTGGCCAACACGATACAAGATCTGCCTCGGTATAGCGAGAGGGATGACTTTTCTGCATGAAGAATCAAGATTGAAGATTGTGCACAGAGACATCAAAGCGACTAACGTGCTGCTTGATAAGAATTTAAACGCCAAGATTTCTGATTTTGGTTTGGCTAAGCTTGATGAAGAGGACAACACCCATATAAGCACCCGTATTGCTGGAACTTAGTGAGTCATTTATACGCCAGTTTACACCATGTTTGCTATAATTGCTTTGTTACAAAAATCACTCCAAGGTTTCTCTTTTCTTTATGATTTTCAGTGGATATATGGCTCCAGAATACGCATTGCGTGGTTACCTTACAGATAAAGCCGATGTCTATAGCTATGGAATCGTCCTTTTAGAGATTGTGAGCGGAATGGCTAACACCGTTGACAGGACAAAGCAGAATCATTTTATTCTTCTTGATCGGGTAACTGACATGAACCTTGTAACCTATAAATTTGAATCCATTCATCATCTTCTCTTCTTTTCGCTTAATTTAGGCTATTGCTTTGCAAAATGGGGGTAATTTGATGGAGCTAGTTGATCCGAGGCTGGGTTCAGACTTCGACATCCAAGAAATGATGGTAGTTATAAATCTTGCTCTACTCTGCACTGCTATCAATCCAACCGACAGGCCCGCAATGTCAGCAGTTGTTAACATGCTTGAAGGAAGAATAGTTCCTCAAGCACTTACCGTTGAACAAACTGTGCTAACAACTGAAGTGGATCGCGAGAAAATGATAAAGCTAGTTGATAGTATGAATGAGAGCCAAATCGAGGAAATATCAATCTCCCACGCTGATTCATTAACAATTTGAGTGAATATTGCCGAAGTGAGATGACAATGGGAAGAAGTTATCTTAAGAACGTTTGGTGCTCATCGATCATTGCCACACATGTGTGTTTCTTTTCTTTCTATGAAGATCGATCAACACGGTATTATTATAGTTTAGCAGTTTTGATTACATTTATTGCCTCCTACTCCTTGCAGTAGAGGTAAGGTTTGTCTACATCTTATCGTTCTCAGACCTTACTTCATGTGAGATTTACTAGATTCTTTAATAACGAGAAGAGATTTATTTGTGTAATGCCTTTCACCTCATGATAAGTCTATTGTTTGTTATATTCAGCATTTGGTAAAGACGACCATCTCCAAGCCAAATCACTATCTGGTCCGGTACGTGGTTTAAACAAGTTTTTGAGTGGTTTAGACCGAACCAACCCTCAAAATACATGTCCCAATTATATTTCGTTTTCATGTCGTAAGCTCGACTTTTATGACCCAATTAAAAAATGTCTGTCCAAGACATAGTTTTTAGTTTTCACCTCCCAATTGTTCGTGTTTTTGTTTACATTATTATATATATACTATTGACTCATTTTCAAGACGTTCTGAATTGTCAACAATCTTCGGTCACCTCAAAGAGATGGGTTTGTAGAAGTTTCCTAATTTCTGTGTTTGTATTATGCATTCTAGATCAATCTTGTTGGTCTAATTTCTTTCATGTGCGATAGCTGGAGCAACGATCAATAATTACATCACCAAATTTATCTGTTACTTTATTTATTTTTGAAAAACTGCGCTCTATTGTAGTTATAAATCTCGCTCTATTGTGCACTTCGATCTCTCCAACCGACAGGCCCGCCATGTCAGCAGTGGTTAGCATGCTCGAAGGAAGAATAGTTCCGCAGGAAATTGCTGCTGAACAAAGCATCTCGGTGACTGAAATGGATCACAGGAAAATGATGAAGCAACTTGTGGATATGAATGAGAGCGGAAACGAGGAAATGTCGATCCCGTACACTGATTCGACAACTTCTGCTGCTGATCTGTACCCCGCCGATGGTTTGAGTGAATATCTGCAGAAGAGAGATGGCGATGAGAAGAAGTTGTTATCTTAGGTGTGTTGTGCTTCTTATTGTTAAGATCAATCACACGTACCAATACTATACATGAAATGAAAAATAAAGCACGATGTTATTAAGGTATGTATACATTATATCCTCCTCAGACCATGTTCTCTGTGGGGTCGTTTGGTTTGATCTGGTTTGGTTTTTAGTTTGATCATATGTACGGTCGATATTGGAGTTCTTAAATTACCACAAGACATATTTTGGCCTTTGGGATCAATATAAGTTTATTGTTTGTCATATGAATTATAGAATATTTGTTATTTATTTGATAGTCGTCTTTGTAAAAGAATTTACATTGATATTGTAAAAGATAGGGACACGTTTAAACGAGAAGCTAAAATTTATGTGAGAATGCGAGAAGTGTGTTATCATATTTGATACAGAATCGTAATCATATACGATTAAACACATGTTACATTGGCAATACATAGACGTTTAATCATATACGATTAAACACACCCACAAGCCGTGTAATCATATATGATATCACACTTCTCGCGTTCTCGCATAATGTTTAACTTCTCGCATGATCATTCCTCTCTCTCTCTATATATATATATACATATGTTCTATAAAAAGCAATAGACTTATCGATAAAAATTTAAACACCAAAGATTTCTGATATTGGTTTGGCTAAGCTTATGAAGAAGACAACACATGTATTGCTGGAACTTAGGAGGTGTTTGGTTTGCAGAATGGAATTTGGTGGAATTGAAATCCATCAAAGAAATTTGACTTTGAAGAAATTAAAATGGAATTTGACCAGGCACTTTGATTGCATTTGATTGAATGAAATTTGGTGCTTGCCCACCCTCTATCTAACCGGATAATTAGCTATTGATGCTACAGTAATGAAGATGGGCTTCTGTCGTATTTCTGTAGAATGTTTACTTCGAAGATTTGCATGGGCAACCTCTTTTGACCCTACCTAGGGGTGTTAACGAGTCGAGCTTTTAACGAGCTACTCGAGCTCGTTTATCTCGAGCTCGAGCCTAATAGTTGTCGAGCTCGAGTCGATCTCGAACACAAAATAAAGCTCGCATAAGTTAACGAATCGAGCTCTATAACACCGATGTTCGACTCGACTCGTTCGAAAGCTCGATTAAGCTTTACGAGTCGAGCCGAGCCATTCGAGCATACACTTTTTCGAGCCTGACATAGTTATATGTTTACAAATTATATAATCAAAATATAAAAAATATCCATCTAGACTACATAAACGAGTTAATCGATCTCGAATTCGAGCTCATAAACGAGCATCGAGCTCGAGCTCGAACATTGAAAAAATAGTCAAGCTCGAGCCTGGTATTATTTTTTCGAGCTCGACTCGAATAACATGCTACTCGGCTCGGCTCGGCTCGGCTCGTTAACACCCTTGTCCCTACCCCCTTTTTATATCCTGATGTAGGATTCGATTTAGTTCTTTTTTGGCAGCTTAGTGGTTGTTTGTTTACCTTTTAATAGTTCCATTAAAAGGCAACATTTGAATCGCTAAGAGGTGAATCTTGTTTGGCAGAAAAAAGTCCGTCTCTTAATGGTTCTAAAACCCTCTGAATGATTTTGTATCTTGGGCCTCCCTTAACCATTCAGCACCCTAATTTCATTCTAAACCATTACCAAACAACCATATTTCATTTTGCACTATATCATGAGAACCTTTTAATCATTCTGACCACTTAATCAACTTTCACCAAACCATTAGCAACTGCTAAACAACCCCTTAATTGCTCATTACAAATGGTTGGTACTGTGTCATGGTAAGCCGGTGGATAAGGATTTTGACATCGGTCATAAAGCGGGGGGGTTTGCAAAGGCATATGTGAGTACACATTTTGTAAATTTTACATATACTTAGGAAATCTGACTATTCTACTTGACCTGGCAAAAACTGACACGACACGCTAACCCACACGAACTCGACACGAAATAAACGGGGTTGGGTAATACATTTCAACCCGTTTAAGTATACGGGTTGACACGACACGACACGAAAATTAAACGGGTAAGGTCAAAGTCAATAATTTCAACTCGAAAATGACCTGAATAACCCCTTTATATCCAAATTCAAATTAAATATCGAAAATTCACAAAAACCTTACATATTGACTCTGACCTTAGCCGTTTATATATATATAAGTTTTCTTTTTAATTCTTTGGATTTTTAATGTTTTTGGATTTGGTTAGAACTTATAAGTTAGAACTATAAAATTTAGATTTATAATGCTTTCATTTGAATTTGGATATGTAAGGTTTTTGTGAATTTTCGATATTTAATTTTAGTTTTATAAATGTTAAACGGGTTAGGCGGGTCGTGGCGGGTTAGGGGGTCGGTTAGGGTTGAGCTTTCCTGACCCGTTTATTAAACGGGTCGGGTTAAGGTTACGCACTCACAACCCGTTTAACTTTGAACCCGACACGTTTGCCAGGTCTAATTCTACTGCATAAAAGGTCCTTTTATTTCAGTTATTTTTGTGGATCCAAGTAAGCTGTCAACTTTCTATGAGTTTTGTGATTGGTGTTCATGGTTTGTATGGCTTGTGATATTGACTGTAGATCGCCAAAATGACATCCCTTGTCGAGCATAAGTTCAGATTAGTTTATGATGTGCAAAATAAGAATGCATGTAGTTTTTTTCCCAGAGTAGCAAGTTCACATTTTCTATTTTTTTGCGACTCTTTAAGTCTCCCTTTACCATTATTTCTATCTTTTTTTTTGGAAGGGTGTCATAGGTTATCCCTAGACTAATAATCCTTTGGCAAAGTATGACCGTAATACATCAACCCTGATTAAACCTCAGTGGCCACAATTGTTGTGTACACCTGGATTAGAACCCTAAGCAGATGGATATTCCACCACATCCCCCAGGAACCTTAACCAATACGCCACAACCCTTGTGGTTATTATTTCTATCTTTGCTTATTTATTTATTCAGATTATCGAGTTCCACAAGAAGATGGACCAGGACATGGACAATGTGTGTCTGGAGGGATTGTGGCCGGAATGGCAATTGATTGAATAAACCCATCCTATAATAGTCGTGATTTGACAACCTCTGCTGCTGATCTGTACCCCGTCGATGGTTTCAGTGAATATTTGCAGAAAAGAGACGACGATGAGAAGAAGTTAGACCCAACACGACTGACAGATAAGCCGACGTTAATAGCAGGTCTAATTCGGCGATAAAAGAGCTCTGTGTTTTATTTGGTGTGTTTGGTTTGTAGGATTTTGGATGAAATTGAATGTAATTGCTTATAAATAATATATTAAAACAAATTATAAATAAATAGAAAAATAATTAATTTACTTATTTACTTATTGATTATTATAAAACAAATGTTTAGAACCTATTTAAAAATATTATTGCATACAAATTGTGATGGAAACGGGGCGGGTATTAGGCGGGGAATGCACCCCGACCCCGTTTTATAACCCCCATCCCCGATCCCGCCCCGTCTAATCCCCGACGGGTACGGGGAACCGTTGGGTACCCATTTAGGGAAAAAAATTAATTAACTTATTTTTAATGAAAATCAAAAGCGAGTTTTTTTAATTTTAAAACAAATAAATAAACCTCAAGTTTCAAAAACATATAATGGTATAATCAACCACATGTAATCGTACTTCATGACAAATTTTAAAATATAAAATTATTAAGCAACAAAAAAAACTAATTAAATTATATATAAAATTATATATCGGGTATTATTAGGGGCGGGTAGTACCATCCCCGACCCCGACCCAAACCCGCTTCAGGTATGAAAACAATACCCTTTAAAAAACGACGTGAGTGATAAAATTCCTTATTCATTCAAGTCACTAAGTCTTGGTCTGCTTTGTGCACTTATTTTCCAACTTAGACCAATTCAATATTCGTTGACCATTCACATGTTGTAGTTGCACAATGTAAACAATGTTTATATGCCCTTTTGGTTGGAGTGTTTTAGTTATGTGTTCTTTCTTTGTTGATTGAGTTGGTGAAGTGTATTCGCAAAATGTTGTTCGGAATTATGTGTATTGCATTGCTCCCTTTCGGTTTTGCATCCATTGAAGCAACTTGTCTACTCTCTGATGAAGGTTTATAAGATATGAACACGTGTTGTTGTAAGTAGGTACGAACTTCAGATTCGCTATTTAATGTTTTTTGGTTTAATTTTATGGCAGTGAATGTATTAAGGGAGATCGGAAGGAAGTTGGGTAAGAATTGGGATTTCAACGAGGATCCATGCAGTGGAAGAGCAAATTGGGTCTCGACAACTTCTAATGAGACATTTGAAGATAATGTTCGTTGTGCATCAAACGGTAGCGTATGCAATATTGTTAGCATGTAATCTTTTGTTCTATAACCTCTTTTAGTTACTATACAAGATCAGGGGCGGTCCAAGAATTTTTTTCAAACGGTGGCACCATTTGACTATAATAAACAATTATAGAGATATTTTTCATAAAATCAATATTGGTTTGGTGGTTAGTCCCTTACTTTTCTAACTGGAGGTCTCAAGTTTGAGTCCTATTATTGCAATTTTTTTAGAAACATGATAAATATGAAATTCAAAGCTAAAACAGCAAAAATGACTCTAACAAGACTCGAACCCGAGTTTGAAGTAGAATAAAAGCCTTTCAAACCAACTCTACCAAGGAAAACTTGTGTCCTTATTGCAGTTTCAAAATATATATGGTGGCACAAAACAAACTGATACGGTTGCACCTTTCACGAACCTAAATTTTTTTACTTTACGGCGGAGAAACAATACGGTGGCCCATGTACAAGATGTATGCCATTATCAAATAGATGGAGAATCAAACCATAACAATACATATTTTAAAAGAATACGAGAACGACTGAATCACGTACAAAATCACATATGGTTTTACGTTAACCGGCAAAAAAAGCCACGAGACGACTTTTGTCCCGTGTTGCCAAGAGGAAATTGAAAGTCAAAGGGGGTGTTTGGGATTGCGTTTGAGGTCTGCGTATGCTTATCTGCTTTTCACGTTTCTCCGGCACAGAAAAGCATCTCCACATCTGCTTCTAAAAAATCTCCGTTTCTCATCCCTAGAACGCGATAAGCAAATTTTTTTTTCAAATCCAAACACCTTCTCCGGCGTGAAAACGCAATAAGGAGAAACGGTGTTTTCCACCGCACTCCCAAACACCCCCAAAATCGCGCTTTGCGGTTCTTCTTGATTAGGGTTTCTGATTATTTGATGATCCACAAGTTCCTTTATTTTAACATAAGTTAAAAATATATGCACTCCCAAACACCCCCTTAATCTTGATTAGGGTTTCTGAATGTTTGAATAAAGAGTGACTTCATGTTAATTTTAATGGTGTTTTGGTTGCTACGAGTTGCAGAAGTCTTAAAGGACAAAGCCTACAAGGCACTCTCCCGCCCGAATTCGTCAAGCTCCGTTACCTCCAAAATCTGTACATTCCTTTTTTCTTCTTGTCGTTCGTTGATTTAACTTCCACTATCTGTTTTTAGTAATTGATTTGTGTACTTCATTCCTACAGAGACGTATCACGCAACTTTCTCAGTGGTAACATCCCTCCAGAATGGGGATCCATGGAGCATCTTTTAAACATGTACTTCTTTCTCTATCTATATAATCTTTAACATACGTGTTTAATTCTGAAGAATTTTATGAGAAGAAGAATAATAATCTTTACCAGGCGGTTAATATTCATTACAAGATGATGAATATTACTGGATGAATATTATCAGATGATGAATAATATTCTTTAGATGAATAATATTTTCTCGTACTTCAAATGGAACAAAACAAGGCTTTTATAACCATAACCTAAAGAAGGAAAAACAACTAATAATTACAAAAGATTACAAACGATACTAAAGCAACTAAATAATACTAGAATTCATCCCTTAATACTAGGGGCCATCCCTTATCAGTAGCTAGAGGTAGGAGTAAGGAAGAAGCAACATCAGATTTAAAACTTACTGTAACATAGCAGTATGGGTCTTAACAGCAACAAAATTGTATCGTGTTAATACTTCAAAGTAATAGGTTTACGTCAAAAAGCTCACTTGTTTTTTGTTTATTTTTTTAAAATGTGGGAGTAGGTGTTACATGGTGATGTTTAAGATGGTATACGTTTCAATTTTTGCAGTTCTCTCCTCGGGAATCGTTTAAATGGATCAATCCCAAAGGAACTTGGAAATATTACCACACTCACTACTCTGTAAACTTCTAGTTATCTGTTGTCTCTTTTAGTTTATTGTAATGTTAACTTTTGTAACTTTCTTTTGCTGTTCATGGTTTCAATTCTATTGGTCATTAGAAATGTAGAGGACAATATGCTGTCTGGAAGAATTCCTGAGGAACTTGGGAACCTTTCAAGCATCGAGAGATTGTAAGACTTCATGAAATCTGTTGGTATTGTTGTTGATGCTTTCTTTATCTCATTATCCCTATCGATAATGTATACGAGTGTTTTTTTAATCGTAGGTTTTTGAACTCCAACAATTTTACTGGGGAGTTGCCTTCATCGTTTGCAAATCTTATCACGATGAAGGAATTGTGAGTTTTACCTTGTTGGATTTGATTATTCTACATTTGGCCCAACAGAACTGACCATTTTATTTCTGTTCCCTTTGCAGTCAGATTAGTGATAACAATTTCTTTGGGAAGATCCCCAATTATATAGGGGGATGGACACGTCTCCAGAAGTTGTGAGACATTTGACTTTTTCATTTTCCACATTTGTATATGTTAGTTAGATTGAATTAAATTTTCTGAATGGCAGAAAGATTCAGGCCAGTGGATTGGAGGGGCCAATACCTCCTAGCATTACTCTCTTGGAAACTTTATCAGACTTGTCAGTAATTCCTCATATATCATCTATTTGATTTGCATGCAATTTTGATCAAGTATGTGTGTAAGTTGTTAACTGAATCAAGTGATGCAGGAGAATCAGCGACTTGACCGGACCAGACACACTTTGTCCACCCTTTAGTAATGTAACATATTTCAAGACCCTGTGAGTTGAATCACTTTCTAACGGTTTTCATAATAGAATTTTATTAGTTTTTTTTTTTTCTTTTAATGCGTTCTAAACTCAATCTTGCCAGGATCTTGAGGAGTTGCAATCTAATTGGAAAGTTACCAAAATCCCTTGCGCCGAACAATCTGAAAGTCGTGTTAGTAATTTTTACCTTTGCCCCTAATTATCATGTTATAAAGGAAGTTTCTTTGTAGCGACATAAGCTAGAAGTTCTTTATGTCTATTGTTGGTTAGATGATGTTATATAATCAATAAAAAGAAGAATCTAGGTAACTGGCTTTTTCCTGTCTTTGTGTTTGAATGTGCTTGTACATTTTGAGCACACCTCATTGTACAACAGAAATAAGTTGACCACAAGGAACTACCTCAAATGGCTAGTCCATTGGGTTGCAACATCATTTAAGGTATTTCGTCCATCTCTAGGCCCTTTTCACTAGAATTTATAGTTCATTCCCGTAGAACACGGCATCTGAAAAATAGTTAAGGTCTTTATTTATTTATTTAGAAGCACCATCATCTTATCTCTCCCACAAATAGGCTCCTTTTCGGATTTTTTTTCCACTGCCTCCTTTTTAGTAGTATAAATTAAGGGTTATTGCCTTCTTCTCTTAGTTATCTCTACCTATTCTCCCTTTTACTTTAATGAGGCAAACTACAGGGTGTAGACTCTGAAAACTAATCACAGCCATAACCACTCTGAAAAAACTCAGGACCGGCCATATATATATATATATATATATAGGGGCAAGTTCAAACGAGAAGCTACACATTTTGCGAGAAGTTGCAATATCTTACATGATTACACACACGATACACAACCTTAATCATATATGATTAAAAACATGTTGCATTGACAACACATAGACGCTTAATCATATATGATTAAACACACCCAAAGAAGTGTAATCATATATGATATTGAGATTTCTCGCCTTATCACAAAATGTTTAACTTCTCGCATGATCCCTCCTCTCTTTCTCTCTCTCTCTATATATATATTCTGATGTGAAGATCTGAGGTGTTAAAAGTGAAACAAAGTCAGGAAATGGTTACCTGTGATTCTTTTGTTATGAATATTGAAATGTGGGATGGCAGAAGTATTTGGACCTTAGTTATCAATGGTACAATTCAGGAACTTATGATTCAGAGGACTGTTACTTCTGTGTTAAGAAATGATTATTAAATCGAAATATTTTTTTTGTTAATTTTGTATTTGGTGTTGTTTACTTACATTTTCACCCGATTTCTAACCATCATGTTTATGTTGCTCCTTCAGAGACTTCAGCTTTAACAAGCTTAATGGATCCATTCCTGAAGGCTTATCAGATCTAAATGACACAAAGTACATGTACGAACTTGTTTTAAAAGCATTACTATCTCACACAATTCTTGCTTTCACTTGGCTGATATAGCAGCTTGGAAGCAATGTATTACAATTTGATACCCTACATTGTCTGGTGGTCGATCTGACCAGGTGACTCTAAATGTATTTTATGAGACAGATGGAACTATCTAGTTTTTTATGATTCCATGTCCTTATTATGCGAGATCTCAATATAACTGCAAAAAGTTTCTTTCCACTTGTGGCTAGAGAATCTATCCCCATTAATTGATCATCGTATCTTGCACAAATAGGGGTTGAGTGGCTGACACATAACTGAAGAATTCTAGAACGACACCAATAAAGAAGCACATAACATGAGAGTTGACTCTGCCACTTAACTTTCTAAAAGAATCCTGCGTTGTGTTTTAACTAAAGCCTAACAGAAAGTTTGTGACATTCAGCAGTATAATCATGCTTTATTTTTTATTTATTTCTATTTTATGGTGCTAATGTGTAGGATCACTAAAGCCCAAAAGCAAAAGGGTGAGTTTAGTAATTGATCTGAATATAACAGGAAAGGATGAACATACATGTATAGAAGGACAAATGTGTGTTTAATGATTCATCAGCAAACTACATGTTTAATGGTTTATTTAAGCTATAATTGTGACTCCTTACGAGTTCTATTATTTTGATTTTTCAGCTATCTTACTGGAAACTTGCTATCTGGAAGTGTGCCTCCTTGGATGCTCGATAGAGCAAAAAAGATGTGAGTATGTCTACTGTAAAACTTGTACAAGTAAAATAAGTGAAGCCGGTCATACTTTGTTCTATCAATTATGTTGCAATGCATATATATATATACACACACACACAGGGGAAGTGCTTGACTGCTTGGTGCAGGATCTCTGCCTTAATATCATCATATATAATTAAAAGAAGGGTCTTATATTTGGCATGCTATGTTCCAAAGAAATCCAAACTTTAAGATCTTTCATTTTAAGAAATGAAGGGTAAAACTCTTGTCCGAACACTACACTGTAGCCTAAGGCCAGTAGAAAAATAAATACTACTTTATATTAGACAGAACATTTGACTATTATCTTTTTTATTTTCCCTCAATTTTTCCATCATGTGAAATTCAAGAATGTAAATTGTGTTTTGTGATGTCTGGAATATATATAAGATTGGTAGCATCTATATTCTGATATTATTTATTCCCCCATGTTGAGTATTCTGCTACCGACCCATGTGCCAGCCTTGCAACCGAAAAGGTTGAACTTATTTGAGCAACCTTTCATTGAGGCAGATATACTTCCCAGTGCAGACTATAATCAATTCAATACTCCATCTATTGAACATTACTTTATCTAGCTTTCATAAAGGGAGGTTGTTTCCGGTTCCTAGACACATTAAATACGATCCTTGTTTGGTTGTAGATATAGTGATATAGATGTTGCGAGTTTTCTTGCAGTGATCTGTCATACAACAATTTGACATTTGAAAGCTCAGGAGAGTTGAGGTGTCAGATGCGGGAAACGTAAGAGCAACTGTCTTTTTCAAAAGTGTAGTCACCAAAGTGTTTCTTATACCAGCTAAATCTTGTAGTTTTCTTTCGTTTTCTTTTTTGTAGAAACTTGTTTGCTTCCTTTTCAGCGGATAACATGTCGTAAGTTTCTGTGCCATGAATTATTTTATCCAAATAAAGATTCGGCAATGATCATTTCTGTGTGTAATGCTCTTTCTGTTTTTGTACCTTTTTACCAGTGAACGAGTCTCATGCTTGCGGGATAATGTTTGTGCAACAAGTGAGTTAAAATTACATACTATTCCTCATATGTTCTTGAATTTATATGGCATGTTTATTCTGATTGAATTTATACTAAATCCATTGATGTTCTTCTTAAGACAAAATTCATTAATGATGTAAATGCAAGAATTGATTGTTCACATTCTGTGATTGCTGGTGGATTTCCATCTTTATCCCAGCTTGATGTCTTGATGCGTATATTTGGACTTGCCATTTCTTTTTTGTACATTTAGATATCACCTCCTTGTATATCAACTGTGGTGGAAAGCAATTTGAGGATGGAAAGAAGGTATATGAAGCTGATGTGGAGCGAGGTGGTGCTTCACATTTCTCTTCGACTGGGAATCGATGGGGATTTAGCAATACTGGTCACTTCTTGGGTAATGGCCGTGACGATTATATTCTGCCAAATCCTTCTACGGGCTTGATGAGCAATTCTGGATTGTACCACAGTGCACGAAGCTCAGCCTTATCTTTGACATATTATGGTTTCTGTATGCGCAATGGAAGTTACAACGTAAGCCTTCACTTTGCCGAGATCCTTCTTACTGATGATAGAACATATAGCAGCCTTGGGAGGCGTGTATTTGATATCTATATTCAGGTACATTCTCATATATATAATCTAAAATATCAAGTGTTGTGTCTGAAACTGGAAATATTCACTATAATAGCAAATAACCAAGTAGAGATTTTTCTGGAAGGGCTGTTAATGCTATAGTAAAAAAGATAGGTTTCTGTCCGTTTCCTTTTTTTTTGTAAAATGTTTTCCACGAAGATCAGAGTGAACCAACTTCTTTTGATCCTCCGCCTTCTTATATCGTGATGTAGGATTCAGTTTAATGCTTTTTTGGCAGCTTAATTGTTCATTATAAATGTTTGGTACTGTGTCAGGGTAAGCTGGTGGAGAAGGATTTTGACATCAGTGATAAAGCTGGTGGGGTTGGGAAAGCATATGTGAGTACTCATTCTGTAAATGTTACCAGTACTTTGGAAATCCGACTCTGTTGGGCTGGAAAAGGAACAACGAATATCCCAGTTGAAGGAGTCTATGGTCCTCTTATTTCCGCCATTTCTGTTGATCCAAGTAAGCTGTCAACTTTCAATGAGTTTTGTGTTTGGTGTGGTGTTCAAGGTTTGCAGTTGACAGTTATTATGCGTGAAGATGATAGTAGATTTCCAAAATGACTATGCTAGCTCTTGTCAATTATAAGTTCAAATTGGTTTACGACATGCAAAATAAGAACGCCATGTAATTTATTTTCTGTTGTTCACGTTTTCTCTTTCTTTTGCTTACTTTCATTATTCAGATTATCCGGTTCCAGAAGAAGATGGACCAGGAAATGGACATAGTGTTTCTGGAGGGATTGTGGCTGGAATTGTGGTTGGAGCAGTTTGCTGTATCGTCCTAATTCTAGGAGTTCTATGGTGGTGGTGTTGTTTACGGCATATAGATACTATGGACTTAGGTATTTACGTGCCAAGTCGATATTCTTTAAATTTATCTTTTTTTAGTTTTTTTACATGCTCCCATTGTCACTCAACAGAGTTGGCTGGCCTAACTGGTTCATTTACACTGCGGAAAATTGAAGCTGCAACGAACAATTTTGATGTTGCTAATAAGATTGGAGAAGGTGGTTTTGGCTCGGTTTACAAGGTGATTTACTTTCTTTGATCACAGAATATCGAAACTTTTTCAGTTATGTCGGAAACCAATATTTTGTTTTCATGAAGGGTGTATTGCCGGATGGCACCTTAATAGCAGTGAAACAGCTTTCTTCCAAATCAAGGCAAGGAAATAGGGAGTTTTTGAATGAATTAGGCATGATATCTGCTTTGCAACACCCGCATCTTGTGAAGCTACATGGATGTTGTATCGAAGGAAACCAGCTGTTGCTAGCGTATGAATACATGGAGAATAACAGTCTTGCGTGCGCTTTGTTTGGTAAGCCATACTCTTTTTCGTCTCTTAATTCGTTAAATTTTGTAACGTTCTTTTTCCAAAATCTTGACTCTCAAGGAGGGACTTTGATCGTGAAATATCGATTGCTAAATTTTTCGACCTTGTGGATAGAAGGGCCTGAAGAATTGCAGTTGGAACTTGATTGGCCAACAAGATACAAGATCTGCATCGGTATAGCGAGAGGGATGCGTTTTCTCCATGAAGAATCAAGATTGAAGATTGTGCACAGAGACATCAAAGCCAACAACGTCCTGCTCGATAAGAATTTAAACGCCAAGATTTCTGATTTTGGTTTGGCTAAGCTTGATGAAGAGGACAACACCCATATAAGCACCCGTATCGCTGGAACTTGGTGAGTAAAAAATATGCCAGTTTACACCATGTTTGCTATAATTGCTATGATACGAAAATCACGTCATGGTTTCCCTTTTCTTTAACAATTTTCAGTGGATATATGGCTCCTGAATACGCATTATGTGGTTACCTCACTGATAAAGCCGATGTCTATAGCTATGGTATCGTTCTTTTAGAAATCGTAAGCGGGATGGCTAACACTGTTGATAGAACAAAGGAGAATCGATTTGTTCTTCTTGATCTGGTAACTGACATGAATGTTTTCTAACTTATAAACTTGAATAATATTTATTCATCATCTTTGCTTGTTGCTTTATTTTTAGGCCGTTGCTTTAAAAAATGAGGGTGGTTTGATGGAATTAGTTGATCCGAGGCTGGGTTCAGACTACGATGTCCAAGAAATGATGGTAGTTATAAATCTCGCTCTATCGTGCACTTCGATCTCTCCAACCGACAGGCCTGCCATGTCAGCAGCCGTTAGCATGCTCGAAGGAAGAATAGTTTCGCAGGAAATTGCTGTTGAACAAAGCATCTCGGTGACTGAAATGGATCGCGGGAATATGATGAAGCAACTCGTGGGTATGAATGAGAGCGGAAACGAGGAAATGTAGATCCCGTACACTGATTAGACAATTTCTGCTGCCGATCTGTACCCCGCCGATGGTTTGAGTGAATATCTGCATAAGAGAGATGGCGATGGGAAGAAGTTGTTATCTTAGGTGTGTTGTGCTTCTTATTGTTAAGATCAATCACACGTACCAATACTATACATGAAATGAAAAATAAAGCACGATGTTATTAAGGTATGTATACATTATATCCTCCTCAGACCTTGTTCTATGTGGGACCATTTGGTTTGATTTGGTTTGGTTTTTAGTTTGATTATATGTACGGTCTATATTGGAGTTCTTAAATTACCACAAGACATATTTTGGTCTTTGAGATCAAGATAATAAGTTTATTGTTTGTCATATGAATTATAGAATATTTGTTATTTATTTGATAGTCGTCTTTGTAAAAGAATTTACATTGATATTATATATATATATAGGGTATATATATATATATATATATATATAGGGTGAGGTTCAGGGAAAACCTCAAAAAATGGAAAACTGAAGAACACCTTGATAGCCCTTCATCTTGACGGTATGCACTTTTGTAAATTTTACATATACTTAAGAAATCTGACTCTATTCTACAGGAAAAAAAGGTCTTTTTATTTCAGCTATCTTTGTGGATCCAAATAAGCTGTCAACTTTCTATGAGTTTTATGATTGGTGTTCATGGTTTGTATCACTTGTGATATTGATAGTAGATCGCTAAAATGACATCCTTGTCGAGTATAAGTTAAGATTGGTTTATGATGTGCAAAATAAGAATGCCATGTAGTTTTGGAAGTTCACATTTTCTATTTTTTTACGACTCTTTAACGCGGTGTTCTCGAGTTTTGGAAGGAAAGAAAGGGAAGAAAAAGAAAGAAATATTTGTTTTTGTGTTCTTGAAATTGAAGAAAAATATATTTTCATGTTCTTGAGCAGGAGAGAAATGAAAGGAAAGAAAAGAAAAGATGTAACTTTTACCAATATACCCTTATTAATTTCATTATGGAATTTAATTAATGGATACATGTGTGATTTTATAAATATTTTTAAGAGTAAATTACTTTTTTTGTCCTTGGGGTTTGTTAAACCTTTTTGTTTTCATCCCTGGTCTTCATTTATTACGTTGATGGTCATTGTGGTTTGCAATTTATTTCATTTTTTGTCCTTGAGACTGATTGTTGTTAATTAAGGCAGATAACCCCAGGGGTATTATGGTATTTTTACTATGTTATACTTTATTTTATAGATTTAATAATAGTATGTTATATTGTATATTATTTATATTAATATATTATATATACATATAGATGCACAGAGGCCAAAGCCTCCCAATCGATTCCATCCACACGACCCACCATCTCTGGCAACGACTTCCTCTTTGTCCATGCGGTTTGTTGGATAACTCATTTGTAACTCACTTAGTAATTGAATCGTTAACCCATTTTAATCCATTTAACAATCGATGACTAATAGAGTACCCATAAATAATCTTTGGGTCAATTCATTGTGCAGAAGAGCTTGGATGGGAAAGGAAGGAGATAGATAGATGAAACTTGAAAGAGGAGAGAAAGGGTGGGGTCACTAGGGTGTAGGGTGGGTGTATTGATGGCAAAGAGACAAAAAGAATTCAAAAGACCAACTGAACCTTCATTTAACGGATCTCTTTTAATGGTGGTTAGGACTAGGGACGAAAAAGGAAATAAACTGCAAACCACAATGACCATCAACGTAATAAATGAAGACCAGGGACTAAAACAGAAATTTTTAACAAACCAGAGGGACGAAAAACGTAATTTACTCTATTTTTAATTATTTTTAAATTCCTTTCTTTCTTTCCTTTGTTTTCCTCTCACTTTTGGGCGGAAAGTTTTGGTAGGGAATTCAACAATATTTTCTTTCCCTTTTCTTTCCTTGCTTAAAACCACTCGAGAACACAACACTTTTTTCTTTTCCTTCTACTTTCCTTTCCTTTCTCTTCATTTTCTTCGTAAAAAAAACTCGAGAACACAACGTAAGTCTCCCTTTACCATTATTTCTATATTTGCTTATTTTAGTTATTCAGATTATCGAGTTCCACAAGAAGGTGAACCAGGACGTGGACAATGTGTGTCTGGAGGGATTGTGGCCGGAATGACAGTTGATTGAATAAACCCATCCTATATGAGTCGTGATTTGACAACCTCTGCTGCTGATCTGTACCCCGTCGATGGTTTCAGTGAATATTTGCAGAAGAGAGACGACGATGATCAGAAGAAGTTGTTTTTTTGTGTGTTTGGTTTGTAGGATTTTGGATGAAATTGAGTGTAATTGCTTATAAATAATATATTAAAACAAATTATAAATAACTATAAAAATAATTAAATTATATTTTTATTTATTAATTATTATAAAACAAATGTTTATAACCCATTTAAAAATATTAGAGTAAACTGCAATTTTGGTCCCTGTAGTATGTTGTTTAGCTCACCTTTGGTCCCTAGAAAATTTTTATTGCAAGAAAAACCCTATGGTATGCAAAAATATTCGGTTTTTGTCCCTCGAGACTAACACCGTTAGGTTGCCTCTGTTAAAACCCCCATGTGACTTGCATGAGAGCATTTTGGTCCTTTTATTTTATTTCTTTTCTTTTTCACAAAAGACAAAAACCATAGGGACTGTATATCCAACCCATTTTGGGAAGAACCCAAAACAGAATTTCAACAATTAATATTTAACAAATATTATATATATATATATATATATATATATATATAGGGAGGTATCCGTTGCAAACCAGTTTGTGCAAACTATACAAACCAATATTAGCCGTTGATCAATTCTAATAAATATTTGATTTTATTATGTTTCCTAATCTAAAGTCATGATCATAATGAATGAATCTTATCATCTTCCATATATATCTCAGTCTTAATTAATAAATCATAATGATTATCCATAAATACATCTATTGTTTCCTAATATAGTGGTTTGTATAGTTTGCACAAGCTGACTGATTTGCAACGGATACCTCCCCTATATATATATATATATATATATATATAGAGACCAACATGTTTCCGTGAGACCGGTGAGACCAAGCTTTAAAGTATGAAACTTCACACCAAAAAACTGTGAATGTAAAAAAAATCGAACTTTTCATAGAGAAAACACCGTAAATGTTACGTTCACGGTGTTTTTCGCTGTGAATGTTCGTTTTTTTTTTTACCTTCACAGCGTCTTCACTGTGAAGGTTCGGATATACCTTCACAGTCTTTTATCTGTGAAGGTTTGATTTTCTTAAACTTGGTTTAGGTTTTTTCACCTTCATAGTGTGATTACATTATGAATGTTCGAATGTTTTTTACCTTCACAGTGTTTCGGTATGAAGTTTAATGTTTTAAGGCTTGGTCTCACGCGGTCTCACGGAAACAGCTTGGTCTCACGTGAACCTGACCCTATATATATATATATATATATATATATATATATATATAGACTTAGGATCATGTGAGACCAACATGTTTCCTTGAGACCGGTGAGACCAAGCTTTAAAGTATGAAACTTCACACCAAAAAACTGTGAATGTAAAAAAAATTGAACTTTTCATAGGGAAAACACCGTAAATGTTACGTTCACGGTGTTTTTCGCTGTGAATGTTCGTTTTTTTTTACCTTCACAGCGTCTTCACTGTGAAGGTTCGGATATACCTTCACAGTCTTTTATCTGTGAAGGTTTGATTTTCTTAAACTTGGTTTAGGTTTTTTCACCTTCATAGTGTGATTACATTATGAAGGTTCGAATGTTTTTTACCTTCACAGTGTTTCGGTATGAAGTTTAATGTTTTAAGGCTTGGTCTCACGCGGTCTCACGGAAACAGCTTGGTCTCACGTGAACTTGACACTATATATATATATATATATATATATATATATATATATATATATAGACTTAGGATCATGTGAGACCAACATGTTTTCGTGAGACCGGTGAGACCAAGCTTTAAAGTATGAAACTTCACACCAAAAAACTGTGAATGTAAAAAAAATCGAACTTTTCATAGATAAAACACCGTAAATGTTACGTTCACGGTGTTTTTCGCTGTGAATGTTCGTTTTTTTTTTACCTTCACAGCGTCTTCACTGTGAAGGTTCGGATATACCTTCACAGTCTTTTATCTGTGAAGGTTTGATTTTCTTAAACTTGGTTTAGGTTTTTTCACCTTCATAGTGTGATTACATTATGAAGGTTCGAATGTTTTTTACCTTCACAGTGTTTCGGTATGAAGTTTAATGTTTTAAGGCTTGGTCTCACGCGGTCTCACGGAAACAGCTTGGTCTCACGTGAACCTGACCCTATATATATATATATATATATATATATTGTCTTCTCCAACGAGACCCACATGAACCCATCATCTTCTTCAAACCCATCGTTTTCTTCTTCCTCTCTTCATCCTCTCTGTTTCTGGTAAGCTTTAAATCCAACACCATCCTCTGTTTTCCTTCTTCTTGTTCTTCTTTCTTAAATATCTGGGTTTTTTTTTACCAGTTGCAGGTCAAGAAATGTTGCAGGTCAAGAAATGTTGCAGGTCAAGAAGTGTTGCAAACTCATGTTTTATCTATTTACCCTTCAACAAAAGTAAACTCCATTGTGGTGTCCAATGGGTTTCTCTGTAACGAAAAGGGGTTTGAAAAGAAAAAAAATTACAAGATTCACAGTTGCTGCGATCCAGCCCAAACCCCCCATCTCCGGCAACCGACCACCGACTTCTACTATATTTGTTGCTTCCCACTGTCCTACGACCTCCATCTCAATGATTGAAACCCAAAACAAAAATCCAGGTTCAAAATCGAAACCCAAGGGGAGGGGTTTCTTGCCGGAAACGAAGGGGAGGGGTGGGTTTTTTATCGCCGGGAACGAGAGGGGAGCATTTATCGCCGGAAACGAAGGGGTTAAAGGGGAGGGGTGGGTTTCTTGCAGTTTACTCGTGGTGGTGGTTACGGTGGTGGTGGCGGCAGCAGCAGATGGCGGCGGTGGGTGGTGGTTACGGTGGTGGTGGTGTGTGCGGTGGTGGTGGCGGCGCTGATCTGAAAATCGAACGGAGAGAATAGAGAAGAGGAAGGCGGAGGTGGTGGTGATTACGATGGTGGCGGCCGCAGCAGATGGGTGCGGTGGTGGTGGGTGCGGTGGTGGTGGTGGTGGCGGCGGCAGGAACAAGGTAGAAGGAGAAATTAGGGTTTGGTGGGTGTGGTGGTGGGATGAAGATCACGGTCAAATTAATATATACATATATAATAATTAATATATTATAATATTATATATAATATAGTATATAGTAATTGTAATTTGGTCCCTGTCGTTTTGTCTTTAGTGAAAAACATAGAAATAAAGTAAAAGGACCAAATTGCCCTCATGTGCAAGGCACATGGAGGGCATTTAACGGCTGCAATTAACGGTGTTACTCCTCAGGGACCAAAACCGAGCACTTTTACATACCACAGGGTTTTTCTTGCAATAAAATTTTTCTGGGGACCAAAGGTGAGCCAAACAACATACCACAAGGACCAAAATTGCAGTTTACTCAAAATATTATTGCATACAAATCATACAAAATCGAGTGAAATACGAACCAGGGGGTGCTAATTGCACCAAAAAGGTGCTAATGGCACCAAAAAGTCAAAAATAAAGTAGGTATTGATTGCATTGTTTTCATAACCAATCATTTTTTGATTTAAATATATATATATATATATATATATATATTACTATTATTCTTTTTGTTTATATATATATAGGGGTGTCAATTTTGTACCGAGACAAACCAACCAATTTTCATACCAACCGTACCAATTTAATTGGTACTAATTTAGTTGGTACCGACCTAATTGATTGGTATACCGTACCAACTATTTAAACTTGGTTGGTACGTGATATTAGAAGTCGTGTACCACGGTAATACCGTACCGTACCGACTTATTTTTCTAAATATTTATTAATTAAAGTTTACCAACGGCTATTTTGTATTTTATTTTATTTTTCAAATTATACACACTATATATATTAACCTATACCATCTTCATTTTTTCACACCAACTAAAAATATTTTCTTCCATTTCTCTCAAATTCAATACATTCTTCCATTTCTTTCAAATTCCATCATGAATTCAAACACCACACCTACATCCCGTCGTAACCGATCGAGGAGTTCGGATACACCGCAACAAGACCCAGACCTTGGCTTCCAAGCATTTCCTCAACAAGGTTATATTCTGCAACCGGCCCCGAACGTTGGTTTCCAACAATTTCAGCAACACCCGTATATTCCTCATCAATTTACATATCATGGTTTGCTCCAACAAGGTTTTACTCCCGCCAATCACCAACTTCCTCAACCCGCGGCTTTCAACGCCACAATCGATCTCGAAGAGGAGTTTGTTCCTGAAACCCAAGAACCGCAAACACCACAATCGATCTCGACACAACAATCAATCCCGGAACAATCAAACCCGACACCAACGCAAAAAGAAAAAAAGAAAAAATACGAAAATAGAGCCACCTGACAGGTGTGGAGTAAAGATGAGGAAGTGACGTTAGTGTCGGCGTGGGTTGACGTTTCGGAGGACCCCGTTGTCGGTAACGCACAAACTGGTGGTATTATTATTATTATTATTATTATTATTATTATTATTTTTATTATTTTTATACTTTAATTTATATAAATGTAGACAGTTTTTGAAACCGAATCCAGAAGGTGTTCTATAAATCTATGGGTCGCCAAGATTATAGAACATTTCATCAACTGAACACCAAGTTCAAAGACCTAAACAAGAAAATTACGTGTTTTGCCGGCATCTACAACAACTTGGTCAATAATAGATCAAGCAGAATGAGTGAAGCCGATATTTTACCGATATGTTAAATAATTAAATGTATAAATAAAAGAATTAAAAAAGCTGAGGTGACAATTGGGTTCAGTGGGTTGGCGATACTCCACTTTAGGGTAAGGAGGGTAGGAAAGAGAAAAACTGATGTGGCGCTGAGGTGGCATCAGGGTTCAGTGGGTTCAGTGGGTAGGCGGTACTCATGGTCTAATAGTTTAATACAAACGACAATTAATGAGCGAGAATGGACCATGAAAAGTGGAGATGTAGGCGAGTTATCAAAGTTATTAAGGATAAGCGAATGAATTCAATCAACTTCTATATATCAATTTGTATTACAATTTAACAAAACGTAAAACAAGATAATTTAAAATTTTATAAATCAAAATATACAATATTATTGTTAAACTTTAATTAATAAATATTTAGAAAAATAAGTCGGTACGGTACGGTATTACCGTGGTACACGACTTCTAATACCACATACCAACCAAGTTTAAATAGTTGGTACGGTATTCCAACCAATTAGGTCGGTACTAACTAAATTGGTACCAATTAAATTGGTACGGTTGATATGAAAATTGGTTGGTTTGTTTCGGTACAAAATTGACACCCCTATATATATAAACAAAAAGAATAATAATAATATATATATTTCTATATTTTTAATATATATATATATATATATAACAAATAAATAACAATATATATATATGTCAAATAATATATATATATATATATATATATAGACTCAAGATCATGTGAGACCAGACTATTTCCGTGAGACCGTGAGACCAAAAAATTAACACTAAACCTTCACAGCAAAAGACTGTGATGGTAAACCTTCACAGTGTTTTGCTGTGAAGGTTTGTTATTTTTCTTACCTTCACAATGAATCACTGTGAAGGTTTAGTGTTAATTTCTTGGTCTCACGAAAACAGGTTGGTCTCACGTAAACCCAACCCTATATATATATATATATATATATATATATATATTAAATATATTATATATATATATATATATATATATTTAAATCAAAAAATGATTGGTTATAAAAACAATGCAATCAACACCTACTTTATTTTTGACTTTTTGGTGCAATTAGCCTTTTTTTTGTGCAATTAGCCTCCCTCTTTTAAAATCCTATGTGAAATTTCAAATTAAGGAAATCTTTTAAACCATACATTAGATTGAAATATAAATTAATTTTAGAGTAAACTGCAATTTTGGTCCTTGTGGTATGTTGTTTGTCTCATCTTTGGTCCCTAGAAAATTTTAATTGCAAGAAAAACCATGTAGTATGTAAAAGTGCTCGGTTTTGGTCCCTCAGGACTGACACCGTTAGGTTGTCTCTGTTAAAGCCCCTCATGTGCAAGTCACATGAGGGCATTTTAGTCATTTTACTTTATCTTTTGTTTTTCACCAAAAACAAAAATTTCTAATTAAAAATTAAACAAATATTATATATATATATCATCATCAAGAGAAACCCTTTCTCTCCACCCAGATTCATTCACCCTCATTATCATCTTTATATATATATACACACAATGAAATTTCTTAGAAATCCCTTTCTTAGAAATTTAAGCAATCCCCAACCCACTCTTCCCCAACACATAAGCAAAAGCCCTCGGTAACTCTCCGCCATCTCCACCGTCACCACCACCACTACCGTCGCCTTCATCTCCATCGACACCTCCATCTCCGGCGACCAGCAAGCACAACGCCACCACACTTCTCTTCCCTCTTCTCTCTCTCACGTCGGCTGATCTGGGTTCGAGAGCATCGATTGCTGCTCTGGGTTCGATCTGGGTTGATCTCCATCGACGCTTCCATCTCCATCGAAGGGTTTCTTTTTTTCTCCTTCTGTTGGGTTCGATCTGGGTTGAAAAATGAACGAAACGATCGTGAAGAACATCGATTGCTGCTCCAGATCGAAGAGTTTTTTTTTTTCATTTTCTTGGGTTCGATTTGGGTTGAAGAACTGATAAGTTTGGTTTTGGATTTGGGAAATAAAATAGGTTTTTTCTATCAGATTTATGTCCACGATTTGAATTCAGATTTGAGAATTGAAACATATTTGGTTTTGAATATTGGATTTGCTAATGTTATTAATGTTTTTGCAATTAGATTTGGATTCAGGAATTAGAAATTTATATTTCACTGACGATGATGAATTGGGTTTTTCGTGATGGAGATGGGGATGATTATAGGGTTTTTTTTGTTTAATTTTTAATTATAGATTTAAGTAAAATGAATTTTCATTTTTGACCCCTGTGAT
The DNA here is from genome assembly GCA_033807775.1 of Saussurea involucrata. Classification (NCBI taxonomy): domain Eukaryota; kingdom Viridiplantae; phylum Streptophyta; class Magnoliopsida; order Asterales; family Asteraceae; genus Saussurea; species Saussurea involucrata. The sequence continues at coordinate 8,480,995 of CM066323.1, forward strand.
TTTTTTGTCTTTAGTGAAAAACAAAAGATAAAGTAAAATGACTAAAATGCCCTCATGTGACTTGCACATGAGGGGATTTAATAGAGACAACCTAACGGTGTTAGTCCCGAGGAACCAAAACCGAGCACTTTTGCATACCACAAGGTTTTTCTTGCAATAAAAATTTTTTGTGGACCAAAGGTGAGACAAACAACATACCACAGGACCAAAATTGCAGTTTACTCTTAATTTTAAATACATCCAAAACCAGTTCAATCCTGCAAAACAAATGAGACCTAAAAGTTTGTATCCACATTGCATATATTTTTCAACTAATACAAACATCAATTGTTAGCTGAAAAGACATCTAAGAAGTTGCTATATAATTACATCGAGACAAATGATCACCAACACCAAATCACATACTACTTTTGCTTGACCGCAACATACGACTTAGGGGTTGTTTGTTTAAAAAACAGACTCTTAATATCTCTGAAGTCTGAATCGTTATGACGTTTTTATGTTCAGATCGTTTTTTTTTCCAGACTTTAGAAGCTTTAAGTTTGAAATACGTCTGAAATTAAAAGAGGTAACCTAATGTCTTATAACGTCTTAAAACACCACCTCTTATTAATCAGAAGTAAAATAAGACTTTAGACTTTAGACTTCAGACCTTTAAAAAACAAACGCTACCTTAAAAACCGACGTAAGTCATAAGATTCTGCATGATCCTTCCTTTTCTCTCTCTCTCTCTCTCTCTCTCTCTCTCTCTCTCTCTCTATATATATATATATATATATATATATATATATATATATATATATTCTGATGTGAAGATCTGAGGTGTTAGGCCATCCGTAGCCCATTCGGGATGGGCAGCGGGATGGCATGCGGGATGGGCTACAGCCCTTGCGGTATCAGCGGGGCGGGATGGATTCCGGGGATGGGATCCCGATTCATCCCGAAGGGTTTTTAAAAAAAAAAATTTATTTAATTTTTAAAAATCAAGCCGTTCAACGGCTCTTTGTAAAAAAAAATTATTTTTCTCAATTTAATTCCACTATATATTTAACCTTCAACCTCTTATTTCTCACACCTCTCAACCTCTTATTTTTCACACCTCTCAAATTCTCTCAACCTCTTATTTCTCACACCTCTCAAACTCTCTCAAATTCTCTCAACCTCTTATTTTTCACACCTCTCTCATCATGAATCCAAACAGAACACCTACATCCCGTCGTAACCGACCGAATACACCACAATCGCAAGAAGATCAAGAGCTTGGTTTCCAAGCGTTTACACAACAAGGTTATCATCCGCAATGGTCGCAACAAATTCCGCCACAATGGTCGCAACAAAATCCGCCACAATATCCGCAACAATTTCCCCAACAATTTCCTTACCAATTTACACGTCCCGGTTTGATTGAACACGGTTTTACTCCGGCCAACTACAATCTTCCTTCACCCGCATTCAATCTCGACGACGACATTGTTCCGGAAACCCAACCTTCTACCCCGAACACACCACAATCTATCCCGGCACAACAATCTAACCCGGAACCATCAAATCCGAGACCAACAAAAGCCGCCAAACAAACGTGGAGTAAAGCCGAGGAACTCGTGTTAGTGTCGGCGTGGGTTGACGTTTCGGAGGACCTCGTGGTCGGTAACGCACAAAGCGGTGGTAATTATTTTTATTGTTATTATTATTATTATTATTATTTTTATTATTATTTTTATTATTATTATTCTTATACTTAATTTTACATAAATGTAGGAAGTTTTTGGGGCCGAATCGGGCATGTGTTCTTTACTCGCATGGGTCGTGAACCAGGTTATAGATCAACCCATCAACTCAATAGCAAGTTCAACGACCTCAATAAAAGAGTTAATTCGTTTGGCGGCATCTACAACAACCTGCTCAATAATAGATCAAGCGGGATGAGTGAGGCCGATATATCCCGAACGGCACATGAACGGTATCTAGCACGCCATAAAGTTGCTTTCACTCACGAACAAGCTTGGGACGTCCTAAAAAAATGTCCAAAATGGGGAGCCGTTCCAACGATGACGACAACTTCATCGCGGGGTTCAAAACGTACCCAACCTTCCGATGATGACGATGACGAGCAAATTCAACGACCCATCGGAAGAAACAAGGCAAAAAAATCATCAACAAGTAATACGTCCGGGGCGAATACGGACGAAAGTGTTACTCAGTTGTTGACGACGTTCAACGACAAGATTGATGATACAATGAAATACAAAATGAAAAAAATCGATCTCGAACTTCAAAGGTTGGAACACGAACGAGAAATCGAACGAGATAAACGATTTCAGAAAGACTTCGAGTATTTCATAACCCCACATGATCACCTTACGGGAAACGCTTTGAGGGCTACTTTAGCGAGAAAAGAGCAAATCCAAAAATTTCATAATTGGTAGTGTTTTGTATTTTGTAATTTTTATTTTTAATGAATGATATGAATTTTAATTTTTATTATTTATCTTATTTTTATTTATTAAAAAATATATAAATATTTTTATTTTGTTAAATAATTAAATGTATAAATAAAAGAATTAAAATAAATGAGGTGGCAAAAGGGTTTGAGGGAATGGGGTACGGGTGTTTAGGGATCGTTAGGGATCGAGTGAGGGATGAGAGAAAAGCTGATGTGGCGCTGATGTGGACATGGAATATTTGAAAGATTCCATGTTGGGGTACGGATGGCCTTAGGCCTTCCGTAGCGGAGGCGGGATGGGTTCGGGGTCAGCGGGGATGGGCTACGGGGAAAGCGGGGTTGGCGGGGCGGGGATGGGTTCGGGGTTGGGATCCCGGATCATCCCGAAGGTTTTTAAAAATAAAAAAATTAATTAAATTTTTAAAAATATAACCGTTGAACGGCTCTATTACTAAAAAAATATTATTTTTCTCAATTTAATCCCACTATATATTTAACCCTCAACCTCTTATTTCTCACACCTCTCAACCTCTTATTTCTCACACCTCTTATTTCTCACACTATCAAATTCTCTCAATCTCACACCTCTCAAACTCTCTCAAATTCTCTCAACCTCTTATTTTTCACACCTCTCTCATCATGAATCCAAACAGAACACCTACATCCCGTCGTAACCGACCGAATACACCACAATCGCAAGAAGATCAAGAGCTTGGTTTCCAAGCGTTTACACAACAAGGTTATCATCCGCAATTTTCGCAACAAATTCCGCCACAATGGTCGCAACAAAATCCGCCACAATATCCGCAACAATTTCACCAACAATTTCACCAACAAATTCCTTACCAATTTACACGTCCCGGGTTGATTGAACAAGGTTTTACTCCGGCCAACTTCAATCTCGACGACGACATTGTTCCGGAAACCCAACCTTCTACCCCGAACACACCACAATCTATCCCGACACAACAATCTAACCCGGAACCATCAAATCCGAGACCAAAGAAAGCCGCCAAACAAACGTGGAGTAAAGCCGAGGAACTCGCGTTAGTGTCGGCGTGGGTTGACGTTTCGGAGGACCCCGTGGTCGGTAACGCACAAAGCGGTGGTAATTATTTTTATTGTTATTATTATTATTATTATTATTATTCTTATACTTAATTTTACATAAATGTAGGAAATTTTTGGGGCCGAATCGGGCATGTGTTATTTACTCGCATGGGTCGTGAACCAGGTTATAGATCAACCCATCAACTCAATAGCAAGTTCAACGACCTCAATAAAAGAGTTAATTCGTTTGGCGGCATCTACAACAACTTGCTCAATAATAGATCAAGCGGGATGAGTGACGCCGATATATCCCGAACGGCACACGAACGGTATGTAGCACGCCATAAAGTTGCTTTCACTCACGAACAAGCTTGGGACGTCCTAAAAAAATGTCCAAAATGGGGAGCCGTTCCAACGATGACGACAACTTCATCGCGGGGTTCAAAACGTACCCAACCTTCCGATGATGACGAGCAAATTCAACGACCCATCGGGAGAAACAAGGCAAAAAAAACATCAACGAGTAATACGTCCGGGGCGAATACGGACGAAAGTGTTACTCAGTTGTTGACGACGTTCAACAACAAGATTGATGATACAATGGAATACAAAATGAAAAAACTCGATCTCGAAATCGAACGCTCAAAACTCGAACGACATAGGTTGGATCAAGAACTCGAAATCGAACGCTCAAACCGATTTGAGAAAGACTTCGAGTTTTTCATAACCCCGCATGATCACCTTACGGGAAACGCTTTGAGGGCTACTTTAGCGAGAAAAGAGCAAATCCAAAAATTTCATAATTGGTAGTGTTTTGTATTTTGTAATTTTTATTTTTAATGAATGATATGAATTTTAATTTTTATTATTTATCTTATTTTTATTTATTAAAAAGTATATAAATATTTTTATTTTGTTAAATAATTAAATGTATAAATAAAAGAATTAAAATAAATGAGGTGGCAAAAGGGTTTGAGGGAATGGGGTACGGGTGTTTAGGGATCGTGAGGGATCGAGTGAGGGATGGAAGAAAAGCTGATGTGGCGCTGATGTGGAGTGGAATATTTGAAAGATTCCCTCCACGGGGTACTGATGGCCTTAGGAATTGTTAGGGATTGAGTGAGGGATGGGAGAAAAGCTGATGTGGCGCTGATGTGGAGCTGGAATCTTTGAAAGATTCCTGGATGGGGTACTGATGGCCTTAAAAGTGAAACAAAGTCAGGATGGTTACTTGTGATTCTTTTGTTATGAATATTGAAATGTAGGATGGGAGAAGTATTTGGATCTAGTTATCAATGTATATTTCAGGAACTTATGATTCAGAGGACTTTTACTTCTGTGTTAAGAAATGGCTATTAAATCAAAATAAACTTTTTGTAAATTTTGTATTTGGTTTTATTTACTTACATTTTGAATACTGAAGATTTGTTGAATACACATAAAAATACATAACTAATCATGATGAATGTTATATCAAGTTGAATATTCATGACGATTATCATAATAGATGAATATTAAAGAGTTGTTGTAAATATATGAACGTGCATAAATATTTATAATGAATATAACACGCATATAACATGTCACGTAAAAAACAGTTAAACGAAGAAAAAAAACTATATCAAGATGGATGTCATATCGAAGAGCACGAAATTATCAATTAATCTTATTATGTTTTAACCATTGATTAAATTTTTAAAATTTGATCAATGGCCAACATTGATTCTCATGTTCACAATAAAAATGTGGTTTTCATTCGAACTCATCCCTATCAATATAATTATCTAATGACTGTTTTATAAAAAAATGAAAGATTTATTAAATTGAAATAAAATATTTTTGTTTAACTTAATTTTATATTTCAATAATTATATAAATTTTATTATTATACTGTTGTTTTAGTCTATTAATAACATAGTAAAGAATGGTTGATTAAAGATATTGTTATCTAATGATTAAATATATTATTATCTAATGAAAATGTAACTTTTATGGTGATGTAGCACTTGAAAAATTGGTTTGAAATCATTACATTGAAGATGAATAGTAGAGTAATTGCTAAAAACTAATATGATAATTTAGAAAATTTGTTTGATAATTATAGGTATTGTCAATCAGTTTGTAGCGCAATGGTTGATCGCCCTGGGTGATGTGGTGGAATATCCCATCTACCCAGGGTTCGATTCCAGACGTCATCAACATTGATAAGACATCTTTAAGTTTCAAAATTGCCAGGGATTAGTCCGGGTTGTGCCTGGGATACCCTTTCCAAAAAACAATTATAGGTATTGAATGGTCTTATACGTCATATATAGCAAAGGTTCTAAATAGCGTGAGGCGTGGCGTGGCGGCAAGGCCAAGCCTTAAGCCTTAGGAGCCACGACGAGGCCACGGCGTTTATCAAGACGTGACTTATGGCGGCAAATTTCTATATCATATATAATATTATATATAAAAACATATGTTTTGTACTATTACTCGATAATTCAATGATAATAAACAAGTTAAATTAGATTATATATTCAAAACTAGGAAATAAGACATTAAAAATGTAAAGATAAATCAAATATTGCGTCATAAAAGACCGCACATTGGATCATGACGTGTCACAGGCATAACGTGGCGTGAGACACAAGCCTTAAGCCACGACGCGCCATAGCGGCTGTTGCGGCGAGCCTTTTAGAACAGTGTATATAGCATTAAGTTTGTTGGACCCCATGAGATAAGATATGTAACATTATTCGACATAATAAGTTGGAAAGTTTCGTATTATGTAGGTAATAAGACAATGACATAACTTGTAAGGTTTCTTCCTATTAAGTCAACAAGTCTTGGTGTATTTCTTTTCCAAATAATATTTTAGTTCAATCCCTTGTATAATAACATGTTGTACGATCCAAATAAATATGCTCTTTTGATTGGAGTGTTTTAGTTACGTTATCTTTCTATGTTGATTGAACTACTTTCACAATATGTTGTTCGAATTTATATGCATTACGTTGCTCCCATTTGGTTTTGCATCCGTCAACAAAACTTGTCTTCCATCTGATGAAGGTATATGAAATATGAACATATATATTGTAAGTGGATGTGAACTCGAGATATAATATTTAATGTTTTTTGTTTATTTTTATGGCAGTTGATGTGTTGAGGGTGATCGGAAGGAAGTTGGGTAAGAATTGGGATTTTAAAGAGGATTTGTGCACCACAAGAGGAGATTGGACCATTCCAGAAGATGCATTTGAAGATAATGTCTATTGTTCGTCAAACAATAGCAACTGCAATATTGTTAGCATGTAATCAACTTATCTCTCACTTTCTTTGGTAAATTACTATATAATACACGCCAAACAAGTTGGTCGTTGAACTCAATAGTGCACAAAGTAGGTCCTTGAGTTTTGTAGATTGTAATCTTGCTTTTCTAAGTAGATTTTGGAAAAAAAATAAATATAAAATAAGAGATAGATTAAATTGCACTTGAATTTTGACGAAAATAAAAATAAAGAAGAACCATTAATATCAAAAGATATATACGAAAATAAAAATAAGAAGAACCATTGATATCATTGTTATCAAAAGGCACAAAAATAAACGAACCTTCACAGCAAAAACACTGTGAAGTGTTTTGTTGTGAAGTTTCAACTTTCAAGTGTAAAAACTTAGTCTCACCGGTCTCACGAAAACATGTTGGTCTCACATGATCCCAAGTCTCTCTCTCTCTCTCTCTATATATATATATATATATTAGTATAGCACTATAGCCCAACCTTTAAGAATGGGGCTCAACTTTATACTAAATTTCTAATGGCCCATACATAAAGCTCAATTTGAAATCTCTAAACTTTTGTTAGGTGTTAATCCATGTAAGGCACTTGATTTAGCTCTTCAAGTTCGATCAACATCATATTTTCATAATTGAGCTAATGGCAAACCAATTTAAATGTTGTCATGTGTGCATGTTACAACAACTTTATACCGCAACATAGGGCATTACAATGAAGTTATTCCCATTCTTGAACACCAAAAACCTTTTTTTTTGTTAAACTTTGTTTTGTTAAAATGGACAAGTCAAAAGTTGCTCACTTAATTAGTATTAACTTTAAAGTCCATAAAAGTCCAAACCGCCTAAATCGGTCGGACCAAACCGCCTAAACCGCTGTCCGGTTTGACCGGTATGGAGACTTGATGTCAAACCGTTTGGTTTAAAATTTTATCAAACCGCCACTTGTGGTTTGGTTGTGGTCTGAGGGGTTAAACCACCCAAACATGACTACGAACACCCCTAAATTCAAACATAATATTTGTCGAATTGAGTTGAGTTGGTCGGGTGTTGAACATATTTCTAAAAATTGTTTAATCAAAACCTAAAAATCAGTGTAATCAAGTCTCATTAGTTATTAGTAGGGGTGTATGTGGGTTGGGTTTAGCGATATACGACATTTATACAACCCAATTCAATTATGATGGTTTGGAAAAACTTCACCCCAACTCAATCCAACCCAATTCATTTAAAAGTATAACCCAATCGTTGTGAGTTGAGGCGAGTTGGGTTAAGTTGTCGGGTTAGTAGTTACATAAAATTGATGTATGAAATACTTAAATAAAACTCTATTAATATTATAATTGTTGTGTTTAGATAGAATAATAATATAATAGAATTATCATAGTAGTTATAATAACAAAGAGTGAATTGTGGAATTGGTTCACGTGTTTAAATGATTTTTTACTAGGGTTTCTATGATATGTTTATTATAGATTTGATTTTTGTGGTATTCAGTTTGTCTTGGTCATGGTTTTTTACTAACACATTCGTTAACTGTAACGTTCCAAAAATTACAAGAAATTTAAAATTTTAAAAGTAATACCTTTCATTAAAATCAAACCATAAGTTAACAAATCTCATTACAATGAAAATAAACGTCGTTAATTTAAACCGTCAAATGAGATTTAAGCAGCGGAAAAATTATATAATTAAATTCCCATTTAAAAAGTTTAACTTAAACAGCCTTCGCCTTGCGCCCGTGTGTACCGTCATGCCCGACTGCTACTCGCACCTGAAATCATAAGATATTGGGAAAGGGTAAGCACGAAGCTTAGTGAATTCAACCACCATAATTAACGCAGTTATTCCACACTACCCCTAAAACAGATAGTTGCATATAAACAAGCATACAAGTCTACGAACAAATCATAAACATGCATACCTACACCATCCCACCCAAAAGGCATACGTCGGTCCCACCGACCACACGATAACCGTGCAAGCATTACCCGGTCCCACCGAGTTTCTACGCCACCCGCGTATACAATTTCGGCCCCATCGAGTTCCTACGCCACCCGCGTATACAAACTTCGGCCCCACCGAGTTCCTACGCCACCCGCGTATACATGACAATAAAGGTCCCACTAGACACCCCACTATCTAGTCCCACATCACAATTAAATAAAGCTACCACACACGTGCTACCGTAATGTAAAAGTAACCGATATTAAAAATAGTGAGAGAACTCACCTCGTAAGCGCGTCTAGCTCACAAACAATAATTCAAGCTCCACAAATCCATGATCACTTCCCGACACCTAAACGAACGTTAAAACGTATCAACACGAGGCCCGGACCCTAAAACATGACGCACGATTAAACTGTCGCTAAAACGACTTTTTGGCTTAGAAAACCAGGTCTGTTCGGGACCTGTTTCGACCTCCTTAAACCCAGAAAATCCTCAATTAAAAATTAACTAACCGCTAGGTCCGGGTCTTAGCTTTCCAGGGACGTATTACACGCGTCCTAACGATTTTTCTACAATTTACTATTGATTTTACAAAACCGGTTAGCTGCACAACGAAAAACAGTACCTTTCATTACAAAACAACAGTTTGACACCAGCTACGGTCCGAACTGGTTTTTCCGCAAAACATAAGAAACTTTCTAGACTCAGAATGGGAACTTTTGGCACTGGTTTCATTCCAATCCGACATTCCTAGCAGAAGTTATAATCGATACAAAAACAGGGACAGAAACTGCGGTTTCACATAAAATGATAACAAAAGATCATAATTCTATTAAGTCAATGCTTAACCCAAACAGCCCCGGGAAGCCCAAAACCTACTGGAAACGGATCATACCAAGTTGTAACAACAGCCGTGCACCACCCCCCCTGCCGCCTCCGGCGGCGGTGGTGTTTTCCGGCGGTGATCACACACACACACACGTACATAACCCCGATACCCTCTCGCACCACCGTCCACCTCTCTCTCGATTACTCTAACGCGAACCCACCCGCACACACAACCACAGCCGTCACAGCGGCGGCGTGCGGTGGTGGCCACACCGCCGGCGGCCATGGCTGACGCGGCGGTGGTGGTGGTTTGCGATAACCTTGCGACGAACAAAAAAACAAAGAAAAACAACGAAACGACAACGGTTACCTCGATGCAACGCTTTCTCGCCCTCTAAACCGACCGAACCCGCCGTCGATCGCCTCTTTCCTCCTCCCTCCTCGTCGCCGGCAGCAGCCGCTATATTTCTCTCGGCTTCTCTCTCTTCGATCTCTCTCTCTCTCTCTCTCGGTTCTTTCCTTCCGGCCGACAACCACAAGCACAAAAACAAAGAAAACAATGGAGCCATAGTGTCAGGATCGAATCTTAACAAGACTAATAATACCTAGAATTCAGAATTAAAGAATCTGCGGAATAGAACTTTAATTCTCACAATCAATGAACAATATATCAGAAAACACACAGCTGTTTGTATTCACTAATTCAACTCACAAGCTTACAACCAAACCTCAATCTTGATGAACAGGCTCAATCAAGACGACTTCTACTTCTCTAGAAATAGGGTTCTAAACCTTGAGGTTAATTCTTTCTCAAAACAAAACGTATTCTAAAACTCTTGAATATTGCGTATCCTCAATAGCTATCTATCAACATCTATTTATACACAATAAGTACAAGATAACTATCAAAAATAAATTGATCTTCTGAATCTTCTTTAAGCATATCTTCATCCATTCCATCTTTATCTCCAAAATCTTCGCATTCCAAACTTATCACATCAGCAGTATTAACTTCATTCAGCATGAGCAGTACTAACTCATTCCAGCAGCATTAACTTGTTCCAGCAGCATTAACTTGATCCAGCAGCATTAACTTGTTCTAGCAGTACTAACCTTGTTTCAGCAGCATTAATGTATCAGCAGTACTAACAATGATCTAGCAGTATTAACTTTGTCTTGCAGTAGTAACCATTGCATAAGCAGTACTAACTTTGATCTGGCAGCACTAATGTTGTTCTGGCAGTACTAACCATACTTAGCAAATCTTCAGTTCCCAACAATCTCCCCCTAACTTGACTTTTAGAAAGAGAAGTCAAGTTCTTCAGATGATGCTTCCAAAACTTAATCATGAACGCATAAATCAGGATTCACACCCAGACTTTGATTGAGAATTCTTCTCACCAAGTATCTTCCCATTTCAGAATCCTTGTTGCAAGTCAACTTAGTATGTAGCATTCCATTCAATCTTTTCTTGCTATGTTTGTATACCACATCCACCAAATAATACTCATGGTATGTATTGTCAATAGTGATGACATACACTCCACAGTTTTCAATGAGCATCCAGTTGGTAATGACTTGAAAATTTCTTTCTATCCTATACTGAACTGCTTCTGGTTTGAACATTAGGCACAGGTATTCAAGTACCATTTTGGTGATGGACATTCCATTTTCAGTCAGCATATTTCCATAAAGCTTCATTCCTACCTTGAACATCTCTTCCAAGTCTGATCTAGAGCACATCCTTAAAAGTTTTCCCCATGTAGAACTGACCTCAAACTTCCCATCTGCTCTTTTTACTCTAATGTACTCCTTTCTCTGATCTTTCAAAGTATCCCAGAAGATGATTTCAGGAGCCATAGAAGCTAATGGTTTAACTTTGATAGGACTAGAATCAACCACAGTAATATACCTATCACATTGAGTATTTGTTGGTGATTGTATATTGCTTGGTTGACCTGATGGAGTTGCCACTTCTTCTTCAGCAACTTTATGATCAGCTTTCTCTTTCACAACTTCCTCCTTAGCTTCTTTTACACTGGGTTCCACTCTGGGCTTCTTTACAACTTTCTTCTTTGAAGCTATAGACTTTGTTCTTGGTCTTTTGTTTGACATCATCTTGGTTCTTTTGAGTGTTTTAACAGCTTCAGGAATGATTTCAGTTGTTTCCTTTGTTTCTGCTGCTTCCGGGATGGTTTCTGCTGCCTTATGTTTTTCAGCAGCATTAACCATTTCTGCTGCTTGAATGGTTTCTGCTGCTTTTTGACTGGCAGCATTAACCATTTCTGCTGCTCTTTCTGTTACTGCTTCTTTTAAAATCTTTGATACTGCTGCTTTCACCATCTCAAATACCTCTGCTTCAATCTCAGATTTAGTTACTGTAGATACAGATACTGCATCCTTCTCACTGTCAGATACTGCTGCATCAACAAGACTATGTATAATTTCAGTTACTGCTGCTTCAATCTCAGATACTGCAGCATTAACTGTTTCTACTGCTTTTTCTGTGGTTTCTGCTGCTTCAGTTACTGCTGCTTTCTCACTTTCTGCTTCCTTTGCAACTTCTGCAACCTGCTCAGCCTCCCCCTCAACCTTATGCTCATTCTCCCCCTCAACCTTTGTATCCTCCATGTTTAGTTCAGTTTCTAACTCCCCCTTTTTGGAAGCATCAGTGGTTGATCTTCTCCTTCTCAGAACATACTGAGCTTTCTTTCTTCTTTGCAGCAGCTTGGTGATCATCTTCTTATTTTTCTCTATCTTGGTGTGTTGATAAAGAATCACCTTTTTAAGCTCATCAATCTCCTTCTGCTGATTCATGACATCAATATTGATGTTGGCAATGGTTTCCATCAATTCCTCATAAGTATATCTATCCTCACCCTGTTTAGGAATGTTTACCTCCGTTAAAGGATCACTGGAAATTTTAGTAGGTGTCTTTTGCCTAGCAAAAGCACTGCCTACTCCCATGGTTTCTTGGCGCCTGGGTCCTCTGAATGTTTTCACATTCTGAGTTGTCGTGGGGAAGGTCTTATTGATGTTACCACTGTCCTTCTCTTTGCTAGCAGAAGTAGTGGCAGCCTTGCATCCCACATGCTCATCCTTCTCCTTAGAGAGCACCTTCTTGGGGTTGGGAGACACCCCTGTGGTTTCCCTTTCGATATTCTCTAATGGAGAATGCTCCACTAGAGGGCTTAAAGGCTTTGGGCTTTTAGGAGGTACATCAAGGGAAGGAACCTTGTGTACCTTTCTTCTTTCAAACTTCTTGGTGATTTTGGGATTGGGTCTTAAAAGAATGGACTGTGGGATGTCTTTGGTGATGGAAGGTTGGGATTGGTCATCAGTGGGTGTGTCTAATGGGGGCCTTGACCCTGATGCCATACCTTCAGTGGTGTGGGACACAACCATCATTGTAGAGAACAATGGTGTGTCAACTCCTTCCGAGTCCCTAGGAATTCTTCTCATATTTGAGAAAACCTTCCCTTTAGGGGGTTTTGGCACATATACCTCAGCAGACTGAGGCAAATCCGTCAATTCATGGTTAAGTACTTCTTGGACAAACCTGGGATACATGTAAAATCTCTTTTTGGATTCTAGGTTTGCCACAAGATCATTAAAAATCATTGCTGAAAAATTGAACTTTCTGGCAGTGGTTAAGCAGACCAAGGCATAAGCAATGGTACTGCTAAACTCACTCCATCCAGTTGTTTTCTTTGAAATACAGTGCATAAGAGTATGAACAAGAAATCGCCATTGGGTGTAAAATTTTGACTTGAAGAATTTAAAAACGCCAATGGGACCTTCATACCCCATTCTTGGTAAGGTCGAGAAAAGTTCATCATTAGATAGATAGGTTATACCTGAGGCATCATCTAAGTGAAGAGTGATGCGAATAACCTCCTCTGTGACCTTCAAGGGTTTGTCATAAACCCTTGTTCGAATAATTTTCTGCCCATCTTCGAAAATAACAGCGGCATTCTCCCAAAATTGCTTTTGATGCTCGATATATATGGCTGGGCACACTGTTAGGGCATGAGAGATATGTGAGGTCTTGAGAAAATCCACAATATCATGAAACCCTGCGGCCTGCTTTGGCTTCTGAAGCATCGCAATCTCATTGTGTTCATCGACAAACTCCATTGTCGTCATTATTCCTGAGGATTTGGATAGAAAACACAGAGATTCTAGGGAGAAAAGGTTAGAAAGAGAGAGAGAAAAAAAAATTAATGCAAAGAGTCGTTATGAACTTTGGCGGGCTGAAAGAGTATTTATAGCAGTATTAGCCCTGATTTTCTTTAAAAGCAGTATTAACGACTTAGCAGTATTAATACCTTAGCAGTATTAACTGCAAGGCAGTATTAACTACACAGCAGTATTAACTACACAAGCAGTATTAACTACTAAGCAGTATTAACTACTAAGCAGTATTAACAACAAAGCAGTATTAACAACAAAGCAGTATTAACTACTAAGCAGTATTAACTACTAAGCAGTATTAACAACAAAGCAGTATTAACTACTAAGCAGTATTAACAACTAAGCAGTATTAACTACTAAGTAGTATTAACTACTAAGCAGTATTAACAACAAAGCAATATTAACTACTAAGCAGTATTAACAACTAAGCAGTATTAACTACGAAGCAGTATTAACTACACGTGCAGTAGAAAATATGTACTAGCAGTAGAAACGTTGTACTGGCAGTAGTAACTATACTTGCACTTTGCAGCACTTGTCAATCTGAGTCATACTGAGGTTCTGAGAAAGCTAGTTAGTAACACCAAATATACAAAGAAATACAGGTATATAAAGAAATAAAAAGCATGAATTTATTCAAGGTTGATCAAGCCCACACTTGCTACCAAGAAAGTGAATCTACCTACATCAAAAGCTTTTGTGAATAGATCTGCAAACTGGTCATTGGTATGAACTTTAGCAACTTGAATCAATTTCTTTTCATTACAGTCTCTAATAAAGTGATACCTGATCTCTATGTGCTTTGTTTTTTAGTGCTTGACAGGATTGTTAACAATGCTAATGGCACTGTTGTTGTCAATGAAGATTGGAGTGTGAAGAAATGTTACCCCATAGTCCAACATCTGGTTCTGAATCCATAACACCTGAGAACAGCAACTTGCAGCAGCTATATACTCAGCTTCTGTTGTAGATAAGGACACTGTGGTTTGTTTCTTACACTGCCATGATACAAGTCTTGCACCCAAAAACTGACATCCACCTGAAGTAGACTTCCTATCCATATTAGCTCCACCTAAGTCACTGTCTGAGTATGCAAACAAGTCAAATGAAGATTCATAAGGATACCAAAGACCTAATCTAGGTTGCCCTCTTAGGTATCTAAAAATTCTTTTGACTGCATGCATGTGTGATTGCTTAGGTGAAACCTGAAATCTGGCACAAACACATACTGGAAACATAATGTCTGGTCTAGAGGCTGTGAGATACATGAGTGATCCAATCATAGATCTGTAATGATGGACATCCACATCCTCCCCCTCAAGATCTGCAGTGATCTGTTTGTGTGTCTCCATTGGTGTGCTTGCTGGCTTTGAGTCTGTTAAACCATACTTGTCCAGGATGTCTTTCACATATTTGGATTGGCTTATGAAAATCCCATCTTTCCTCTGTTTCACCTGAAGCCCAAGGAAGAAAGTAAGTTCTCCCATGGAACTCATCTTGAATCTCTTGTGCATTAACTCTTCAAACTCTTTACACATGTGATCATTTGTGGATCCAAAGATGATGTCATCCACATAGATCTGAACAAGTAGTGTGTCTTTCTTTCTCCTCTTAATGAACAAGGTCTTGTCAATGACTCCTCTTTCAAAGTCATTTTCCAGGAGATAGGTAGACAGGGTGTCATACCATGCTCTTGGGGCTTGATGTAAACCATAAAGTGCCTTCTTTAGCTTGTACACTCTGTCAGGGTGCAATGGATTCTCAAATCCAGGGGGTTGACAGACATATACTTCTTCATCAATACTTCCATACAGAAAAGCACTTTTTACATCCATTTGGTAGACCTTGAATTTCATGTATGAGGCATAGGCTAGAAATAGCCTAATTGCTTCAATCCTGGCCACTGGAGCAAAGACTTCCTCATAGTCTATGCCCTCTTCCTGAGTATATCCTTGGGCAACCAGCCTTGCTTTGTTTCTGATCACAATTCCTCTGTCATCCTTCTTGTTTCTGAAAATCCACTTGGTGCCAATAGCTCTATGACCTTTTGGAAGGTCCACCAAGTCCCAAACTTTCTGTAATTTAAACTGTAGCAGCTCCTCTTGCATTGCTTCTATCCAACTTGGATCTTTCATAGCATCATAAGCCTTTTTGGGCTCAATTTGGGATAGAAAGCAAGTAAGTACAGTATTAACTGTATTCTGCTGATCTTGTAGCTCTTGAAGTCTGCTTTGATTCCTAGTCATCATTGGAGAAGCAATGTCTCCTATAACCAACTCAGGAGGATGATTTTTCTGAGTTCTTGATGGATGACCAGGTTCCTCAAGTAAGTTTCCATCCAGATTTGACTCATTTAAGTCTGGATCTTCTTCAGCTTCTTCAGTTACTTCAGACTCTCTTGAAGTCTGATTTTCCTCTATTCTTCTCTCTTCTTCACTCTGAATAGGTTCAGCTTCCTTTTCTGGTTCACAGAAGTCAACAGGATCAATGGTAGGGAGTGGAAATATCACAGACTGAACTCTGTGATCTGATGGTGGTGCATCCCTTTGTCCTGCATTTACATCACTACTGAAACCCAAAGAATTAGTGAGTGAATCAATGTCAAATAGCCAATCAGGACCTGAACCAATAGGATTTGGTGTGTTCTCATTGCATTTGACATTGTCACTTTCTTCAATTATTCTAGAAGAGGTATTAAAAACTCTGTAAGCCTTACTCTGAGATGAGTAACCAACAAGAAAGCCATCATCTGCTTTGCTATCAAACTTACCTAAGTGAGATTTGGTGTTGAGAATTGTACAAGGACACCCAAATGGTTTGAAAAATCCAATAAAAGGTTTCCTTTTCAGAAAAAGCTCATAA
This sequence comes from Saussurea involucrata, assembly GCA_033807775.1. Taxonomy (NCBI): domain Eukaryota; kingdom Viridiplantae; phylum Streptophyta; class Magnoliopsida; order Asterales; family Asteraceae; genus Saussurea; species Saussurea involucrata. The sequence goes on from CM066323.1 coordinate 8,497,602, forward strand.
GGTGTCTTGTTCTTGGGCTTTATTACCAAAACTCTGTTCTGAACATAACAAGCAGTATTAACTGCTTCTGCCCAAAAAGTAGTGGGTAATTCAGAATCAGCTAACAGAGATCTAGCAGCCTCAATCAGTGTCCTATTCCTTCTCTCAGCAACACCATTCTGTTGTGGAGTCCTAGGAGCACTGTATTGTCTCTCAATTCCTTTTTCCTCACAAAAGGTGTTTAGATCAAAGTTTTTAAATTCAGTCCCATTATCTGATCTAATGACTTTCACTTTTTGATTTGATTGGTTTTCAATTCTAAGAATAAAAGATTTGATCAGTCCACTTGTCTCATCTTTAGTTCTCAGAAAATATACCCAAGTAAATCTAGAGTAATCATCAACAATAACTAAACAGTATGATTTCTTGCCAATACTCATGACATTTGTAGGGCCAAACAGATCCATATGCAACAATTGAAGAGGATTTGAGATAGTGTTTATTTCTTTGGACTTATGAGAAGTTTTGTGTTGTTTGCCTTTGAGACATGCAACACAATGATCATCACATGAATAGACTTTTGATGGTAAACCCCTAACCAGATTATTTTTAACAAGTTTATTCATTGTTTTAAAGTTCATGTGACACATCCTTCTGTGCCAAAGTGATGATTCATCTATTGAAGCTTTTGAAACTAAACAGTTTAGAGATGAATCAGATGAAACACTTTCTAAATCTAAACAATACACATTATCCTTTCTAGGAGTTCTCAATAGTATCATGTTTTCATCAACTACCTTGAATCCAGGAGCAAGAATAATGCATTCTGAATCAGTAAATAATATACTATGTTTCTTGTCACAGACCTGTGATACACTTAACAGGTTGTATCTCAATTGCTCAACATAGTAAACATCCTCAAAAGTCATCTTACCTTTTGACACATCACCTTTACCACTTATCTTACCTCCTTCAGGATTATTCCCAAAAGCAACACGTCCTCCATCAATTCTTTTGAAATTCTTGAGGCAGGACATGTTACCTGTCATGTGCCTGGAGCAACCACTATCAACATGCCAGATGCTCTTCTCCTTGAGCTGTTGGTTGCCCTGCACATCAGATAAATCAGTTAGTTTTGTTGGGAACCCAAGCCAAAGTGGTCTTGGGTCTCCCTTGCTCATCAAAGTACTTGCATTGGGTTTTGATGAGATTTTCAAACATAGGTACTGCAGAATTGGAGTACTTTGTCAATATGATTGGTCTAGCAGCACAAAAACTAGAAGCAATATTAACCTTAGAAGAAGTACTAACAAAGTTAGCAGCACTAACAGAGTTAGCAGCACTAACAGAGTTAGCAGTGCTAACAGAGTTAGCAGCACTAACAGAGTTAGCAGCACTAACAGAGTTAGCAGGACTAACAGAGTTAGCAGCACTAACAGAGTTAGCAGCACTAACAGAGTTAGCAGCACTAACAGAGTTAGCAGCACTAACAGAGTTAGCAGCACTAACACTGCTAGCAGCAGTATTGGCAGTAGTATTGCTTCTAGCAGCACTATCATTGTCAGCAGTACTATCTGAGGTATCAGTACTAACATTAGTGCTTTTGGGGACCCACATATTGACACATTCCTTTTCAGTCTGTTTTCTCATGTGGCTTTTGGATTTAGCTTGTTTCTTAGCCACATTATTCCTTGCAGGCTTCCTATAACCAGAAGATTTTTGAAAACTTCTTTGAAAACTTTTATTTTGGTTAATAGGATTGAAATAACAGTATTTAGCAAGATGATTCAATTTGCCACAAATAAAACAAGGTTTTGGTCTGTTAATCCTTTGCAGATCAACTCCTTGCTTTTGTGCCCACTGGTTATTCCAATTTCTTTGATTTCCCCTCTTTTTATCATGTTTTTGGGGCTTATTCTCTTGAGATTTCTTGCAAGAACAATGTTCACAAGTATTAGAGTTCACAACAGTGGTCTGTGTATAATGAACTCCCTTTCCCTTTCCAGTCCTTTTCATCTCATTGTTCTTAACACATGGACTTACACATTCCTCATCAGATCCTTCTTTTTCAGTCTTATTCTCAACAACTACTTCATTTAATGGATCTACTTCAGTGGCTCCTTTAGGTAAGTCATTCCTATCCTTGGTTTCTAATAGGTCTGACTTAGGAGGGATGTAGTTGTTGTTGTAGGGTGGGGGTGTGGCATTGTACCCTATGCCTGGTTTCAACTTACTATGGATTTGAGAGTTGATTATGTTGTCCATGACTTTAGAGGCACAAGTAAACTTTTCTACATCAAGTTTAACTTTCTCAAGCTCTCCTTTTAGTTTCTCACACTCTTCCCTGGATTCTCTAAGCTGGAACTCTAGACCATCCTTTTCCCATTTCCAGTAGTTTGTATCATAGGAGTGTTGAAGTTCATTGGCTTGAAAAGCCCTAATCTGTTCTTCAAACTTCTCAACAATTACTACATAGTCTTTTCTGTCCTTTTCTAATCTCTTAAGGTCATCACACATCCCCTGATTGTGATCTCTATACCTTTTAACAGTGTCTATACAAGCTTGAGTACAGAGATTAGATTTTACCTCAGTGGGAAAATCTGAAACTTCAGCCATAAGTGCTTGATTTTGGATAGCCTCTTGTGCTTGATCACTCCAATCAAATCCCATTCCTTGTTGAGAGACAAGAGCTTGAATAGAGTTTCTGTTTTGATTGGAGCTTCCAGCCTGAGTTTGTTGATGGCTGTTGTGAGATGTTCCACCTCTGCATTCCCTGGCAAAGTGTCCCATCTTGTGACACTTGTAGCATTCAACTTTGGACTTGTCAAATCCAGCACCATCTTCTCTTCTTTGGGAAAAGCTGTTTCTCCCTGTCCTCTTTATGAATCTTTTCACCCTCATAGGCAGCATAGCCATCTGCCACTTGATATCCATCTCTTCAAGATCATCAGCATTGATCTGTTCTAAGTCATCATTAATCAAAGAGGAATTAACATGACTAGAAAAGAAGGCTTCTAGTACTGAATCATTGGTCTTTTCCTGATTGACTCCTCCAGCAGCACTAACTGATTCAGGGATAGCAGTAGAATCAGGTGATGCTGAAAGAAGTGCAGCATTGTGTACATATCCAGAGGGCTTCTTTTTGGCTTCAACCTCTGCTTCAAAGACTCTAAGATCATTGTAAAGATCATCAAGCTCTTTATCTTCCAGTTGGTCATTCTGTCTGAAGGACACAGTATACATTGTCCACTCTTCACCTAATGATCTTAAGAATTTTCTGTTAACATCATCAGCCTCCATCTTGACTCCTACTGTTGCTAATTCTCCAATCAGCTTATTAAATCTATCAAAAGTTTGAGTCATAGACTCATTCTTAGTAGAAGTAAAGTTTTCATACTACTGCTTGAGAATTGCCTTCTGATTCCTCTTGGTGCTTTTGGTGCCAGTGAATCTCTTTTCCAATGCATTCCACAGAATCTGAGCATCAGTGCAGTGTTGAAATTGATGCTGATATTCATTGGGGATAGCCAAAAGCAGAGTGCTTAAGGCCTTCATCTCTATTTGTCTGACTTTTCTCTCTGCATCAGTCTTTGGAGGAGGTCTTTTGCCATCTGGTCCAGTTCTTCCTTCAGCACATGGACCATTCTCTATGATATCCCAGATGGAATAATCAGTAAGCAGAATGTACTGCTTGATTCTAATTTTCCACATGTCAAATTCATTGGGTCTGAGCATGGGAACCTTAGAAACAAGAGTACTGTTTGATTCAAAGGAATTATCCATAATGATTGTAGAATTCTAAGAAACACAGGCTCTGATACCACTTGTCAGGATCGAATCTTAACAAGACTAATAATACCTAGAATTCAGAATTAAAGAATCTGCGGAATAGAACTTTAATTCTCACAATCAATGAACAATATATCAGAAAACACACAGCTGTTTGTATTCACTAATTCAACTCACAAGCTTACAACCAAACCTCAATCTTGATGAACAGGCTCAATCAAGACGACTTCTACTTCTCTAGAAATAGGGTTCTAAACCTTGAGGTTAATTTTTTCTCAACACAAAACGTATTCTAAAACTCTTGAATATTGCGTATCCTCAATAGCTATCTATCAACATCTATTTATACACAATAAGTACAAGATAACTATCAAAAATAAATTGATCTTCTGAATCTTCTTTAAGCATATCTTCATCCATTCCATCTTTATCTCCAAATTCTTCGCATTCCAAACTTATCACATCAGCAGTATTAACTTCATTCAGCATGAGCAGTACTAACTCATTCCAGCAGCATTAACTTGTTCCAGCAGCATTAACTTGATCCAGCAACATTAACTTGTTCTAGCAGTACTAACCTTGTTCCAGCAGCATTAATGTATCAGCAGTACTAACAATGATCTAGCAGTATTAACTTTGTCTTGCAGTAGTAACCATTGCATAAGCAGTACTAACTTTGATCTGGCAGCACTAATGTTGTTCTGGCAGTACTAACCATACTTAGCAAATCTTCAGTTCCCAACACGTAGGGTTCTATTTCTTGTTTCCTCCTCACGCCACTACTCACAAAACAACCCACATGGACTTCGATAGATTTCTGCATGGGCCGAAACCCAATGAGGGTTTTTGGCCTTTGACACAATTAGCCCCTCAACTTACAATCCTCTAGCAACTAACCAAAGAAATTCCGACACTTTAACGATTCGACCCAACTCGACTAACCCCGCTAACGGAAACCGCAATAAATCAAACTTAAAAGAAAAGAATTAATGCAAGAAATTACATACCGGGGTACGGGCTTTACATTAACTCCGTTAAATCAATGGGTCGTTTTAGCATTTCACCTATTCGTTTGTCTTTTTTCCTATAAACAATAAAAACAACATTTTTATACACAAACGTATATAACGATATCAAAATAGATAAAATAAAACATTACTTTCTGATTTGACTTGCTTAAATTAAAAAAAAATTATTGTATTAAATACAATTTAATTTTGTTGTTTTATGTTTTTGCCTACTTGGGTATGAAACCATGGTTGAAGTTTATTTGGGGATTTGTTCAGTTTTAAGTTACAAAAATGATACTATGTATGGATCTTTCATTTGGTTAAAATCTAAATAGTTGATTTGAGTTTTTGAACGAAGAAAAATATGAAAACTGGAAACCTAAAAACGATTAAATTGTCTTTAGCAATTCTTCATTCAAAAACGCAAAATCAACTATATAGATTTTAACCAAATAAAAATTTCATACATATTATCATATCTGTAACTTAAAATTGAACAAATCACTAAATAAACTTCAATCATGTTTTCATACCCAAATAAACAAAAATAAAACATCGTATTTAATATAATATTTGTTTTTAATTAAAACCATATAACTTATGAGTTTTTATTTATTTATTATTCTTTTACATATATAAGAAATCTCAAACACCTGTAAATAACAACTTATTAGCTTACTACGTTTTAGTATCACCATAAGTTAATCAAGACACTTTTTATAAAACTCCAATATCTCACCACATAAGATAATAAACACTTTTATTAAAAAAAAAACAAGTTGTTTTAAATAATCAATTTCAAACATGCCCTAAGTTTAAAACAATTTTATTGATAGAAAAAAAATTAAAAATCAATCATTTTTAGAGATATATCTAAAGGGAAGCTAATTGTTTTAGCCGTTTTTGGTTGATGGTGTAACCTGCTGACCATTTTTTCTCTAAAATCACCGAGTAACCAACATGTTCGTGAAAACCCATCGTAATTGTGAACCTAGGTGAAAAGTGTAATATTTCAAACTCCAACAGCAATTTCAAACAAGCATAGGATCGTATTTAGACCATCTTCAATGGGGTCATTAAATCTTACACCAAACACTAAATTTAGTGTAAAAAACACTATTCACATCTCCAATGGGGTATCTATTTTTCACACTAAATTTGGTGTAATGAATAGTATTACACTATATTTTGTGTAACACTATTCATTTACACTACTTATACATTACTTTAAAAAAATAGTGTTACCCATTGGAGATGATTTACTATTAACACTATAATTTACACTATTTTTGAAATTTGGTGTAAAATATAGTGTGAACCATTGGAGATGTTCATAAGAACTACAATTTTTGGATGGTACATGGGAGTGGGGTAGTGGGCCCTACAATATTGTAATTTACGAATTGTCAATATTGCAATTGCGAACATACGCTCGTTTGAAATTGCAAACCTGACTTTTGAAGTTTGAAATATTATACTTTTCATTCATGTTCACAATTGCGATTAGAGGTGGCCAAATCGACCCGACCCGGCCCGACCCGACAGGCCAACCCGACCCGAAACCGGCCAAGAACCGGGCCCGACCCGGCCCGGTCAAGAACCGGTTTCAAGCCCGAGAGCCGGGACCGGTTCGTGTATTTAGGGATTTTCTCGGCCCGGCCCGGCCCGACCCGGGACCGGTTCGTGGCCCGGTTTGTGGCCCGACCCGGCCCGACCCGAAATTTTTTCAAAAAAAATAGCCGTTTTCTAGCCGTTGGAATAGTGTTGTGACCGTTTTTTTGGCTAAAATATCACCCTCCAACCCCATATAAATACTAGGGGTGTTATGGAGTGATCACCACCTTACAATTGCTTACAAAACGCAAAAAACGCTTATAATTCTCATTTCTCGGCTCTCGTTATATTCGTTTCTCGCAAAAAACGCATACAATTCTCATTTCTCGGCTCTCGCTATATTCGTTTCTCGCAAAAAACGCATACAATTCTCTAGTCTCTACTATCCAATCCAATTTTTTACTTTTTAAAGTTTAGTAATTAATTATTATACAAAGAAATTAAAATTTTTTTTTTAAACAAGAAAATACCCCGGCCCGATCAAGAACCGGTTCTTGGCCCGGCCCGGCCCGGTTTTATAAAAACCGGTTTTTTCTAACCCTATACGGGTCAGGGGTTTTTGGGTTTGACCCGACCCGACCCGGTTTTTGGTTGACCCGGTTTTCTCTTTTACTGTTTGAACCCGGTTCTTGTTCCGACCCGGCCCGACCCGGCCCGAACCCGTTTTTCGGCCACCTCTAATTGCGATGCGTGTTGACTGCTTCGATAATTTTTAAAAAAAAATAACTAAAAGATTAAGTAATCAACACAAAATAACTAAACAATTAATTTTCCATCTCTAAATTTACAGATTTTCTTTGTTATTTTTTTATTTTCTCTTTTTGGAAAAAAATAATTGAAACAAAAAATCCTCAAAAATCAAGAGGCGCTCTGCGAAAAGCCTAATTCCGCAAATAGAAAATCCAACTGGGTTTTAGGAGTTAGAAACTTAGGGGCTGTTTGGTTGGATGGAATCTGATGGAATTGGAGGAATTGGAATGGTCAATTCCGTTGACCAGATTCCATTCCGACGTTTGGTTCAAGGTTTGTAATGGAATGGAATGTTTCAAATTCCACCAATTCCATCAAATGGGTATTTTTCATTCCATCGATGAGGCTTGGGATTGTAAGGAATGGAATTGTAGAAATGGTCAATTCCAAAATTACCCTTTCTCTCTCTTCGTCTTCTCCATTGCACCACCACCATCGCCACCGCCATCGCCACCGCCGCCACCACCACCGCCGCCGCCGCCACCGCCGCCACCACCGCCACCGCCGCCACCACCACCACCACCGCCGCCACCACCACCACCACCACCGCCGCCCCGCCACCACCACCACCACCACCGTCGCCGCCACCACCACCGCCACCATCAAATTTTCATGTGGACGACCTACACTTTAAGGGTGAGTTTGATACATTGGACAGAACATAACAAAACATAGATCACTGTTCTATGTTTGACAAAATTTTTAAGTGGAATAGACAGGGACAGAGGGAGACAAGTCCGGACATGCTTGTTCCACCCCCACCAAATTACTGTGTGAAATGGGTGACAAAATTCAAGATAATCAAGAAATGGAGGAAATATTAGACACTCTTTCCCTCACCGATTTCCCAACAACCCAACCTCAAGATCACCGGAATCCACCATCACCATCACCATCACCATCACCATCGGCCACCGAAGACAAGTTGATGTCTAACGCTGAAGACATCATATTCTGCGGCAAACTTGTACCCATCAACGAACAACAACGCCACCGTAAAAACCCATCTGGAAGCCTATTCAAAACCCATATGGAAGTCGATCTCCGTAAATCCATAAATCAAAACCCATCTGGAAGTCGATCTCCATAAATCAAAACCCATCTGGAAGTCGATCTCCATAAATCAAAACCCATTTGGAAGCCTATTCAGATGACGATGGATGAACCAAAACCCATCTTGAAGTCGATCTCCATAAATCAAAGGGAAATTAATTAAAATGCCATAAGTCCAAGTCAAACTTAACAAAATGCCACAAATCTCTCACAGTTTGCAAAAATGCCACAAATACCCGCGACAGGAGCATGCGATCGTGGCCAGTGGCATTTTCGTAATTAATTATCCCGCGATCACGGGGAAGCCGCCCGCGGTGGACCAATTTGGTTGTATTTGATGATTTTTAAATGAAATTTTACACTTTCACCCCCTATACTTATTTATAAACTTTACTTTATACCTTTTACTTTCATTATTTTAATTTTACATTTAACACATATAATCGTTTATTAACTAAAACACGTTAAAAACATATTTTAATTTTAACAAGTTACACCATTATAATCGTCTCTTCGATACGTTCGAAATGAGCTCAATCTTGAATTTTTTTGATTTATATATTTTAACATATATCATATATACTACATAAAAATATTTTTAATATTTACAATTAATACCTTTATAGTTAATTATTTAATTTATGGTACTCTTATAGTTAATGCGATAGGAGTGTAAAACAAAATTGAGAATACGTTAAAAAAATGAATTTCCGCAGATAAAAAATATTTTTTAGGTAGTGTATATGATATATATTAAAATATATAAATAAAAAAAATTCAAGATTGGGCTCATTTCGAACGTATCGAAGAGACGATTATAATGGTGTAACTTGTTAAAATTAAAACGTATTTTTTTAACGTATTTTAGTTAATAAACGATTATATGTGTTAAATCTAAAATTTAAATTATGAAAGTAAAAGGTATAAAGTAAAGTAAGTAAATAAGTATAAGGGTGAAAGTGTAAATATCAAATCAAAATCACAATTTTGTCGAAAAATTGAAATGTTACACTTTCAACCCCTATACTTATTTACTTACTTTACTTTATACCTTTTACTTTCATAATTTAAATTTTACATTTAACACATATAATCGTTTATTAACTAAAATACGTTAAAAATACGTTTTAATTTTAACAAGTTATACCATTATAATCGTCTCTTCGATACGTTCGAAATAAGCCTAATCTTGAATTTTTTTGATTTATATATTTTAATATATATCATATACACTACCTAAAAAATATTTTTTATCTGCGAAAATTCATTTTTTTAACGTATTCTCAATTTTGTTTTACACTCCTATCGCATTAACTATAAGAGTACCATAAATTAAATAATTAACTATAAATGTATGAATTGTAAATATTAAAAATATTTTTATGTAGTATATATGATATATATTAAAATATATAAATCAAAAAAATTCAAGATTGGGCTCATTTCGAACGTATCGAAGAGACGATTATAATGGTGTAACTTGTTAAAATTAAAACGTATTTTTTTAACGTGTTTTAGTTAATAAACGATTATATGTGTTAAATGTAAAATTAAAATAATGAAAATAAAAGGTATAAAGTAAAGTTTATAAATAAGTATAGGGGGTGAAAGTGTAAAATTTCATTTAAAAATCATTAAATACAACCAAATTGGTCCACTGCTGGCGGTTCCCCGTGATCGCGGGATAATTAATTACGAAAATGGCACTGGCCACGATCGCGGGCTTCTATCGCAGGTATTTGTGGCATTTTTGCAAACTGGGAGGGTTTGTGGCATTTTGGTAAGTTTGACTTAGACTTATGGCATTTTAATTAATTTCCCTAAATCAAAACCCATTTGGAAGTCGATCTCCATAAATCAAAACCCATTTGGAAGTCGATCTCCATAAATCAAAACCCATCGACTCGATGTGGAGATTATTTTCAGAAATCAAAAGATGAAGGACCAACCACTCGATTATTGACAGAAATCGACTGGAAAGATGAACCACTAGATTTGGAGATTATTGACGAACCAGGGATTTGGAGTTAGACAAAAATCAAAGGAGGAAGGAGAACTGGAGATCGACTATTTGGGTTAGAGATGGGAGAGAATGGGTCTGAAAGGAAAAAAGAGGACAAGTTATCACTTTTTTCTCCAGACGATTTTAAGTGATAAGTGGCACTGAAAAAACAAAAAAATCAAACGGTCTGAATTTGAAAATGTCTGACCGAATAAGTGATAAGTGGCTATTAAGTGCTGAAACTGAAAAAACAAACAGCCCCTTAGAATCAAATTTTCATGTGGACGACCTACAGCTTCAAGGGTTGGACAGAACATAACAGAACAGAGATCACTGTCACATGTTTGGCTTCACTTCATCATGGAGAGATTGTACACTGGACAGAACAATACATAACAGAACAGGCATGTTCCGGCTTGTCTCCCTCTGTTCCACTTAAAGCTGTGGGAACCTTTCAAGCATGGAGAGATTGTAAGAATTCATGAAATCTGTTGGTATCGTTGTTGATGCTTTCTGTATCTTATTATCCTGTCGATCATATGTATAAGTGTTTGTTTTTAATTATAGATATCTGACCTCCAACTATTTTACTGGGGAGTTGCCTTCATCTTTTGCAAATCTGACCAGGATGAGGATATTGTAAGTTCTACCTTCTTGGATTTTATTATTGTTTATTTATCCCGAACAAATTAACTATTTTACTTCTATCCCCTTTGCAGTCGGATTGGTGCTAACAATTTCTCTGGGAAGATCCCCAATTTTATAGGGGAATGGACACGTCTCTCAAGCTTGTGAGACATTTGCCTACTGTTTCATATTCCACCTGTTGTATATATAGCAGTTAGATTGAATTTATTTTGTTGAATGGCAGAAGGATTCAGGGTTGTGGATTGGAGGGGCCCATACCTCCTAGCATTACACTCTTGCCAAATTTAACAGACTTGTCAGTAATTCCTCACGTATTTACTTTGCATGCAATTTTGATCAAGTATGTGTGTTGACTGAATCAAGAGATGCAGGAGAATCAGTGACTTGACAGGGCCAGACACACTTTGTCCACCCTTTAGTAGTAGAACACCTTTCAGGAACCTGTGAGTTGAATCGCTTTCTAACAATCTTCATTATAGAGTTTTACGAGTTTTGTCTTTTAATGCATTCTAAACTCAATCTTGCTAGGATCTTGAGGAGTTGCAATCTAATCGGCGAGTTACCCAAATCCCTTGCTTCAAAGCTGAATGTCTTGTTAGTAAATTTTACCTTTTCATCTAATTATCCATGCTATAATCAATAAAATGAAGAATCTAAGTAACTAGTTTTTTTTTTCTCTGTTTTTGTGTTTGAATATGCTTGTACATTTTGAGCACACTCTATACCAAGGAACCACTTCAAATGGCTAGTCCATGGGTGGCAACATCATTTAAGCTTTTTTTATCCATCTGTAGGACCTTTCCCCTAGGTTTTCGATACTAAATTCTCATAAACACGTCATCAGGAAAATAGTTAAGGTTTATGTTTTTCTAATTTAGTTAAGGGGGATTTATAAGGATATAGAGGAAGATAGTATTTTTTATATATATTTCACAACAACTTTACAGTGGCTTTATAGCCATAATACATACAAGGAAGTGAGAGAATCAAGGAGCTAATACTGGAAAGTAATAATAATAATATAACAGCCTTGATTATACAAATATTATAAAAAGACTTTATTTAGATATATCCGTAATACGCCCCCACAAGATGGAGGATCCATCGGAGACTCCAATCTTGGAACGAAGATAGAGGAAGACCGCACGGCGCAGTGGCTTGGTGAGGGCATCAGCTAGCTGATCAGATGAGTTGATATGTAGAACACGCAAGGAGCCGTCCTGGACACGTTCACGCACAAAATGGTAGTCTAAAGCAACATGTTTCATCCGGGAGTGATAGATCGGGTTAGCACATAGGTACGTGGCACCCGTATTGTCACAAAATAAGGTAGGTGGCTTAGAGGATGCCAAACCAAGATCACGCAACAGGTGTTGTACCCAAGTGACTTCAGCCGCTGCATTAGCTAATGCCTTGTACTCCGCTTCTGTTGAGGATCGGGAAACTGATTTTTGGCGAGCTGAGCGCCATGAGATGATGTTAGACCCAAGATATAGAATGTATGCTGTTGTAGACCGGCCACCGTTAGACACCCCGCCCCAATCTGAATCCGAGAAGGCTTTGAGATCGAGAGAGGACCCTTTTTTAAGAAATAAGCCATGATGTATTGTGCCCTTTAAGTAGCGAAGAACTCTTTTTAAGGCTTGCCAGTGAGTCTGTGTTGGCGAATGCATAAATTGAGAGAGTCGGTTTACAGCAAAGGATACGTCGGGTCTAGTAAATGCAAGATATTGTAATGAGCCCACAAGTTTCCGGTAGGGTGTTGGATCAACAGACGGGGAGCCATCCATGGGAGTTAGAACAACTGACGAGTTCAAAGGGGTAGCTACTTCTTTGGCACCATCCATTCGGAATTGGGACAAGAGATCTCGGATATGCCGATGTTGGGAGAGAAATAGGCCGGTGGAAGTAGGTAGGACCTCAATGCCAAGAAAATGATGAAGGGGGCCAAGGTCTTTGATTGAGAAACGAGTGGCAAGAGTATTAATGAAATGGGTGAGAAAGGCGGAGTTATTGCCAGTGAGGACAATGTCATCCACATAGACCATGAAGTAACATGTGACACTGTCATGAGTGTAGATGAAAAGGGAGGCATCGGCCATTGACTTACGAAAACCGAAGGTAAGTAGAAATTGTGTAAGCTCCATGTACCACGCTCGGGGAGCTTGTTTGAGACCATATAGTGACTTTCGGAGCTTACAAATGTGGTTAGGGAACTGAGGATGTACAAAGCCGGGTGGTTGAGACATGAAGACTTCTTCATGCAGTGTGCCATGCAGGAAGGCATTGTTGACATCCAACTGACGGAGTGGCCAGTTTTGGGAAAGAGCAATGGATAGGATGGTACGAATGGTGACAGGTTTGGTAACCGGGCTGAAGGTTTCAAAATAGTCTTTACCGAATTGTTGAAGGAAGCCTTTTGCTACTAGGCGGGCTTTGTATTTGGAAATGGTACCATCTGGATTTCTTTTGACACGAAAAACCCATTTACAGCCGATGGGTTTTTGAGAGGTTTGAGGGACAAGTTCCCACGTACCGTTTTGCATTAGAGCATTAAATTCATGATCCATGGCTTCACGCCACTTGGGATCCTTCATGGCATGGTTGTGAGTAGTGGGTTCAAGAGAGGGAGGTATAGGGTGAAGAGTAGTGGTGTTGACAAAATTGGAGTTGAAGTATTTAGAGTTTGGTTTATGGGGCCTTTTGGGAGGGGAAGGGGAAGGTGGTGAAATATGGGAGGTAGTAGGTGAAGGAGGAAGGGAGGAAGGCTGCATCGGGCAGGAAGAAGGTTGTTGAGAAGGGGAGGGAGGAGGAGAAGGTTGTCTTGGCCGACGAGAGTAGGTGATTGGGTATGAGGGTGGAGGGGGAGCTTGGGAGGGAGGATCAGGGCGGTTAGGAGTGGCGGGTGAGTTGGGGTCGATTTCAGTTGTGTGATTAAGAGGTGACGGAGAGTGATTTAGGGAAGGTATGGGTGGGCTTGGTATCGGGTAGGGAGGTAGTTGGGCAGGCATGGGTGAGGAGAAAGGTGTGGGGGATGTGGGTTGAGGTGGTGGAGCAGTGGAGGTGGTTGTGGGGATGGGGTTGAACTCATGAGCCGTGGGTAGGGTAGATGAGTGTGGATGGTGGTGAAATGGAAAATTGTCCTCTATAAATTGGACGTGACGGGAGTGATATAGACGATTGGTTGCAAGATCAAGGCACTTATATGCTGATTTGGATGTGGAGTAGCCGAGAAAGATACATGGTGAGGAGCGGGGTTGGAGTTTGGAGTTAGTGTATGGTTTGAGCCATGGATAGCAAAGGCACCCAAATGGTTTGAGTTTAGAGTAGTTTGGTGGTTGATGAAAAAGAATTTGAAAAGGGCTTTTATTTTCAAGAATGGGGGTGGGTAGGCGGTTTATAAGATAGACTGCAGTTTGAAAAGCATGGGACCAATATTGCAACGGAAGTTTGGCATAATGAAGAAGGGATAGGCCGGTTTCAACTACGTGCCTATGACGGCGTTCCGCTACTCCATTTTGTTCTGGAGTATGTGGTGGGGTGGTGTAATGAGAGATACCATTGGACTGTAGGAAAGGGAGTAAGCCGAGGTACTCTCCCCCATTGTCCGTAAAGAGAGACACAATCGGGTGGTTAAAGAATTTTTCAACAAGCATCTTGAATTGTGGAAAGAGTTTGGCAAGATCAGATTTGTAGCGCATTGGGTATAGCCAAACATATTTGGAGTAGAAGTCAACAAATATCACATAGTAAGTAAAGTGATCAATGGATGCTTTAACAGGACCCCATACATCTGAGTAAATTAATTGCAAAGGTTTGGTAGCAATAAAAGAGTTTTGACCAAAAGGCAATTTGTGACTTTTATTAACCGCACAAGAGGGACAATGAACATTTGAGTTTGACATAATTTTAGAGTTAAGACCTAGACTAGAAGCAATAGTCTTGAAGACTTTGACGGACGGATGACCTAGTTTGTGGTGCCAATCGAGAGACTTTGTAGTGGTGGTGAGGTTTAGTTGATGTAAGGATGAGATGGTGGCATGATAAACATCGTCAGTGTTCTCCCCCCGCATTAGACGCGCCCCCGTGCGAAGATCCTTCACAAGAAAATGAGAGGGAAAAAATTCAACAGAAACATTGTTAGTCTTGCACAGTTTTGCAACCGAAATAAGGTTTCGTTTCAAGTTCGGAACACACAATATGTCAGGTAAAGATAAAGATTTGAGTGGTGTGGTGATGTGTGTTGAGCCAATGTGAGAAATTGGTAAATTTGTACCGTTGCCAAGTATTATTTCATCCGGGCCCCCGTATTCAGAAACATTTTGGAGACTGGATGGATCAAAT
This sequence comes from Saussurea involucrata, assembly GCA_033807775.1. Taxonomy (NCBI): domain Eukaryota; kingdom Viridiplantae; phylum Streptophyta; class Magnoliopsida; order Asterales; family Asteraceae; genus Saussurea; species Saussurea involucrata. The sequence continues at coordinate 8,512,791 of CM066323.1, forward strand.
GTGGCATGATTTGATGCTCCAGTGTCAAATAACCAGGTGGGTTGCATAGAAGTAGAACCGGCGGTGGTGACATTTGCAACAGGATTCGGGGCTGGAGTAGTAGCTATTGAGATGTTGTTGTCACGAAGAAACCTGGACAGTTTGCGACATTCCTTTGTAGGATGTCCCGGAATGTTACAATAGTGGCAGTAAGTGGTACTGCGGTTCGAATTCTGTCGGTTGCCTCCGGTTTGGGAGTTTGCCCATTGGGGGCGACTGGTTCCTCTCTGTTGGACATTTGGTGAAATTTTTTGGTTTCGTTGAGAGAAACCATGTGAAGGCTGGCGACCTTGTTGACGGGAGGTATAATTGGCGGTGAGCAAGGGAGATGCCGAGACTTGAATAGTCTCCTTGAGCCCCCTTTCAAAATCAAGCAACTTATCAAATAATTCTGGATAAGAGAGGGCAGTCTCACGTACCTTGATGGCTGCAACAATATTGCCATATTCATCCCCTAGTTGAGAGAGAATATGCACCATGAGATCTTCTTCAGAGATTGGGCTTTGAGCAAGGGCCAGGTCATCAGCAATTGATCGCATATCTTGAAGATAGTCAGTAATGGATCGACTACCTTTAGGGTTTTTCACCAGCTTGGATTTCAAAGAGATAACACGAGATCTTGAGGCGCTGGCATAGCTTGAGTTCAGCCTCACCCAGGCTTCTCGGGCAGTACTTGCAGATGAGATGAGGGGCTGAATTGATTCCGAGCAGCTTCCAAGGATTGCGCTGATAAGGATTTGGTCTTGTCGATACCAAGGTAGGTATTCTGGATTTTCTTTCTTTCCGTCCTTGTCTTCGATTAGTTTCTTTGGCGGTTCACGGCTGCCATTGATGAATGCTTCGAGATCTAACCCGATTAGGGTGGATTCCACTTGTTTGCGCCAAACAGGGAAATTGACAGAGGTTAGTTTGATGGGGAAGTGGGTAGCAGCAGTTAGTTGAATGGTTGAAGTCTGGGTAGCCATTGATGGGTGCTTGAAAGTAATTTAGGGTTTCTGTGAGAGGGATCGAGAATTGCTCAGAGGAGCCTTTATTGCTCTGATACCATATAAGGATATAGAGGAAGATAGTATTTTTTATATATATTTCACAACAACTTTACAGTGGCTTTATAGCCATAATACATACAAGGAAGTGAGAGAATCAAGGAGCTAATACTGGAAAGTAATAATAATAATATAACAGCCTTGATTATACAAATATTATAAAAAGACTTTATTTAGATATATCCGTAATACGCCCCCGCAAGATGGAGGATCCATCGGAGACTCCAATCTTGGAACGAAGATAGAGGAAGACCGCACGGCGCAGTGGCTTGGTGAGGGCATCAGCTAGCTGATCAGATGAGTTGATATGTAGAACACGCAAGGAGCCGTCCTGGACACGTTCACGCACAAAATGGTAGTCTAAAGCAACATGTTTCATCCGGGAGTGATAGATCGGGTTAGCACATAGGTACGTGGCACCCGTATTGTCACAAAATAAGGTAGGTGGCTTAGAGGATGCCAAACCAAGATCACGCAACAGGTGTTGTACCCAAGTGACTTCAGCCGCTGCATTAGCTAATGCCTTGTACTCCGCTTCTGTTGAGGATCGGGAAACTGATTTTTGGCGAGCTGAGCGCCATGAGATGATGTTAGACCCAAGATATAGAATGTATGCTGTTGTAGACCGGCCACCGTTAGACACCCCGCCCCAATCTGAATCCGAGAAGGCTTTGAGATCGAGAGAGGACCCTTTTTTAAGAAATAAGCCATGATGTATTGTGCCCTTTAAGTAGCGAAGAACTCTTTTTAAGGCTTGCCAGTGAGTCTGTGTTGGCGAATGCATAAATTGAGAGAGTCGGTTTACAGCAAAGGATACGTCGGGTCTAGTAAATGCAAGATATTGTAATGAGCCCACAAGTTTCCGGTAGGGTGTTGGATCAACAGACGGGGAGCCATCCATGGGAGTTAGAACAACTGACGAGTTCAAAGGGGTAGCTACTTCTTTGGCACCATCCATTCGGAATTGGGACAAGAGATCTCGGATATGCCGATGTTGGGAGAGAAATAGGCCGGTGGAAGTAGGTAGGACCTCAATGCCAAGAAAATGATGAAGGGGGCCAAGGTCTTTGATTGAGAAACGAGTGGCAAGAGTATTAATGAAATGGGTGAGAAAGGCGGAGTTATTGCCAGTGAGGACAATGTCATCCACATAGACCATGAAGTAACATGTGACACTGTCATGAGTGTAGATGAAAAGGGAGGCATCGGCCATTGACTTACGAAAACCGAAGGTAAGTAGAAATTGTGTAAGCTCCATGTACCACGCTCGGGGAGCTTGTTTGAGACCATATAGTGACTTTCGGAGCTTACAAATGTGGTTAGGGAACTGAGGATGTACAAAGCCGGGTGGTTGAGACATGAAGACTTCTTCATGCAGTGTGCCATGCAGGAAGGCATTGTTGACATCCAACTGACGGAGTGGCCAGTTTTGGGAAAGAGCAATGGATAGGATGGTACGAATGGTGACAGGTTTGGTAACCGGGCTGAAGGTTTCAAAATAGTCTTTACCGAATTGTTGAAGGAAGCCTTTTGCTACTAGGCGGGCTTTGTATTTGGAAATGGTACCATCTGGATTTCTTTTGACACGAAAAACCCATTTACAGCCGATGGGTTTTTGAGAGGTTTGAGGGACAAGTTCCCACGTACCGTTTTGCATTAGAGCATTAAATTCATGATCCATGGCTTCACGCCACTTGGGATCCTTCATGGCATGGTTGTGAGTAGTGGGTTCAAGAGAGGGAGGTATAGGGTGAAGAGTAGTGGTGTTGACAAAATTGGAGTTGAAGTATTTAGAGTTTGGTTTATGGGGCCTTTTGGGAGGGGAAGGGGAAGGTGGTGAAATATGGGAGGTAGTAGGTGAAGGAGGAAGGGAGGAAGGCTGCATCGGGCAGGAAGAAGGTTGTTGAGAAGGGGAGGGAGGAGGAGAAGGTTGTCTTGGCCGACGAGAGTAGGTGATTGGGTATGAGGGTGGAGGGGGAGCTTGGGAGGGAGGATCAGGGCGGTTAGGAGTGGCGGGTGAGTTGGGGTCGATTTCAGTTGTGTGATTAAGAGGTGACGGAGAGTGATTTAGGGAAGGTATGGGTGGGCTTGGTATCGGGTAGGGAGGTAGTTGGGCAGGCATGGGTGAGGAGAAAGGTGTGGGGGATGTGGGTTGAGGTGGTGGAGCAGTGGAGGTGGTTGTGGGGATGGGGTTGAACTCATGAGCCGTGGGTAGGGTAGATGAGTGTGGATGGTGGTGAAATGGAAAATTGTCCTCTATAAATTGGACGTGACGGGAGTGATATAGACGATTGGTTGCAAGATCAAGGCACTTATATGCTGATTTGGATGTGGAGTAGCCGAGAAAGATACATGGTGAGGAGCGGGGTTGGAGTTTGGAGTTAGTGTATGGTTTGAGCCATGGATAGCAAAGGCACCCAAATGGTTTGAGTTTAGAGTAGTTTGGTGGTTGATGAAAAAGAATTTGAAAAGGGCTTTTATTTTCAAGAATGGGGGTGGGTAGGCGGTTTATAAGATAGACTGCAGTTTGAAAAGCATGGGACCAATATTGCAACGGAAGTTTGGCATAATGAAGAAGGGATAGGCCGGTTTCAACTACGTGCCTATGACGGCGTTCCGCTACTCCATTTTGTTCTGGAGTATGTGGTGGGGTGGTGTAATGAGAGATACCATTGGACTGTAGGAAAGGGAGTAAGCCGAGGTACTCTCCCCCATTGTCCGTAAAGAGAGACACAATCGGGTGGTTAAAGAATTTTTCAACAAGCATCTTGAATTGTGGAAAGAGTTTGGCAAGATCAGATTTGTAGCGCATTGGGTATAGCCAAACATATTTGGAGTAGAAGTCAACAAATATCACATAGTAAGTAAAGTGATCAATGGATGCTTTAACAGTGTTGGACAACCTAAGGGGGGGGTAAGGTTGTATTTAAAATCTTTTACTTTCAAAAAAAATCTTTTAACAAATAAATACAGTACAAACAATACAGTAAAAATAAAGCAGAGTATAAACAAGTAAATATACAACAATTATATAAACAGATATAATTTAAATGCACAGCGGAAATGTAAAGAGATAAGGGAAAGAGAATACTTGACAACGAGATTTTTAAAGTGGTTCACCAAACACAAAGTTGGCTAGTCCACCTCGAGAAAATAACACTTCTCGGAGATCCAATACGAAACGTGTTCTTTACGGTAGAAACACAAACCTTAATACAACAAACGCGAAACACTCTTCTTTGAGAGATTAATGGTGGATCACTCACTCTAATTCAAACACTTACAAGAGGGTATAATTTAATATGAATAATCACTCTTGAATAAGGTTTATCACTTGGATATTTTTAGAGAGTTTGATCACTTGAGTTGTGTTGCTGATTCAACTAATCGTGAGATTTTAATCTGCTATCAACTCAAGATTTCTTGCTCAAAAATTAATTTATCAGTTTAAGTGATTTAGTGTGAGTAAGAAAGCAGCAGAATAATAATCAAATGCTGAGGGAGAACTTAATGCTGAAGTTGGTGTTGAGTTTAATGCTGCTGGAGGCTTGTATTTATACTGCATGAAAATCCGACTTGAGAATTTCGCGGTATACCGCCGAACCATCGCGGTATACCTGCGTCATAAAAAGTGTACTCCTTGAGAAGGTCAACCTGCAAAAAACTCAACGGCATAATGTACCCGCGGTATACCGCGTTGCACATGGCGGTATACCGCCTGACATACTTCCTGACAAACGAAGCTTCTCATGCAGAACAAGTTGATGGGAAATAGTACCCGCGGTATACCGCGTATACCTTGGCGGTATACCGCCAGAAGATCTGTCCAATGAGAGCATGGCAACGCAGGTAAACTTCGGCTGAACACACTTCTTGCAACAGATGAACAGTAGCAGCATATATTAATATATATATATATCAGAGATTTATATATAAAAGATATTATATATATATTTGATTCAAATATATTTATATAGATACGAAATATCCAAGTGATAAAATATTTTAGGGTGTTTATCATTTTAAAATAAAATGACGAAACTCTTCAAACTTGGATTCTTCAGATAATAATTTATCGAGATCATTTAAATATCTGCACACTCAGATAAAATATTAGATAACAAATAATGCGGTGTGTTTTGTAATCATCAAAATAAATATGGAGATGTGATTTTATGTGTACCAAAAATATATCACAATATTTAAAGCTGGGTACACTTGCACCAACAATCTCCCCCTTTTTGATGATGACAAACACAACGCTAAACACGAGAGCATACTCGGTTTCTCTCCCCCTTTTGTCGAAGCAAAAAGGGTTTAAGAAAATCGCTTATGCTCCCCCTCGAAAGATGCTCCCCCTCAAAATATGAAATATTTGAGAGTTAGTATTTATCAAGGGTTATACTCAAGCATGCCTAAACCAAGTCTTAATTTAAAGAACGCTTTTTTGTTAAGGGCTTTTGTGAAAACATCGGCCAAATTATCTTCCGAATCAACCTTTTCAAGTACGATTTTGCCTTTTTGAACATTATCTCGTAAAAAGTGATGTCTCAATTCAATATGTTTGGTACGAGAATGTAAAACGGGATTTTTACTTAAGTTTATGGCACTTGAGTTATCACACATAATTGGAATTTTGGTTAGGTGTACCTCAAAATCGGTAAGTGTGTGTTTCATCCATAGGACTTGAGCACATGCTCTTGCGGCGGCTACATATTCCGCTTCGGTTGTAGACAAAGCTACGGATTGTTGTTTCTTAGAGAACCAAGATACAAGTGAGAGACCTATAAAGGCACATACCCCACTAGTACTTTTTCGGTCAACAATAGATCCACCAAGATCGGAATCGGCAAAACACGTTACTTCTAACTCGGGTTGCTTTGCGTACCATAAGCCAAGATTAGTAGTACCTCGTAAATATCGAAAAATACGCTTGACAGCTTCATAGTGAGATTGTTTAGGTGAAGATTGAAAACGAGCACATAAACATACACTAAACATAATATCAGGTCTACTAGCAGTTAAATATAACAAGCTACCAATCATACCACGATAAATCTTTTCATTAAAATCGTTTCCCTCCTCGTCACGAGATAATTGCAAATTTGTGGTCATTGGAGTTTCAACGGGTTTGACATTTTCAAAGTTAAACTTTTTCAACATATCTTTACAATATTTAGATTGACTAATAAAGATACCAGTTTCACATTGTTTTATTTGCAATCCTAAGAAGTATTTTAACTCTCCCATCATGCTCATTTCAAACTCGCTTGTCATTTTCGCAGAAAATTCATTACACAGTTTTTCATTAGTGGAACCAAAAATAATATCATCAACATATACTTGCACAACCACAATATCATTTTGAACATATTTCACAAATAAAGTATTATCAATTTTACCCATAATATAACCACTAACAATTAAAAAGGTTTTTAATCTATCATACCACGCACGCGGAGCCTGCTTTAAACCATAAAGCGCCTTTTTCAATTTATAAACATGTGTCGGGTTTTCAAAACTTTCAAAACCGGGAGGTTGAGAAACGTATACCTCCTCATTTATAATACCATTTAAGAAAGCACTTTTAACATCCATTTGAAATAATTTAAAATCTTTAGCATTTGCAAAAGCGAGAAGCATTCGAATAGACTCCAACCTTGCAACCGGTGCAAAGGTTTCGTCATAATCTATACCTTCTTGTTGACTGTACCCCTTGGCAACTAAACGTGCCTTGTTTCGTGTGACTCCACCGTTCTCGTCTACCTTGTTACGGAAGACCCATCTTGTGCCAATAATGGTTTGACTACTAGGGCTAGGTACTAAGTCCCACACATCATTCCTAGTAAATTGGTTTAACTCATCTTGCATGGCCAAAATCCAATCCTCATCACCTAAAGCTTCATCTATGGTTTTAGGTTCTATGGTTGAGATAAAAGCATGGAAAGCACAATGGGTAAGGATTTGTGATCTAGTTGTCCTTTGGTTTAGGTCACCTATAATTTGATCTACGGGATGGCCTCGAGCGGTTCTAAGGTTAGGATCATCTATACCTTGTGGAATAAAGCACGGAGGGGCATCACTAGATTCAATATTATTTGTGGAAGGTTGGGTACCTAAATCCAAGGTACTAAGTTGTTGGGCTAAGACATCTCCTTCACGGATATTATCATTTGCTAAGGATGCACTCGGTTTGGGAGGACTCTCGTCAAAACTAACATTAAGGGATTCTTCCACTACCATGGTCTCCTTATTTAGGATTCTATAGGCTTTGCTATTCCAAGAGTAACCTAGGAAAACTCCCTCATAGGCTTTGGGGTCAAATTTGGTTAGGTAAGATTTGGTGTTTAAAATGAAACATTTACAACCAAACACTTTTAGGTGAGCTAGGGAAGGTTTTCTACCTCGGTAAAGTTCATAGGGTGTCTTATTTAGGATACCTCTAATTAGGACACGGTTAAGCACATAGGTCGCGGTAGCAACGGCATCACACCAAAACTTTTGGGGAACTTGATGTTCGTTTAGCATAGTTCTACTCATTTCTTGCAACGTTCGATTTTTCCTTTCAACAACCCCGTTTGACTGAGGAGTTCGAGGAGCCGAAAAGTTATGAGTTATACCATGTTTATCACAAAAGGCACCAAATTGTACATCATTATCGAATTCTCGTCCATGGTCCGTACGTATGGAAACAATCGTACAACCTTGTTGGTTTTGAATTCTTTTTCCTAAAATTTTAAACTTTTCGAAAGCCTCATTTTTATGTCTCAAAAATAAAGTCCAAGTATAACGGGAAAAATCATCCACAATAACCAAAGTATAAAAATTTCCTCCAAAACTTTGAACAGCCATCGGGCCAAAAAGATCCATATGTAAAAGTTCTAAAACTCTTTGAGTAGAAATAACATTTTTTGATTTATGAGAAACGTGATGTTGTTTGCCGACACGACAAGCATCACAAAAATGATTATCAAACTTTAATTTTGGCAGGTCACTCACAAGCTCCTTATTTTTTAAGTTTTGCATTAATCTTAGGTTAGCGTGACCTAAACGCCTATGCCATAAAGTAGAAACATCATTAATAGAAGATAAGCATACATTATCAGATACAACAGTTTTACAAATATACAAATTTCCTTTTACAAAACCATTTAAAAGAATTTTGCCATTTTTTATGATTTTACAAGAATCTTCTTCGAAGACAACAGTTGTATTATTTTTACACAATTGACGAACACTTAACAAATTAAAATGTAAATTATCAACATGATTAACATTTAGAAATTGAACATTATTGCAAGAGACTGTACCTCTACCAATTATATTTCCTTTGGAGTTTCCTCCAAAGATTACCTGTCCACCATCACATGACTTATATGATGAAAAGAGATTATTGTTTCCGGTCATGTGACGTGTGCAACCACTATCGAGTATCCAGTCCATATCAAGATCAATCTACAATAATGAAGATATAACTTTTATGGTCCCCATTTCTCGTGGGTCCTTGACAATTAGTTTCAAAAGTCAACCAACATACATATATATAAAGTCAAACAGAATATATATATATATAATACATTACACAATATATAATACATATATATATATAAAACACAAATATATATATACAACACATGTTAAGACAAACAACATATATATAAATAAGAATTAAAAAATTAAATAAAATATATATATATATGTGCAGTACGTATGAATAGAATTAAAGGTACAAAAAAAAATTACTTATATATATAGCACATTTAAACAAACACTATATATATATATATATATGTAGTACGTATATATATAAACAAACAGTACATAGAATATATATTACTTATATATATAACATATACAACAGAATATATTTAAACTATATATATATATATAACACATTTAAAACCATAAACGCATACCACCGGGATTATCATTACTAAACATTCCTTTTGGAATCCATTTATTTACCATTTTAATTTTGCGATTATATTTATCATATACATAAAAACAAGCATTTACATTCGCATTATTATTAGGTTTAGAATATTTATCATGGTACATGCGAGCATACGGTTTTCTTGTATTATAATTTACATTATTTATTTTACGCACATACGGAGGTTTTTGCACATATTGATTTCTTGTATTTACTTTAGGTGATTCATAAAATCTTTTGATGGGTATACAAGAACATTTATCAACACAAGTATTGGAACCAATGCCTTTTCTACATTTTATACGGTTAGGCATATTAAGCATGTTAAGAACCTTTTTATTACTACTTTCAAAAGCTTTAGCTAGCATGTTATCTTTTTCATATGAAGCACATTTAGCCTTTAAGCATGTAATCTCATTCTCAAGAATATCACATTTTGTACAAATAATATTTTCATGTGATTTTTTATTTAAGCATGCAATTTCTTTATTTAAAACATCACAAGATTTACAAAAATCTTTTTCTCCTAATTTAGTTTCTAATTTAGCAATTATATCTATATCATTTTCAGATTTTTGTTTAACATTTTTTATTTCCTTTTTACAAGCATTTACAGTTTCTTTTAACATGGCATTCTCATCTTGGTAACGATTTGCAAGAGCGGCCATTTTATGAAAAGACTCATATAATTCTTCAAGATTATTTTCATTTTCACTTTCATAATCACTATCGTAATCCGAGTAAGAAGATTTTACCTCGTCGTCGCTATCGGCCATAAGACAAATGGCTTGATAGTCATCTTCTTCTTCACTCTCGCTCCACGCGCCTCCAATGAAGGCTTTCTCCTTCTTCTTTTGGAACTTGTTCTTTTTCGGACATTCATTGGCGTAGTGGTCTTTGTCACCACATGAGTAGCAAAAGCCTCTCTTTTGCTTAGCTTTATCGTCTTCACTTGAATCGCCATTTTTCTTAACTCTTTCGTCTCGTTTATGGAACTTACGACTTCGATTATCACCACCACGACGGTAGTTACCGTTTCTTTGAAATCTGCCATTGTTAGAAAATTTATTATTATTATTAAGAAATTTGGAAAAGTTTCTTACCAACATGGCGACTTCATCGAGAGTTTCGGATGGATCTTTCGAGGAGCTAGCTTTCTCCTTTTTCTTCTCATCTTTTGGTGTTGAGACATTGAGAGCGATTGATTTCTTTTTAACTTGCTCCCGATCTTTGTTTCTTTTAAGTGCAATTTCATGCACTTTAAGATTACCGATTAAGTCATCTATCTTCATTATGGAAAGGTCACGGGAGTCTTCTAAAGATGTTATCTTTTGCATCCACTCCGAAGGAAGAGCTCGTAGGATTTTCCTTATATAGTCCTCGTTAGGATAAGTGCGATCCAAACCTTTCAAAGTAGTCACAATAAGGTTAAATCTTTTAAACATTGAGTCAATTGACTCATCTTGTTTCATTTCGAATAGTTCATAATCGTGAACTAAAATATTTACTTTGCTAGATTTAACCTCCGTGTTTCCACGATGAGTATTATTTAAACTTTCCCATATTTGATTAGCAGTTTTATAAGTATATACTCTTTCAATTTCGTCAGATGTTAAAGCAGCATATAATATATTCTTAGCTTCAAAGTTTAAACAAAAATGGGCTTCATCAGAAGTGGTCCAGTCATCTAGGGGTTTATCAATATAAACATCATCTTTCACAATGGTGGGTTTAAAATTCCCTTTTTCTATGATATTCCAAATCTTTTGATTTTTGCCACGAACGTGACATTCAAATAGCTCGGCCCAAATGCCAAACTTTTCAGTATCTATCAAAGGAGGTTTTGAAAACACGATATTAGTTTGTTGAGCCATTTAGAAGAATAAGATGAAAAATATGCAGAATATTTTGAAAGACCTGCTCTGATACCAAATGTTGGACAACCTAAGGGGGGGGTAAGGTTGTATTTAAAATCTTTTACTTTCAAAAAAAATCTTTTAACAAATAAATACAGTACAAACAATACAGTAAAAATAAAGCAGAGTATAAACAAGTAAATATACAACAATTATATAAACAGATATAATTTAAATGCACAGCGGAAATGTAAAGAGATAAGGGAAAGAGAATACTTGACAACGAGATTTTTAAAGTGGTTCACCAAACACAAAGTTGGCTAGTCCACCTCGAGAAAATAACACTTCTCGGAGATCCAATACGAAACGTGTTCTTTACGGTAGAAACACAAACCTTAATACAACAAACGCGAAACACTCTTCTTTGAGAGATTAATGGTGGATCACTCACTCTAATTCAAACACTTACAAGAGGGTATAATTTAATATGAATAATCACTCTTGAATAAGGTTTATCACTTGGATATTTTTAGAGAGTTTGATCACTTGAGTTGTGTTGCTGATTCAACTAATCGTGAGATTTTAATCTGCTATCAACTCAAGATTTCTTGCTCAAAAATTAATTTATCAGTTTAAGTGATTTAGTGTGAGTAAGAAAGCAGCAGAATAATAATCAAATGCTGAGGGAGAACTTAATGCTGAAGTTGGTGTTGAGTTTAATGCTGCTGGAGGCTTGTATTTATACTGCATGAAAATCCGACTTGAGAATTTCGCGGTATACCGCCGAACCATCGCGGTATACCTGCGTCATAAAAAGTGTACTCCTTGAGAAGGTCAACCTGCAAAAAACTCAACGGCATAATGTACCCGCGGTATACCGCGTTGCACATGGCGGTATACCGCCTGACATACTTCCTGACAAACGAAGCTTCTCATGCAGAACAAGTTGATGGGAAATAGTACCCGCGGTATACCGCGTATACCTTGGCGGTATACCGCCAGAAGATCTGTCCAATGAGAGCATGGCAACGCAGGTAAACTTCGGCTGAACACACTTCTTGCAACAGATGAACAGTAGCAGCATATATTAATATATATATATATCAGAGATTTATATATAAAAGATATTATATATATATTTGATTCAAATATATTTATATAGATACGAAATATCCAAGTGATAAAATATTTTAGGGTGTTTATCATTTTAAAATAAAATGACGAAACTCTTCAAACTTGGATTCTTCAGATAATAATTTATCGAGATCATTTAAATATCTGCACACTCAGATAAAATATTAGATAACAAATAATGCGGTGTGTTTTGTAATCATCAAAATAAATATGGAGATGTGATTTTATGTGTACCAAAAATATATCACAATATTTAAAGCTGGGTACACTTGCACCAACAAACAGGACCCCATACATCTGAGTAAATTAATTGCAAAGGTTTGGTAGCAATAAAAGAGTTTTGACCAAAAGGCAATTTGTGACTTTTATTAACCGCACAAGAGGGACAATGAACATTTGAGTTTGACATAATTTTAGAGTTAAGACCTAGACTAGAAGCAATAGTCTTGAAGACTTTGACGGACGGATGACCTAGTTTGTGGTGCCAATCGAGAGACTTTGTAGTGGTGGTGAGGTTTAGTTGATGTAAGGATGAGATGGTGGCATGATAAACATCGTCAGTGTTCTCCCCCCGCATTAGACGCGCCCCCGTGCGAAGATCCTTCACAAGAAAATGAGAGGGAAAAAATTCAACAGAAACATTGTTAGTCTTGCACAGTTTTGCAACCGAAATAAGGTTTCGTTTCAAGTTCGGAACACACAATATGTCAGGTAAAGATAAAGATTTGAGTGGTGTGGTGATGTGTGTTGAGCCAATGTGAGAAATTGGTAAATTTGTACCGTTGCCAAGTATTATTTCATCCGGGCCCCCGTATTCAGAAACATTTTGGAGACTGGATGGATCAAATGTGGCATGATTTGATGCTCCAGTGTCAAATAACCAGGTGGGTTGCATAGAAGTAGAACCGGCGGTGGTGACATTTGCAACAGGATTCGGGGCTGGAGTAGTAGCTATTGAGATGTTGTTGTCACGAAGAAACCTGGACAGTTTGCGACATTCCTTTGTAGGATGTCCCGGAATGTTACAATAGTGGCAGTAAGTGGTACTGCGGTTCGAATTCTGTCGGTTGCCTCCGGTTTGGGAGTTTGCCCATTGGGGGCGACTGGTTCCTCTCTGTTGGACATTTGGTGAAATTTTTTGGTTTCGTTGAGAGAAACCATGTGAAGGCTGGCGACCTTGTTGACGGGAGGTATAATTGGCGGTGAGCAAGGGAGATGCCGAGACTTGAATAGTCTCCTTGAGCCCCCTTTCAAAATCAAGCAACTTATCAAATAATTCTGGATAAGAGAGGGCAGTCTCACGTACCTTGATGGCTGCAACAATATTGCCATATTCATCCCCTAGTTGAGAGAGAATATGCACCATGAGATCTTCTTCAGAGATTGGGCTTTGAGCAAGGGCCAGGTCATCAGCAATTGATCGCATATCTTGAAGATAGTCAGTAATGGATCGACTACCTTTAGGGTTTTTCACCAGCTTGGATTTCAAAGAGATAACACGAGATCTTGAGGCGCTGGCATAGCTTGAGTTCAGCCTCACCCAGGCTTCTCGGGCAGTACTTGCAGATGAGATGAGGGGCTGAATTGATTCCGAGCAGCTTCCAAGGATTGCGCTGATAAGGATTTGGTCTTGTCGATACCAAGGTAGGTATTCTGGATTTTCTTTCTTTCCGTCCTTGTCTTCGATTAGTTTCTTTGGCGGTTCACGGCTGCCATTGATGAATGCTTCGAGATCTAACCCGATTAGGGTGGATTCCACTTGTTTGCGCCAAACAGGGAAATTGACAGAGGTTAGTTTGATGGGGAAGTGGGTAGCAGCAGTTAGTTGAATGGTTGAAGTCTGGGTAGCCATTGATGGGTGCTTGAAAGTAATTTAGGGTTTCTGTGAGAGGGATCGAGAATTGCTCAGAGGAGCCTTTATTGCTCTGATACCATATAAGGATATAGAGGAAGATAGTATTTTTTATATATATTTCACAACAACTTTACAGTGGCTTTATAGCCATAATACATACAAGGAAGTGAGAGAATCAAGGAGCTAATACTGGAAAGTAATAATAATAATATAACAGCCTTGATTATACAAATATTATAAAAAGACTTTATTTAGATATATCCGTAATAGGATTCCCTTCTTCTCTTAGTTATCTTTACCTATGCCCCCCTTTACTATCTTGATGGAAATGTACTCTTCCTAATGAGGCAAACTACAAGGTGCAGATTCTGAAAACTAATAACCACAAACAAAGAAGCCATTTCCTTTAAGTAGCTTTTACAAATTATTTGTATTGTTATAATGATGTGTCTGAAGCTGTTTGACATATGGGAAAAAGGTTTCTGTAGGGTTGGGTTCCGGTGAGAAGTACCAAATTTGGTGAGAAGCGTGAGAAGTGGTTATCAACCGTTGGATGAGAAATGGACGAACATTAGGATGAGATGCACCGGGATCAATTCCCTTTTAAGGTTGATAACCACTTCTCGGTTGTGGCTTAGAAGAGAATTGACCCGGTGCATCTCGGTGCATCTTATCTAGGTGCATCCCATCCTAATCTGCGTCCATTTCTCATCCAAAGGTTGGTAACCACTTCACACGCTTCTCACGTGAACCTCACCCTTCCATGAATTGTGGCTTGTATTTGGTTTATTTAATTACAATTTCGCCAAGTTTCACACCATCATTGTGTATGTTGCTTTTTCAGGGACTTCAGCTTTAACAAGCTTAACGGATCCATTCCTGAAAGTTATTCCGATCTAAAAGACCCAGGCTTCATGTAAGACTTCATTTTAAAGTATTGCTATCTCATTTAATTCTTTCTTTCACTTGGCTGGCGATGTAGTTTAGCCGATGTAGCAGCTTGGAAGCAATGGATTATAATCCGACACTCTATGATTGTCAGGTTGTCAATCTGACCAAGTGACTCCAAATGTATTTATTAAGACAGATGGAACTATCTAATTACTTTATGATTCCAAGTCCTTATATGGGAGATCTCAATATAACTACGAAACAGTATTTTCACTAGTAGCCACAAAATCTTTCCCTGTTGATCTAACATAAATCTTGCACAAATAGCGGTGGAGTGGTTGACACTTGTCACGTAACTGAAGAATTCTAGAAAGATTGCACATGCTTTTCCAATATAGAAGCACACAACATGAGAATTGAATCTGCCACTTTAACTTTCTAAAAGAATCCTGTGTATTTTTACAAAGCCTAACAGCAAGTTTGTAACATTCAGCAGTATAATCACGCGTTTTTCTATTTGTGGCCAAATACTGGAAGTACAAGGGTGCTAATATATAAGATTACTAAATCCTAAAAGCAAAAGGATGAGTCTAGTAATTCATCTGAATAGATCAGGTGAAGGATGAAGGGCAAACCCTGCTCAAGGGCCTTGATGGAGTGAAGAGGTGGGGCAGAAGGAAGGGAAAGATTCAGCAGCAAACTACGTGTTTAATGATTTATTTAACAAATAGAGACGAGAGAAGACAAAGTATTATGATCAGGAGCTCACTTTCATACTATATACTTCTGTTCCATCTTTTATATCATCATTACCTGTCTGGGAGATTCAAGCTATAATCGTGACACCTTTCGAGGTTTTATTATTTTCTTTTCAGTTATCTTACAGGAAATTTGCTATCTGGAAGTGTGCCTCCTTGGATGCTCGAGCGAGCAAAATATATGTGAGTATGTCTAATGCAAAATATATTTGAGTATGCCTTCATTAGAAAGAACATTTGACTGTTTTCCTCGATTTTTTCATCAACTGAAATTCAAGAATGTAATTTGTTTTTGTGATGTCTGGAATATATGTAAGATTGATATCATCTTTATTCTGATGTAATTTATTCCCACATGCTCAGTATTCTGCTATCAAACACGTGCCAGCCTTGCAACCAAAAAGGTTGAACTTATTTTGGCAACTTTTGTCGATGCAAATATACTTCCTCGTAATAGACTATAATTATGTCAATCTCTCTGTTGATTGAACATTACTTTATCTAGCTTTCATAAAAACAGGTTCTTCCCACTTCAGAGACATGTTAAATACAATTGATGTTGTGAATTTTGTTGCAGTGATCTGTCATACAACAAATTTTCATTTGAAAGCTCACGAGAGTTAAGGTGTCAAATTCGGGAAACGTAAGTGCAACTGTCTTTTTTCAAAAGTATAATCTCCAAAGTGTATCTCATACCATCTAAATCTTTCGTTTTCTGTTGTTTCGTGTAGAAACTTGTTTGCTTCCTTTTCAACGGATAACATGTCGTAAGTTTCTGTGCCATGAGTTATTTTATCCATACAAAGATTTTGCAATGTCTTTTCGGTGTGTTTACTCTTTCTTTTCTTGTACTACTATACCAGTAAACAGGTCTCATGCTTGGGGGATGATTTTGTTTGTCCAAGAAGTAAGTTAAAATCGCATATTATTTCTCATATGTTGGTGAATTTATATGACATGTTTTAAGACATAATTCATTATCTAAACGCGAGAAATTACATATAGATAAGGCCTTATGATACAACACACTCACTAATGCTTACAAGATTATCTTCTATTTTGTATAATATCCTCGATGTCATGGTAACTTCTATGAGTAGCTTACATGAGCTGGAAATGCTTATTTGTGGAAGCACTGCTTAATATACTCGTTAGGATTCTACATGATATGGGTTGATGAAATAACAATCCAGTCTGGTTTTTAGGTCTTGCATTTACATAGTTGCATTATTCGGGTATACTAACATATTGCAAAATAGTATCAAAGTGGGGAAGGATCTTTAAGGGTGGGGTTAACCATCATATTCTGTCATTTTCCCACTGGGAACGCCTGTGTACCTATCGATACGACCCCTACTTTCGCAAACTTATGCCAAATAGACACCTTCTACAAATATATCCTTCAATTGTGTGGAGTCTGATTTTCAGCTCTGCTGGATACAAGCAATTGAAATTTTTGGATCAATCATAGAAAAACCTGTGCCAGTCGCGAAAGTAGCCTATTTAGTCCATTTGATTGCCATGGACTGATAGCTAACTACGGAAGTTTTTAGCCTACCAAGTTCATTATTATCGTGGCTTAGCCAAAAAATTGATTGTTCACGATGGCACCAGATTCTTTGTGAGTAATCACTAACCTATCTGTAGACATGTGTTTCTCAATTTTTATCCCAGCTTGATGTCTTAAAGCATATATTAGACTTCTTATGTATCTTTGGATTAGATATCACCTCCTTGTATATCAACTGTGGTGGAAAGCAATTTGAGGATGGAAAGAAGGTATATGAAGCTGATGTGGAGCGAGGTGGTGCTTCACATTTCTCTTCGACTGGGAATCGATGGGGATTTAGCAATACTGGTCACTTCTTGGGTAATGGCCGTGACGATTATATTCTGCCAAATCCTTCTACGGGCTTGATGAGCAACTCTGGATTGTACCACACTCCACAGTGCACGAAGCTCAGCCTTATCTTTGACATATTATGGTTTATGTATGCGCAATGGAAGTTACAACGTAAGCCTTCACTTTGCCGAGGTCCTTCTTACTGATGATAGAACATATAGCAGCCTTGGGAGGCGTGTATTTGATATCTATATTCAGGTACATTCTCATATATATAATCTAAAATATCAAGTGTTGTGTCTGAAACTGGAAATATTCACTATAATAGCAAATAACCAAGTAGAGATTTTTCTGGAAGGGCTGTTAATGCTATAGTAAAAAAGATAGGTTTCTGTCCGTTTCCTTTTTTTTTGTAAAATGTTTTCCACGAAGATCAGAGTGAACCAACTTCTTTTGATCCTCCGCCTTCTTATATCGTGATGTTGGATTCAGTTTAATCCTTTTTTGGCAGCTTAATTGTTCATTATAAATGGTTGGTACTGTGTCAGGGTAAGCTGGTGGAGAAGGATTTTGACATCAGTGATAAAGCAGGTGGGGTTGGGAAAGCATATGTGAGTACTCATTCTGTAAATGTTACCAGTACTTTGGAAATCCGACTCTATTGGGCTGGAAAAGGAACAACGAATATCCCAGTTAAAGGAGTCTATGGTCCTCTTATTTCCGCCATCTCTGTTGATCCAAGTAAGCTGTCAACTTTCTATGAGTTTTGTGTTTGGTGTGGTGTTCAAGGTTTGCAGTTGACAGTTATTATGTGTGAAGATGATAGTAGATTTCCAAAATGACTATGCCCTTGTCGAGTACAAGTTCAAATTGGTTTCCAAAATAAGAACGCCATGTAATTTATTTTCTGGTGTTGTCACATTTTCTACTTCGTTTGCTTACTTTCATTATTCAGATTATCCGGTTCCACAAGAAGATGGACCAGGAAATGGATATGGTGTTTCTGGAGGGATTGTGGCTGGAATTGTGGTTGGAGCAGTTTGCTGTATCGTCTTAATTCTAGGAGTTCTATGGTGGTGGGGTTGTTTACGGCGTAGAGATACTATGGACTTAGGTATTTACGTGGCAAGTCGATATTCTTTAAATTTATCTTTTTTTAGTTTTTTTACATGCTCCCATTGTCACTCAACAGAGTTGGCTGGCCTAACTGGTTCATTTACACTGCGGCAAATTAAAGCTGCAACGAACAATTTTGATGTTGCTAATAAGATTGGAGAAGGTGGTTTTGGCTCGGTTTACAAGGTGATTTACTTTCTTTGATCACAGAATCTCGAAAACCTTTTTCAGTTATGTCGGAAACCAATATTGTGTTTTCATGAAGGGTGTATTGCCGGATGGCACCTTAATAGCAGTGAAACAGCTTTCTTCCAAATCAAGGCAAGGAAATAGGGAGTTCTTGAATGAATTAGGCATGATATCTGCTTTGCAACACCGGCATCTTGTGAAGCTACATGGATGCTGTATCGAAGGAAACCAGTTGTTGCTAGCGTATGAATACATGGAGAATAACAGTCTTGCTTGCGCTTTGTTTGGTAAGTCATACTCTTTTTCGTCTCTTAATTTGTTAAATTTTGTAACTTGCTTTTTCCAAAATCTTGCTAAATTATTCAACCTTGTTGATTGAAGGGCCTAAAGAATGGCAGTTGGAACTTGATTGGCCAACACGATACAGGATCTGCATCGATATAGCGAGAGGGATGTGTTTTCTCCATGAAGAATCAAGATTGAAGATTGTGCACAGAGACATCAAAGCGACCAACGTGCTGCTCGATAAGAATTTAAACGCCAAGATTTCTGATTTTGGTTTGGCTAAGCTTGATGAAGAGGATAACACCCATATAAGCACCCGTATCGCTGGAACTTAGTGAGTCATTTATACGCCATTTACACCATGTTTGCTATAATTGCTTTGTTACAAAGATCACTTCATGGTTTCCCTTTTCTTTACAATTTTCAGTGGATATATGGCTCCTGAATACGCATTGCGTGGTTACCTCACGGATAAAGCCGATGTCTATAGCTACGGCATCGTTCTCTTAGAGATCGTAAGCGGAATGGCTAACGTTGTCGACAGGGCAAAGGAGAATCGTTTTATTCTTCTTGATCGGGTAATTGTCACAGATTCTCTAAATTGGAGAAATTAAGATTTTGGAGATTTTATCTGTTTTTTTGCTCAACGGATTCTCCAAAACATTCTCTTTTTTGGAGAACTTCCCAAAAATTAAATGCTCTAATGACAGAAATTGTTTTTTTTATTGTTTCCACAAATGAAATTGATTGTATTATCGTTTTATACAAAAATTATATTTGTTCGGATATTAAATCTATTGAATATTTTAATTATAAAATTAATGTTCAAATCTCCAAATGTAGATGTTGTTGGAGTTGAATGTAATTTATTTTTGGAGATTTTATCTTTTTGGTTCTTCGTTTTGAAGAAAATATAGAGAATCTGTTGGAGATGTTCTAAATTTCAACCTCTCACTTTATTATAGGCCATCGCTTTGAAAAATGGGGGAAATTTGATGGAGCTTGTTGATCCGAGGTTGGGTTCTGACTACGACATACAAGAGACGATGGTAGTTATAAATCTCGCACTACTGTGCACTACAAAGTCTCCAACCGACAGGCCTGCAATGTCAGCAGTCGTTAGCATGCTCGAAGGAAGAACGGTTTCTCGAGCATTTGTTGTTGAACAAAGTGTCTCAACGACTGAAATAGATCGCGAAAAAATGATGAAGCAACTCGAGAGTATGAATGAGAGCCAAATCGAGGAAATGTCAATCGCCCACACTGATTCCTAAACTTACTAGATTACTGTAACGACATGTTTTTTGCACGAGGCCGCTTGGATCCCGACAAGTCTATTGTTTGTTAAATGAACGATAGAATACTTATCATTCGAAAGTTGTTTCAGATAATGTTGTAGTTACAATGTTAATAACGTTGGATTAACAACCTTTAATTCTAAGCATTTCTCAAGGATCGCTCTAAGATTTGATGCCAACAAATTAGGGATGTGCAAAACCTGAATAATCCGAAATCCGAAACCGAAACGAAAATGACGTGTTTTTGCAATACCCAAATACCCCAAAATCCGGAAATCTGAAACCCGGCTTATGGGGGAATATTTGGGTTCGGGTTGGTTTGATCTTTGGTCACCCGACCCGTCCGAAAACCCGAAATAATATACATATATATTTTAAATATTATATAAATATATTTATTTATCTAATTATCTTTAAAAAATCGTAAATTATAGTCGGTCGAAATGTTTTTTAATTTTAAACTTATTTTCGATTTCATCAATCTCTCGTTTGATTGAATTCATCCTCAAAATCGATTGAATTTGTATATACTTTTTGTATTATAATAATAGCCGAACCCGACCGACATTAACCTGAAACCTGACCAACCCTAACCCGAAGCAATCCGAAATCCGAAACCCAAAGTTCGGGTCTTGATTTTCATACCCGAAATCCGATCGGGTTTTCGGTTTGTCCACCCGAACCCGCCCGATGCACACCCCTACAACAATTAGTAGTCAAACGAGAACAAGGTCAAAACAAGAGAACATGAAAAATATTAAATTACATATGATTTTGCACTAAAATCATATACGATTACAAAACATGGTCAACGCAAGGTGTACGGACAACTTTGCCCGTGGTCTAGGTTGTGACCAGGGTCGCATATAATCATATGTAGAGATGCAACGGGGTCGGGGGTACCGGGGATCGCAATCCCCATCCTGAATCCCGAACCCCGTCCCTGTCTCCATCCCTGTCAAGGAATAAGATTTCATCCTCATCCGGAAATCGGGGATTTTCCCCGTCTACCTTGTTTAGTTTTTTACGTAATGTTTTTATATATTATGTATATAAATGGCAAGTTTACGTTTAATCTACATATAATGCTAAAATATTAATCATCAAAATTTCAGTTGTTGCCTTTGTATAAGCGTAACATAAAAAACGTGATTCAAACACAAATATATCAATTACGATACTTAATAATTACTATGTTATATCAATTAGATCAATAAAGTTTCCTACAAACAATCAAATCAACGATGTAATTCCTTTAACAAGTTTTCATGATGGGAGATTGATTATATTTATACATTATATACACTAATCGGGTTTCTCACTACATTATTATACTTAGTGTGTGTGTATATATATACAAATAAATGTATAATTAATATTCGGGGCCGGGGACCAAGGGTAATCCCATCCCCGACCCCATCCTCGGTTTATAAATTTGGGGATTCCCCATCCCCGGTCAAATTGGGGTTGGGTACCGGTTCTGTATCGGGTGCGGGTTTTTATGCCATCCCTAATCACATACGGTTTTACACGTAAGTTTAGTGTAAACTACAGGGCCGTGCATTAGGGTGTGCGAAGTGGTTCTACCGCACAGGGCCTCCGATCGTCGGGGGCCTCCGAATATTTTTTAATACTTACTTATAATAATCCTACTACATAAATTATTAGACGCATTATATCAATGAGAATAGTTCTAGCGCAGCGGTCAAAGGCATCCTTTTTATGCATTCTACCTTATTTATTGCCAGGGTTCGAATTCTGCTTAACCATTTTAATTTTGTTTTTATTAAAAAAAGTTGCTTTAATTTAGTGTAGATGTTTTTAATATAAACCTTTTAACAATTTTTTTATTTTTAATAATTTTAGGATGACTTAAACATATAACTTTTTATAGTTTTCTTTTACTATGATAATTAGATTACATATGTGTTTGTTTTAAGATGTTTTTTTATACAAGTTGTCCTCCAAAATTCAAATATAAAGTTTTTAATATATATTTTATTTTTTATTTTATATATTTTTTATAGTTGTTTGAAATTTAATGTAGTTTTCTTAGACTTTAAATTTAGATTGTATATGTTAGGAAAAACTAAAGGGAAATTAATTAAAATACCCAAAAATGGAAGTTGTGTTACCAAAATACCCAAAAAAAATTCAAGTTTACCTAAATACCCTAAATTTCCGCGATGATGTCCGCGATGGCCCGCGGTGGCCCGCGATGGGGACTAAAAGTGTAACTAATTTTGAAAAAATTATCACTTTCAGTCCCTGATCGCGATCACGGGCACTGAACGCGGAAATTTAGGGTATTTAGGTAAACTTGAATTTTTTTTGGGTATTTTGGTAACACAACTTCCATTTTTGGGTATTTTAATTAATTTCCCAAAACTAAATATGAAATAGCTGACACAGATGCTCTGAATTATTTTAGATATTTAGTGTTTTTAATGATCTATCTTATACTTACTTTCTTTAGATATTTAACAAAATTTAGTTTTTTTAGTATTTATTGTTTTTTCCTGTACGTTTTTTTGGCACACCTTTAATATTTGATATATTGATTTTAATGACGATACGTTCTTGTTGATATGGGTTTGTAATTATCGGTTGATCAATTATATAAAAATATGATTGTTATTCATATCTTCTTTTCACTCTCATACCTCCTACCTCCTCATAGACCCCTTATTGGAGGAGTAATGAAAGTTGAAAAATCAATTATAAATATTGAGTCCATACAAACATAATAACATTAAAAGTTAAATTTTAAAGTCAAAAGATAAGAAAAGACGGACAATTTGATCAAATTCATAAGTTATCGGTCGATTTATTACAAGACAAATGTAGTAAAAATAATAATTTAATAAATAAAATGAAAAAACTAAGAGTACATTTACTTTTTTTCTTACAGGGCCTCCAAAATATCAGGATATGTGATTTGACTAGTTTTTGTCTTCTCTTATTTTTTTTTTGAAGTGTCTTCTCTTATTTGATCACTGTTATTTTTTAAACCGACCACAAAATTATATGTCTGAATAAGACTTTGTTTTTACTCAAAGTAGAACATAATTACAAAATAATTTTTAGTCATTCTGTGGGGGCTGTCGGCTCTGTTTTTGAAAATGCGGGGTTCTTGTGGGCACTACAATCATAAATGTGGGGGGCAAAACTGTAAAATCCTTATAGAGGGCCCCACCATTGTGAGACTATCAGCATCCAACCCCATCTAACCCACACTTTTTCACTGCCACATCAGCGTCACATCATTTTTCCCTTTCAACTCATTCTAACCCACAAACCCCCACATCCATCCCACACCACCATCCCATCTTTTATTTATTTTTATTTTTATTTTTATTTTTGTTACCATTAATTTAAATAATTAATATTTTATAAGTAATTTGTAATAATATATAATATTATAATTTATAAATCAAACTAATATTTTAACCTTACATAATAAATTCTAAAAAACTTAAAAATACATAAATTTCAATTAAAAATACTACTCGTTGCCTTGGTTGTTGTGCCTTGGAAGCCGTGAAATGTGTTCGATTAAATCCGCCCGAAGGTTATGATGCGTTTCTCGGTGTCGGACTTCTAACACGTTAGCGTCATATTGTTGGTCGCTAATCTCTTCGTCGTCCTCCTCATCAACTTGATTAGCGTTTTCATCGAAACGACAAATCGCGTTACCTTCGTCTTCCAATATCATATTGTGTAATATGATGCAAGTGTACATTACTTTTTGTATTTTATTCGTAATCCATTTGACGATACGCGGGTAGATTAATTTCCCCGTCCGACGATGACGAAGACGACTCATAAATTTCCGACGAGTTCACTGATGAAGAAGACATTTTGTTTTTGTAGTAGAGAAAAGTTTGAGAGATTGAGAGAAAATTTAGTGGTGTGAAAAAATAAGTGGGGAAGTATATTAGTATTTATAGGATATAAATAAAAAATAAAAAAATACCCCAACGTTCATATATTAATGGATATATTTCAAAAAAAAAATTTTTTTTTGCAAAATATCTCAACCCAAGCCGGGTTGCCCAACCCGGGAGGACTCCATCCCCATCCAACCCCAAGGGGTGCGATGGTGTTCCATCCCAACCCCAGCCAACCCCAGCCAACCCACACTCCCGATGCGCATGGTCTGAGGCATGAAATGATAGCACACTATCGGGTTGGGACCACATTTGGTGTTCTGCCCATTCCGTCTGCGTCGATGTTGAATTAGATGTGGTTATGTTAAATGAACTTTCTATTATTGGTTAATTTTTTTTGGAAAAGGTGTTTTAAGCTACGTCTAAACTAAGTCATTGTTTGGCAAAAAAAACTAGCTTATAAGCTAGGTACATGTTTGGATGACCATAAGCTAGCTTATCAAAACGCTAGTCTATGTAGCGTATGGGGAGCTTTTTTTGCTTTTTACCTTTTTTTTCCAAATATACCCTCAATTATATAATTATTATTTATTTACTATTTTTTTAATATGTCATTTTTAATCATTTTACACGCTTATAAGCTAGTTTTGCCAAACGTGACTTTTTCACCAGCTAGCTTATAAGTCAACAGCTAGCTTATCAGCTACCAGCTAGCTTATAAGTCATAAGCTAGCTTATCAACTAGTTTGCCAAACATAGCCTAATTCTTTGGTAAATTATGACTGTAAGACATAAGTCCTGATAAAACCTCAGTGGCCACAATTGTTGTGTACGTCTGGATTAGAACCCTGAGTAGAAGGGGTTATTCCACCACATCCCCCGGAGCCTTAACCAGTACGCGACGCCACAACCCTTGTGGTTTATTATTATTTAAATTATTTTAACTCTACTAATTTATATTTATATTTATATTATTATTTAATTTTTTATAATTTTTATAAATGATTTTGATTTAAAGGTTTTTTTTGGGAACATCTGTTATTAGGCCGTCGGTACCGCCTGCGGGCTCGGGCTCCTGCGGGTTCGAGCGGGATGCGGTACGGGGGTGGAGCGGGCTCGGGCTCGGGTTCAGCCCCGGGTTCCATAACCCGTTCAACCCGAAAGATTTATTTATTTATTTTTTTTAAAATTTTGAAAATTTAAAATTTCCAACGGCTACCAACGGCTATTTTTTTTTTTAATCACACTATATATATTAACCCAAACCTCTTATTTTTTCACACCAAAATCTCTCAAATTCTCTCAAACTCTCTCAAATTTCATCATGAATCCAAACAAAACACCTACATCCCGTCGTAACCGACCGGATACACCACAACCGCAAGAAGACCCGGAGCTTGGTTTCCAAGCGTTTACACAACAAGGTTATCATCCGCAATTTTCGCAACAATATCCGCCACAATTTTCTCAACAATTTCCCCAACAATTTCCCCAACAATTTCACCAACAATTTTCGCAACAATTTCCTTACCAATTTACACGTCCCGGTTTGATTGAACAAGGTTTTGCTCCGGCCAACTACAATCTTCCTTCACCCGCAATCAATCTCGACGACGACATTGTTCCGGAAACCCAACATTATAGCCCGCAATCTATCCCGGAACCATCAAACCCGACACCAACGAGAAAAGGAAAAAACAAACAATATGAAAATAGAGCCGCCAAACAAATGTGGAGTAAAGACGAGGAACTCGCGTTAGTGTCGGCGTGGGTTGACGTTTCGGAGGACCCCGTTGTCGGTAACGCACAAACCGGTGGTAATATTTTTATTGTTATTATTATTATTATTATTATTATTATTAATATTATTATTATTATTAATATTATTATTATTCTTGTTAATATTCTTATACTTGAATTTACATAAATGTTGTAAAGCCCGTGTCCTGGTATGGTTTATTATTATTTTTGTTTTCCGCTCAGTTTTTTTTTTAATCACTTGTAATTGGTAACTTTTGCGTTAGCGAGAGTAGCACCGTTAGCCTTCGTTGTTAAATCTTAAGTTATGTAAGGTTAGTGTAAGGTGTGAGATTGTTGAGGGGCTAATCTTGGGTTTGGCCAAAATAATTGAGCATGGTTCGGCCCATGCAAGAAAGGGCCGAAACCCCCATTTTGTTTTCCTTTCTTGTTTTTGCTCTCACGTAATCCATAACTCGGTACCTCCTATTTCCATTGATTCTTCTTTTCCTTGTAAAACAAGCAACCAAACAACCCTACAATCCCTTTTCTTTTCTCCTTTCCTGTTGGTGCGGCCGAGAGTGAAGAAACGAGAGAGAGAGAGAGATCGCGAGAGAGAGAGAGAGATCGCGAGAAGAGAGAGAGAGAGAGAATCGGCGGCGAGCAAGAGAGGAGTCGGGAGAGAGTTCGCCGGAAAGTGTGGAGGTCGCCGCCGTCGTTGTCGTGTCCGCCGGAGAAGAAGAGTGAAGGTGTCGGGTTTCGTCGTTGTGTCGTCATCGAGGTAAGGTTTCACTCGACGTTTCTTTTCTTTTCGTTTTCGTCACCGGAGGACCACCGCCGGCCGCCGCTGCCACTGCCGCGCCGCCACTGTGGTGGCTGGATGTCGGGTGGCGGTGGTGGTGTGAGTCGTTGGTGCACGCGGTAGGGTGATCGAGAGGGTAGCGGTCTCGCGGTGGTTTGCGGGTTGTTTTATTTCCTCGTCGATGAACCGCCGTCGGCCGCCGTCGACGACCACCACTGCCGGAGGGCAGAGGGTAGTGCGTGGCCATGTCTTATTAATAATCACCGTAGAATCCGTTAAGCCTTGACTTAATCGTTTAAGCCGTCTCGTTAAAACCGTCGTTTTTATAATCTTCAATTCATGTGGAAAATGGTGCAGCCACTGTTTTTACGACGGCTATAACTTTTCCGTCGTAACTCCATTTGAGCCGAAACTGGCGCCCACGGTTCAAGCTCGGGGTCGGGCACGTTTTCCGTGTTTTAGCGGAAAACTGGTTCGGCCTCTAGCTGGGCGAAGAAGTGGTCGTAAGTTCTGTGAATCGTCATTTTATGTAAAAGAAACTGCAGTTCTGTCACTGTTTTGCGTAAGCTGTAACTTTCAGCTCGTAACTCGGTTTGGGGTGAAACCAGTGTCAAAAGTTCCCTTTTTGAGTCTAGAAACTTTTCTGTGTTTTATGCAAAACCCAGTTCGGGACGTAGCATGGGTCGATTTGTCGTTTTATACTGAAAGGTGCTGAATTTCACTGTTCCGGAATCTGTTTTTGTAAAATCCGTAGTAAATTGTAGAAAAATCGTTAGGAGGCGTATAATATATCCTTGGAACCCTAACTCAGAGTACTTTCTGGTCATGAAATAATATTGGGAATTTTCTGGGTTTAAAGGGGTCGAAACAGGTCCCGAACAGACCTGTTTAGTGAGAACGGAAAATAGTTTTAGTGACGGTTTAAGCGTGTGTCGTGTCATAGGGTCCGGGTCTTGTATTGACACGTTTTAACATGCATTTAGGTGCTGGGAAGTGACCGTAATTGTGAAGCTTGAATTGTGTTATTAAGCTGGGCGCGCATTCGAGGTGAGTTCTCTCACTGTGTAGTTAGGGTTGTATGCATGTCATAATAGTTTGTATGT
Organism: Saussurea involucrata; assembly: GCA_033807775.1. Taxonomy (NCBI): domain Eukaryota; kingdom Viridiplantae; phylum Streptophyta; class Magnoliopsida; order Asterales; family Asteraceae; genus Saussurea; species Saussurea involucrata. The sequence continues at coordinate 8,540,566 of CM066323.1, forward strand.
ACTACTGTCTTTGTGGTGTGAACTAGTTGTTTGTGGTGTGTAATATTTGATTGGTTTGAATGCTTGGTATAAATGGTTACATTACAATTCGGTGGGACCGAGGCCTCGATGGTACTGAGGTGTTGGATACATTACAATTCGGTGGGACCGAGGCCTCGATGGTACTGAGGTGTTGGATACATTACAATTCGGTGGGACCGAGGCCTCGATGGTAATGAGGTGTTGGATACATAATTACTTGTAGATGTTTACTCGTTTTATGTAACTGTGATGTTGTTGCTTATGTGCGGATATGGGTGATGTGTATATAATTCCTATCTGCGCATGTGTTGGAATTCACTAAGCTTTGTGCTTACCCTTTCCCAATAAACTGTGGTTTCAGGTACGGGCGGCTCCAAGGCGTGACGAGTACACACTGGCGTGCGAGGAGAGCTGGTTGTTTTATGGTTTTATTAATTAAACGTTTATTCCGCTGTATTTTTATTATAAAGTTAATAATTATGAGTTTGCAAACGAAACGTTGTGATTCATTTAATGAGTTGTTATAAATGAGTTGTTTATTTAAAAATTTAAATTTGCTTGTAATTTTTGGGACGTTACAACTTGGTATCAGAGCACAGCTTGAGTGAATCAAACGCACCTCGGTGTGTTTGGTCTCAAGTTGCGGCTGGGAAATTTTCAAATTCTTTATTAAATCTTTTTGGAAAATAAAAGAAAGGAAAACCCGTTTGAGAAACGGTGATCGATGGCGCAGTGTGTACAGTCAGCCGGAGCCAAGGGAAAAGGTACAGTACTTAGTGTTTTATTGCTTTCTAGATCATAGAGTATGCATGCTAGATTGCCTGTTGTGGACACTATGCTGTATGTTGAACTACTTGCTATTAGGAATTTATGCTAATTATGATAGGTTACTAAGTGGATGCCCTCTAGGTTGTATGCAGTAAGAGATTTATAGCCTTAGAATATTCGATTTAGTTCTATTGCACAGCTCTTGTTTGAGTCCAACCGTTCTAGGATAGAGTCTTGTATTCGACTGTCTATTTATTTCGCACTGCATATAATCGGGTATTCGCGAGGTCACCCATTATAATTAGTAGGGATTCGGTAGTAGCAAGGGTAGTGGGATAAGAGGAAGTTCCTAGAGAGCTGGGAAGGGTGTTTATGTATGAGTACGTGTGCTAGATTGCTTTCTAGAACATAGGAGTATGTATGCTAAATTGCTTGGTGCTTGTTACACTGTATTGCATGTCTGCTGCTTGCTATTAGGGATTTGGCAGTAGCAAGGGTAGTGGTCTGGATGGAATTCCTAGGGAGCTAGGAAGAGTGTGTACATATGCCGGTGCGGGCATATGTGTATAGTTTCGGCGAGAAACTACTTGGACCCTTTGGGATGGAACTCGGAACGGGCGATGATAGGTGTGGATGGTAGTAGTAGAGCTCCTACTACCGGAAGCACATGATCAATGCTCGAGTCGGGGAAGTCACGAGGAATCCAAGGAGTTGAGCGTGAGTGTTGTTAGTATGAGTTATTATGTGCTAATAACGCGTTGTATTGTCTACCCAGAATAGCCATCACAAGGAGGAACAACTATAGTAAACCTGCTAGTACAAGTGTGTACTTGATTTGCTTGAGGTGATGATCGTTGGGGTAGTGATGAAGGTTCTAAACTAGTAGTCGTTGGGATAGAAGGACGTGTCTAGTATCAATCACTTGGAGTGACGATGAGGATGTGGTTTGTTTTGAGTAGACCATTTTGGGTCATAGGCTTTTGAGCCGACTTTGATTTGAGGAAAACCCGTAAGATGATTTGATGTGATTTTCCAACTTGCCTTAAGAGATTTAAATGTCCGGGTGACGATTGTGGATCGGGGAGTTTTGGAGGGATATGAGTCGAGACATCGAATGCCGACTGAGTCATGCACAGAGTTTATTTTGAAAATAGGATTGCATTAACTAATCCTTGTGTTTCCAATCCTTATATGGATTGTGTTTTGAAACTTTGGGAAATGTTTAGCACACACACAAGATTTCGAATTATAGTTTGAAAATGCTTGAAACCGTTTTATCACGGGAGTTGAAAACTTTGTAAAAGATTGTTTCATTTGATTATTTTCCAACGGTTCTTTCGGTTACGATAATATCCGTGTTTTGTGGTGGTTAAGATGTTGGGTAAGTGACTACGGCTTGAGACTCTAACATTGGAACTCCTCCACATGTGTTAGAGTTGAGACGGAAAGTTACATTCCACGATGTCTGTTTAAAGGCTATTTTAGTGATTTTTCTAAAATGAGTTTGGAATTCTAGTGTCGCTTAACTTTTCGTTCGAGAGTTTGTGTTACTAAGTGTTTATTTTGCAAATAGTTCAGTGTGTGGATTGATTCATGCGTGACATAAGTGATGCATGGAGGAATTTGGTAACATTTCATAAGGAGTTGTTTAGTGCGCTTTTTAGTCAGCTAAAGGTTTTATTGACATTTCCATGAAAATGCGATTTATCGACTTAGGGGTATGCATACTGGGGTAACCTTTGTTCTCGACATTTTGATGAACGAGTCGTGCATGAAAATGTTTTAGTTCCTTTTTGTCAAAATGAAAGACCATTTGATCCAAGGAGTGTTTTAATATTGTGAACATCATGCATACGATTACAATGTGTTATATTTTGGAAATATAAATGCGTAGATTTTTGACATTCGGTTAATGTAGAATTACCGATAATTTTTTTTTTGGGAAAGTAAAAACTTTTGCTTTGGAGGAAACGAGTATTTTGAGCATTTTCGATAAATACATTTTTTAAACTATAATGTTTTGACATTATATGCCCCAAGTACGAAACTTGAGGAAGTGTTACAAGCTTGCATGCCTGCCCCCAGTTTGAGATTTTACGAGGTTTTTAGTCGATATTTCCAATTATTAGAAGCGGACTGGTTTCTGTCTTCAAGTTTGCAACTTACACGAGACAATTGTGTTTTAACAAAAATATACTTGTAAACCGTGTCATCGTTTTGTGTGACTAGCTGACGCGCGAAAAATTTGTGGCGAACCCTGTGCCACGTCATTTATGATTAAAAAGAGGATTTTTGAATCAATTGTCGTGAAACTTATTTTGAATTATGTGCACACCTTTGTCGGACCCTGTTTAAGGTCAAGCGGTTACTTTAAGTGCATGTCATGAGTCAATCCATACTGGAATCGAGGCGGTTCATTTTTATTTCTTACATTTTGCTTTTGTGTGAGTAAACTGAACTGCAATGGGACGATTTTCAACATGATTTTCCTACATGGGACGAGCGTGTCCAGTTTTGCGTAACTATCGATCTGGTAATAGTAGTTTTTTTTATATACGATCTTTTTGAGATGAAAATCCTGATGTTGAAAATATTTTGTAAATGATTTTGTAAACCATTTGGGGAAATGTGCTTTTAAGCGTCATGTGTCATTTCGAGAAATTTTTAAGGGTGTGAGTCCTTTTGGAAAACTCTTTTGTTTAACCCGTGTTGAGACTGGGACTAAGGTTGATTTCAGAGTATTGCTTGCTTAAACTTTGTTTAAACGCATTTTCCAACCTATGGGTCTAGCAAGCGTGGAGCATTTTGCTCGGTTTTGAATTGGAGTTAGTCATGGGCCTATTGCCCGGTGTTAATGGCTCGATGTGGAGTCTAGTTGATGAGTTGTTTTTGTCGCACCGTTTGACTTTCTTTGCACGTTGAGTGTTTGCATGTTTGGGTGAGTGAGTCAATCAGGAATAGGCATGTTGTTGGTAGGCTGTTTGCTTTGGATCCTTAGACACGATAGTCAGTCGTTGGTAATGGTCGGTTGGGTATCTCGGGGTGGGACCCCGGTATTCATGTGTTTTAACCTAGACTTTCCAGTAAGTACTAGGAGGATATAGTTGTGGGCACTTACCTGGGAGGTAGTTCCGGTGTGCTGGGTCTTGAGGCGTTACCTGAGAAGTAGACGTCAAGGTGTATCCCCGATACGGTGTGACTTGGCTTCGTAGAGCAAGTGTGGATGATACGTCGACGGTGGAAGGTAGGTATTCCACGCGCGTTAGTACTGTAGGCCGAATAGTATCGGTTAAGGGATTGATGCCCTTTGGTTATTAAGAGAATAAATGCGCATCAACCATTTCGAGGTAGTTGGTATATTTAGGTGTCGACTTTTGGGCTTGAGGCCAAACACCTTTAGTATAATCGGAGAATTGTAGCCGATTTTAAGATGATCATGGTTAGGGGTGTTAACGAGCCGAGCCGAGTCGAGTAGTAGGTTATTCGAGCCGAGCTTAAAAAAATATTACCTGGCTCGAGCTCGACTCGAGCTCGATTAATTTTTCAAATTCGGGCTCGAGCTCGAGCTCGAATATTTTTTCAATGTTCGAGCTCGAGCTCGATGCTCGTTTATGAGCTCGAATTCGAGATCGATTAAGTCGTTTATGTAGTCAAGATCAATAATTTTTATATTTTGATTATATAATTTGTAAACGTATATAAATATGTTAGGCTCGAAAAAGTGTATGCTCGAATGGCTCGGCTCGACTCGACTCGACTCGACTCGACTCGACTCGTATAAGCTTAATCGAGCTTTCGAACGAGTCGAGTCGAACATCGGTGTTATAGAGCTCGACTCGCTAACTTAAGCGAGCTTTATTTTGTGTTCGAGATCGACTCGAGCTCGATAACTATTAGGCTCGAGCTCGAGATAAACGAACTCGAGCTCGAGTAGCTCGTTAAAAGCTCGACTCGTTAACACCCCTAATCATGGTGATGGTAGTAGTAACCCTGAAATGATCACTTGTGATGAATGGTTATGGTGGAATGACCTACGTGTGTGTTAGTCGACTTGATTGTAGGGGATATCTATTTGTGTTAGTGTATAGGATAATACCACGCTTATGTGATTCATTGTAATCGGTTGGACCGATGTTCGGCGGGTGGCCGATGTTTGTTATTGTGATCGGTTGGACCGATGTTCGGCGGGTGGCCGATGTTTGTTATCGTAATCGGTTGGACCGATGTTCGGCAGGGGGTCGATGTTTTGTTAATATGATTTATTGAAAATCTTTGGAGTCTATTAGAATTCGTGGAAGTTAATCAACAGTTAGGGGTAGGAATGATCGTAGTCGAGTATCCTGTAGGGTATACTGTGAGCAGCTTTAGAATGGTTAGAGCTTGAAGTTTGACTCGGAATACATAGAATGTCTAAGGTTGGGAGACAACCGAAGTCGTTTGACTAGGAATGGTTTCAATGGTTGGAGTGTTCTTCCAATCGCGTTTTCAGTGTTCTTGAAGGAGTGTTGTTGGTAAGGAAGTTTTCGGGAGATTCTTAGACGGTGTGAGAAATTAGGCTCCAGTTAGTGAAGGTCCAGTGGAAACACCGAAAGGGTTCCGAGTGAACTTGGGAACCTGAGGTTGAGATGAGGGAGAACTATCTATTGATATTCGCGGGCATAGGCTTCGAGGACGAAGTCTAATTCAAGTGGGGGAGAGTTGTAAAGCCCGTGTCCTGGTATGGTTTATTATTATTTTTGTTTTCCGCTCAGTTTTTTTTTAATCACTTGTAATTGGTAACTTTTGCGTTAGCGAGAGTAGCACCGTTAGCCTTCGTTGTTAAATCTTAAGTTATGTAAGGTTAGTGTAAGGTGTGGGATTGTTGAGGGGCTAATCTTGGGTTTGGCCAAAATAATTGAGCATGGTTCGGCCCATGCAAGAAAGGGCCGAAACCCCCATTTTTTTTTCCTTTCTTGTTTTTGCTCTCACGTAATCCATAACTCGGTACCTCCTATTTCCATTGATTCTTCTTTTCCTTGTAAAAGAAGCAACCAAACAACCCTACAATCCCTTTTCTTTTCTCCTTTCCTGTTGGTGCGGCCGAGAGTGAAGAAACGAGAGAGAGAGAGAGATCGCGAGAGAGAGAGAGAGAGAGATCGCGAGAAGAGAGAGAGAGAGAATCGGCGGCGAGCAAGAGAGGAGTCGGGAGAGAGTTCGCCGGAAAGTGTGGAGGTCGCCGCCGTCGTTGTCGTGTCCGCCGGAGAAGAAGAGTGAAGGTGTCGGGTTTCGTCGTTGTGTCGTCATCGAGGTAAGGTTTCACTCGACGTTTCTTTTCTTTTCGTTTTCGTCACCGGAGGACCACCGCCGGCCGCCGCTGCCACTGCCGCGCCGCCACTGTGGTGGCTGGATGTCGGGTGGCGGTGGTGGTGTGAGTCGTTGGTGCACACGGTAGGGTGATCGAGAGGGTAGCGGTCTCGCGGTGGTTTGCGGGTTGTTTTATTTCCTCGTCGATGAACCGCCGTCGGCCGCCGTCGACGACCACCACTGCCGGAGGGCAGAGGGTAGTGCGTGGCCATGTCTTATTAATAATCACCGTAGAATCCGTTAAGCCTTGACTTAATCGTTTAAGCCGTCTCGTTAAAACCGTCGTTTTTATAATCTTCAATTCATGTGGAAAATGGTGCAGCCACTGTTTTTACGACGGCTATAACTTTTCCGTCGTAACTCCATTTGAGCCGAAACTGGCGCCCACGGTTCAAGCTCGGGGTCGGGCACGTTTTCCGTGTTTTAGCGGAAAACCGGTTCGGCCTCTAGCTGGGCGAAGAAGTGGTCGTAAGTTCTGTGAATCGTCATTTTATGTAAAAGAAACTGCAGTTCTGTCACTGTCTTGCGTAAGCTGTAACTTTCAGCTCGTAACTCGGTTTGGGGTGAAACCAGTGTCAAAAGTTCCCTTTTTGAGTCTAGAAACTTTTCTGTGTTTTATGCAAAACCCAGTTCGGGACGTAGCATGGGTCGATTTGTCGTTTTATACTGAAAGGTGCTGAATTTCGCTGTTCCGGAATCTGTTTTTGTAAAATCCGTAGTAAATTGTAGAAAAATCGTTAGGAGGCGTATAATATGTCCTTGGAACCCTAACTCAGAGTACTTTCTGGTCATGAAATAATATTGGGAATTTTCTGGGTTTAAAGGGGTCGAAACAGGTCCCGAACAGACCTGTTTAGTGAGAACGGAAAATAGTTTTAGTGACGGTTTAAGCGTGTGTCGTGTCATAGGGTCCGGGTCTTGTATTGATACGTTTTAACATGCATTTAGGTGCTGGGAAGTGACCGTAATTGTGAAGCTTGAATTGTGTTATTAAGCTGGGCGCGCATTCGAGGTGAGTTCTCTCACTGTGTAGTTAGGGTTGTATGCATGTCATAATAGTTTGTATGTACTACTGTCTTTGTGGTGTGAACTAGTTGTTTGTGGTGTGTAATATTTGATTGGTTTGAATGCTTGGTATAAATGGTTACATTACAATTCGGTGGGACCGAGGCCTCGATGGTACTGAGGTGTTGGATACATTACAATTCGGTGGGACCGAGGCCTCGATGGTACTGAGGTGTTGGATACATTACAATTCGGTGGGACCGAGGCCTCGATGGTAATGAGGTGTTGGATACATAATTACTTGTAGATGTTTACTCGTTTTATGTAACTGTGATGTTGTTGCTTATGTGCGGATAGGGGTGATGTGTATATAATTCCTATCTGCGCATGTGTTGGAATTCACTAAGCTTTGTGCTTACCCTTTCCCAATAAACTGTGGTTTCAGGTACGGGCGGCTCCAAGGCGTGACGAGTACACACTGGCGTGCGAGGAGAGCTGGTTGTTTTATGGTTTTATTAATTAAACGTTTATTCCGCTGTATTTTTATTATAAAGTTAATAATTATGAGTTTGCAAACGAAACGTTGTGATTCATTTAATGAGTTGTTATAAATGAGTTGTTTATTTAAAAATTTAAATTTGCTTGTAATTTTTGGGACGTTACAACTTGGTATCAGAGCACAGCTTGAGTGAATCAAACGCACCTCGGTGTGTTTGGTCTCAAGTTGCGGCTGGGAAATTTTCAAATTCTTTATTAAATCTTTTTGGAAAATAAAAGAAAGGAAAACCCGTTTGAGAAACGGTGATCGATGGCGCAGTGTGTACAGTCAGCCGGAGCCAAGGGAAAAGGTACAGTACTTAGTGTTTTATTGCTTTCTAGATCATAGAGTATGCATGCTAGATTGCCTGTTGTGGACACTATGCTGTATGTTGAACTACTTGCTATTAGGAATTTATGCTAATTATGATAGGTTACTAAGTGGATGCCCTCTAGGTTGTATGCAGTAAGAGATTTATAGCCTTAGAATATTCGATTTAGTTCTATTGCGCAGCTCTTGTTTGAGTCCAACCGTTCTAGGATAGAGTCTTGTATTCGACTGTCTATTTATTTCGCACTGCATATAATCGGGTATTCGCGAGGTCACCCATTATAATTAGTAGGGATTCGGTAGTAGCAAGGGTAGTGGGATAAGAGGAAGTTCCTAGAGAGCTGGGAAGGGTGTTTATGTATGAGTACGTGTGCTAGATTGCTTTCTAGAACATAGGAGTATGTATGCTAAATTGCTTGGTGCTTGTTACACTGTATTGCATGTCTGCTGCTTGCTATTAGGGATTTGGCAGTAGCAAGGGTAGTGGTCTGGATGGAATTCCTAGGGAGCTAGGAAGAGTGTGTACATATGCCGGTGCGGGCATATGTGTATAGTTTCGGCGAGAAACTACTTGGACCCTTTGGGATGGAACTCGGAACGGGCGATGATAGGTGTGGATGGTAGTAGTAGAGCTCCTACTACCGGAAGCACAGGATCAATGCTCGAGTCGGGGAAGTTACGAGGAATCCAAGGAGTTGAGCGTGAGTGTTGTTAGTATGAGTTATTATGTGCTAATAACGCGTTGTATTGTCTACCCAGAATAGCCATCACAAGGAGGAACAACTATAGTAAACCTGCTAGTACAAGTGTGTACTTGATTTGCTTGAGGTGATGATCGTTGGGGTAGTGATGAAGGTTCTAAACTAGTAGTCGTTGGGATAGAAGGACGTGTCTAGTATCAATCACTTGGAGTGACGATGAGGATGTGGTTTGTTTTGAGTAGACCATTTTGGGTCATAGGCTTTTGAGCCGACTTTGATTTGAGGAAAACCCGTAAGATGATTTGATGTGATTTTCCAACTTGCCTTAAGAGATTTAAATGTCCGGGTGACGATTGTGGATCGGGGAGTTTTGGAGGGATATGAGTCGAGACATCGAATGCCGACTGAGTCATGCACAGAGTTTATTTTGAAAATAGGATTGCATTAACTAATCCTTGTGTTTCCAATCCTTATATGGATTGTGTTTTGAAACTTTGGGAAATGTTTAGCACACACACAAGATTTCGAATTATAGTTTGAAAATGCTTGAAACCGTTTTATCACGGGAGTTGAAAACTTTGTAAAAGATTGTTTCATTTGATTATTTTCCAACGGTTCTTTCGGGTACGATAATATCCGTGTTTTGTGGTGGTTAAGATGTTGGGTAAGTGACTACGGCTTGAGACTCTAACATTGGAACTCCTCCACATGTGTTAGAGTTGAGACGGAAAGTTACATTCCACGATGTCTGTTTAAAGGCTATTTTAGTGATTTTTCTAAAATGAGTTTGGAATTCTAGTGTCGCTTAACTTTTCGTTCGAGAGTTTGTGTTACTAAGTGTTTATTTTGCAAATAGTTCAGTGTGTGGATTGATTCATGCGTGACATAAGTGATGCATGGAGGAATTTGGTAACATTTCATAAGGAGTTGTTTAGTGCGCTTTTTAGTCAGCTAAAGGTTTTATTGACATTTCCATGAAAATGCGATTTATCGACTTAGGGGTATGCATACTGGGGTAACCTTTGTTCTCGACATTTTGATGAACGAGTCGTGCATGAAAATGTTTTAGTTCCTTTTTGTCAAAATGAAAGACCATTTGATCCAAGGAGTGTTTTAATATTGTGAACATCATGCATACGATTACAATGTGTTATATTTTGGAAATATAAATGCGTAGATTTTTGACATTCGGTTAATGTAGAATTACCGATAATTTTTTTTTTGGGAAAGTAAAAACTTTTGCTTTGGAGGAAACGAGTATTTTGAGCATTTTCGATAAATACATTTTTTAAACTATAATGTTTTGACATTATATGCCCCAAGTACGAAACTTGAGGAAGTGTTACAAGCTTGCATGCCTGCCCCCAGTTTGAGATTTTACGAGGTTTTTAGTCGATATTTCCAATTATTAGAAGCGGACTGGTTTCTGTCTTCAAGTTTGCAACTTACACGAGACAATTGTGTTTTAACAAAAATATACTTGTAAACCGTGTCATCGTTTTGTGTGACTAGCTGACGCGCGAAAAATTTGTGGCGAACCCTGTGCCACGTCATTTATGATTAAAAAGAGGATTTTTGAATCAATTGTCGTGAAACTTATTTTGAATTATGTGCACACCTTTGTCGGACCCTGTTTAAGGTCAAGCGGTTACTTTAAGTGCATGTCATGAGTCAATCCATACTGGAATCGAGGCGGTTCATTTTTATTTCTTACATTTTGCTTTTGTGTGAGTAAACTGAACTGCAATGGGACGATTTTCAACATGATTTTCCTACATGGGACGAGCGTGTCCAGTTTTGCGTAACTATCGATCTGGTAATAGTAGTTTTTTTTTATATACGATCTTTTTGAGATGAAAATCCTGATGTTGAAAATATTTTGTAAATGATTTTGTAAACCATTTGGGGAAATGTGCTTTTAAGCGTCATGTGTCATTTCGAGAAATTTTTAAGGGTGTGAGTCCTTTTGGAAAACTCTTTTGTTTAACCCGTGTTGAGACTGGGACTAAGGTTGATTTCAGAGTATTGCTTGCTTAAACTTTGTTTAAACGCATTTTCCAACCTATGGGTCTAGCAAGCGTGGAGCATTTTGCTCGGTTTTGAATTGGAGTTAGTCATGGGCCTATTGCCCGGTGTTAATGGCTCGATGTGGAGTCTAGTTGATGAGTTGTTTTTGTCGCACCGTTTGACTTTCTTTGCACGTTGAGTGTTTGCATATTTGGGTGAGTGAGTCAATCAGGAATAGGCATGTTGTTGGTAGGCTGTTTGCTTTGGATCCTTAGACACGATAGTCAGTCGTTGGTAATGGTCGGTTAGGTATCTCGGGGTGGGACCCCGGTATTCATGTGTTTTAACCTAGACTTTCCAGTAAGTACTAGGAGGATATAGTTGTGGGCACTTACCTGGGAGGTAGTTCCGGTGTGCTGGGTCTTGAGGCGTTACCTGAGAAGTAGACGTCAAGGTGTATCCCCGATACGGTGTGACTTGGCTTCGTAGAGCAAGTGTGGATGATACGTCGACGGTGGAAGGTAGGTATTCCACGCGCGTTAGTACTGTAGGCCGAATAGTATCGGTTAAGGGATTGATGCCCTTTGGTTATTAAGAGAATAAATGCGCATCAACCATTTCGAGGTAGTTGGTATATTTAGGTGTCGACTTTTGGGCTTGAGGCCAAACACCTTTAGTATAATCGGAGAATTGTAGCCGATTTTAAGATGATCATGGACTCATGGTGATGGTAGTAGTAACCCTGAAATGATCACTTGTGATGAATGGTTATGGTGGAATGACCTACGTGTGTGTTAGTCGACTTGATTGTAGGGGATATCTATTTGTGTTAGTGTATAGGATAATACCACGCTTATGTGATTCATTGTAATCGGTTGGACCGATGTTCGGCGGGTGGCCGATGTTTGTTATTGTGATCGGTTGGACCGATGTTCGGCGGGTGGCCGATGTTTGTTATCGTAATCGGTTGGACCGATGTTCGGCAGGGGGTCGATGTTTTGTTAATATGATTTATTGAAAATCTTTGGAGTCTATTAGAATTCGTGGAAGTTAATCAACAGTTAGGGGTAGGAATGATCGTAGTCGAGTATCCTGTAGGGTATACTGTGAGCAGCTTTAGAATGGTTAGAGCTTGAAGTTTGACTCGGAATACATAGAATGTCTAAGGTTGGGAGACAACCGAAGTCGTTTGACTAGGAATGGTTTCAATGGTTGGAGTGTTCTTCCAATCGCGTTTTCAGTGTTCTTGAAGGAGTGTTGTTGGTAAGGAAGTTTTCGGGAGATTCTTAGACGGTGTGAGAAATTAGGCTCCAGTTAGTGAAGGTCCAGTGGAAACACCGAAAGGGTTCCGAGTGAACTTGGGAACCTGAGGTTGAGATGAGGGAGAACTATCTATTGATATTCGCGGGCATAGGCTTCGAGGACGAAGTCTAATTCAAGTGGGGGAGAGTTGTAAAGCCCGTGTCCTGGTATGGTTTATTATTATTTTTGTTTTCCGCTCAGTTTTTTTTTAATCACTTGTAATTGGTAACTTTTGCGTTAGCGAGAGTAGCACCGTTAGCCTTCGTTGTTAAATCTTAAGTTATGTAAGGTTAGTGTAAGGTGTGGGATTGTTGAGGGGCTAATCTTGGGTTTGGCCAAAATAATTGAGCATGGTTCGGCCCATGCAAGAAAGGGCCGAAACCCCCATTTTTTTTCCTTTCTTGTTTTTGCTCTCACGTAATCCATAACTCGGTACCTCCTATTTCCATTGATTCTTCTTTTCCTTGTAAAACAAGCAACCAAACAACCCTACAATCCCTTTTCTTTTCTCCTTTCCTGTTGGTGCGGCCGAGAGTGAAGAAACGAGAGAGAGAGAGAGAGATCGCGAGAGAGAGAGAGAGAGATCGCGAGAAGAGAGAGAGAGAGAATCGGCGGCGAGCAAGAGAGGAGTCGGGAGAGAGTTCGCCGGAAAGTGTGGAGGTCGCCGCCGTCGTTTTCGTGTCCGCCGGAGAAGAAGAGTGAAGGTGTCGGGTTTCGTCGTTGTGTCGTCATCGAGGTAAGGTTTCACTCGACGTTTCTTTTCTTTTCGTTTTCGTCACCGGAGGACCACCGCCGGCCGCCGCTGCCACTGCCGCGCCGCCACTGTGGTGGCTGGATGTCGGGTGGCGGTGGTGGTGTGAGTCGTTGGTGCACACGGTAGGGTGATCGAGAGGGTAGCGGTCTCGCGGTGGTTTGCGGGTTGTTTTATTTCCTCGTCGATGAACCGCCGTCGGCCGCCGTCGACGACCCCCACTGCCGGAGGGCAGAGGGTAGTGCGTGGCCATGTCTTATTAATAATCACCGTAGAATCCGTTAAGCCTTGACTTAATCGTTTAAGCCGTCTCGTTAAAACCGTCGTTTTTATAATCTTCAATTCATGTGGAAAATGGTGCAGCCACTGTTTTTACGACGGCTATAACTTTTCCGTCGTAACTCCATTTGAGCCGAAACTGGCGCCCACGGTTCAAGCTCGGGGTCGGGCACGTTTTCCGTGTTTTAGCGGAAAACTGGTTCGGCCTCTAGCTGGGCGAAGAAGTGGTCGTAAGTTCTGTGAATCGTCATTTTATGTAAAAGAAACTGCAGTTCTGTCACTGTTTTGCGTAAGCTGTAACTTTCAGCTCGTAACTCGGTTTGGGGTGAAACCAGTGTCAAAAGTTCCCTTTTTGAGTCTAGAAACTTTTCTGTGTTTTATGCAAAACCCAGTTCGGGACGTAGCATGGGTCGATTTGTCGTTTTATACTGAAAGGTGCTGAATTTCGCTGTTCCGGAATCTGTTTTTGTAAAATCCGTAGTAAATTGTAGAAAAATCGTTAGGAGGCGTATAATATGTCCTTGGAACCCTAACTCAGAGTACTTTCTGGTCATGAAATAATATTGGGAATTTTCTGGGTTTAAAGGGGTCGAAACAGGTCCCGAACAGACCTGTTTAGTGAGAACGGAAAATAGTTTTAGTGACGGTTTAAGCGTGTGTCGTGTCATAGGGTCCGGGTCTTGTATTGACACGTTTTAACATGCATTTAGGTGCTGGGAAGTGACCTTAATTGTGAAGCTTGAATTGTGTTATTAAGCTGGGCGCGCATTCGAGGTGAGTTCTCTCACTGTGTAGTTAGGGGTTGTATGCATGTCATAATAGTTTGTATGTACTACTGTCTTTGTGGTGTGAACTAGTTGTTTGTGGTGTGTAATATTTGATTGGTTTGAATGCTTGGTATAAATGGTTACATTACAATTCGGTGGGACCGAGGCCTCGATGGTACTGAGGTGTTGGATACATTACAATTCGGTGGGACCGAGGCCTCGATGGTACTGAGGTGTTGGATACATTACAATTCGGTGGGACCGAGGCCTCGATGGTAATGAGGTGTTGGATACATAATTACTTGTAGATGTTTACTCGTTTTATGTAACTGTGATGTTGTTGCTTATGTGCGGATAGGGGTGATGTGTATATAATTCCTATCTGCGCATGTGTTGGAATTCACTAAGCTTTGTGCTTACCCTTTCCCAATAAACTGTGGTTTCAGGTACGGGCGGCTCCAAGGCGTGACGAGTACACACTGGCGTGCGAGGAGAGCTGGTTGTTTTATGGTTTTATTAATTAAACGTTTATTCCGCTGTATTTTTATTATAAAGTTAATAATTATGAGTTTGCAAACGAAACGTTGGGATTCATTTAATGAGTTGTTATAAATGAGTTGTTTATTTAAAAATTTAAATTTGCTTGTAATTTTTGGGACGTTACAAATGTAGAAAGTTTTTGGACCCGAATCGGGCAAGTGTTCTTTAGTTTGATGGGCCGCGGAAATTATAGAACAACTCATCAACTCAACACCAAGTTCAACGACCTCAATAAAAGAATAAATTCTTTTGGCGGCATTTACAACAACTTGGTCACTAATAGATCAAACGGAATGAGTGAGGCCGACATTTCACGAACGGCACACGAACGGTTTCATGCACAACTTGGGCTTGCTTTCACTCACGAACAAGCTTGGGAAGTCCTCAAAAAATGTCCTAAATGGGGAGCCGTTCCAACGATGACGACAACTTCATCGCGGGGTTCAAAACGTACCAAACCTTCCGATGATGACGATGAAGACGTCAACGAGGTCGAGCAACTTCAACGACCCATCGGGAGAAACAAGGCAAAAAAAACATCAACGAGTAATACGAGCGGGTCGAATACGAACGAAAGTGTTACTCAGTTGTTGACGACGTTCAACGAGAAGATTGATGATACAATGCAGTACAAAATGAAAAAACTCGAACTAGGTTGGAACACGAACGAGAAATCGAACGAGAAAAGCGATTTGATAAAGACTTCGAGTTTTTCATAACCCCGCATCATCACCTTACGGGAGACGTTTTGAGGGCTACTTTGGCGAAGAAAGAGAGAATTAAAAAATTACATAATTTTGGGTAATTTTGTATTTTGTAATTTTTATTTTTTTAGTGTTTTGTATTTTGTAATTTTTATTTTTAATGAATGATATGAATTTTTATTTTTATTATTTATCTTATTTTTATTTATTAAAAAATATATAAATATTTTTATTTTGTTAAATAATTAAATGTATAAATAAAAGAATTAAAAAAAATGAGGTGGCAAGAGGGCTTGAGGGCTTGCGCTACGGGTCTTTAGGGCTTGAGGTGAGGGTTAGGAGAAAAGCTGATGTGGTGCTGATGTGGCATTAAGGGCTTGAGGGCTTGCGGTACTGATGGCCTTATATTTGTTTAGATATTATTGATTGAACATTTTTTATGTTAATTTAAAGCATTAACAGTAAAAAAACAAAACTTTAATATTGATATTCATGAAAGAAGATTAGTAAGAAGTGGATTCAGATAGCATGTAGACATAGATGTTGTTTGTTTATCTCTTAATAGTTATATTAAGAGGCAATCTCTGAATCGTTATCTCTTAATGGTTTTAAAGACATCTAAATGATTTTGTATCTTGGACATCCTTTAACCATTCAGCACCCTAATTTCATTATAAACAATTACCAAACAACCATATTTCATTTTGCACTATATCATAAGAGTCTCTTAATTAATCATTCTGCACCAAACCATTCAACAACTGCCAAAACAGCCCCATAGTGAGGTTGTAATTGTAAACACTAGAAATATATGATTCTAAATAGGAATTTTCACACACACACACACAATATATATATATATATAGGGGCCTATTCATGGGAGATCCTAATAAAAGGTGATAACTGTGAGATCCAATCTCATCCCTTCATCAATGTAATCAATGGTCCATAATTTGTTTAAAAAAAATCAATTACTGCCATAATATATGGATAAAAAATTTAAATAAAAAGGGTAAAAATGTCAAATTCAATAAAATCTAAATTGGGCGGTATGCTATAATCATGGATGAAATCAATTAGATATACACAAAAGATTTGCAAAATCGTTTATCAGAAAGATTGAGATCGTCGACTAAGGTGTAATCACATATCATCCCTATTTTCTTTGAAGAAACACTCTTAAACCCTAACTCGCATCTTTAAACTCTCTTTTTCTGGTGTGACGAATCGAATAGGGGAACGAAAGGTAACGACGATAAACTCTGATTGTTGGGTTTTGGGTAGCACAACATTATCAAGTTTTTTTAATTCGGTTTGCAGGTTCTGTCGACTAAGGTGTAATTCAATCCTCGCCACCAACGTTAGGTATCATTGACTTTCAAGATTCTGTCGTTTTTTTTAGGATTTGGTATAATCGACTTCTAATATAATGGTACCTCAACATTATTGTTTAATTTTTAGGGTTTGGATAATCGACTTTCAATATAATGGATGAAAACGCAGACGGAGGTGAACTGTTATTCAAGTTATATAATGTAACACGTTGACTAATTACCTATCTTATGTTAACTTTTTGATTATGTTGACTGCTAAAACAGGAAGAAAACGTGGTAGTGTCAAGAGAATGAGATCTTTCACATATGTGAAAAAGAATGAAGCCATCGACGTTGTTAAAGATAATTGCACCTCTGAACCGAATACAGGTAAACATTATGTGATACACTGTGAAAATAGCAATCTATTGGGGGGTTGGGTTGAAAAATAACAATATTTGTGATACACTGTGAAAATATCAAGCTATTGGGGGATTGGGTTGAAAACGTAACAATATATGTGATACACTGTGAAAATACTAATCTATTGGGGGATTTGATTCAAAAAATAACAATGTTTGTGATACAGAGTGAGCATATTAAGACATTGGGGGATTGGATTCAAACTATGTATGTGACACACCGTGAACAAACTGTGATATTGGGGGTTGGGTTAAAAAAATGGCAATGTTTGTGATACAGAGTGAACATATTAAGATATTGGGGGATTGGATTCAAACTATGTATGTGACACACTGTGAACAAACTGTGCTATTGGGGGTTGGGTTAAATAAATGTCCATGTTTGTGATACACTGTGAACAAATAGATGTGATACCCTGTGTATAAACTATGCTATTGGGGGATTGGGTTTAAAAAACACTATTTGGGATACACTGTGAACAAACTATGCTATGGTGGGATTGGGTTGGAAAAATAACAATAATTGTGATAAATTGTGCACAAACTATGCTATTGGGTGATTGGGTTCAACAAATAAAACTATTTGGGATGCACTGTGAACAAATTATGGTATTGGGGAATCGGATTAAAAAAATAACAATAAATGTGATACACAGTGAGGAAACTATGCTATTGGGGGTTTGGGTTGTAACCATAAATTATTTGTGATACACTGTGCACAAACTATGCTATTGGGGGATTGGGTTAAAAAATAACAATATTTTGGATGCACTGTTAACAAATTATGGTATTGGGGGATTGGATACAAAAGGTAACAATATTTGTGATACACTGTGAACTTCATATGGAGGTTCAGGTCCAGACAACAATGAAGTTGTAACAGGTGGAAACAAGAGTCCAGACAACAATGAAGCTGTAAAAAAGCTTAAAACTACTAAAACAAATGCAGTGTCAGATGTCACATCAAATAAACAAGAAAATGAAGATTCCGGTCCGATGGGGAAATGTAAGTAACGTCTTAAATCGTTACTATGTGTTATCATGGGTAAATGTAACAAACTTTTGTTACACTGTGCAGGTAAATGAACAGTAGTTACCACTTCTTCAGGGGTAAAAGTGATGCTACCGTCGAGTACGGTAGATAAAAACGCGAACATGCACGTCACCGATAACACTACAATGTCACCCGTCAAAGAAGCAAATTCTAAGTCACCGTGTAAAGAAAAAAGTTTGAGCACTACAAGGAAAACAAGAAGCGGATCAATATATGGACCGATAGAAAAAAGGGGTTCTATAGATCAAACACGCTCAAAAAAACGCATTCGGGGTAAAGGTGTTGAAAAGGAACCTGTTGATGAAAATCCGATAAAGAAGAAGCCCGAAAAGAAGGTTGTTAAACGAACTAAGCTTCCAATTTTGAGGGTTCGCACTACACCAAAACCACTACACCAGGCAATTAGGAGTCTAAACGGTGATCAGAAAAAGATGGTGGATTCTATGGGGTTTGGTGGCTTGTTAGAAATGAAAACAGATCATATACCGTCTAAGTTAGGCTTCTACCTTGTGGACAAGCTTGACACATACACAAAAGAGCTTCGATTGGAGCATGGTACAATACAGTTGACTACCAGGATGGTACATGATATGCTAGGCACACCGAATGGAGGAACGGATTTACTTTCCATTGATAATGTTCCACGATCAAAAAGCATCAGGGACACTTGGAGGCGTCAGTTTCCGGGAAAGAGGGTTCGTATATCAGATGTAAAGACTAAAGTAGAAAGTTCACAAAATGCAGATTTGGATTTCAAGATTAATTTCCTGATGTTGTTTCTTTCCACAATGGCCGAGTGCAACACAGGTGGGTATTGTAATCCAGGGGTTCTTGATCATATCACGGAGGACACAAACCTATCTGAAATAGATTGGAGCAAGTATGTCCTCAATTGCTTGATGACAAGTAAAGACGGATGGAAAAGAGATCTCAGTAGTGAGACTTTCTACTCAGGGCCAATTACTTTCTTGACGGTACGCAATCTTTTAGTGTAGCTATTAAATTTTAAATGAAACAAGTTGCTAACATCTGTTTTTATTACTGTAAAAGTTATTGTATGCGGATATTACCGAATGCAAAAGGTTTGAGGTGCAACGGACAAGGCCGACAATAGGATTTTGGTCTATGGAGTTACTTCGGAGAAGAGAGAATTTGGAGCTAGTTGATGGTGGATTTGGAGCGTGGCCACTTAGAGTGGATGGTGAAATACCAATAGACAGGCCGGTTGATGTGTTTGCTGGACGTAGTGAAACAGTAAAAGTTTCTTCAAAACCAAAGTTGCAGGTACATACTTGTCATACAAAATACAATACAATATTTATTAAATTATATGTAAGAAACATCATTGCATGTATAACAATGTGTAACACATTGTATAACGTTATATCACAACATTAATTGAAATAAAAAGATAAACCACATAATTGATCACATTGTATAATGTTATATCAATAATACATTTGATTTTGTTCAAACAAGGGTTGATTATTATTTGCATCTTATCTACGATGTTGAATTCACAGGACTATCTCAATAACATCCGAACAAAGTTGAATTCGATACTATTAGAAAAACAAAGTGCAGAACTAACTCTTGAGAAGGCTATATCGGATTTCCCATCAGAGTCGTCGTTGCGTACACTAGATGTAGAGTTTCGCAGAATATTCAACCAATTAGAGGGTGATGCAGAGGCTTCAATTGAAATGCAAAAACCAGACCCAGTTTTTAAAACGCCTAGTCGAACGAAAGGATCAAAGCAAGATGAAATAAAGAGTGTCGAGGGTAACGAACATGTAACAAAGGAATCTGTTGGATGAGAAATTGTACCTGGTGTACCGCTTGAAACAGAACCATACTGGAACAGCCCTACAACTCATGTGGAGATTGATAATTACACGGTCGAATATTGCAAGAGGAAAAAATTCAATTTGGATGACGCACCCAAATTTGATTTAGAAACGCCACCTAGAGGTAAATGTATGAGCCCACGTCCTATTTCAACCATTGTCCCCATCCCAGCAGGAATGTTTTCCTTGAACTCGCGATTCAAAGCAGTATGTGATGTTCGAAGAGCGAGTAAGAGAGAGCCTAAGTTAGGAGACGCACTAAGATCACCTTATGTGAAAAGAGTGGTAGACATTGATGTGTTGGAGACAAGCACGGATAAAAAAGTATGTGCTTGGATAAATGCTGCTGTAGAACCAATTTGGTATGTATCATCCTTGATGACATTTTAACATATATAATGCATATGGAATATAAACTATTTGTTATTTACTAAGAAAAGTCTCCATTGTAGTGAAACGGTATTTGAGACCAGTATAGGTGCTGTGGCTTTGAGAGGGACAATCGAATCACTGTGTGCACGAACAGAAATATATAGTAATGTGATCGACAATTGGGCAGCATTATTAAATCACGAGGAGCGATTCAGAAGCAAAGACTCACCGCGGCGACTGTTTTTTCACTCGGCAATTCTGGTTAGTAAACAACATTATAATAAATAGATGAGATTGATTCATCAAATGTTTATTCTTTTGCTTCACATTGTTGCACAACTATTGAAAAATGTATCAGCTTAGTGCATAACTTTGACTCATCACATCTTTAATCTAATGTATCACAATTATGCACTATTTATTGACATTTGTATCACCATGTTGCATAACAAGTATATTGTTCTATACACTTATAATAAATACACTTTCATGACATGTTCTTTGAATGTATCGCAGACGCCTACAATACTTGACATTAACACAAATAAAGATGTGCGATATCAAAAGTTTGTTGATAATATATTAGCAGCAGTTGGAGGTGATGAGGACATGATCACATTAAAAAAAGTTGATCTAGTAAGTTACTGTTTAATCACTAAGCGTTTTATTTCTTTATTTCATATTGAAAATTTGTGCAAATTCGCTTTCACAGGTATTCTTTCCAATTGTTCGAGCTTGTCACTTTTATGTTGTGGTTTACAACTTCAAACGGCCATCAATACTGATAATAGACACAATTCAAAAAGATCTTGAGTCTCCATCTAATTTCGAAGAAATACCTGATATATTGGTGAGAGGAAAAAACATAAAATATTCATACATTAACTAGTTTACAACGGTAACTACATTAATAGTGTAACACATATTGGTATCTGGTTTGTGCAGCACACATTGATGCTAGAACATTTGCATTTGCAAAGACATCCATTATACGATCAAATGGCATTGTTAGAGCCTGTCAGGATTGCAGTAGGTTGGGGCACAAAAGAGAATTCACATGATTGTGGCGTCTTCTTGATGCGACACATGGAGTGTTATATGGGACAACTGCCTTACAAATGGAAGTGTGGACTTGACGAAGAAGGGCCAAACCAGGCAAAAGAGTTGCAGTTGCTGAGGAACAAATACACAACGAAACTTTTGCTTGCAGATATCAACTTGAGACGATCGTTTGTCATATTAGACTGTGAAAAGTTTAGTGCTTTGGATGAGAAAGAGAGAACTCGTCTTTTGAAATGTGCAGAAACAAACAGGGAAAGACGTCTGGCAACCATTTAGGATTAAACATATCAGGGTCATGAAATGTGAATTACTTTTGTTTGATGTTTTTGGAATTTCTGGATGGTTAATGTTTTGAAGTTTTTGCATGGTTGATGTTATGGCCCTTTAAGAATATTAAAGTTTTGTCATATGAAATTAAATAAATATTCTACTTTTTTGTTGGTACACATTGTTCACTTTATATAATATATTAGTTAGTTCACATCATTCTTAAGATGATGTAAGACTAGGTTATCACAAAGTAGCATAAACTGTGAACATTGGCTTTAAATTATTAAAACTTAACACAGACAACAAAAACACTATCAAATGTATCCCATATGGTTTAACATTAAGACACTATATCACACTTACGTTGAATCACGTTCGTGATACATTATGATAAATTCTTCAAAACCTGATTTGTTGCATACTTAATTGACAAATGGGATAACACGTCATCAATACATATAATATATTTATCACAAGTAGATATATAAATGATATAACTCAACATCTTAAGACAATTAAACCAAATATACCGAAATCTGAAATAATAGATTAAACATCCGGAAAACGAACATACATCATCAACAACTACTAATGGATAAAGTCAATAGTACGACCAAAAAAAGGATAATCCGCAAAAGAGTAAATAAAATGCCATTAAACATCTCGATTTTTCTTCACCGGACAATTACGGATATCATGATTTTCAAGCGAGTTACAACCGCGACATAACCTCTTTGGCTTGGCAGCCTTCACCTTGGCTTTCTCGGCCGCACCAACCATCCTTTTAGACGTTCCACACCCTTTGTTTCTTATTCCGGTTGGGGGGTGTATATCAACGTTTTCAGGTCGTGGAAACCCAAATATTTGCTCTATTCCGCGTTCTTTACGGTTCATCACTGGTTCATACGTCCTTTCTTTGGCAAATCCGTCCCTCAAATCTTTAATAGTTGACAAAAATGCTGCCATTTTTTCCTTGTCATCTCTTAAGATATCCAACACATCATCAACAACATCATATGTATCATTAATTTACGACGCTCCTCATCTACGTCACAAATTCTCTGACGACTGTTCTGTAGTTCGATCGGCATAAGATCACGTCTCCAACGTCTTAGAATATATTTTCAGGAACAGCTTCAATACCAGCATTTAAAAGAACTTTAAAAACGTGTCTACATAAGAAACCGTGTCGACCAAAATGATTGCAACTGCAAACAGTCGTTGACTCATTTGTGTTATGCACAACCTAGACAATTAAATGGTTGAGACAAATATACTTAGCAACAATAGATAAATATCAGGAAAAATACATCACTTAACTTGAAAAAAAAACATGATATTAGATCGTACCGTATAATCAGCAATCCTCTCTTTTTGTTTATCTAAATGTTCAATTGAATATGTCTTAACTTCTCCAACCGTGTCAACACGATTAATTGCACACGACAACGCAGCTCGGTCTAACTCACGCTGGACATCAAAAAATACGGAACGAGTATACACCTCACAAGCGTGCTTTTCCAACTTACTACGAGTAACCCAATGAGGTAAGGTTGTCCTTGTTTGATAATCAAGACGACGTTGTTCCTTACGTTGTTTCTCCAATGCAAATTCAAAACCCAACATAAATTGGAAAAGATTATTACCAATCTTGGAAAATGAATTAAAAAATGAGTTTGCACTTTCTGACCTAGACGTCGTCTTCATAAGACAACACATTGGAAGCTCCTTGAAATATGCTGGGATCCACTGTGATCTTACAGCAAACATATCGTTTAACCAGGAATGTTTTTGAAGGGAGAACTCATCTATAAGACGCATCCATCTACTCTCGAAGTCATCCGGGGATATGTGAATGTTCCACACCAACTTGAAAAATTGTTTCTTGAACGTTGTGGTATTAAGAAGATCGTAACTAAACTGAAACAAAAATAGAATATATAAAAACGTAACTCCAATAAAAACATTAACAAAATTTCATACTAACCTTATTTGGCACTTTAGTCATAATGTGCCACATACACAACCTATGTCTTGCATTGGGAAACACAACTGCAATAGCGTGCTTCATCGCAAGACATTGGTCAGTGAGTACCATCATAGGGGGTTTCGTATGAGCCTTGAGAAACGCCTGCAACAACCACTTGTAATTCGGAGCATCTTCCGCCCCAACCAATGCTGCTCCAACAAGGACGTTGCAGTTATGGTTGTCAACAGCAGTAAACGGGACGAAAACCATGTAGTGTCTGAAAAACAAGTGTATGAATTAGAAAAAACATGGTAAATAAAGAATGCATAATAAAATTAAAAAACCTACAATCACCTGTTTGTACGAAATGTAGAATCAAAAGATATCACATCTCCAAATTCAGCATAATTAAAACGTGCTACCTCATCAGCCCAGAATATAGTATGCAACTCACTACCGATACAATTGTATGCGAAAAAGAAGTTTGGATACGACTCCCGCTTCTTGCTCATCAAATCAACCAACACCTTGGCATCCCCACGACCCACAAAGTTGTCACAATCCCGCTTATAGTTCTGATAATCAACCACGGTTGGACCACCATAATCATACCCCCCCCTCAGTGATGTATGAAACTTATGAGCCCGTGTGGCACCCATATTAGAAGTACCGACATCTTGCACAAACCGTTGATCCGAGAATTTCAGTTGGCGTGATTTTCTGGTGAATACCATATCGTGGCTCATTAAAAGAGAATGATTATGTTTCTCTCTCAATCCATAACACTCATATGTTGTGGTTCCTTTCACCAACCGAAATTTAATACAGGTTGTACACCCTGTCCTCTTCACATTAGAGTTGCATACCTCTCTTTGACGTTTACTAGGATTCAATGAATCGAACGTCTTCTTCATTGGTAACCCGAACTTGCTACATACAAAATACTTATTCTGAATTAACCCATCGTTGTTAATCTTTTGTGATGATCGTCTGATCTCAAATCCCGCCATCTCAACATACTTTTGGTATACCGATTCTGCTTCATCCAACGATGAACATATAACACCGATAGCGGGTTTGACCGATTCATTCACATTGGGTGTCCACCACCTAGTTCCACCAGGGGAAAAGGTGAATGAATGACTTCCTGATTGACAAATACCTGCAACTTTTTGATTAAACAACCGGGTGAGACTCATCTAAACTAATGTATCATATAATATCACACTGTATTACAGTGTTGCACACATTTTCAAAAATAATAATTGGTAGAAAAATATACCAATCGACAACAAAATACCAACAAAGTTTGATGTTAAATTGTAAATCAACATGCATTTGAATTTTTTTTCTCGTGGAACATAAGAAATAACAATATTTGTGATACTGTATGGTAGCACAGTTTTGCACAAATATTCAAGATATTAATTGTGATAAAAAGATATACAAATAAGTCTACACCAAGCTACCAACATAATTTGGTATTGAATTGAAAATCAACAAGCATTTGTATTGTTTTCTCGTGGAACATAAAGCTATGAAAAATTAGGATACTCATGTATCACAGTAATACACAAAAACTTATATTACAAAGATAATGTAAAAGAAAGATTCCTGGTCCACCATTGTTGATTAAGAAGATTACCTGGTACAGTATCCACCCCATCTGATAGACCATGATCGATCAAGTCAATTCGTTCATCTGATTGTTGATTACATGTAACTTCGTTCGACTTGAAGGGTGACATACCAATATCAAATTCATCTGGATCCTGCCATAAACTAACATCCATATCAGATGCTATAACCTCATCAGATTCAACCGACAATGAATCATCAACAGCAACACTTTTTCCTGCTTCCATCTAATCGCAAAAATGGATAAAATATATATATAAAAAAAAGAATAAGCTCTTTGAAGAATGCAGTGCTAAACCAGGGTCGTAGATGATAAAAAGAATGATATTTGAAAGAAGTAATCGATTGTCAATGAAGAAGATGATTCAGTCAATAAAAACGTATATCATAAGAATTAGTTTGTTAGAGATAATTTAGGAAAGATAATCAATAATTAATACAAAATCAATGATAATCGATATAATAAAAAGGTATATTATAATTAATTTATAAGATTACTAAAATACCCTCACCTATTAGTTAATAAAAGAAAATTAATTAATTAAAATGAGTGGATGAGATTGGATCTCACAGTTATCACATTTTAAAAAGTTCTCATTTGATTACATCCATATATATATATATATATATATATTGGAGTTGACCCCTGACAAGAATGATCAAACTCTTTTTAAATTAACCCAAAATAACTATTTATGTCGTAAGAGTACGAACCAAAAAGCTTTTTATTTTATTTTATATTTTTACCATTTTGTGACCCACTTTATAAAAAGGGTGAGCAAAACCTTGACTTTATTAACCCATTTTTGCAAGAAAAAAGTGCTTAAGTTTTTTGGGAAAGGATCCACAAACTTAATAAAATACATCAAAAAGTAAATTTACCAATATTGGGTTTTTTTTTGTGCTTTGAAAAATAAATAGTTAATTTATGTTAATTTGGAAAAAGAATGATAAAATAAGAATTTAATTAGAGGTGTGCAGAAAGTCAACCGATTCAATTAGATCTGACCGACCTTGATTAGATATCCAATTGTAATTGGATCGATCGGTTCTTGGATGACAGTCCAGAACCGAACCGATTCATCATCCAGTTATCATCCAACCACTCATTCGGTTATCATCCAAACACCAATCCGATTATCATCCCACTATCATTCGATTATCATCCCACTACCATCCAATAATAATTCAAAGTTTTAATTTTTAAAATATTATAATTTATAGACATTTGTAAAAAAGAAAAACTAATGTTTTTTGCAAAGAAACATAAAAACATTGGATGGATCCGATTCGATCATCCATTGATGTTGGATGGATCCGATCTGATCCAACGGACATCCAATGGATGGAATCGAACCGATCCAATCATCCATTGGATTAGAAAAATCCAACATCCAATTGATGATTGGATCGGTTCGGTTGAAAAAATCGGACATCCAATGAATGATTGGATCGGTTTCGCTCACATTCATTGGATGTCAACCGATGAACACCCCTAAGTTTAATTCCAATTTTTAATATTTTTTGTGATTATCATATCCAAACATACAAGGTGAAGGGTGACTGGGAATTGATTGGGAGGGAGGTCATAGAATAAGCATGTGGTTCGCCGCCATGCATGTGTTCATGTCATGAATGGTGTTTCCTCTTTTCACATGAACATCGATTATTCTCATTAACCTTATAAATCAAACGATTATTCTATTTTAAATAAATTTTAATTAAAAAAACAATTATTCTATTTTAAATTATTTATGGGTGACTGTGAAATTTAATCTTAACCATTAAAAATGGTCAAACACTCAAGGTTCTAAATTTCTTCTTACACTTCTCACTTTAACTTCGATTGTCATATTATTATTGGTCATTAAACACCCTTCTTTTTTCCTAAATCGTTATATTTTATCTATAAATATATGTATATATATATATATATATGTTGTTAGTATGTGCGTATGTATACATCTCCAAAATTGTTGGACAAAAAAAGTTTTTGGTGAATTTTACGATTGAAATAACCCGAACCTGTTGAGATATTTTTCTCTTAACATCTTTTGATAACCATCAAAATAAGATGGGTTAATTAGTGAGAAGGCGAAGGGTTGTGTAAGAAGTTGGGGGTAACATGAGAAGCGTGAGGGGTGGATCTGAACCTTTGATCACTTTTAATCACATCCCTCCCATTAATTGCGGCTAAGAAGGAAATTCATCCGATACTTTTTATCTCGATACATCTCATCCCGTGTTGACGAATTAAAGAAGGCGAAGATGATGGTTGAGGCTTGAAAACGAGAACTATGAATTATGTTAACCACAAGGGCTGTGGCGTACTGGTTAAGGCCCTGGAGATGTGGTGGAATATCTCATCAGTCCAGGGTTCGAATCCAGACGTACGCAACTTATGGCCACTGAGGTTTAATCTGAATTGTGTTTTGGCCGATTCTTCCAAATTGTCAAAGCATCAATTGTGAAAAAGAGGTTATAAAGGTACGACTAGACTTTTTAGGTTCGAGAATTTCAAAGTTTAAAGTTAAGCGTTTATCTTGATTTTAGATAACCTACATTTAACCTAACTATTTTTATTTTATTTTATTACTATACATTGATTTTCTACAACTATATCCTAAAATCTTGAAATATGATGACAACAATCAATCATCAATATATATATATATATATATATATATATATATATATGTATATAAAGTAAAATGTATGAGAAAGGGTTAAGAAGAGGCCTCATGGCTTTTTATTTTTTTTGTTATAATTTTGATTTATTTTTAATTGATTTCAACACATTAAATGCTTAAACTTTTCATTTTCCTTTTTTTAATTTAAATTAAAAATCATTAACCAGTATATATTTATTATTATATAAAATATTATTTACCTTGCATTTTTAATTATACAATGAATCCAACATTTTTTATTTAAATTTATAAACTTATTATTATTTTTATTTAATCAATAAGGTATATATGCTTTTATTAAATGAATTTATTTTTATTTAACTATTTATTTATCTTTGTAAGTTAACATCAATCATCAATATATCAATATATAAAGCAAAATGTAGGAGAAATGGTTAAGGAGAGGCTTCCATGGCCTTTTATCTATTTTGTTATAATTTTGATTTATTTTTAATTGATTTCAACACATTAAATGCTTAAACTTTTCATTTTCTTTTTTTAATTTAAATTAAAAACCATTAACCAATATATATTTATTATTATATAAAATATTATTTACCTTGCATTTTTTATTATACAATGAATCCAACATTTTTTATTTAAATTTATAAACTTATTATTATTTTTATTTAATCAATAAGGTATATATACTTTTATTAAATGAATTTATTGTTATTTAACTATTTATATATCTTTGTAAGCTAACAATGCTTATAAATCAAATTTTCTATTTAAATTTA
This sequence comes from Saussurea involucrata, assembly GCA_033807775.1. Lineage (NCBI taxonomy): Eukaryota > Viridiplantae > Streptophyta > Magnoliopsida > Asterales > Asteraceae > Saussurea > Saussurea involucrata. Next base: position 8,568,999 of record CM066323.1, read on the forward strand.
TAAAATTATTTTTTTTTTTATTTAATTAATAAGATACAAATTTTTTAGTAAGGTAACATGTTTATAAATCAATATACTTTTATTAAATGAATTTATTTTTATATAGTTTTTTATATTTCTTTATAAGCTAACAATCAAATTTTTTTTTAAATTTATAAACATGTTATTTTTTTATTTAATTAATAAGATACAATTTTTTTAGTAAGCTAACAATGCTTATAAATCAATATACTTTTATTAAATGAATTTATTTTTATTTAATTTATTATATTTTTTTATAAGCTAACAATGATTATAAATTAACATTTTTTTTTGAAAAGCAAGACAATTATATTACCACAACCAAACCAAACAAACAAGAAGAAAGAGTCACCAATACACATGGAAATCACCCCACGTCGGTTTGGTGGAGATAAACCTACGCAGACATGAGAAAAAACAACCAAATACGGGACAACAGCTTATTGGAAGCAGTCGCTGCCCACCGAATAAAAGTAAACAGTACCAAGGACCATATGGGTCAACAACTTAATGCAACAGCTGCTGCCCCAAACAGCAACATCTTAACGTGACTGCGTAAACTGATTAATTTTATATTTTTTTGCAAACTAACAATGCTTATATTTTAAAACTTCTATTAAATTTATTTATTTATTTTAGTAAAGAAAGAATGTTACTACGATTGTTAATATATATATATATATAAAAGCAATTCTTTTATTTTTTTTAAAAATATTACATCATATATTGATTATTTTCAACAATTAAAGCCACTCATGAATTCAAAAAACATTTCATTTTTTTCAATTATAAATCGTTATTATATACAAATGAATAATTGTTACAATCAATATATAGAGGACACAAGAATTGTGTTGTCATTTTAGGATTGCTTGGGACATAAGTTTTTCTTTTGTGAAATTTGACATGAAACAATTGTAAGGTATACTTTTTCATTACTTTTTAAAATCATTTTAAAACAATATATTTCATATAATTTGGTTGTTCTCTTGCTAATTAATTGCAAGACTATGTTTAACATCCAACTGTCCAACTTCGCTCATCTCTTACAAATCTTCTCTATTCATCTCATTTCAGTTTTACTTTTTAAAGGTGTATATCATACTTGCTTTGTTTTCTCCCCGTCTCTACTTATCTTGAAAGTGTGTCTGATGACAACAACTTGAATGAGGAATCGTTGAAAATTTATAAATTAATTTTTTTACTACTTTTTTTAATTTTTAATATCTATTTTTATTTCTTTATCATTTATATTTGATTGGAAATGTAATAGGTAAATGCGTATTATGGTAAACTTTGTGTTATTTTCCTAGCAAGGAAATCATGAGTGACGGAGAAGAAAATAATTGCCTGCTGCCTACTTTCTTCAAAAGAAATAGATTAACATATAAACTCTTGCAAGTGTGGCTATGAGGACCATTGTCATATACAAAAAATCTACATGTAACAGTTAGTGGAGTTTTTTTGGGTAATTTTGCATACAGTTTGTATGTATATGGTTAATCTACAACATATCCATCTTCTCTTGGTATTTCCTCTAGAGTTCTTACTTTATCCATCTCTCAACTTCTTTTTCTCTATTGGGTTTTACTTTTTATGTTCATGATATGTTTTTTAATATTTTTTTTATTGGAATCTTAGTGGGTTATCTATTGGTTGCTCAAAAATTTACAACTAATTAACGGTAAAACAATTTTTCTTTGAATAACTTTTTTTTTCTTTCGATTTTCAATCATTTAGTAGTCAAACATTTTTCAGTATTGTTGTGGATTTCATGAAAATTCCATTTTTTTGAATGGAAATGATTGCGTCACGAACGTGCAACGGCCTAACCGTCACCTGAACGTAACAATCCTATCATTAAAGAAACAAAAGTTACATAACAAAGTAATACAAAGCGAAATGAAAGGACTGAAATACACCATAAAGTTAATGACAAGATAAAAACGAAAGTGACTCAGATAAGCCGCTTCGTAAGCTCGTCTTTCCACCGCAAGGACAAGTCCCCAACAGTTCCAACTGAAGGCAATCAAAATATTGATTCCTTGACTTTCTTGCATACGCATAGCCGGAAGGTAAGAGAAAAAGTGGGAAGGTGCCACTTTGAAGCTTTTCTCCTTGACGAAAGTGGGTATGATCCACTCTACTTGGTTGTGTTTTCCTAAAAGCTGCTTATGCCTGGAAACAGAGGCTAAAATAAGAATACAGAGAACATTACGGGAACATTCTTTCGGTCGTTTCCGATATTTCCACATTTTTTCAACCATTAACGATACCAAGTTGTAACAACCCAAATCCCATATACACAACAATTCACATAATGTAACTTAACATTCATATAACAAAAGAAACATCATATTACAAGTTCGGTCCCGCAGTGTTTTACAAATAAAAGAAACCATTCTACTACAACTTTGTACTAAATACATACATAACATTTAATATTGTGATACAACTGCTAAACAAGCCAAAATCTTCATCTTATAATCCTTCACAAAAGTCATCCATCGGTTACTCTAATTACTTGCTCTTACTTGATCCACCACCTGGAACACATATTTTAAAACAAAAATGAGGGTTAGACCTTGTGGTCTAAGTGAGAAAAATCCCTGTTAGTTTAAAAACCATTTATATAAACTTCATTCATATAATCACGCAACACAATCATATATATCTAATCAAGCTCACATATCATCTACTTTCCCTTCTCATTCCTCCTGTCCATATTAGTTGGTAGCAAGCCAACTAATAATTTACAACGCTGTACAACATCTACAGCCAAGCAACGCTATACAGGTTCTATAGCCAAACACACCGGTCCAACGTCCGACCAACGTATTATAACATAGTATAATACTCATGTAAATATAATACCTCAATATATTATAATTCACATATATCACACATATACACCAATAACCACCAATTATCACATTTTCAAACCATACGTATATGTATTCCAGTTGAAAATACTTTTAAAGTAAAACTCACATGTTTTGTTTATCCAAACACGCTTTGAAATCTTCTTTCAATTGATTCTATCTTTCACCTCAACTTCACAGTATCTGAAACAATTTAAGACACATATACCGCTTTACTAGCCAAACATATAAAGCCTACCAGTTCCTGTTCTCAACTGTCCAATACACACTGCACTTAACCCACTACCGGGTCTACAGGGTACCGGGACTTCTCAGTACCGGGACACCATAATACCGGTACTTGACTCTACCGGGACTCGACAATACCGGTACTCTATATTACCGGGAGTCGATGATAACGGGAGTTCACTACACCGGGACTTACACTACCGGGAGTTGACAGTACCGGGACTCCCCCGGGAGTCGACTATACCGGGAGTCTAAGAACACAGTCGGTTTCACCTAACCCAAATTCGAAGAAATCAATACCAATCACTGAAATCGTAACTTCTAAACCGATAGATATCTTCTATTACTGATTACATACACAACATACAAAAGAGCTTACCTCAAAATCGAATCCAACCCAATTGATTGATGCTCTAACCGTAGGTTTCGTCCACTGCTTCTTTTCGCCTCCAGACTCCCGCACACACACTCTTTCTATTTTTAGGACAATATGATATATCTGAATATCTTAAGGTGTATATAAATGCCATATTTACCATTTCAACCTTGAACTTCTCATTAATGACCCAAACACCCCTAAACTTATGATTTACCCCAAAATTACCCTAAACATCATATCTTATAGTTAAATTATCTAACAGACTTACCCGAGTATTACACAAGTACTCTCCCGAGCCTTTGACAAAATCAACATAGTCTTCTACAAACAGATCTTGGATTTTGTTAGAGAAGGCCGGGAGAAGGACCATGGTATCACAGTAATGGGAGGAAGCCACAAGGGGTTTAGCCACAACAGGATTTAGAGCCACAAAGGGATTTAGAGACAGTAAGGGAGCGTAGCAGCGGCGGCGGCGAAGCAGCGACGGCGGAGTCGCAGCAGCAGCGAAGCAGCGGCGGCGTTAGTCGGAGCAGCAGTCGGAGCGGCGGCAGTCGAAACAACGGCTCTCTCTCTCTCTCTCTGTCACTCACTAGGGTCTGATGGTGGTGGTGGTGGTGGCTAGGTTAAGAGAAAAGAGAGAGAGAGAGAGAGAGAGAGAGCGTACCAGATAGGGTTTTTCTTGTTTTTTTAAATTCTTCTTGAAAATTCCATTTAAAACAACCATATATCGTAATTATTTTATGTTGCTTCTTTTCCAGGTTAAACTCAATTGTTCATATTATGAACTTTGGCTGTATTTCATTATATCCATTGTCTTCGTATTAACATGTATCTAAAGTTTCTTTATGGACATTTTCCTTGAGGACTTTTTTTCTTATGTTGGATCTTTTCGGAATTATTATTGTAACAATACAAAAAAATATATGAAGGTCTCTTTGTTAATCAAAATAATATAAATTAAATTGTAAATAAGAAATAATTTGTGTTCAAAAGTAGATCTCTTATTGAGAAAAAGGAATATCACAATAGTTATTTGACTAGAGAATGTTAGTTGTTTGAACCAAATCGGGTCACAGGAGATTGCGTTTTATTATTTGTCAGTTAACGAATGGCGTTTCATCTTAATTTGGTTATGTATTTCCTAACATAACTTCGTCACCGCGCATGTTGCTTTATTTTTATAAAAAAATACTCTAATAAATTCATCGTCTTATATTACATTTTATTATCAAATTACGTTTCATCTTAAATTGGTTACGCATTTCCTAACATAAACTTCGTCACCGCGCATCGTGCGGTTCCAAATACTAGTTACAAAGTAAATGAAACTATCATGATCTCAATGATATAAACGGACACTAATATAGAAATCCTGTAATTGCAATTTCTGCAAACAAGCAAAATTAAGGTGGTGTTTGTTTTTGCAAAATAAACTCTTAATTGTCATTTATGTCTGATTCAGTTATACATAAAATAATTGAGACTGTTTGTTTTTTCTTCATTTTCAGAGCCACTTAATCCTTAATGTTGGTGCAAGTGTACCACATCTCTATATATTTATATATATTTATTTTGATGATTACAAACACACCGTATTATTGTTTATCTAACAATTTAATCCAAGTGTGCAGTTCTTGAAGAACACGAAGATTTTATCTGAAGAGTTCAAGACTGGTGCTTTACGTCGTCATCATTGTTTATATCTAATAATGATAAACACCCTAAAATAATATACCACTTGGATATTTCTAAAAACCATAATTGATTTTAATTAAATAAGGTTTTTTTGAGAAGATCCAGCAAGATTGGTTGCGTCCTGGAAGCTGTCCTTTTCTGACGCCGGTATACCGCGGCGGTACAGCCGGTATACCGCGGCAGGCTCGGTGTGCATCTCTGATTGGTTGAAGCTACTTTTACTAGCCGGTATACCGTGAGTCCTAGCCGGTATACCGCCACGTACGTATTCTAGTCAACTTTGCATGAGAGTCGTTGGAGTGTCAGTGTACTTTTGTCTGCACGGTATACCGCGGTGTATAGCCGGTATACCGCGGGTGTACTTTTTACTGCACGGTATACCGCGTGCATTTGGCGGTATACCGCGGATGCACATATCCGTTGGAAGCTTCATGCTATATATTTGCATGCTGATGGTGAAGAAAGAGCAGACCACACAAACAACAACAGCAAGCAACCAACTCCATCCTTTTCTCAGCTCTCTCACCTATTTAATATATATATTTTATAAAACCTTTTTTATAAAATATCCAAGTGTGAGATATTATACAAGAGTGATTACCCATTGTGAGTTATACTCCTCTTGTAAGTATTTGAATAACGGGTGTGTGATCCTGTTTATCTCATAGCAGAGGCTTGAGAAACTATTACAAATTCCTTTGTATTTGGTTTGTGTTCTACCGTAAAGAATACATTTATTGGATCGTGTCGAGAAGTGTCTCGGCTGCTGGTTTATCACAGTTGGTGGTAAATCAGTAAATCTCTGTGTCAAGTATCTCTATCCCTTATCTCTTTATTTATTCCGCTGTGCTTTTAATTATATCTGTTTATATAATTGTTGTATATTTATTATTTGTATACTCTGATTTATTTATACTGTTTCTGTACTGTATTTATTTGTAAAAGAATTTTTGAAAGTAAAAGATTTAAAATACAACCTTACCCCCCCCCCCCCCCCCCCTTAGGTTGTCTAACACTTAATGTCCTCTGAATAACTAAAATAATCTGAAAACTCAGCCACTTAATTACCTCTTATTTTTGTCCAACATCATTATTTCGATTTCAACGTCCGTTTTAGCCCAGATGCACCTGAATTTGCAAAAATGCAAAAGACGTATATTGTAGATTTGTGTGTACTTTCCAAAACATATTAAATCGCTTAAATCGGCGCTTCGGTTTTTAAGATATGATTAAAACTCCACAACCTCGCTAATCCGTCATCATCTTTTTTTTCCGTTTCATCCTTCGGTCATCGATGCTCACTTCAATTGACGTAATTAAATTGATTTTTTGATGGATAAAATAGACAAATATACATATTCAGAAGTTTGTCAGTTTACAAAAACAAACATTCTTATTGATTGGTTAGTGTCATGAACTTTAACACATGGTTTTCCCAAATATAAACTTTTGAAGGTTTGTTAATTTTTTTTGAATGGTAAAATTTTATAGAACTAGCAAGAAGCTAAAAAAGAAAACACCATTACATAGAAATAATTGCAATTGAATGATTTGCAAGCCAACCAACCCAATTAATAGACAATTTGCTACTTCTATGATTAACCCAAAAGTAAGCACAGGTTGTAATGTTCTCCAAGATTACTGCCTTCTTTGGCTTCGGGTTGCCAAAGAGAATACCATTCCAAAAAGCCCATATATACCACAAAGTGATAAGCATAACGCCTCGAAATACCATAAACCTCTTTTTTCAACCGAATTGAATCAATCCAAAGGTTTGTTAAATTAGGAGTCTTTTACTAAACACTTATTAAATAAAAATTTGTCAATATCACTTGCCTTACGGATTGAACATGGAAATGAATAAAAATCTTCTTTGGTAAGAGGCATAGCAGAGACTAATAATTTTACTCGGTGAGGGTAAAGACTCTTAGTCGGTAAGTGTGTATCAGGTTTAAAACACTTACCAACAATTTATTTTGATATCTGACAATGTTATATGATACGGTAAGTGAGAGTCAATCTCTTGACGATAAGTAATTATCCGATAAACATTTATTAAACGACACCTTAATCGAATATTTTGATTGATTATAAAGAGAGAAAAAAACTCGATCATTATACCCCAACAGTTTTAACTTTTAAGTATATAAAATATAAATAAGAATATAAATTCCAAAATGAAATTATTGATAATAAATACGAGAAAGAAACAGATTCCATGTATGCATAAAGTATTCATATTAGGGGACTCACGGGTTGGGTTGGCCGGGTTGAAGGCGCTTTGACAACCCAACCCAATCATTGCGGTTTGAAAAATCTCAACCCAACCCAACTCAATCAAAAGTGCAACCCAACCCAACCCAAACCGTTCGGGTTGGGTTGGGTTGGTCGGGTTGAAACTTTTATCGACCATTTCAACATTTTACTAAGTTATCGTGTCTAAACAAATTACTAAATGTTTCTAAATATTTAAATGTTCAACCGATTTCTAAATCGTCTAATAAAAGATTTCTTATAAATATTCTGTTTATAAATGTGGCATCAATAATCAATAACAAGATTACTAAAGTAACAAGTGGCCAACAATTGTCTGTCTATAAATTTTCAGTAGTAACAAGATTGCTTTGACAGTAACAAAAATGACGGTAAAAAGAATTTAAAATTAGATTTAAATGTTTTTCACGGGTTGGATCGGTTTGGTTTGGGGCTAACCCGTTATCAACCTAATATATGCGGGTTGGTGAAAAATAGTATCGATTATACATCGGGTTGACTCGTTTTGAGTTTTTTTCCTCGGGTTGGGTTGGGTTGACCGGGTTGGTCGGAAATTTGAGCACCCCTAATGCATATGACAAATAACAACCGACCTGTTTATATTATGTGTTTTGATAGACATTTAAAAAAAAATTATTTCTCTCTCTTTAACCTTTTAATTCAAATATTTTTTATTGATGGAAATAATAAAATATTATTTCTCTTTCATTTTTTCTCTAATTTAGCATACAAGAAAATTTCTCCAAATTTGGAGTTTTTTACTTTCTCTTTCATCTTTTTTCTATTTTAGCATACAAGATAGCATAGCTGTTTGAGTAAAAAATTGCTAAAATCCATCTTTTTCTATTTTAGCATAGCTGTTGGAGATGTTCTTAAAACAATAATAATAAAACTTACGAAAACCAAGATTCACATAATTCAACAATTTAACTGTTAAACATAGCAAAAACTAAGAATCTTACATGGTAAAATACATAACCAGAGTCGTGCCAATCTTTTTGGAGACCTTGTTACACATATACCTAACCATAAATCACACACAGAACGACTATAAGCCAACGATTGATAAATAAACCAAATATAAAAAATCATATTAAAAGTGTCTCAAGATAAAATACCTATATGACATGAAGTTCAGCAGTTCCCCATTTGTATTTGCCAACATTATTGAGTTGCTCATTACCCCATTCTCCAACTTGTAGGACCAAAACAAATGTGAACATTTTTCCTTCTTAGAACCATCTTCCATAGCAAAGTAAAACTGTTCATTTAAGACAATTATTAGCATGTAGCTTGACTTCTTGAATTAAGACTCAAAAGTTGCAAAAAACCACTGTTCTTATAAACCGGAAAAAGAAACATTGTAGTTTCTTGGTCATTTTTTCATCTAAAACCAACAATTTCAGAAAAATATCAACAAAAAATAAGCCAAAATTAGAAGTCAAACACCATTAAGAAAAAAATAGAACATTTAGGAATCAAACTAAAAAACCATTGGTCACTAAATTGAGTATCCTCTATACCCTTTTGTGGAATCGAGTGTGTTTTGTGGTTGAATCGAGTGTGTTTGAGTTTTGTTTACGTGTACAAGTTCCAATAGCACATCACTTGATTGTGAAGTCTACATCAAGTGAAGATGAAGCTATCAAACATTAACTTGGTCTTGTACGCAAGTCTGCAACCGTGTGAAAACCACATAAATGGAATATTAGACGCACCAAATAGAACATGGAAACTAATATGTAACTAGTCTGCATACCACTTATACCTTGACAAGAAATGAAGAAATCGGTGATGGTAGAAAGCGTGATGGGGATTTGGCTAGAAGCTTACACAATTACACTGGATTTGGGCCCCAAAAATTTGGGGGAATATAACAGGATGGCACATGCTAATGCACGGGCCCGTACATAACAATAATCGAGAGTCTAACCCCGTAAATGAGAGAAAAGACTTTTAACCTGTTAGCATTTACAGGATAAGACATAAGAGATGCTTATCAGCAATCCATTTTGATGCTTGAAAATGTTACCCGATAAGATAAGTAAGACTGTAAAAGTCAGTAAACACTTAGCCGATAATCGTTTAGCAGACGACCGATAACGATTGTCTTGATATTTGTTTTAAAAAAATCTATTCATAATAAACAAATTTTTGTATCTATACGGTTGAGTTATATGTGTCGATATTTAATTTTGAAAACATATATTCCGATTATTTGTTACATAAATATTTTCCCCTCAAATATTATGAATCACATGGAAACGCCTATAAATACCCCTTCCCACATTCATTAACAGAATAAGCCAGAAATTAAATATTAAAAAAAAGCGCTTCTCGTTCCTACTTCCCTCCATCTCTCTCTGCAAATTTCGGTTTTTGTGAGGGAGATTCAAAATGAGATTGAGGGAAAACAACAGTTTGTGCGTGTTACTGGTGATTATCAGCATTCTATCGCCATTAATGGAGTTTGGAGCAATCCAAATCGACGCATCAAAGATTAAATGTGATTTGTTTCAAGGAAATTGGATATCAGATCAATCGTATCCACTCTACAATGAATCCACTTGTCCTTTCCTTGAAAAGGAGTTCAACTGCGTCAACAATGGCCGACCTGACCGTTTGTATCTGAAATACCGATGGCAACCTCACGGCTGCCGCTTATCCAGGTACCTCCTCCGACCTCCGCCACTCTTCTCTTCCGTCGATCTCTATCATCTGTTCAATATATGTTCATTGCTGGTATTTGTATATATATTTTGGTGACCTTGACCTTTGAGAACCTATGAAATTCTGATAAGTTTGAGAACTATTGTATCATGTGGTATTTCATATGATTTTTTTCCATCTAAGACTAGAATTTAGAATATTAATTAATATATATATAAATATATATATATATATATATATATATATATTTCACAATGTGTGTTTCACATGTACTTTGTTCATAGTTTTAAGTGTTTGTGAAACAAAAAATATACATAAAAGTTTCATATTGTGAAACCAAATACATGTGAAACAATGACATTGTGAAACAAATATATATCAATCAATACATTAAATTGGGCAAAGTCACCCACCCCTTTGCAACTGAGGCAATCAATATATTAAATACTATAGAGAAAAAACGAGTTTTCGTAGATCTCACAAATTTTGGAGTTATCAATGATTAAGCACCTATATATTTTTGTTGTTTGTAGCTGTTTATTGTAGCCACTGGTGGCTGTTCATGGCAGCTAATAGTGGTGGCTGTTCATGGCAGCCGGTAGTGGTGGTTGTTGATGGCGGTTCATTTTCCCTCCACCAAGAGGAGGTCCCCCACACTATAAAATTGGTGGTGCATCTTAGCTGTCAATACGTGAAAGGGAATTTTTGTGCAAAATGTGTGTGTGTTTTATTGGGTGGAGATAGCAGATAGGTTCCTTTGTCATTAACCACCTCTTAATCATGTGTTATATTTTAATAGGATTAAAAGGTAATTTATTTAGAAATATATAATTAGAAATAATGTAATTTATAAAAATTATACCGATTTCACAAACAAAAGATAAAAATAAAACGAAACATTTAATGATGCTACCTCAGACAATATATGTATTCTTCGTATATTCTTATCTGTTTTCCTCTTTACATTTTGTCTGTCTCTCGAAAGGTTCTTTACAAATAACTGTAATAACAAAATGATATTTCAAATATTCGAAAAAGCATATAAAATCATTCAGCTTAAATTTTCTATTAAAGTATTAGGTGGTATTAATTAAATTTATTTGACTTTCTTAGACTTCTAGTTGTGGGCTGTTTTGTTGTATTTATGATTTAGGGGGAAATTTAAGTAAGTTTAAATCCATTAGACTTATTTTTTATTTATTGGGCAAGTCTTCCCGCCCTATTGTCAACTGAGCTACATGCCATAGACCTTATTTTCTATTTATTCTTGGAATTAAATTGTCTATGCAACACTGTTGTTATTGAACGAGCGAGTCACTTAGGCAATTGTAATCCAACCATTTTTAACCATAATGCCAATTGTGATCCAGCCATATTGATCAGTAACATCATCAGTATAGTATTATCAATAATAGTTATGACAAAGAAAGTTTCGAAATAGACATGATGTTAATCATGAAAAATAGTAAAGTCATCCCTTATATATATAAAAAAACATGTCAATATCATAAAGTTAGAATTTGAATTATTGATAGTTCATTAAAATCCAAATCACCCAATATTATTGTATGGCAAAAGAAGAAAGAAAAACTAAAAATATAGAGCCAAAAGTACTCGAAAAGAATCAATAACATAAGAAGGTAAGAGTCGTGTAATAGATAACCTTATTGTTCTAAATCATTGTGTATAATAAATGATCTTTTAAAGTAGTTTATATAGAATAATTATGATATGATATTATTTTTTGTTAAAAAGACATAAAACTCAAATATGTAAATTGAAATATCATTAAACTAAATATATGTATTAAAGCGTATTTTCGCCAGGTTTTATTCAAGTCTAGTGGTTAAAGGACCATGACACTTTTCCTATTGCGCATTTGACTGATTGATATCCAAGTTTTTAGCCTATTAAGAAGTTAGTGATTTAAGACTCACCGTATATAAAAAAAAAGTATACACGTTTATTTGTTATAGGGTCAAGTTGAAGGAAAAACCTCAAAAAAACATAAATATAAGAAACATCCTGGTAGTTCTTCATCTAGACGGTATGCACTTGTGCATACAAGTAATTTGTAACATGCATATACACAAGTGCATAAAACCCAAAAAAAGAGAATCTAATTTATCTGCATACACAAGTGCATATTGTCCAGATGGAAAACTATTCATTTTTTTGTGATTTTCCTTGAACCTCTCTCATTTGTTATATATAATTTTTTATTTTAATATCATAATATGAATGAAACCGTAGATGATAAAGTTATGGAGTACTATGTTTTAATAACTTTTTAAGATTGATGGGAAATGATTATTTAAGTGGTTTATTATTACTATAAATTTCCACCGACAGAATTAATAACTAAAATCAAATAAAACAAAACATGGGAAAATGATTGAGAACATGAAATTGAGGACATGGATCTCAAATGCGATTGGGGAGAGTTGTCTTTGATTCGCGGACTAATTATCATATTACTTTTTTAACTCTTAAAATAATTCATATAATAAAATATTTAATAATAAACTAAAATAATTATAGTAATGTATATGTGAACAATCTTAGGGATGTTTGGCAGCTACTGAATAATTTGATGCATGATAATTAAGTGGTCAGAATAATTAAGAGTCTTTTATAATATAGTGCAAAATGAAACATGATTGTTTGATAATTGTTCATAATAAAATTAGAATGCTAAATGGTTAAGGAAGACCCAAGATACAAAATCATTCAGATAGCTTTAGAACTGTTAAGAGACAGCCTCTTTTTTGCTAAACAAGATTCACCTCTTAAAGATTCAAAAATTATCTCTTAATAGAACTGTTAAGAGGTAAACAAACAGCCTCTTATATTATTATAATAAAGAGTTGAAATGATATACATTAAATATTTGTATTAGAAAAGATAATGGTAATAAATGAATAAATAAAGTCCGACAAAAAGGGTTAATGTGAAGAAGGAAACAACTAAAAAGGCATGGCACAGTCTACGAGGTGAGATGTCACGGAGAGGATGTCTTCTTCGGTTCGCCACTCTTTAAACTATTTAAAACTAATAAGATCTCCAAAAATAAAATATTTGGCACAGCTGTGTTATAAATATTTTAGAATAAAATATTAAAATTAAAATCTGAAAAAATTAGATTTACTCTATTTTATCAACTTCAGGATTATGACATTTTATAAAGATAAATTAATTAAAATACCCAAAGTTTGACTTTGACTTATCAAAATACCCACAATCTTGTTCGTTTTACCAAAATACTCATTTTTTCCGCGATGGGGTCCGTGATCGCGGACCAGGGACCAATTTTGAAAATTATTCTCCCGCGATCGAGAGAGGAGTCCCGCGGTGCATGTGATTTTTGATTCATATTTACACTTTCAACGCCTATCGCGGGAGGATAATTTTCAAAATTGGTCCCTGATCCGCGATCGCAGACCCCATCGCGGAAAAAATGGGTATTTTGGTAAAACGAACGAGATTGTGAGTATTTTGGTAAGTCAAAGTCAAACTTTGGGTATTTTAATTAATTTTTCTTTTATAAACTCATCATTCTAATATGCTTTAAAAGAAGATTTTGTACTATAACACAATTAATTTTATTGGTGAAAACTATTAAAAGTATCTCTATACTCGATCTTAAGTTTTAGAGATTTCTTTAAATTTTGAAAATTTATACCTTTATATGTTTCCGTAGTTGGAGACTTGAAGATGTTCCAGACATAAAATACTTTTTAAAGATGTATTATTATTGATTAATAAAGAAAATTATTGGAACATTATTTTATATAAGTTATAACAAATAAACTTAGGAGTCGTTTACGAAACGCTTACCCGGGTAAGTGCTTACCAAGTCACATTAGCTTACCAGATGAATATGACAAGGACCAAGAATCTTACCCGGTAAGAGCGGAAGCAAGAACCGAGTCTTACCCGTTAAGTGAGTGCGACGACTCTTACCACGGTTAGCGTTTACCGGCTAAATTGTTGCATACGATGTCATTTTGGTGGACTAAAATCTTACCTAAAAAATAAGTGATAGTGTTATTTTATCGGTAAGCACTTACCCGAGTAAGTGATTAGGTAAATGGACCTTTAGTATCATTAACGTTAATAGCAAAGTTATCATGTACATTTTTCTTAAAAATTAGAGCAATTATTAGTGCTTTTCTTTTTAAAATATGTCATATTCACATTGAATTCAAAAAATTCATTCATACAATTTTTTTATAAAGGAAAAAAGTAAGATTTAATTTGTGTTTTTTGGTTGAATAGGGAGGGGTATTTTAAGGGGAAATTGACTCAAATAGCTAAAGGGATAAAGGATATAGCCAAAATAGTCAAAACCTCTCCCGAATCACCGAAATAGTCAATGGGTCCGCACTCAGACCCGACCGGTGAGTGCGGACCGCAATCAAACACGTGTCAATCTCTTATTACACCTAGAAAGTCGATTTTTCTTAAAAAAATAAATTTTTAACCCAAGTCCTCAATTGCGGACCTAGGTCTGCACTTTAAAAAAATTTAAAGAAAAACTGCCAGTGCGAGTGCGGACCTAGGAGTGCGAGTGCGGACTTATTGGCTATTTATGCAAAACCCCGAGAAAAATGGCTAGGAGGTCAATTTCCAATTTACCTTTGGCTATTTGAGTCAATTTCCCTGGTTTAAGGGACCGGGGTTGACATAGAGGCTAGTGGGCCATGACTGCTTGAGAGGCGAGCGAGGGGTGGGTGGAATTGGGGTACAAGGGTCAATGAAGTTTTTGTTGTATTTTTCGTTTAAATAAAATATGAAGTTTGATATGAAATTAATTTAATAACATCAATTTAAAGAAATTTATGTTTGTGAACCCGGAAATTTAGAAACGAAAAGCATTCCTTTAACTTTAAAAAAAGTCATTTTACCTTTTTTAAACAAAAAAATATCATAAAAAATAAATATGTCGATTAAAAAGAGGTTTAAACAAGAACAATGTCAAAATTAGAAAATTTGAGAACGGCAAATCACATGTGATTTTCCACTTAAATCACATGTGATTTTCCACTGAAATCACTTGTGATTACAGTCAACATAAGCGGTGTGCAGGCGACTTGGCGTTCATAATCACATGTGTTTTTATACATGATTTTAGTTTAAAATTACATATGATTAGGCCCTTCTCTTGTTTTCTTATTTAGTCACCGTTCTCGATTGAAGCCAATCATATTCGATCAATCATTATATAATATCCCTTACTTTCAAATAAAGATATCATCAATGCATTTAATCTAAACAATTTCTATTTTAAGATATTTGATATAATACAACTATAAGAACTATAGATTAAAATGCGCTTTTTTCTTAGTTATAAAAATAATTAAAATTGTGATTTGATTAGTTGAGAGTTTGGTGTTGTGGGCACAAGAAATGATGTTTTTTAATATAAAGAAAAGATATATAGGTACAAGCAATCAATATAGAATTGAAGGTCTCTTGTCTTAATCTCCTTTTTTACCTAAATTTGATGTGATTTATGAAAGAACTTGCATGTCAATGGGTCCATTTTACAACTTACATAAAAAAAGGTAGCTTTTTATTTTTTCGAACAAATAGTATTAATTTTGATTTACGGAATCGATTGAGAATATTTGTGTTTATGTGATATAAAGTGAAAATGAGCGCTAGCACACTAGGAAATATTACAACACGTCCCACAAGGTTCAGAAATCTATGGATTACCGATAACTTAGCACCAAGTTTTTAAGTTGGATTAAAAGTTGTTGGGATAATCTGTTGTTCTGGCTTAGGGCGTTAAAGTAAAATATAGCAGAGATGGATTTATCTATGCGTTACAGTGTTTTTAGGGTTTTGTTTGTTTATGCACTAATGTTTGAAGGTGACATTGACGGTGAATAAAAGCAGTCTTCTTCATAAGGTGAATGTTTTAGGATATTAATCACAACATTTTGTAACGTGAGTCACACATATTGTCTTAGAGAATATGTCAGCTTACATTTAACACGAAATCATCATAATACTATCGTATCTAGCTTTCTTCTTGTATTAGTTGTTATCAAATTCAATATGACTGCAACGCCATATTGTGTTGTTTTCCTAATAGGATCATGATAGCCTTCTATCTTATTGAAAAAATAGAAAACAATACCATTTAACAATATATCTTATACTATCGTACATATTTAAATTTACGTTAACATAAAAATGTGTGAAAAATCCTGACTTTTCATAATTTGTTTTGTGTTCGATGATAAATAAAACCATTAATTTGTTAAATTAATGTATTCTCTTTCTTGTAATAGATTTGATGGTCGAAACTTCTTAGAAAAACTAAGAGGAAAAACAATAATGTTTGTAGGCGATTCGCTTAGCCGAAACCAGTGGTTGTCGATGCTATGCGTGATACATTCGTCGGTGCCAACTGCAAATTACGCCGTTAATATCTCTGTAATTTTGGATATGACCACTTACACCTTCACGGTATGCCTCTCGATCCTGCATTTTATTTTGTTTTTTCTTAAATAATTTTTATTTGATCTTGAAAGGAAAACCTCTTATAATAAAATAGGTTTAATATATGTAATATTTGTTTGATAATTGTAGGATTATGGGGTGAAAGTGATATACCATCACAATTTATATCTAGTGGATATAGTGAAGAAAAGATTTGGCAGGGTCTTGAATTTGGGTACCGTGACAGCTGGCAAGCTGTGGTTGGATGTTGATTACCTTGTGTTCAACACGTGGCATTGGTGGAACCGTAGAGGAGCCAGCCAACCGTAAGCTCCCATTTCCATCTTTTATTATTATAAATACAAAATGCACAAGAAATATAATAAATTAACAAGTTTCTTTTATGTGATCTTCAAAAAAATTGTTTTTTATGTGTAGGATCAGTTTTCAAAGTCGGGCTTGAGTCGATCTCGAACACAAAATAAAGCTCGTTTAAGTTAACGAGTCGAGCTCTATAACACCAATGTTCGACTCGACTCGTTTGAAAACTCGATTTACCTTTACGATTAGAGTTGAGCCGTGCCGAGCCATTCGAACATACACTTTTTCGAGCAGCCTGACATATTTATATGTTTACAAATTATATAATCAAAATATAAAAATTGACGATCTTGACTACATAAACGAGTTAATCGATCTCGAATTCGAGCTTATAAACGAGCATCGATCAGCTCGAGCTAGAACATTGAAAAAATATTTGAGCTCGAGCCCGACTTTGAAAATTGATCGAGCTCGACTCGAGCTCAAGCCTGGTATTATTTTTTCGAACTCGGCTTGAACAACCTGCTACTCAACTCGACTCGGCTCGTTTACACCCCTAGTAATGGTGAATTAAAATCCACAATTAATGTAATAATAATTTCTAAAAGATTTATTTTGAGACATTTTTTTAAAAGTTTGTTATATTTATCGACGGTTTTATAAGTTCAACAAAATTAAATAGGATATTAGAAAGTTTGTTATATTTTATGGAGATTTAAAAATTCACTGTATTAATTGACGATTTTAATCCAGTGTTACACATAAATAGGACTTGAAAGTCAGAAAGAGTATATGATTAAGAATAGTGATTATAAACCACAAGGACTGTGGCGTACTGGTTAAGACCCTGGGGATGTGGTGAAATATCCCATCTGTCCAGGGTTCGAATTCAGGCGTACGCAACTTGTGGCCACTGAGGTTTAATCAGGGCTAATGTCTTACAGTCATAACTTGCCAAAGGATTAGTCTAAGCAAAAAAAGAATAGAGATTATATATGTTCAATCGAGCAAATCTCTTCTTATTACCCTCCACATCCGATGAAAGTCATTGTGATTTTATTATTAATTAACTCGTGGATGTAGATTTGATTATATACAAGACGGAACTCGGATATACAAAGACATGGACCGAGTAGTTGCTTTCGGAAAGGCGGTTGCCACATGGGGTCGATGGGTCGATGCGAATGTTGCTCCAAATAAAACACAAGTGTTTTTTCAAGGGATATCGCCATCACATTATAAGTAAGTTTTTTTTATACGCGTGTATGTATAAGTGAATGCAGACGCATAATCGTTTACAAACCCAATAAATCTAACACATTTACAAAGTAGTTTTCATGTGTGAAAATGCAATATGTATACAATATTGTTTCACATTCTGATTTTTTTCATGTACCTGAACGTTTTACATATGAAACAACACCGTATGAAATATAAACACGGCTTATTCATCAAGTTTTATGGTACAACTGTAAATACAACAAGTACAACTCACCAAGCATGATTATGTCAAAATTTAACCATGTGTTTGAAAACTTTCAACCACAGTGGCACCGACTGGGGAGAACCCAAGGCAAAATCCTGCTCCGGCCAGAAAATTCCTCTTCTCAGCTCCACCTACCCCGGAGTTTCACCGCCGGCACTGTCAGTCCTCAAGAACTCACTCAAAACCATCAAGAAACCGGTGACTTTACTCGACATAACTAACCTTTCTCTGCTGCGAAAAGATGGCCATCCGTCGGCTTACGGCTTAGGGGCGGTGGATTGCAGCCACTGGTGTCTCGCCGGAGTTCCAGATACGTGGAACGTTTTGCTTTACAATCTTATGTTTTAAGAAAGAAAGAAAGTAGGAAAAAAATCATAATTCATTATTGGATTTTTATATAGAAAATAAGAAGTGATATACCATAAATACCAGTACTGGGGGTCTGGGAATTACTTGAGTTGGGAGGGCATTATTGTAATTCTAAAAAATAGATATACTTGCCATAGAAATAAATGGCAAATATTCCATTCTTTTTCAATTCTTGATTTAAAGAAATGAAGGAAACGAAGTAAATGAAAGAAACGAAAATTTATACTTTTTATTCGCTTCCTCTTTTGCTGTTTTTATTTTCTTTTATCTATACTATATTATAAGGCACTTCTAAAAAAACTTTTAAAAACAACTCTTAAAGCTTCATGTACCGCTATTTAATGTTAATTACTTAAAATCTCTTAAAAACAACTAATGAAACTTTATGTACCGCTTTTAATGTTAATTATTTGATTAATACTTATCTTTAACAACCTTCAAATCCTTAACTCGTGGACTTTTATTAATTAATACTTATCTCTAATTATTTTCAAATCCTCAAATCATGAACTCCTTAAAAAACGTCATTCTTTAAATAAATTTATAAAAAAACTAACCGTTTTCTCAAAAACACACATTAAAATAAATTAGAACATTAAAACCGAGATATATCGTGCTGCATTACGCGAGTAGACTTCTAGTGATATATAATATATTTTTTGAGGGGTATTTTAGTCATTTTACATGTTTTCTTAATTTTTTTTGTTTTTACAAAAATCATCAAACATTAGGGACCAATTATGTAATTACTCTAATATATATGTGTGTGTATATATATAACCCGATGACCAAAACGTCAAAGAAGAAACCCGCTGTCGCACCTCTGACGACACCCCTTAGGCCATCCGCAGCGCATAACTAAAAGCCCTCAACGTCACATCAGCGCCACATCAGCTTTTCTCCTAACCCTCTCCTTACCCTAAAATGGTTTACCGGGTACCCGATGCTATTATGGAACCCGCAACCCACCCCACCCTCACCCTCCTCCTCCTCTCACATACACCCTCGGGTTCAGCGGGTTTTCAAGCCAAGAAGCCAAGCCCGCAGCTCCCCGCACCACTACCCGAATGAGCCCTTGAAGCCCGAAGCCAAGCCCGCAGCCAAGCCCGAAGGCGCTGCGGGTGGCCTTACCGTCTATCTCTCTGTCTCGATATGTCTCTCACTTTGTCTCTCGCTCTCTCTGTCTTGATTTCTCTGTCTCAATCTCAATCGATTTCTCTGTCTCGATTTCTCTGCTGCGTTTGGGAGCAACCTACATCTCCCTCACCCATACGGTTCTCTCCCCGATCAGACCCACATCTCCCCCCCCCCCCCCCCCCCACATTTATTTCTTGTTTTCGATTTTGATTGGATAATTGTTTTCTTGTATTATTTCATCCGGGTAATCGTTTTCTTGAAGCGATTTTGTTTGACATTCGTTGGTCAACTGATGATTCTTGGATTGGATGATTTGTGTTTGAATTTTGTTTGTCAAATGTGATGGATTTCGATCATTGTTTTTGTTTGTCAATTAAATGGGGGATTTGGAGGTATTTTGTTGATAATTTGACACTACAAACCCTACTGGTGTTCATGGTGGTGGGCAATTGAAATGGTTTAGTGTGTGGCCTTTTGATGAATAACATCAAGCCTCCTTTCTGTTGAGGACTAGTGGGTTACAGGGACGATCTCACGGTGGAACTCAGTGCCGGAGACCACCATATGTGTGACCAAAATAATCATCGACAACAGGGGGGTTTCGTGGGTTACATGGACGATTTCACAGTGGCCTTTGCTGGGAGTAGGTACGATTTCATGGTGGTTGCTGTTATGATTTGGTCGCCAAAGATGATTGTTGCCGTCGGAGTACTTGAACATGGAGAAGAAAGATGATTATATATATATATATATATATATATATATATATATATATTATAGATATATATTATTAGAGATAATTACATAGTTGGTCCTTAAAGTTTGATAGTTTTTATAAAAGCAAGAAAATTAACAAAACAAGTGAAATGACTAAAATACCCCCGTTAAATTGGATTTAACAGAAAAAGTTAACGGACGTTAAATCGATGCACGAAAATCGTTGCGAGCTGTCAAACGTGAGGTTTTTTTTTGGCAAAAATGAACTTTAGGGACAAAAACCGTTGAAATGATTAAACTTTAAGGACCAAAAGTGAAGTTTACTCCATAAATTAACTAAAAACAAGAGTAAATTACGTTTTTCATCCCTGTTGTTTGCTAAAATTTTCGTATTTTATCCCTGTAGTTTTGAAATTTCAGTTTTCATCCCTCTGTTTTGCAATTCATTTCTATTTTCATCTCTGAAGCCAAAACACTACTTTTAAGTAGGAAAGACTAAAATAAAAATGAGTTGTAAACAATAAGGATGAAAATAGCAATAAAGTTTAAATCATAAGTATGCAAAAGATGATAAATTATAAACCATAAGGATGAAAATCACAATTTCAAAACCATAAGGATGAAAACAGAAGTTTTCAACAAACCACAGGGACTAAAAATGTAATTTACGCTATAAAAAATCATGATACGATTCTAACTTTTTGTACATTAGCTTGTGTAACAAAACAAATTTGGTGAAAATATTAAATAATAAATAAATATTTTTTAATTAAAAAACCATGTCAACAGCCAATGCATGTCATATTGTCATTGCCATGCTAGCAAGTTAAACTATGGGAAATTGACTCAAATATCCAAATCCAAAAATCATCTTCACAAAATAGCCAAAAACTCTTCTGGTTTATAAAAATAGCCAAAGGGTCTTCACTCTGACCCGACTCGGTGAGTGTGGACCGCAATAGGATCACTACGAGACAAAAAAAGACACTGAAACGGGTCGGTCCGCACTCGATCCGACCCGACCCGGTGTGGACCGCACTTGGTTAACTGCTTCTGGGATACACGTGTCAACCTTTCATCCGACCGCTCCACATCCGTAATTGTGAGTTCGGACCATTTGGCTATTTTTATAAACCGGGAGAGTTTTTGGCTATTTTGTCAACCCTCTTTGTCCATTTAGCTATTTGAGTCAATCTCCCTAAAACTAACTATATGAGAAACTCATGTCAACGCCAGTCAATGATATAAATGAAACTTTGAGTTATTTTACTATTACTTTTAAAAGTTAGTTATCCAAAACAAAAACCGTTCAAATTTCATAGTCATCATAAATTTATACCTATTTTCAACTTACCAAATAATAGTTTATAAATTCCATTTATACATGCGAACATGAATCAAGTCTTTGACTCATAAAAGTAAAAGTTAAGAAAACCATTTTATTAATCCAATCGCGTCGACCGGTTTAAAAATCGTCAAAATATTCTCGATAAATCATTAAAAAAAAACGTATAATCATACTTTTATCGTGTGGGGTCATGTGAGAAGTGTGAGAATTACTTTTAAACCGTTGATCAGTTTTAATCAAACACCCTTCCATGAATTGCGGCTTAGAAGGGCATTGATCCGCTGCATCTCAGTGCATCTCATCTTAATGTTCGGTATTTTCTCATCCAACGGTTTATAATCACTTTTCTCGTTTTTCACCAAATTTGGTAATTTTCACTGGAACCCAATATCAATTTACGAGTCCTACAAAATCGCTACATTTATACCATGAACACATTTGAGTCAAAATTTTTATTATTCAACAAAAGCAATCCACAACTTTTTCTTCATCTTTTGTCCCCAAAAAGTCGATGATCAAAAAGACCAAAAGTTGAAATCCTCCAAATTTGGTGATAATGAAGTTGTTTTCGGATGATTATTTATGTTCTCTTCCATCAATGATCGTCGCCATGAGTTTGAATCAATGTCATCACCACCGCCATTGCCGGAAATTATCCTCATAGCTTCACCTGACGGTCCAATCACCGCCTACGATCCTTACTCAGGAACTGTCTTAGCTCGCTTCAATGGCAGCAGATCTCCACGTAATGGCATCGCCGTTGTCGGAACAGATCTATTCGCCGTTTCTCATGTTTCGCCGGAAACTGGTGGAGGCTCCGTTCGTTTTTATTACTGGTGGTCTCCGTCGTGTACACAGAATATTCCTCTTCCTGAACCTGTTGCTCCACTTGCTGCTACCTTCGACGGATCGTATCTATTCGCCGGCGGAATTTCCGGCCGGATTCATGCGGTAGCGGTTCCTTCAGGAGTCGTAATCCGATCGTTTTCTGCTCATGAAAAACCGGTAACGTGTTTTGCACGCAATTGTGATGGATCGTTGCTTCTCTCGGGAAGTGATGATGGAACGATCGCTGTTCTTCCTATTTTTCTGCTTCTAGATGCTTCATTTGATTCAGAATCGAGATACTCGAATTTCATCAGGTTGATCGGACATGAATCGTCGGTGACGGGACTAACCGCCGGAATTGGAAGTTCCGGTAGCATTATGATCTCCAGTTCCTTGGATTGGACTTGTAAGGTATGGAGCCTCGTGAGTGGGATCCATCTCCACACGGTGAAATTTCCGGCACCGGTGTGGTGTGCGGCGTTAGATCCGTCGGAGACGGAGTTGTAC
Source organism: Saussurea involucrata (assembly GCA_033807775.1). Classification (NCBI taxonomy): domain Eukaryota; kingdom Viridiplantae; phylum Streptophyta; class Magnoliopsida; order Asterales; family Asteraceae; genus Saussurea; species Saussurea involucrata. The sequence goes on from CM066323.1 coordinate 8,592,314, forward strand.
GCTGCAGGAACAGATGGAGTGATATACAAAAGAAGGCTTAAAGTAGCGACGAGAAAGCAGGTTGCGAAAGGAGGAGAGACGGTGGCGTGCGGCGGAGTTCACGGCGGAGCAGTGGTGGCTATGGAGATGTTAAATTACGGACGAACGCTTTTAACGGTTTGTGAGAATGGAGAGATTTGTGTATGGGAAGTGGAGGGAGGTAAGATGATGAGTGGTTTTGGGGAGAAGATTGGAGGAGTGAGCGGAGTTGTGGTGGCGAGAGGCGGTGGTGGTGGTGGTGGTTTTGGAAAGAGAGGGGAGTTTGGTGGTTATTGTGGCGGGAAGGAGTTAGGTAAGGCGGTTACGACGGTGGCGGAAATGGAGGAGGTTTTGAAAGTGGTGGTGGTAGACCGGAGGAGGGCGATTAGCAACCTGGAGTCAGCAATTGAGATTAACGAAAAGTTGCTGAAGTTGATGCTGAGGGAAGCCAAAGCAATTGCCAAATTTGACCAATCTAATCGTAGTATTAACATTTTTAACACCAAATAATATATTTTACATAGATAATAAACATATTTTAAATATATTTTTATAACCCAAAATACATAAATTTTTAGTAATTAGTAATTTTTTTTCAAATTTAATCTATAAATATTTTTGTTATAGTATTATACAAATTATGACAAATGATTATATGGGGGAAACTGTGAACGTGAGAATCGTAAAGGATTTGGATACTTGATCATTTTAATCTTAAAACAAATCTGGTATATCTTATTAAGGTTGATCTTCAGTTAGAAACTTAGAATTGATTCAATGATGGGATCTCTTCTTACCCTTCTCACCGTAACCTCATTTTCAGGACAAACTAATCCTGTAAATTATAATATCATACAATTATTGGATGGTTCAGAGGAAAACCTAAAAAAAACGGAAAACTGAAGAACACTCTTGTAACCCTCCATCTAGATGGTATGCACTTGTGGATACAAATAATTTATAACATGCACACGTGAGTAAAAAACATAATTTACCTATATGCACAAGTGCATACCGTTCAAATGAAAGGCCATCAGAATGTTCTTCAGTTTTCCGTTTTTTTTTTGAGGTTTTTCTCTTAAACCTTTCTCTACAATTATAATCAAATATCTTTTTCAGTTTACCTAATTATTAGAATATTATTATGTGTTATTTAAATTTCTTATTCGTTATGTATCTTTTTATTTTTGAGTATTACAAATTTACAATATATATGTTAATGGTGTGTTCTATTTTTAATATGTTGTTATATTTTAAATTATTAATTTTTTAAATAAGTTTGAAACATAAACATGAAATACACTATATATATTATAAATTGATATAATGGGTCCCTTTTTTGCTAACCAACCTATTGGTACTAACCATGCTAACCGATCACAACCATAGATTATTAAGATCAACGGTTATAATTAAATCAAGAATTATAATATTATTTAAAATTAAAAGGAGAAGTTTGACAATTGTGCATAAGTGCATAAGGGCAATTTTGTCCAAAACAACAAAGATTTAAAAACGAAATCACCTAATTATCAGGGCATGGTTATCAAAAATAACATCTCTTCCAAAAAAAAAACCACGGCTATCTTCAATTGGTCTTTATTTTTAATTTAAGGATTAAAAAACTAATTGATTACCCTTTCAATTTGATGGTCTTTCTCGTGCAACAATGCAGCAGCAGTATTCGATATCATCTAATTAGACCCTGGAGTTCTCAACTCATTCTCCAATCTATCTAATTCTCTCTGCAGAAGCTTAACTAAAGCTTTTGAGGACAATCCGATTCTCAGGGAGATCAACGTGATGCTGACGTATGACGCATGTGCACATATGCACATACACGCATATGTATAGATACCCCATTCGTATCCATCACCTGTTTGTAACCTAGATGGTCGATGTGCACATGTGCACAATCTTACTGGTTTACTGGGTTTTGGTCACAGATTCATAACATCCTGAAACATAGTTCAGAATGGAAATCAAGTTCATCATATGCATATATGCACATATATAAAGATACAGATGCACATATGCACATATATAAAGATATATATGTGCACGTATGCACATACCAATTACCAACGGTGAGAGCAATTTGTAAGAAAACTTGAATTAGAGAATCGTATGCAAATTCATATTGGTTTATTGGGTTTTGATAATTATAGTGAAATTATTTAGGAAAATATTGAGAAAATATAATATTAAAGAATGACAATTAAATAACTATCATCATTATCTAGGAGATAAATAAGGAATTACCTTAAACGTGGCTATGAAAAAAAAATCCAATTTTACCTTCCACTTAATGATTTTGTATCCTAGACCTCACTTAACCATTAAGCGCTCTGATTTTATTCTGTATAATTAGAGCATCTCCAACAACTTCCCTATTTTAGAAAAAATGAAGAATATGGGGATTTTAAGGTCTAATTTTGCTCCGACAGCTTCCCCAAAACTATCTCAAAAATGGAGAAAGTAGGAGAGAGAATTAGTTTTTCTCCAAATATGGAATTCACTACAAAAATAATTACCGAGTGAGAGGACCAATAGAAAATTTTGAAAATAAATATGTAGATAGAGAAATAATATTTTAATAGATAAATGAAATAATTTAATATTATAATCAATGTTTTTTTCTCCAAAATGGAGAATCTGTTGGAGATGAATGTAATTGTTTTTGGAGATTTTGGCTTTTGATTTTCCATTTTGGAGAAACTTTGAGGAAGCTGTTGGAGATGTTCTACAAAACAACCATATTTAACCACAAGGGTTGTGGCGTACGAGGCCCTGTGGGATGTGGTGGGATATCCCATCTGTCCAGGGTTCTAATCCAGGCGTACACAACAATTGTGGCCACTGAGGTTTAATCAGGGTTGATGTCTTACAGTCATAATTTGCCAAGGGATTAGTCTAGGCATAGCCTAGGACACCCTTCCCAAAAAAACAACAACCATATTTCACTTTGCTATATCATAAGAGCCTATTAATCATTCTGACCACTTAATCATTCTGCACCAAACCATTCAGCAACTGTCAAACAACCCCGAAGTCTTGTAAGGCACGCCTCCAACATATAATCTCCTTAAAGTTTGGGGTTATGCTTTCTTTGTCATGCTACAACCCCATGAACACATCAAATTTCAGCCTCGTTTATGTCTCTACTATTTTTTGGGATGTGTTATTGAGTACCAATGATATTGGTGTTGGAACCCCATCACCTAATGGCTTCGTATATCTCGTCATATTGTGTTTTGGGGACACAAACTATTTTTCTTTATCTCACCATTACAGTCCTAAACTGACTCTAATTTTTTCCCCGTTGATATATCATACGTATGTTCAGTTGTCTTCAAGATAAACACTTGAATCGAGTCGGTTAAGCTCGAACTCGAGTTCGACTCAACATACTAACGAGGCAAGTCGAACAATCCAATACTCAACTCAAAAAGCTCGTGAGATACTCGATTTTTATATATAATTGGTTTTATACTATAATTTGTAAACCATAGTTTAAAATTTTGTTAATAGACTTCCCAATAAAAAGAAAAATGTCGTATATTTTTAGATATTTGGACAAAATTGTACATTTTTTAACCATTAAAACTAATCAAATTTTTTTATTAAAATCATAATAAAAAAATCATGGTTCTAAATAACTCTGTTAGGACAACCTTAGGGGGGGTAAAGGTTGTATTTAAAAATATTTCACAAATAAAAATTCTCTTATCAAAATCAACAATAAATATTGCATGCACAACAAATATATAAATAAAATTAAGTGCACAACGGGAATATAAAGAGATAAGGGTAGAGAATGTTGATACCGACACCGAGATTTAAAGTGGTTCACCACCAACTGGCTGGCTAGTCCACTTGCCGAGACACTTCTCGACACACTGATTCACTATAAGTGTTCTTTATGGTAGAACACAAACCTTGATACAATGATAATAAAATCTCTTGCTTTTGCTCGAGAACGTGAATCACTCACACTATTCAAATACTTACAAGAGAATATATCTCACAATATTAATCACTCTTGTATAAGTATAACACTTGGATTTGTGAGAGGTTGATCACTCAAAAATTATAACTTGAATAAGTTATTAAATGAGATGAGGAGCTGAGTAATCCTTTTGGAAGCTAGGTATTCAATGTCTGCTTGTCTGTTTTCATAAATGCTGAGAAGCTGCATGTATTTAAGCTGGACGTGGCAACGGTCAAAAGCTCACCGCGGTATACCGCCTATATGGGCGCGGTATACCGCCCAGAAAAAGTAGCTGACCAAAAGTAAGTCAACCTGCAAAAGCCTGCAACTCGTACCAGCAGAGCCGCGGTATACCGCCGAGCACCATGCGGTATACCGGCGTCAGATGGATCAGAACTCTGTTGAGTGACCATAGCTTAAAAAGGGGTCTGAATGCTTTTTCCTTACTTCCAAAAAAAATCAGCACATTCCTTTTGGCTAAATTTTGAAAGATTGAATTTTAAAGGATAAAATCTTTTCTAAATAGATAAATCAGGGATTTTATTAATTTAAGAAATAGTTGGGTTAGGTTTTTGAAATATCCAAGTGGTATATTATTTTAGGGTGTTTATCATTATGAGATATATATAAATAATGACGACATAAACACCAGGCTTGGACTCTTCAGATAAAATCTTCATGTTGTCCAATTAACTGCACACTTGGATAAGATTGTTAGAAAAACAATAATACGGTGTGTTTGAAATCATCAAAATAAATATATAGAGATGTGGCACACTTGCACCAACAATCTCCCCCTTTTTGATGATGACAAACACAACCGCTAAACACGAGAGCATACTCGGTTTCTCTCCCCCTTTTGTCGAAGCAAAAAGGGTTAAGAAAGACGCTATGCTCCCCCTCGAGAGATGCTCCCCTCAAAATATGCATATAATTAAGAGTAGCATTATCTCATGGGTTATACTCAAGCATGCCTAAGCCAAGTCTTAATTTAAAGAACGATTTTTTGTTTAGGGCTTTAGTAAAAATATCGGCCAAATTGTCTTCGGAATCAACTTTTTCAAGCACGATGTGGCCTTTTTGAACATTATCTCGTAGAAAATGATGTCGCAACTCAATATGTTTGGTACGAGAATGTAAAACGGGATTTTTACTTAGGTTTATGGCACTTGAGTTATCACACATAATTGGAATTTTGGATTGACGTACCTCAAAGTCGGTAAGTGTGTGCTTCATCCATAGAACTTGAGCACACGCTCTCGCGGCGGCTACATATTCCGCTTCGGTAGTGGATAAGGCTACGGAATGTTGTTTCTTGGAAAACCAAGACACAAGCGAGAGACCTATAAAGGCACATACTCCACTAGTGCTTTTTCGATCAACCATCGAGCCACCAAGATCGGAATCGGTGAAGCATGTTACTTCTAGCTCGGGTTGTTTTGGATACCATAGTCCAAGATTCGTAGTCCCTCTAAGATATCTAAAAATACGCTTGACGGCTTCATAGTGAGATTGTTTAGGCGAAGATTGAAAGCGAGCACATAAACACACACTATACATGATATCAGGTCTACTAGCAGTTAAATACAATAAGCTACCAATCATGCCACGATAAATCTTTTCATTAAAATCGGTTCCCTCTTCGTCACTAGATAATTTTAGATTGGTGGTCATCGGAGTTTCAACAGGTTTGACATTTTCAAAATTAAACTTTTTCAACATGTCTTTACAGTATTTTGATTGACTTATAAAAGTACCATTTTCACTTTGTTTTATTTGCAATCCTAAGAAGAATTTTAATTCTCCCATCATGCTCATTTCAAATTCACTAGTCATTTTTGTAGCAAATTCATTACAAAGATTTTCATTTGTAGAACCAAAAATAATATCATCAACATACACTTGCACAACCACAATATCATTTTGAGCATACTTGACAAACAAAGTATTATCTATTTTACCCATAATATAACCACTTGTAATTAAAAAAGATTTTAATCTATCATACCACGCACGCGGAGCTTGCTTTAAACCATAAAGCGCCTTTTTTAATTTATAAACATGCGTCGGATTTTCAAAATTTTCAAAGCCGGGAGGTTGGGAAACGTATACCTCCTCATTTATAAAACCATTTAGGAAAGCACTTTTGACATCCATTTGATATAATTTAAAATTTTTAGCATTCGCAAAAGCGAGAAGCATTCGAATAGACTCTAACCTTGCAACTGGTGCAAAGGTTTCATCATAATCGATACCTTCTTGTTGATTGTACCCCTTGGCAACTAGACGTGCCTTGTTTCGGGTGACTTCACCGTTTTCGTCTACCTTGTTACGAAAGACCCATCGTGTGCCAATAATGGTTTGACCGCTAGGGCAAGGAACTAAGTCCCACACATCATTCCTAGTGAACTGGTTTAACTCTTCTTGCATGGCCATTATCCAATCCTCATCACCTAAAGCTTCTTCTATGTTTTTAGGTTCTAAGGCTGAGATAAAGGCGTGAAAGGCACAAAGGGTATGGATTTGTGATCTAGTCGTTCTTTGGTTTAGGTCACCTATGATTTGATCTACGGGATGGCCTCTAGATGTTCTAAGGTTAGGATCATCTACTCCTTGTGGAACATAACATGGAGGGGCATCACTAGATTTTACATTGTTTGTAAGAGATTGGGTTCCTAAGTCCAAGGTTCTAAGATGTTGGGCTAATGCATCTCCTTCACAACCATTATCATTTACTAAGGGTGCACTAGGTTTAGGAGGACTTTCATCAAAGCTTACATTTAGGGATTCTTCTACAACCATGGTCTCTTTATTAAGGACTCTATAGGCTTTGCTATTCCAAGAATAACCAAGGAATACTCCCTCATAGGCTTTTGGGTCAAATTTGGTCAAATAAGATTTGGTATCTAAAATAAAACATTTACAACCAAATACCTTAAGATGGGCTAAGGAAGGCTTTCTACCACGTAGGATCTCATAAGGGGTCTTATTTAGGATACTCCTAATTAGCACACGATTGAGGACATAGGTCGCGGTAGCTACGACATCACACCAAAACTTTTGGGGAACTTGATGTTCATTGAGCATAGTCCTACTCATTTCTTGTAGGGTTCTATTTTTCCTCTCCACAACCCCATTAGATTGAGGAGTGCGAGGAGCAGAAAAATTGTGCGTTATACCATATTTGTCGCAAAACGCACCAAATTGAGTTTCATTATCGAATTCGCGTCCATGGTCCGTACGAATCGAAACAATCGTGCAACCTTGTTGGTTTTGAATTCGTTTTCCCAAAATCTTAAATTTTTCAAAAGCTTCATTTTTATGTTTTAAAAATAAAGTCCACGTATATCGGGAAAAATCATCTACAATTACTAGAGTGTAATAATTTCCTCCAAAACTTTGAATGGCCATAGGGCCAAAAAGATCCATGTGTAAAAGTTCTAAAACTCTTTTAGTTGAAATCACATTTTTTGATTTATGAGAAACATGAGTTTGTTTGCCGACACGACATGCATCACAAAAATGATTATCAAATTTTAATTTTGGAAGGTTACTCACAAGCTCCTTATTTTTCAAATTTTGAATTAATCTAAGGTTAGCGTGACCTAAACGTCTATGCCACAAGGTCGAATTATCATATACGGAAGATAAACAAACATTTTCATTTACATCAGTTTTACAAACATAAAGATTTCCTTTTATAACCCCATTCAAAAGAACTTTACCATTTTTCAGAATTTTGCAAGAGTCTTCTTCAAAAACAACAATTATACCATTTTTGCACAGTTGACGAACACTTAGCAAGTTAAATTTCAAATTGTCAACATGCGTAACATCTAAAAATGTAACATTGTTGCAAGAAATTGTACCTTTCCCAATTACCTTTCCTTTGGAGTTTCCTCCAAAAATTACTAGTCCACCATCACATGACTCATATGATGAAAAAAGATTATGGTTTCCGGTCATGTGACGTGTGCATCCACTATCAAGAATCCAATCCATATCAAGATTTATCTACAACATTTAAAGTACAACTTTTATGGTCCCCACATCTTATGGGTCCTTTGAAAGTTAGTCTAGAAAGCATAGAAAACCACATATAATAATAAATATATTTTCACAAAAAATATACAGACAAGAAAATTATTTACTCAACCCTTTTCGGTAGCTCTACTTGGAAGCGACCAGGAAAGACGGTGAGGGTGGTAAACGCGAAGGCACTTTAAAAACCGACCTCATTAGAATTCGAAGAATTCGCCTTTATCTTTCCTAGACACCGTATCCAAATAGGTGAGCCTATTCGGAGTTGATTCATAATTTTCAAACACAGAATATATATATATATGTATATAATATATATATACAAAAAAATTTAAAACCATAAACGCATGCCACCGGGATTATCAACACTAAAGGAGCCTTTAGGAATCCACTTTGGTACCATTTTAATTTTACGATCATATTTATCAAGGACGTAAAAAGGAGCATGCATATTCACACTATTTTTTGGTCTAGAAAATTTACTATTATACATGCATGCATAAGATTTCCTAGACTTATAATTCACATTATTTATGTTGGACATATATGAGGATTTTTGCACATACGGTTTTCTCATTTCAACATTTTTAGGTGGTTCAAAATATCTTTTGATAGGCATACATAAGCACTTATCTTTACACATATCGGAACCAACGCCTTTTCTACAATTAGTGCTATTTGACATATTTAACATTTTAAGCACTTTCTCATTGCTACTTTGAAAGGCATGTGCTAACAAATTATCTTTTTCATGTTTATCACATTTTTCTTTTAAACATGCATTTTCCTTTTTAAGCACATCACAATTAGCACATAAATCATTTTCAACTATTCTTTTCTCAAGGCATGCAATTTCTTTATTTAAAATGTCACAAGAATTGCAAACATATTTTTCACTTAATTTATTTTCTAAATTTATGATTTTTTCATTATCGCATGCAATTTTTTGTTTGCTATCATGAATTTCCTTTTTACTTAATAATAATTCTTCCTTTAGTTTTGCGTTCTCATCTTTATAATTATTTGTAAGCATAACCATTTTTTGAAAGGCATCATTTAACATATCAAGATCATCATCATCATTACATTCATCATCGCTAGAGTAATTTGAGTAACACGAGTTTACCTCATCGTCGCCTTCCGCCATGAGACAAGTGGCTTCATACTCATTTTCATCTTCACTTGCGCTCCACGCGCCTCCAACGAAGGCTTTCTCCTTCTTGATTTTAGGTTTATTTCTTTTTGGACACTCGTTGGCATAGTGATCCTTGTCTCCACATGAGTAGCAAAAGCCCTTCTTTTTCTTGGCTTCTTCATCATCGCTTGATTCGCCATTTTTATTTATTTTGTCGTTCCGTTTATGGAACTTTCGGGTTCGGTTTTCTCCACCACGGCGATAATCTCCTTTTCTTTGAAACCTATCATTTCTTGAAAACTTTTTGTTAGCTAAAAATTTAGAAAAATTTCTTACCAACATGGCTACATCGTCAAGATGTTCGGGTTGATCCTTTGAGGAGCTAGCTTTCTCCTTCTTTTTCTTCTTCTCCTTCTCGTCACTTGAAGTTGAAGCTTTAAGTGCCAACGATTTCTTTTTATCATGCTCCCGATCTTTGTTCCTTTTTAGTGCAATTTCATGCACTTTGAGATTTCCAATGAGATCATCTAATTTCATCATTGAGAGGTCACGGGAGTCTTCCAACGATGTGATTTTCGGCATCCACTCCGGAGGAAGCGCTCGAAGAATTTTTCGTACGTAATCTTCGTTTGGATAAGTTCTACCAAGACCTTTCAAGCTCACCATGATAAGGTTAAAACGTTTAAACATTGAGTCGATTGACTCATCTTTTAACATCTCAAACATTTCATAATCATGTACAAGAATATTTATTTTTGAGCTTTTGACTTGAGAATTTCCTCTATGAGTGTTATTTAGATTTTCCCAAATATCGTGAGCAGTTTCACAAGAATAAACACGTTCAATCTCATCTTTAGTAAGTGCCGAAAAAAGAATATTTTTAGCTTCAAAATTTAAGCAAACCCAAGCATCCTCAGCGGCGGACCATTCTGCTACTGGTTTTTCACTAATTACTCCATCTTTGGTTTTGGTGGGTTTATAATCTCCATTTTTAATAATGTCCCAAATTTTTCGACTTTTGCCACGAACGTAGCATTCAAAAAGATTTGCCCAAAGACCAAAATTTTCGGTGTCAATTTGCGGAATTTTTGTAGAAATAATTCCCTCAGAGGTTGCCATTTAAAATAGGAACAAGTTTTAAAAATACAACGATTTTTAAAAAAAACTTGCAACCCGCTCTGATACCAATTGTTAGGACAACCTTAGGGGGGGTAAAGGTTGTATTTAAAAATATTTCACAAATAAAAATTCTCTTATCAAAATCAACAATAAATATTGCATGCACAACAAATATATAAATAAAATTAAGTGCACAACGGGAATATAAAGAGATAAGGGTAGAGAATGTTGATACCGACACCGAGATTTAAAGTGGTTCACCACCAACTGGCTGGCTAGTCCACTTGCCGAGACACTTCTCGACACACTGATTCACTATAAGTGTTCTTTATGGTAGAACACAAACCTTGATACAATGATAATAAAATCTCTTGCTTTTGCTCGAGAACGTGAATCACTCACACTATTCAAATACTTACAAGAGAATATATCTCACAATATTAATCACTCTTGTATAAGTATAACACTTGGATTTGTGAGAGGTTGATCACTCAAAAATTATAACTTGAATAAGTTATTAAATGAGATGAGGAGCTGAGTAATCCTTTTGGAAGCTAGGTATTCAATGTCTGCTTGTCTGTTTTCATAAATGCTGAGAAGCTGCATGTATTTAAGCTGGACGTGGCAACGGTCAAAAGCTCACCGCGGTATACCGCCTATATGGGCGCGGTATACCGCCCAGAAAAAGTAGCTGACCAAAAGTAAGTCAACCTGCAAAAGCCTGCAACTCGTACCAGCAGAGCCGCGGTATACCGCCGAGCACCATGCGGTATACCGGCGTCAGATGGATCAGAACTCTGTTGAGTGACCATAGCTTAAAAAGGGGTCTGAATGCTTTTTCCTTACTTCCAAAAAAAATCAGCACATTCCTTTTGGCTAAATTTTGAAAGATTGAATTTTAAAGGATAAAATCTTTTCTAAATAGATAAATCAGGGATTTTATTAATTTAAGAAATAGTTGGGTTAGGTTTTTGAAATATCCAAGTGGTATATTATTTTAGGGTGTTTATCATTATGAGATATATATAAATAATGACGACATAAACACCAGGCTTGGACTCTTCAGATAAAATCTTCATGTTGTCCAATTAACTGCACACTTGGATAAGATTGTTAGAAAAACAATAATACGGTGTGTTTGGAATCATCAAAATAAATATATAGAGATGTGGCACACTTGCACCAACAAACTCGTTATGGCGCGTTATGGCGGCAAGGCTTGGGTCCGCCGCCACGTTAACTCTCATGGCTCCACTCTAAGGCTTGGCTTGCATTGTAACGCGCTATGGCACGTTATGGCGCGTTACGACGCGTTACAACGCATTGTTTTTGTAAGGCGTATGATTATTTTTAGTATATAACTTGAAGAATAAATGATAATTGTTTACAGAACCTAAGACTTAAATACACATAAAAAAGAAACTTAAACACTAAAAACCCTAAACTGGCAAATATTTACTCTCATTCTCGTACACGAAGACTCGAACACGAATTCTTTGAGAATATAATTGAAGAAAGTAGTGAGTAAAGATCAAGAGATTTACTCTCGATTTTGCACTCTATATATTTGGTATCAATGGTCTTTTTTTATTACTTTACATGAATTTATTTTGTTCTACGGTATTATTCAATACACTAACACACAAGTGTGTATCTATGTGTGTGTATATATATGCCGTCTTAGGGCACGCCTTGAAAAACGTTGTGGCTCGCCGTAACTCGTAAGACTTGAGGGTTGACCTCGCCGTCACGCCACGCCTCACGTTATTTAGAACATTGAAAAAAGTAGACAAAAGAAAACTATAAAGATGTCGGTGAAGTTGTCTCTCGTTGGAAGACATATAGTGAAAGCAGGATGAAAAGGCGTTATAAAAATAGAGGGAGGTGAACAAAGTTTGTAAAAAAAAACCTTGATGATGAAATTCGAGGTGCATCCTTTGAGTTTGATAGAGTTTAAGAGAACACCTTTAAGTTTTGAATTTATAAAAAATATCTTAATATTTCATAAATTTTAACTAGTGAGCTTGGTTCGAGCTTGATTCAAGTTTGAGTATAAGTTTGAGATTGGTTCAAGCTCGGGTTTTGAAAATTACAATTGAATTCGATTCTAGTTTAGTTTTTAACTATTCACGAGTTTTCAAGTTGAATTCAAGCTTGGAAAATGAATCGAGTATACCAATATTCAAGCTCGACTCACATCATTTACATCTACTCTCAATAAGAGCTTTTTTACAGAGTTATCTGACGGGTTCCACATATATGACACAAACTATCATTAGAGCATCTTCAACACAAAATTCCTATGATTTTTCTAAATTGATAATTATGAGTCAAAAGCATAAAAATCACATTAACTCCAAATGTGTAACACCTCGAATTTTCGTTATAACGTTTTAATATGAATGAAGTTGATTTGTAATTGGGTTTTAAGTTTTGTGTTATTTTTGCAATTATATAAATCAATGGGGTTAAAAGTTAAGTAACCAAAGTTTGTGGTTATTTTGGAAAGTTGAAACTTGAGGGTGTGTTTGTTTATTTTGGAAAGTTGGGATACTTAAGTGATGGGTTAGGCTGAATTGAGATGTTATCTCAATTCAGCTGTTGGAGTCGGCAAAAAGGCAGAGAGAAAGAATAGAGAGAAAGAAGAGAAAAAGAAGAAGAAAGGAAGAGAGAAAAAGAAGAGATTAAGCTGAAATCTTGGTAAGTATACAAAGGGTTTTTGTAAGTTTGATTTCCAGTAGCAAGATGGTATCCATATCTTAATCTGATTTCATCTAGGTGCTGTTTTGATTTTGAATCAGATTGTGCAAAGAAGTGGGTTTATCTCCTTCAAGGTGAGTTCATCCTATTTGATTTTTATAAACTATAAAATTGGATGATTTTGGTGTTGTTTTCGTATCTGTATGTTTTACAACTGTTAGAATGATATGGGTCGAACTAAGAATGAAATTATTGGGACTGATTGATGGTAAAACTGAAGAACAGTCGTAGTTTCCGGATAAAATGAAGTATCCGAAAACCCCTGTGCAAAGGTATCCGGACGAGGCAAAGATATCCGATAAGTTTTGTTTATTCTGTAGTTTCCGGATGAACTAGATACCGGATGGTATCCGGATTACCTTGGTTTCCGGATGTCATCCGGATTGAATATGTTGTCCGGTAAGTGGAGACGTCCGGACAGTTGTGGTGTCCGAAAACTTCTGATGTCCGGATGCAGTTTCCGGATGTGTTATCTGGTTAAGTTTTCAAAAAAAATCTAGGGGCGTTGCCCCTTGACCCCATCTGCTAACCGGTTAGCGGAACCCCCGTGCTGAGTCGTCGAAGGGGGGGCATTTGAGGATAAGGATGCTTTAGGTTATCTAATATTCTTAGAATTAAGAATATGATACAAGAGGTGACGTGATATGTTATTATGCATATACGCTAGTAAGTGTAATGGATCCATAGACACTGTTATGTATTGTAACGAGGAATAGGCATAAAGCAATTTGTAATTCTCGTTGACCTGAAATGAGGAATAGGCATAAAGTAAATTGTAATTCCCATTTCGTAATGGTGTTATGAAATGAGAAATAGGCATAAAAGAAATTGTAATTTCTATTTCATAGTATAGAAATCGAGGAATAGGCATAAAGTAAATTGTAATTCCTGATTTCTAGGGAAAGACCAGAGGTAGGCATAAAGTAACTTGTAATCTCTACTTCCAGGCCAAGAAGTAAGCATAAAGCAACTTGTAATTTCTTGGATAAGGGCAATAATCTAGAATCTGTAATGATTCGTAGTAGGCTCTTGATTGTGATAATATGACTTACTGAATGTTAGTCATATTCACGGGATTGAGTATGTTCCCGTCATTGAGGTGAGCACGTGTACAGTAAGAATGGTGAAGAACAGGTTGTTTATATGTATTGGATATTTTCAAACTATTAACGTTTTAAATTGAATTTGGATGTTCTCACTATGCGTAAGCCTAATTGTTCAAATTAAATTTTCTTACCAGGTACAGGCTCAGGGAAGTAATTGGGATGTGGGCCGAGAGCTTTTGAAGTATCCAACTTAAGAGATAAGCGGAGGAGTTAGCTAATGCATTGAGGCTTTTTGATGGATTGCTTAGATAACTTAGTTAATCTAATTGTAGTGGACATGATTAGATTAATAAGTTATTGAGAGAATTCCATGTTTGTAATTACGAAACCTCATAGTTAATTCTCTTCTTATATAAAAGTTTGGATGTTATTTTGTCATAACTTGTTACAATTGAGGTTCAAATTAGCCCTGATTTTTAGGGTGTTACAAAATGGGTTCTCAATTTATGAGATTTCATTATTAATTATAGAGTAAATTACAGTGGTTTGTTAAAAGTTTCTATTTTCATTCCTGTAGTTTACAACTAATTGTTGTTTTCGTCCTTAAAATTTACAACTTTTTTCATTTTCATTTGAATGGTTTACGTTTCATTGTTTTTTTGGTCCCTCATATTTAAAGGTAGAATTAATCCCAAGGGACAAAAATAGCTATGAATTGCAAATCAGAAGAACGAAAACTGCAATTTTGAAACCATAGGAATGAAAAACATAATTTACTTTTAATTATGTTATTAAAATATTTAATTAATTTACTATCGATAACAAATTTTCAAACTAACTTTTTATGAATTTCTAATTTCCAACTGCTAGCAAATAAATGGAGAAATTTTAAATCGACAAATACATTATTTGATTTTATAGATGAATGTGTTGAGTGATGAAATAAAAGAATGAGCAAAGAAGTTTGACCAGTGTCTATGGTGTGTAGCTCAGTTGGCAACGGGGTGGGGAGACTCGCCCAATAACTAATATGTCCTGGGTTCGATCTCAGGCCCTCTCGTTAGCCACAGCCGCTGAGTGAGCCTTAAAATGCCCCCTTATACGGATGCCTGAGTAGGCAAGGTCAGGTATGGGGCCGGTCAAGGTTGCCGATATCAACCTTTTGCCCAAAAGAAGTTTGACTAGTCTTTTGCACAACAATCTACCAACTTTTGACAGGATGAAAAGCATTTTTAAAGAGTTTCTCTATAAAAAAAAATCAAAACAAAAGGTAAAATCTCTAAACAATATTGTATTTCAACCAAGGTTCTAAATAGCGTGAGGCGTGACGTGACGGCGAGGCCAAACCTCAAACCTTAAATCCCACGGCCAAGCTACGACGTTTATCAAGGCGTGACATATGACGGCAAATGTTTGTATCATATATAATATTATATATATATATATATATAAAAACATATTTTTTGTACTATTACTTGATGATTCAATGATAATAAACAAGTTAAATTAGGTTATATATTAAAAACTAGGAAATAGAACATTAAAACGTATAGAAAAATCAAATATCGAGTCACAAAGGACCGCACATTTGGTCATGGCGTGCAGGCATAACGAGGCATGAGACACAAGCCTTAAGCCACGGCGCGCCATGACAGCTGTTGCGACGAGCCTTTTAGAACAGTGATTTCAACTCCAATATTTTCTCTTTTTTAAATATTCCAACTCCAACTATACTATTAATATGTTTAATACATTTAATACCACTACAATTTTTGTGATTTCCAATTCAAACAAGTGTTGTTATAAAATGTTAATATATAGAAAGAAAATAAATTCGATCCAGGACTCCATGGATGCATGACTCGAGTGATGAAATTAAATAGATTAAAGACTTTTTATTAGTTTTGAGACCGGTAAAAAAAAAGGAGAGGAGATTTGTTTGTGGGAAAAAAATTAATGGATATTTCTCTCTTCTAACAATCAACTTTGAAAGGTTTATGTTCTTTTATTTATCTTATTTTTCAAATTCATACCAGTTTGTGTACACCTCGACTAATCTCAGCCTCTCAGGGATCTTGAAAAGTATTTAGAAAAATCTTCAGTGACCTTGCATAACTCGAACTAACAACTATAATGAGAATCCCCAAAGGTCGATATCTTATTAGATTTATCTTTGTCTCTTGTCTTTGCTCTAGCTTTGGATAATCTATTAATAAATAAAAATTTCCTAATTCTTTCAATTTTTTTAATTTAAAAAATATGTAATGGTCTTTTATATATAAAAAATTATTAATATATTTTCTCTCTCAGCTCTATTTTTTCCATTTTTATAGAATGTTTCCAAAATTCTTTTGAAACAAAAAAGGACCTCCACATCTTAATTTTCATAAATTTTGAAAGAATTACAATGGATAATTCATTTGACTAAATTCCAAATCTTATGTTTATGAATAAAAAAGAATCTTCTGAATTCCATTGAATTACTTAAATTAATCTTGAAGGAATTGAAATGGATAATTCATTTAACTAAATTCAAAATCTTATGTTTGGTTCACATAATGAAAATGATGGAATCATTTGAATTCCACAATTTAAGGAATTCATCATTCATTGGCTTAAAAGATTGAATTGAATTCCGACCAACCAAACACGTGGTTAAATTCCATCAAATTCCAT
The DNA here is from genome assembly GCA_033807775.1 of Saussurea involucrata. Lineage (NCBI taxonomy): Eukaryota > Viridiplantae > Streptophyta > Magnoliopsida > Asterales > Asteraceae > Saussurea > Saussurea involucrata. The sequence continues at coordinate 8,609,100 of CM066323.1, forward strand.
TCCAATTCATTCAACGGATTCCAATTCCATTAAATTTCATTTTACAAACCAACCAAACGTCCCTTGAGAATCTCACCATTCCACCGGATATTCCTAATTTCTTTAACAATTCCATTCCAACCATCCCAAAGATTCTAATTCCTTTAACATTTTCATTCCACTATCATGTTGATTCACGAAAGTAAATCACTTGTCACTTGTGTACCAAGAGCATGTGAGAAATTGTCTAAGGTTGCACCCTAGACCATCCACTTAGGGGCCGTTTACCCGACGCTTACACAGTAAAAGCTTATCATTAGGAGCCAACACTTTAACTTAGCTTATCGGGCAAGATTTTGTCAATTAAAACAGCACCATATGCAACAATTTATCTAGTAAGCTTTTACCAGGTAGGATCGTAAGAGTCATTACTCTCACTTACCGGGTAGGACCGTAAGAGTAGTTACTCTCACAGCCTCACTTACCAGGTAAGACTCTCAGTCCTTGTCATCGTTCCTACCGGCCAGGTAAGATTCTCAATCCTTATCATGTTTATCGTTTAAGGTAAAGTCACCCGATAAGTACTTACTAAGTAATCGTTTAGTAATCAGCCCCCCATAGAATATTCACATTTGTACTCGCTGGTTAAACCTACTGGCTTTGATTCTTTAGTAACAGAATGTTAAACTTAAAAAGGTACAAGTTCCTACCCACAAGTTGCTAAAAACAAAAGCAATACGCCCCACCACACACACACATACTGCATTAGTACAGGTTCATCTTTTGGAACTAACACACACAAGTGGCACACCTACTATTAAATGACCTTTCGAAAAGGGGTGATTCTACACCAACACGTCTACATGTTATTTCAGCCCTTTTCCTACAATTTTCCAAACATCAAATTTTCTTTTCTACATTTTCAATCCCCTGATTTAACTCCAATAAGGGTTTAAATACTATTATCATCATAAATAACCACCTCCAAACTTTTCTAACAAGAAACCGCAAGTCAACGTCGCAAGACACTTTTCCTTGTGGTTTCAGACATTTTCTGACACACCCAGATGAAATTGTGACTATAATATAAAACTTATTTTTTTAGGTGGCCATTTAAGATGATAAATAACCCATTTAAATAGCAAACACCCATTTAAAAAATGCACCTAATGGTAGAATGATAGAGGACCACCTGAAAAGGACAAGTCGCTAGAACTGCCTTCTCCTTTTTTGGCTACTTGTACTTTGTTGGGAAGGATAGAGATCTGGGAAAGCTGAGTAACATACATCAGGAACAAATGCAGCTGTCTGGAATTCGTGATAATGATGATGATGATGATCATGATAGAAGAGTCCGGAAGCCGTCGGTGGAGAACAGATTTCTGGGACCGCCCAAGATGCGTCAGGAACCTGCCCAAACCCTTCACAGTCTGAGTCTCCCAGCTTCCCGCTATCGGCCTACCATAAATTAAAGTAACGAAATATTAGTAGCTGCGGTAACTTCACCCGTAATAATTTACGACAACCATTATCCAATAATATGTGGAACCGTTAAATCACAAGTAGCACTGGTACTATGTTTTTAACTAATTCCTCATCTTATCAAGTAATTATTGCCACCATCAATCTTGGGAGATGGAGACAGAAAGATAATGATTAATACATGCACATTAAGTCTAGTGGTCTCCACTTTGAATTTTTTTGTCAATCAGGTTGTAGCGCAGTGGTTGATCGCCCTGGGTGATGTGGTGGAATATCCCATCTACCCAGGATTCGATTCCAGACGTTCTCAACATTGATAAGACATCTTTAAGTTTCAAAATTGTCAGGGATTAGTCCGGGTTGTGCCTGTGAGACCCTTTCCAAAAAAAAGGGTGCGTTTAGGACATGGACAGGATTGGACGGGCGAGACTAAGGTAAATAAGTTTTTAGAGTTTTTAGTTTGACATGGGTAGAATACTAATTTACCAATCTTATCTCATTTTCCCGATTTTCGTTCCACCTATTTTGTTTGGACAGAAAAAATGCATTTTTATTCTACTCAAGCCATGCCTTGTCCCACTACAATGTCACGCCAGACGCGTGACAAGTTTTTTTTAGGGAAATTGACTTAAATAGCCATAATACCAGGGCAAATTGGTCTCCTAGCAATTTCTCTCCCGGATTGACCCAAGTGTCTGTACATCAGCAATATTCAGGTTCGCAAGTTAAAAAAAGAACCCAAAAAAACGAATCAGGTTGATTTTCCTCTAAAAAATATATTTTTACTACCCATATCCGCAACAACAAAAAAATACGTCCCAGATCCACAATTGCAGACCCAGGTCCACATTTTTTAAGGAAAATCAATCGGATCCATTTTTTTGTTTGTGTTTTCAGCTAGGACCGCAAGTTACGGACCTAGCTATTGCGAAAGTAGTGACATTTTGGTAATAATGGGAGAGAAATGGCTAGGAGACCAATTTGTTCGAGTAAAATGACTATTTGAGTCAATTTCCCTTTTTTTACGGTCATGGCCTGTTTCACGTACCAAATGCACCCTAATTGATCTAGAAAAAGCTGATATATGACCTTGGATGAGACATTGTCAATATAGTTGTAGTTCTGGTTGAGATCAGTAAGCCCAAGAAACTCATCGAACTCCCATTGTTGACTACCATCGGCTGAAGAACCTCCTGCGAAAGGCAAGCTAGGAGGAGCGAAATCGCCAGCTCCAGCAGCTTGAATTGGCTCGGGTTTGCAGTATTGACCAGTTGAAGACAATGGAACACTCCTTACCGGAGGCGAAAATGATTTTGGTGTATCAGAAATATCTTTGGTGGTGTGCGACTTTATGGAAGACGTTGATGCACCAAGCTCAGCCGCTTCAAGCCCTACTTTCACTCCAGTAAGCAGAAACCTTTGGTGTGATGAAACTAAAGTGTTGACTGTATGTATGGCAACATCACATTTTCTGCACAGTAAAGCTCTATCTTCCAGACAAAAGAAGTAGCCAACTGTTTCCTGTTGAAAGGGGTGATTGCTTAGACACCATTCAAGACTTCATAAATCCATACACAATTGAAAGAGATAGAAATCTTTATTTCAGATGATGGCACTTTTTATAATATTTAAACTTAGGGGCCGTTTACCAAACACTTTTTATAATATTTTCCCGGTAAGCACTAACCGTGGTAAGATTCTTCGCCCTCACTTACCGGGTAAGACTCTTGGTCCTTGCCTCACTCTTCCCAGGTAAGATTCTTGGTCCTTGCCGTATTCATCCGGTAAGGTAATGTGACTTGGTAAGCACTTACCCAGGTAAGCGTTTGGTAAACGGCCCCTTAGATGTGGCAAAATATAAACAGCCCCTCATGCCCAAAGTTCGTTTTCTAGCTATTGCTTTGTTGATCATACTGCTGATATATTAACCAAAGTTCATCATCCAGAACGCTTTATTACTCTACTTTTGAAACTCAGCCTGATCTCTCATCAACCACCTTAAGTTTGTGGTGGGTGTTAGCATATGCATAGTGTAGGGACTATTTATGTCATTTACATAATCTAGTTAGGTATATATAGTTTTCTTATTTCTTTTCCATGTAATCTGATATTCTGATTCTCATTTTACTCAATAGAATATGACAGCAGGCAAACTTTGGCATTATCATCTTCTTCATCAATCCAACCCTACATCAATTGTAACAAAATATCCTTCTTTCAGGTCACCACTACTTTTATATCCCTTCCCTAGAAGGATAAACACTAACCCCACAGACCAGTCTCAAAATATTAGTTATTAACTAACAAATCTTTCTTGGGATTTCATTGGACTACACAGAATATCGTCCACTATCAAAATCTAATTAACCAACTTGATTTACTTACGTTCAGTTATATTTACGCATTGCATTTCATCAGAAATGAGATTAATTTGAAGACTCTGAACAATTATCTTATATTAAATGATGGATCGTATCCACTTGATCATATTTAGAGAAACAGCAAAACTACTAGTAAAGCAAATTTACTCCCTACTTCCCAATAGAATATCAGGCATCAATTTTTGAAATTTTTTGACTCTTTAACTTTTCAAATTAATAAAACTACAAGCATACATACCTACACAACCTTTTCTATACCCAAGTTTTTGTGATGTATCAACTTTTTATACTCAAATACATGTTACATGTGGACCTCTATGACATTGGGAATTTGAAAACTAACATCAATTATCAGAAACTATGATTTCAAAACGCAATAAATTAATATCAGTTATTGCCTAAGTTCCATCGGAAACCATTTTTTTACTGTTCTATCATCAATTTTCATTTTTTGCCTAAATTAAAGCACATATAGAAAGAGCGTAGAGTACACAATCACAAGGCACATGGAGAGATAAAAACAAAGAGCAAATCTGCACTCATCAGCGAAAGCACAAGCTAAATTATAATTCGAGTTTAACCTAAAAGATCCTCTTAGACTTTGAACCACATAATTTCTCGAATGTGCTTAACATCTCAAGTAACTATTATTTTCGATTTTTATTTCTAACATATATTTCGTTGAGAAATAATCCGTTATCAACAACTCACATAAGCAGTCCAAAACGAACAAGTCATCGAAGAATTAAGAAAATATATTAACACGCACAATCAGATAAAATACAATGAATTGATCAAAATCCTCAAGTTAAAATCGTGAGTTTGATTATACCTGACAGATATCACACATAGGCATCTGAGAATTATGAGTAGAAAGAAGAACTCTCTGATGCTTACTGGCGAGCTTATTGGCAGCGTGTATCTTCTCGTCACAAGTCCAGCATAACGCCGCCTCGTCGGCGCAACAAAGCACCGTCGCCTCCGCCATTTCACACACGTTACACTGGATCTTCATCCTCCAATTCTGTTTGAAAATTACCAAATATTGGGATCTTATCTTCTCTCTCTAGATTTCAGAAAAGGCGGGGAGGTTTTCAGCACTAATAAATGAAACGAAAGAAGAAGCGGATGGAGAACAAGTGGCGTTTTAATGAGAACATGTGCTGATTCGTAAAATGTAATATATTGCACCAAACTTTTTTTTTAATTACAGGTATGGATATAAAGGGTCGGGTAGGGGTGCCAAAAAGTGACCCAACCCGAATCAAACCAAATAGTAGCAGGGTGGGTTGAGATTTTTTTAACCCATTTAAGTTAAATGGGTTAACCCGTCTAACCCAATTAATAAATGGGTTGGGTTGAGTTGAAATTTTCGACCTGATTTCAATCTATTTACAACCTGTTTTTAACCCATTTACAACTTGTTTTCAACTCATTTACAACCTGTTTGTAACCCATTTATGACTTGTTTTTAATTTATTATCATTATTTAATTATAATTAATAATTAAAAAGTTAATAAAAAACTAAATATGATTCCACTAAAGTCTAAGCAGAACTCCTTCGGTCCTTCCATTTCAATATTTCATCGTTCAAACTTTCAAAGTCTAAACTCTCTAAACCCTAGCCGACACTTCATTCTAGTTCCAGCCAAGAGATCGACGCCAACCCTAGAAACTTATTTGTTTGACTTTAGTGTTGTGTTATTGAAACTGTGCACGGTTTATTTCATTTTATGGTTGTGTTTTATTGAAATTTTGAACAATTTATTTGGTTTTGTGGTTGTGACTTGTGTATTTGTCATGGAATTATGTTTTAGTCCTTTTTTATTTTATTTAAAGTTTTAAAATTAAATGGGTCAACCCAGGTTCAACTCATTTATTAAATAGGTTGGGTTGAGAAAATCATAAACAGGTCAACCCGCTACCAACCCATTTAAGTACCAGGTTGGATTGGGTTGAAAATCTCAACCCATTTACTTAAACAGGTTGGGTTGGGTTGAGGTTTTCAACCCAATTAATAAATGGGTTGAACCCGAACCCAACCCAACCTGACCTATTTACACCCCTAGGGTTGGGGTAGTCCAAAGTATGGTGAGAAGTGTGAGAAGTAGTTATCAACCGTTCGATGAGAAATGAATTAACATTAGAATGAGATGCATTGAGATAAGATGTATCAAGATACACTGGATCAATTCCCTAAGTCAAACCAAGTGTTACCAAAATACCCAAAATCTCTTCCACTTTGCAAAAATACCCCTTTTTCCGCGATGGGAGCCCGCGATCGCGGGCCAGGGACCATTTCTGACACTTTTTTAAACTTGCAGGGACCATTTTTGAAAAATGGAATCCCGCGATCGCGGGCTCATCCCGCGATGGGGTACTTTTTGTGACTTTTCAATTGCAAGGGACCATTTTTGAAAATATGACCCGCGTAGACACTGTAGCACCCCGCGTTTGACACTGTAGCACCCGCGTTCGTCCAATTTGATGAATTTGATTTGGAATGTTACACTTTCAACCCCTATACTTATTTACTAAATTTACTTTATACCTCTTTTACTTTCATTATTTTAATTTTACATTTAACACATATAATCGTTTATTAACTAAAATACGTTAAAAAAATACGTTTTAATTTTAACAAATTACACCATTATAATCGTCTCTTCGATACGTTCGAAATGAGCCCAATCTTGAATTTTTTTGGATTTATATATTTTAATATATATCATATACAGTTATACACTACATAAAAAAATATTTTTATATTTAAAATTCATACTCTTATAGTTAATTATTTAATTTATGGTACATCTCTTATTTTTTTTTTTCAATTTTTTTTACACTCCTATCGCATTAACATAATAATCATATATTAACTAATTCATTAAATCGTTTTAAATTATTATTATTTGAATGTGTTTATAGATATCGTGAATGGCAATAGGAGAAGGTTTCACGAGAAGAATATTAAATGGGGTTTTGACAAGTTGGTATCACTGGACTCATTTAAGAATTGTGAAAATGGGTATTTGGCGAATGATGATTCATGTGTGTTTGGAGCCGAAGTATTTGCAGTTACAGAGTATTGCAAATCATCTTCCCAACCAAAACGGATACAGTGCATGTAAACAAAGAAATCTATTACTGGAAGGCGTCCTGGAGTCCTGTGATCAAGTTAACCTTTTCCTTGATCACGTCCTCCATTCCCATGTAGTCCGATTCGAGTTCTTCTAATTCCTCTTCAGCTTCCTTAATCTCTCGTTGCAGGTGCCGAACGTGAGCCCTAGTCATGGCCAGTTCTCGTTTCTTCTCCGCTAGATACTCCATTTTCCCCTGCTGAATCCCCCTGTTATGGTTCCACATACCCTTTACCTTTTCGATACCGGCGTTCGCCTCATCAATAGCTTTTTGCACTGCGGGAGTAATTTGTTGACTTTGTCGAAGACCCGTCGGCATAAAATCATACATTGGTGGGGTTCTCATGCCATTATCGAAGTAGTAATTGTCGGATGCCATCTCCCAGTCTGCTTCCTCCTCAGGCGTGAATGGAAAATCGGCTGCAGTTCGCCCACAGTTTGTCCACTCCTCGTCTGTTTCCGGTACCTTCCAGGTACTCCGTCGAGCTCCGTCGTTCAGTGGTTGGTAGGCTCCCGAACGTGAAGTTCCAGCCACATTCGCCGACCTGTTCCCCCTTGATCTTGAACCTCCATCCATTGTGTTAAAAAAAGCGAGAGTGTGTTTGTATAAAAGATAGATAGGAAGTTGTGAATTACTACTTCATCATGCCATCTACTTATAGCCGTGAAAATGTATGTTCTTCATCAGATATGGTCAAAGATTTCGTCTGAAAAAGTTGCCTGCATGATTCGTCTGAATAGTTCACTGCAAGATTCGTTTGAAAAGAGCCTGTAAGATTCCACTAAAAAAGTAACTGCAATATTCGTCTGCTCTTAAATAAAGGTCTTTCATTAGGCAGAAAATTAGTCTTTAAGTAGTCAAACATAGCTAATTAATGAGAATTTAGATCAGATTTATATGGTACTATCAAATGCAAGTTTCTATAATATAGATATTGTTCTACATTACATGATACCAATTTTTGCATCATATGAATCACTTCCAGACAACAAGAACCAATACCCCAATAATCAAGAAATAAATGCTTGTTCATCCAATAATCTCTGTATTAGGATTATCGCAAGTTTCATAAACCTACTTACTAGGTGTTGGAAATATGGGTTTTACTAAACTTTGGACGCATTTAAATTTATATATATGTGTTATATATAACTAACTTTTAGTAGGTTTATGTTCTTCAATATGAGATCTTCGAAATGATATATAATGCGTCCAAAATAGAGTATGTGTGAAAGAGATATCGATACTCAAAGTTGAGTAAATGGATGAAATTAGCAAAAACCAAATGAAGTAAACAGTAAGTCAATCACAATACTTTAACAAAATAAGTTAATACTAAAAATAACAATTATTTAATGTTACATAAACAACCTAACGTGGCCCTATTTGACAATGTTCATAAATGGACTCCGCCATATGTATGCGGAAATCTTTGGCAACAACCTCGGCCTCGTCAGGGTGTACCCATACCTCATTTTTATTTATCAACATTTGGACATTACGGCATACCCAGACACCGCAATCTGCAGTTAACCCGGCCTGCTGGGGTGCATTCTTGGCGAACTTATAGCGAAAGGCACATGTCATTTCGCGACGTCTAACATCCTTGACCCGACAAAAGAAGTCATTCAGCACAGCTTTAAACTTTGTCATTTGCTCTTCCAATTGCTGTCTGAAGAGACTGGCACTGTCGCTATCATATATGGTCATGGTCATAACGTCAAGTTCAAACACTCCAAGCAGCCAATGTTGGGGATTAAGGCATATAGGGATGTACACCTGAAATATTACAATATTAGACAACTTAGTTAGCAACAAAACAAGTTAAATAAAATAAGAGTAAAACGATTTACATACCACATCGAGGAGAGCCCAAGAGGTCCCTTCCACGCCATTGCATGAATTAACCACGGAGGCGGGACCTAGATGCTCAATCAACAAGTAATGAAAGAACATACTGAACATCATGGTCCACCTCGTGTCTGTTCCACGATGTCTTTGCAACAGCGAGACCCAACAATCGATGTGCTATACATAAAAAAATAGATGGTTAGACATGTAAAATAAATATATTTGATTATATGACTATAATTAAACTTCATACTAACCACATCCAGTAAGTCAGACTCCAAAGGGTCAACGGCCAGCAATACATTGAAAAACGATGGGGTGATTTCCAAGTTCAAGTGAGGGATGAAGATCAAGGGGGGGAGGTGACCAGTCCGGCACATCCTCAATATTTCTGATGCCGGTTGAGGCTCCGGTGAAGACACCTTTCCCTTTTTCTTTCCTCCCTTCTTTCCCCCCGCTTTCTTTGCTTGTTTTTTAGCGGCCGGTGGTGTCGTAGATCCTTGTTGGCCAAACGGGTGACGAAACCATTGTGAAATTTTATGCGGCCGCTTTTGAGGGAGCGGGGTCACCTGTGGTGGTGGATCTACAACATCCATCGAGTCATCGTCAGGCTCCGAGAAGTGCTCCGAGAAGTGATCCTGGATAATAGGAGACCCCGCCTGAAAATTACATTACTCAATGTTTTAAGTACAATTTAGGAAATGTTCACAATTAAACCAAAATAACTTACAATATGCATTTCCGGACTGTAATAGTCATCGGCCGAACCGCCAAAGATGTTTGTGATTGATGTGGTGGTGAATGACGGCATGTGCTGTGCCCCCGACATCCCGGCCTACGTGACATTGATCATTAAAATAGTTACAAAATTAGGATTATCGATATATAACTATAATGGTTACTCAGTGTCACTAACACTCTCCAGGATAGTAGAATATGATGTGGTGGCGAACGGCGGCGGCATCTGCGAGGTGTATGCCCCCGACATCCCGGCCTGCGTGACATTGATCATTAAAATAGTTACAAAATTAGGAACAAACATATAACTATAATGGTTACTCAGTGTCACTTACACTCTCCGGGAATGACGGATAGGATGTGGTGGCAAACGTCGCCTGTGCCCCCTGTCCGAACGGAGCGGGGATCGGTGTCGTACTCGACAGCTAAAAAAAATTTAGAACGTAATATTAATATACAAACTAAATAAACGTGGCCAACAAATTAAGTTAAACACTAACATTGACAGCGCTAAACTGTCTGTAGACTTCCTCCAGATAGTGTACACGTGTCTCTAGCGGCCCGTGGACGTAGTCCCACAGGACTTCATGTGAGCCACGTTGTGGCTCGTAGGAAGGGGCCGCCTGATATGGATTGTAGGAAGAGGAAGGGGGCGCCTGGTAGGAGGAGGAAGGGGGCGCCTGGTAGGAGGAGGAACGGGCCGGCTGGTAGGAGGAGGAAGGGGGAGGCTGGTATCCACCGGAAGGGGGCCTGTCGTCGTCTTCCTCATCTTCGTCAGATGTGGAAGTAGGGGGACGTCGAGCCATTTCCGCCTCTGCGTCAATAAAGGCCACGATGTCTCTATACCAATCTGTGCCCATCTCGTCGACAGTAGGCACAAGGCGATCGAAAGGCAAGAGTGGCTGCTAAATATATGATAAAACATAAAAGAAATTAATAAGCGGGACTAACGTATGCAAATTGTAAACATAGTAAAAGAACTTACATTTCTAGACGCATTGAAGAACTGAAACCAAAGCGACCTACATAGGGTAACACGCTTGTCCCAACGGGTTCCCCTAAGTACTCGATCGTCGCGCTTGACGAAATATCGGATTGATGCGGGAAACATCTCCAAGATCCATATCTTGAATTAGACAAGAAGATCAAGTACGTAAAAAGAAAAGCCAAACAGTTTGTATGTATTATTAACAATTGTTATACTACGTATCTAACCTTGAAGGCGTATGTAAAACCACAAAGATTCATTTTTGCATGTCAATCGGCGCGTCTGCCTATGGCTCGGTGCAGATTAGAGTAGCAATGTGTCCAGATATGGCTACCCCACGGGTAGCTGTTAAACAGCTCAAGGTCCTCGACGGCCCTAAGGACCGTCGATGAAGCATACTGGCTATACTCACGGCCCAGGAAGCCCATATCCACGATCACCACCAAGCATACACGGACAGCATCGTCGTCGGTTAGGGCACTCTTTCATCTTTTCCCGGGCTGCCTTCAGCTTCAAACGAGATGCTGAAATGCCGAAAACCCTAGGAACGAAGGAGCAGTCTTCTAAGGGAGGAAGGGGGGAGCCTCTCCAAAACGTAGTCCTGTAATTAGACAGAACTCCCGACGCCCAAAATTCAATTGAGAACCGAAGAAATCAAAATGCATCTCCTCCGGCTCAGCGGTGGCGTCCTCGACCTCCAACTGTAGAAACATGTGTACTAGCGTAGGGTCGCCACCAGAGTAAGACACATCCATCCATGGCCCGAACGGTGTCCCTCTATAGATGGTCTCAAGGGTATCCGCGCGATCACCTAATCCCCTAAACAGCGCTCCTAATTCCTCGATGTATGAAACTTTGCACCTTACCGTCAAGTCGATGTTAAAGAAATCCTTCTACATAGTCATTCACAGATGTTATAGTTAGTGTTATATATAGATGCTGCAGTTTATTTTATTTTATATAGATGTTGTGGTTTATTTTATTTCAACGTATCATATTGTTATATATAGATAAAGTGCGGTGGTATTTTATTTCAACGTATAATAGTGTTATATATAGATAAAGTGCTGTTGTATTTTATTTCAACGTATAATAGTGTTATATAAAGATAAAGTGCGGTTGTATTTTATTTCAACGTATAATAGTGTTATACATAGATAAAGTGCGGTTGTATTTTATTTCAACGTATAATAGTGTTATACATAGATAAAGTGCGGTTTATTTTATTTCAACGTATAATAGTGTTATACATAGATAAAGTGCGGTTTATTTTATTTCAACATATAATAGTGTTATATATAGATAAAGTGCGGTTGTATTTTATTTCAACGTATAATAGTGTTATATAAAGATAAAGTGCAGTTGTATTTTATTTCAACGTATAATAGTGTTATATATAGATAAAGTGCGGTTGTATTTTATTTCAACGTATAATAGTGTTATATAAAGATAAAGTGCGGTTGTATTTTATTTCAACGTATAATAGTGTTATACATAGATAAAGTGCGGTTTATTTTATTTCAACGTATAATAGTGTTATATATAGATAAAGTGCGGTTTATTTTATTTCAACGTATAATAGTGTTATATATAGATAAAGTGCGGTTGTATTTTATTTCAACGTATAATAGTGTTATATAAAGATAAAGTGCGGTTGTATTTTATTTCAACGTATAATAGTGTTATACATAGATAAAGTGCGGTTTATTTTATTTCAACGTATAATAGTGTTATATATAGATAAAGTGCGGTTTATTTTATTTCAACGTATAATAGTGTTATATATAGATAAAGTGCGGTTTATTTTATTTCAACGTATCATATTGTTATATAGAGATAAAGTGCGGTTTAGGGACCCTAGTTGTTATTCTTAAAAGTTTAGGACCTAATTGGCATTCTTAAAAGTTTAGGGACCTAAGTTGTCATTCTTAAAACCGTAGGGACCTAAGTTGTCATTCTTAACATTTTTTTATAAAAAACACATATTTAACAATTTTTTTATAAAATGTGTTTTTTTATAAAAAATTGTTAAGAGTGTGTTTTTATAAAAAAATGTTAAAAATGTGTTTTTTTATAAAAAATTGTTAAGAGTGTGTTTTTATAAAAAAATTGTTATAGTTTTATGTTTATGTTTGAATGTGATATTTGTATGTTATAATGTGTATGTTGTTATAGTGTGTGTTTTCATATAAAAATTGTTAAAAATGTGTTTTTTTTTATAAAAACACACCCTTAACAATTTTTTATAAAAACACACTCTTAACAATTTTTTTATAAAAAAACCTGTTTTTATAAAAAATTGTTAAGGGTGTGTTTTTATAAAAAAATTGTTAAGAGTGTGTTTTTATAAAACAAAACATTGTTAACAATTTTTTTTTATAAAAACACACTCTTAACAATTTTTTTATAAAAAAACACTCTTAACAATTTTTATATGAAAAAACACACTATAACAACATACACATTATAACATACAAATATCACATTCAAACATAAAACCATAAAACTATAACAATTTTTTTATAAAAACACACTCTTAACAATTTTTTATAAAAAAAACACATTTTTAACAATTTTTTATAAAAACTGTTTTTATAAAAAAAAATTAACAATTTTTTTATAAAAAAACACATTATAAAAACCATAAAACTATAACAATTTTTTATAAAAACACACTCTTAAACATTTTTTATAAAAAAACTATTTTTATAAAAAATTGTTAAGGGTGTGTTTTTATAAAAAAATTGTTAAGAGTGTGTTTTTATAAAAAAAAACACATTGTTAACAATTTTTTTATAAAAACACACTCTTAACAATTTTTTATAAAAAAACACACTTAACAATTTTTATATGAAAAAACACACTATAACAACATACACATTATAACATACAAATATCACATTCAAACATAAAACCATACATATCATGTTAAACATAAAACATATTCAAACATAAGTTATAAACACTATAACAACCTACAAATCATATATCTTAACTTAAAATAACATACAAAAAATAACAAATAACATAAGGAAAACATACCAAAGAGGTAATACGAGACATCTTCACAAAACCCGAACGCGTATTCCACACGACAAAATTGAGAGAGTTTGATTAAAAATTGAGAGAGTGATTAAAAAAATTGAGAGTGACCGTGTCTTGGTCCCCCCCCTTATATAGTGCGGCCGAAGAAACAATTAGGGTTTAGGGTTCGTCAAAGGGATTTTAGGGTTAACCCTGTGCCGACACGTGGCATAGGAGCCCGCGATCGCAGGAGGTCAAAGAAAGTCAATCGCGGGCAGGGACCAAAAATGCACACGCGGGCATTCTTGAGGGGGGAAAGTTGTACCGCGGGTATTCTTGAGGGACCAACGCGGGCAAAGTGGGCAAACTTTGGTGACACGTGTAGCCCGCGATCGCGGGGGTCAATGAGTCAAACGCGGGCAGGGACCAAAACTGCACACACGGGCATTCTTGAGGGGGGAAAGCTGGACCTCGGGCATTCTTGAGGGACCAACGTGGACAAAGTGGGTAAACATTGGTGACACGTGGCCTGGAGCCCGCGATCGCGGGCTCCATCGCGGGCTCCATCGCGGATTTTTAGGGCATTTTTGCAAAATGGGAGAGATTTTGGATATTTCAGTAAAAGATGGTCAAACTTAGGGTATTTTAATTAATTTCCCTATAAATAATATTGAATCTTCATAGTAAAATATATATGGATAAATATTTATAGTGTTTTAGTTGTAAAGATTCAGGGGTTGTTTGTTTATCTCTTAATAGTTCCATTAAGAGGCAACCTTTGAATCGCTAAGAGGTAAATTTTGTTTGGCGAAAAAAGGTCTACCTCTTAATGGTTCTAAAGCCCTCTGAATGATTTAGCATCTTGGACCTCTCTTAACCATTCACCACCTTGATTTCATTTTGCACTATATCATAAAAGCCTCTTAATCATTCTGATCACTTAATCATTCTGCACCAAACCATTTAGCAACTGCCAAACAACCCCAGAGTGTTTTATGTACATTTATATTGTTGTACTATGATATCCCATTTAAGTATTATTTTATGTTGTCACTAATCTTACAAAAACAGTATAATATCATGTGAACCCGACCAAGTAATGATATACTTTATAAAAGAGTTAACTATTTTTCTATCCACATATTATACATTAATAATTATTTAAGAGCATCTATGAGAGATTCTTAAAAAAAATGAAAACTCAAAATCTCGACAAAAATAAACTATATTAACATCAAAGTTTTTTATTGTTGGAAATAGGGTACGTATATGGGTTTTATCTTCTGGAAGCTCTTCATATTTCAAGAATATATAAGTATTTAATCATTATGCACAAAGACGAACGATCGTGTGAGAGGTTGAGGTTACCGTGAGAAGTAGATCAAATGTCCTCCTATGAATTGCGACTTTGAAAGAAATTGATCTGATGCATCTCGGTACATTTTATCTTACTATGTAGGGACGGACTTATGTGCATGAGTTGGGGGTCATGTGACACCCATAATTTTTTTGAAATTTTGTTTTTGATTGGTTAATTAATTTTTCTTGATTTTGTAAATCTAGTTAAACTTGACAGTTGCCACCCATTTAAAATTTGTTTTACCCTACAAATTCACCAAATATTGAAATCTTAATTAAAATAGTCCAACGGTCCCTGAATCAGTGTCTGTTTTTCTTTTTGGGCTCCCTCCATGGAGGTGAGTGTTTGTTCTTCGGTGGGTGTTTGGCCGTGTCCCTTTAGGGGTTTCCATTGTTGCCCAGATGGAGTGGCGGGGTCCAAGGGGTTTCCTCGACTGGTTGCGCATATTAAGCGTCTCCATTTGTCATCGGACGATCGGAGGGGGGCCTTGCGAGAGGCGCTCATTGCGGATTGTGAATTGTTTGTTTCGGTCGGGGAGGCTTTAAAGGCCACGGATCAATGGTTGTGTGGGGTGTGTATGTGCTTACATGCTCTCAGCCGGGCATGCCATCATGCGGATGGGATGGCCCGGTTCAAGTGGGTTGCGGGAGATGTGGAGGAGTTTGTAGTGGGGATTGCTAGGCCACATGTTGGGAGGGGAGTGGTTCCTTTGGGAGGGGTGGTGGTGGATGAGGTTCTCCTTGACCGGGTGTTCTCCCTACCTATCACGACTGTTAAGAGCATCCCTCATAGTTGTCGTATGGCGTTTTCTCATGCGTTAGCTGCTGCTCTGGGTAAGGTGGCGGCTATGCCAAAGTCTATTGAGGCGTGGGTAAAACTTTTGTTGTTACCACGTTGCACGTTGCGTGTTTTCAGGCCTTCTAACCGTCAGGAGCGCAGGGGTGGTAATCGGAAGTCTTTGCAATGCCATAGTATTCAGCGGTCGTTGGCAGCTTGGGGTGGGGATGGTTTTATTGAACTTATCCTGTCGCTGTTTACCCAACCCTTGAGGGTGGTCTCGGGAAAGGGTGAGCTTGTCTCTGGGTCCGATAGCTCGGCGGGGTGCGCCAATGTTAAACAATGTTTGAGGAAAGTTGCGGACGGGCATTTCACTGCTGCTGTTAAAGTTTTATGTTCTTCGGGGGTTGCACCTTTCGGTACGGATACTCTGACAGCGTTGTTGGCTAAGCATCCCATTCTGCCCCCACCGGTTATGCCTGTTTCCTTGCTCTCTGAGCCCCCCCTGGATGTGGATGTCGATAGCATTCTTGGGTGTATTCAATCTTTCCCAAAAGGGACTTCTTGTGGGCGGGACGGTTTGAGGGCCCAACACATTTTAGATGCTTTTTGTGGAGAGGGGTCGGCGATCGCGGTTGGGTTACTCAAGGATATCTCTGTGGTGGTTAATTTATGGCTGGGGGGGAGGTGCCCTAAGGTTTTGGCGGAGTTTGTTGCATCTGCGCCCCTCACGCCGTTGCTCAAACCGGACAATGGGATTAGGCCTATTGCCGTGGGCGCGATTTGGAGGAGGCTGGTCTCTAAGGTGGCTATGAGGGGTGTCCGGAAGGAGATGTCCAAGTACCTTTGTGACTTTCAGTTTGGGGTGGGAGTACCCAGCGGGGCAGAGGTCGTGCTCCATAGCGCGAATAGATTCTTAAATGTGTTTCACGCAGATGGGTCGTTGGCTATGCTTACTGTTGATTTCTCTAATGCCTTCAACTTGGTGGATCGGACTACCCTCCTGCATGAGGTTCGGACTCGGTGCCCGTCCATTTCCCTATGGGTGGATTTTCTTTATGGTCAGTCGGCGAGGTTATATGTGGGCGATGACCATATTTGGTCCACCACTGGAGTTCAGCAGGGGGACCCTTTAGGGCCTCTCCTTTTTGCCTTAGTTTTGCACCCACTTGTTCACCGGATCAGGGACTGCTGCAAACTTCTTTTCCATGCTTGGTATTTGGATGATGGTACGATTATCGGAGACACTAAAGAGGTAGCTAAAGCCTTAGATATAATCAGGGCTGAGGGGCCCCGCCTGGGCCTTGAACTCAACATTAAGAAAACAGAAGTTTTTTGGCCGTCATGCAATGGGGTGAAGGTGCAGGATGGATTGTTTCCCCGCGGGATCGGGAGGCCGACGTTGGGTGTGAAACTCCTTGGAGGCGCTGTTAGCCAGGATGTGGGGTTTATTAGTAGTTTGGCTGTGAAAAGGGCATCTCGTGCTGTGGAACTAATGAGTTGCCTTCCCAGTCTGCGGGACCCTCAATCGGAGCTCCTTTTGTTTCGCTCATGTATGGGTGTCGCAAAGCTGTTGTTCGGTCTAAGAACGTGCCAACCTATGTATATAGGGGAAGCTGTTTCTATTTTTGACAATGGCCTTCGGAGGGCGATAGAGGCTATTGTGGTTTGTGGGGGTCCTTTTTTTTGGGGATTTTCAGTGGAGGCTAGCATCCCTTTCCGGCTCGGTTGGGTGGGTTGGGGTTATGTTCGGCTGAGGACGTATCTACTTATGCTTTTGTGGCCTCGAGGGCGCAATCTTGGAGTTTGCAGGACCACATTCTTCAAGGATGTGGTATTGATGGGTTTGACTCTGATTATGGGTGTGCGATGGAAAGCTTGCGCATGGCCATTCCTGGTTTCAATCTTAGCGGTTTCTCTAACAAGGACACCGCCCCCCCTAAAGCCCAGAATGTTTTGGCGTGTGCCCTTTTTAGTGGAATCGTCCAGACTTTGGGAGTGAAGTTTGATTTATCCCCTCGCCAAAAAGCGGTGTTTGAATGTCTCCGAGCTCCTCATGCTCAGGATTTTTTGACGGTTATCCCCATTGAAGGACTGGGCCAGCATATGTCGGCTCTGGAGTACCGGGCTATCCTTAAGTACCGGCTAATGATCCTTCTGTTTCCGGCTGATGAGCCTTGCCCAGTCTGCCGCAAGGACTGTTTGGATTCTTTTGGCGAGCATGCGGTCCATTGCAAGGAGTTACCTGGTTTCAAATATAGGCATGATTTGGTTAGGGATGTTCTGTATGATGTTCTTAAACGGGCTGGAATTTCTTCTAAAAAGGAGGGCCCGGTGAACTTTCTGACGGATCCGCTTGAAGGGAGATCTACCTTACGGCCAGCTGATATACTTGTGTTTGGGTGGGCTGGGGGGAAACATGCTTGTGTGGATCTTACTGGAGTATCCCCTCTTGTTGGGCTTAGGGAAAATGGGTTTGTGGCGGGCCAAGCTGCGTTGAGAGCGGAATCGAGCAAAGTTGCTAAACACGAGAAAGCCTGTGTAGAGAATCAACACGTGTTTATCCCTTTTGCTTTCGATACTTTTGGTTTCCTAGCTCCGGAAGCAGGGGAGTTTTTGACTAGGGTTCAACGGGTTGTGCAAAGTAATTTTTCGACCCCTAAGTCACAGAATTTCATTTTTAGTAGGATTGGTTTTGCCATCCAAAAGGGGGTTGCGGCACAGCTTGTTGCTCGTTTGCCTGCCATCTTATTGTAATTGGAGACTTTAAATTTGAAATCAAAAAAAAATAAGGCTCTAAGCCTTTAAAATAGTTGATTTTGATTCCTTATTGGTATTTGTTTTATTTTTGATGGGTAATTATTTTGTTATGTCATTATTTTGTTAGAAAAGGGAAACATTTTTAAAAGAAAAGCAAAAGGGAATTTAATTAAAATACCTAAAGTTTGACTTTAACTTACCAAAATATCCAAAATCTCGATGAGTTTATCAAAATACCCAAATTTTCCGCGGTGGGCCCCGCGATCGCGGGCCTACGCCCACGTGTCACGATTCTTTGGCCAAAAGTCCCGCGGAGCCCCCCAACTATGCCCGCGGTACGCTTTTGGTCCCTGCCCGCGGAGGTATCCCGCGATCGCGGGATGAGGTGCCACGCGTCGACATAGGGTGAAACCCTAATTCTTTAATGCCTCAACCACCACTCCCCCAACCCTAATATTCGGCCGCTATAATAAGAGAAAGGGTGGGGGACCTTTCGGCCACCACTTCTCAATTAAAAAATCTCTCCTCTCCTATCCCAAACTCTCTAAATTTTGTCGTGTGGAATACGCGCTTGGTTTGTTTGAAGATGGCTCGTGTTACTCGTTTGGTAAGTTTTTCTTAAGTTTCTTGTACTTTTCTTGTATGTTGTTATTTTAAATTTTAAAATATATGTTATGTATGTTGTTAGAGTGTTTTTAAGTTTGTTGTATGTTTGAATGTGTTATTTGTATGTTATAATGTTTTCTTTATTATAGATGTTAGAGTTTTTTTTAAAAGATGTTATAGTGGTTTTTTTAAAAAGATGTTAGAGTGTTTTTTATAAAAACATATGTTAGTGTTTTTTATAAAAATAATAGTTAAGAGTGTTTTTTATAAAAAAAATGTTTGTGTTTTTTTTTAATAAAAAGATGAGTTTTTTTATAAAAATAAATGTTAAGAGTGTTTTTTATAAAAATAAATGTTAAGAGTGTTTTTTATAAAAAAAGATGTTAAGAGTGTTTTTTATAAAAAAAGATGTTAGTGTTTTTTTTATAAAAAGATGAGTGTTTTTTTATAAAAATAAATGTTAAGAGTGTTTTTTATAAAAAAAAAGATGTTAAGAGTGTTTTTTTTATAAAAAGATGAGTGTTTTTTATAAAAATAAATGTTAAGAGTGTTTTTTATAAAAAAAAATGTTAAGAGTGTTTTTTATAAAAAAAAAGATGTTAGTGTTTTTTTAATAAAAAGATTAGTGTTTTTTATAAAAATAAATGTTAAGAGTGTTTTTTATAAAAATAAATGTTAGAGTGTTTTTTATAAAAAAAGATTTTAGTGTTTTTTTATAACTTTGGTGAAAGACAACTTAGGTCCCCTAACTTTGGTGAAAGACAACTTAGGTCCCCTAACTTTGGTGAATGACAACTTAGGTCCCTAAACTTTGGTGAATGACAACTTAGGCCCCTAAACTTTGGTGAATGACAACTTAGGCCCCTAAACTTTGGTGAATGACAACTTAGGTCCCCTAACTTTGCTAAATTATTTAATTGTTTATCTTTCTTTTGAGTTTCCTAGTCATAAATAAATTTCTGTAAATAAATGGTATGAATATATAAAAACATTTAAATTGGCTTCACATGCCACACTCAAATTCATTTTGGCCTCTTGCCAAAAGCATCTATATATAACACAATTATTTATTGAAATAAAATAAACTGCAACATATCTATTTGGATTTTGTCAAACGGGTGTAAATAGCCCTAAGGTATGTGGGAACTTAAGCAATCCTTGTGATTCCCCTGCTACCTGGAAGTCCAATAGATTGAGTGGTTTCTTTTCTAAAACTAAAACAGGCGAATAATTATCAACACAATAAACCAAACAAGCAAAAGCATCTATATATAACACTATTATATATTGAAATAAAATAAACCGTAACATATCTATTTGGATTTTGTCAAACGGGTGTAAATAGCCCTAAGGTATGTGGGGATTTAAGCAATCCTTGTGATTCCCCTGCTACCTGGATGTCCAATAGATTGAGTGGTTTCTTTTCTAAAACTAAAAGACAAGAATAATTATCAACACAATAAACCAAACAAGCAAAAACATCTATATATAACACTAACTATAACATCCGTGAATGACTATGTAGAGGGATTTCTTTCACATCGACTTGACGTTAAAGTGTCGCGTTGGCTACATGGTGGAGTTGAGAGACCGCTTCGTGGAATTAGGTGATCGCGCAGCTACCCTTGAGAACATCTTTAGAGGGACACCTTTCGGTCCATGGATGGATCTGACTTACCCTGGTGGCGACCCCATGCTAGTCCACATGTTTCTACAGTTGGAGGTCGAGGTCTCCAATGGTGATCCGGAGGAGATGTATTTTGATTTCTTCGGGCATCAATTGCGGTTTGGGCGTCGTGAGTTCTGTCTAATTACAGGACTACTTTTTGGAGAGGCTCCCCCTTCCTCCCTTAGCAGACATTTCCTTCGTTCGTAGGGTTTGGGGTGTGTCAGCATCTCGTTTAAAGTTGAAGACAGTCGTGGAGACGATGAAACAGGGCCTTAGGGCCCTAAGCGACCAGGATGATGTCCGTGTATGCTTGGTGGCAATCGTGGATATGGGCTTCATGGGCCGTGAGTTGAGCCAGACTGCTTCCGAGACGGTCCTTAGGGCCGTCGAGGACTTGGATTTGTTTAACAGGTACCCGTGGGGTAGCCACATCTGGACACATAACTACACTATTTTGCACCGAGCCATTGCCAGACGCCCCGATCGACTTTCCAAGATGAATCTTTGTGAATTTACATACGCCTTAAAGGTTAAATACGTAGTATAACATAAATAATAATACATACAAACTGTTTGGCTTTCCTTTTTACGTACTTGCTCTTCTTCTGTAATTCCAGATATGGATCTTGGAGATGTTTCCCGCAGCCGTTCAATATTTCAACAAGCGCACCGACATATTACATAGGGGAACCCGTTGGGACTGGGGTCTTTCCCTAAATAGGCAGATTTGGCTTGAGTTCTTCAGCCAATCAGGACATGTAAGTTCGTTTACTATGTTTACAATGTTGCATACGTTAGTCCTGCTTATTAATTTTTTGTGTTTTACCATATATTTAGCCGTCGCTTACTCCTTTCGAGGTCCTTGTTCCTACTGCCTACGAGAGGGACACGCCTTGGTACATAAACAGCGTGGCCTTTATTGACAGAGAGGCGGCAAGGGTTCGACGTCCCTCTCCTTCCCCATCTGGGTCTGGTTCCTCATCTGACGAAGATGAGCAAGACGACGCGAGGCCCCCTTCCGATCGATATCAGCCGCCCCCTTTCGATCCATATGAGGCGGCCCCTTCCTACTCCCATCAAGATCCGACACACGTCTACGGGCCAGTTCAGGGCAGTCATGATGATCTGTGGGACTACGTCCACGGGCCCCAAGACACACGTTTAAACCATCTGGAGGCATTCGTCAGACAGTTTCGCGTTGTTCATGTTAGTTTTTAACTTAATTTGCCGGCCACGATCTTTTAGTTTGTATATTAATATTACGTTCTAAATTTGTTTTAGTTGTCGAGTACGACGCCGATCCCCGCTCCGTTCGGACAGGGGGCACAGGCGACGTTTGGCACCACATCCTATTCGTCAATCTCGGAGAGTGTAAGTCACACTGAGTAACCATTATAGTTATATGTTAGTTCCTAAATTTATGGGACAAATAATGATCAATGTCACGCAGGTCGGGATGTCGGGGGCAGGGGGATACACATCCCAAATGCCACCGTTTGTCACCACATCCTATTCGTCAATCCCGGAGAGTGTAAGTCACACTGAGTAACCATTATAGTTATATGTTAGTTCCTAAATTTGTGGGACTAATAATGATCAGTGTCACGCAGGTCGGGATGTCGGGGGCAGGGGGATACACATCCCAAATGCCACCGTTTGTCACCACATCCTATTCGTCAATCCCGGAGAGTGTAAGTCACACTGAGTAACCATTATAGTTATATGTTAGTTCCTAAATTTGTGGGACTAATAATGATCAATGTCACGCAGGTCAGGATGTCGGGGGCAGGGGGATACACATCCCAAATGCCACCGTTTGTCACCACATCCTATTCGTCAATCCCGGAGAGTGTAAGTCACACTGAGTAACCATTATAGTTATATGTTAGTTCTTAAATTTGTGGGGCTAATAATGATCAATGTCACGCAGGTCGGGATGTCGGGTGCAGGGGGTCGTCGTTCATGGACTTCCTTGGCCTATCGGACGCAGACTATTACAGGCTGGAAATGTCGGGGTCGTCGTACGTCACACCGCCAGCTTACACGCAGACTGTAAGTTATTTTGGTAGTTTTGGTTTAACTGTGAACATGATGAAATTGTACTTAAAACATCTAATAACTTAATTTTCAGTCGATGGGGTTGGGACAGGACTTCCGTCAGCCGAAAATTTTCGAGGAGCACTTCTCGGAGCCGAAAGATGACCCGATGGATGTTGTAGATCCACAGGAGGAGGTTGCATCCCCGTCTAGGCGGGAGACGAAACGTTCACACTATTTTGGTACCCCATAGACACGGCAAAATTCTACCACACCGCCCCCTCAAAAGAAAGCAGAGGAAGCAGGAAAAAAAGCGGGAAAGAAGGGGGGAAAGAAAGCGGGAAAGGGAAAGATGGCTTCACTGGAGCGTCTTTCGGCCGAGGATATATTGAACATGTACCAGACTGGTAACCTCCCAAGCCTGGTATTCATCCCTTTCATCAACCTGGACATCACCCCCTCGTTTTTCAAAGTATTGCTGGCAGTTGACCCTTTGGAGTCTGAATTTGAGGATGTGGTTAGTATTGAAGTTTAACTATAGTCATATAATCAAATATATTTATATTACATGTCTAACCATCTATTTTTTGTGTATAGCACATCGATTGTTGGGTCGGCATTCTCCAACGTTCCCGTCTACCAGACACGAGGTGGACCGTGATGCACACCACTTTCTTTCAGTTCATGGTGCTTGAACATCAAGGTCCCGCCTCCGTGGCTAACTCATGCAATGGCATTGAAGGGGTGAATTGGCAGTTCCTCGATATTGTATGTAAAACGTTTTACTCTTATTTTATTTAAGTTGTTTGATTGCTAACTAAGTTGCCTAATATTGTAATATTTCAGGTGTACATCCCTATATGCATTCATCCTAAACATTGGCTGCTCGGAGTGTTTGATCTTCCAACTATGGTGATGACCATATATGACAGCGACGCTGCCAATCTCTTCAAAGACGCTATGGATGAGTAGCTTGCCAGATTTAAAGCTGTGCTGACGGAATTCTTTAGCCGGATCGGGGATGTACGCCGTCGCGAATGGTCAGTGAACTTCCGTCACAGGTTAGCCAAGAATGCACCACAGCAGAAAGGGATGAATGCGGATTGCGGTGTCTGGGTATGCCGTAATGCCAGCATGTTGATTAATAACGATGTGGTAGATTTACACCCTGACCGCACCGAAGATGAGGCCAGGGAATTTCGCGTACATATGGCGGAGTCCATTTATGCGCATTGTCAAACACAACAACATTAGGTTGTTTATGTAACATTAAATAATTGTTATTTTTAGTGTTAACTTATTATTGTGATTGATATCTCATTCACACATACTCCGTTTTGGACGCATTATATATCGTTTCGAAGCTCTCATATAGGAGAACATAAACCTACTAATAGTTAGTTATAATAACACACACATATATATTTAAATGTGTTCAAAGTTTAGTAAAACCCATATTTTTACTAAAATTTTCCAACACCTAGTAAGTAGGTTTATGAAACTTGCGGTAATCCTAATACAGAGATTATTGGATGAACAAGCATTTATTTCTTGCTTCACATGTTCATTAATCCTTAGACTACTTAAAGACTAATTTTTAGCCTAATGAAAGACCTTTATTCAAGAGCAAAATTCCTGTTACAGTCATATACAACAAACAGTGAGAAAGTTCAATAATGTGACCACATCCAAAGGTGGTCAAGGAGATTAGGAATTGACCCCAAAGGAACTGGATGATCCATGTTTCATTCTACTGAGTGAACTCAATGAACCGGCGAAGGGGTTTTTGTTAAATGGAAGTCTTATTGTCGAAGCCGAGTTTTCTTTGTAACTAGTACTGTATTGGTTCTTGTTGTCTGGAAGTGATTCATATGATGCAAAAATTGGTATTATGTAATGTAGAACAGTATCTATATTATAGAAACTTGCATTTGATAGTGCCATATAAATCTGATCTAAATTCTCATTAATTAGTTATGTTTAGCTTCAATTCAAAAAAGTTGGAAAATAAAATGTTGATGAAACTGATAATATTTGGTAGGCCCGTTCCCCAAGAATTGTTATATATTGTAGTTACTTTTTCAGTCGAATCTTACAGGCTCTTTTCAGACGAATCTTGCAGTGAACTATTCAGACGAATCATACAGGCAACCTTTCAGACGAAATCTTTGACCATATCCACATCCCTGATGAAGAACATACATTTTCACGGCTATAAGTAGATGGCATGATGAAGTAGTAATTCACAACTTGCTATCTATCTTTTATACATTCTTTTACACCGTTTACAAACATTCTCTCGCTTTTCTTAACACTATGGCTGGAGGTTCAAGATCAAGGGGGAACATGTCGGCGAATGGGGCTGGAACTTCACGTTCGGCAGCCTACCAACCACTGAACGATGGAGCTCGCCGGAGTACCTGGAAGGTACCGGAAACAGACGGGGAATGGAGAAACCATGGGCGAACTGCGGCAGATTATCCATTCACGGCTGAGGAGGCAGAAGACTGGGAGATGGCATGGGAGAATTACCACTTCGATAATAACAGGAAAAGCCCACCAATGTATCATTGTACCCAGCCGACGGGTCTTCCACAAAGTCAACGAATTACTCCCTTAGTGCAAAAATCCATTGATAAGGCGAACGCCGATATCGAAAAGGTAAAAGGTATGTGGAACCATAACAGGGGGATTCAGCAGGGGAAAATGGAGTATCTAGCGGAGAAGAAACGAGAACTGGCCATGGCTAGGGCTCACGTTCGGGAGGTGCAACGACAAGTTAAGGAAGTAGAAGAGGAACTACAAGAAATCGAATACGACTACACGGGAAGAGAGGACGTCATCAAGGAAAAGGTTGACTTCATCACCGGAATCCAGGACGCATTCCAGTCATAGATTTCTTTGTTTACCTGCATTGTATCCGTTTCGGTTGGGAAGATGATTTGCAATAACTGATCTTTTAATTAAGTTGCTTATTAAATAACTTAAAATGGGGAAAACATTTTCTTTAATTAAGTTCTATATTAAATACATTAAAATGGAAAGGAAACAATACATTAAAAACCTCAACTACATAAAATGATAACCTAAAAACTACAGGGACCAAAAATGTAATTTTTTTGCCCCAAACTTGAGGGGCCAAAAACGTAATTTCAACTTACCGCGGGGTACCTCACGGACAGGGACCAAAAGCGTACCGCGGGCATAGTTGGGGGGCTCCGCGGGACTTTTGGCGAAAGAATCGTGACACGTGGGTGTGGGCCCGCGATCGCGGGGCCCACCGCAGAAATTTTGGGTATTTTGGTAAAGTCTCCGAGATTTTGGGTATTTTGGTAAGTCAGGGTCAAACTTTGGGTATTTTAATTAAATTCCCAAAAAAAACACCAAAATTACTCTCACATAAAGTTTGGTGGCTATGAACAATATCCACCATATTTTGTAGTCTTCATGCCAAAGCAGACTTTTATACTAGCTGGTTTGGGAGAAACGATCGAAAAACAGCACAATCGACCGATTGGAAATGCTCTTGTATGCATTTTCATTTACCTTATATGTTGCTTAAATTCCGACCCTCATCTCTAAAACTACTAGATCTGCCACTGTTACTATGTCTTATCTTAATGTGCATCTATTTTTCATCCAACGATTGATAATCGCTCTTTATCGAAACCCAGCCTTATGCACAAATAAGTAAAGCATACAAGATGTTTCATTTTTGTAGTATTTCTATTTTACTTATCTTATAAACAGTGAGAATGAAACATTGAGAGGTTTTTATGTGTAACACCCCGAAAATTGGAGAACCAAAATTGGGGCCACGGACGTCCGCAAGGGACATGTCGGACGTCCGCGAGGTGCGGAAGCCCGCGGGTCGTCCTCGGAAGCAACAGAAATTTTGGATGGTTTTGGTTCGGCCGAGGCCGGACGTCCGCGAAGTGCCATGCGGACGTCCGCGACCTGTCTAATGGATTAACTTGGGTATTTTAAGCCCTTTTTCTCCCTCTCTCCTCATTTTCACTCTCAAACCCTAACTCAATCTCTCCCTCCCTCTCTCAGCCGACTTTCCTCAAGAGCACAAACCTTTCTCCTCTTCTTCCTCATTTCTTCACCAAACTAAACCCACTTTCCACCATTGTTGAGGATATGGAAGCTTGGAGCTTTTGTGGGTGATTAGGAGCTTTTGTTTGGAGATTGTGATAAAGGGAATATTCCTCTACCCAAATGCTAGGTTGTTGTTGATTTCATCTTCTTTCTATTTTGTGGTATTGTTGGGCGATTTTGGTAGTGGTTGGTTGAGGTGATCTTTTCCTTCTTCATTTATGAAGATTAGAGTTTGGTATTTGGGGTTTTTGGATGAATTTTTTTTTGGGAATGATTGTACATGGTTGGATCGGGTTATTGATGGTTGGAAAATTATGGATCTAGGTTTTTGGAGATTTTGGCTTGAAGATGCAAGTTGTTTCAAAGGAGCTTACGTATGGAAAAAATCTAGATTTAGCCTAAATCTAGCAAGGTGAGTTCAAGTTAATTTGTGAAAACTTTGTACATGCCAAAATGTTATTTTTCCAAATACTTATGTGTTTTACATGAAAATTATGAATGGTTGAACTATTTGGTGGGTTTTAACCCTTTGAAGTATTTATGGTTGTAAATATGGTAAAACACTTACATTTGGAATTTTTGGGAAAATGTGATAGATAAATCATACATGAAAATGAGTTATGGATTTATGTTATAAATGGAGTCTACTTGTTATGAAAATGCATTTTGTGTATATCTTGGAAATATGCATTTAGTACATCATGGGATGGTTTGAAAATGTAATGGTGTGAGTTCTTTGGAAAAGAGGGTTTCCCAACCCAAGGTTTTATTTCGAGTTTTCATGGATTCAAAGTATTTATTGGCAAAGGTGTGTGTTGCTACGTTTAATGTCATTTAATGATTTTTATGAACTATCTTTTGAGTCAGTTGAGCTTGTGGCTCGGTATTGGATTTTGTGAAGTCTTGAGGACAATTGTCCAGTTTTGATAGCTCAAAGTTGAGTTCTGATCATGATTTACGTTATTGGGGAATTGCATGTTTGAATGCACTTGTTTATTTATTTGGGGTCGTGTAATGTTTTAGACCTTGTTAGCTATGGATCCATAGGCGTTTGAGTTTCCCCTTAGTCTCGCGAGCAAGAGATCGGGATTGATCGAGCTCAGTTTACGAGACGTTAGTTTCTTTGTAGCACGGAATAGGCATCGGGTTCCATGATAAGTAAGACGTGGGCCTATATGGTCGGGCGTCGTCTCATGGGCAGTAAGGTGTAATTCCATATGTGCTTAGCACGGGATAGGCATCGGGTTCCTTGATAAGTAAGGTGTGGACCCATATGGTCGTGCGTCGTCTCATGGCCAGTAAGGTGTAATCCCTAATGTGCTGTTGTAACAACCAAGACCAAAATGAAATAATCTTAATGATTTGTGATAAGTTTAAAAATAATGGGACTTGAGGGACCAGTTTGTAATTAAGGGAAAGAACATTTAAAGGGGCACAAAACCCTAGGAAGACATTCTAAAATCAGATTTTGGTGGGTGGCGGCTGTGTAAACGCAGAGAAAGGAAGATAGGAGAAATTGTGGGGCGATTCCAAGCTTTTGGGAGGAAGAAAGAAGGTTTTTGCAAGCAATCAACTCAGGTGATTAACCCAATATACTTTCTTCTTAATTTCAGTCATGGTGATTTGATCTTGGAGTTGTAGTCCAGCGTGAAAATCAATTCTGGTTCAATCACAGTTGTAGTTGGTTGAAATCGGAATGGGTTTTGTTAAGCAAGGCAAGTAGGATGGTTAATGTGGTAATGTGAACCTAGAAATCTTTTCCTTGGACCGATTTCGAGCTTAGGCAAGTGATTTTCGGTGTCCTTAGCGTGAAATCGGGCTGAGCAGAAAATCCAAATCGTCACAGGCTGGTTTGGCGCAAAACCTGCTGGAGAAGACGAAGTTGGCGCAAACATGAGGTTGGCGCAAACCTGCAGGTGGCGCAAACCTGCAGGTGGCGCAAACCAGGTCTGGACATTTTGGGTTTCTAGTGGCAGGTTCTTTTCGTCCGGTTGTTGGGCTGAGTTTGGTAAGGTATGGAATTCTGGGTTGCGAGTCGAAGTGTTGGAATTCAGACTTAGAATTGTGTCATTTGAGTCTAAGTTAAGAGAAGATCTTAGAATCAGAAATCTAAGACGCGCTTTATCAATGTATAATTTATGCATTAGGTGCTCAGTCGGTACGAGACTCGAAGTTAGAAAGGAGATTGATACCAGGTGAGTTCCCTAAACCTTTTTACGACGCAAAGTGTTAAATGTTTTAACTGAATTTGGTTTCATTTACGAGCATGAACTATTTGTAACAATCACGCATGTTTACCCATGAACTCCATGTTTTACTTGAGAAAGCTTATTATGTATGATGAAATGAGAATGATGATTTAAAGGATTAAAGGTGCATGTTTTATGAAAATGAATGATGTGCTATGTGGAGTCGGCCCGCACTGTGGGATCAGAGAGGGATCCTCAGGGTCTGATGATCCCTTGGATATTTATGACGAGACGGTAGGTTGGAATTCGTTTCCTCCTAGGCGGGTATAGGGGAGTCTGCTTGGGCCCCGATCGCAGAATGTTTATGTGATCCTATACACAGTGCAGCGCCATGCCTGATGTATGTGAAGGTTTACGTTGAATCTTTTATAAATGTCTTTATACTGGTTTACATGTTGTTTTACGGAGGGAATTCACTAGACCTTTTTGGTCTAACCCTCGCTTTTCAAAAACTAAACCATTTTCAGGTAAGCAAGTAGAAAGAGGATCAAGTTAGTGAGTATGAGCAAGATAGTGTACAGGTGTAGCTTGAGACACTGCAAGTGCCTCTTGTAGAAGTTACAATGTTCCCAGTTGTGTATAGGTTGTTTCCGCCAACCTTAGTTTAGATGAATGAAATGATATCCTTGGGACGCAAACTTGTAAATGTTATATTTTAATGCTATGTTTGGCGTATGGTATTTTTGGGTTGTTACAAGTTGTATCAGAGCCATAGTTTAAGGGATTTAGGTGACCGGACGGGCCTAAACTTAAACTTGGGAGTAGAAATCACAACTGGGAATCAGGAAATGCGTAAGAGGGCACTATTATAGAAACAGGAATGCGTTAGGAGGACACTATTAAATAGATAGGACTAATAGGGTACTGAGGACTATCATGTAAGGTAAGTTTGAGATTTCACCTGGCCAGTGAAATTGCGAACTTACAGGTACATGTATGTGCTTAACCTACCTTATTAACCTACCCAGTGTTTATGTTGTATTCCAGTACGTTAGAATGTCAACAAGATCCCTGAGGGATAGACTAAGGCCCCTTTGATGGGGAAGTTTCACGAGGAGTCACTTATGATGTGATGAATGTATGCATCG
Source organism: Saussurea involucrata (assembly GCA_033807775.1). Classification (NCBI taxonomy): domain Eukaryota; kingdom Viridiplantae; phylum Streptophyta; class Magnoliopsida; order Asterales; family Asteraceae; genus Saussurea; species Saussurea involucrata. Next base: position 8,639,332 of record CM066323.1, read on the forward strand.
TAGGGAAGGAATGTTGTATAGAATGTTATGAATCGTCTAGAGGTAGCTCTTCGTGGATTCGGAGAGGATAAATGTTTGAGTTCGAGTAGGGTTCCTGTGTCGGGAGAGTCCCAGTTCTAGAAATCGATGGCTAAAACTAATCTGGGGTGTGTGTGTGGGTTTTGTTCGAAACCTGCAAGTGCGACAGAAAGAAGCAGGTTTGGCGCAAAGTCAAGTTTGCGCCAAGTGCAGCTGGCGCAAAGTCCAGTTTGCGCTAAGAGAGGCTGGCGCAAAGTCCAGTTTGCGCTAAGAGAGAATGGCGCAAAGTTCAGTTTGCGCTAAGAGCGGGTGGCGCAAAGTTCAGGTGGCGCAAACATCTGGACTGTTGCAGTGACGGGCCGATCTGGTAGTTGGGCCGAATGGTTTAGCTAGGCCAAGAAATATCGTAAGTCCATTGGGCTTAGGTTTGTTTTGGGTTAGAAGATTCAAGGCCTAGTATGAAAGAGTTGAGTAAGTGAGATGTGGAAAGCGTGTTCAGCAAGTTGTTGTGTGACCGAGAGTGCGACCTTTGGTCATAGGTAAAGTGTCAAGGGTAAGTGCGTGAGTAAAGCGGTTGACCTTGTTAGAGCGAGTAGCCTTCAAATGAAAGTAGAGTCTCATGCATGGTGTCCTTTTATGTAACATGAAATTTTCATGATCTAAGTCAAATGGATAAATATAAATTTTAATCGAAAATGAGTCAGAATGTGCACGCGTATGTTTAAAGAAAAGGTGATTCCATTCACATAACACATTGAAACCTTGAGCTTAACGATTTGCAAAATATCCCACTCTTTTCATGATAAGTCAAATTTGATGCAAAAGGTCAAGAAAATGGTTACCTACAATTCTTTTATAACCAAAATGCTTTTGATCCATCGATATCATATAAATGAGTGTGAGAACCGACCGGTTTACTTGGTGTCGGCATTTTCCTTTCAGAATTGTGTCATACGAAAAGATTTTTCATGCAGTTAATTACTGTCACGACAACATCGTTCGGAGTGAGTAAGACTAAGATTCACGGAAGATGCATACAAGCGATTCTCGAATCGTTGTGCAGGGCATTGAAGTTGTAAGAGTAATGGGGTCAGGTGTACCCAAGATGTTTCCAAGTGTTGCTTATTTTCAAATGATAAAATGTACGAAACGATTTGTCTATTGTGTTGTCATGCATGAAGGCTATGAACTCACTAGGTCGTAGGATGTTGTATGTTAAGCTAAGGAAGGACTTCAAGGGTGGTGAAGTGTCAGTCAAATCATGAAAGAATGTTGTAGCCTTAGTATTTGTGTTCAAGAGGAAAGGTGAACAGTGGTAGAGTCGGAAGTGGATTTTGGTATCGGTTGTTTGAGGGTTTGTACCCTTGTTCGGTAATTGGAAATACGGTTGTCAAGGGACGGTTGTGTCCGGAGGAAGGACTTGAAGCCTTCAAGGTAATGGTTTTTGCAACTCGTTATGAGTAGTGTAGTGAGGAAGAATGAAATGTCTATGGTGTAGGAATATGAGTTTCGAGGTGAGCTTGTAATGTTGATGTTATGTGTGTAGGTATCGAAAAGAGGGAGACATATCATGAAGTTGATTATAATATGTTGAAAGTATTAGGTTCTGTAAGGAACCCTTGCCAAAGAATAAATTAAGAAAGTAGTTACAGGTTACCAGTTGACGTAGAAGTCAACAGTTGCGTGAGATGGCCGAGGCCGAAGACTTGAACCAGAAGGTTGAAAGTTGATAGAACACCTTGTAGGGGTGCTAAGAGGGTGGGAAGTTATTGTTTTGATTAAGCGTCCTATTTACGAAGTTTGGAGGGTTCATGGAATGATGAGGTATGTGACACGAGTGAAACGAGTGTGTAGATTTTACCGTCCAGTGAGGGACTGTGCCCAGCGTATGTAAGGGCTCGGATCGTAAAGAGCGAGCAAAAATGATTACATTTGAACTAATTGAGAACTAGGGAGTTATAGTTCAGTTAGGGTGAGGAAAGAAAAGGTAGCGAGATAGACTCGATTGTGTATGCGAGAAAAATGTGAAGACGAGTAAGAATTGTGTAAGAATGGCCATGAGAGATTTTGTTTGCAGTGTACTGAGTGAGGAATGTACAGATATGTGGTGGCATTAATTGCGAAGTTAAATATACCAGCTAGTGTCGTAGTGATGTGATGTTAGAGAGAAAGAAAGCATCAGATAGAAGCCTTTTGGGGGTTTTGTATGAGATGTACGATTTGTTAACCAGATAGTTGGAGTACGTAGGTATAAGTCGACGTCGTGGTATGATTATGTTCGGAATAGAATGACAGTGTGATGATGGGTGGTTACCCAAAGGAGAAACCAAGTGTTCTTAGTTGTAAGAGTCGCTAAGTAAGCATATTTTGGGATCATTGGAAGTTTAAAGAAGATGATGGGGGTGATATTTAAATTGTTGTGGAATAGATGTGAAATCCTTAAAGAGTGTGAATTATTGCTTATGTGTGATTGAATGGCTTGAGTAAGTAAAAGTTGGAAATTAAAGAATGGGTGGTGACTTCGAACACTAGGGTCGTTTCAGGACGACTTAGTGGAACGCCTGAAATTAGGATATTGATGTAACTGTTTGGTTATGTAAGTAATGAGGGAAGTGATATCAGCATGTGGAAAGGTCGAGAGAAAGGGTCAAGTATTGTTTGGTGGGCAGTGCTCTACGCTAACGTGGGGAGGTGAAGATAGCATGTCGGATTAAGTAAGTAATTTGGAAGTAGTAAATTTGTCAGCAAAGCCGAAAGGTGCAACGTTATGTAGTTGTCACTAATGAGTGTGCGAACCGTTGGAAAGAGCATTGAGGAAGGGAATTGGGTATGATTTGTGCAGGAAAGGAGTGGATAAGACAGTTGCATGAGTTAAGTTAGTGACCTGGTGAGAAATGTCTAACGAATTGGTCGTGCAGTGTAAGCTAGTGAGAATAGCATGGTATGACCCTGGTTACTCCTCCCAGCTGGGTGAGGATAACCGAAGTTATGTTTCTATGACTGAACGAATGTGGCATTCGGTGAGGGATTGATGTGTTTCAGGATAAGTTAATTTGAGTAGGTGAACACTTCAACGATGGGCTTGGAGGTTCCTACCCTTAGTTACGTATGAGTATGGAATGATGAGATGGTGAGAATATGGGAGATGATTGACGAGTTGGGGTCGAGGTAGTCCGAGGAAGGGTAATGTTACATGCATAGACGATTGTTGGCTGGGAGAAGAAAATCTAGAATTGCTTGTGTTGCGATGAAAGAAACTCGGAATTGAGAATTTTCGGGACGTACAGGGAGGGCCCTGTGCCAAGCTGCCAAGTGAGTAATTGTTTCTTGGTAAAAGAATTTCATGTTGTGGTGGGGGATTCAGCCAAGTTCCTCCTTAAAGGATGTAAAGATGCATGAGAAACCTTAGTTAACCTGCGGTTGTCAGGATCGATAGAGTAGGAGCAGTAGCCTTTGAGTTAGAGTACCGTAAGAACTGAAGGGAATGTAACTATTGTTCCATGTTTCAAATTTAATGAGGTGACTTACCGAGTTAGAAGTGGCTTTGCCTAAGGGAAATGTCAGTGTTGGTGTGAAGGTAAGATGCCCACAGCTCTTTCAATGAGGAATTTCGGGGACAGAATTCTTTTAAGGGGGGGGTGTTGTAACAACCAAGACCAAAATGAAATAATCTTAATGATTTGTGATAAGTTTAAAAATAATGGGACTTGAGGGACCAGTTTGTAATTAAGGGAAAGAACATTTAAAGGGGCACAAAACCCTAGGAAGACGTTCTAAAATCAGATTTTGGTGGGTGACAGCTGTGTAAACGCAGAGAAAGGAAGATAGGAGAAATTGTGGGGCGATTCCAAGATTTTGGGAGGAAGAAAGAAGGTTTTTGCAAGCAATCAACTCAGGTGATTAACCCAATCTACTTTCTTCTTAATTTCAGTCATGGTGATTTGATCTTGGAGTTGTAGTCCAGCGTGAAAATCAATTCTGGTTCAATCACAGTTGTAGTTGGTTGAAATCGGAATGGATTTTGTTAAGCAAGGCAAGTAGGATGGTTAATGTGGTAATGTGAACCTAGAAATCTTTTCCTTGGACCGATTTCGAGCTTAGGCAAGTGATTTTCGGTGTCCTTAGCGTGAAATCGGGCTGAGCAGAAAATCCAAATCGTCACAGGCTGGTTTGGCGCAAAACCTGCTGGAGAAGACAAAGTTGGCGCAAACATGAGGTTGGCGCAAACCTGCAGGTGGCGCAAACCAGGTCTGGACATTTTGGGTTTCTAGTGGCAGGTTCTTTTCGCCCGGTTGTTGGGCTAAGTTTGGTAAGGTATGGAATTCTGGGTTGCGAGTCGAAGTGTTGGAATTTAGACTTAGAAATGTGTCATTTGAGTCTAAGTTAAGAGAAGATCTTAGAATCAGAAATCTAAGACGCGCTTTATCAATGTATAATTTATGCATTAGGTGCTCAGTCGGTACGAGACTCGAAGTTAGAAAGGAGATTGATACCAGGTGAGTTCCCTAAACCTTTTTACGAGCATGAACTATTTGTAACAATCACGCATGTTTACCCATGAACTCCATGTTTTACTTTAGAAAGCTTATTATGTATGATGAAATGAGAATGATGATTTAAAGGATTAAAGGTGCATGTTTTATGAAAATGAATGATGTGCTATGTGGAGTCGGCCTGCACTGTGGGATCAGAGAGGGATCCTCGGGGTCTGATGATCCCTTGGATATTTATGACGAGACGGTAGGTTGGAATTCGTTTCCTCCTAGGCGGGTATCGGGGAGTCTGCTTGGGCCCCGATACGAGAGGGCGAAAGGGGAGTCTGCTTGGGCCCCGATCGCAGAATGTTTATGTGATCCTATACACAATGCAGCGCCATGCCTGATGTATGTGAAGGTTTACGTTGAATCTTTTATAAATGTCTTTATACTGGTTTACATGTTGTTTTACGGAGGGAATTCACTAGACCTTTTTGGTCTAACCCTCGCTTTTCAAAAACTAAACCATTTTCAGGTAAGCAAGTAGAAAGAGGATCAAGTTAGTGAGTATGAGCAAGATAGTGTACAGGTGCAGTTTGAGACACTGCAAGTGCCTCTTGTAGAAGTTACAATGTTCCCAGTTGTGTATAGGTTGTTTCCGCCAACCTTAGTTTAGATGAATGAAATGATATCCTTGGGACGCAAACTTGTAAATGTTATATTTTAATGTTATGTTTGGCGTATGGTATTTTTGGGTTGTTACAGCCGTTGTGGATTTGGAGTGACCCAATGTATAGACCTGGGGTGGTTGAAGTTGGGGGCTCCCTAGTCTCGCGGGCAATAGATCTGGAGTGATTGAGCTCAGTTTACGAGAGTCATCCACGTGGGTGTTTTTATTGCATAGTAGGTGACCCACTTTAGTGTTCCGTCATCGAAAGGTGTTATTTTGGGTATTTGTGTTTATCCATGTTTTCAGTGACGAATCATATTTATGTGAAATGTTTCTCCACGTTATAGGAGTTATGGATTATGTTTTATCCATGTTTTGGAAAGTTTGGGAATAATAGCGAGTTGAATTATGAATTTAATCGTTTTGAGTATCAAATGATATTTCACCTTCCACGTTGATTTTGGAAATGAGTCTATTTTGGAAATCATGTTATATTAAAGATTTCAACATGGGATTTGTGTGAGTTGGAAAATGGGTGATTTGTATTTAAAGTAAACTCTTTTGAAATCATGACTAAAACTACATTCCTCTCGATTTATGAATTTATATGGTCATGATAAAACTCTTGAACTCACTAGGCGTTAGCCTAACCATTTTTATTTGTCGGCATGTGCAACAGGCTCAGGTTGGGAGTAGCTTTAGCAACACTGTAAAGTGTCGAGTGCACGAGAGGTGACTTGATTAGTGAAGTCTTCCGCATTTATTTGGGACTAGCAACTTGTGTCGTGTTAAGTAACGATGTTTAAATTCTGAGGTATTTAAAGGAATGATTTGTAGAAATGATTTTATCTACTTTTGATTATTTTATTGAAATTAAAGTTAGTTGCTCGTTCCAATTTTGAGGGTGTTACATTATGGAAACTCATATTATTTTTTTAGGGAAATTAATTAAAAGACCCAAAGTTTGACTTTGACTTACCAAAATACCCACAATCTCGTTCGTTTTACCAAAATACCCATTTTTTCCGCGATGGGGTCCGCGATCGCGGACCAGGGACCAATTTTGAAAATTATTCTCCCGCGATCGAGAGAGGAGTCCCGTTGTGCATGTGATTTTTGATTAATATTTACACTTTCAACCCCTATAATTATTTACTTACTTTACTTTATACATTTTACTTTCCTAATTTTAATTTTACACCTTCATCATATTAACACATATAATCGTTTATTAACTAAAATACGTTAAAAATACATTTTAATTTTAACAAGTTACACCATTATACGTTTACACCATTTTAATAAACGATTATATGTGTTAATATGATGAAGGTGTAAAATTAAAATTAGGAAAGTAAAATGTATAAAGTAAAGTAAGTAAATAATTATAGGGGTTGAAAGTGTAAATATGAATCAAAAATCACATGCACCGTGGGACTCTCGATCGCGGGAGAATTATTTTCAAAATTGGTCTCTGGTCCGCGATCGCGAACCCCATCGCGGAAAAAATGGGTATTTTGGTAAAGTGATTTAGAAAGTGGATATTTTGGTAAGTCAAAGTCAAACTTTGAGTATTTTAATTAATTTCCCGTCTTTGAGAATTTAATTAAAATACCCAAAAATTGAATATTCCCGCGAATAGTCACACTACCACTCAAATTTGTGATTTGTAATTGAAATTTACATTTTCAACCCCTATACTTATTTACTTACTTTACTTTATACCTTTTACTTTCATAATTTTAATTTTACATCTTCATCATATTAACACATATAATCGTTTATTAACTAAAATACGTTTTAATTTTAACAAGTTACACCATTATAATCGTCTCTTCGATACGTTCGAAATGAGCCCAATATTGAATATTTTTTGATTTATTTATTTTAATATATATATTATATATACTACATAAATGTAACATCCCAAAAACACAACAGGACACGTTTAGCATTAAATCATACCATTTACAAAACTGGGTCCCAAAAATTCATTACATCAATCTCGAACTAAGGTTGGCGGAAACAACCTATACACAACTGAGAATAATCTAGCTTCTACAAGTGGCACTTGCACTGTCTCTAGCTGCATATGTACTCTATTTTGCTCTTACTCACTTACCCGAGTCTCCTACTATTTGCTTACCTGAAAAGGTTTTAGTTTTGAAAAGCGAGGGTTAGAACATGAGGTCTAGTGAGTCCCTCCATAAACAGCGTACATCAACATTATAAAATCATTTTATAAAACTCTTAACATCTTTCACATAAGCATCAAACATGGTACTACACAGTGTTAAAGGATCACATAGCTAACCACGGTCGGGGCCCAAGCAGACTCCCCTCTCGCCACGATCGGGGCCCAAGCAGACTCCCCTCTACCCGAATAGGAGGGAAACGGATTCCAACCTATCGGCTCATCACTCATGTCCAAGGGATCATCGGATCCCGAGGCATATCGATCCCACTGTGCAGACCGACTTCACATAACATACACATAGCATAACGTAAATCACAAACGTGAAATCCTTGCACATCCTTCCATATTGCTAAAAGCCATCTTTCAAAATAAAAGCGTATATTTCATGGATAACATACGTAACAGTTGTAAAGCAGTTCATGCTCGTAAACGAACCATAATCCGAAAAACGTTTAACTTTCATTTAGGTAAAAATCATGTAAAATAACATGGCATTTTCACACAATCACTTTCTTTGGAAAACACGTAAAATCACGTATTTTAGTTAGAAAAACTCACCTGGTGCGTTTAATCATCTTGCCTTACTTTGCTTCTGACTTACAATCGGGTTACCTGAGAAATAGATGAAATATCAACTGCTCAGACCCTAATACCAACCTTTCGGACATTATCCAGACTCAACTTATCGGATACACTTACTTTCCGGACAACTCTTACCGGATAACTCTTACAGGATAACTACACTTACCGGATAACTACACTTTCCGGACATCACATCCGGAAACCGGAACTGAAACTTACCCGGAAACCCTCGGCAACCGGATACCTACCGGACAACTACACTTACCGGGTAGCCATCCGGGAACCATTTCACCCGGACACTACCGGGTACTACCCGGGTTCCCTCCCGGTAACCTTCAACACAGAGGAGTTACCGGGTACGGCGGCTGGAAAACTTTTAGGGAACCAAAACCTGCTAAAATGCTCTTAATCCAACTCGATATTGAGCATAACACTACTGAAACTTACTCAGCTCATTACCTTATTAAATTCTTATCTATAAAACACGATTTGTTGTCTAAATTCTCTCTTTAAGCATCATTTCACTTTCCAACTAAAACTCTCAAACAAAACCCACAATAACTGAACATTAGAGATAGGAATTTGAGTTGGAAATACCTGATAGATTCACTGTAGAATCAGACTCCCAAGCCACTTTCCTTCCAATTTGATGATTTGATGGTGTTTCTCCTTCTTCCATTGCAATATAAACCATCTTCTCCCTTTCTCTCCTCTCCTTCAAGCCGCCAACAAGGAAGAGATTTGCTAAACCTAGGGTTTAGCATCTCTTTTTATACCTTTCCTATATTGCACATAAGTCCTACAACACCAACTTTCCTTTCTTAGACTTTAGCCACCAATTTTCACATTGTACTAGAATTTCGGGTTGTTACAACACTCCCCCTTAAAAGAATTCCGTCCCCGGAATTCCTTATTGGAAAAGGCTCGGGTATCAAGCCCACACCACAACTGACATTTCCCCAAGGTAATGCCACTTCTGACTCAATCAACCACCTCATTAAATTCGAAACATGGAACCATTGGATGCATTCCCTTCAGTTCTTACAGTACTCTAACTCGTAGGCTACTGTTCCTATTCGATCGGTCTTAACAATAGAAGATTAAATAAGGCTTCTCACGCATCTTTACTTCCTTTAAGAAGGAACTTGGCGGAATCCCCCGCTACAACACGAGATTCATTTACTAAGAGACAATCACTCACTTGACAGCTTGGCACAAGGCCAACCCTGTACATCCCGACAACTCACAACCCCGAGTTCCTTCATCGTATCACAACTCTCAACCCTGCACCACCCAACAATCACCTATGCAGATAACATTTCCCTTTCTCGGACCACCTCGACCACTGTTCGTCAATCATCTCATATCCTCACTACTTCACCACCCCATACTCATACGTAACGAAGAGTAGTAACCTCCAAACCCATCGTTGAAGTGTTCACCTACTCAAATTAAACTTATCCTGAAACACATCAATTCCTCGCTGATTGCCACGTTCGTTCAGTCATATAAAACATAACTCCGGTCATCCTCACAACCACTGTGAGGAGTAACCCTGGTCACACCATACATTTCTCACTAGCTTAATCACTGCACGACCAATTCGCTTAAACATTTCTCACAAGGTCACTAATTTAAATCATTCAGTTGTCTTATCCACTTCTTTCCTGCACAAAATCATACACAATTCCCTTCCTCAATACTCTTTCCAAAGTTCACACACTTACCAATGACAATCTACACATTATTTGATCTTCAACTATTACCTTCTCGGATAATCCTTTCACCCATAGGAACAATTCCCAGTCATCAAAGATTTCGCATCTACTACCCCACATTTTGATTAACCCAACCATCATCTTCTTTGACTTACATTGATTTCAAGAATATACTTACTTAGCGACTCACATAGCCAGGAAAACGCTTGGTCTCTCATTTAGGCAACCACCCACCACCACTCCGTCATTCTATCCAGAACATAATCATACCACAACGTCAACTTACACCCTACGTGTTCCAACAATCTGGTTAACAAATCATACACCTCATCCGAAACCCCCAAAAGGCTTCTATCTGATGCTTCCTCTCTCTCTAACATCACATCACTACGACACTAACTGGCACATTTAGCTTGACAATTATTATCACTACACATCCGTACACTCTTTGCCCATAACATCACACTGCAGACCAGATCTCTCATGATCATTCACACAATTCGAACTTGCCTTCATATCCTCCCGTATACATAATCGAGTCTATCTCGCTATTTAGCCCTTTCCCAACTTGTTGAATTATAACTCACGAGTTCCCACTTAACTCAAACATAATCGTTCTTGCTGGCTCTTTACGATCCGAGCCCTTTCATAGACATAGCACATTTCCTTACTGATTGATACAGTCTATACTCACTTTGTTTGTGCTACACACCTTATCCTTCTATGGACCCTCCACACCTCGTAAATATAACGCTTAATCAACAACATCGGTCTCTCACTAACTTAGCATCCCCCACAAGGTGTTCTATCAACTTTCGCTCTTCTGGTTCAAGCCTTCGGCCTTAACCATCTTGCACGGTTGCCGACTTCAACATCAGTAGTCGACCTGTAATTACTTTCTTAACCTATTCTTTAACATGGGTTCCCCTACCAACATATCATAATCACTTCATAATACGTCTCCCTCTTTTCTGAACTTACTCCTGTAACATCAATATTACAAGCTCACCTCAAAACTCGTATCCAACACCGGGGACATTTCGCCTCTGCCTCTCAACACTACTCATAACGAGTTGCTAATACCAACACCTCGATGACTTCTACTCCTTCCCCTGGACCCAACCGACCCTCGATAACCGTACTTCCAGTTACCGAACAAGGGTACATACCCTCATACAATCGACACTATAATTCACTTATGACTCTTCCACTGTCCAACTCTCTTCTTGGACACATACCACAACTACAAACGTCCTCCCCTGACTTGACCAACGCCTCTCCACTCTCGGAGTTCTTCCTTAGCTTAAAATGTAATACTCTATGACCTAGTGAGTTCATAGCCTTCATGCATGACAACACGGTAAATAAATCATTTCGTACATTTTATCCTTTTTAAAATAAATAATGTTTGGAAACAACTTGGGTACACATGATCCCATTACTATTATAACTTCAATGCCCTTCACAACGATTCGATAATCGCTTGCATGCATCTTCCCGTGAACCTCAATCTTGCTCAATCTGAACGAAGTTATTACGACAGTAATATATTGCATGAAAATCTTTTCATATGGCACAATTCTGAAAGGATTACCGACAAAAAGTAAACCAGTCGGTTCTCCCACTCTTTTGTATGACATCAACAGACCAATACCCATTTGATTGTAAAAGTTTTGCTGGCAACGTTTTCTTGACCTTTTTTGTAAAAATTTAACTTATCACTAAAAGTGTGAAATACTTTGCGAATCGTTAAGCTCAAAATTTCAATGTGCAATGTGAATGAAATCACCTTTTCTTTAAACATACGCGTGCACATCCTGACTCATTTTCGATCAAAATTTATATTTACACATTTAACTTAAATCGTGAAAATTTATGTTACATAAAAGATCGCCATGCATGAGACTCTACTTGCAATTGAAGGCTACTCACTCTAACAAGGTCAACCGTTTTACTCACGCAGCTTATCCTTGACACTTACCTACGACCAATGGTCGCCCTCTCGGTCATGCAACAACTTGATGTACATGCGTTCTACATCTCACTTACTCAACCATTTCATACTACTTTCATTTTGATCAACTATCTCACTTTCTACTTCTACATGCTTTCATTTCACTATAGGTATCTTATTTCATTTACCCTGCCATTGAAAAGCTCGATTAAGAAGTCAGGGTTCCATTGACACTTTCAAGATTTTGACGTTGTCCTTCCTTACCATCCTGACTGGTCTATCCCATGATTTCTAGAACTGGGACTCTCCCGAAATAGGAGTCTTACTCAAACTCAAACATTCATCCTCTCCGAATTCACGAAGAGCTACCTCTAGACAACTCATAACACTCTATACAACATTTCTTCTCTATGATGTATACATACATCACATCATAAGTGACTTCTCATGAAACTTCCCCAACAAGGGGTCTCAATCTACCCCTCAGGGATCTTGCTGACATTTTAAAGTACTGGATCACGACATAAACACTAGCTTCTGACTACCACTTCGGAAAATAAGGCAGGTTAATAAGGCAGGTTAAACACATACATGTACCTGTAAGTTTGCAATTACACTGGCCAGGTGGAATCTCAAACTTACCCTACATGACAGTCCTCTGTACCTTATTAGTCTTATCTCTATAATAGTGTCCTCCTAACGCATTTCCTGATTCTCGGTTGTGATTTATACTCCAAAGTTTAAGTTTAGTAATATCCGGTCACCTAAATCCCTTAAACTATGGCTCTGATACCATTTGTCACATCCCAAAAACACAACAGGACAAGTTTAGCATTAAATCATAACATTTACAAAACTGGGTCCCAAAATTTCATTACATCAATCTCGAACTAAGGTTGGCGGAAACAACCTATACACAACTGAGAATAATCTAGCTTCTACAAGTGGCACCTGCACTGTCTCTAGCTGCATTTGTACTCTATCTTGCTCTTGCTCACTTACCTGAGTCTCCTACTATTTGCTTACCTGAAAAGGTTTAGTTTTGAAAAGCGAGGGTTAGACCATGAGGTCTAGTGAGCCCCATCCATAAACATCCTACGTCAACATTATAAAATCATTTTATAAAACTCTTAACATCTTCCACATAAGCATCAAACATGGTACTGCACAGTGTTAAAGGATCACATAGCTAACCACGATCGGGGCCCAATAAGACTCCCCTCTCGCCACGATCGGGGCCCAAGCAGACTCCCCTCTCGCCTCGTATCGGGGCCCAAGCAGACTCCCCTCTACCCGAATAGGAGGGAAACGGATTCCAACCTATCGGCTCATCACTCATGTCCAAGGGATCATCGGATCCCGAGGCATATCGATCCCACTGTGCAGACCGACTTCACATAACATACACATAGCATAACGTAAATCACAAACGTGAAATCCTTGCACATCCTTCCATATTGCTAAAAGCCATCTTTCAAAATAAAAGCGTATATTTCATGGATAACATACGTAACAGTTGTAAAGCAGTTCATGCTCGTAAACGAACCATAATCAGAAAAACGTTTAACTTTCATTTAGGTAAAAATCATGTAAAATAACATGGCATTTTCACACAATCACTTTCTTTGGAAAACACGTAAAATCACATATTTTAGTTAGAAAAACTCACCTGGTGCGTTTAATCATCTTGCCTTACTTTGCTTCTGACTTACAATCGGGTTACCTGAGAAATAGATGAAATATCAACTGCTCAGACCCTAATACCAACCTTCCGGACATTATCCAGACTCAACTTATCGGATACACTTACTTTCCGGACAACTCTTACCGGATACTACACTTACCGGATAACTCTTACAGGATAACTACACTTACCGGATAACTACACTTTCCGGACATCACATCCGGAAACCGGAACTGAAACTTACCCGGAAACCCTCGGCAACCGAATACCTATACTTACCGGATACTTACCGGACAACTACACTTACCGGGTAGCCATCCGGGAACCATTTCACCCGGACACTACCGGGTACTACCCGGGTTCCCTCCCGGTAACCTTCAACACAGAGGAGTTACCGGGTACGGCGGCTGGAAAACTTTTAGGGAACCAAAACCTGCTAAAATGCTCTTAATCCAACTCGATATTGAGCATAACACTACTGAAACTTACTCAGCTCATTACCTTATTAAATTCTTATCTATAAAACACGATTTGTTGTCTAAATTCTCTCTTTAAGCATCATTTCACTTTCCAACTAAAACTCTCAAACAAAACCCACAATAACTGAACATTAGAGATAGGAATTTGAGTTGGAAATACCTGATAGATTCACTGTAGAATCAGACTCCCAAGCCACTTTCCTTCCAATTTGATGATTTGATGGTGTTTCTCCTTCTTCCATTGCAATATAAACCATCTTCTCCCTTTCTCTCCTCTCCTTCAAGCCGCCAACAAGGAAGAGATTTGCTAAACCTAGGGTTTAGCATCTCTTTTTATACCTTTCCTATATTGCACATGAGTCCTACAACACCAACTTTCCTTTCTTAGACTTTAGCCACCAATTTTCACATTGTACTAGAATTTCGGGTTGTTACAACAAAAATATTTTTTATATTTAAAATTCATATTCTTATAGTTAATTATTTAATTTATGGTACTCTTATAGTTAAAATACGTTTTATTTATTTTATTATCGATGGTCCAAGTGTAAGTATTAAAAATTGGCGGAGGCTTTGTGATGGACAGACATCGATCCTTTTGTGCATACTCTGTAACTGCAAATACTTCAGCTCCAAACACACATGAATCATCATTCGCCAAATACTCATTTTCACAATTCTTAAATGAGTCGAGTGATACTAACTTGTCAAAACCCCATTTTATATTCTTCTCGTAAAAAAAAATTGAAAAAAATAAGAGATGTACCATAAATTAAATAATTAACTATAAGGGTATGAATTGTAAATATTAAAAATATTTTTATGTAGTATATATGATATATAATAAAATAAATAAATCCAAAAATATTTAATATTGGGCTCATTTCGAAGGTATCGAAGAGACGAGTACAATGGTGTAACTTGTTAAAATTAAAACGTATTTTTTTAACGTATTTTAGTTAATAAACGATTATATGTGTTAAATGTAAAATTAAAATTAGGAAAGTAAAAAGTATAAAGTAAAGTAAGTAAATAAATATAGGGGTTGAAAGTGTAAATATCAATTGAATTTCAGTGGTAGCGGGACTATTCGCGGGACACTCCCTCGATCGCGGGATTAAATATTTTCAAAATGGACCCTGGTCCGTGATCGCGAACCCAATCGCGGAAAAAATGGGTATTTTGGTAAAATGGTTTAGAAAATGGGTATTTTGGTAAGTCAAAGTCAAACTTTGAGTATTTTAATTAAATTCCCTTACATTTACATGCGTGTTGTACTGTTGTATAGAATACTTTTACTATTATAGTATAGAATACTAGAGGCCTATTCATCCGATGCAGCATGATATATATCTTAATTTTAATGTTTTGTTTTAATTTTTGTCTTTGTCGATTTTATGATAAGATTTTGTGTGATTTTAATAACACGATAATGTTTTTTGCAAATTTTGTATTTTTTATTTTTAATTTAATTTAAGTTTAATAATGATGTAATTTATTTTAGGTTTAATAGTATAAAGATATTTATGTTGAAATTCAATTATTATTCTAATTATATTTTAGATTTTTTTATATTTACAAATGTAATATTTATTTTGTATTTGATTATGTTTATTAGTTAGTTATTAATTAAAATTTTAGTTTAAAAAATTTGTGCTCATGTATCATTTACTTGTAAAGTTGAAAATTAAGTAATTTAGCATTTAATAATAGTACATAATACTTAAAAAAATTGATTTTAACGCTTTAAACCAAATATTTTATAATATCTTATAGATTAGAACTTACTAATAAGTTTCAACTTTATAAAATTAACTAATAACTAACTAATAATATGTTCAAATACTAGATAAACATTAAGTCATATTAATAGAGTAAAACACTTCACAAAGCTGATAAACTTTCTTGCTCTATAAAATCATATAAATCCATAAAATAAAATCAAGAGATACGATATAAAAATGTATATGATATATTTATTACATTACACAGATACATTTTTAGTTTAGATCATTAGAAAGTTAATTAATATCCTTACGGCATTGTTTGGCAAAAAAAACTAGCTTATAAGCTAGCTTTTTTCTGGATACATGTTTGGATGACCATAAGCTAGCTTTTTAAAACGCTACTTGGAGTAGTTTTTTTGTGAATATTCCAATATTACCCTTAGAATATTAATTATTATTTATTAACTATTATTATAAATAAATATTAATTTTTTAAATATAATTATTATTAGTTAATAAATATTAACTGAAAATTATTAAATTAAATTTTAATTATACATTGATATTAGTTTTTAATTATTTAGAGTTATTCTTAATCATATAAATTATTTTTATTTATTTCTAATATTAATCAATATATTTTAATATCAATTACTATTATATTTTTAATTATTATTTGATTATTTTTTCGTATTATATGTAACAGTTATTTAAAATCATTAGTTAATATATATTTTTTCTAAAACTTGTTTTAATAAATCCAAAACTATAGTATATATATATGTAATAATCAATTTTAAATTCTTTTAATTAACATGTTACATTATTTAATATTTTTTAATTATATTGGTTGTATTAATTAACATATTATATTGTTACAAATTTGTTTTAATTATATAATTAAATATTGTAATTGATAATTATTTGAAGATGTCTTTTTTGGTCATTTTACATGTTTATAAGCTAGTTTTGTCAAACGTGACTTCTTCATCAGCTAGCTTATCAGCTACCAGCTAGCTTATGAGTCAACAGCTAGCTTATCAGCTACCAGCTAGCTTATCAGTTAGTTTGCCAAACATAGCCTACATATTTTTAAAATCCAAAATATTGTGATAAAATATTAGAGTAAATTACATGTTTGGTCCCATTCTTCTCTTCATTTTCTACCTCACCGTGGTGGGAACCATGGTGGTTAAAAACGAGTGACGATGGGGAGCAGTGGTTATGGAAGAAGAAGGACCGTGAAGCGATGGTGGTGGAAGATGAATGACATATACGATATCTGATATTAGATACGCGTCTGCTCCATGAGGGGAAGGGGAATAGTGATTTAGGGCCACAATATATGGGGTATCTCTGTGTGGGACGACGATGGTGTCCTGGTGGGGTTTCACCGCCTGGATTGGCTTGGAGCTGAAAATTTAAAAGATGAAAAATTAAGTTTACAGTAAAAAAAAGATTTAAACCCGCAACCTCTTATACGTAAAGTGTTAATCTTACCATATCACACATGTTTGGTCGTTGTTATATATTTAGTTTCAAAATATTTACGAGCACTCTTAAAATCAAGCGGATACATTTTTCAGACGCTTAAATTTATTTCTCCTACTATAATTAAGTGAACGGATGTATGAGACTGAACTCGTTCTTTAGTAGGTTTGTCCTTTATTACAAAATAATCAAAATCAGACCAAAATTTTAATAAAAAACTGAAAAACATAAAATCGTATACTAAGAAAATAGTCAATGGACGATTCTTGTATAATTCATTCATTATTATAAGTATTAACACCAATGCAATGAATTTGATCAAAACAAGTCATGTCTCATTAAAATCGTCATCTACCTTAGGTGTGCAAATACATTGTTCCTTTGGTATAGTATACTGGAAAATTAATGGAAATAATCATTCTTCTTCCTTCTTAATTGGTTTCTTAGTTATTTATTTTTTCATTTTGTTAAAAAGTCACTACCTTCTTAAATGACAATACCTCAATTTACAAAAGGGTTAAAAAGTAAAAAAAAATAAAATCTGAACATGCTCAAGTTCAGAGACCAAATTTGCAAATTAAGAGGCTGTTTGGTAGTTGCTGAATGGTTTGATGCAGAATGATTAAGTGGTCAAAATGATTAAGAGGCTCTTATGATATAGTATAAAATGAAATCTACTTGTTTGAAAATTATTCAGAATGAAATTAGGGCTCTGAATGGTTAAGGGAGGCCCAAGATACAAAATCATTCAGAGGGTTTTAGAACCATTAAGAGGCAGACTCTTTTTTTGTCAAACAAGATTCACCTCTTAACGATTCGGAGGTTGCCTCTTAATGGAACCATTAAGAGGTAAACAAACAACCCCTAAGTTAAACATTTTTGTACTTTGCAGACCATTACTTGCGACAAAAATTACATATTTGGCTCCTGTACTTGCGAACCACATTCAATTTTGTTTTCAACTTTTTGACCCCTCCGCTAATTGAGGAGTTGCCATTTGCGAATGTAATGGGTTTTCGGTAAAATAGAGAGATGAATAATTAGGTGACCAATTTTGGAGATAGGAACAACTATTTCTGCCAATTTCCCTAATGTATTATCGGACGAACTTCTGATTCTATATAGAAAGTTGAAATACTTGTAGGAGGGTTTTAAAATTAAATCAATATCTTTATATATTTAAAAGGAAAACCCACAAGAAATGAGATGGCATCCTTAGAATTGAGAATCATCCATTTCTTGAATTGTAGTTGATTTGGAGTTGTCCCACATTGGTAAAAAGTTGAAAAGTTAGAGCAATGTGGTGTGTATAAGAAAGGTAGATGCATGAGATGCATTTGTGTCAATTCATGAGTTTGACTTATAGAGTTGTCTATTTTAGATGACCCTCTTTTAAAAAACACAAATAAAATAATCTTTATATCTATAAAAGAAAAAACCTTGGGTATTGAGGTGGCACCATGAGAATTGAGTATTCCTTCAATGGTGAATTGTGGTTGATTTGGAGTTGTCCCACATTGGTAAAGATGTTAAAAAATTGGAGCAATGTGGTGTGTATAAGAAAGGTGGATGCATGAGACGCATTTGTGTCAATTCATGAGTTTTGACTTATAGAGCTATCTATTTTAGATGACCCTCTTTTTAAAAAATACCAAATAAAATAATTTGCCTTAAAAAGTTATCTTATATTGAATGATTATCGTTTGCAAAGAAATCATAGTAATCATTATATATATATATATTAAAACAAGCAATGTGTATTGAATCAGCGTCATTAGAATTGAGTATTCTCAAAGGGTAAATTATGGTTGATTTGATTTGTAGGTGTCCCACATTGATGGAAAGTTGAAATATTGGAACAAAATGATGTGCATAAAGAAATGTGGTGAAAGAGTTGAAATATTGGAACAAAATGATGTGCATAAAGAAATGTGGTGAAAGGCATTTGTGTCAAATTATAGCATTTGACTCTAAGGGTGTCTTATTTTCAATGACCCTTCTCTTGCAAAAGAAATTTGTAGCTTGATCTAAAGAATTGTCTTATATATATAAAAGAAAAAACCTTGGGGTATTGAGGTGGCACCATGAGAATTGAGTATTCTCCAATGGTGAATTGTGGTTGATTTGGAGTTGTCCCACATGGGTAAAAGGTTGAAAAGTTGGAGCAATGTGGTGTGTATAAGAAAGGTAGATGCATGAGATGCATTTGTGTCAATTCATGAGTTTGACTTATAGGGTTGTCTATTTTAGATGACCCTCTTTAAAAAAACAAATAAATTATCTTCTTTATATGTATAAAAGAAAAACCTTGGGGTATTGAGGTGACACCATGAGAATTGAGTATTCTCTAATGGTGAATTGTGGTAGATTTGGAGTTGTCCCACATTGGTAAAAGGTTGAAAATTTGGAGCAATGTGGTGTGTATAAGAAAGGTGGATGCATGAGATGCATTTGTGTCAATTCATGAGTTTGACTTATAGGGTTGTCAATTTTAGATGACCCTCTTTAAAAAAACAAATAAAATAATTTGTCTTAAAAAGTTATCTTATATTGAATGATTTTTCTTTGCAAAGAAATCATAGTAATCATTATATATATATATATATATATGTATATATATTAAAAGAAGCAACGTGTATTGAATCGGTGTCATTAGAAATGAGTACTCTCAAAGGGTAAATTATGGTTGATTTGTAGGTGTCCCACATTGATGGAAATTTGAAATATTGGAACAAAGTGATGTGCATAAAGAAATGTGGTTGAAAGACGTTTGTGTCAAATTATAGCATTTGACTCTAAGGTGTCTTATTTTCGATGACCCTCCTCTTGCAAAAGAAATTTGTAGTTTGACTTAAAGAATTGTCTTATATACAATATATATATATATATATATATATATATATATATAAGCAGCAAACAATGAAAATTGAGGTGACACCATGAGAATCGAGTATTTTCAAATGATATATTGTAGTTAAATATTGAGTATCCCACATTGATAAGAAAAGTGATACATTAATAGAATAGTTGAGTATATAAAGGATGAGAAGAAGCCTTTGAAAGCTAAAAAGTTCATTCGCTACTCATGTCATTTTTAACTCTCAATTTTTAATAAAAATAGTTATTTTTAGTCTACATGTTGAAACAACAATATATCAATATACATTGATGAGAAAAGCGATATATCAATAGAAGAGTTGGGTATATAAAAGATGAGGAGAAACCTTTAAAAACTAAAAGAGTCATTTGATTACTAACCTTCAAATGCCCTCCCATGAATCACAGCTTAGAAGAAATTGATTCGGTGCATCTCATTCTAATGTGCATCCATTTCTCATCCAACAGTTGATAACCACTTCTCTCGCTTCTCATGTTAAGATCAATTTCTCACCGGAACCCGACCCATATACACATATAGTCTATCTTGCATATTAATTAACTAATTTGCACATATATACTATTTTCAATAATAGTGATATTGTTGTGGGACATGTTTTTTGGATTTTAATAACATAAAAGTATAACCATTACTGGTGCATCTTAAACTTTTCGTAACAAAAAACTATTATTGAATATTGATATATGCAAAATTAATCACATTTGAAAATACATTATTATTTTATATTGCGTTCATTTAAAAACAATAATCACCACCGCGCAACGCGCGGTGACCAACACTAGTATATATTAAAACAAAAACCAAGGTTGATGACATGGCTCTCCTAAGGGCTAGAAAACTCAATTATCTTTTTTCTCCTTAATCATCATTTTAATCATTTTCTTTTCTTAATTTTCCATTTGCATTGATTATTAATTATGTTTGCATTTAACATTGGTTCTTTCATTTTCCCAAACTCCTCTCCATCTCCCAATATATTAAAGAAGAAAACATTCATATTGTACTATATATATATCTAATATATTAGTGAAGAAGCCAAAGCTAAATGATGTTTGTGGTTTATATATCTTACATGTATTGCAAACATTCGATCATGTTCGTTGTTTATGGTTTAGTTTTTAATTTTGTCACTACAACATTCAATACCCTTAATTCTATTGAAGATAAACTCACTTTGTCTTTTGATTTTGTGTTTGGATTGTCATTTTTTCTGTTGTAGAGGAAAGTGGACGTTGATTTGGTTGCGACTGAAGTGCCCATGAAGAGGAGTTTGGTCTTTTCTTCATCCCTTAAATCTTGGAGGCTTTTTTACTATTGTTTCAAATTTTATGGGATTTTTAACTATGGTTTCTCGGTTTTTATAGCCTTTAGGGATATTTTTTTTGCAATAAACAATGAACCCTTCCTTGAGCAATGAAAAATTGTCTTTCTCATTGTAATACAACATGTTTTGATCATCGTTATTACATGAATTAGTCGTGGTAATGAAATGATAGTTTTTCGTGTGGTTAGGAAGTTTGAAGCTTCATTATGAAACCATATTATAGATACATCTTTTCAAATAAAAATATGTATGAGGTATGTACAATGAAATGATAGTTTTTCGTGTGGTTAGGAAGTTTGAAGCTTCATTATGAAACCATATTATAGATACATCTTTTCAAATAAAAATATGTATGAGGTATGTACCGAAATTTGTTATAATTAAAAATATTGTATCTACAATGAAACATAAGTGAATAGAATAACTCCAAAAAAATAAAATGATAAAAGAAACCTATTAAGAATGATGTGACACATTGTTAAAGTAATAGAAATTTCTCATTGTTTTGAATTTTTAAAATTTTAAATGAGTTAAAATTATTCTACCCTTACATAAAAATTGTGTATTTCATTAAAAGACTTTTTTCATAATTTAACTTCCAATTTAATTACCTTTACATTCTAAACTATCTAACTTCCTAAAGACATTCATTTTAATTTCTCCATCTTTTCGTCTATAAATTAAAATAAACCTATAACAAAATTATTTATAAGCTACAACCTAATGCTATATCAAAATGGAATAACATTTATGGTCTATGTTATGTTTGATTGGGTTTGTATGTTTTTTTCTCTCTTTCTTTTCTCAAATTTTGCAGTTTTTTATTGTAGTTATTAACAAAATGTTTAATTACTTAGACCATTCGTCTTCTTTGTTTATACGTAAATTTTCTTTATTTCTTTTATTTCACAATGATTCTATATTTTTATTTACATAGCATTTAATAAATATATATACCAACATATTCAAGAACTTATTATATAAATTGAATTACTATTATGAGACTTGAATATAATAATATGTGTATTTTTATTTATGTAATAATAAAATGATTATTATAATTAATATAAATAAATGAAGACGATTACTCACGTCATTATGATCATTATCAGTTAGAACACTCTATATATATAAAATTTGAAAAACAATATATTTTTATGATCAATCACACAAATTTTAATCATTTTTCTACTACAACATATATATTAATTTGTATTATCTTCAAATAAAATTAAATATCTAAAATTTGAATAAATATATAAAGTTTGAATTAATATATAAAACTCAAAAAATTATTATCATTTAAAATCTTATTAAAATCAATATATATCTATACTACTTATATATTGGTTTAGGTGAAAAGTCTTAAAGACAAGTTTTTAAGTACATTGTACAACTTCTTAAAGCTTAAAATATAGAAAACTCTTAATTACAACAATTGAAGCATGATGTACAAGTATTTGATGCATATTTCCTTCTTAGAGGAATACTTGACTATGCTTTCTTCCAATCCCACATCGGTAGTTAAGAGTAAAATACCTTCTACCACTCTATATATATAAGCTTGCAAGGGTTCAAATTTATAAATAGCCGGCTTGAGCCTTTGTTAACCTGGGTTGGATCACCCCATAAGTGGGTGCACCATTTTAATGTTGGTTCATTTGTTTCTTAATTGGTTTATTTATGTTTTTAAGACGTCATTCTTATATTTCAATTATCTTTTTATTCTATATTTCAGTTTTCTCTCTTATAACAACCAATAATTGAAATTGAACATGAACATGAACATGAAAGGGGAAAAAAAGACAACCGAGTTCTACCGAAAAAGACAATCCATTTAATAATTTGAATAATAATAATAATAAATAACAACAGGAGGTTAATATTTTTCAACATAAAATAATGATAAACAATAAAATTATAGCTTCCTCCTTATTCATAAATCCTCTCAGTCCCACATCGAAATTAAAGGCAATTGTTCATTCTAAGTTGCTATATAAATGGTGCTTGCAAGACTTCATCTTTCTTGATCAACTCTTTGGCTCGGGTTAGTTAGAGCATTCTATGATATTATGAGGGTGTATCTTGTGTTCTATTAGTGTGTTTGTTTATGTTAGCATGAAAAAAGATCCATTTTTAAACGAATCGACGAATTAGAACAAACTTTTTTGTTTATCTTCGTTTGTTTCAGCTCTATATCAATCCATGAATCATGGATATGCAAAAATACATGTATCTGCAACACCTTCAATAAAGTGATACTAAAATTACCATCCCTATGGACAAAAAAACCTTTTGTATTAAACACCAAGGCATAGCTTTGAAACTGCACAAGGCCCAAGCAATATGTTGTAGATGATATGCAATGTAACACAAACAGAAAGTTAACACTGTATATCACTTGAAATCCATTGGAGCACATGAAAAGAAAATCGAGGAACGGAGCAACTAAACGATCTGTCAAGTGGATAATATTTTAAAATGATTGCGTGTTGAAATTAACATATGTTGTTAGAGTGGACCTATGTTGTTAGAGTGGTCAAAATACAAATATAGGTCAGGACTATGATTTGAAATTGTGGTTATCGTGGTGGTATAGTGGTTCAAAAATAGCGGCTCATGTGAACGAACACAATCAAACTCGAACATACCTTTCTTTATACGAACACGATCACAGTTTTTTTGTTTGTTTGTTGTCGTGTTCGTTCGTTTGTTCGGTTAAGTTAAACGGACGAACACATGAACAAGTCTTTGTTCGTGTTCATTCGGTTCGGTTCGGTTCATTTACAGGCATATATGTACCAAATGAAAAGTTGGTACTAAGTATAGTAGGTTGGGGATTTTATGCACCAATAATAATTGGTACATACCTAGAATTGGAGAATGAGTATCGTACCAAGTTCATCTTTATATTTACTCTATAAATAACATTTTTTACGAGAGAATTATATTAAATTTTCATTTTGAGCAAAAAGTCGATTACTGCAACCCGAGTGGGTCCACAGAGATCCCGTCGCCTAGGATTTGAACTTGAGTTGAGTCTAACAGAGAGGTTCAACCCAACGCCTTAAGCTAATTAACAAAGAGATTCAAATCCGTCTCTCATAGGATTTGAACTTGAGCAAGGTCATTAAACCCATTTGTCAACTGAGTTACGCGTCCAAGGGGTTTTCATGTTTCGTTCAGAATAAAACTTCTCACCCCCGTGCATTGCACGGGCACACTGCTAGTATATATATATATATATATAGGAAGGTTCAAACGAGGAGCGTACCAATTTAAGAGAACGTGAGGAGCACTCCCATGCTTCTGATCACATATGATTTACAACGCTAAAAAATCGGACATAATCGAATTTTCGCGCAAAAGTAGCGCGACTTGGTTCGCGACGCGTGCAAGTCGCGGATCATTAATGATCCACAACTGCCAATCACATGTGATCCATAACTGTCGATTCTCATCCAGATCAGTTGTGAATCACATGTGATCCACAACTGCCAATCACATGTGATTCATAACTATCAATTGCTCCTCACGTTCTCTTAAATTGATACGCTCCTCGTTTGAACCCGCCTCTCTCTCTCTATATATATATATATTTATTTATATATATACAACTGACATTACAACCAATATATATTAATGACAATATAATTAATATATAAGTAAATACTTATTATTGAGCTATTTTTTAATAAACGAAATCGTTATTACATTTAATATCACAAAATAAGATTAACATATAAGTAAATACTATTACCAACTCTATCATTAACAAATAAAATGCCTATTACATTTAGTATCACTAATTAAAATCATTACATAAGATAAATAAATCCAAGAAACAATATATATATATATATAATAAAAACTAAAAGTTATTAGAGAAATATAGTAATATATATAAAAATGATAGAAACATATATATAAAAATTAAAGTAAAATAATAAAGTATATAAAATTAGAAAGAATAACTTACTACAATCATGAATATATAATTATATCAATATTATTATTTAGTTTAAACTGAAATCAAATTATGAATCAATATAATATCTTTCATTTTACATATATGACTAAATCCTATTTTTTTTTCAAGATTCTTTACCGATAATGTATGCTTGGAAGAAATAGTCTCAAGTGAACTAAGGATGATGAGAATATTTTATATTAGGTGAAATATCAATTCTTATTAGTCTAATGTATGTTATGTGACCATCAACCTATTTAATTTTTATTTTTTCTAAAACTTTTATCGTCACCACGCAAAGCGTGGTGTCAAACACTAGTTATCTATTATACTACTATTGTGTTAAAGAAATAGAGGGATTTGTCACAACATCATCCACCATACGGTCATCACTCATAAACATTTGTGACGTGATTCACTCGTTTGTTCATAGCACATTCTGGTTCATCACCGTTCATTGTCAAATCATCAGACGTGTTATCAACCATCAAAATCATACCATTCAACCATCCAACAATCAAAATACAATGTCAAACTCTCTATTCATCGATGGTAAAAGTTTAAGCTCATTTGTTCCCTTAGATGCATCCAAGAGAAAAGTTGGTTTAAGCAAATATTTCATATCATTTTTAAATGAGAAACGAATTAGATATAAAATAACTTTTCTCCATATTTTAAAAAGAATCTTCAAATTTATTTGGAAGAGAAAGAGAGAGTGAGTGCGTATCTCTTACTTCATTTGGAGCATAAATTGGTGAAATTTTTATTAGGAAAATTACCATTTTATTAAATTTGTTAGGATATTAAATGTATGGTGATCGAACTTCAAGAAACAGTGAATAGAAGCAAATCGAGTGAAGAATCGCGTGAAAAATTGAGATTAACGTGAAAAGCGGGAGAAGTGGATATATGAACCGTTGATCACTTTTATTTAAATGTCCTCTCGGTGCATCTTGGCGCATCTTATCTCAGTACATCTAATCCTAATATACGTCAGCTTATCATCCAACTACTGATAACCACTTTTCATGTTAAACTCAAGTTGTCACTAGAACCCAACCCCTATATATAACTTACGATATAAAAATGAATGTTTAGATGCAGAGAAAGTCCATTTACCCATTTAACAAACAATTCGAAAACACCCTAAAAAGGATTTAAAAAGAGCTTATTTCCAAAAGGAACACCAGATTATATAACTCGAGGAGACGACCGTTGATTGCACCACTTTTAAATCGACTTCTTTTGGCGCCAGTTCAACTTCACGGAAAGCGAGCAAGCCACACACACAGATAGCAACGATTCAATCTTCTTCGGTAGGTGAGATTTCACAATTATCATGTTAGATCTAATAAATATCATTGTTGTTATGTAATAGAACAGTTAAACGGATTGAAAATCTAGTTTGCCGATCAAATATCGACTGGATCAACACTTTATATAAACCCTAATTTTGAGTTCGCTGACTCGAGTTTCTCGTTACTTATCAATTGAAGTCATTCTATGTATAATCTGATGATGTTGCAGGTTTTTCGTGATTGATCGCAATCAGATTGTTTTTCAAGCTGCGATCAGATATCTATCGTAGATTGTTCTAGTAATTTTGAGTTGAATCTGAACTTTGATTCAGGACTACATCGACATCAATAGGTATATCCAGAATTGAATGTAGTTTATATCTGGTCCTTTCTCCTTTTCTATTTCGTCTTATTTATAATGTTTTGCTCGTCTGTTGAATTTATCATATCACATATTGCCATAAAAGTAAAGTGAAGAAACAGAACGAAATGCTTAATATTAAATTTTCAACAGAAAGCTTGAATTTCTTTTTGTGAACTTCAGCGGCATATAGTTTAAGGTGCTAGCGTAGCTAGGTCAGAAGACGGCAACAGTGAGGAATACTACATCAATGAATTTTTTTTATAGCTTTCCTGCAACCACAAGCCACAATTACTTTTTAATTGCTTCAGGTTATATTATGCTGTATTTTTATTGTTAAGGTGTATGCGTGTAGTAAAACTTCAAAATCTATTGCTATTTCCAGCTAAGAATCTGGAAATTCAAATTCCTGTTGATCCTTTGCCTCATTTTCTATGTGTCGGTCTGTCGGAGATCCTTCATTTTATATTCTACCAAGGGCAGTACATGCCAATAAAATCGAAGTTTTATGGGTTCCATATCTGTATAGAACTACATAGCCTTTGGTCTTCTATATATTCTCAAGAAGAAGTATGGTTTTAATATGCCGTCGCTTAAGCCAGACTAAATAATTAGATAATGCTTGTAGAAAGTTTGAAAATAATAATCTTCGTTTTGCCAATGTTGTTAGAAGCTGAAAGTGTTTTAACTTTTCATACATTCCATCATCTTGTTTCACATGTTTAAACTATTGATCATGTTTTTTCTTAAAAAAAAAGATAAAATGTGGACGGACTTTCATATTTTTCTTCTAATTACCGCAACATGATGATATAATCTTTGGTCATTTCGTTATTTTTCTGATGCAAGTCTTGCTGCCATCTGCCAACTGTTAACTAATAATACCACTACCAGTGTCTTTCAAAAAAAAACCCTAATAATACCAGTGTTGTCATTTTGGTGACACTTATGTTATATTAAGTTTGGACTAGTATGCATTGTGTGTATATGGCTTTTAAGTGCTCATATTTAATGGCAATGACAGTTGATCTGTAGTCCAAGTCTGGTTTCCTTATTCATTGAGTTTTCACAACAGGTCTTGCAACGATAGTTAAGGTGTATCATTTTATCTGGAGATCATTGCAAACACCGCAATGAGATGTAACGCATGCTGGCGGGAGCTGGAAGGGAGAGCTATCTCTACCACATGTGGACATATCTTATGTATCCTAAATTTATAATATTTTGTAGACTAGTCAATTATATTTCTTTTGCAGTAGTGAATGGCATGGTGCACAACTACTTTTCCTTAATAGTGTTAAAAGGCAATGAAGATGCCAGTAAGATACTAAGTAGCGACGCAGCTTGCCCTATTTGTGATCAAGTACTTTCTAAAAGGTATAAGCAAATCATATAAGGAGGTTTCTAATTCCTCTGTTGCTCACTGTATTCTTCTGTTTGACATCCTTCGTGGCTCAATAAAATATTGAAAAAAATACACAAATTAGTTGTAGGAATATAGCTTAGTTTTGGTGTTATAGGAGATACGCTATTTGACAATTACCAGTTAGGTCATGTTATCTTTCTCATGTGCAATTGTGCATCATTTGGGTTAAAGGCTTTGTTAGTTGAGTCAACATGTCCCTGCAATCTAAGGAGTCTCCTTTTTCTTTCTCTTCATTTTCTATGTTTTCTTTTTATTGGTTCAGCTCTAGAAAGTTTACCTTCGCCTCTTATGAGACCCTCAAACTCACCCTCAAGGTTACGCGGGTGTGAGTGGTAGCATTTTGGCTAAAGATCTCCTGGATATTTGCAAATTTTATTCTCTAATTAGTTGTCTTCCTACAGGTATATGCAACATATCTTGGATATTCCTGTGCTAAACTGCAAACAACTCGTCTTTTCAACTATTTGGCTGCATCATATGCATATCTGGTTGCTTATTAGTTTAATGTGCATTTTTGCTTTCAGTCTCATGAAACCTGTGGATATCAACCCAAATGAAGAATGGATAAATGTAAGAAAGCACATTGTTTTCTGTAAAGATACTTGCTTCAGTAAAATGTCACAGTATTCATATTGCTCCTTATTAGTATCTTGTGATTTTAGTATTTATATATCTTTGTCGCAAGTAGCCTTCTTCAGTTCTAACTTTCTTCTTATGCTTCACTGTAGATGGCTATGGCTGGCATATCTCCACAGATACGTATCCTGTTAACTTGAATTTTTCATTTAAAGAATTTCATGGCATCATGTATCTACACGTACACAAACAACCACATCCTTGGATGAATTGTCTGGTTGTATGCTAAATATAACTCTGATGTCTGAACATGTGTTGAAATTTGTTTTTTTATCATGTCTTTGTCCATATATCTTTCCTTGACATACATCAAGTAATGAAGAGCGCATATAGAAGTGTGTCATTCTACATTGGACAAAAGGAACTAGAAATGCAATTCAAGATGAACAAGATAGTAGCTCAATGCCGGCAAAAATGTGAAGCGATGCAAGAGAAGTTCACAGAAAAAATGGAGCAGGTGCATACTGCATATCAGAAAATGGCCAAAAGGTGTCAAATGATGGAACAAGAAATTGAAAACTTGTCCAAAGATAAACAGGAGCTCCAAGAAAAGTTTTCTGAGAAATCCAGGTTAGCTACTTGTTCCAATCTTGTTTCCCAAATATGCAACTGGGACTCTTGAAGCTTCATCAAGTTTTTTACTTCCCACTGATAGGCAAAAGAGAAAACTGGACGAGATGTATGATCAATTGAGAAATGAGTATGAATCGGTCAAACGGTCAGCCATTCAACCAGCAAACAATTTCTTCTCAAGGGCTGAACCTGATCTGTTTGCCAGTCCTGCTAATATGATGGATAATAGAGATTCCATGAGGAAAGGTAATCCCATTTTGTTTAATAAAAATCATTACAGTAACAGGGTTGGGTTCCTGTGAGAAGCTGAAGTTATCGTGAGAAGTGGTTATCAATCGTTGGATGAGAAATGGATGCACATTTGGATTAGATGCACCGAGATAGTATGTACTGAGACGTACCGGATCAATTCCCTTCTAAGCCGCAATTCATGGGAGGGCATTTGATTAAAAGTGATCAACGGTTCAGATCCACATCTCACGCTAACCTCAACTTCTCACACGATTCTTCGTCTACAGTAACATAATTACTTAAACATATATATATATATATATATATATCTAATCAAAAGTTTTTCAAAAACAAGAGACAGAGTTAAATGGTTTTAAGATATGTAAAGCTTCAGGTACCCAAGAAATGCTAGTTGACTTATTTGCTGCAGATTGGTCGGTTCTCACCCCTGAAACTCCAGGACCTCGCGAAGATATATGGCCACCGACAACAAGGCAGAACAGTGGTAACTCTGGGCAATTCGACATTTCTAGTAACTCACCCGTAAAACATTCAGCAATGCCAGTTGAAAACAGAAGAGCTGTTGGTCGCCCCATGTTCGGAGGTGGAGGTGGAGGTGGTGGTGGTGGTGGTGCAGCCAACAATCCCTCTATGACTTTGAGAAATCTCATATTATCACCAATGAAACGGCCTCAGCTCTCTCGTAGCCGACCTCAACTCTTCACGTAAGTAACCAATTTTAGCTCAACTCTTAAAAAGTTGCCTACAAGCATGGTGTTTTGAATCTGCTATCAACTCTTTAAGGATATGGCAAAATATGGCTTTAATTTTTTTTACATATCTTGCCTTATTTTCACCATTTCCAGGTTGTAGATAAGAGAGAAAGCCATTAAGCCAACCAACTGTAAGCAATGAGCTCTTCTCATCTTCTTAGTACCGGTAACATAAGACATCTACTTCTGAACCTGTCTTTTCTTTAAACCTACTCTAACTCATGACATGTGAAACGTCCACTAAGTAGGCGATTAATCGTAGGTATAGTAGAATATCTACTTGAAAATGAAGTCTACGTTTTCTTATATTCTCTTTATTCTTGTCAACCCCATTAGCAATGAGCCAATGACCAACTTATCCGTTTTGTTTGAAACGAACAATGCAATAAAGTCCGTCGTTTACCATCGTTCTAAGGGGGTGTTTGGTTTGCAAAATGGGATTTGGTGGAATTGGAATGGAATTCAATGAAGTTTGATAATGGGTTTGATTGGCGAGAATTGGAATGGAATCTCTTGTAGGAATTGGAATATGCATGTTTGGTTTGCATAATGTAACTCCGGGGTTGGAATGAAATAGTAATAAAAGACCAAAATACCGTTTTTTTACATTTTCATACTTTCTTGCTTAAATTATAAATACAAAATAATGTAAAATCAATTTCCGGCGGTAATGGTGATGCCAGCATGGTGGGGGGCAGGGTGGCGCTGTGGCCGCGTTGAATGATAGAGAGTCCAAAGAGCGGAGGTATATAGTAGGCCAGGGTTTTTTGGTAAACTTTTCTCTTTTTGAAAAATTAGTAGAATGGATTTCATGACATATGCGATGAGATGATGAAATCTGTGAGCGGTGTCATCTATGAAATTCAATTCCATTTCATGTGCAAACTAAACATGTAAATGGAAATTTGGTCAACGGAATCCTATGAACCAAGCGGGGCCTAAGTTTTCTTGTTTTGCACCGTAAATACGGAAGAAATTTTGCATTTTGGAGTTAGACCATCTTCAATGGGGTCACTAAATCTTACACTAAACACTAAATTTGGTGTAAATGACACTATTCACATCTCCAATGGGTCTCTATTTTTCACACTAAATTTAGTGTTATGAATAGTATTACACTATATTTGGTGTAACACTATTCATTTACACTACTTTTCATATCACTTTTAAAAAATAGTGTTACCCATTGGAGAAGAATTACTATTAACACTAAAATTTACACTACTTTTAAATTTTGGTGTAAAATATAGTGTGACTCATTGGAGATGTACTTAGGCGGTTATTCTCTAAAACTTAACGGTTTAACAAGCCTAGGGGTTTTTACTTTTCAAAACTTTAAAATCTGTTTCCTTTCACATCTTTCAACCAAATAATACACTCTTTGCTACCATTTTCTTTAACCCCACCCCACTCACCTTTACCATAGGTGATTTTAGTGAATCCCAAGGTTATTGGTGAAATTGGATTCCCAAGAGAATGAATAATGTTGTTTGTTAGGCTATAATACTATTTAGGAGGTGCAATACAATTCTTTAAGAGCATTTCTTACACATTCTTCAAAAGCTTTCTAAAATGTAGAATGAAAGTTTAAAATCTCAACCACAAGAGTTGTGACGTACTGATTAAGGCCCTGAGGGTGTGGTGACTGCCTGACTGGTGGATATTCCATCTACCCAGGGTTCCAATCCAGGCGTACACAACAATTGTGGCCACCGAGGTTTAATCAGGACTGATGTCTTACGGTCATAATTTGCCAAGGGATTAGTCTAGATATAGCTTAAAGACACCCTTTCCAAAAATAAATAAATTAAAATCTCTTAAAAAATTGCATACAATTCTAACAACTCTTCTTTTTAAAGATTACATTATTACTTATATTATTAAAATAATACATATATTTCATATAATATTATTTATCTCTCCTAAATATTTCATTTTAAGACTTCTTATTGGTAGAATATAATAAAAAACATTTCTCTCTTATATTAATCATTTTTAGAGAGTTCTTCAAAATTCAAGAGATTTACATTCTCTCTTCTACTTTCTTTATTTTGGAGAATATGTTATAGCTATAAATTAATCCTTATCTCTAATCCTTTCAAATGTTCAAAACTTCAAATTGTGAAATCCTAAAAAATTATCATTCTTTAATTCTCATTAATTACTCAATTAATCCTTATCTTTAACCTCTTTCAAATTCTCAAATCATGAACTTCTCAAAAAGTGTCATTCTTTAAACTAATTTATAAAAAAATCATCATTTACTCAAAACTATTAAAATCGAGATATATCGCGCTTCATTGCACTAATATGCTTCTAGTCTTCTTTAATTGAAGAATGATCTACTTTTTTTGAATTACCAAATTATCGCTCCAAATTAGCATTACTTTCCCCTAATACGATCTAAATTATTTTTTCTTTAGCATTTAACTTAACTTTTTTCTTTTAGATATTGTTAGAGTATTATTGTCAATATGTATTGTTCAGGGTCTTTTCTGTAATTATGTGTAACTTCTCTTTTGTATAAATAGTCTCTTAGGGTTCCTTTTTTAGGTTAGACACTTTACTTGTAAACACTCTCTCAATATATGAAAACGGCCGATTCAGCCATCTCGTGTGTCTCTCTATCAATCGACTCTACAATTCTAACATGGTATCAGAGCTCTAGGTAAGCATCCTCAACTATCTTTCAGATCTGCATTCTCAAGTTATTTCCCTTATTTTGCTGCTGTCGATTTTGCTCAGAAAATCCATTCTCTGTTGGTTTTTTGACAAAATTCCAAGTTTTAAAGTTGCTCAGAATATCATCACGAACCTACGTACCAATTTTCAGCCAAAACCGATCTGTTTTGCAAAACCCGACTCAAGAACACCATACATTCATCCAAGTCGCAACGCATACACTCATCCAAGTCGCAACTGACCATTGCGACTTGGTACTGTTCATGACCACTGCGACTTCGTACTATTCACCTCCAAATCGCAACTGACCACTGCGACTTCGTACTATTCACCTCCAAATCGCAACTGACCTGCGACTTCAGCCTTAAATCGCAATGGCTCTCAATCTCGGTCACTCCAATCCCATCTCAGTTGTCCTCAATGGAAACAACTACGTTCTGTGGCATCACCATATGTCAATTCTCCTTAAGTCTCATGGACTCTATACCTATGTCACCGGTATATCTACCCTTTCTGTTCAGAAGGAAGAGGAAAGTGCAGTTGAATTTGCAAAACGTATGAATGACTGGGACATCGCCAATGCTCGCATTATTGGCTTCATAAACGCTTCCACCACTACTGAGATCAATCAACAGTTCCTCGGCTATACCACGGCAAAAGGACTCTGGGATTTCCTTGCAAACAGGTACACTTCTACAGGTTTATCTCATCAATATCAGCTGTGGACCACCTTCCAGAACAAAAGGCAACTGCCTGATCAATCTATCAACTCCTACATCTCTGAGATGCAAGCTTTTAGAGATCATCTGAGCCTGGGCGCGCCTCAAGTTTTTGATGAAACTGCTCAGAAATTTACTGCTTACTTCAACCAATTGCACCTGATTACTATTCTCATGGGTCTCACTGATCGCTTTGAGAACGTTCGAGCCTCACTTCTACATCGACATCCTCTTCCTACTCTTGAACAAGCCATCACTGAACTGATAATCGAAGAAACTCGCCTTCAGCAGCGATTTCCACTACCCTCAGATACTGTGCTCTACACTCCCAGCTCAGGGAATTCAAAAGGCAAATGGGGTAACCATGATCAGCCCAGATCTGCAAGCAAGGGGAACAACAGCGAATGTACCTTTTGTCACTCTACTTCCCATCTTCTCCTCAACTGTCCAATTCGAAAATGTCGTTGGTGTGGGATTACACAGCCACATCACTATGCTTCTGACTGCCTAAAATGTCCATACCCAAAGAACTCTGGTAATCAAAGACAACAGCCCAAGTCTCAGCCAATTGCTGGCTCCATCACTCAGGAATACCCATCGCCAGCACCTACGGCACAGCACAACAACCACTCAACATCTGATCTCATGGAACTCATGCGCCGAAATCAAGAGCTCATGGAGCAACTTATGACAGGTTCTATGGGTATGAATTCTCAATGCAATGCAACTACACCAGGTAACCCTTGGCTTTTTGACTCTGGATGTTGTAATCACATGACACCTAAGGCGGATGGTTTTGTCTCTAAGCAACCTTCCAGCCTGTTTTCATCAGTCCGCACTGCTGATAATACTCGCTTGCCGGTTTCCTTCAGTGGGACTGTTTCTACCCCTGATATTCAATTACCTGATGTGATGCATATACCAAACTTATCTCTGAGTCTGATTTCAATCACTCAGCTTATGGAAGCCGATCTAATAGTTTTATTTCACTCTACTGGTTGTGTTGTGCAGGATCCAAAGACCAAGCAGATCCTTGGAGTAGGCCGTAAAGTTGGTCGGATGGTTGAAGTGGTCTATCTCCGCCTTCCCTTACCTTCATCCAATTTTGCTGCTTCAGTCTCCAGTACCCCGTCTTTTGAGCTATGGCATGCGCGCTTAGGCCATTTATCTTTAGCTAGGATGAAAGTTTTAGCTAGCTCAGGGCTTTTAGGAAACACTTCCTCTGAAAATGTTTCTTGTCTTTCTTGTCAACTTGGAAAACATCATGCTTTACCTTTTCAAATTAATGACTTTAAATCTGCTTCTGCCTTTGATCTTATTCATTCTGATGTATGGGGACCAGCACCACACCCCTCTATGGGAGGTGCTCGATATTTCGTAATCTTTATTGATGATCACACACGTTTTACGTGGATTTATCTCATGAAAAATCGCTCTGAATTACCCAAACTTTATATCACTTTTGCTCGCATGATCCTAACCCAATTTTCAAAATCCATAAAGATTATTCGAGCCGATAATGCCATGGAATACAAAGAATCGTCTCTGTTTTTATTTCTTCAATCTCAGGGCACTCTTTCTCAGTACTCTTGTCCCGGCACCTCTCCACAAAATGGTCGTGCCGAACGCAAACACCGTCACATCCTTGACACTGTCCGTACCCTCTTAATATCAGCCAAGTGTCCAGAACGTTTTTGGGGTGAAGCAGCCTTCACGGCTGTCTACACCATCAACAGACACCCGATCCCAATTCTCAATCAAAAGTCTCCGTATGAAGTCCTCTATGGAGCTACACCTCCCTATGAACTACTCAAAGTATGGGGTTGTGCTTGCTTTGTTCAGCTACAACCTCATGAACACACCAAACTTGAACCTCGCTCTCGTTTGTGCTGCTTCCTTGGCTATGGAATTGAACATAAAGGATATCGCTGTTGGGACCCAATCTCTAAGAGACTTCGTATCTCCCGTCATGTCACCTTCTGGGAACATCTTCCCTTCTCTACGGTGTCAAAATTTCAGGACCCCATCACTCCTTCTACTTCCTTCTTCACTGACACATCTATCTCTTTAGATTCTCTCCAATTAGACCCTATACTCTCCTCACCATCTGATCCACCAACTTCCGCATCACCTGAGCCTTCCCCTATCTCGTCTGAGCCTTCACCTGACCCTTCCGCATCAACTGAGCCTTCGTCTACCCCTTCTATGCCAGCTGACCATGATCAATCATCTGCACCAACTCCCCGGACTACTTCCGAGCCTTCTGCCGAGTCTATGGATCCTAGCTCCTCCCAACCACAAGATGAGGTAAGACGCTCCGATCGGGTAAGACAAGTTCCTACTCACCTTCGTGATTATCATTGTTATGCTACTTTACTATCCACCCATGAACCCACTTCCTTCAAGGAAGCCGACTCTAACCCTGTTTGGAAGCAAGCTATGACAGAGGAACTTCAGGCACTTGACAAAGCCAATACATGGGAGTTTGTTCCTCTCCCACCGGGCAAATCACCCATCGGTTGCAAATGGGTCTTCAAAATCAAAACCAAGTCTGATGGATCCATTGATCAATACAAAGCACGCCTTGTGGCAAAAGGCTTCAATCAAGAATTGACATTGACTACGAGGAAACGTTTGCTCCTGTGGCTCGTGTCACATCTGTTCGTAGTCTTCTCGCCATTGTTGCCACCAAGAAATGGCCACTCTATCAGATGGATGTCAAGAATGCCTTTCTAAATGGCGATCTCGAAGAGGAAGTCTACATGAGACTCCCTCCAGGTGTGACCTCCCGTCAGGGACATGTATGTCGACTTCGAAAAGCCCTCTATGGCCTCAAACAAGCTCCTCGTGCTTGGTTTGAAAAGTTTAGCAACACTGTCATCTCACTGGGTTTTTCTCCAAGTAACTATGATTCTGGTTTGTTTACTCGGACTACTGCTGCAGGTACTATCTTACTTCTGTTGTATGTTGATGACATGATCATCACCGACAGTGACACTACAGGTATCAATCATCTAAAACAATCTCTCAGCTCATGTTTTGAGATGAAAGATCTTGGCAAACTACAATACTTTCTTGGACTTGAAGTTCTATCAGACTCCTCCGGTATCTATCTCTGTCAAGCCAAGTACATATCCGATCTGTTGTCCAAGGCTGGGATCACAGACAACAAAGTTGCATCTACACCAATTGAGCAAAATCTGCACCTTGCTCCGAATGCTGGAACCCCGCTGAAAGACCCTACAAGGTACCGTCAACTGGTCGGATCTCTGGTCTACCTGACTGTTACTCGACCAGACCTTGCCTATGCAGTTCATGTAGTTAGCCAATTCATGGCTGCCCCGTGCTCGGATCACTATGCCGCTGTTCTTCGTATACTTCAGTATCTCAAAGGGACGATGTTTCATGGGCTTCATTTCTCATCCACTTCATCCTTACAGCTTCGTGCCTTCTCAGATGCTGACTGGGATGGTGACATAACCGACCGCCGTTCCACCACAGGTTATTGTTTCTTCCTTGGTGACTCTCTCATCTCCTGGTGTAGCAAGAAACAATCGCTGACAGCTCGGTCCAGTACTGAAGCAGAATATAGAGCCTTAGCTGATACTACTCAGGAACTTGTATGGCTTCGCCGGCTACTCTCTGATATGGGTGCTCATCAATTTTCTCCAACACCATTATGGTGTGACAACACTAGTGCTATTCAGATTGCTCACAATGATGTCTTTCATGAGCGTACAAAGCACATCGAGATTGATTGTCATTTCACTCGTCAACACGTTCTTCGCAAGACGGTTAAACTTTTTCCTATCTCCACCATTGATCAGACTGCAGATATCTTCACCAAAGCCCACCTTCCAGGTCGCTTTAGGACTCTTGTTTCCAAACTCAATTTGTCTCATTCTTCCCCTACTTGAGTTTGAGGGGGGATGTTAGAGTATTATTGTCAATATGTATTGTTCAGGGTCTTTTCTGTAATTATGTGTAACTTCTCTTTTGTATAAATAGTCTCTTAGGGTTCCTTTTCTAGGTTAGACACTTTACTTGTAAACACTCTCTCAATATATGAAAACGGCCGATTCAGCCATCTCGTGTGTCTCTCTATTAATCGACTCTACAATTCTAACAGATATAAAATATCAAAACTAAAATATATTATTTATACGAAAAGAAAAAAACTACATTATTTTCCAGCATATACAACTACTGACTATTATATTTTTTTTTGATAATTATAAGCAACTACTTTGATTAAAACAATAATAAATCTAATAAAAAATCAATTAATTAAAATAAAATTTGGTAAAAAACCCTATAAAACAAAAGCCCTTCTCTTTTCCCCCATCATTCACGTATTGCTTTGCGGTTCACGATTTCTCCGCTGGAGAGGTTTGTCCATCTTCTTCTTCATATGTTTATTGTTTATTATTGAATTTTGTTTTTACAACCACATAGCATTGAATCTTTTTTTAATTAAGGGGCCGTTTACAAAACGCTTACCCGAGTAAGTGCTTATCAAGTCACATTAGCTTACCGTATGATTATGACAATGACCAAGAATCTTACCCGGGAAGAGCGGAAGCAAAGACCCAGAGTCGAAAGCAAGGACCGAGAGTCTTACCCGGTAAGTGAGTGCGATGACTCTTACCATGGTTAGCGCTTACCGGCTAAATTGTTGCATACGATGCCATTTTGGTGGACTAAAATCTCACCCGAGAAGTAAGTAATAGTATTAAATTTTACCGGTAAGCACTTACCCGGGTAAGTGATTACGTAAACGGCCCCTAAGATTATGTTGAAAACTTTATGATTGAATTTTTTTTATTACTACTATATTGAAACTTGGGCATCCCTCTCCACGTTGTTGCTTTTGTGCTGGCGAATTATCGTTTTTTGTTGCATATCCAATAAATGAGATGTTAGCCGCATGGGTGGAGCTAGAAATTTGAAATTAGGGTTGGGGGGGGGGGTTGAAGTCGTTCTTAGTAGTAAAATAACAACAAAACACCGAGTAGTAAAATAACAACAAAGTGGTGTCTGTAAAGAAATTCCTAGCATCATTTTTATCATATTTTGGATGAAAATCGTGTCATATCTTGGCCTGGCAAAGCTGAAGGTATGTATGAATGAAACATGCAACTACAACTAGTGTTTGCATTTGCAGCCATGCATCATTTAGGGGTTGTTTGGTTGGTTTTTCATTAAGTCTTGTATGAATAAAGTTGTCTGTGTGGATTAATTTGTCTGTATAGATTGAAAATGTTTTTGTTTGGGACTTGGGAGAGTGTTTTCATAGATGGAAGGACCATGTTTTTTAATTGGGAGAGACTGATTTGGACAAAACTTGGCTTTTTGCATAAAGCTCTCTCCTAAAAGCTTAATAAATAAGTCACTTTTTATATCATTAAGCCACTACCAAACAGTCAAACAGTCATGTATAGCTGACTGAATAAGCTATATGTTCCATTAAGCTCACTAAGTTGCTAACAATCAGGCCCTTAATCTCTTTCACCAATATCAACCTACACATATATGAACCTTTTAATCTAATGCTTTTAATCTTGTGATCTAATCCACTCTTCCTCCATTTGTTGTAAATTTATGTTTTGTTTTACGATATATATTGATTTATTTGTTTTGTATATAATTTAAAAAAAACAATTATAGAGATTCTTATAAATATTATTTCTAAACTCCATTTAATGAATATAATTATTCATAATTAAAATTAGAGTAAACTACACTTTTGGTCCCTGTGGTTTGGTGTTTATAACACATTTGGTCCCTACAGTTTAAAAATTACACTTTAGCCCCTACTGTTTGCCATTTGGTCCGGATTTGGTCCCTCTGACAGACGTCCGTCCAATGTCAGACGTTAGAGGCAACCATGTGAGTTGCACATGAGGGTAAATCCGTCTTTTTACCTCACAGGGATCAAATCTGAACGTTTACTAAAAGTCTAAAACCCACCCCACCCCACCCCTACTCTCTTTCTCTCTCCTATCTTCTTCTTCCCCAACTCACTCCCTCCTAAACCCTAAACCCACTTAAACACACCTAATACACACACACACATATATATACATACATATATATATATATATATAAACACACAAACACACACACATATATATATATATATGTATATATATAAACACACACCCTCCAAACAAACCCACTTAATAAACACACTTAATACACACACACACACACACACACACACACACACATATATATATATATATATATATATATATATAAACACACAAACACACACACACACACATATGTATATATATAAACACACACCCTCCAAACAAACCCACTTAATAAACACACACACAAACCCACTTAAGCACACTTAATACACACACACACAAAACCCATTTGCGTGATGGTGATGATATGGTCATTTTACATATACATATATATGTAAAAAATACACACACACATATCATCACCATCACGTATATATGTATATGTAAAATGACCATAAGTAAAATGACCATATCATCACCATCACGCAAATGGGTTTTGAAGTTTGCACGGGTTTAGTTGATAAAACCACTTCATTTCTTTTTGTATTTGATTTTGGAACACAAAGCAACTTTCAGAATCAACTTTGATCGAGAAAACAATAAGTTATGTGATCTCAAAGTTCTCGTCGGAAAACCGGGTTTTACCGGAATATCAAGTTGTGACCGTGGTTTATACGCAAATCTTTCACAGATCGTTTTGTGATGTTAAATCGTTCATAAAACAGTAACTTTGATTAAATTACAGAAACAAATTAGTGTGATTGGGTTATTGGAAAGATTCGTCGGAGTTCATGTTTCTTTGAGGTAAACGTTCAGATTTGGTCCCTGTGAGGTAAAAAGACGGATTTACCCTCATGTGCAACTCACATGGTTGCCTCTAACGTCTGACATTGGACGGACGTCTGTCAGAGGGACCAAATCCGGACCAAATGGCAAACAGTAGGGGCTAAAGTGTAATTTTTAAACTGTAGGGACCAAATGTGTTATAAACACCAAACCACAGGGACCAAAAGTGTAGTTTACTCTTAAAATTATTAATCAATATAGAGACTTTACACATAGAATTCTAAAAATCAATATAAATGGGACGGTGGCTTTGAGACAATCTATGGATTATTTGGCATTATATAAACAATCAAATATAGGTAAGTGAATAGTTGGAGGGGCCACATGTAACTCCGCCATTACTTAGGGTTCTTATACTAAATGTTTATTCGATAAGTTCTTATTAATTCACTTTACCGTATCAGATAAATATGACAATGATTAAGAATCTTACTTGGTAAGAGCGATCATAAGGACCAAGAGTCTTACCTGGTAAGAGGGTGATAACTCTTATGTGATAAACGCTTATCGGGTAAATTGTTGTATATGATACCGTTTTAATGGACTCTACAATCTTACCTGATAAAGTAAGTTAAAGTATCGACTCTTACCAGTAAGCGCTTACCGAATAAGCGTTTGGATAAACGACCCTTTAGTCACGCTTTCACCATATTTAACTTTGTTAGATGTCCAAGAGCAAATACCAACCCAAAAACAGCGATCTCAAGTTCGCAACTCCTACTCCAATCTATGTCATGCCATGTTAGATCATAACCGTTGAGTCGGATTGTTTATAAAAGTGTCCCAGATCGTATCTAATAAAAAAGGGGACATCAGATCGAGGAGCAATGTCAAGTTAATTAAGGGGCTGTTTGTTTGTCTCTTAATGGTTCCATTAAGAGGCAACCTCTGAATCGCTAAGAGGTAAATCTTGTTTGGCAAAAAAAAAGGTCTGCCTCTTAATGGTTCCAAAACCCTCTGAATGATTTAGCATCCTGGACCTCCCTTAACCATTCAACACTCTGATTTCATTCTAAACAATTATCAAACAACCATATTTCATTTTGCACTATATCATAAAAGCCTCTTAATCATTCTGACCACTTAATCATTCTGCAGTAAACCATTCAGCAACAACCAAACTGCCCCTAAATATTGTTTACTAAACACTTGCCCGATAAATGATAAATGCACAACTAGTATAAAGAAGTTCCTTCTTTACCTACATGTATGGATAATTTACTTAGTCAAAAGAGCTTGTGGATGACATTC
Organism: Saussurea involucrata; assembly: GCA_033807775.1. Classification (NCBI taxonomy): domain Eukaryota; kingdom Viridiplantae; phylum Streptophyta; class Magnoliopsida; order Asterales; family Asteraceae; genus Saussurea; species Saussurea involucrata. Next base: position 8,681,354 of record CM066323.1, read on the forward strand.
AGAGTGACAAAAACTACTTATGCAAGTTGTTAAATATTAGAAGTAAATATATGTATATCCTTCCTTCTTGTCCACTAGGACTCCTGTGTGATGATGATATCAAATATCTATGAACACATTTATTGGTTACAATTTTTTTGGTTACAATTTTTTTCATTTAGATTCACTTATTACATTTCATTCTGAATATATAGATATCAATGGATGATGACCTTCTTCTTTTCTTAAGAACTCAACAATTAGCGGCGGTTCACTTGGTTTGTCTGGCGGTGGTTTTTGTTATACATCGTAGACATCACAACAGAATCCAAATGAAAAGTAAGAAAAGAAAGGTGGAAGAAGAAGATGTAATGACTTCAAAGATAACGGAAGCCTTAGGTGATCTAGCAAATGCTATCAGGGAAAGTACTAGGGTAATGAGTTTGTTCACATTGCACATTTATATTTGTATTTGTCAATTTTCTGACCGTCGTTGTTAACTTTTTATAACAGGTATTCGAAAGATTTCATCCACGTGTGTACTCAGCGGAAGAAATATATAATGAACTCGAGCGTATGGGTGTGGGACCTGAGGTGATATCACGTGCATATATTTTTCTAGTGGAAAAGCCAGAAAAAGCGCGTGCATTATTTGGTTGTCCTCTTCCGATGAGGATGTCTATTTTGAGAAACATGATGGGTGCACGTTATTAGAGTATCAATATATTCGACTATACGTTTTTTACTCGGATTTTGAGTTTAGTTTGTCGTTCTCCTTTTGTATCGAATTTCAGATTTTGACGACACTTTATATATAAATATATTTGGTCGATTTGATTCATAAAAACTATACAATTACCTGATGTAATATTTGTTGTGCATAATCAATGTGTTTTTTACTTCAAGGTTAGCTGGATCTTATGTAAGCTAATGTGTTTAAATAACTTGTAAGCTTTTTCATGTGACATTGGGTAGATGTTGTCCACATATTGAGATATAAATCATATATTGAAAAATAAACATGTCCTGAGCCCAGGCCATCCCGTTAGCCACAGCTGCTGAGTGAGCCTCAAAATGCCCCTTCATATAGATGTCCGAATAGGTAGGGTCAGGTATGGGGCCGATCAGGGTTACCGGTATAAACCTTTTGCCCAATATATAAAAAAATAAATGCCATGAACTAAATTTCCATGTTTCCCTTGATAAATATTAGATTTTAGAAGGTGAAAATTAAATCCAAGTTATAAATAATATCTGGCAGAGTTGAGCATTCCTATATTACAATTAACCTAAAAAAAAGTAAGCAAAACAAATATGATGTCAAAATGACACAAAAACTTAGTTCGCGTTTGGTTTATTTTAAGAAATAAAAATGAAAATGAAAATAAGAATAAGAATGCATGAGAATGAGAATAGGAATGAATATTCCATAAATGTTGTTTGGTTAAACCAATATAATTAATAAAAAAATATTTTATATAAATTTTTTAATACAAATATGTGACGTCCAACGTGAAAATAAAAAATACTTTTCATTCAACATCGAGAAATGAAGGGACGTATGAGAAAGAAACTGACTAAACGGGAATAAAATTTCCATTCCCCCCAATTTGGTCAGGAATGGAAATTAATGAGTTTGGGGTAATGATTCTATTATATTATATCAAACCAAACAACAATTTTCATGATCATTCTCATTCTCATTCTCATTCTCATTCTCATTCTCATTATATTATTTCTTTTTCTTCCCTTTTCTTTTCTTGTTTTACAAAAGCACAAATAAAAAACTTATTTTTTCTTTCTTTTCCTTTCCTTTCTTTTTATTTTTCTCCCGAATTCGAGAACACGGGTTTTGAGTTTGCCAAGGTATTTTAGGATCGTAATTAATCTCATATCATCTCTGTATATTTCAGCTAGTTGGACTATGCAATGGCTAATCTATGCAGCCATGTTTTTTATATCATATGTTATATTAAGGGGGTGTTTACTAAACGCTTACTCATTTTATTTTATCAGGTGAACATGACAGGGGTTGAGAAAGGACTATGAGTCTCACTTGATAAGGGAGAGTAACGACTCTTACCCGGTAAATGCTTACCGTATAAATTGTTGCATACAATGTCGTTTTAATGGACTAAAAATTTTACGTGGTAAATTAAGTGAAAATGTTGACTCTTACTAGTAAGCGTTAGGTAAACAACCCCTAAATCAAACTTTACCGTCTAGTTTTTTGTCGAATTGAACCGTAACCTTGAACTTTACTTCTTAACAACATTGGTTCTTATAATTATCACGAATTACTGACATCAACATGAAGATTGGGGTAAACCTTGACCATCCATATCGATGACTGTGGACGTGATCATCACTTGTTTTTGATTTATCATAGCAAATTACATCATTACCATATTATTATCACAAAAAATTCACATCATTATCATTGCAAAAATACATCACAAGAAGTATTCAATTTATTAAAGCATTATCACAAAATTATCGATAACGATCTACATCTACATAAGAAGTCATCCATAACATCAACAACACTTAAAAGATAAAGACAAAGCCAAAACAAATACTTATTTATTTTTATTTATTCTGATTTTTATTATAAATTAAATAATTTACAGGCCCAAAAATATTCTCATATTTTCATATAATAAGAATGTTTTTATTTAAACCCCACCTATATATATTTGTTATATGAGTTATATCTAGGTTGTAAAAAGGAAATATCTATTCGGATTAAATCATATGAGTTGAGTTCTGGTGAGAAGTGTCAAATTTGATTAGAAGCGTGGAAAGTAGTTATCGATCGTTGGATGAGAAATAAACGAATATTAAGATGAGATGATAAGTTGCGATCAATTCCCTTTTAAGGCGCAATTCATGGAAATGGTTTAAAAGTAGTTTTCACACTTCTCACAAAAAATGACACTTCTCACGTAATCTCATAAGTAGTGGAAATGTAGGGTATTTTATATAAGAAAATTTGCACCATAAATAATAATAAATAAATATAAAAGGGTATATTATAGGGAAATTAATTAAAATGCCCCACGTTCGTTTTTCACTTACAAAAATACTCCATCTCTCTCCCGGTTTATAAACATACCTCGAGTTTCCGCGATTTGATCCTCGATCGCGAACCCAGGCAAAAAATGAAAGTTATCATAAAGTTATCGCGGACTAAATGTGGGAAATGGAAGTGGATCGCAGACTAAATGTAGGAAATGGGTTTCATATATCTATATCTATACTATCTTATAATACATTTAACCCCCAAACTCTTAAAAACAACCTCTCAAGCTATATGTACAACACTTTAATGCACAATTACTTAAATTTTTAGAGTGAGAAACTTGAGCTGTTCAACACATGGACACCATCATTTCCCAACTTAAAGCACACTCCCAACTCATCAATCATCGGTCGATTCCTTCTCCCAGGATTCGAATGGAACCCTAAAAATGGATCGTTCCTTTTCAAATTTCAAACCCAAAATCTTTCTCTTCCCTCTCCATTCTCCACCATGGAAAAGGTTATTTCTTTGAACCAGAAAATATCACCAACACTTTCAACTGGGATTCAGTAACGCTTTGGTTGCCAACATCACCACATCCAGGTCTGATATGTTTGCGTTTGTTTCCTTTTATCGTCGGTCGATTATCGCCATACTTCTCTCGAAGCTTTCGATCTCGACTTCTCCATCTTCAAGCTTTCGATTGGATTAGAGTTGTATGACTTTCTCACGAGGTAGACCTAATTTATTTCAAAGTTAGGGTTTTCAAATAATTTGAATTCACCTTTACCTTTCTCTGTTGTATTTTCATTGAAAACAGGTAATCTAGATCTTATTGATAGTATAGTGGACTGATAATGCTCCCAAGGTCGCTCTCACGATGACCTATTTGATGTTTATTGAATTTGAACTCTCACCATCTCTCGACTTTCCAGGAGGACTTCCATTTCAAGTCTTATTCGATGGAAGTCGAAAACTTTAAAGGATTTTTGAGGTATTTTCCTTTTTGCTATTCGTATTCTCTCATACGGTTTCATCTCCATCTTCACTTCTCTGTGTTTGAATTAGGGTTATGTGTCCTTTTCAATGGGTTTGTCTCTTCTATGTTTTCTTTTCAATGGGTTTGGCTCTTTTATGTTTTTCAGAATCACTTGAAACCACAAGTTTCCATTTGAAGCTCTCATAATGTCTACTGGAATGTGTCTTCTTGCAATTAATATTTACTTTTTGTTTCCTATGGGTTTTGTTCAATTCTGGTTGTGCTAATTTTTTGTTTATGTTTCTTTTTCATGCTTTGATTAGTTGATTACAGCTATGATGCAGTTTCAGATGCCGAAGATTGCAATTTCCTTCTCTCTTGTTAGATATCATTCAAGGTGATTTTTTTTTCTATTAAAATATTATAGTGTTCATCTTAAGGAACACAGATTGATATGAAGGAAAAAACCCCATGTTCTGTAGAAAGCCGAGAATGTGCGAAAAGACGATGAAGAGGCCAACTGGAAGTTATCTAAAACTAGATAAAAGATATCTCGCTTTAAAGGTACTGTTTTCTATAATCTCTCATTCTTCCATTTTCAATCTGATTTTCGATTCATATTTTCCATTTAAGATATTTATTTGCATCAATAACAAGAATGTTCTTGGACCATATCTTGTTTATTAATGTTGGAACCTCCTTTTTTCTTTCAATTTGTATTGATTTACTACCATGACTCTTCATATATATATATATATATATATATATATATATATATATATATATATATATATATGTATATATATATATATATGTATATATATATATATATGTATGTTCCGTGCTAAGTACTTATGTGTATTAATGATTAGATTGGCATTTTATTTTAACAATAACAACTTATTTCTTGAAATATTCAACGAATTTTACTGTTTTGTTATAATTTTTTTTTTGAATTTTCACAAGAAAATGAATGGTTAAATTTTATAGGGATTTAGATTAAGACTAGCGATTAGAAGCTTGGCATTGGAAGATTTGCTTGATTTTTCTTCCTAGATGGTTTATATGAACAACAATTTTTGTGAAAGTGGAAGCTTTTTAGTTTCTTTGTCATGATTCATGAATGAATTATATAGCAGTTTGAAATTGTTTCATGATAAAATGTTACAAGTATTATGCAAAATATGATCTGTGTTGGTGATTATCTCGGTTTGTACCGCACACCATACTCGCTTTCTCTATTTGCATAATGCAACCTGCATTTTTAAGTGATTACCAATATTTTTCTAAATTAAATATATAAATATATTTTAAAATAATAAGTAGTAACATGTAGAAAATTAAATATATAAATATATTTTAAAATAATAAGTAGTAACATGTAGAAAATTGGCAGCCGAGAACTAAAAAACCTAAGAACCGAATGTAGAAAATTGGAACCGAGAGCCGAACCGATTACATGCATACGGTTCGGTTTGGCCCTCGAGTCTCATCTCTACAACTTATCATCTCATTTGCTTCTTGTAGGTTTTTGCAGGATAAAACTATATAAACAGAGCATATTACCTATTACATTATCTTTTTCATGCAAATGTATTAATGTTGCACTAATAGTGTAAAGAGATTTTAAGAAGTGGAATTCGTAACTTTTTTTTCAATTTAATTATTGCTTGGGAGTTGAATCAATAGGGATGCATATGAATTTACTTTGAGACCTCAGTACTTTCAGACATCCAAGCAGCTTGATAGTATCTATAAGATAATGACCTATTATAAATGTGTGTGGATGCTTGGGGATCTGTAGGACAAATAAGGTACGGAATCAACCTTGGTGAAAGTGATGCATATATGCTTTTATGTGCAAAATTATCCAGGTACATCTATACAGTGAAAACTAACCTCATATATCACATCAAAATAAAACATATTCATTTGTATTTGTAGGCATTGGCTCATAATTTTTTAACAAAGCAGAGTTACACAACTTTTAGCACAGTTTGAGTTCGAGGTTGCCCAAACGCTCTCCATTCGTTCATCGTTCTTTTTGGATAAGATTATAGGCCACTGTCAAGTTCGCCCGAAAAGTTAAATGACCCGATAAGTTCTTATCGGGTAAGCATTTAGCAATCAGTCGCTTAGTTCACTTAATCTAATTAAGTAAAAAACCATATGTTGATGATTTTTGTTTATTGTTATTGGAATTTCTTGGTTCATACTTTTTTTATCTCTGTCCAACAGTCCAAGTAGGGTCGTTGGAGTTTTGACTTTTCCTACAAGTTTGACCAATTTGGTACGTCATTATGCTTTATTTTTGGGTTAACCACCACAAACCGACGGCTTAACCAGCAGTGTCCACCACAACACAAATGAGGTCAGTCTCTTGCTTAACCAGTTAAGCCGAATCATGTCCGTTCAAATTAAAACGCGACCATTTAGATGTTTAATCTGCTTCGTTTGCATTTGGCAGGCATTCTATAAGTTCAAAGCATTTTCATGACCATTGTCTATGCCAACTCCAAGTTGATGCTAAGCCACGGGTGACTTAAATAGTGGATCGAGATATAAATATATTGAAGATGCTCACTCCCTGTTCACTTGAAGGAACCATAATGCACGCGGAGTTTGCTTACTTTCGTGTTACATTTGCACATATCTTGGTTTTTCCTGTAATCATCATGCAAATCTACGCTGTAATGAACTCCACAAAATACCCTCTATATGAAAACGACTAATTACTTTTGATCCCGCAAGTTGTGATTAGTGAACTTATTTTTGAACAAAACTGGGAGTAGCCTTTCTTCTGGTATTTGTGTATAAGATCTGGTCAGATGTTTGAGTTGATCTATGGTCTACCTTTGTATACCTAAGGTTGTCCGAATTACATATGGGAAACCAATGGGTTTGAGGGAGGCAAAAAGAGAGCCAGATGGTGTATTTTCTCACACATTTTAGGTATTAATTTGTTTCAAGCGGCTCAATGTTTTTTTTCTATCTATCTACCATGTACCAAGTCCGTTGTAATTGTTCATGGTGAGAGTGGACTCGCAGAAACACATTGACTTGTCGCTCACAAGTCCGTTTGAAGGTGGTCAATCTGGAAGAGTAAAGCGAAAGAACAGAAGGCAGCTGCAATGAAGGCTGCTGGATAATGATGATGAAGTATGTTTTGTCCAGACTGGTTTGAAACTTACAATCAAGCTTTGATTTTTAGATGAATGTGTCCTTTTGTTTTTTGCTTGCAAGCAGGCGATCTTCACCGAAACAACCTCTCTACACTTGGAGGTAGAGACAATGTTTGCATACTACATCTTAACCACTGCCTTGAAAAAAAGACCCTAACCGTTGTAGAGATGTGTATGTTAACCATAGGTATTCTAGACTCCTTTAATATGAAATTCGTCTTTTGGCTTATAAGTTATTTTAGCACTTTGCACCATCAGTCAGAGGTAGCATGTTTCATTTCTTAACCGTGTTTTAAGTTGATCAACACTTTGTACATGTCACCATTATTGTTTACATCTTTGGCCATCAAAATAAATTGTTGGTAAGTGTCTCTTACCCGATAAATACTAATTGCTTAAGATTCTCGGTTCTTGCTTGCTCAGCCACTAAACACTTACCTGGTAAATGTTTAATAAAATGTTCCTATGACGAACTTGTACATTAATGGATTCTATGTTAACCAAGGAAAACTTTTAATTAATATATCATGTACGGCCCCTTTATACCATGAAAAACTTTGATTATATCGTGTTAACTACCATATATTTTAAAGACATCTTGCAAAAATTTGATATTTAAAAATGAAATGTAGCTTAATAGAACATTTGCAACCCGCCGTATTGCGCGGGTACACAACTAGTTATATTATAAAACATTTATGAAAAACTCTTAAAAACAATACCTAAAGCTTCATGTACCTTTATTTAATGCTAATTATTTAAAATCTCTTAAAAACAACTAATGAAGCTTTATGTACCGCTTTTTAATGCTAATTACTTGATTAATACTTATCTCTAACTCCTTCAAATCCTTAAATCGTGGACTCTTATTAATTAATCCTTATCTCTAACCAGTTTCAAATCCTCAAATCATGAATTCCTTAAAAAACGTCATTCTTTAAACAAATTTATAAAAAACATGACCGTTTTTTCAAAATCACATTAAAATAAATCAAAACATTAAAATCGAGATATATCGCGCTGCATTGCGCGAGTAGACTTCTAGTAATAAATTAAGTGGAAATGGGTTTCATATATAAATTAAGAATCGCAGACTAAATGTGTAGACTAAATTAGTTGAAATGGGTTTCATATATCATAAATTAAGTGAAAAAATGTGTGGATCGCGGACAAATGTGTGGATCTCGGACAAATTTGTGCCATATCGTAGACCTATCTCATTTTTAACTGGGTTCGTGATCGAGGTATAAATCAAGGAAAAATTGGATAGTTTTGTAAAATATGAGAGATATGAGATATTTTTGTAAGTGAAAAATGAGAGATTTTTATTACTTTCCCTATATTATATTAGGAATAAGAATAGGATCCATCCAAGCATCCATGAACAACAACCGCAAACCCATCCCAAAAGATTCGGGAAGACCCACCTAACCCATCCCCAAATCACGATCCAATTCCAATTCCAATTCATTCCATCCTCCCAAATCAAATCTGGGTTTTTCATCGGGTTCTCAGTTCCCTCTCTGACCCTAACCCTAACCCTACCGGATCCTCCAATCGGACTCTTCCATACACCATCACCCACAACCCCCTTTCTTTAACCACATACCCGCTCTGCAATAAGGTTCGAATCTCTTCTTTATTTGATTATTTCTACACCCCCACCCTATTTCTCTTTCTTTCTTTTTCTTCTTCTTATATTATGGTTTTACACTACAGATTATTATGCAATTTTGGCCGTTTTTCGTGTATATTTCATGTGATCATGGAGAATTTCCGTTAACATAGCAAGTACATATTTGTTTAATTTTGGATTCCGATCATATCAAACTTCCTTTTTTTTCTAATAATCTCAAGGTTAAGTATCTCAATTGACTAATTGTTCAGAATGAAGAACCACAAATTGGATCATTTGTGCTTACATAAATTCAAATCAATTTCGCTTTTGAATTTGACAAGCAGTAGATTTGTCTTTTGAAATCGAAGGAATTGTATAAGATTATGCAACTGACATCACATTTAGAACAATTAAAATCATCTGATAGGGCTTTTGTGTGTGTGTTTTTCTCTTATGATCATGCTTGAAAGTGAAATACTCTTTTGGTTCCAAGAATTTGTCCTTCTTGATTTTGGATTCCAAATGATTTATGTAAAAAGCACATCAAACTTTATACTAAGTACTAAAAATTGAAAGGTTGACTACGGATTTCATGTTCGGTGGTGTTATACTATAAGATCAAGAGTTTGAAAGCACATTCGAAAGCGTTGATGTTATCTAAGGGAGTTGTGTTAGTTTTTATGTTCACATAGCAACCAACTCCAAAGAAGGTTTTAGCTTTAGCTGTTAGGATTTGGTGAACTGAAGTTTGTGAGTATATAGATTCTTAAGGGTGAACTTGACCAAATTTCTTGTTGATGATTTAGGGGAATTGTTCTTTTGTAGGGCTATTTAGCTAAGGCTTGTGCCTGTTTGTTAACAGCTTAATGAGCTTAATGGGACTCACAACTTATTTGGTCAGCTATACATGACTGTTTGGGAGTTCCTTAATGATATAGAAAGTGGCTTATTCTGTAAGCTTCTATGGGGAGATTTATGCAGAAAGCAAGTTTTTACTAAATCTGTCCTTCCCACATAAAAAAACACAACTTCGTTCATCAATGAAAAAACCCTTCGAATCTACACAGACAGTTTAATCCACACAACCAGCTTTATCCATACAAGACTTAATGGTAAACCAACCAAAAAGCCCCTAAAGGACCTTCTTGCTAAGCTCGTTTTGCAAAATGCTCTCTAGTGTATTTCTAAGTTTTTTACAAAATTTAGAAGGTCATACTCCTAATCCTAACTCAAAACTCACTTAAGGTTGTAAATGCTAATGTGCATATCAAGAAATCATCTGAATCTGCTCTTTCTTTTAGATTTTTCCACATCCAATATGTTTATCAATGTTTTAGAACAATATTTATGTATATTATAATCTGTTTCGGTATTGTTGCTGAACTCATAATGTTATATAATATTTTTAGAAAGTGTGCTGATTTATTTGTGGATCAAATAGGTTTCTTTATATCTAGTTTTATGTGATGGAAATACAAAACGAAACTCCTGTCAAGAAACCGAAGAGGTTGACTTCTGTTGTATGGAATCACTTCGAGAGGGTTAGAAAGGCGGATGCTTGTTATGCCGTGTGCGTCCATTGTCAAAAGAAGCTTAGCGGATCAAGCAACAGCGGAACCACACATTTGAGAAATCATTTAATGCGGTGTTTAAAGCGATCCAACTTTGATGTTTCACAAATACTTGCAGCCAAAAGAAAGCGAAAAGACGACGTTGTTAGCATTGCAAATGTTAACTACGATGAAATGCAAAGAAAAGACGAAACCATCATGCCCATTGCTTACAAGTTTGACCAAGAACCGAAGATGGAAGATTCGGTCAACCTTGGAAGCGTTAGATTTGACCAAGATCGTAGCCGGCTTGATTTGGCCCGTATGATCATGTTACATGATTATCCACCCGCAATGGTGGAACACGTTGGGTTCAAGATTTTCGTCAAGAATCTTCAGCCGATGTTTGAAGTTATACCCACTAGTGTCATAGAATCCGATTGCTTAACTATTTACGCTAAAGAAAGACAAAAAGTGTTCGAATTGGTTCGAAATTTAAACGGAAGAATTAGTCTTGCGGTTGGAATGTGGTCATCACCGGAAAACGTTGACTATCTGTGTTTGACCGCAAATTATATCGACGAAAACTGGAAGTTGCAGAAGAAATTGTTGAATTTCTTGACGTTGGATTCTTCTCAAACGGAAGACGCTCTATCGGATTTGGTCATAAAGTGTTTGATGGATTGGGACGTTGATCGTAAGTTGTTCTCGATGACGCTTGACAATTGCTTCACGTATGACGATATAGCCTCGAGAACGAAAGAATGGCTCTCGCAAACCCGACCACTTTTAAAGAACGGAGAATTATTCGACATAAGATGCGCTTCACATCTCGTGAAATCCCTTCTTCAAGATGCCACGGAAGCACTTAAAAATGTGACGGAAAAGATTCGTGAAAGCGTTCGCCACGCAAAAAGCTCGTTAACGACACAAGCGAAACTCGACGAGTTTGGTCAACAGGTCGGGGTCAACACCGAGAAGCGGTTATTTCTCGACAATCCGTTGAGATTTAACTCGACGTATCTTATGCTCGAATCCGCGTTAGAATACCGGGGCGCTTTTTATTTACTTCAAGAACACGATTCGACTTACGCAACGGTTTTATCCGATGAAGAATGGCAATGGGCAAGTTCCGTTACCTCGTTTATGAAACTTCTTGTCGAGGTTACAAACGTCTTTTCACAAAACAAATATCTGACCGCAAACATATATTTCCCGGAGATTTGCGATGTTCACATCCAATTAATCGATTACTGCAAAAGTCAAGATGATTTCGTTAGTTCTCTTGCGGTAAAAATGAAAGCCAAATTCGACAAATATTGGAACAAGTGCGGGTTAGCGTTGGCGATAGCCGCGATCTTGGATCCGCGATTCAAGATGAAGTTGGTTGAGTATTATTATAAACAGATATACGATTCCGAAGCTTTGGAACGTATACGTGAAGTTTCCGAGGGTATTAGGGAGCTTTTTAACGAGTATTCTATTGAGCCAACTTCGCTTGATGATGAATCGGCTCACATTAGCAGTGGGTCGCTTGGAACAAGTAATGTGACCAGGGACCGATTAAGAGGTTTTGACAAGTTTCTGAACGAAACTTCGCACCACCAAAGTGGGATTTCGGATCTTGATAAGTACTTGGAGGAACCTGTGTTTCCGAGAAACTATGATTTTAATATTTTAAATTGGTGGAAAGTTCACACACCAAGATACCCGATCTTGTCTACGATGGCGCGTGATATTTTGGGCATTCCTGTGTCCACGCTTACATCGGAGCTGGCATTCAGCACTGGTGGTAGATTGCTTGATAACCATTTGAGATCGGTTGATCCTGATATCCGACAAGCTTTGATTTGTGGCCAAGATTGGCTGCGAATGGAACCCGAAGGTACATATTGAACCAATTTTGAAAAGCTTTGGTTAGAAATAAGCTAGTTTTAAAGTCTAAACAAACTTCAAGGGCCTTTTTCAAAAAAAAAATCCAATTATACCCCTTTGATTTTTCCAATTGATTTTATAGCATGTCATTTCGAGTCATTTTAGTTATCTAGCTTTTCAACTAGTTTTTACCAAACATGTCTACGTTATCGGCTAACAACTAGCTTATGAGCTAGTTAGCGAGGCTAGTTTATCAGCTAACAGCTAGTTCATTAGCCATTAGATAAATTTTCAGTTAATAGGTAACTTATCGGCTGACCGCTATCTTATGAGCTAGTTAGCGAGAATGACTAGTTTATCGGCTAACATGTAGCTTATTGGCCAATAGGCAGCTTTTCAGTTAACAACTAACTTACGAGTCAGTTTGCCAAACGGCCCAAACATACTTAATCTACACATTGACGCTGTTTTTTTTTACTACTTGTATCAGATACGACTAGCTCGAGCCTTTCTGTCGTACCCCTTGCCATTGAATTGACGTAGTTTTCCGGTATGATTTGTTACAAATGGTTGGCGTTTTTATCGAAAACCGTAATGTTAGTTGATTTATATGGCTTGTTTTGATGGAAGGTTGATAGAATTTGATCAACACAAGAGAAAACTTCACTGGAGAATTACTGCAGCAGTAAAATGGTAATTAGATATTTGCATTTCATCATCAACCAACCCCTAAAAAGAAGGGAACCAAAGTAATATATGGTGACTAAATGCACATTCATAGATAGAGCTTACTTTTTCTTGATTTGGAATCATAATTTGTTGTTATTAAAACTTGTAATTTGATGGATTCTTTTAAGTGGTTTTAATGTTTTTATTTATGTTGTGTATTTAAAGCAGTTCTTAGAAATCATTTCGGGTGCGTTTGGTACGCAGACAGGATAGGACAGGACAAGGTGGGACAGGACAGAACAGTTGTTCCACGTTTGGTAAGACAGAACTGAACATGACAGAACAGATAACATTGACCAATTTACCCTTCTAAATTTTAAAGAATGAATAAAATATGAAATAAAAGGTTTATGTGATGTTTTAGAAGAGAATTAGATTTTATTTTGAGGCTATATTGGTAAAACATAAGGCTGTTCCAGCTTGTTCCATGGGGTGGGGGTGGAACAGGCCTGTTCCAGTTTGTTCCATATAAAAGTCCTGCCAAACGTGGGACAGTGGATCCTGTTCTATTCTGTCATGTCCAGTGTACCAAACGCACCCTAAGGGATCAGTTTGGTTTGATGGAATGGTTTTAGGGATTTATAATCTTTGTATGTCTGGTTTGTAAAATTTAGAATGTAACTGATCTATTTTTTTTTTGTAGATAATTAAATTATTTTTTATTAGCTGATAAATTATAAAAAAATGCTACCATATTTTCAAATATTATTACAAATAAATTTTATGAAATTCTGTCAAATACCAATTACCCTACTTTGTGTTTTTTTTTGTTAATACAATTTTTTTGTCAAAAGATTCAAAACAAGAATTAAACAAATGATTAGAATCCATCCAAAATAATATATTACTTGATAAATTTTAGAAAGGTAAGCAAGGATAAAAAGATTTAGTGTGAATTACTGTTTTGGTTCCAATAGTTTAGTGAAAATTATGAAATTGATCCTTAAGTTTTAACTATTACAGATGAAACGTCAATGTTTGCATTTTGTTTTGGATCTGATCCCTCGTTCTAACGTGTAACCACCTTTTTCCGTTAAGTACAAGGGCAAAATTATCATTTGCCTATGTTCATTTTCTCTAAAAATAATGCCATGTGTCCTGTTTAAAAAAAACTCCCCCCCTCCACGGTTTTTAGAAAACACACAATTTACTGCATGAAAACCTCCATTTTTGTAAGTATATAATATTTAACAATTAAATTCACACACCCCCTCACCTTTGGTGAGGTTTGAAAACCTGACCTCCTACAAGGCCAAAGGCTCCCAAATACCGGTAAAACCCGTCAGGTTTTATCGGCATGAAACCCTTTTTATCTCTTTCTCACTCCAACCACCGATCTTCAGCATTGTAACGACCAACTCTAGTATCTACCCTCTCCCCACATTAACCACCACCGGCCATAGTCGCACAATTACCATCATCTAACAGTGTAGCCATCATCATGTCATCAGGAGAGAATCGATCAGAGATGATGGTGGTGTGAATTAGGAGTGAGGGGGTTCTAATATGGAGGAGAGAGACGATTGGGAATTGGGAGGGGATTCTGGTGTTTGAGAGATTCCAGCAAGACGATACATAGGGATCAAAATCTTATTTAGTTCCATGTTTTAATTCAAGAATGGGAAAAAGGTTAAAATAGAGTCATGGGAAAACTTGTAATTTTCTAATAGACTTAATGGAAACGGTGGACTAAGCTAACGTTAGAATGAGGGACTAAGGCATTGTTTGGTAAAAAAAAAGCTAGTTTTTTTTAGGTACATATTTGGATGACTATAAACTAGCTTTTTGAAACACTACTTGGAGTAGCGTTTTGTGAATATTCCAATATTGCCCCTTATTATTATTTACTAATTATTATTATTAATAAATATTAACTTTTTAAATTTAATTATGATTAATTAATAAATATTAACTGAAAATTATTAAATTAAATTTTATTTATACATTGATATTAAATTTTTAATTATTTAGAGTTATTGTTAATCATATAATTTTTTTTAATATTAATGAATATATTTTAACTATCACTTAATATTATTTTTTAATTATTACTGTATTTGATTATTTTTCATATTGTATGTAACGGTTATTTAAAATCATAAGCTAATATATATATATATATTTCTAACACTTGTTTTAATAAATTCAAAATTTATAGTATATATGTAATAACAAATTTTAAATTTCTTTTGATTAACATGTTATATTTTTTTTATTACATTGATTGTATTAATTAACATATTATATTGTTATAAATTTGTTTTAATTATATAATTAAATATTGTAATTGATAATTATTTAAAGATGTCCTTTTTGGTCATTTTACACGCTTATAAGCTAGTTTTGCCAAACATAACTTTTTCATCAGCTAGCTTATCAGCTACCAGTTATCTTATCAGCCAACAGCTAGCTTATCAGCCAACAGCTAGCTTATCAGCTAGTTTGCCAAAAATAGCCTAAATCCAAACAAAAATGCAACATTTATTAGATTCTTTTTGCAGTAAGTAAATAAATTTTTTTTATGGTTCAAATGTGGCATCATGGTACGATTTTAGGTTTTGCCGTCTTCTTGTCTGTCACGCGTTTTTTTATTTACATTTTTAAAATAAATCCTTTTCATTTGCTAATTAAAAAAATTAAAGAACACAATATTTTGGGGGTTGTTTGGTTAAGAGAGGAAAATGAAAATAAAAATAATAAAGAATGAAATAAGAGCGAATTTTCGTGGGAAATTAATTAAAATACCCTAAGTCAAACCAAGTGTTACCAAAATGCCCTAAATCTCTCTCAGTTTGCCAAAATGCCCTAAATCTCTCCCAGTTTGCCAAAATTCCCTTTTTCCCCGCGATGGGAGCCCGCGATCGCGGGTTCAGGGACCATTTCTGACACTTTTTTAAACTTGCAGGGACCATTTTTGAAAAATTCAATCTTGCGATCGCGAAGGAATCCCGCGGTGGTTTTATTTTTGTGACTTTTCAATTGCAAGGGACCATTTTTGAAAAATTCCAGGGACCATTTTTGAAAATTTGAACCACGCGTTGACTCGCGGTCGACCAAATTTTATTTTTAAATTAAAATGTTACACTTTCAACCCCTATACTTATTTACTAAATTTACTTTATACCTTTTACTTTCATAATTTAATTTTACATTTAACACATATAATCGTTTATTAACTAAAATACGTTAAAAAATACGTTTTAATTTTAACAAGTTACACCATTGTAATCGTCTCTTCGATACGTTCGAAATGAACCCAATCTTGAATTTTTTTGGATTTATATATTTTAATATATATCATATACACTACATAAAAAAGTATTTTTTATATTTAAAATTCATACTCTTATTGTTAATTATTTAATTTATGGTACATCTCTTATTTTTTTTTTTCAATTTTGTTTTACACTCATATCGCATTAACATAATAATCATATATTAACTAATTCATTAAATCGTTTTAAACTATTATTATTTGAATGTGTTTATAGATATTGTGAAAATGGGTATTTGGCGAATGATGATTCATGTGTGTTTGGAGCTGAAGTATTTGCAGTTACAGAGTATGCACAAAAGGATCGATGTATTTCCAACGTAACTTAGATTAAAATTATCTCCTCCAGTTCAGTCCCGTCCCGTCCCATCCAGTTCAGTCCCGTCCAGTTCTTTCCCGTCCCATCTAGTATGCGTACCAAACGCTACCTAAGAGTACCATAAATTAAATAATTAACTATAAGCGTATGAATTTTAAATATAAAAAATATTTTTTATGTAGTGTATATGATATATATTAAAATATATAAATTCAAAAAAATTCAAGATTAGGCTCATTTCGAACGTATCGAAGAGACGATTATAATGGTGTAACTTGTTAAAATTAAAACGTATTTTTTAACGTATTTTTGTTGATAAACGATTATATGCGTTAAATGTAAAATTTAAAGGGAAATTAATTAAAATACACAAAGTCAAACCAACTGTTACCAAAATACCCTAAAAATTTTCAATTTTGCAAAAATACCCAAAATACCCGCGATGGGGTCCCGCGATCGCGGGATACGCTGACGTGGCACGTATTTTGGGCACAAATGCCCCGCGAAGCCCCTAAACTTTGGCCGCGGTGCACTTTTGGTCCCTGCCCGCGATCGCAGCCCGCGATAGACCAAAATTTACAGTTTTGGTCCCTGAAAATTTCAACTTTTGGTCCCTGAAAATTTACACTTTCAGCCCCTATACTTAGACGAATCTTGATGCTTTTACTGTTTTTTTCCCACAATTATTGCAATTTAAAGACCGATTTGTGGTTGAAATTCAATTGCATGTTTCAATCAATGTTAAATCAATGTTTTTGAAATATCAGTTTGTGGATGAAATGAGAGATTGGTTTTCTGATATGTTGGTTGTTTCATTCATAAATAGACGTAAAATTCAAGCCATAATTCTCACACAACGATTTCATTGTTGCAATATTTCTTTCTGCAATATTTTGTGTTTGAGATACTACTGAAAAAATGAGTTCATCTGTTGCAAAAGCTAAGCTATATTTCTGTTTTGATGGTGAATGGGTGCAAGATAACAATGAGTGGAATTTTGCTTATAAATCTAAGCATGGTGTAAAAGTGTCAGTAAACTATACTTATCAGAAGTTTGTTGCATACGCCATGCAAAAATGTGGAATCAACTCTTCTGATATTTGCAAGTTAGTGTTTAAAAATGGTGATGGGTCATTTGTGGATTTATCCAACGATGGGGATATCTCTACTTTTCTGCACCTTGCAGTCGATTCAGAAAGACCCCCATTACTCTTTGTGTATCCCGGCGTATCCGACGGTGACGACGACGGTGACGAGGAGGGTGATGACGACGAAGACCTCCAAATAGAGCAGCCTGATTCTCAACAACAACAACCACCACAACCACACGAATGGCGTACTGCTGGAGTTGCTGATGACGAAACCCACGTTTTCAGAACGGGTAATTCTGAAATAGACAGATCAGACACCGATAATGATGATCACGAAGAATATACCCCTAGTAGAAAATCATGTAGTCAGATAAATGACCTTTTTGATATGCCCCCTATTCTTCCAGACTCCCATACCCAGACACAAAGCTACGAACCTACACCTTATATTCGTAGCGAAAGTTTAACAGCAGGTCAGATATTCGATTCGAAGGATCTCTTAGCAAGTCAGATCGGACTCAAGTTCTTGGAAGAGGGTTTCCAAAGTCGCGTGCGGGCATCTGACAAAATCAAATACGTAGTTGATTGTGCTAGAGAAAAGTGTGAGTGGAGGTTGTACGCGATTCACACGGGTCCCAAAGGAGGGGCGATAATGATTAGAAAGTTGCACGACGTACACACTTGTACAAGGACGCAACTTAATCCCCACCACAAACAAGCCGGCAAAAAGACTTTGGGTGCGATCCTGAAAAACAAATTTCTTGATGTTAGCAGGTCATTGCGTCCAAAGGACATCGTCCACGACGTTCACCGGCAGTTCGGCGTCACGATTGATTACCACCAAGCGTGGCGTGCGCGCTGCCATGCACTGTTTATGGTGAGAGGCACGTTCGAGGAGTCGTATGAACGACTCCCGACATATTTATATAATTTGCAGCTGCAGAACCCTGGTACTGTCACGCAGCTACGGACCGATTCACGTGGACGGTTTGAGATGTGCTTCGTGGCCCTTGGACCCGCGGTACGTATTTTAACACGTCATATGTTTACACATTATAAACTATAACATTTACACATTATAAACTATAACATTTTAACCTATGTTTTTGCAGATCCGCACATTTCTGGAAAATCTACGTCGTGTCCTGATAATAGACGCAGCCCATTTAAAGGGTCGTTACTTGGGTATGATGTTCCTGGCGGTTTCCATGGACGGGGATAACTCCATCGTTCCAGTAGCTTTCGGCGTAGGCAAGTCCGAAACCGGGGACGAGTGGACTTGGTTTCTGTCCATGTTGAGACAAGCTATCGGAGACCCGCAAGGGTTGGTGTTTATGTCTGACAGGGCTCCTTCCATAAGCGCCGCAATCTCTGCCATGTACCCAAACGCCCCTCACGCCATATGCTGTCGACATTTGGAGATGAACGCCAAATCCAAGGACAAACGTATTACCACCTACAAGGATGTCTATTGGGCGGCATGAAGAGCATATACGGATCGGGAGTTTAACAAGTACATGAATATGCTACGATACAGTGTCAAGGAAGCAGCCAAAGTCTTTGACGATGCTGGACCGGAGAGGTGGTCCGCGGCCCATTTTCCTGGACAACGGTATGACATTCTGACCTCGAATAGTGCAGAGTCTGTGAATGCACTCTCCCGTTTTGCGCGTAGATGTCCGATTGTTAATCTTATGGACTACTTTCGGGCCTTTCAACAAGAGTGGTACCAAATTCGACGCCTAAAAGGAGCTAAGATACAAAATGCACTCGCACCAACGGCGGAGAATATCGTTCAGTACAGGGCGCGTCGTGCGGCGACATGGCCGGTAAGAGCAATCGGGTATGGGAAGTACGAGGTGCATGATGACTATATTCACACGATTGTGAATATGGAAGACCACCTTTGTTCGTGTCGTGAATGGGATAAATCTGGGTTATCGTGCGGCCATGCCATCGCTGCAGCAACATATATGGGTCGTACAGATTGCAGCGACTTGGCTGTACCTTTCTTCACGTCCGAATATTACCGGAAAACATACGTGGAGGTAATAAACCCAGCTGGACCCCCTGCAGCATGGGTGTATCCACCCGACCCGCTTCCACCATGCTATCCACCTTTAATGGATAAGAACAGGGCCGGGAGACCGAGAAAGAACGACCGACGTCCATCACGTGGTGAAAGTTCGATACAACGAAGATGTACTCGGTGCCAATGCGTAGGACACACTCGTGGAGAGTGTCCAAATCCCGCCCCTTCAACCGTGCCAAGGAGACATTCTATCAGTCACACCCCGGGCCCGTCACAGCTTGAACCATATGGAACAAACCCATATGATACTGTTGATCTAAACACTGATTTGTAAATGATATATATACACACATACATATGCTTCTAAATGAACATTGATAACACAGCTAGTTTGTAAATGATATATATATATTCGTATTATATATTTACACACATAAAGAAAATATGAGACCTTCAATTTTTCTTAGTATTTTCTTGACCTTGTTCTTGCATCCATGGCAGTGAATGTTAACTCTGAGTACACATGTCTGTTTATATATTCATATTAGATACGTTTTAATTTTAACAAATTACACCATTATAGTTAATTATTTAATTTATGGTACATCTCATATTTTTTTTCAATTTTGTTTTACACTCCTATCGCATTAACATAATAATCATATATTAACTAATTCATTAAATCGTTTTAAATTATTATTATTTGAATGTGTTTATAGATATCGTGAATGGCAATAGGAGAAGGTAGAATTGTTTATAAATGGGATTTTGACAAGTTGATATCACTGGACTCATTTAAGAATTGTGAAAATGGGTATTTGGCGAATGATGATTCATGTGTGTTTAAAACACTTCAGCTCCAAACACACATGAATCATCATTCGTCAAATACCCATTTTCACAATTCTTAAATGAGTCCAGTGATACCAACTTTTCAAAACCTCATTTCATATTATATATATATACACACACATACATATGCTTCTAAATGAACATTGATAACACAGCTAGTTTGTATTCCATCCAACAAGCTCTTCATCTTCAATCTTTCTGACCCTTCTTCAACGGCTTCTGCTTTTGCAACCACGTATGGCCATTGTGTACCACAACCCGCACACACTTTAGCAAATGAGTTAAGGGTTGTCATATATTCTACAAGAGAAGTAGGCCCACGAATGAGGTAACCTCTGACTTGACCTTGCATGATGTATCCAACCTAACCGTGGTTCAGCGGCTTAAAAACTACTTTTCAGAGAAATTAACAACAACAAAAAATACAAAACAACACAGTAAAAAAAATACAAATAACAACACAGTAAAAAAAATACAAAACAAAAAAAAAATATAACCACCACCTACTTAAAAATTGATTTAGTTTCATCAATCCAAACTTGCTTCTCGTTTACCTTCGCTTGAATAATTGCGAAGTCTTGCAGAATATGGTGAATTGCTTCTTGTTCTCGACGAACACGAGCCTCCCGAGCTTTTATATCCCCTTTCATCCTTTTGATCTCCCTGTCTTCCTCTTCGATCTTTCTCAAATGGACTGCCTTCCTGTCCATCATTTTTTTTCACTCTTCTGTTAGTTCATCTATCTCCTTTTCCTTTTTTGCTATGGCGACCTCGATTTGAGGTGGCATTTTTTCAGGAGTAGACTTAGGGTTTGATGACGATGCCATTTGTGGATGAAATGAGAGAAGAGAGAAATCAATTCAAAGAAAGAAAGCAAAAGAGAAATCAAGAAAGAAAGCAAGAGGAAGTGTGAATTGTGAATTGCATACTACTGATATTTATGGATGAAATCTCAAACATGCAAAAGAATTTCAACCACAAATCGGTTTTCAAATTACAATAATTGTGGAAAAAATAGTAAAAGCATGCAAGATTCGTCTAAGTACAGGGGCTGAAAGTGTAAATTTTCAGAGACCAAAAGTGTAAATTTTCAGGGACCAAAAGTGTAAATTTTGGTCAATCGCGGGCAGGGACCAAAAGTGCACCGCGGCCAAAGTTGAGGGGCTTCGCGGGGCATTTGGGGCCAAAATACGTGCCACGTCAGCCCTAGCCCGCGATCGCGGGATCCATCGCGGGTATTTTGGGTATTTTTGCAAAATGAATTTTTTTTTGGGTATTTTGGTAACAGTTGGTCAAACTTTGGGTATTTTAATTAATTTCCCAAATTTAAATTATGAAAGTAAAAGGTATAAAGTAAAATAACTAAATAAGTATAGGGGTTGAAAGTGTAAATTTCAATTCGAAATTGTGATTTTGATTTGATATTTACACTTTCAACCCCTATACTTATTTACTAACTTTACTTTATACCTTTTACTTTCATAATTTAATTTTACATTTAACACATATAATCGTTTATTAACTAAAATACGTTAAAAAATACGTTTTAATTTTAACAAGTTACACCATTATAATCGTCTTTTCGATACGTTCGAAATGAGCCCAATCTTGAATTTTTTTGATTTATATATTTTAATATATATCATATATAGTACATCAAAATATTTTTAATATTTACAATTTATACCTTTATAGTTAATTATTTAATTTATGGTACTCTTATAGTTAATGCGATAGGAGTGTAAAACAAAATTGAGAATACGTTAAAAAATGAATTTTCGCAGGTAAAAAATATTTTTATGTAGTGTATATGATATATATTAAAATATATAAATCCAAAAAAATTCAAGATTGGCCTCATTTCGAACGTATCGAAGAGACGATTATAATGATGTAACTTGTTAAAATTAAAACGTATTTTTTAACGTGTTTTAGTTAATAAACGATTATATGTGTTAAATGTAAAATTAAATTTATGAAAGTAAAAGGTATAAAGTAAATTTAGTAAATAAGTATAGGGGGTGAAAGTGTAAAATTTCAATTTAAAATCACAAAATTGGTCCACCGCGGGCTCCTCTCCCCGTGATCGCGGGTAATTAAATTACCAAAATGCCACTGCCCGCGATCACGGGCTCCTATCGCGAGAAAAAAATGGCATTTTGGCAAACTGGGAGAGATTTAGGGCATTTTGATAACACTTGGTCAAACTTAGGGTATTTTAATTAATTTCCCAATTTTCGTCCCACGGTTAAACTTGTAATGAAAATTTAGGTTTTGGGGAAATAAGTCCATTATATTATATAAAAACTAAACAATTTCTTTCATTTTCGCCAATGGCGTGTAGCTCAGTTGGTAATGGGTGGGGGCAATATTTGTACAAAAAGCAAAAGGTCTCGGGTTCGTACCCAAGACACCCCCATAGTCACAACCGCTGAGTGAGTCAGGTATGCCCCCCACATTATGGATAGGCAGCCGATTGTGGGCCGGTTAGGGTTGCCGGTTGTAACACCCTAAAAATCAGGGTCAATTTAAACCTTAAAGTTTAACAAGGTTAATCATAATATCATCCAAACTTTTATACATAAGTAGAGAATTAACTATGAGGGTTCATATATATACATTTCGAATTCTCAAAATAACCTATTAATCTAATCCTGCCAACTATGATTAGATTAAATGGGTTATCTAGACAATTCATCAAAACATCCTCGCACAAGCTAACTTCTCCACTTAGCATCAAAAGTTGAATACTCAAAAGCACTCGTCCCTATTCCCTTTTACTTCTCTGAGCTAGTACCTGGTAGGAAAATTTAATTTGAAATGATTAGGCTTACGCCTAGTGAGAACATCCAATTTCAAATTAAAACATTAACAGCTTTGGAACTCAGATATTCAAAGCATATAAACAAACCTGGTTTGCCACCATTCTTATCGTACTCATACTCATCTTGCGATGACGGGAACATACCCGATTCCATGAGTATGACTAACATTCAGAAAGTCATATCATCTCATTCGAGAGCCTATTACAAATCATTATAGATTCTAGATCATCGCTCATATCCAAGAAATTACAAACTACTTTATGTCTATTTCTTGGAGTGGAAGTATGTAATAACCATGTTCTAAATTGAATAAATGAAAGTTTTGTGGTGTAAAGTGTGAAAAAGAGGAAGTTTAGTGTGTTGGTGGGAAAGTATAAAAGGTGAGAAAAACCCTAAGAATTTTAATCATCTCAAGGAATTGTCTGTGTGCGGCTTGGTGCGACCAGTGTGTGTGGAAGAAATTGAATCCTCTCAAGAAGATGTCGAAATTGAAGGCTTGGGGTGTGGATTTCAGCTCCATTTGAGGTAATCTCCTTCTTTCTTCACTTATCAATCTGATTAGAAAATTTGGGAAATTAGGGTTGATCTGTTGTTGATCTTTATGAAAGAAAAGAAAAGGCAGCTGAGTGTTTTTCCTACTCGATTAAGTGTGGAAGAATTGGATGAATTAGCTCACTAAATCGGCTAATAATTTTGACTCCTTAATCATGGTAGTTTATTATATAATTTGGGGTTGTGTAGTTTGGTTAATTAAAACGTTTGAGGTTGCGTAGTTCGATAAGGAAAACCAGCAGTCCGGAACTGCTTGTTGAGAGTCCGGAACCCATAGTTTCGGTATGGACCGAGATTAGATCCGGAACCCTTAAGTTCCGGAATAGGGCTTTAAGCGAATGGATCCGGAACTGTTTCAAAATTGTGATCCGGAATATATTTGTATAAGTTGTGATCCGGAATTTTAGTTAACCCATAATGATCCGGAATTAAACATTTATGAATAAGAGAACCGGAACTTGCTAGTTATGATCCGGAATACCATTCTCATTTCTTGGGCCGACATTTAATTTATTTTGGGCCGGTGGACTCTAATTAATATTTGGCCGATGGGCTTTGATGCATTTGGACCGACATTGATAGTGGGCCTAGGAAACTAATTAATTCTCTTGGACCGAATTGTTTAGAATAGCCTAGTGGACCTGAATTCCATTTATTACTTGGACCGAATTGTTTAGAAGTTGTATAGTGGATTCAATTTTATTGATTACTTGGACCGAGATTTTAGTTTTGTTTATTGGATCCGGTATTACGTTGTTGGGCCCCGATATGATTTAATTAATTTGGGTCCGGTAGTTTATTAATTAAGTGGGTTTCGATATAAATAATTAAGGGGACTTCGATATTAATAATTAGTAGGGCTTCGATATTATTAGTTAATTGGGCTCCGATAGATATTTATTTAAGTGGGTTCCGGCATATGTTTATTTATGGGAACTGGAGTTGGGCTTTAAATCTATCAGATCCGGTGTTTAAGTGTTGGGTACTTTCGGCTGAGGCAGTAAAATTCAGTGTGTCTTACCCGGTATGTGTGATGGGTTTAATTGTAGGTGTGTGTAGAGATGATCGGTGCGAGTAAGGACTTCTAAGCAGGACGCCAGATGAGTCTTTCTGAACCTAATTTTTTTATACAAGTGTGTTTAATGGTTTTATCAAACGGTGTGCATATCAACTGTTTTTATTTCAAAGCAAAGAACAAGTGTGTGGCATGGTTATTATCTAACAGTGTGCTTTTCAACTACTTCTATTTCAAAGCGAAGATTTATTGTGTGACAATATGTGTGATTTAAATGTGTGTGACCATGCTCTAGCTTTGGTGTGAAATGGGGGTGTGTCCCATAAAATTTAATATATGAATTCGTTTCATATATGGGCGATGTGTGCCCTATTGCGCTGTCACGGTGTGTGTGACTATAGCGTGTGTGTGCTCTATTTCGCTGTCACGGTGTGTGTTAATCCATAGTAGAAGGAAGAAGCTGTGAGACAGTGACTATAGCGTATGCCAGTAGCATGTGTCAATGTGTGCATATCATCTTAGTGTGCTTGTTATGATTGGTATAAATGCTTCCATAACTGATTTTATAAACTGAGATATTTTTGGTGTGACTTGGTGTGGAGGGAACTCACTAGACCTCATGGTCTAACCCTCGCTTTTCGAAACTAAAACCTTTTCAGGTAAGCAGGTAGCCGAGAGCACGTTTAGAGGTTTGGCAAGACGTGGGTCGGAGCTTGCGTTTAGAAGGAGTAGAAGAACTTCCTTTTATGTCTAGTTAGATTTCTCAGGTGTATTTAGGGTTATTTCCGCGAACCCTGTGTTGTAAATCTTGATAGTGTGACCTTGTGGAGCCGTTTATGGCGTTATGAATTAAAGAGGTAGCTTCTAGCTTGTATGTTAAATTTTTGGGTTGTTACAAAGTAGAGATTACAATTTACTTTAAGCCTATCTCTTACCTTTCCATAGAAATTAGGAATTAAAATTTACTTTATGCCTATTCCTCGATTTCTACACTACGAAATGGGAATTACAATTTACTTTATGCCTATTCTTCATTTCCACGTAAACGGGAATTACAATTTACTTTATGCCTATTCCACGTTTCACGTCACACTATGAAATAGGAATTACAATTTACTTTATGCCTATTCCTCATTTCACAACACCTTTACGAAATGGGAATTACAATTTATTTATGCCTATTCCACATTTCAGGTCAACAGGAATTACAATTTACTTTATGCCTATTCCACGTTACAAACTACCGGTGCCTATGGATCTATTACACTTTCTAACGTATATGTATAATAACATATCACGCTACATCTCGTAACACATTCTTAATTCTAAGGATTTTAGATAACCTAACGTATCCT
This sequence comes from Saussurea involucrata, assembly GCA_033807775.1. NCBI lineage: Eukaryota > Viridiplantae > Streptophyta > Magnoliopsida > Asterales > Asteraceae > Saussurea > Saussurea involucrata. The sequence continues at coordinate 8,707,603 of CM066323.1, forward strand.
TATCCTCAATTGTTCCCTCTCCGGAAACTATATTCGGAAAAGTATTTCGAACTCAAAGTTCGGAACTTATCCGAAACCGAGACCCAAATGAGACCAAAACTAAAATCGAGTCCGAATCCTAGATTGAAATCGGATCCCTAATAGGATTCCAAAAGAAATCGGATCTCATTCCGGAACCCCACCGACACCTGATCCATTCCGGATCAACTCCGGATCCCATCACCATTCCGGATCTAAACCCAATTTCTGGAAATTAACTAATACCGAATCCAAGCCCAAATTCCAGAACTCACCATTTCCGGATCCTAAAACCAATTCCGGAACTTCACCATTTCCGGATCCTGAGCCCAATTCCGGAACCCACCATTTCCTGATCCTAAGCCCAATTCCGGAATTAATCCATACCGGAACCTCGATACTGGACATTCAATAACACGTCAGTTTTGCTCTAAAAGCTCATCTAAATTCCGTTTGTTGATCGATTTCGTTTCAATACAAATATACCAAAATTATTCAGATAGTTTGCATACAACATCTGATTCAATTTCAACTGATAACATTTTAGATGAAGAGATGAACTCACCTGTATGAAGCTTTTAACCCATCAATCCAAATCCTTCCTTTCTCTAATTCAACAGCCTATTGAAAGGTGATTCAACTTGATATTACCAAACTGATTAAGAATTTAAGTAAGGTGATTCAAACTCTTACCACAAGAAACCACAATTCCAATTATTATCGTCTCTTTCTCTCTGTATTTGGCCGACTCCAGCAAAAGTGAATTGAGATATTATCTCAATTCAATTTACCCACTTCTTAAGTATTCTCAACTTTCAAGAAATGACCAAACAGACCCTCAAGTTCTAATTTCACAATCTTTCTTAAACTTTAGTCAAATTACAATTTCAACCCTGAAGTTTACATTTACAATTAGTCCACAAACTTAGACTAAATTACAAATCGATCCCATTCATATTCAAATATAATATAATGGAAATTCGAGGTGTTACAAATCTCCCCAACTTGAAAATGATTTCGTCCCCGAAATCAAAGCTAGGTAAATAGATGAGGATATCTAATCTTCATATCTTCTTCCACTTCTAGCGTCACGTTAGCACCTCGGTGATGTTTCCATTGTAATTTTAACATAACCACATCCTTATGTTGAAGCTTCTTAACCAATCTTTCTAAAATCGCTTCCGGATCCTCTACACAACGACTCTTCTCATCCACTCTTACTTTAGTAAGTGGAATCACATCATTCTCTTCGGCTAAACATTTTCGAAGATAGCAGACATGAAAGGTATTATGGATTACTTCCAATTCAGGTGGAAGATCCAACTGATAAGCTTGAAGCCCAACTCTCTTAGTTATAGTGAAAGGTCCTAGAAAACGAGGACTCAACTTCCCACGTTTACCAAACCTTATCACACATTTCCATGGGGATACCTTAAGCATTACACGCTCCCCAACTTGGAACTCTTTCGGCCTTCTTTTCGGATCGGCGTAGCTCTTCTGTCGATCTTGAGCCGCTTTCATGTGCTTCCGAATCTCTTTCACTTTATCAGCCGTTTGTTGCACGAGTTCAGGACCAGCAAATTGCTTTTCTCCAGCTTCTAACCAACATACCGGAGTTCTACATTTCCATCCATACAAAGCTTCGAAAGGTGCTCTTCCAATACTGGAATGATAACTATTGTTATACGCAAACTCTACCAAAGGTAAATGCGTATCCCAGTTACCTCCAAAGTCTAACACACACGACCTGAGCATATCTTCCAAGGTCTGAATGGTTCTTTCACTTTGCCCATTCGTTTGTGGATGGTATGTAGTGCTCAAATTTACTCTTGTACCCAGTTCTTCTTGTAGTGACTGCCAAAACCTCGAAGTAAACCGGCTGTCACGATCAGAAACTATAGATACCGGAATACCATGTCTTGACACCACTTCATCAATATAAAGCTTCGCTAACTTATCAATTGGTGAAGCTTCTTTCATTGCCAAGAAGTGAGCACTCTTGGTCAACCGATCCACGATTACCCATATGGTATCGTTACCCTTTGACGTTCTTGGTAACTTCGTCACAAAATCCATGGTAATCTTATCCCATTTCCATTCCGGAATCTCCAAAGATTGCAGACTTCCGTAGGGCCTTTGATGTTCAGCCTTTACTAACGAACATGTCACACACTTTTCTACAATTCGTGCCACATCTAATTTCATAGCTGGCCACCAATAGTGTAACTTTAAATCCCTATACATCTTAGTACTTCCAGGATGTATAGAATATTTAGACTTGTGGGCGTCTTCGAGGATTAACTCCCGATTTCCTCCCACCTTTGGCACCCAAACGCGGCCTTGGAACAGTTTGATCCCACGACTATCTTCAGTCAGTTGAAGATGTTGTTTGATCATGACTTCATCTTTTAGATTTTCTTCTAATAAGGCTTCCGCTTGAGCAGCTTTTATTCTTTCGATCAAACTTGATGTCACATCAACCCTGGCGTTAGTTGATTTTAAGCACCCACTATATTCCTTTCTACTTAAAGCATCAGCCACAACATTTGCTTTACCGGGATGGTAATGCAATTCACAATCATAATCTTTAAGTAATTCTAACCAACGCCGCTGCCTCATATTTAACTCTTTCTGATCAAAGACATGCTTCAAGCTCTTATGATCAGTGAAAAGAGTGCACTTTGTTTCATGGGTAGGGTAATTCTTCTCATGTTCTTTGAGTTGTCTTGATGTGTAAGCAATCACCTTGCCCCATTGCATCAACACACACCCTAAACCCATATTTGACGCGTCACTATACACGACCAAATCTTCCGTTCCTTCCGGTAGTGCAAGAATAGGAGCTTCACACAGCTTCTGTCGTAATGTCCTGAAAGCTGACTCTTGCTTTTCAGTCCTTATAAACTTTACATTCTTCCGAGTCAACAAGGTCAAAGCCGAAGCAATCTTTGAGAAGTCTTTTATAAATCTCATGTAGTAACCTGCTAGACCTAAGAAACAACTTATTTCTGATGCGCTTTTCGGTGTTTTCAGTTCGTCATTGCTTCTATCTTCGCCGGATCTACTTTGACTCCTTCCGAAGTAATCACATGCCCCAGATATTGTACCTCTTTTAACCAAAATTCACACTTTGAAAATTTTGCGTACAATTTCTCCTTCCTCAGAACTTCCAATACTTCACGAAGGTGGCATTTATGATCGTCTTCATTCTTCGAATAAACAAGTATGTCATCAATGAACACGATGACCGACTTGTCTAGGAATGGTCGACATACCCTGTTCATCAGATCCATGAACACGACTGGAGCGTTTGTCAACCCAAATGGCATCACAAGAAATTCGTAATGCCCATACCTCGTTCTGAACGTCGTCTTGGGAATATATTCACCCCTTACTCGAACTTGATGATATCTAGACCTCAGATCAATTTTTGAAAAGCATCCCGCACCTTGGAGTTGATCAAACAAATCATCAATCCTTGGAAACGGATACTTATTCTTGATAGTCACCTTATTCAGCTCCCTATAGTCAATGCACATTCTCATAGTGCCATCCTTTTTCTTAGCAAACAAAACTGGAGCTCCCCAAGGTGAAGAACTTGGCCTAACAAATCCTTTGTCAATCAGCTCTTACAGCTGAGACATCATCTCTTTCATTTTGGCTGGCGCTAAACGATACGGTGCACACGCTATCGGTGCCGATCCAGGGACAAGATCAATTCTAAACTCTACTTGTCGTTCAGACGGTAGACCTGGAAGAACATCGGGGAATACGTCTGGGAATTCACGTACTACCTTTATGTCTTCCACCTGTTTCTTTTCTGCCTTCACATCTAGAACATACGCTAGATAGGATGAACATCCTTTTACCAGACATTTATGCGCCTTTGCAACAGAAATTAACGGAACTTCCCCTTTACTCTTTTCCCCAAAGATGAATACATCATCATTATCCGCCATCGGAATCCGAATTAATTTCTTTGCACAAACAATTTCTGTCTGGTTGATTGTTAGCCAATCCATACCCACAATTAAATCAAACCCTCTAATTTCCATCAACAACAAGTCAATCGGAAATTTCGTTTCCCCTATCAAAATCAGACAACCCTTAAGTCTTTCACGAACTAAGACTTGACCCCCGTTAGCTATCTCGGTTACTAAGGCATCTTCCAAGGTAGTGACATGCATAGCTAACCTGTGATAGAATGATTTTGATACAAATGACAGATTGGCGCCACAATCAAATAATATTCGTGCAGGAATGGAATTAACAAGAAATGTACCAGAAACAACATCTTTGGACTCCTTCGCCTCTTCCGCCGTCATATGAAATGCCCGACCCGTTGGTTTAGGAGCATTTGGTTTCTTTCCCTGATCTCCACCCTTCTTTAGCTTTGGGCAGTCTCTTCGGAAGTGTCCGGGTTGCTTACACTCAAAACAGGTCAACCCTTGAACATGACAACTTGCAGCTTGATGACCAGACTTCCCACATTTAAAACATTCACTTCCTACCACCCGGCACGGGCCAAAATGCTTACTTCGGCACTTCTGGCACCAATTTGGTTCCCGACGAGATTCATAACGAACATTCTTGCCAAAAGATTTAGATTTCTGAGAAGACTCTGATCGGCCTTCCTACTTTCGTTTCTCTCCCCCTTGTATTTGTTCTTCCTTGTCTTTGGCATAAACCTCTTCTATGACTTTGGCTTCTTCTATCGTCTCCCTCAACGTCGAGGCTTTAGAATTTCGTACTCGAGACATCATGTCAGCCGGTAAGCCCTTCAGATAGACTTTAATCTTCTCCTTTTCAGTTGGAGCCACATGCCCCACTAAATTCAGCTTTTCCATGAATAATTCTGTGTACTTCCGAACAGGCGAGGTACCCTTCTTAAGAGTCCGAAACTCTTCTTCAATTCGATCCATTTCATTTTCATTACAATACTCTTCTAGAATCTTTTTCTTAAAAGACTCCCACGTCATAGCAGCCAAAACCGAGGCTGTTACTGTCGACGTCACAATGTTCCACCAGGTTAAGGCGTTGCCTCGTAACATTTGAGAACTGAACCTGACTTTTGATTCCTCGTCGCATTCACAAGCTCGGAACGCCTGTTCCATCTCTCTAAGCCAGTTCATACATGCTACTGGATTGTCTGCTCCAGTAAATTCTGGCGGTTTGCAACTCAGAAACGTTTTATATGAGCAAACCCTCTCCACTCTCCTATTTACATTCACTATAGGATTACGAGGTGGAGTTACTACACCAGTACCCGTCTCCGGTCGTCGTAACTCTGTACTTCGGTCATTTAACGCTTTCATGAACATCTCTGATTGTTGTGCCAGTGTTGTATTCATCACTCACATCATATTCTCCATCATGCGAGATTCCATCGTAGACTCGGTTGTCACCGGGTTAGAGATATCGGTTCTCGTTCTTTGCGTTTGACTTTCCACTTCTCTTATTAGAGGTAGCCTCGGCGGACTTTCGTGTGTTCCACCCACTTCAGGTTGCTTTTCCAACCCCCAATCAATTACCGCCCTATGTTCCAAAGAATTAGGGGATCTGGTAGGTGTATTCACCATCGTTCTGTATTTAACGCAAAAAAATAACCATAAGAAATGGTTATACGTACCCACACACAAGAAACGTACTTTAACGTTCATTAGTCACTGTAACAATTTAGAAACAATTATGTTTGTGTAACAATATATTCAGAATGACAGTAGCTAATTGAAATTGTGAACATAATATACATGAGAATCCTCGTTACCATCGTTACGGTGCTTAATTCACGAATTCCCGTCGACTCCAAGACTATCCCGTCTTAGTACTTCTACCCATGTCTCACAAATCATATCTTAAGTCGTCTCAGCTTAAGTCTAGGTATCTCACTATCATACCTAGTTCACTTAAACTTCAGCTCTGATACCATATTGTAACACCCTAAAAATCAGGGCCAATTTAAACCTTAAAGTTTAACAAGGTTAATATTAATATCATCCAAACTTTTATACATAAGTAGATAATTAACCATGAGGGTTCATATATATACATTTCGAATTCTCAAAATAACCTATTAATCTAATCCTGTCAACTATGATTAGATTAAATGGGTTATCTAGACAATTCATCAAAACATCCTCGCACAAGCTAACTTCTCCACTTAGCATCAAAAGTTGAATACTCAAAAGCACTCGTCCCTCTTCCCTTTTACTTCCCCGAGCTAGTACCTGGTAAGAAAATTTAATTTGAAACGATTAGGCTTACGCCTAGTGAGAACATCCAATTTCAAATTAAAACATTAACAACTTTGGAACTCATATATTCAATTTATATAAACAAACCTGGTTTGCCACCATTCTTACCGTACTCATACTCATCCTGCGATGACGGGAACATACCCGATTCCATGAGTATGACAAACATTCAGAAAGTCATATCATCTCATTCGAGAGCCTATTACGAATCAGTATATATTCTAGATCATCGCTCATATCCAATAAAATTACAAATTACTTTATGCCTATTTCTTGGAGTGGAAGTAGAGATTACAATTTACTTTATGCCTATCTCTTACCTTCACATAGAAATCAGGAATTACAATTTACTTTATGCCTATTCCTCGATTTCTACACTACGAAATGGGAATTACAATTTACTTTATGCATATTCTTCATTTCCACGTAAACGGGAATTATAATTTACTTTATGCCTATTCCACGTTTCACGTCACGCTATGAAATAAGAATTACAATTTACTTTATGTCTATTCCTCATTTCACAACACCTTTACGAAATGGGAATTACACTTTACTTTATGCCTATTCCACGTTTCAGGTCAACGGGAATTACAATTTACTTTATGCCTATTCCACGTTACAAACTACCGGTGCCTATGGATCTATTACACTTTCTAACGTATATGTATAATAACATATCACTTTACATCTCGTAACACATTCTCAATTCTAAGGATTTTAGATAACCTAACGTATCCTTATCCTCAATTGTTCCCTCTCCGGAAACTATATTCGGAAAAGTATTCCGATCTCAAAGTTCGGAACTTATCCGAAACCGAGACCCAAATGAGACCAAAACTAAAATCGAATCCGGATCCTAGATTGAAGATGGATCCCTAATAGGATTCCAAAAGAAATCGGATCTCATTCCGGAACCCCACCGACACCGGATCCATTCCGGATCAACTCCGGATCCCATCACCATTCCGGATCTAAACCCAATTTCTGGAACTTAACCAATACCGGATCCAAGCCCAAATTTCGGAACTCACCATTTCCGGATCCAAAACCCAATTCCGGAACTTCACCATTTCCGGATCCTGAGCCCAATTCCGGAATTAATCCATACCGGAACCAATACTCAATTTCGGAACCTCGATACTGGACATTCAATAACACGTCAGTTTTGCTCTAAAAGCTCATCTAAATTCCGTTTGTTGATCGATTTCGTTTCATTACAAATATACCAAAATTATTCAGACAGTTTGCATACAACATCTGATTCAATTTCAACTGATAACATTTTAGATGAAGAGATGAACTCACCTGTATGAAGCTTTTAACCCAGCAATCCAAAATCCTTCCTTTCTCTGATTCAATAACCTATTGAAAGGTGATTCAACTTGATGTTACCAAACTGATTAAGAATTTAAGTAAGGTGATTCAAACTCTTACCACAAGAAACCACTGTTCCAATTCTTCTCGTCTCTTTCTCTTCTTCTTTCTCTCTGTATTTGGCCGACTCCAGCAAAAGTGAATTGAGATATTATCTGAATTCAATTTACCCACTTCTTAAGTATTCTTAACTTTCAAGAAATAACCAAACAGGCCCTCAAGTTCTAATTTCACAATCTTTCTTAAACTTTAGTCAAAATACAATTTCAACCCTGAAGTTTACATTTACAATTAGTCCACAAACTTAGACTAAATTACAAATCGATTCCATTCATATTCAAATATAATATAATGGAAATTCGAGGTGTTACACCGGTATCAACCTTTTGTACAAAAATTTCTTTCATTTTCAATCTCATTAATTACTTCTTAATGTCTCTAACCAAACACAACATTACTTACTTGGGTACATGTCTAGTAGATTATAGTAAATCAAATCTCATAATATTTATGGGATTAGTTCAACTGATAATAAGACTTGAGTTTTTGAGGATTCTTCTTAGAAGTCATCATTTCAAATCATGTACAACTGTTGAGGATTTTTCTGATTATTTTTTCAAAATTCCTAGGATTAATCAAGGAACACATAAGTTAGTCCCGAAATCCATGATAAAATGAAAATCAAACTCATAAATTTAATTGGCTATAAATTCAAACACCAAAAATTAAAGTAAAGAAATAAAAAATAATTGTTTTGTTTTTAAATTACTTTTTAGCTTTCAATATTGTATGGCATTCCTGTGTATGTCACGTGCCACTCAAACTTTCCTTTTTCAAATCTTGATCGTGCATATAATGTGATAAAAGATCCTAACTTTTAGTCCTCGACATTTCCAAATATTATATTCCCTCTAAGATTAATAATTAAACATTTTTTCTTTTAATCGTGGATATTTGGACCAGGTTGTACCGTTGTACATATTTCGACTAATTATAGGGACCTAGAGAACAATCAGGAAAATTTTAGTAGCCTTTGCAATTGGTGGACCTAAAAATAAGTGAATTTTAAGAATAATTCTTAAAGAATCAAGTCTTATTGTCAGTTAAAGTAACCCTACAGTGTTTAATTAAATAGTTTTTAATTAACCGTAATTGAAAAAGGAATTTGTAATCGTTCTTGTCAATGTTTTAGATATGTTTCTTTTTATTCATATTTATCTTACTGTGATGTGTGTTTTTGTGAGTCTAAAAATACCATACCGAGCATAAAACAATTATTATCTTCTCAGTTATAATTCCATCTTGAGGACAGGTTCACGTTGTGATCGTGAATATGAGTTCTTACTTTTATAAAGACGTGACAGACAAAAACTATTACAAGAATATATGGAACGAACCCCAAATGTTACTAAGCTAATATATTCTAAAGGACCAACTTGCTTTTTCAATATAACAAAGAATTTTTGAATCTTGCACTTATATTTTATAGTGTTGGGATAACATGAGAACAATTATTCTGTGAAAACGGTAAAATGACTAAAGGTGAAGATGAAATGAGTCATCTGATAAAGATTGATGAAGCTCCGTAATTTTTTTGAGCAATCACATCAAAATATTAACTCATCAAAAGACCGAGAAGTATTTTTCACTGTTCTCACAAAAAAAATTGTTCTAGTGTATTCCCAACTCATGTACTATAAATAGAATATTATACACTTTTTGGGTTAGTTCAACTAACAATAATAATGTTGGGACCTTTGAGGATCCTCCTAAGACCATCTCCAATGAACACTCTATTTTATTTTTTAGCTCTGTTTTAGTCTCTAAAACATCTCCAATGAACCTTCTATTTTAATCTTTATAATAGAGAAATGAATAGTAACTCTCTAATCTATTTTTTCTAAAGTGAAAAAAAGAAGATACTTGAAATATTCTCTTTTAAAGTAGAAAATAGAGTAATACATTAAATGTACATAATAAATTCTTTTTTAGACTCCATAATAGAGAGTAAAATAGAGAATTACATCAGAGATGCCCTAAGAGGTTACCGGTTTGAGTCCTACAAAGTGATTGCGTGTTTTCCTAACTAGTTTGTGACATCGCGCGTTGCGTGATGACGAAAATTTATTGTTAGAAAATATGTAATTAAATTGAGATAAAGAATAATTTGTTAAATCATTGACAACTACTGAATACAAAGTAAAACACTGAACGCATTTATGAAAGTAATGCTCCAATGTTAAAATTAAATGTGTACAAAAATATGTGGTGGCAAACGTATATGCAGTATAAACAATTGTTTTGGCCTAACACAAATAAATGTTTGTTTTGCAACATATTAAACTAATTTTGAAATGAGTTGCACATAAAAGAAAACTATACTAAACCATCATAAGAAGTTTGTCAATTGAATAGGGGAAAAACAATTACATAAATTAAAAACACGGTATATTAGAAGACTTTTTTCTAAGTATAAGTTCATGACCATATAGCCACATTCGTCATAGACCGTGCAATCAAAATAAAATATGTAATATAACTAATGATAATGATTTCTCTTGGTTGACATGTTTTCGAGCAAAAGACGGGAACTCTTTTGATTCAAGTACCATTTATATCGTTTTTTAATAAGGTATGCATGCAAATGCAATCTCATTTTTTGTGAACACTTTTGATTTATCAAAGTACATTTATCTTGAACTGAAAAAGTCGAACAATAGAGTTAAGTGTCCAGTTCTAATTTTCAAAAGATACGATTTCAATTTTTATGAACTATTTTATACAATATTTTTCTAGGAGATTATCCATGGTAACCATTTATTTCTTCGGAACCATAAACAACATTTGTTAACTAAGTATCAACATGTTTCTTTATTTTGGGTGTTACTACCAATCCATATATGAATCTCAATATCATCATCCAAAGCTGACACCTTGACTTTTTAAGCTTCCACACGGTTGTTCGTAAACATTATTTGTTTACAAATAATAAAATTAACATTTGAGACGTTTTATAAAATATTCTAAATGATATTACCAAAATTCCATTCATGATCAATATTGGTTATGCTATAATTGTTACAAATATAATTGTAAGGAATAAATATAATACTAGTTTTCAGTTTTGTCCATTCATAAAGTACCTTTACTCCAAATTTGTTCTCCATGTTTGCGAAATCTCGAAATCTCTTTATATTTGTCCCACCAACTAACAATTTAATATTTTCATCAACTCCAGTTAAATAGAAGACATTTAAAATATTTTATCATTCATATCATTTTATAGTTATTTTTTGTCGAATCTTCATCTTCTAAAACTAACCCTTCAAAAACATTTGAATGAATATCAAGAACGTATATAAATAACAAATTCAATCAAATAATCATAATAAAAATTCGGTTTTCTTCTTGGCGGCAAATTCATTTACTTTTGCTATTGAAGAATCTAATGTGATATTGGTTGTTGAAGAAAGAGAAAAGAGTTGCGATATGTAGAACAACTATGAGAAGATATGTTGAACAACTATGAGAAGATCGTCGGATGCAATTTAAACTCTTATCAAATTAGTATTCCTTCAAGCCTTGAAAGTAGTTTAAACTCTTATTCTTCCATTTGTGTAATAAAATATTTGGAGTGGTCTTTTCCATCGCATATCTTTTTTTGATTCGATGTTGATGTCACTAAATCTGTAGAAGGGATTCAAATGCTAAAGGCGTGTAAAAATATAACATTGACACTCTCAACTAATACAACAAATGACGTTTACCCAAAAACTATTTTGTTACCGGGTATTGAAACTATTAATATTCATAAGCGAACTAAAATAGTTGTTATTGCATATTTGAAACATAATCCAATAAAAAGTTAGTGTTGAAGTAGATCCATTTGGTGTCTTTACTACATGATAAAAAACGATAGATCTTTTGAGGGGCACGAAGTTTCATGGTAGATTGTTTAGCCTCACGTGAAAATAATGAAAAAAACTTACATCGAAGTGTATTGGTTATATTGCAAGATGTATGTAAAAAATTTACATTTAAAGAGAAGAGATGACCACAATTTAATAGAAGAGGAAGCTATAAAGGTTATTAGCATATGAGAAGTTGGGGGTTAACATGATACATTTAAGAGAAGGAAGTTAGAAATGTTACTATGAGCATATGAAGAGTTAGAGGTGAAGATGAATGTAAAATTACCAAAAAAACCCATTTATTATGAACATATAATTTGTCTATAGGGGCATAAAAGACTTTAACTTAATTGACATTTTAATAAGTTGAAAAAAGGAGAAAAAAGATAAAGATGTTCCTAGCCTTTAGAAGATACCACGTCACTACATGTGGTTTTTGTTTTAATATATATATATATATATATATATATATATATATATATTGATGATTATTTTTCCGTATCTATTGAAATTAATCAATGTAACCTGGTGTAACAAAAAAAGGGAATTTAATTAAAATACCCAAAGTTTGACTTTGACTTGCCAAAATACCCATTTTCTCGACCAATTTGCCAAAATACCCATTTTTTCCGCGGTGGGACCCACGATCGCGGGACCCACAACCACGTGGCACCGGGTTTGGACATTTCTCCCGCTATGCCCCCTCAAGTTTGCTCGCGGCTACAGCTTTTCCCCCCCAAGTTTGCCCGCGGGACCACTTTTAGCCCCTGTCCCGCGATTTTATCCCGCGATAGTCCCGCAATTTTATGATATTTACAGTTTTGGCCCCTCCAGTTTGGGCCAAATTTAAAAAAAGCATAAATGGTCCCTATAGTTTTTTTAGGTTATCATTTTATATAGTTGAGGTTTTTAATGTATTGTTTCCTTTCCATTTTAATGTATTTAATATAGAAATTAATTAAAGAAAATGTTTTCCCCATTTTAAGTTATTTAATAAGGAAATTAATTAAAAGATCAGTTATTGCAAATCATCTTTCCAAACGAAACAGATACAGTGCAGGTAAACAAAGAAATCTATGACTGGAATGCATCATGGATTCCGGTGATGAAGTTAACCTTTTCTTTGATGTCGTCATCCATTCCCGTGTAGTCGTCTTCGATTTCCTGTAGTTCCTCTTCTACTTCCTTAATCTGTCGTTGCAGCTCCCGAACGTGAGCTCTAGTCATGGCCAGTTCTCGTTTCTTCTTCGCTAGATACTCCATTTTCCCCTGCTGAATCCCCATGTTATGGTTCCACATACCTTTAACCTTTTCGATACCGGCGTTCGCCTCATCAATGGATTTTTGCACTAAATGAGTAATTCGTTGACTTTGTGGAAGACCCGTTGGCTGGGTACAATGATACATTGGTGGGTTGTTTCCGTCATTATCGAAGTGGTAATTCTCGCATGCCATCTCCCAGTCTTCTTCCTCCTCAGCCGTGAATGGATAATCGGCCGCAGTTCGCCCATAGTTTCTCCACTCCTCGTCTGTTTTCGGTAACTTCCAGGTACTCCGGCGAGCTCCATCGTTCAGTGGTTGGTAGGCCGCCGAACGTGAAGTTCCAGCCCCATTCGCCGACCGGTTCCCCCTTGATCTTGAACCTCCAGCCATAGTGTTAAGAAAAGCGAGTGAATGTTTGTAAACGGTGTAAAATAATGTATAAAAGATAGATAGCAAGTTGTGAATTACTACTTCATCATGCCATCTACTTATAGTATGTTCTTCATCAGGGATGTGGATATGGTCAAAGATTTCGTCTGAAAAGTTGCCTCCATGATTCGTCTGAATAGTTCACTGCAATATTCGTCTGAAAAGAGCCTGTAAGATTCGACTGAAAAAGTAACTGCAAGATTCGTCTACAAAAGAGCCTGTAAGATTCGACTGAAAAAGTAACTGCAAGATTCGTCTGCAAAAGGAAGTCTGCTCTTGAATAAAGGTTTTTCATTAGGCTGAAAAGTAGTCTTTAAGTAGTCTAAGGATTAATGCACATGTGAATCAAGAAATAAATGCTTGTTCATCCAATAATCTCTGTATTAGGATTACCGCAAGTTTCATAAACCTACTTACTAGGTGTTGGAAAATTTTAGTAAAAATATGGTTTTTACTAAACTTTGGACACATTTAAATATATATATATATATATATATATATGTGTGTGTGTGTGTGTGTGTGTTATATATAACTAACTCTTAGTAGGTTTATGTTCTCCTATATGAGAGCTTCGAAACGATATATAATGCGTCCAAAACGGAGTATGTGTGAATGAGATATCGATACTCAAAGTTGAGTAATTGGATGAAATTAGCAAAAACCAAATGGGTGTGGGAATGTGTCCCACATAGGAAGAGAGAGTAAAGTGTTGTTGCATGTTTTTACTGTTTTTGTCACACTTTTTAGGCTCCAAGTTAAATACTTTAACAAAATAATAAACAAAATTATAACTTAAATCACAATACTTTAACAAAATAAGTTAACACTAAAAATAACAATTATTTAATGTTACATAAACAACCTAATGTTGTTGTGTTTGACAATGCGCATAAATGGTCTCCGCCATATGTAGGCGAAAGTCCCTGGCCTCATCTTCGGTGCGGGAAGGGTGTAAATCTACCACATCGTCTGAAATCAAGATGTTGGCATTACGGCATACCCAGACACCGCAATCCGCATTCATCCCTTGCTGCTGTGGTGCATTCTTGGCTAACTTGTGACGGAAGTGCACTGACTTTTCGCGACGGTCCACATCCCCGATCAGTCTAAAGAACTCCGGCACCTCAGCTTTAAATCTGTCAAGACGCTCATGCAAAGCGTATGTGTAGAGATTGGCAGCGTCGCTGTCATATTTGGTCATCACCATACGCGAAAGATCAAATACTCCGAGCATCCAATGTTTAGGATGAATGCAGATAGGGATGTACACCTGAAATATTACAATATTAGACAACTTAGTTAGCAACCAAACAACTTAAATAAAATAAGAGTAAAACGATTTACATACAATATCGAGAAAGCGCCAATTCACCCCTTCCATGCCATTACATGAGTTAGCCACGGAGGCGGGACCTTGATGTTGAAGGACCATGAACGGAAAGAAAGTAGTGTGCATGACGGTCCACCTCGTGTCTGGTTGACGGGAACGTTGGAGAATGGCGACCCAACAATCGATGTGCTATACACAAAAAATAGATTGTTAGACATGTAATATAAATATATTTGATTATATGACTATAGTTAAACTTCATGTAACATCTCATTTTTTTATAAAATGTGATGTTTGAGTTTATTAAATAATTTGAGTATAATTATTTAATAAGTTGAGATTGAATAAATGATAGATTAATCTTAGAGTTTAACCCCGAATAAGTTACGTTACTTGTTTTACGGAGTTATAGGTTAAGGGGTAAACTTAATTTATAATGTTAAGTTAAATCTCCTTTAGGGCATAAGAATGAGAAACTAAACTTGAGGGGCCAAAATGAAAATTTGGGAAAATATAAAAACCCCCAAAATTCATGAAAAATCCAAAGAATTCCATACGTATTGTTCTCTCAATCGGTTTCTCTCTACCTCTCAAGAATTTTCAAGGTTGGAGCAAAATCAAGAGAAGAATCATCAATTAGTTGAAGTTTTGATGATTTAAGCTTAATTCTTCAAAGGTTTGTGTAGAATTTCTATTATTCTAAGTTAAATCTCCTATTTAGGTCATGATTTCAATCCTTAAGTTTTATTTCCATTTTAGGTTGAAATTGTGAGAAGAAATTGAAGATATTCAAGTTTGTTTGAAGTGAAATTACCATTAGAATCAAGGTATGTTAACTATTTGGTATGAATTGCATAGTTTGAGGTTTTAGCTTAAGTTTGGTCTTTAATGGTTTGTAGATATGTGGTTTAAGGGTTTATGTATGAAATGGTTAAATTAGTTTGAGCTTCAAAGTTATGTTGCATATCAAGTGTTTGATAAAATGTCTAGGAGACATTTGTAAATGTAAGTTTCTGTCTTGTTTTTAGAAAATTTATAGAAAATCAACCGTTTGTCCAAATAAGATGTGTAATATATGGTTGGAAAGCTTGAAGAGTTCAGAACATTTTGTAGTTTACAGTAAGATCTGATTTTGAGTCTAAATGGCTCAAAACCTTGATTTTCCAGAACTGGTCGTATGAAACTCGGGATTTGCAGACTGTTTTTGTAAAATTCATATAAAATTGGTCATTGATCCAAATAAGGTGAATCCTGTGCGATTAGTTTCCTAAGAGATAGTAGTACATTTTTCATTTAGATGTCAAAGCCTAATTAGTTCTCTAAGTATGAGAAAAACGTCCAAACTTTTGAAGGACAGAAGCTGTTTTGGTGTAGTAACTTGAACTACAATTATGCTTGTTCATGATGCATTTCAGGGTTGTGTAATTTGTTAAAGCTTATGTAAATCAGCTGTAAACTTATCTAGGACTATTCTAGGGGTAATAAGAAGTATAAATTTTGGTCTACGTCTCGTTTATTGGAACAAATGTGTTGATTACTATATGATAGTAATCGGTTATGGTTTTAGGTAAAGTCATTTTGGGTGTGACTTGTATCAACGTCTTGGCGTCCGATTGTAGTATTCCATCATCTACAACTCAGGTGAGTTTATTCACTTCCCTTTAAAATTAGCCATTGAAATTGATATAGATATGTTTTATACTATGTTTGAATGCTTTGGTAGAGATGAATTGAAGAATAGTAGGCTTATTAAGAAGTATTTGTGAACTGGCTTAATGAAGAAGACGATGAACAGTGTTCGCGAAATGTCCACTTTGCGTAAGCCACTGTAGCGCAAAGTGAGTATTTCGCAAGCCACTGTAGCGCAAAGTGAGAATCTCGCTACTGTTGGTTGCGAGAAGTGAGGTATTTCGTTGTTGTTGGTTGCGTAATTCTCACTCTGTTACAAAGCTGATTTTATCATAATTTGTCGATGGTTGTAAGGACTTGTCTTAATCAGTATGAGTCCAAATAAATGTTCAAGGGTTATTCTATGTTGAGATCCCCATGCTAAATAGCAAAATGGGGATAGTTAAGAAGTTGAGGCGATAAACTATTTATATTCTTTATATATATAGAATATGTTGGGAGAGGTAATATATATATATCGTATGTTATGCACCTACGATAGTAAGAGTAATAATACTTATGTATTGTGTTGCGGTTGCTAGAAATAGGCATCCGGTCATCGTAGGGCACCTGGGTACGGTCTAATGGGAACCGAATACTCGCCATTTGACCAAGGGATGTAATTTCTAGTGAATGAGCGTACCTTGAATCATCGTGAGGGCCCCGGTTGTGTATCGCGATATATTAATCCCATTGGGGTCAGTGATTCTGAGGTGGTGAGGACGTGAAATGTGGAATAGGCAGATTTTGATTTGTAATTCCCATTTCGAATGGAAGATCGGAGATTTCCATTTCATAGGGAAGATCGGAGATTTCCCAGTTTGGAGGGAAGATTAGAGATAGGCATAATGTAATTTGTAATCTCTACTTCCGGATTAAGAAATAGGCAGGTTTTGACTTGTAATTTCTTGAATAAGAGTATTAACCTTGAATCTGGGATGATTCGGGGTAAACTCTTGGTAGTGATATTATGGCTAGACGATTTAGTCATAAGTATGGGAGTGGGGTAGATTCCCAGTGTTGAAAGGAGTTGTTGTACGGTAAGATGATCGAGAACATGTTTGATTTATCTGTTGAGATTTTAATTGTTAAATTTAATTGGATTTGAATATTCTCACTAGGCGAAAGCCTAATTGTTCAAGTTGAATTTTCTTACCAGGTACAAGCTCCGGGAAGTAAGCAGGGATGTGAGATGAGAACTTTTGGAAAGATTCAAACTTGGAGATGACAGAGGATCTAGACATTCTTTTGATGTTTTGGGACAGATGATTAGATAACCTAGTCAATCTGATTATGATGTTATGATTAGATTAATAGGTTATTTGAGTTAGATGTTTTATGTGTATAAAAACCTTACCATTGATTCTCTTGTTATATAAGTTTGATGTTATTTGATCATAACTTGTGGAATTTTTAAGGTTTAAATTAGCCCTGTTTTTAGGGTGTTACAATATGGTATCAAAGCAGAAGTTTAAGCGAACTAGGTATGAATTTGAGATACCTAGACTTAAGCTGTGATGAATTAAGTTATGATCTGTGAGGTATGGGTAGAATTGCTAAGACTGGGTAGTCTTAAGAGTCGACGGAAATACGCGAAGTTAGTACTGTAACGATGGTAATGAGAATTCTCATGTATAATATGTTCGCAATTTCAATTAGCTACTGTTATTATGAAAATATTATTACACAAGCATACTTGTTTCTAATTGTTACAGTGACTAATGAGCGGTAAAGTACGTTTCGTATGTCTAGTTATGTATAAACCATTACTGATGAGTATTCTTTTGTGCTCATTCAGAATAATGGTAAATACGCCATCAAGATCTTCTAGTTCTATGGAGAACAGGATGGTGATAGATAGGTCTGTGGAAGAGCAACCTGAAATAGTTGAGACTTATGAAAGTCCGTCGAAACCACCTCTGATAGGAGGAGAACCACAGACTCAGAAAACAATCACTTTTACTGTTGATCAGAAAACGCCGGAGTCAAAGATGGAGTCTCGTATAATGGAGAATATGATGCGGGTTATGAATGTTGCATTGACTCAACAACAAGAGATGTTTATAAAAATGTTGAATGACCATATAGTCGAGTTTCATAGATCAGAGGTGAGTACTTGGGATGTAATTTCACCTATAAATCCGGTTTTGAATACTAATGATAGAATAGAAGAAGTTTATGATGGAAAAATAATTGAAATAACTCCAAAGGAAAAGAAAAGAAAATGGGAGGATAGATCCGAAGTTGGCCAGAAGTCGGAAACTTTTACTAAAAATTATCATGTTGAATCTAGTCGAGAAACCAAATTGTATGTGAAATGTTTCAAGTGCGGAAAAGCTGGTCATATGGTTAAAAATTGCTCTGTCCAAGGATTAATCTGCTATGAATGTAAGGAGCTTGGTCATTACAGAAGGGATTGTCCGAAATTGAAGAATAGTGGAAATCAAGAAAGGAAATTCAAATTCTCCAAAGGCAATGGTTGAACGTTTTATGTGAGGGCGCGAAAGTGAGGGATAGATGATTGTATTTTGATGTGCTCGTTGTTAGTTTTATATATAAGTATAAACAATTATTATGTGAATGGTGATAACTTGTCTTTTGTAAGTATTATTAAAGGTTAATGCCAGTTGTTATGTTTCAAAAGTTGTGATTTGGCAAAAGTGATTAAATTGAGATTGATCTATAATTAGGTAAAGATTTGTTAGTTGTATTATTTTGATAGAGAAGATTAAATTTTCAATTGACTTGTTGTTAATGGAAATTGGGGGATTTTATGTTATTGTGGGAATGGACTGGTTGAAAAATAACCAGGCAGAAATATTGTGTGCAAAGAAGTTGATTCGAATCCCGATGGCTGAAAAAGATGATGTGTTTATCTATGGAGTAAAGCAGAAAGGAGAGGTACAACTAATTTCTGTTGCAAAGGCACGTAAGTGCTTAGCGAAAGAGGTTTTGGTTAAATTATAGCATCAGTGAAAACTATGTGGTCAAAATACGCTTTTTAGAGTTTATCGTGGTTGTGCAATAATTACGATGTGTTATGTGCTTAATTGCATTTTATTTAAATAAGTGTCGTTTTAAGTATTGGTCTTATGTGTGAGGACCGTTTGATGATCTTGTATTCTTAGTACCTTTGGTACTAATGAACTTTAGTAAGATATATATATATATATATAGGGAAGGGTTCAATTGAGAAGTCTAAATATTTTGAGAAATAGAGAAGTAAAAAAACACGGGAGTGTTCATATATGAACGTTCATATAACAGTCATATATGAACGTTCATATATGAACGTTCATATATAAACAGTCATATATGAACACTCCAACGTTCATATATGACTGTTTATATATGAACATTCATATATGAACACTCCCGTGTTTTTTTACTTCTCCATTTCTCAAAATATTTAGACTTCTCAAATGAACCTAACACTATATATATATATATATATTGTTGAGTATAAAAGAGTTGCATATACTTGTACATATAGATACATATATGAATTGACTTCATTGGGAAGGTAGCAATGAAGGGGTTGTGAGATTAGCACGCCTCAGAGCGTGTGTTGCATGATGTGAGTTAGATGCATTTTAATTGCATGAGTTGATGTTGATAAATGATCCTTTGAGCAGATGGTTCGGTTTTTGGACTCGGTTGAGTCTTGCGGGCATTTACTCGGTGTAATAAGCTCGACGTAGGCTTGGGGTTGAAATTGTAGGAATGGTATTATAATTGAAGTTTACATGATGTGGGTGCATTGGTTGTTCTTTTGAAGTCATGTATGAATGTTAAGTCTTGAATCAGAAGATTAAAAGTTGAAGGACCACCTTGTGGGGATGTTAAGATAGTGAAGGACTGTTGTTTTAGATAAGCGTTTTACTCACGATGTGGATGGTTTATAAATGAAGAAGTATTAGGCACGAAGGAAGTGAATGTATAGATTGTGTCGATCTGTGAGGGATTGTGTCCTGTCTGTGTAATGGGTTGAAATCACAAAGAGCTAGCAAGAAGCGGGTAAGTTTAAATTAATTAGAAACCCGTGAGTGTGGTTCAACTAAAGTTGGGGAGAAATAATGAGTGAAATAGACTCGGTTAATCATGCGATAGAACATGAAAATACGTTTGAATTGAGTACGAATGACCATGAGAGACCTGGTCTGTTGTGAGATGTTATGGGTGGGAAGGTACGAACGAGTAGTGGCATCAATTGCCAAGATAAATGTGTCAACTAGTATGTAATGTAAAGTTAGAAAGAGGAAGCATCCGATGGAAGTCTTTTCGGGGATTCCAGATGAAGAGTATTATTTGTAAATAAAATTGTTGGAACATGTGGTTTGTAAGAGGGCGTAGTGATATGGCTAATATCGGGATAGAATGTCGGAACAGCAGTGGGTGTTTATCCAAAGTAATTTTGGTTGTGTGAGTCGCTAGGTAAGTTTATATTTTTGAATCATTGAAAGTTTAACGAAGATGATGAGTGTGTTAGTCAAAATGTGGTGAAGTAAATTCAAAATCTTTAAGGAATGTGAGTTGATTCTTATGTATAAAAGAAATAAAATGAATGGGTCGACTGTGTTGGAAAGATAAAAGTTTGTGACAGTTTTAGGTGCTACGAGAACTTAGCTAAGGTCTTGGCTGGTGATTGTACAGGAACCGTTCTTTTGGATTGTAGTTGTGCGTAGTAGATGTCTATCTTTAAGTCAAAACTTGCCTATTTCTTAATCAGGAAGTAGAGATTACAAATTACTTTATGCCTATCTCTAATCTTCCTCTCATCACAGGGAAATCTCCGATCTTCCCAAATCGAAATGGGAATTATTAAGCAAAATCTGCTTATTTCACATTCCACCTCAGAATCAATGGTCCCCATGGGATTATAATATCGCGATACTCAAATCGAGACTCATGATTCAAGGTACACCCAATTACTAAAATTACACCCCTTTGGTCTATGGCGAGTAATCGGTTCCCATCGTACCGTACCCAAGTGCCCTCGGTGACCGGATGCCTATTTTAGTAAAAGCACGTAATCACATAATATAATATATGTAATAATCGATACTACTATATGCGTCTAGCATACAATATATTATTTCTCCGAACATATTCTATATATATAACAATAAAGAATATTAATAACTCCTCATCTCAATATCTTTACTATTTCTTCTCTTTAACTTAGCATGGAAGTTAATATCTCAATTGTTAATCTACATTTTGTACTCATAAGTAGATCTTAATAATTTATCTTAATGAAGCTTCAAATCGTATTCAGAATTCATAATCATATCACAGATTGCATATAGCAATTAATCATACTTGACATACAAGATTAATGATAAATACTAGTTTATCAACTTCATAGTTAGCTCATCTTAGAAACTTTAGCATGGAATCAACATAATACAACTTTTAATCGCCCTCTTGGCTTATCTCTAATTTAATCAAGTCCATATAAAACATATTCATGCATACATATAAAACATCTAATTCAATATTAATTACTGAATTTTAAAGAGAGTTGAATAAACTCACCTAATGCGTTATCACTCTTTTTATCCTTTTTAACTTGTAAAGGCTCCTTTCTTCACTACCACAGCTTACTGTATTATTCACTTTACATATACTGATATTAATTTTCAAAACAGAAACCTCTACAACTGAGAATCCTTAATTTCTAAAAATTACATTTCAAGTCTCAATCAACTGAAGTCGCAGTCGCCTATTGCGATCCCAATTCCAAATCGCAACCAACAGTTGCGATCTCAACTCCAAATCGCAACTCACCATTGCGATTCCACCCCAAATCGCAGTCAACGGTTGCGACTCCAAAGCCAAGTCGCAGTCCACTATTGCGACTCCAACTTGAAATTCCTTTGGTCTCCGCTTCGGGTCAGCATAACTTTTCTGTCTATCTTGGGCTGCTTTCATATGCTGCCGAATCTCTTTTACTTTATCCGTTGTTTGCTGTACCAACTCTGGACCAGCAAACTGTTTCTCCCCGGCTTCTAACCAACACCGGAGTTCTACACTTACGACCATACAACGTTTCGAAGGGTGCTCTCCCGATGCTCGAATGATAACTATTGTTATACGCAAATTCTACTAACGGCAGATGCGTATCCCAGTTACCACCAAAATCTAAAACACAACACCTGAGCATATCTTCCAAAGTTTGAATGGTCCGCTCACTCTGCCCATCGGTCTGTGGATGAAAAGCAGTACTCAAATTAACTTTAGTACCCAATTCTTCTTGCAGTGATCGCCAAAACCTCGAGGTAAACCGACTATCACGATCTGACACTATCGACACCGGTATACCATGCCTCGACACTACTTCATCAATATACAACTTTGCTAATTTCTCAATTGGTGATGCCTCTTTCATTGCTAGAAAATGAGCACTCTTAGTTAATCTATCCACGATTACCCATATTGTGTCGTTACCTTTTTGCGTCTTTGGTAACTTCGTCACAAAGTCCATGGTAATCTTCTCCCACTTCCATTCCGGAATTTCCAAGGATTGGAAACTTCCGTAAGGTTTCTGATGTTCAGCTTTCACCAACGAACATGTTGTACACATTTCTACCTTTCGAGCCACATCTACTTTCATCGCTGGCCACCAATAATGCAATTTCAGATCTCGATACATCTTCGTACTCCCAGGGTGAATGGAATACTTAGATCTATGAGCGTCTTCGAGAATCAACTCTCGATTTCCTCCCATTTTAGGCACCCAAACTCTTCCTTGAAATAATTTAACCCCACGACCATCTTCAGTCAACTGAAGATGTTGCTTACCCATTACTTCTTCTTTCAGATTTTCCTCTCGCAAAGCAACCACTTGTGCTTCTTTGATCTTTTCCATCAAACTTGACGTTACATCAATTCTAGCATTTACCGATTTCAAACACCCACCATATTCTTTTCTACTTAAGGCATCAGCTACGACATTTGCTTTACCAGGATGGTAATGCAATTCACAATCATAATCCTTAAGCAATTCTAACCATTTTCGCTGCCTCATGTTTAACTCCTTCTGATCAAAAACATGTTGCAAACTTTTGTGATCAGTATAAAGAGTACAATTCGTTCCATACAAATAGTGTCGCCATAACTTTAAAGCGAACACCACTGCTGCTAACTCTAAATCATGGGTAGGATAATTCTTTTCATGCTCTTTAAGCTGTCTTGAGGCATAGGCAATCACTTTTGTTAGACAACCTAAGGGGGGGGTAAGGTTGTATTTAAAACTTTTACTTTCAAAAATTCTTTTTATAAAAATATCTTAATAATGTAAATACAACAGAGTATATGAAAACACAACAGATACGTATAAATACAGGATAGTATAAATATAGTAAATAAAGCAGAGTATAAATGCAATGAATATACAATAATTATATAAACAGATATAATTAAATGCACAGCGGAAATATAAAGAGATAAGGGATAGAGATACTTGACACGGAGATTTAGTGATTTACCACAACTTGGTAAACCACCAGTCGAGACACTTCCCGACACGATCCAATAAACGTATTCTTTACGGTAGAATACAAACCAAATACAAAGGAAAGCAATAGGCTCTCAAGCTTTAGCTTATCGAGATATACAGGATCACACACCCGTTATTCAAACACTTACAAGAGGAGTATAACTCACAATGGTAATCACTCTTGTATAATATTTATCACTTGGATATTTTATAAAAACGTTTTATAAAATAAATATGTAGTGATAATATGTAGTATGGAATATTAGTTGGGAGAGATCAGATGGATAGATGGCAGTGTGTTGTTGATCTGTTTTTTTATTCTTCTCCACCATCGCATGCATTATATAGCAACTCTTCCAACGGAAACAATGCATCCGCGGTATACCGCCAAAAGCACGCGGTATACCGTGCAGTAATAAAAGTACTTTTGCAGAAGAGAAAGTCAACCCTGCAAAACAAACGTAAACTTGTACCCGCGGTATACCTGCTAAACACCGCGGTATACCGCCCAGACAAAAGTACGACCAATCAATCAGAGATCTACAGTAAGCCGCCGCGGTATACCTGCTGAACCTCGCGGTATACCTGCGTCAGAAAAGGACAGTTTCTCAAAAACCTTATTTAATTAAAATCATTTATGGTTTTTAGAAATATCCAAGTGGTATATTATTTTAGGGTGTTTATCATTATAAATTATAAACACTAATGACAACGTAAATCTTCCGTCTTGAACTCTTCAGATAAAATCTTCGTGTTCTTCAAGAACTGTACACTTGGATAGGATTGTTAGATAAACAATAATACGGTGTGTTTGTAATCATCAAAATAAATATATATAGATATATAGAGATGTGGTACACTTGCACCAACAATCTCCCCCTTTTTGATGATGACAAACACAACCGCTAAGCATGAGCATATGCGGTTTCTCTCCCCCGTTTGTCGAAACAAAAAGGGTCAAGAAAGACGGTATGCTTCCCCTCGAGAGATGCTCCCCCTCAAAATATGCATATAATTGAGAGAGCATAATCTCATAGGTAAAAGATAAAAAGCTCCCCCTCAAATTAATAACAAATTATAAAATTTGAGGGACAATAAAATATGCATAAAAAGCATATAATAGACATAAAACAAAATAACCTAAAAGAAACACTTGCACAAAAAAAAAAGGATCTTAAGGCTTCGATTTTTCGGTTAATTTTATGTGAGCAAAAAATTACCACGTATTATGACCTCGTCAGGGAACACGTATTATATCCTCGTCAGGAAACACGTATTATATCCTCGTCAGGAAACACGTATTATATCCTCGTCAGGAAACACCTACAAAAGGCAAAGAAAATTTTTCGTGGTACCCTTTTCTTATGGGTCCTTTTAACAGTTAGTATAAAACATAAACTGCAAAAAAAATTAAAATATGTTGTCGACATAAAATAAAACAAGACAACATACAATCCACAAAATTTGTTTAAAACCACAAATGCATCCCACCGGGATTGTCAACATTAAACATTCCTTTCGGAATCCATTTTCTAACCATTCTAATTTTGCGATTGTATTTATCATACACATAAAATGAAGCATGCACATTTGCATTATTATTAGGTCTAGAATATTTATCATTATACATGCGAGCATACGGTTTCCTCGGTACATAATTTATATTATTCACTTTGTGTACATACGGAGGTTTTTGCACATATTGATTTCTTGTACTTACTTTAGGTGATTCATAATGTCTTCTAATTGGCATACAAGAACATTTATCTTTGCAAGTATCGGAACCAACACCTTTTCGACAGTTTATACGATTAGACATATTTAGCATGTTAAGAATTTTTTCATTACTATTTTGAAAAGCATTTGCTAATAAATTATCTTTTTCATGCGATTTACATTTTGCTTTTAAACAAGCAATTTCATCTTCAAGAATATTGCATTTACCACATACAACTTTTTCACATGTTATTTTCTCTAAACATGCAATTTTATCATTTAAGACAATGTAAGATTTGCAAACAATATTTTCGCATGCTTTCTTTTCTAAAGTGATAACTTTATCATTTAACTCATTTTTGATTTTATTATCACATGCAATGGTTTGTTTACAATTATTCAACTCATTTTGACATAATAATAATTCTTCTTTTAATTTAGCATTCTCATTTTTATAATTATTTACGAGAACAATCAATTTTTGAAAAGAGACATTTAACATATCAATATCATCATCGTTATCACTACAACTAGAATAACTTGAGTATGAAGTACATACCTCTTTCTCGCAGTCGACGATGAGACACGTTTCTTCATTTCTTTGATCTCGGGTTTCGTCTCTCTTTTCTTTTGAGTTTCCACCATAGGTGATGTTCAAGTTCTCCCAAATATCACGAGCAATTTCAAAGAGATAAACACGCTCAATATCATCGTTAGTAAGAACCGAAAAGAGAAAATTTTTGGCTTCATAATTTAAACAATAATTAGCCTTATCTTCGTCGGACCATTCCGAGCTAGGTTTTTCAACAACTTTGTTGTTTTGAAATTTTGTGGGTTTGAAATTTCCTTTAATAATAATATCCCAAATTTTTTGATTTATCCCACGAACATAACGTTCAAAAGAATTTGCCCAAAGATCAAAATTTTCGAAATCAATAAGAAGAGATTTAGAAAACCAAGCATTTTGATGAGCCATAACAAAAACGGATTTTAAAAAAAATTAAATAGACGATTTTTGAAAGCCCTGCTCTGATACCAATTGTTAGACAACCTAAGGGGGGGTAAGGTTGTATTTAAAACTTTTACTTTCAAAAATTCTTTTTATAAAAATATCTTAATAATGTAAATACAACAGAGTATATGAAAACACAACAGATACGTATAAATACAGGATAGTATAAATATAGTAAATAAAGCAGAGTATAAATGCAATGAATATACAATAATTATATAAACAGATATAATTAAATGCACAGCGGAAATATAAAGAGATAAGGGATAGAGATACTTGACACGGAGATTTAGTGATTTACCACAACTTGGTAAACCACCAGTCGAGACACTTCCCGACACGATCCAATAAACGTATTCTTTACGGTAGAATACAAACCAAATACAAAGGAAAGCAATAGGCTCTCAAGCTTTAGCTTATCGAGATATACAGGATCACACACCCGTTATTCAAACACTTACAAGAGGAGTATAACTCACAATGGTAATCACTCTTGTATAATATTTATCACTTGGATATTTTATAAAAACGTTTTATAAAATAAATATGTAGTGATAATATGTAGTATGGAATATTAGTTGGGAGAGATCAGATGGATAGATGGCAGTGTGTTGTTGATCTGTTTTTTTATTCTTCTCCACCATCGCATGCATTATATAGCAACTCTTCCAACGGAAACAATGCATCCGCGGTATACCGCCAAAAGCACGCGGTATACCGTGCAGTAATAAAAGTACTTTTGCAGAAGAGAAAGTCAACCCTGCAAAACAAACGTAAACTTGTACCCGCGGTATACCTGCTAAACACCGCGGTATACCGCCCAGACAAAAGTACGACCAATCAATCAGAGATCTACAGTAAGCCGCCGCGGTATACCTGCTGAACCTCGCGGTATACCTGCGTCAGAAAAGGACAGTTTCTCAAAAACCTTATTTAATTAAAATCATTTATGGTTTTTAGAAATATCCAAGTGGTATATTATTTTAGGGTGTTTATCATTATAAATTATAAACACTAATGACAACGTAAATCTTCCGTCTTGAACTCTTCAGATAAAATCTTCGTGTTCTTCAAGAACTGTACACTTGGATAGGATTGTTAGATAAACAATAATACGGTGTGTTTGTAATCATCAAAATAAATATATATAGATATATAGAGATGTGGTACACTTGCACCAACAACTTTGCCCCTCTGCATTATCACACAACCTAGACCCATCTTTGAAGCATCACTATACACGACAAAATCTTCTGTCCCTTCTGGCAAGGCAAGAATAGGTGCTTCACACAGTTTTTGACGTAAAGTTCTGAAAGCTGTTTCCTGTTTCTCCGTCCAAACAAACTTCTCATTCTTTCTAGTTAACAACGTCAAAGCAGATGCAATCCTAGAAAAATCCTTTATGAATCTTCTATAATAACCTGCTAATCCCAGAAAGCTCCTTATCTCAGATGCACTTCTAGGTGTCTCCCAATTCGTCATCGCTTCAATCTTTGAAGGATCTACTTTAACTCCTCCAGAAGTAATTACATGACCTAGAAACTGCACCTCCTTCATCCAAAATTCACACTTTGAAAACTTTGCGTATAACTTCTCTTTTCTTAAAACTTCTAAGACTTCACGAAGATGTTGCTCATGATCTTCTTCAGTCTTTGAATAAATAAGTATGTCATCAATAAACACAATGACAAACTTATCTAAAAATGGTCGACACACTCTGTTCATCAAATCCATGAATACCGCAGGAGCATTTGTCAACCCAAATGGCATTACAAGGAACTCATAATGCCCATATCTTGTTCTAAACGCTATTTTTGAAACGTCTTCATCTCTTACCCGCACTTGATGGTATCCAGATCTTAAATCTATCTTTGAAAAGCATCCCGCACCTTGGAGTTGATCAAATAGATCATCAATCCTCGGAAGCGGATACTTGTTCTTAATGGTTACCTTATTCAACTCTCGGTAATCAATACACATTCTCATGGTACCATCTTTCTTCTTAACAAATAAAACTGGAGCTCCCCAAGGTGAAGAACTCGGTCTTACGAAACCCTTATCTAATAACTCCTGAAGCTGAGTCATCATCTCTTTCATCTCAGCAGGTGCTAAACGATAAGGTGCTCTTGCAATCGGTGCCGATCCAGGAATAATGTCGATACGAAACTCCACTTGTCTTTCAACTGGTAAACCTGGAAGATCATCCGGGAATACATCCGGAAACTCACGCACTACGTTGATATCTTGAACATTTTTCTTTTCTAACTTCATATCAATGACATAAGCTAAATACGACCAACACCCTTTTGATAAGCATTTACGCGCCTTCATCACCGATATCAAAGGAATAACTCCTTCCTGCTTCTCTCCAAATATGAATACATCGTCTTTCTCGCCCATTGGAATTCGGATCAGCTTCTTTGCGCACATAATTTCTGCCTGGTTATTGCTCAACCAGTCCATCCCTACTACAATATCAAAACTCCCAATTTCCATTAACAACAAGTTAATCGGAAATTCTGTTCCCTCTATCAAAATCTTACAATCGTCCAGGCTCTCCTTGACCAAAGACTGAACTCCATTAGCTATTTCGACTACTAAGGCATCTCCTAGAGTAGTAACAGGCATAGCTAACTTATGTTGAAACAACTTGGATACAAAAGAATAATTTGCGCCACTATCAAACAATACACGTGCAGGAATAGAGTTTATAAGAAATGTACCCGAGACCACATCTTTTGACCCTTTTGCTTCATCAGCTGTCATTTGGAATGCACGACCGGTTGGTTTGGGAATAACCAACTTTCTTCCCTGATCTCCTCCTTTCTTCAACTTCGGACAATCTTTCCGAAAATGACCCGGTTGTTGGCATTCAAAACAAACTGACCCAGGCACTGTATAATTTGACGCCATATGTCCCATCTTTCCACACTTGAAACATTGGTTTCCGACCACACGACATTGGCCAAAATGTTTACTTTTGCATTTTGCACACCAACTCGGTTCTCTACGAGAATCATTGCGAATGTTCTTTCCGAATAACCTTAATTTCTGAGAAGGTTCTGAACGACCCTCCCACTTTCTCTTTTCACCTACTTGCGCTTTCTCCTCCTTGTCTTTCACATACATTTCCTCTATTACCTTTGCTTCCTCAATCGTCTCCCTCAAGGTAACAGATTTCGAACTGCGAACCCTTGTCATCATATCTGCTGGTAGACCTTTCAAATAATATTTAATCTTATCTTTCTCCGATGGAACCACGTGCCCCACAAGATTCAGTTTTTCCATAAAGACTTCGGTATATTTTCTCACCGACATATTACCCTTCTTAATATTCCGGAACTCTTCTTCGATTCGGTCCATCTCGTGCTCGTTACAATATTCTTCTAAAATCTTTGCTTTAAACTGATTCCAAGTTACGGAATTCAAAGCTGCCTCTGTCACAGTTGATGACAACACATTCCACCACTGCAACGCTTTGCCACGCAACATTTGTGACCCAAATCTCACCTTAGTTCTTTCATCTGTACATTCACAGGCACGAAAAGCTTGCTCGATTTCTCTTATCCAGTTCATACAAGCCACTGGATTATCATCTCCCTTGAATTCTGGCGGTCTACAACTTAGAAACGTCTTGTAGGAACAATTTCTTTCAACCCTCCTATCTGTCTCCACTCCTGAATTTACAGTCGGATTTATCACATTAGTATCAGCCACTGTTCGTCTTGGTTCCACGTTTCGATCACTAAACATTTTCGTAAACATCTATGCCTGTCTCCCCATCATAGTATTCATTATCTCTGCTTGCCTCTCCATTGAAGTATTCATCAGTCGGGTCACATTATCCATTATTCGCCCTTCCATACCTGAATCTGACGACGTTTGATCAACATTACTAGTACCTCCTGGATGTACTCGACTTCGCATTCCTCCCAAGGAAAGAAAATCTGTTGGCGTATCAGGAACTCCGCCCAATCCAGTTTGTCTCTCTCCAGCATCGTCTAACCAATTCCTATTCATCGAAGAATTTGGAGACCTCGGGGGTGTATTCACCATCGTTCTGATGGAGCATAAAAGAATACTCATCAGTTAATGGTTTATACAACTAAACATACAATACGTACTTTACCACTAATCAGTCACTCTAACAATTAGAAACAAGTATGCTTGTGCAATAATATATTCATAATAACAGTAGCTAATTGAAATTGCGAACATATCATACATGAGAATTCTCATTACCATTGTTACAGTACCAACTTCGCGTATTTCTGTCGACTCTGAGACTACCCAATCTTAGTACTTCTACCCAGAACTCACGGATCATAACTTAACTCATCTCACCTTAAGTCTAGATATCTCAAATTTATACCTAGTTCGCTTAAACTAAGGCTCTGATACCATACTGAAACACCCTAAAAACAAGGTCAATTTAAACCTTAAAATTTCCACAAGTTATGATAAAAAAACTTTCAAACTTATATAACCTGAGGATCAAATGTAAGGTTTCTATATACAAACGTCATTACTTAAATAACTTATTAATCTAATCATAATACAACAATCAGATTAATCCAGTTATCTAAACAACCGTCCCAAAAGCATCAAAGAATATCTAGATCCTCCGGTATCTCTAAGTCTGAATCTTTCCAAAAGTTCTCTTCTCTCATTCCCGCTACTTCCCGGAGCTTGTACCTGGTAAGAAGATTCAACTTGAAACATTAGGCTTTCGCCTAGTGAGGATACTCAAATCAAAATAAAATTTAATAATTAAAACATGAACAGATAACTCAAACCTGTTCTCACCCATCTTACCGTACGACAACTCCTTTTCAAAACGGGGAATCTACCCCACTCCCAATTTCCTACGACTAACTCATTTAATCGTAACAACAAAAATAAGAGTTAACTATGAATCATTCCAGATTCACAATCAATATTCACACACAAGAAAATTACATGTCAAAACTTGCCTATTTCTTAATCAGGAAGTAGAGATTACAAATTACTTTATGCCTATCTCTAATCTTCCTCTCATCACAGGGAAATCTCCGATCTTCCCAAATCGAAATGGGAATTATTAAGCAAAATCTGCTTATTTCACATTCCACCTCAGAATCAATGGTCCCCATGGGATTATAATATCGCGATACTCAAATCGAGACTCATGATTCAAGGTACACCCAATTACTAAAATTACACCCCTTTGGTCTATGGCGAGTAATCGGTTCCCATCGTACCGTACCCAAGTGCCCTCGGTGACCGGATGCCTATTTTAGTAAAAGCACGTAATCACATAATATAATATATGTAATAATCGATACTACTATATGCGTCTAGCATACAATATATCATTTCTCCGAACATATTCTATATATATAACAATAAAGAATATTAATAACTCCTCATCTCAATATCTTTACTATTTCTTCTCTTTAACTTAGCATGGAAGTTAATATCTCAATTGTTAATCTACATTTTGTACTCATAAGTAGATCTTAATAATTTATCTTAATGAAGCTTCAAATCGTATTCAGAATTCATAATCATATCACAGATTGCATATAGCAATTAATCATACTTGACATACAAGATTAATGATAAATACTAGTTTATCAACTTCATAGTTAGCTCATCTTAGAAACTTTAGCATGGAATCAACATAACACAAATTTTAATCGCCCTCTTGGCTTATCTCTAATTTAATCAAGTCCATATAAAACATATTCATGCATACATATAAAACATCTAATTCAATATTAATTACTGAATTTTAAAGAGAGTTGAATAAACTCACCTGATGCGTTATCACTCTTTTTATCCTTTTTAACTTGTAAAGGCTCCTTTCTTCACTACCACAGCTTACTGTATTATTCAATTTACATATACTGATATTAATTTTCAAAACAGAAACCTCTACAACTGAGAATCCTTAATTTCTAAAAATTACATTTCAAGTCTCAATCAACTGAAGTCGCAGTCGCCTATTGCGATCCCAATTCCAAATCGCAACCAACAGTTGCGATCTCAACTCCAAATCGCAACTCACCATTGCGATTCCACCCCAAATCGCAGTCAACGGTTGCGACTCCAAAGCCAAGTCGCAGTCCACTATTGCGACTCCAACTCCAAGTCGCAACTGTCTATTGCGACAATCATGAATGTCGCAACTCAAGGTTGCGACTTCGATGATATTCATCCAAGTCTCAGTCCACTAAAACATTCTTAAACCCATAATTTTGCAGTTTTACTCTATGTTTGTTTCTGATATTATGCAGATATGTTTAATACTATTAACATAACATACTTATAAGCTCAGATTCTCATAATCATCCATAAATCACCAAGTCCATTTCTATACTTATAGAAAACTTTCATTCTAAATAACATTAATTAAGATGAAGTACATACCTTGATTCCTCCCAAATTTACACCTTAATTTCCAGCTTTTTAATCAATCTCCACACCTTCTTCTTCCTTCACTTTTCTCAATCTCTCAATCTCTATCTCTCGTCTCTTTTCTCTCCAAACCGAAGACACACCAAGAACTCACACAACTAGTCACTTAGTGGCTAATTGTGTGACACCTCATGCATTTAAATAACATGAGTCACCCATCTTTCAATAAAAGCCTCCAACTTCCACTAAATGACACAATGAACCCTCAAACTTTAAGAGAATAACATAACACACCTCATGCATAAATAAAACTCATAATAATAACCCTTAAGTTAATATTCTCAAAAGAAATCTTTAAACTTTCAACATTTGTATTTTAACCCTAATTGAATTATAATACTCTATATAATTCAAGGTTGCTCCAAATACAAATACATTCTAAATCTTATTAAAATATTATCAAAATTTAGAATGTTACAATACTCCCCAACTTGAAAATGATTTCGTCCCCGAAATCAAGTCAGGTAAACAAATGAGGATATCTATCCCTCATACTCTCTTCTGACTCCAAAGTCACATTAGTACCTCTATGGTGTTTCCACTGTACTTTCAACATAGCTACCTCTTTACCACTACGTAGCTTTCTAACCGATCTTTCTAAAATTGCCTCTGGTTCCTCTACACAACGACTCTTTTCATCTATTCTCACATTTGCAAGCGGAATCACATCTTCCTCTTCGGCCAAACACTTCCGAAGATAACATACATGGAAAGTATTATGAACCCCTTCCAACTCTGGTGGAAGATCTAACTTGTAAGCTTGTAACCCAATTCTCTCAACAATGGTGAAAGGTCCTAGAAAACGAGGACTCAACTTCCCACGTTTTCCAAACCTTATCACACCTTTCCATGGGGATACCTTGAGCATCACACGCTCCCCAACTTGAAATTCCTTTGGTCTCCGCTTCGGGTCAGCATAACTTTTCTGTCTATCTTGGGCTGCTTTCATATGCTGCCGAATCTCTTTTACTTTATCCGTTGTTTGCTGTACCAACTCTGGACCAGCAAACTGTTTCTCCCCGGCTTCTAACCAACACCGGAGTTCTACACTTACGACCATACAACGTTTCGAAGGGTGCTCTCCCGATGCTCGAATGATAACTATTGTTATACGCAAATTCTACTAACGGCAGATGCGTATCCCAGTTACCACCAAAATCTAAAACACAACACCTGAGCATATCTTCCAAAGTTTGAATGGTCCGCTCACTCTGCCCATCGGTCTGTGGATGAAAAGCAGTACTCAAATTAACTTTAGTACCCAATTCTTCTTGCAGTGATCGCCAAAACCTCGAGGTAAACCGACTATCACGATCTGACACTATCGACACCGGTATACCATGCCTCGACACTACTTCATCAATATACAACTTTGCTAATTTCTCAATTGGTGATGCCTCTTTCATTGCTAGAAAATGAGCACTCTTAGTTAATCTATCCACGATTACCCATATTGTGTCGTTACCTTTTTGCGTCTTTGGTAACTTCGTCACAAAGTCCATGGTAATCTTCTCCCACTTCCATTCCGGAATTTCCAAGGATTGGAAACTTCCGTAAGGTTTCTGATGTTCAGCTTTCACCAACGAACATGTTGTACACATTTCTACCTTTCGAGCCACATCTACTTTCATCGCTGGCCACCAATAATGCAATTTCAGATCTCGATACATCTTCGTACTCCCAGGGTGAATGGAATACTTAGATCTATGAGCGTCTTCGAGAATCAACTCTCGATTTCCTCCCATTTTAGGCACCCAAACTCTTCCTTGAAATAATTTAACCCCACGACCATCTTCAGTCAACTGAAGATGTTGCTTACCCATTACTTCTTCTTTCAGATTTTCCTCTCGCAAAGCAACCACTTGTGCTTCTTTGATCTTTTCCATCAAACTTGACGTTACATCAATTCTAGCATTTACCGATTTCAAACACCCACCATATTCTTTGTGAATCCAAATAAGGTGAATCATGTGTGATTAGTTTCCTAAGAGATAGTAGTACGTTTTCCATTTAGATGTCAAAGCCTAATTTGTTCTCTAAGTATGAGAAAAACGTCCAAACTTTTGAAGGACAGAAGCTGTTTTGGTGCAGTAACTTGAACTACAATTATGCTTGTTCATGATGCATTTCAGGGTTGTGTAATTTGTTAAAGCTTATGTAAATCAGCTGTAAACTTATCTAGGACTATTCTAGGGGTAATAAGAAGTATAAAGTTTGGTCTACGTCTCGTTTATTGGAACAAATGTGTTGATTACTATATGATAGTAATCGGTTATGGTTTTAGGTAAAGGCGTTTTGGGTGTGACTTGTATCAACGTCTTGGCGTCCGATTGTAGTATTCCATCATCTACAACTCAGGTGAGTTTATTCGCTTCTTTTTAAAATTAGCCATTGAAATTGATATAGATATGTTTTATACTATGTTTGAATGCTTTGGTAGAGATAAATTGAAGAATAGTAGGCTTATTAAGAAGTATTTGTGAACTGGCTTAATGAAGAAGACGATGAACAGTGTTCGCGAAATGTCCACTTTGCGCAAGCCACTGTAGCGCAAAGTGAGTATTTCGCAAGCCACTGTAGCGCAAAGTGAGAATCTCGCTACTGTTGGTTGCGAAGTGAGGTATTTCGCTGTTGTTGGTTGCGCAATTCTCACTCTGTTACAAAGCTGATTTTATCATAATTTGTCGATGGTTGTAAGGACTTGTCTTAATCAGTATGAGTCCAAATAAATGTTCAAGGGTTATGCTATGTTGAGATCCCCATGCTAAATAGCAAAATGGGGATAGTTAAGAAGTTGAGGCGATAAACTATTTATATTCTTTATATATATAGAATATGTTGGGAGAGGTAATATATATATATCGTATGTTATGCACCTACGATAGTAAGAGTAATAATACTTATGTATTGTGTTGCGGTTGCTAGAAATAGGCATCCGGTCATCGTAGGGCACCTGGGTATGGTCTAATGGGAACCGAATACTCGCCATTTGACCAAGGGATGTAATTTCTAGTGAATGAGCGTACCTTGAATCATCGTGAGGGCCCCGATTGTGTATCGCAATATATTAATCCCATTGGGGTCAGTGATTCTGAGGTGGTGAGGACGTGAAATGTGGAATAGGCAGATTTTGATTTGTAATTCCCATTTCGAATGGAAGATCGGAGATTTCCATTTCATAGGGAAGATCGGAGATTTCCCAGTTTGGAGGGAAGATTAGAGATAGGCATAATGTAATTTGTAATCTCTACTTCCGGATTAAGAAATAGGCAGGTTTTGACTTGTAATTTCTTGAATAAGAGTATTAACCTTGAATCTGGGATGATTCGGGGTAAACTCTTGGTAGTGATATTATGGCTAGACGATTTAGTCATAAGTATGGGAGTGGGGTAGATTCCCAGTGTTGAAAGGAGTTGTTGTACGGTAAGATGAGCGAGAACAGGTTTGATTTATTTGTTGAGATTTTAATTGTTAAATTTAATTGGATTTGAATATTCTCACTAGGCGAAAGCCTAATTGTTCAAGTTGAATTTTCTTACCAGGTACAAGCTCCGGGAAGTAAGCAGGGATGTGAGATGAGAACTTTTGGAAAGATTCAAACTTGGAGATGACAGAGGATCTAGACATTCTTTTGATGTTTTGGGACAGATGATTAGATAACCTAGTTAATCTGATTATGATGTTATGATTAGATTAATAGGTTATTTGAGTTAGATGTTTTATGTGTATAAAAACCTTACCATTGATTCTCTTGTTATATAAGTTTGATGTTATTTGAT
Organism: Saussurea involucrata; assembly: GCA_033807775.1. Taxonomy (NCBI): domain Eukaryota; kingdom Viridiplantae; phylum Streptophyta; class Magnoliopsida; order Asterales; family Asteraceae; genus Saussurea; species Saussurea involucrata. The sequence goes on from CM066323.1 coordinate 8,744,320, forward strand.
CATAACTTGTGGAATTTTTAAGGTTTAAATTAGCCCTGTTTTTAGGGTGTTACACTTCAATACTAACCACATCCTCTAATTCAGACTTCAAAGGGTCAACTGTCAGCAATACTTTGAAAAACGAGGGGGTGATGTCCAGGTTGAGAAAAGGGATGAATACCAGGCGGGGGAGGTCACCAGTCTGGCACATGTTCAATATATCCGAGGCCAAAAGATGCTCCGGTGAAGCCATCTTTCCCTTTCCGGCTTTCTTTCCCGCTCCCTTTCCTGTCACCTTTGCCCTGGCTTTCTTTTCAGGGGCGGTGTGGTAGATCTTTGTCGGCCAAATAGTGGGGTACCCCACCATGATGAAGCTTTCCTATTCCGAACCGGCCTAGCAGGTTCTACCACATCCATCGGGTCAACTTCCGGCTCCGAGAAGTGGTCCTCGAGAATTTCCGAGCACCGTAAGTCCTCTCCCGACCCCATCGACTGAAAATTAACTTATTAGATGTTTTAAGTACAATTTCATCATGTTCACAATTAAACCAAAACTACCAAAATAACTTACAGTCATAGTATGTGGTGGCGGTGTGACGTAGGACGGCCCCGGCATGTCCGACCTGTAAAACTCTGTCTGCGGTATTCCAAGGAGGTCCGTGAATGATGGGGTGCCGAACGTCGACGTTGGGTGTGTATAACCCCCTGCCTCCATCGTCCCAGTCTGCATGACATAATTCATTTTAACAGTTACAAACCTAGGAACGAATATACACCCGTTTGACAAAATCCAAATAGATATGTTGTGGGTTTTTTTATTTCAATGTAACATTGTTATATATACATATTAGGGCTTCGGAAGTGTGACTCAAAAGAAAGATAAACAATTAAACAATTCACTAAAGTTTATGGACCTAAGTTGGCATTCACTAAAGTTTATGGACCTAAGTTGTCAATTAGCAAAGTTTAGGGACCTAAGTTGTCATTCACCAAAGTTTAGGGACCTAGGTTGTCATTCACCATAGTTTAGGGACCTAGGTTGTCATTCACCATAGTTTAGGGACCTAAGTTGTCATTTAATTCTTATAAAAACACTAAGGTGGCGTTTGTTTTTTAAGTGGTGCTGAAGTCTGAACACTGATTTTAGTCCTGATTTTTAAGTGGTGGCGCTAAAGTCTGAAATCTGAATCAGAAAGACTGTTTGTTTTTGTAAGCTGAAAGCTGAAAACAACTGAATACATACTACTGATTATTTTATCTCTAAAAATATGATACTGTTGAATTAAATTAAATTATACCACTAAAATTACTCTTCATAACAAGTGAAATACGTTAATTGGTTCAAATACAATAGAAACATGAAAGTCTCATAACAACTAAAATCAATTTCTGTTTTGCATCAATTGTGTCGCAATTTCTTCTCTTAAAGTAGCCATATATGTTTGGTCAGCGGTACTCCCATGCAATTGAACCTCTTCGGCCTCATCACCACCATCATCCCCTTGCTCGTTGGTTTGATCATATTCAGAAAATAACTCATCAGTTAAACCTCCCTTTCGTATGAAGTTGTGAACCGCAAAACATGCAATAACAACGTCTCTTTGAACCTCAAGTGAAAACGGTGCCATTCTTTTCAATATCGGAAAACGTGCTTTCAATACGCCATAAAAACGTTCAATAACATTTCTAAGCTTTGCATGAGCATGGTTAAACTTTTCATACTTGTTCATTGCGCGTTGACGACGAAAATCTCCAAGCCAATATCTAACATTACGAAACGGTGCCATAAATCCTCGAGTATTTGTATATGCAGCATCACATAGATAATATTTATCTGAAAACAATAAAATAAGAATAGTTATTAATATCAATATAAATATAGCATATATATTACCTCTAAAATCGTTAGTATACCTGGAGGAGGAAATGGAAAGCCAATAGCACCATCTGTTAAAGCTTCAGACAAAACTCTAGAATCATGTGCAACCCCTTCCCACCCAGCAACAACAAATGTAAAAACATGTTGAAGTCACAAATTGCCAAAACATTTTGATAACATTCACCCTTTCCTCGTCCTCTATATAAATGTTGTTCTTGGATAGGGACAACAGCATGTATTAAAGTTCCATCAAGGGCGCCGATTGCTCCCTACATTAAAACTAGTAGTCAATATAAATTCAATAGGATAATATATACACAATTATTATTATTATTATTATTTACCTTAAAGATTCGTCGTAACCTCCTATTATTCCCTGGGATGTCTGGATTAGGATTGAATGATGTAGGAACTATGATCTCTTTAGCAAACTCAATCATTTTATCCAGCACTTCATGAAAATTTTTATGTATTGTTTGTATTGAGTGTTGGAACCTGTTTTTCAGCACTCTATAACGTTGATTGTGACCAATAATCATCAAGAATATAGCCATCTTTTCTTCGACCGATATATGTTTGCTATCCGTTAACCAACCTTTTGCTTTAAAGTGAGCACAAAGTTGGATGAAAGCATCACGGGACATTCGTAACAGATCAATACATTGTCGATCGTTACCTTCAAGTAACTCATTCGTAAATTGACGTCCAGTCATTGCAGATGTATTATCTCTTTTCCTTTTCAAACGCATTGATCGGAAGTAATACAAATAAAGGAACATAACAATGACAAGTATAGCCCTATCATTATCATCCATGATGAACCTGTTAAAAGCATATACCAAATAACACTATATTAAAAAACAAACACATAAACTAAACATCATCTTGTTCAAATAAAAACACATAAACTAAACATCATCTTGTTCAAATACAAACACATAAAGCAAACATAACATCTTGTCCAAACAACTAACATAATCCAAACATAACATCTTGTCCAAATAACTAACATAAACCAAGCATAATATCTTGTTCAAATTCCAACAACTACTGCATGTCCGATTCCTTAAGTAGACCCATCCCGCGTACTTCCCTTTTAGATAATCATAGTGATTTTTCAGTTGTTTTTGTGTCAGCTTTATGTGACACACTTGCTCAATTTTTCCTGCGACATTTATCCACGATTCTTTTCGAAGACTACCCCCATTTCGACCAACTTTATTGATCTCTTCTATACAACTCTCTAAAAAACATTTGATGGCTTCATTTGTCCACCTTACACGAACACTCTCATCCATCTCTAAAAATCACAAATAACATAATGATGAAAAAACCTAACGACCAACAACACAATCCAAATAAAATCACCAATGTACTATATATCAAACCTGGTCAAACTAAAAAGCTAACCATATGTTCAAGAAAGATCAATGTACTACTAGCATATAATATAGACAAGAAAGATCAATGTACTATCAACATACAAACTTTTGGTCATTGCATTAAATTACAACAAACAGCAAGAATACTAATGAAAAAGAAAGTGACCCTCATAAAGAATTCTATAAAACTCTAGGACATTTCCATTAAATTGTAGATTAATTAAAGATTCAGGTTATAGAACATGTATAACAGCCAAAAGCCAAACCAAAACAGTAATAAATCACCAGGAAACAACCCTCTTGGTCAATCCCACCTTCAACAAAGTGAAACAAACTATAACCATATGTTCAAAGTGGTATGTGGAAAACGATTATTGACAGAGATTGAAGCAGAATTAGAATCTAAAAGGGCAGGTATTGCGCACCTTTTGAGTTGAAATTGGATTGAATTGAAAAAATCAGCAATAGATGGAAGGGATTCTTTACTGTTTCTTGGCGTCTGTGGAAGCAAGAAACAACACAAGGGTCAGCAAGAAACAATTTTATCTGCTATATTACAGAGAGAGATAGAAAATTACAGTTGGAAGAACACATTACACATTACAGCTACAATTTAAAAATTACAGTTGAAAATTACAGTTGGAAGAGAATGCAGTCGGAGGTCTCACCTGAAGAAGAGAACGCAGCCGGAGGTCGAAGTGAAACGCAGCCGGAGGTCAAACTGAAACGCAGCGGATGTCGAACTGAAACGCAGCCGGAGGTCGAACTGAAGAAGAGAACGAAGCGCAGAGGTCGATCTGGTGGTTACGGAGTGCAGAGGTCGATCTAAGAGAGGGATTGAGAGAGAAAAGAGAGGCGGCTTGAAGAGAATGAGAAATAAGTCAAAAAAAGTGGTACCCTAATGACTTTTTCGGTCAGTGCAAATAAAGTGATAAGTGGCAAAATAAGAGAGCAAAAAACAAACATCCTTATTTTAGGATGATCTGACCGAAAAAGTCATAAGTGGCATATAAGTGCTGATTCTGAAAAAACAAACAGACCCTAACTTATTTTTATAAACTCACTCTAACATTTAATTCTTATAAAAACACTCTCTTTTTATAACCAAAAAAACACTAACACCTACTTTTTTTTATAAAAAAACTTTAACATTTATTTCTATAAATAACACCAACTTTTTAAAAAAACACTAACTTATTTTTATAAACTCACTCTAACATTTAATTCTTATAAAAACACTCTTTTTTTATAACCAAAAAAACACTAACACCTACTTTTTTTATAAAAAAACTTTAACATTTATTTCTATAAATAACACCAACTTTTTTAAAAAAAACACTAACTTATTTTTATAAACTCACTCTAACATTTAATTCTTATAAAAACACTCTCTTTTTATAACCAAAAAAACACTAACACCTACTTTTTTTATAAAAAACATTAACATTTATTTCTATAAATAATACCAACTTTAAAAAAAAACACTTACTTATTTTTATAAACTCACTCTAACATTTAATTCTTATAAAAACACTCTCTTTTTATAACCAAAAAAACACTAACACCTATTTTTTTATAAAAAAACTTTTAACATATATTTCTATAAATAACACCAACTTTTTAAAAAACACTAACTTATTTTTATAAACTCACTCTAAAATTTAATTCTTATAAAAACACTCTCTTTTTATAACCAAAAAAACACTAACACTTACTTTTTTTATAAAAAAAATTAACATTTATTTCTATAAAATAACACCAACTTTTTAAAAAAAAACACTAACTTATTTTTTATAAACTCACCCTAACATTTATTTTTAGAAAATACACTCATCTTTTTTTAACAAAAAAACACTAACATATTTTTTATAAAACCACTTTAACATTTATAACAACAAAGTTTAAACAACAAAGTTTAAACAACAAAGTTTACATATTATATATTTCAAAAATTTAAGATAACAACAAAGTTTAAACAACAACATTCAAACAACAAAGTTTAAACAACAAAGGTCAAACAACAAAGTCTAAACAACAAAGTTCAAACAACAAAGTCTAAACAACAAAGTTCAAACAACAAAGTTTACATATCATATTTTACCAACAAAGTTTACATATAATATATTTTGAAAATGGGAAAAGTCTGAAAAAACCCAACGAACTATTCGATTTTGAATGGTTAAGTCCCTAAACTATTTTTTTGAATGAAAAAACCCTTAAACTTTCTAAAACCGGTTAAATACATCCTTGTGACCTATAAAAACAGGTTAATGTTATACAAACATGGAAAAAGTTTAAAAAAACCCAACAAACTATTTGATTTTGAATGATTAAGTCCCTTGATTTTTTTAACAAAATAATTTCTAAACTTTTTTCTAATGTTTTTACCAAATACATTCTTGAACTTTTTTAACAAATAAATTCCTAACATTTTTTGAAAAACAAATTCATGAACTTAATTTTGAACAAATAAACCTGAAACGTTTTTTTGAACAAAGAATAAGCTAATCCTTTACTGACAACAAATAAAATGAACAAATTAAAGATAGGAAAATTATACTATTTTCATTACTAATTCTAAATCATTTAAGAAAACGCTCATATTTTTCACATAATATATAAAAAAACGCATATCCCTTCACAAATATACCAAAAAATGCCCAAAAGATATACAAAAGTTATGTCATTTTTCACATAATTATTGCAAACAACATAACTTTTGGTATATCTTTTGGGCATTTTTTGGTATATTGGTGATGAGATAGGCGTTTTTTTATATATTATGTGAAAAATATGAGCGTTTTCTTGGTATATTTTGTAAAGGGATGACCGGATGAATATAGTTTTTTTATGTATCTACGAATGTTTTATGCATAACTCTTGAATGATTTAAAAATGTTTCGGATTTATTTGTTCAAACTTAAGTTCATGAATTTGTATTTTCAAAAAAGTCAGGAATTTATTTGTTAAAAAATGTTCAAGAATGTATTTAGTAAAAAAAATTAGAAATTATTTTGTTAAAAAAATCCAGGTTCTTAATCATTCAAAATCAAATAGTTTGTTGGGTTTTTTTAGACTTTTTCTAAATTTGTGTAGCATTAACCTGTTTTTATAGGTCACAAGGATGTATTTAACCGGTTTTAGAAAGTTTAAGGGGTTTTTCATTCAAAAAAATAGTTTAGGGACTTAACCATTCAAAATCGGATAGTTCGTTGGGTTTTTTCAGACTTTTCCCTTTGAAAATTTAAGATATCAACAACAAACTACAAAAAGTTAAGAAAAATGACTTACAACATCCCTAACACGTGACATCTTCAAACTGAGCTCGTAATCGACACGAGAAGTTAAGAGAGTTTGGAGAGAGTTTGGAGAGATTATTTAAAAATGGTGGTGGCCGGATTTGGTCCCCCACCCTCTCTCTTTATAGCCGACATTGGACACAATGGGAACCCTAAACACTTATAAAAAATTAGGGTTTCAACCCCAGCCCTACACGTGGCAAAAATATCCCGCGATCGCGGGACCCAGCCGCGGGACAAGGGTAATTTTGTAAACGCGGGGTATCTTGAGGGGGAATAGCGGGAGAAATGGCCAAACCCGGTGCCACATCGTGCCACGTGGGTCCCGCGATCGCGGGTCCCACTGCGGAAAAATGGGTATTTCGGCAAATTGGTCGAGAAAATGGGTATTTTGGCAAGTGAAAGTCAAACTTTGGGTATTTTAATTAAATTCCCAAAAAAACTTTATTATTTGTCAAAAAATGAAAAATAGAAAAATCAATCACCTGGTCTGGGAGAAAGAAAGCAAGGTAAGCAAAGTAGCTCCAAATGGTTGGGCACCAAAAACAGCTTTTGACAAAAGCTTCTTTCTTTTGCTTTTCAGATTCCTCATTTCCTCTACTCTAAAACTCTACTCTGTGTGTGTGTGAGAGAGACAAGGAACACACTTAATTCCTCCACCGCAAACCTCTTCAATTCTCTCCGGTTCACAACAACGGCTGCTAACGCCGTGGACGGTGGCGCTGCTGCTGGTTCTGGTTGGAATCAAACCAAATCAAGGTTAGCTAGCTTTCAACGTCTTAATTAATTAGGAATTTCAGCATCAAAACACTTATTAATTTAAAACGATTGAGTTCGATACCAGATTCCGTTGAGAAATTAATCATTCGAATTGATGCGTCTCCGGCCAAATCATGCTTTCAGATCATCGTTATTTATTTCTTCGATTTAAACGTTTCTGAAAAATGCAGAATGTATCTATTTCTCCAAATGTGTTCTTCGTATTTCGATTGACGATCTTATGAACGCATTGAAATAGGATGCCGATTTCCCCTTTTTTTCTACATCTTCATGCTATTCAAACATATAAACATATGATCCCTCGTTCTAACGTGTAACCACCTTTGGGATTGCTTATTTGTTTATTCACCGCAAATAAGTTATTTTTAGTGTTTGAATTAAAAAAAAGAAAAATATTTTTTATTTTTCCCTACCACAAATAAGTTGTTTTTGATAAGTTAATCCATTTTAACTTATTTGAAAGTGCTTATAACTTATTTGTTCAAATTACATTTTTACTCCTAATTTCTTTTTATCATGACACAAATTGATAAATACTTTTAAAAATAAGCATAAGTTGTTTTAAATAACCAATCCCAAACACCCCCAAAGTTGATTTTTAGGATACTTGATTACCGTCATGATTATAGTAAAAATTAGACCTGGCAAAAACTGACACGACACGCTAACTCGACACGAAATAAACGGGTTTGGGTAATACATTTCAACCCGTTTAAGTAAACGGGTTGACACGACACGAAAATTAAACGGGTAAGGTCAGGGTCAAAAATTTTAACTCGAAAATGACCCGAATAACCCGTTTATATATATATATATATATTAAGTTTTCTTTTTAATGCTTTGGATTTATAATGTTTTGAATTTGGTTAGAACTTATAAATTTGGACTATAAAATTTAGATTTATAATGCTGTCATTTGAATTTTGGATTTGTAATTTTTTTGTGAATTTTCGTATTTAATTTTTAGTTTTATAAATGTTAAACGGGTTAGGGTTGGGATTTTCTGACCCGTTTATTAAACGGGTCGGGTTAGGGTCAGGCACTCTCAACCCGTTTAACTTTGAACCCGACACGACACGACACGTTTGCCAGATCTTGTAAAAATATAAGTTTTCTAAAATAGAGTAACAAGGATTTAAAATCTTTAAAAAGTTTGCATCCAATTGTAACAACTGTGTTATTTTAGCAATTTTAGTATTAATTATCTTACTAAAATATTTAACTTATTTAATTATTTTATTAAAATATTCAATAAATTGAAAATTGGGAGAAGAAAAATTTGCTTTTTGAAGTTAATAATTAGTTTAGAGGGGAAAACCATTTATTTAGAAATTTCTCTAAATTTAGAGATTTTTACAATCCTCCTCTTTTCTCTATTTTAGCATAAAGTATAACACAGCTATTGAAGCAACAAAAATGTTAAAATCTCACTTTTTTTCCAATTTTACATAATTTGTTGGAGATGCTCTTTAACTGGGGCATCATCTAGATTTTATCTATTTAAGCTCGAAATTGTCTCATAAATATAAAAGAAAAAAAATATTGTAATTTTTTTCATTGAAATTTACTTTTTATTGGTGATTTGGATTTTGTTTATTAAATTTCTTTGTTTTGTTTTTATCAATATAATAGTCTACGTATTAACCATAAAGATTGTGACGTATTGGTTAAGGTTCTGAGATCCGCTCATGATTCGAATCCAGACATACACAACTTGTGGCCACTGAGGTTTAATTAGAGTTAATGTCTTACAAATATTATTTGTTTTTGGTTCTTTTAAACACCGTGAGTTGGTTGAGATGCATTTTTCGATCCTTTTTTTTATTTTATGTTTGTCAAAAATATATTTTTGTATGAAGCGTTTTTTGAAACCAGAAGAGCCACTTTAGAGCATCTCCAACAGATTTTCCATAATTTCTTTAAAATGTTGAACCAAAAGCCAAAATCCTCAAAAAATACATTCATATCCAACAACTTCCCCATTTGGAGAATCCAACATTAATTAAAATATTATTTCTCTCTACATATTTATTTTCAAAGGTTTCTATTGGTCCTCTCACTTGGTAATCGTTTTTAAAGTGATCTCCATATTTGAAGAAAAAAACATTCTCTCTCCAACTTTCTCCATTTTAGAGATAGTTTTAAAGAAGCTGTTGGAACAAAATATTAGCTCAAAATCATCATTTTCTCCTTTCACGACTTTGGGACAAAATATAACCCTTATATATAGGACACGTAAATGGATAGTACGCGTATGGTTGGGGTTTTGAGATGCAAACTTGGCTGGAGTATTCCTTGCGTGGCAACCAACCTTTTTGATGTTAGACTATTTTTAACCGATCTTTTATTTGAGAGGTCACATAATTCATTGTATTATTAAAATATTTGTTATAATTAATAAAATATTATTTATATCGTTTACATTTAATTTAAAATAATTTTATTGATAGAATTAATAAAAAAAATATTTTTCTCTTATAAATAATTTTTTTTAAATCTCTAAATTTGATGATTTTTATCACCTATTTCATTTTTTTCTCATTTTGAATAAAGGTTTTTGTTGAAACAAAAAATTTTAAAATCTTTATTTTAGAGAATCTATGTTTGTTTGTCCAATTTCCCCACTTGCTATTACACACACATATATATATATATAAAGAGACTGGAAAAAAAGAGGATTTTTTTTAACAAAATGTAAATGTTTACAATTATTGAATTAAAATAGATAGATGATTCAAATGAGTTTATTTTTTAAAACATTTTCCAATCATATCATATAAAATATGTATGTAAAACGTGTGTACATTTGTACTAATGGTTACAGGACAAGGGAATATTTGTTGTTGTACAAAATATCAAATTGTACTGTAAGTCGATAATTTGTGCTGTAGGTGTAAGAAAAAACTTAGATTTTAAAGTTTATGTTTTAGTACCATTTTAAATTGATGATAAATCAATGATAAAAAGTACAAATTGGTATTAGGCTCTTGATGAAAATAATGTTAAAAATTAAACACCAAAAGAATTCAAAATCCTCCGTTTTTCCTAATTATTACACAATTTTATAATAGAAATTATTACAAGACATTTATGGAAATCAATAAAGGATAAGATATATTTTTTTTAAACAAACAACCTATTGCATTAATGAAGGAGATTACACTGGAAGTTTACAGAATCCCGCAAAAAGCTGGGAATGTGGAACAAAGTGGAAGGGCTAAGAAAACTTCGGGCGTTTCTAGCAAGAGTGTGGGCAACCACGTTAGACTGTCTCCTAACAAAGCAGGGACGGACCTAGACACTTTTCCATACGGTGACACCATATTTTTTCATACGGTTTTATCGAAGTGTCTTTCATTTTTTTATCAACGTTCAATATCGTTTGATGTGTTTTTAGCCAAATTTCGGCGCTTTGAGAAATTTTTAACGTTTTTTGCTTGATTTCGGGGGATTTTTAAGTTTTTTTTATCAATTTCGAGAGATTTTTTCGGCATTTTTTGTTGATTTCAAGAGATTTTTTCGTTTTTTTGGTTGAATGGGTATAAGATTTGGGCTTTTTTCCAGTTTAGGTGCACCCCTTGACAAATCAAGTAATCAACAAATCAACAAATCAAGTAATCAACAAATCAAAAAAGTTAACAGTTAACATAATGAACAAATCAAGTAATCAACAAATTAATTAATAATGAACAAATCAACAAATTGAACAAAATTGATAAATTCATAATAACAAAATAGAAATTGAGAATCCAGACAAATAGAAATTGATAGTGAACAAATTGATAATGAACAAAATTGAACAGACAAATAGAAATTGGGAATTAAGAATTTCATATTTGAGTATTTGACACATTCATTCAGTCATTTGACTATTTGAGGTTTGCGAAATCAAAAAACAGCGAGAAGAGTGAGTTACCTACTGAGTTGATTCATTCAAATTGAGTTTTGGCTGCTGAGTGAGATCGATTGAGTGGCTGCTGAGTGAGTGGCTGCTGAGTAAAATCAATTCTGTCATTTTTGTGAGTTTTGGCTGGAAATCGTTCTATAAGAATGAGGGTATAAACTAAAACAGTAAAAATCCAAATTAGGGATAAGGACTATTCTGGACTGGGCTGGAATTGGGCTAAATAATAAAAAAAAATGGGTTCATGGCCTAGGTAAGACACGGAACAGCCATTAAGCAAAAAAAATATTGGAAAAGGTTAAAACTGCAGATGGAGCTTGAGGGATTCGAACACTGAACCATCACCAAACACAGAACACGCCTAATAGAAGCGCTCTACCAGTGCGCTAAAGGTAATTTTTGAAAAACATTGCGTTACATAATTTATATACTAACTTTATATAAATCGATACGGTGGCACCTCTACGAAAATGGATTTTTTCCCCTTCGCCGGAGAACTAATACGGTGGCACGTGCCACCACGTGCCTTTCATCAGGCCCGTCCCTGTAACAAAGTTTAACGAAAAGCCATTGCTCCGAAGGAGTAGAGATCTGCATCTAACAATAATAGTTCCAAATTCAGAAAGATCATCTTCGTTGGAGTGAGTGGCATCGACCACCACCTTAGCGTCGCATTCGAAAAAAACATGCAGGTAACCCAATTGAAGCACCCACTCTATGGAATTTGCGAGGGCCATAGCCTCACATTCTTTGACATGTAGAGTTCTTTGAGTGACGGTGGTCTGGTCAGCGATGAACGAGCCATTAGCGTCTCGCAGAATCGTCCCCGAACCCCAACGGTTGGATTCACTGAAGATAGTCGCGTCCACGTTACATTTTAGATAACCCATAGGTGGGGCGTGCCATGAGTCGCAGTTTGGGAGGGCAGCGGTGGTGCTTAATCGAGAATGTAAGGAGTTAGTCGTGCACCAGTTCGAGAGAACAGTAGAAGCATGGCGGATAATGAGCGAAGACATTTTTACCGCCCCATTTAGCCATACATCGTTACGGTGGTTCCAAATACTCCAAAGGATCATCAAGAAGTTATAACCAACCGAAGGGGTGGTGTCTGCGAGAATGGAGAAAAGAAAACTATGGAAATCCTCGGAATTGTCAGCAATCGTATTGATCCTATCCCAAAGGTTCGCTTCTTTCCAGACCTTGATCGATGTCGGGCAGTCGATAAAGCGGTGCCAATTATTCTTCGGGTTCATACCACAGAAAACGCACAAGCACGAGACATTCAAGCCGCATTTTTGGAGATTTTTTCTATGAGGAAGAACGTCTTTGCTCAATCTCCAAGCAAAGGTTCTAACTTTAAAAGGCACTTTGGCCTTCCAGATTACCCCCATATATCAGCGTTGCGTTGCTCAGTGCACCTAAGGGGCTGCCCTTTGTTTCTTAAGAAGTGATACCCGCTTTTAACTGAATATGTTTCGTTATGACTCAAGTGCCAAATCAACCTATCCGGCCCGTCTCTAAAGCATGAGGTCTTAAGGATCTCCAGCTGGTCGCAACGCGAGAAGTCACGAGATAATCGAGAGTGATCCCAACCATTGGAGTGGGTGGAAAAGAGATCGCAGACCCTTAAAGGATAAGATATTTAAATATATAATTTAGGTCTAATGTATATATAGAAATAAAGAATAAAATATAGAAACAAAATCTTATTAATTAAGATACGAGAAGTTAGAGTAAATTACACGATTGGTCCCTGTGGTTTACACAAAATTGTACTGTTGGTCTCTAAAATGAAATAATTACGTGTTTGGTCCCTGTGGTTTACATTTTCACACGCCTTTGGTCCCTCTTCCCTAACACCGTTAAAAACTTCTGTTAGGCAGGTTAAGTTGACGAACATTTTAATAAACATTAGGGATAATTTAGTCATTTCACTTATTTTCTTATTTTTTATTTAAAAATTAAAAAAAATGTAAACCACAACTCCACGTGTCCTTACTCCTTACTACCTTTCCCAAGATCCCACCCATGTTTCTTTGCTCCTCTCCAGCATGCTTCCGACCGTGCTTCATCTCCCCCATGGCCCCATCCCCACCACACGTCTTCATTTCCCAAAACACACGCATAACAGAGAAACCCCAAAAGATTCATCCAGGCATCTTGCTTCATCTTCCTAAAGCTTCTTCACCAACGCCTCCTCGATCTCTGCCCCCATAAATCATATCAGATCCCCAAAAACTTTTCATCACTATATATAATCTCTTCTAATGCCCACAAACAAGAAACCCGAAAAGATTCATCTCTCATGGCTTCATTTCTCTTCTCTCTAAATATATACAGTATAGAAAAAAGGAGAAAATGGGTCGGTTACCTTTATTGCTAATGATGGAGATGAACAGGCAAAAGAGAGATAAAAAAAGAAAGAAGTGATTTACACTCAGAGTCACACACACACTCTCTCTCTCTCTCTAAAGCTTCAATGGGTTTCTTCTCTCTCTAAAAATATATGTATTGTATGTATATAGAGAGAAAATGGGGACTAAATTTGAAGGAAGATGGAGAAATCCATGCGTGGAAGATGGTCGTGTGTGTACTCAGGTTAGGATCCTACGCCAGTAGTAAATCAACGGGGGAGATTGATCCAGTATAGCTATCGGTAGTTGCTTCTCAAGCTTTTGTTCCTAATTTTTAAGATGCCAAGGACACAAATTTACAAATATTCATTTTGTATCACAAAGATACCTCTCTTCTCCGGCTAAAACCCTTTTCAAATTCTCCGGCTAAAACTCAATCTTCTCCGGGTTATGCAAACTGGTGTCACCGTCTAGAGGGATGCCAGAATGTGTTGGTTTGCAGCGATGGTGTCAAAATCGGCAAACTGGTGGAGAACGGTGGAGTTAGCTCATCAGCATTTCCCAGTACACCGGTTTGCATGGCGTCGAAGGTTGCAAGAAGCGAAGAACAAGGATTTACAGGTGATGTCTGGTCTCTTGGGTGTGCAGTAATCGAAACGGCAACCGGTTGTAGAATGATCGAGTAGAAGAGGAGGTTTCCGATTTGGGTATTCATTTGTGCAGATCGATAAGGGAAGATGGTGGTGTAGAAGGAAGAAGAAGAAGACAAGGGGATATATGGATGGCGGTGGTTGGTGGCGGTGGATGATAAACCGTCGGTAGTGGTTTTGCAATATATATATGAGTAAATTACCCCATTGGTCCTTGTTGTTTTCTTAAAGAATTTAACTAAATATGAAAAAAAGAGTAAAATGACTAAAATACCCTCTCAATTAATTTCTTTAACAAAAAATTTTAACGGTGTTAGGGAAGAGGGACCAAATGCGTGTGAAAATGTAAACCACATGGACCAAACACGTAATTATTTCATTTTAGGGACCAACAGTGCAATTTTGTGTAAACCACAGGGACCAATCGTGTAATTTACTCGAGAAGTTATTATTCTATAGAGTAAATTACATTTTTAGTCCCTGTGGTTTGTTGAAAAATTCTATTTTATTCTTATGATTTTGAAATTGTGATTTTCATCCCTATATTATACAATTCGTCACATTTTTCATCCTTATGGTTTAAATTTTATTTCTATTTTCATCCCTATGGTTTTACAATTTATTTCTATTTTAGTCTTTAATACTTAAAAGTAGTGTTTTGACCTCAAAGACAAAAATAGAAATGAATTGTAAATCATAAGGATGAAAATCAAAATTTCTAAACCATAGGGACAAAATCCGAAATTTTTAGCAAAACATAGGGACGAAAAACGTAATTTACTCTATTCTATATCAGTTTTTCTTTTTTCTTTCAAAATTCTTCCTGCATTTATATGTAACAATCCCTTCAAGTAGAACGCTTCAGCAAGACTTCGAACTTCGTTTTGGTGACGTGTTTCTACTCACGTGACGTAAGCAATGAATGAAATTATTTAATTTAACGGAAACCTCGTCATCGCAATAAATCTAGGTGTTTTCACCTGCATGGCTGTGAGGCATAGACACTCCCCCATCCCTATAAAGATCACAAGAATGACAAGATCATCCATCTTTACCCTTTTCTTTGCAACCCAAATCCTCTGTTAGTTTCTTAAAGATCCCATTTCGGAGCCTTTTTTAACAGCCAATTTGCTGCCAAATCTTCACATTTGAACTCAATCTTGGTGAGTTGGTGTTTGATTTCATCTTCTTTGAATTTGAATTGGGGTTTTCTTGATTTCTTGAAAGTTCGCTCTTTTATCCAGTTTAGATACTAGTTCGTGAGCAATGTCTTTTGATCTTTTCGTTCGGTTTCAGGTTATTGAAAGTAATTTCAGTCTGCAAATATCTTGATGGTTGATTAATGGGTATATGGCTCTTTATCGCGGAATTGACTCAAGTAGCCATTTTAGCCAAGTAAATTGGTCTCCTAACCATTTATCTCGCATTTTTTTACCAAAATGTCAATACGAACTCTTTATCAATATATAGGTTGGTAATTATAGACCTAGCTCAAAAACACAAAAAAAATACGAATATGATCGATTTTCCTTAAAAAATGTTTTCTTTTATGGACTTGGGTCGAAAAAAAGTTTTATTTTTGAAGGAAAATCTTTCAGATTCATATTTTTTTTTTGTGTTTTTGAGTTAGGTATGCAATTACGGACCTATATATTGCGGAAGTAGTGGACCTATATATTGCGGAAGTAGTGACATTTGTGCTAAACCGGGAGAGAAATAGCTAAAAGACAGATTTTGTTGTATAGAATGACTATGAGTCAATTTCCCATCGCCTAGATGGTATTGCTTTCTATTGTTTGCAGGTATGACTTGTAAGTTTTGCTTGATTATAAACGTGGGTTTTTGGAATCTTGGACCAAATCAACATGGCAAAGTGGTAGACCCCATTTATACTATGATAGATTTTTGTGGATCCCATTTATTCTCCTTGTTATCTGTTTATTTTTTGTTGTGCCCTTTCTGTTTTAGTTGTTTACTTAGCATAATTAGCATGGAAGAATTTGTATTTACTCTATGGCTAACTTCAACTCATAATATGATTACCATTTCTTAGTTTCAAGTTTTAGGAATTTCTGGATCTGATAACTTCTTAAATTGGTTTTTTATCATGATGTAAAACAACTGATTTGCGATCACTGTCTGGTTCTAGATTGCTGTTATGCCTGGGAATAATTACAATGGCAATTCATCAGTTCCAACAAGTCGAATTGAGAGGCTATTGAGAGAAAGAGAGCTAAGAAAGAACAGTAAATCTTCGTATTCCAATGAGGCAAATGGCAACGAAGCCATTGATCTTGATTCACGCTTAAGAGAAGGTGATAACTTTGTGGAACAATATCTAGAAGGAGCCTCGGCTGCACGCGAGGGATGGGAAAAACCTGATGGTGGGCTGTTTACACAACGGCTATTGGTCGTTGCTAATAGATTACCAGTCTCTGCTGTTAGGAGAGGAGAAGAGAGTTGGTCACTAGAGGTCAGTGGTGGCGGACTCGTTAGCGCTCTTTTGGGTAAGTTCTTTAAATTTTCTTATTTCAAATATATTTTCCTTCGTTAACACGGGTTTTCTATAACTGCCACTGGACTGTAAAATGTGGGTTTACTTGTAAATTTATTGAAGGTGTGAAGGAGGTTGAGGCAAAATGGATTGGATGGGCGGGTGTAAACGTGCCGGATGAGCCTGGGCAGAGGGCACTAACTAAAGCACTGGCTGAGAAGGTACTGTGTTTTCTGAAGTTCAAACCTTTTTGAAGTTTAAATGACAAAAAATGTTGTATTCACATGTGCATACTATAAATTTAAGATTTTTTTGGTTGTTATGCACATGTGAATATACATGTGCATGTTACAAATTACCATCCAGATGAATGGTACAATGGTGTTCCTCAGTTTTTCAATATTTTTTTTTGCGGTTTTCATCTGAACCTGACCTTTCTTGTGAGATGGGTCATAGTTATGATGAAAAATGAATCGTATGCAGAGGTGCATACCAGTCTTTCTTGATGAAGAAATAGTCCATCAATATTATAACGGCTATTGCAACAACATATTATGGCCTCTTTTCCATTATCTTGGTCTTCCCCAAGAAGACCGTCTGGCCACAACCAGAAGTTTCCAGTCCCAATTCGCTGCATACAAGAAGGCCAATCAAATGTTTGCTGATGTGGTGAATGAGCATTATGAAGAAGGTGACGTTGTTTGGTGCCACGACTACCATCTTATGTTCCTTCCAAAATGTCTGAAAGATCACAACAGCAACATGAAAGTTGGCTGGTTCCTTCATACGCCCTTCCCATCTTCTGAAATTCACAGGACATTGCCTTCTCGCTCCGAGCTTCTACGTGCAGTTCTTGCTGCTGATTTGGTGGGGTAAGTTTGTAATTTTATCAGTTCCCTTATTAAGACTTCGTTCTATGTGATCACGTAAAAGTTAATTTGTTATCCAGTTTCCATACCTATGATTATGCAAGACATTTTGTGAGTGCGTGTACTCGTATCCTGGGACTCGAGGGTACACCTGAAGGAGTAGAGGATCAAGGGAGGCTTACTAGAGTTGCTGCGGTAAGTTTAAGTTGAAATTTACAATATTAAACTTTGCCTTTGCCATTGTACTTACAAATTGATATTTTTAGTGTAGGAACAGGTTCAAATGAGAACCTAAATATTTTGAGAACCTGGTAACCAGCTATTCATGCTTTATTCATGGTAAATGTCGTGATAGATATTCTTGATGGAAGTTATTCATAATGAATATACATGATATTCATTGTTATTCATCATGAATAATACATAAAATAGTTGGTTTTCAGGTTCTTAAATTATCTATGATTCTCGTTTAAACTTTCCCCTATAACTATGTATAAATGATTTCACATTTAAGTCGTAATCCTTTTCTCTGATGTTTGTACTTTAATTGATGGAACCACAGTTTCCAATAGGTATAGATTCAGACCGTTTCATCCATGCTCTTGAGGCTCCTCAAGTCCAAGAGCATATCAAAGAATTGAAGGAGAGGTTTTCTGGGAGAAAGGTGATTTTACTTTTTCGTCCTTACATTCTTTTTTCTTGATTATGTTTTTCTTGTACCTGCTTTTATTTGGTTATGTTTTATAATCCCTTATTCCGTTTCTTGTCGTGACAGGTGATGTTAGGTGTTGATCGTCTGGATATGATCAAAGGGATTCCCCAGAAGATACTAGCATTCGAAAAGTTTCTAGAAGAAAATCAATATTGGCACGATAAAGTCGTTTTACTACAGATTGCAGTACCAACAAGAACTGATGTTCCTGAATGTATGTTTTTACAATATTTTATCTTTTTCGGTTAATCGATACGTATATGTGTGCGTATATCAAGTTTAGTTCTTTTGGTTTTCCATTATGTGCTTTTGCAGATCAAAAACTCACGAGTCAGGTTCACGAAATTGTGGGAAGGATAAATGGTAGATTTGGCACATTGACAACTGTTCCAATTCACCATCTGGTTAGCCTTTTATCTTAAATTAATAACCTAAATCTTTATTTGGTTTTCAGTAGAAATAGAAATTTTATTTGCCAAAATAGTCAATGAATCAGATATGTATATATACATTCTTTACCAAAATAAACTTAAATTGACGGGCCAAATAGAAAGTGCGAAATTTAGTGTCTTAATGCGATAGGTGGGATGTTTATTGCGTTTCATGTCATATCTGCAGGATCGATCTCTTGATTTTCAAGCGTTATGTGCACTCTATGCTGTCACCGGTGCTGATCCTTTCTCTCTTTTTTCTCATAGTTTATATGATATTTGCAACTTAGCAACTTCCCATAAAAGGAAATTTGCAATTTTCAGAGTAACTCCATTATAAAATATCCTTTAACTAAAGGGCATTTTCGTCTTTTTACCCCACGTTTGCCAGATATAGCACTTGTCACATCTTTGCGAGACGGAATGAATCTTGTCAGTTACGAGTTTGTTGCATGCCAAGATGCTAAAAGAGGAGTACTCATTTTAAGTGAAGTAATAATTATCACCACCTTTATTATTGATCTTCTTGCAAAAAAAGCATTCAAGATTTACCATTATAACCTTCTTCTGTCCATCTAAATTAAATCACCATTAATTCTCCGGTACACCGTGTAGTTTGCTGGTGCTGCACAGTCCTTGGGTGCGGGAGCCATTCTTGTTAATCCATGGAACATAACGGAAGTTGCAGCTTCTATAGGCCAAGCTTTGAATATGTCAGCCGAAGAAAGAGAAAAACGCCATCTGCATAACTTCTTGCACGTTACAACCCACACTGCTCAAGAATGGGCAGAAACTTTCGTAAGGTATATTTGAATTTTGTTTTCTTAATAAGAATTCAGTCAAAAAGACGAACAAAGGACCGTATAATATCAGTCACCGCAACAAAATCGGTTTTATAAGACGCCAAATGTGTTTAAATGTCCTAATAGACTTATTTATAAGACTTATAAATTAAGCTCCTAACAAGTTTTTGTATATGATACTTTTGAGAAGTTATGAACAAAAGGAGACTTATTAAGACGCCCAAAAACATCGTATCAACTAATTGTAACACCTTTAAATAGCACACATAGTTTTTTAAATCTTGTAACTGAAGTCTTATATGTTGGAACCATAATGATATAACAGTCACATATGATAATTATAGTTATATTAGTAATTCGGTAATTATAGAAGTTAGTTATTAGTTAGTTAAAAGGTGGTTATGCAATGGTCTAGAAGGGTTGCGATGGTCTAGAAGCATCGGTTCATGTCTATAAATAGACATCCTATGTAAACAATTTTATCAGTTGAATCCAGAATATTATTTCCAGAAATCCAAGGGGTTCAACCCACTTTCTCTTGTTCTTTCTTATTGTATGATTGATGATTGTATGCATGATGCCCATATGATGGCCGGGTATTCGATCTAAGATCCTGGAGATGCAAGGCCTGTCAATTCTAAACATGGTATCAGAGCCAAAGGGCTCAAACGAAGATCAAAAATCATGCGTCAATCATCATCTCAGAATCTTAGAATTCCAGAAATTCTATCTATATTATTATTAGTATTTTCGTGTCCGACATTTCCTAGTTTTCGAAGCCTGCAATCTATTGTTTACTGTGTTCAATTGTGCAAGTGAATAGCCTGTGATTCACTAGAAGAACCAACAAGAGTGTTGAAGTAGCAATGGCGATTAATAGTCCAAGAGGACAGAATCAAGTTGCGTACGGGGAAACTAAGAAGAATGAGGGACGAAAATACCAACAGTACTAACAGTGGAAATTCGAAGAACGATCAGAGAAGTGAAAAAAGAAAAGAAAAAAAACAACACCATACCGAAAATAGGTTTACATACCTTAATCGGAACCGGAGAAGACAACCGGAGAAACAGAAACCATACGGGTTAGCAAGACAAAACGCGACTACAAGAGACAATCAGCGAATACAAGCGGTTAGGAAAATCGCAAAATTAAGAACTACAACGATTAGGAAAATCGTTCATTAAAGAAACCAGAAGTTTGAAAGTGGCGATTAGGAGTCACGATTTTTTGAAGATTGAAGACGGAGATGTTTAGGAGTCTCCTTGAAGAAACACGTGCGATCGAAGGAAAAACGACCGGCACAAAACATTTGAAGATTGGAAGAATTTAAAGAATTATTTGAAGTTTATTTGTTACATCCCGAGACTTACTACGAATTCGCTAAAATTGCCCAGACGGGGCAAAGCAAGTACACCACCGAGGCCGAACGACTGGGTACTCATGTTAGCAAAAGGACTAACACAATTGAAAATCAACCACATGGGATTGTTGATCAAATACAAGCGACTGTAGGAGTTACGGATGGAATGGAGAACCGAAATCTTGGAAGAAGAAAGATGAAGACAGAAGACCGAAGAATTACTGATTATATCATTAGGGGGGAGATTGTTGGAACCATAATGATATAACAGTTACATATGATAATTATAGTTATATTAGTTGTTAGAATATGAGAGTAGGTTGATAGATTGAGAGAGACACACTTGAGATGGTGGCAGAATCAGCCGTTTTATATATTGAGAGAGTAATACAAATGAAGTGTCTAACCTAATAATGAAACCCTAAGAGACTATTTATACAAGGTAAGTTACACATAATTACAGAAAGGACCCTGAACTATACATATTGACATTAATACTCTAACATCCCCCCTCAAACTCAAGTAGGGGAATAATGAATCAAATTGAGTTTGGAAACAAGAGCCCGAAAACGCCCTGGAAGATGAGCTTTGGTGAAGATATCGGCAGTCTGATCAATGGTTGAGATTGGAAAAAGTTTAACCGTCTTGCGAAGAACATGTTGACGCGTGAAATGACAGTCAATCTCGATGTGCTTTGTACGCTCATGAAAGACATCATTGTGAGCAATCTGAATAGCACTAGTGTTGTCACACCACAATGGTGTTGGGGAAAATTGATGAGCACCCATATCTGATAGTAGCCAGCGTAGCCATACGAGTTCTTGAGTGGTGTCAGCTAAGGCTCGATATTCCGCTTCAGTGCTGGAGCGAGCTGTCAGCGATTGTTTCTTGCTGCGCCAGGAGATAAGAGAGTCCCCAAGAAAGAAACAATAGCCGGTAGTGGAACGACGATCGGTTATGTCACCATCCCAGTCAGCATCTGAGAAGGCACGAAGCTGTAAGGATGAGGTGGATGAGAAATGAAGCCCATGGAACATTGTCCCTTTGAGGTACCGAAGTATACGAAGAACAGCGGCATAGTGGTCTGAACACGGGGTAGCCATGAATTGGCTAACTATATGAACTGCATAGGCAAGATCTGGTCTAGTGACAGTCAGGTAGACCAGAGATCCAACTAGTTGACGGTACCGTGTAGGGTCTTTCAGCGGGGTTCCGGCATTTGGAGCAAGGTGCAGATTTTGCTCAATGGGTGTAGATGCAACTTTGTTGTCCGTGATCCCAGCTTTGGACAGCAGATCTGAAATGTACTTGGCTTGACAGAGATAGATGCCCGAAGAGTCTGATAGAACTTCAAGTCCAAGAAAGTAGTGTAGTTTGCCAAGATCTTTCATCTCAAAACATGAGCTGAGAGATTGTTTGAGATGATTGATACCAGGTAGTGTCACTGCCGGTGATGATCATGTCATCAACATACAACAGGAGTGAGATAGTACCTGCAGCAGTAGTCCGAGTAAACAGGCCAGAATCATAGTTACTTGGAGAAAATCCCAAGGAGATGACGGTGTTGCTAAACTTTTCAAACCAAGCACGAGGAGCTTGTTTGAGGCCATAGAGGGCTTTTCGAAGTCGACATACATGTCCCTGACGGGAGGTCACACCTGGAGGGAGTCTCATGTAGACTTCCTCTTCGAGATCGCCATTCAGAAAGGCATTTTTGACATCCATCTGATAAAGTGGCCATTTCTTGGTGGCAGCTATGGCGAGAAGACTACGAACTGATGTGACACGACACACGAGCCACAGGAGCAAACGTTTCCTTGTAGTCAATGCCATATTCTTGATTGAAGCCTTTTGCCACAAGGCGTGCTTTGTATCGATCAATGGATCCATCAGACTTGGTTTTGATTTTGAAGACCCATTTGCAACCAATGGGTGACTTTCCTGGTGGGAGAGGAACAAACTCCCATGTATTGGCTTTGTCAAGTGCCTGAAGTTCCCCTGTCATGGCTTGCTTCCAAACAGGGTTAGAATCGGCTTCCTTGAAGGAAGTTGGTTCATGGGTGGACAGTAAAGTGGCATAACAATGATAATCACGAAGGTGAGAAGGAACTTGTCTTACCCGAGCGGAGCGTCGTGCTTCATCTTGTGGTTGAGAGGAGCTAGGATCCATAGACTCAGCAGATGACTCAGAAGTAGTACTTGGAATTGGTGCAGATGATTGATCGTGATCAGATGGCACAGATGGGGCCGGTGAAGGTTCAGATGGAACAGATGAAGGTTCCGGTTGAGAAGAGGCGGAAGGAGGTGGAACAGATGGCACAGAATAAGGCTCAGATGGAGGTGAGTTAGAAGGAGGTGGGACAGATGGTGAGGTCAGTATGGAATCAAATTGTAGTGAGTCAAAAGAGATAGAGTTATCAGTGAAGAAGGAAGTGGAAGGATTGGGTATGTCTTGAAATTTGGATACTGTTGAGAAGGGAAGATGTTCCCAGAATGTGACATGACGGGATATACGTAGTCTTTTAGAGACTGGATCCCAACAACGATAACCTTTGTGTTCAATACCGTAGCCAATAAAGCAGCATAATCGAGAACGAGGTTCAAGTTTGGTGTGTTCATGAGGTTGCAACTGAACAAAGCAGGCACAACCCCATACTTTTAGGAGTTCATATGCAGAGGAGACCCCATGGAGCATTTCATAGGGAGACTTTTGATTGAGGATGGGAGTCGGGTGACGGTTGATGGTGTAGACAGCCGTGAAGGCAGCTTCGCCCCAAAAACGTTCTGGACACTTGGCTGAGATTAATAGAGTACGAACAGTATCGAGGATGTGGCGATGTTTACGTTCTGCACGTCCATTTTGCGGAGAGGTGCCTGGACAGGAGTATTGAGAAAGAGTACCCTGAGATCGAAGAAAAGAGAGGAGAGAAGATTCTTTGTATTCCATAGCATTATCTGCTCGAAGAATCTTTATAGGTTTGGAAAACTGGGTTTGGATCATACGAGCGAAGGTGATGTAGATTTGAGGTAGTTCGGAGCGATGTTTCATGAGATATATCCATGTAAATCGTGTGTGATCATCGATAAAGATAACGAAGTATCTATAACCCCCCATGGATGGATGTGGGGCTGGCCCCCAAACATCAGAGTGAATGAGGTCAAAAGGGGAAGCAGAATTGAGTTCATTTAGTTGAAAAGGTAAGGCATGGTGTTTGCCAAGTTGACAGGATAAGCAAGAAATGTTTTCAGAAGAGGTGTTGCCTAACAGTCCTGAACTAGCTAACAGTTTTATCCTAGCTAGAGATAAATGTCCTAGTCGTTTATGCCACAATTCAAAGGAAGGGGTACTGGAAACAGAAGCAACATGATTTGAGGATTGTAAGGGGAGACGAAGGTAGGCCACTTCAACCATCCGACCAACTTTACGGCCTACTCCAAGGATCTGCTTGGTCTTTGGATCCTGCACAACACAACCAGTAGGATGAAACAAAACAATTAGGCCGGATTCCATAAGTTGAGTGATAGAAATCAGACTCAGAGATAAGTTTGGAATATGTAGCACATCAGGTAATTGAAGGTTGGTGGTAGATACAGTTCCACTGAAAGATACGGGTAACCGAGTGTCATCCGCAGTGCGGACTGATGAGTACATGCTGGAGGTTTGCTTAGAGATAAACCCGTCAGCCTTAGGTGTCATGTGGTTACAGCAACCAGAGTCGAATAGCCAAGGATTGCCGGGTGCTGAGATATTGCACTGAGAATTCATTCCCATAGAACCTGTCAGGAGTCGCTCTATTAGGTCTTGGTTTTGTCGCAGGAGTGCCATAGAATCAGGTGATGAGTTGGTGTTATGCATAGGTGATGAGTTGGTGTTATGCATTCCCATAGAACCTGTCAGGAGTCGCTTTATTTGGTCTTGGTTTTGTCGCAGTAGTGCCACAGAGTCAGGTGAAGAGTTGTTGTTATGCAGTGCCTGAATTGGCGGTGTAGAGGAGTCTGGGGTGATTGATGCAGCAAAGGACTGAGTACGCAGTTGCCTTAGATTACCGGAGTGACGTTGATTACCTGAGTTCCTTGGATATTTTAGACAGTCAGACCCATAGTGTCGTGGTTGTGTGATCCCACACCAACGACATTTTCGAATTGGGCAGTTGAGAAGAAGATGAGAAGTAGAGTGACAATATGAGCAGTCACTGTATTGAGACTCGGTACGGAGGGCCATCTGACGGATTAGGAAATTGAAAATCGAAAAGAGGAGTTTCTGATTTGTGAGTTTGAATAAAAGAGGTTGTGAACAGTACCAAGTCGCAATGGTCAGTTGAGATATGTGGTTGTGAACAGTACCAAGTCGCAATGGTCAGTTGAGATTTGGGGTTGTGAACAGTGTCAAGTCGCAATGGTCAGTTGAGATTTGGGGTTGTGAACAGTGTCAAGTCGCAATGGTTAGTTGAGATTTGGGGTTGTGAACAATACCAAGTCGCAATGGTCAGTTGAGATTTGGGGTTGTGAACAGTGTCAAGTCGCAATGGTCAGTTGAGATTTGGGGTTGTGAACAGTGTCAAGTGGCAATGGTCAGTTGAGATTTGGGGTTGTGAACAGTGTCAAGTCGCAATGGTCATGAACAGTACCAAGTCGCAATGGTCATGAACAGTACCAAGTCGCAATGGTCAGTTGCGACTTGGATGAGTGTGTGCGTTGCGACTTGGATGAACGTATGATGTTCTTGAGTCGGGTTTTGCAAAACAGATCGGTTTTGGCTGAAAAGTGGTACGTAGGTTCGTGATGATATTCTGAGCAACTTTAAAACTTGGAATTTTGTCAAAAAACCAATAGAGAATGGATTTTCTGAGCAAAATCGACAGCAGCAAAATAAGGGAAATAAACTTGAGAATGCAGATCTGAAAGATGGTTGAGGATGATTACCTAGAGCTCTGATACCATGTTAGAATATGAGAGTAGGTTGATAGATTGAGAGAGACACACTTGAGATGGTGGCAGAATCAGCCGTTTTATATATTGAGAGAGTAATACAAATGAAGTGTCTAACCTAATAATGAAACCCTAAGAGACTATTTATACAAGGTAAGTTACACATAATTACAGAAAGGACCCTGAACTATACATATTGACATTAATACTCTAACATTAGTAATTCGGTAATTATAGAAGTTAGTTATTAGTTAGTTAAAAGGCGGTTATGCAATGGTCTAGAAGGGTTGCGATGGTCTAGAAGCATCGGTTCATGTCTATAAATAGACATCCTATGTAAACAATTTTATCAGTTGAATCCAGAATATTATTTCCAGAAATCCAAGGGGTTCAACCCACTTTCTCTTGTTCTTTCTTATTGTATGATTGATGATTGTATGCATGATGTATATATGAAGCCGGGTAATTCGATCAAAGATCCTGGGAGTACAAGGCCTGACAATTCCGAACATAAGCAGTCTATTAGGACATTAAGACATCTATGGTGTTCTATAAAGTCGATCTTGTTATAGTGAGTATGTGGTTTAGAGTGGATTTAAAAATTAAAATTCTAAAGTCTTGATTTTTTTAACATCATGTAGTGAGCTGAACGATACGGTGGTTGAAGCACAGCAAAGGATTAGACAAGTTCCACCGCCGCTTCCGGTTGAAGAGGCTATCCAGCGCTATCTGCAGTCAAGTAACCGACTGCTTATACTGGCAAGTAAACACACCGATCTAATAGTGGCATTCTAGTTTTAAAAAAATGTTCTCATATGCGTTTATAGTTTTATATGTTTTTTTCTTTTTTGACATAAAAAACTACAGGGATTCAATGTGACGTTAACTGAACCAGTTGATACGCCTGATAGACGTGGAGGCGATCAAATAAGGGAAATGGATCTTAAATTACACCCCGAGTTGAAAGAACCTCTCACAAGGCTTTGCAATGATCCGAAAACGACCATTGTTGTCCTCAGTGGAAGCGATAGAGCTGTATTGGATGAGGTAACTCATCTATCTATGTTTTTTAACTTCTTAACGGTTTTCACATAGAACAGTTTGTTCAACGTTTGGTAAGATAAAACAAGACATAACAGATAAAATGACCAATTTACCCCTAATGTGTTGTTTATATGTTTTATATATTTTGATTAATTATGTAATTTATTAAATTATAATGAAATAAATGTTTTTTATAACAAAATATATCATTAGAAGAATTTGCGTCAAGACGATTAAAATGACACCAAAATAAAAGTTTATGTAGTTTCCAATTTTTATTTTATACCTTTCCTATATTATTTTTTTACTATTAACAATTACATTGATCAAAATATAAAAACCATATAATAATATTTTGATGACAGTAAAATGAAAGTTTAAAGAGCATAGAATCCAATAGCTAAAGTTTAAAGAATGAATAGTATGTAAAGAGGAAGATGTATTTGATGTTTATAGATGAGAATTAGGTTTTATTTTGAGGTTATATTGGTAAAACATAAGTTGTTCATGTTTGTTCCACATAAAAGTCCTGCCAGACATGGGACAGTGATCCATGTTTTGTTTTGTCCAGTGTACCAAACGCACTCAGAGTGTCAGACTCTCGGGCAAAGACATCTTAAACGGTGGACCTTGGATCAAATCCCATCTGAAAATATGTGGAACCCCATTAGATTATTATCCAAAATAGTTCTTCAAAAAGAGAAGTTTTTTTTTTGTTACGTATACTGAAAAGAAAAGTGTCGAAGTTTAGATGATGTGGGACTCTAAATAGTTGTATTGATTTTTGTAGAACTTTGGTGAGTACAACATGTGGTTAGCGGCCGAGAATGGAATGTTTTTGCGGTCCACGAAAGGTGACTGGATGACAACGATGCCTGAACATTCAAATATGGAATGGGTGGATAGCGTAAAGGTAACATGGTGGATGCAATTTTTGTCTTTAATCATGTTGTCTTCCAGTTTCTTGATCTATATAAGCTTTTCGCAGCATGTTTTCGAGTATTTTACTGAAAGAACGCCTCGATCTCATTTCGAGCTTCGTGAGACATCGCTCGTATGGAACTACAAGTATGCAGGTACGCTACAACAAAATCAGCTTTACAGGGAGCAAAATATGTCTAAATGTCTTAATAGACTGCTTTATTGGCTGTGAGTTTATTGATCTAACTTGAATTACTTGGGAATAATTCTATTTTCGTCTTTTTTTTTGTGAATGAAGATGTAGAGTTTGGGAGACTGCAAGCCAGAGACTTGTTGCAGCATCTGTGGACAGGCCCGATATCTAATGCATCAGTGGACGTTGTCCAAGGTAGCCGATCAGTTGAGGTCCGGGCCGTTGGTGTTACGAAGGTGTTTGTTTCGTTTTGTTTGCAACCATGTGATTATATGTTTAGATATATCTTTAATCAAATTGAATTTTATTTGTGCAAACAGGGTGTTACGATTGTTCGTATATTAGGAGAGATCGTTCATAGCAAATCCATTTCAGCACCTATCGATTATGTCCTATGCATTGGCCATTCTCTAGGAAAGGTATACATAAGACATGCACTTTAATGAGATGCACCAGATCAATTCTCGTGAGAAGCGTAATTCATGGGTGGGGGTGGAGATTTAAAGTGATCAAAACGCTTCTCACCTAAACTCATTTTCTCGCACGATCCTTCGTGTATATATACATAGGCGAAGTATCGTGTGAGAAGTTAAGGTTAATGTGAGAAGCATGATAAGTGGATATGAACCGTTGATCACTTTTAATCAAATGCCCTCCCATGATTTAGGGCTTAGAAGGGAATTGAGAAGGTGCATATCATCCTAATGTGCATCCATTTATCATCAACGGTTGATAACCACTTCTCACGCTAACCTCAACTTCTCACCGGAACCCAACCATATATATAGGGCCAGGTTCAGAGAAAAACTTCAAAAAATAGAAAACCGAGGAACACCCTGGTAACCCTTTATCCAGACGATATGCATTGTGCATACAAATAATTTGTAACATGCACATGTGCATAAAAACTAAAAAACTAACTTAATTTACTTGTATGCACAAGTGCATACCGTCTAAATGAAGGGCTACCAGTTTGTTCCTCAGGTTTCCCTTTTTTTCCGAGCCCCCCCCCCCCCCTTCCCCCCTTCTCTCTCTCTCTCTCTCTCTCTCTCTCTCTATATATATATATATATATATATATAGAGAGAGAGAGAGAGAGAGAGAAGGAGGTTCAAGGGAAAACCTCAAAAAAACGGAAAACTGAAGAACACCCTAGGAGCCCTTCATCTGGACGGTATGCACTTGTGCATACAGGTAAATAGTTGACTTTTTGGTTTTATGCACAAGTGCATTATGCATGTGTGCATATATGCACAAATGCATGTTACAAATAACCTGTATGCACAAGTGCATACCGTCTAGATGAAGGGCTCCTAGGGTGTTCTTCAGTTTTCCGTTTTTTGAGGTTTTCCTTTGAACCTGACCCTATATATATATATATCGGTTTCTATAGATAAGGCGGCTTCATTTAAGAAACAGATTAACATATTGATAACCGTGAGAACCAACTATTCATAATTTGAATTACATTAATATTTATGTATTATTCATCATGAATAGTTGGTTCTCGCGGATCTCAAAATATTCATGGTTTCTAAATGAAGTTTCCCCTATATGGACATTTCTCAGAATATATAGAAAATGTGGTTTACCTCGATGATGTTTACAGGATGAAGATATTTACACATTTTTCGAGCCAGAGCTTCCCTCCGACGGCATTGGCATTCCGAGACCGAAGCTAAGCGATGCTACAAGGCCGTCAGGAGATAGGAGGTCCGGGAAAAGTGGGTCAAAATCATCTCAAAAGCAGACTCACCAACGGCATCCACAAAATTCAGAAAATAAGCGAAACTCTAACAATAACAGTAACAGTAACGGTGTTGGTGGGAGACGATCATCACCATCGCCATCCCCGGATAAAATAACATGGAATGTACTTGATTTGAAAGGTGATAATTATTTCTCGTGTGCGGTTGGACGAACACGTACAAATGCACGATACCTTCTCCCGACATCGGATGATGTGGTCTCGTTTTTGAGAGATCTTGCTCGAGCATCGTGAGAACGTATGTGAATACGTTAACATGAAGAGGCTCGTAGTTCCCTAATCGGGGAATAGTTTTGTTAATAAATAGGTTTGTGTAACGACATAATGAGTACATTACAGTTTTATGTTATTCGACTTTGGTTGGTACGTACTTATTTATTTAATTTAACATTTAACAATACTATTGCTTCTGATTTGTAAAAGAATATAAGAATATATTTTTTAATATAAAATATGATAAAAAGAATGTGAGGCCCCATTAAACAAGTAGATCACATTCATGGTCACAACTGTCACCTTCCTTTCCCTCTTTTACCACCACCACCAATTACAATACCAACTCACATCCATACCGAGACGACAAACAATTTATTCTCTATTAATATTAATTAATTAATATTCCAACCTAAGTCGGGTCGTTTATTAAATGTTTACTCATAACACATTTCATTTTATTCGATGAACATGACAGGATCGAGAATCTTACCCGGTTAGAGCGATGACAAGGATAAAAATGTTGCATCATGTTTTAGGGTACAGAACAGAACAGAGATCATTATTCCATGTTTGACAGGACTTTTATGTGGAACAGACAGAAACAAGGTGGAACAGACTTATGTTTTACCAATATAACCCACATATAATAATAATGATAATAATGTTTGTTATAACAACTTTGTGTAGATAAACAAGAAATAGAAATAGATAGAAACATCACAACTAATTTCTTTAAACATTACACATGTAATTAACCCTATATAACCCACATATAATAATAATGATAATGATAATAATCACTTCAAGTTTACAAAATCCTTACTAGCTAGTTAGGCTTTTTTGTTGGGTTCGAATACGTACTTGATCAACGATTCTTTGATCGATAGCAATTCCGGGAACTCTTTCTTCAATTTGGATGTATCCAGCTCGTTATTGCTTCGTGGGGCTACGATCACTCGGGCTTGTTCTTCCAGTGTGAAGTTTGCCCATTTGAATTCCGGGTTTATGTATTGTTTGTACATCTCCAGGACCTCGTTATGGCTCACCACCCCTGGGTTTGTGAAGTTCCAGATTCCCTTCAGGTTCCTTTTCGCCATTTCAATGGATATCGGTAAAAGCTCATCCAAGATGCTCATGCTGTTGGGAATGTTGACCACTTTATCGTAACGAGCAATCTTGGTCACAAAGTTTCGAGGGTTGTTGAGGTCCGATGATATTGGCATTCGGACTCTCAGGGTGCACACATTGTCGTATTCTTTCAACAGTTCCTCAACCTGCACAAATAAGAGAAACAATCTTATATTGATTTGATACCATATGTGTGACTCTAACATGCCCCCTCCAACGAATATTGTCCCAGAGGATGCCAGACAGGCACAGACAAACTGTACCATAGGGGTCGTACAGATTGTCCCAGAGGGGGGCCAGTCAGGTACAGATTGTCCCAGGGTACTTAGACCTTGGCTCTAATACCATGCGAAAATATGTGGGACCCATTAGATTACTATTCAAAAGAGTTTTTGAGAAAAGAAATGAGGTTCCAACATATATGCCGGAGAAATGGTCTTAGTCTAGCAGATCTGGGACTCTAACAAGGATAAAAGGGCAGTGAAATTACCATAGCCTTGGTTTTAGAATAGAAGGAACCAGTGAAATTGGGAGTGTCTTCTTCCTTAAAACCAATGCCTGAACCTTCAGGGTGTGCAGCATCATACTCAAATATGCATCCAGTCGCAAAATTCATCATCAAGATCCCATGTTCTCTACAAACATCCGCTAAAGTTAGCGTGCCAGAGACATTGGTGCGGATCGTTTCTGTCTTGTGTGATTCGCACCAATCAACATTGGGTCTGCCAGTGACACCTGCAGCGTTGAAAACATGGGTGGGCTTAACGTTCTGGATATCAACCAGAATCTGTGATCGATCCTCCAAACGACCCTTCCCATATTCATATTGAATTCCTTGTTTCTCACATAACTTCCCAAGTAAACCACCGATCCACCCTGTCCTACCATAGATAAGAAACTTGAAAGATGGTTTGTTAAGAGAATTGGTACTAGTTTTTGAACCAGGAACCATCTTTCGGATCTGAGAAGAATTGACTGTTGCATGAGGTGAATCAGATTGAACGTTTTCGGGTACATCAATAACTCTTTCAACGCCACCTGGCATCATCAGCATTCTCGGATGAGGAAGAAGTGCTCCAGAGACATCTCCCCACCAATCAGGATTGCTAGTGTACCATTCCATGGTCTTTTTGAGACCCTCCTCCCATGTGGTCCTTTCAGACCAACCCAAGCTCTTAAGTTTCTCATCATCCAAGAAGTATCTTTGATCATTAAATGGCCTGTTTTCCACAAATTTGATGCTTGCTTCAGGATCCATGTTGAAAAGATTGCACATATCTTTGGCAACATCAATAACTCTCCTTTCCTTCTTAGTTCCTATGTTGTAAACATGACCAACTTCTCCTTTATGGAGAATGACTTCAAAAGCCTCAGCAACGTCTTCACAGTAGAGATAACTCCTCACATTAGAACCATCGCCATGAATCGGAAGTGGTTTGCCTCTCATGGCCAAGAGAATGTACTTAGGGATTAGTTTTTCTGGGAACTGATTTGGGCCATAAACGTTGTTTCCTCTGGTGGTAATCACAGGCAGCCCATATGATCGACCATAAGCCATAACAAGCATTTCTGCCCCAGCTTTTGTGGCTGAATATGGGTTTGTAGGAAGAAGTTGTGAGGCTTCATGGTTACCCACAACAGCATCCTCCTCTGTTTCCCCATACACCTCATCGGTGCTCACGTGGATGAACCTTCTAATTTGGCGAGTGACTTTACATGCCTCAAGAAGCACATGGGTGCCATAAATGTTGTTCTTTGTGAACTCAAAGCTGTTTCCAAATGAATTATCAACATGAGTCTGAGCAGCAAAGTGCATTATGGTATCAATGGATTCGGTAATCAGGAGATAATTAACCAGATCAGCACTCCCAATGTCCCCCTTAACAAATTTGAAATTCGGAGAAGATCTAGAGGGGTTGAGATTCTTAAGATTTGAGCAATAATCAAGCTTGTCGAGCACGACAATCTTGTAATCTGGGTAGCTTCTGATAAGCCGGTTAGCAACATGAGAAGCAATGAAGCCAGCAGCCCCTGTGATGAGGATGTTCTTTGGTGTATATGTAGTCATACTGGAGCAGTCTGAACATAAATAATATCAAATGTAAATCAAGATCCACATTCTAAAACCTTTGATAAATTTGAACACTTAATGTACTCATTAAGCAGATTCACTTTAACAAATGAAAAATCAACAGTATATTTTGGCAAATCATATACCAAAAGGCATTTTACTAGAATGAAGCATGAAAATCAGCATGTGGTCTAATTAATGAATATTAATTCCCTAAAAGCAAAAGTGATACTAGAAACAGAGAAAGTAAAAAGCTTGAAATCACTAATGAAGCTAGATCAGGAGCAACTAAAGCCAGAAGCACAATAATCAGCTTCCATCTCTGAAACCAAAACCTGGTAGTTTTTTATCAGATTAAAAGTTCAAAACAAAATTAAATCGTTCAAAACTCAAAATCACACGTTAAACCTAAAACACGATTCAAGTTAAAACGGATCTAGATCAAATTAAGCATCAATCCATCCGTAGCGAAACTGAAGTTCGTACAAGTTTGGTACGATCCATCTCAAGCTAAAAACACACATTAAATCAGATCTAATCAACATGACAAAAATGTCCGCATCGCACAATCAACATTAGAATTCATTCAATCTGACAAATATCAAGGCTTGACTCAATTCAACTTAACAAGAATACAAGGGTTTTAGCAATATGAACTTACATAAATTTGATTCGGATTCTGATCCGTATCGGGATGAATATGAACTTGAGGCCGAGAGAGGAGTGAGGAATAGATTTCCACCAAGATTATGAATTATGATGCTGAAAATTCTGCAAGACACACCGAATGGTAAGCTAGGCTGTATCAATATATATAGAGGGATATATATTTATAGAGAGAGCGAGAGAGAGAGTATATAGAGACAGATTGTGCGCGTATATATAGGGCTGTAAACGAACCGAACCTTCGTTCCGCGGGAAGTTCGTTTATGTTCGCTTATTTAATAAATGAACGAACATGAACACGTTTTTTTGTTCGTTTAGTTAAATGAACGAACATGAACAATAGTCTCGTTCGTTCATTTATGTTCGTGAACGTTCGTTCATTTATGTTCGTTAATGTTCGTTCATTTACGTTCGTTTATGTTCGTTTATGCCTGTTTATATATATAAACATATTTATATAATATGAAATTAATATGTATAATCATCAAGTAAATTGATC
Organism: Saussurea involucrata; assembly: GCA_033807775.1. NCBI lineage: Eukaryota > Viridiplantae > Streptophyta > Magnoliopsida > Asterales > Asteraceae > Saussurea > Saussurea involucrata. The sequence goes on from CM066323.1 coordinate 8,778,652, forward strand.
TTTTAGAATATATTTTTTTATACCTCCTAAGTTAACCCGGTTTTTCATTTTGTTAAAGTATTTTTTACGAACGAAATGATGAGTATGGTGGTTGTTTTTTGTTCATTTGGGTTCGTTCGTTTATGTTCGTTCGTTTATGTTCATTTAAAGTCGTTCGTTTATGTTCATTTAAGTTCGTTCGTTTACGTTCGCTTATGTTCATTTAAGTTCGTTCGTTTACGTTCGTTTACGTTCGTTTAACTCTTAATGAACGAACATAAACGAACACGAACAAACAAAAATTCTTAACGAACGAACATGAACACAAAAAATCTCGTTCGTTTACCGTTCGTGTTCGTTCGTTTGTTCGGTTAAGTTAAACGAACGAACATAAACAAGCCTCCGTTCGTGTTCGTTCGGTTCGTTTACAGCCCTACGTATATATATTATATATATATATATATATATAATCCAGCGGAGGTAAAGAATATGAATATGATGGGAAGCAATTATGACGATGAATTAGGTTGTGACACGTCCTCCCCACAATATTCACACTTTCTTTCATTACTTTTTTCAAGGTTTACTACGCCTATTTTATAGGGAATTTATTAAAATGCCCTAAGTTTGACCAAGTGTTACCAAAATGCCCTAAATCTCTCCTAGTTTGTTAAAATGCCCTTTTTTCCGCGATGGGAGCCCGCGATCGCGGACCAGGGACCATTTTTGACACTTTTTAAACTTGCAGGGACCATTTTTGAAAAATTCAATCCTGCGATCGCGAAGGAATCCCGCGATGGTATTATTTTTGTGACTTTTCAATTGCAAGGGACCATTTTTGAAAAATTTCAGGGACCATTTTTGAAAATTTGACCCGCGTTATACCACTGTTCACCCGCGTTTCGTTCAATTTGATGAATTTAAAATGAAATGTTACACTTTCAACCCATATACTTATTTACTAAATTTACTTTATACCTTTTACTTTCATTATTTTAATTTTACATTTAACACATATAATCGTTTATTAACTAAAATACGTTAACAAAATACGTTTTAATTTTAACAAATTACACCATTATAATCGTCTCTTCGATACGTTCGAAATGAGCCCAATCTTGAAATTTTTTGGATTTATATATTTTAATATATATCATATACAGTTATACACTACATAAAAAAATATTTTATATTTAAAATCCATACCCTTATAGTTAATTATTTAATTTATGGTACATCTCTTATTTTTTTTCAATTTTTTTTTACACTCCTATCGCATTAACATAATAATCATATATTAACTAATTCATTAAATCGTTTTAAATTATTATTATTTGAATGTGTTTATAGATATCGTGAATGACAATAGGAGAAGGTTTTACGAGAAGAATATGAAATGGGGTTTTGACAAGTTGGTATCACTAGACTCATTTAAGAATTGTGAAAATGGGTATTTGACGAATGATGATTCATGTGTGTTTGGAGCTGAAGTATTTGCAGTTACAGAGTATGCACAAAAGGATCGATAATAAAATAAATAAAACGTATTTTAACTATAAGGGTGCGTTTGGTACGCAGACTGGATGGGACGGGACGGGATGGGACAAAAAAAAAAGTTTCATGTTTGGTATGCCATGGGACAAAAATTAGATGGGACAACATGGAACAAAAACAAGTTTTAATGAGACAAAACATAAGATTTTTTGTTCCACCAAAATAGGTGGAACAACATGGGACTAAAACATCAGATTACTAAAATACCCTTTTTTCCAACGTAACTTATATTAAAATTATCTCCTCCAGTCCAGTCCCGTCCCGTCCCGTCCCATCCAGTTCAGTTCAGTTCAGTCTCGTCCAGTTACGTCCCGTCCCATCTAGTATGCGTATCAAACGTTACCTAAAAGTACAACTGTATATGGTATATATTAAAATATATAAATCCAAAAAAATTCAAGATTGGGCTCATTTCGAACGTATCGAATAGACGATTATAATGGTGTAATTTGTTAAAATTAAAACGTATTTTTTTAAAATATTTTAGTTAATAAACGATTATATGTGTTAAATGTAAAATTAAATTATGAAAGTAAAAGGTATAAAGTAAAGTTAGTAAATAAGTATATGGGTTGAAAGTGTAAATATGAAATCAAAATCACAATTTGGAATTGAAATTTACACTTTCAACCCCTATACTTATTTACTTACTTTACTTTATACCTTTTACTTTTATAATTTAAATTTTACATTTAACACATATAATCGTTTATTAACTATAATACGTTAAAAAAATACGTTTTAATTTTAACAAGTTACACCATTATAATCGTCTATTCGATACGTTCGAAATGAGCCCAATCTTGAATTTTTTTGAATTTATATATTTTAATATATATCATATACACTACATAAAAAATATTTTATATATTTAAAATTCATACCCTTATAGTTAATTATTTAATTTATGGTATATCTCTTTTTTTTTTTTCAATTTTGTTTTACACTCCTATCGCATTAACATAATAATCATATATTAACTAATTTATTAAATCGTTTTAAATTATTATTATTTGAATGTGTTTATAGATATCGTGAATGGCAATAGGAGGAGGTTTCACGAGAAGAATATTAAATGGGGTTTTGACAAGTTGGTATCACTTGACTCATTTAAGAATTGTGAAAATGGGTATTTGGCGAATGATGATTCATGTGTGTTTGGAGCTGAAGTATTTGCAGTTACAGAGTATGCACAAAATGATCGATGTATTTCCAACGTAACTTAGATTAAAATTATCTCCTTCAGTTCAGTCTCATCCAGTTCAGTCCCGTCCAGTTCCATCCCGTCCCATCTATTATGCGTACCAAACGCTACCTAAGAGTACCATAAATTAAATAATTAACTATAAGGGTATGGATTTTAAATATAAAATATTTTTTATGTAGTGTATAACTGTATATGATATATATTAAAATATATAAATCCAAAAAAATTCAAGATTGGGTTCATTTCGAACGTATCGAAGAGACGATTATAATGGTGTAATTTGTTAAAATTAAAACGTATTTTTTTAACGTATTTTAGTTAATAAACGATTATATGTGTTAAATGTAAAATTTAAATTATGAAAGTAAAAGGTATAAAGTAAATTTAGTAAATAAGTATAGGGGTTGAAAGTGTAACATTTCATTTTAAATTCATCAAATTGGACGAAACGCGGGTGAACAGTGGTCTACGCGGGTCAAATTTTCAAAAATGGTCCCTGAAATTTTTCAAAAATGATCCCTTGCAAATGAAAGTCACAAAAATTAAACCATCGCGGGATTCCTTCGCGACCGCGGGATTGAATTTTTCAAAAATGGTCCCTGCAAGTTTAAAAAAGTGTCAGAAATGATCCCTGGCCCGCGATTTAGGGCATTTTGGGAATTTTGGTAACACTTGGTTTGACTTAGGGTATTTTAATTAATTTCCCTCTTTTATATCTAAATCACGTTATTTTATATTGAGGAGGCTAAAAGCATCCCTATATGGATTACTAAGAGCATCTTCAACAGTTTTTTCATAATTTTTTTAAAATGAAAAACTAAAAGCCAAAATCCCTAAAAAAAATATATGTTCATCTCCAACAGTTTTCCTATTTTGGAGAATCCAACATTAATTAAAATATTAAAATATTTCATTTATCTATTAAAATATTATTTCTCTCTCTACATATTTATTTTCAAAGTTTTCTATTGGTCCTCTCACTTGGTAATCATTTTTGGAGTGATCTCCATATTTGGAGAAAAAAACTTTCTCTCTCCAACTTTCTCCATTTTAGAGAAGCTGTTGGAGCATATTATTAGCCCAAAATCCTTATTTTCTCCATTTTACCCATTTGAAGAAGTTGGAGATGCTCTTATACAATGAATTTTTTTTGCATACACATCAACATCAAAGTCTTTTTTTTACATTCTCAATACATAAAATGATCCAATTCTGACATAAAAGAGATGCCAATAGCATTGCCCTTTATATATTGAGAAATGAGAATTAGAAGTGCTAAAGATTCCCACCAATTTGGCCAGTGTGATCCAATAAAACTCAAATCAAGGTGATTTGACATATATTTAACATAAAATTAGGCTTAATTGTATTTATTGGGTTAGGATAATTTGAATTCAACTTAACTCATATTTTTTTATACTGTGAATTTAATATGATTGTTAATTTATTAATATATATATATATATATATATATATATATATATATATATATATGTTAGACATTAGATTAACCGCAGTTAGTTATATTCAAAATTATTGTAACAACCCACACTAAACAAACACGCAAAAGACACTACTTTAAATATAAACGCCAAAATGGCTCAACATAAGTCACACATTCGAGATTACAAAACTAAGGTTCGAGAAAATAACCCTAATTACAGTTGAGAAATGTATCTAAAATATTAAAAAAGGAAAGTCTTCTAGTTTCACTAGACGCAAGCTCCAGCTCACATCTTGTCGTTGCCCTTACTCGAGTCATCGACTACATGCTTGTCTGAAAAGGGGTTTTTACATTTTGAAAACCGAGGGTTAGACCATGAGGTCTATGAGATCCCTCAAGATATCAATATCACACCACACATGTCCAATAAAAAGAGTTTATAAGGAATTATGAACACTTACGCCCTTATCAGTTTAAACAAACACACACATGCTGATGATCCACACTTTGGTCACGAACACACTTGTGACAACGTGTCAGGGCACACACTCGCCCTTAGTAGTTATATGAAACATGTTCATATATTTCGACCAATTTAAAATTTCAAGTTTTATTTAATTAATTTGCTCATTATATTAAGAAGATATATATATATATATATATATATATATATATATATATATATATATATATATATATATATATATATATATATATATAGGGAAAGGTTCAATAGAGAAGTGCAAATATTTAGAGAAGTAGAGAAGTAAAAAAAACACGGGTCCGTTCATATATGAACGTTCATATATAAACAGTCATATATAAACGTTCATATAACAGTCATATATGAACATTCATATATGAACGTTCATATATAAACAGTCATATATGAACGTTCATAAATGAACGTTCATATAACAGTCATATATGAACGTTCATATATGAACGGGCCCGTGTTTTTTTACTTCTCTACTTCTCTAAATATTTGCACTTCTCTATTGAACCTAAGGCTATATATATATATATATATATATATGTTTGTGCCAAAAAGCTTATTGAAAAAATTGAGAGACTATATACTAAAAATAAAAGTTGAGGGAGGACCAAATCTGTTATAAAAATGAAAATTACTATGAGGAACCAAATCTGTTAAAGTAGTTGGAAGAACTAAACCTGTTAATAAAATGAAAGTTGAGAGAGGGGAGGGTCATTAACGGAAATTAATTGACGATGTTAGAGGAATGGACTTTATCCGTTATAAAACATGAAACTATAGGGACGTTCTTCGTTAAAAGAAAAGTTCAAAGACGTTACTCATTAATTGTATGTAAACCACTGTTCTAAAAGGCTCACCACGACAGCCGCCGTGGCGCGCCGTGGCTTAAGGCTTGTGTCTCACGCCACGGTATGCATGTGGCACGCCATGGCCTAATGTGCGGTCTTTTATAACGCAATATTTGATATTTTTTTACGTTTTTAATGTCTTATTTGCTGTTTTTAATATATAACCTAATTTAACTTAGTTATTGTCATTGACTCATCGATTAATTGTAACACCCTAAAAATCAAGGCAAATTTAAACCTGAATTAAAAAGGGTTTACATCACTATTATCCATAACCAACATTCTTAATTAGAGAAAATAGTGACTAAAGTCAATTTACATCAAACTTGTCGTCTCTATAAACTCTTCACTCATCCCATTACTTCCCTGCTCATACCTGGTAAGAAAATATAATTTGAAACGATTAGGCTAACGCCTAGTGAGAACATTCAGTTTCAAAATAATACTTTTAAAATAATATAAACAAGGTTTATCAAACTTGACTTACACTCGCCCTTACCATAATCGTACTCATCTCATATTAACGAAATCATACCCAATCCCCCGAGTATGATTACCTTTCAGAAAATCATATCCCCATGCTCAATAGTTTACTACGAATCATCACAGATCCTAGTTTATCGATCGAGCCTAAAAGACTTACATTCAATCACCATACCCTTTTTCTTGAAATAGAAACAGAAATAGCAATTATATACATTGCCTATTTTTAATCCACCGAATACCCAGGAAACAACACTTATACTTCTTCTAATTCATATTTCCACATCTCAAATACTAATAACAACTCTACTTTGTCTATTAACTCGTTCAACCTAAATAGCAATTATACTATGTCTATTCAAACATTCCCTCGAATAGCAATTATACAATGCCTATTCAAACATTCAATCTGAATAGCAATTCTACTTTGTCTATCCAATCATTCAACCTGAATAGCAATTATACTATGTCAATTCAAACATTTATATGAATAACAATTCTACTTTGTCTATCCAATCATTCACATGAATAACAATTCTACTTTGTCTATTCAATCATTTAAGGATACACGGGAATAACATTTATACTTTGTCTATTCCTCCTTTTCAATTATGAATAGCAATTCTACTTTGTCTATTCATAAATATAAATAGCAATTCTACTTTGCCTATTCATTAATATAAATAGCAATTCTACTTTGCCTATTTATTACCTTCCAATTATAAACAGGAATTGCAATTATACCTTGCTTATCCTACGTTATCAAATAAAATTAATGTTTATGAATTCGTTCCTCTTACTCATACTCGTACCAGATAATGCTTATATGTATTTCTCATATTATTTAACATGAGCCAATCACACAAATTCCTCATATCATTCCGTAAAATCAAACCTCCTTTATATATCTCTTATATCAATTAATATAAGCCTATCATATTTTAATACATCAATTTCTCAATCTATAAGTCTAACCATCAATATTAACACTTACGAGTCTTGATATAATTTTACTTCATAAAATTATTCTTCCAAAAGTCATCCAATCAGTTCATTTATAAAACACACCTTACCATAATTTAAAACATTATAAAAATGTAAGGTAAGAATGAACTCACCTGGTAGCAGAAATGTCACTATTGCTTTACTTCTCAAAGTTGTAAGAACTTCTGTCTCCAACTTCACAATTAACTGAAATACCCACATATATTATGTACCGGTATTAATCTACTATTTAGGACATTTAAAGACTAAAAATCCTAAAATTAGCATCTCTTATCGCAACCAACTAACAACAATACCTCTTGTCGCAATGCACAGTGACTATCGCAAGCAACTGTTGCGACTCAACCCTTTATCGCAACCCATGGTTGCGATAATTCCTTCCCATCGCAACCAACTATCGCGACACCTAGCCTTATCGCAACTAACTGTTGCGATGGACTTCTTATCGCAGCTATCTATTTCGTACAAACCCAGAAATTAAAGACTAAGATATGCATGTTTGATTCCATAATTTGCAGATATGTTCATTACCACAAATCTAACATATTTATAAACTTAGTTTTCTCAAAAACATCAAATTCAACAAACCCACTTCTAACTCCATACAAACTTGATATACATAAAGAGGGTATTTAAATAAGAACATACCTTCTTAATTCTCACAGTTCACACTTAAATCCAGCTGCAAATTTCTTCCATTTCTTCTTTCTTCTTCTTTTCGTCCCTTTCTATCTCTCTTTCTCTCTTGATCTTTTTCGTAAAACCACCGACACACACACATTCATATGATTAAATGAGGACACCTCTCTCTCCCTTTACCAACTTTAAATATGGTGTTGACACCTCATCCACCTATTACCAAACAACCCTCAAACTTTCATCCTTTGGCAAGTTCCATCCTTCCATTTTACAAATAAATTTAGAGTTTATCCCTTAACTTAAATTTCTTAAAATACATAACATTACTTACCCGATATTAAACTCTAAAATTAATCCATCCCAATATAAATATCAAAACATATCAAATAATTATACCAAATTATTTAATAAACCCAAACATTATCTTTTACAAAAATTGGGATGTTACATTAATAGTACAAAAACATATGTTTTTATATATAATAGTATATATGATATAGAGATTTGTCGCCATATGTCACGCCTTGATAAACGCCATGGCACGTCGTGGCTCATAAGGCTTGAGGCTTGGCCTCGCCGCCACGCCTCACGCCATTTAGAACCTTGATGTAAACCACAAGGACCAAATTTGAATTTAACTCTAAAAACAATATTTTTTGATAAAATGCAATACTACATTGTCATTTAGTTTATTTCTAATATTCATTAATAAATATTTTAATAATTATGTTTCATTAAATATTCGATATATTTATATGAAATAAAAGATTAAATTACATCTAAAAGATAACATAGGATACAAATCAAATACAAATCAGATATTCGTTGCACCCGTTACAAATCAATGTGCATATATGCATAATCTAAGATGTATATATGCATTATCTCATATAAATGTATGTTCATTATATGTATATTCTTACACGTATGCATATTAATACGTATATGCACATTGTTCACATATACACACTATGATTTGTAAGGTGTGCAATAAGGGGGTGTTTGGGATTGCTTATTTTAAGGGATTTTTGACTTATTCCGGTGCCAAACCGGTGATAAGCACTTTTGAGTGTTTGGATGAGAAAAAAGAAAAGTGCTTATAGCGTTGTGAACCCATGATAAGCACTTTTTGATAAGTTAAATGATTCTAACTTATTAAAAACAACTTATTAGCTCTTTTTTTTTAAAGCAAACTTTTTTTACCAGGGCCAAAACCCCCCACATATCACCACCAGAATGAGTACAACAATACAAAACAACACATAGGTTCTATCCAGCTTAAATGAAACCACGAAGGTTGGTTTGCCAGGGATAAACCGCCCAACATGACGACCACATCTTACAGATCGATGCACCGCTGCCATTCTACTTCGCTGAACTGCTACACCGCGATATCACCACTGCCGCAATTACACAGCCGCGGACCATGGAGCTGCTAACCACATGGTCCAATCAATTCTCTTGCGAGTCATCCTTGCCACTAACCATTCAAAACACTTCCGTTGAAATTCGAAGAACAATATTTCCAATTTCCTTGCCTCCTTCTCGAACACTATTCGATTTCGGTAAGCCCAAATTAAGTAGATGAAGGACCACACCGTCTCACGCCATAATTCCGTTCTGCCCATATTGACCTCCACGGAATCTGTAAGATCCAAGAGTTCCTCCACCGATTGTACCTGCCCTAGATCTATATTCCACCATCTTGCCACCTCTTGCCGTAACTTTGATACTTCCCTACAATTGTACAATGCGTGTGAGATCGTTTCCACCTCGTTTCCACATCTTGGGCACAATATTGAGTCTAAATCTATACCCATCTTATCGAGCACTCCACGACATGGGATTCTCCCTAGACGGGCTCTCCAAATAAGAATACATAGTTACATACCTTCTTTGGGGTCAATTTAGACCACTTTGTTTCCCGATCACCTCCGCTCCCGCTCACGATCTTTTCCTCGATCAAGTTCTTCAAGGCACATAAGGTGAAGTCCCCATCCACCCCCAACGGCCATTTCGGCTTATCGTGGGTGTTTGGTTTCGGCCTCCAATCCTGCAGCAACATATTAAGGTTAGATAGCTCCCCGGTCTAAAACCTAATTTACTTTTTATGTAAAAATCTAATTTGACATGTGATAAGTTGATAAACACTTTTGTAAAAAAGCATAAGTTATTTTAAATAAGCAATCCCAAACACTCCCTAAACGCAAAGGTTGAATTTTACGGAGCCTCAAATAACATATACTCATTTTTAAAAACTTATTTTTAAAATACATGTTTAAAAATATGTCATTTAAATTTTGAAAGACGTTTATAATTTATCATTATTTGATAAGTTATATTGCCTGCCTATTGAAGGCATTTTATTTGTTTTTAGTAGTAAAATCACGTCATCGCCTATAAGGGTGCGTTTGGTACGCAGGCCGGATGGGACGGGACGGGACAGGACAAAAAAAATAGTCTCATGTTTGGTATGCCATGTGACAAAAATCAGATGGGACAACATGGGACAAAAACAAGTTTTCATGGGACAAAACTTAAGATTTTTTGTTCCACCAAAATAGGTGGAACAACATGGGACTAAAACATAAGATTACTAAAATACCTCATTTTTCCAACGTAACCTAGATTAAAATTATCTCCTCCAGTCCAGTCATGTCCCGTCCCGTCCCATCCAGTCCAGTCCCGTCCAGTTCCGTCTCGTCCCGTCCCATCCAATCTGCGTACCAAACGCTACCTAAAGGCGAATAATTATTGTGTAACTCTTGAAAACAAAATATTAAATCGATTTCCTTGTTTGTTTCTAGTATTTCTTTTAACCTTTACATTATAGCATCCACAACACTGAAATTTCAACACAATTTCTAAAATATCATATCAACGTCACATCAGCTTTGTAATTGTTTTAAATTTATCATCCACAACAATGAAATTTCAACCGCTTTGTAAAGTGACACATCATCATAAAAAACTATATTTTAATCAAATAACAACAAAACTACAATTAAATATTCTTTTTGTTTATTTCTTCTAAATGCAATGGAAAATAGTGCATTGAAATGGAAAAACTTGTTGATGGCACAAATTGGGGAAAGAGTTGATAAATAATGAAAACTTGCCATAATATATAAAAGACTTTATTTTCTTTTATAAAACGATACCTTTGATATTATTCTTAAAATGGCAAACAAACTTACATGCTTTTATTTTTTGAAATGATGTAAAATCATAACTTACATGTTATATAGATCAATTGTTTCAATGGATCAAAGATGCATCCAACACCCATAATGAATAGAACGATTTATGAACCAAACTAAGGGGCCGTTTACAAAACGCTTATCCGGGTTACCGGGTAAGTGTTTACCAAGTCACATTAGCTTACCGGATGAATACGGCAAGGACCAAGAATCTTACCCGGTAAGAGCGGAAGCAAGGACTGGGAGTCGAAAGCAATGACCGAGAGTCTTACCCGGTAAGTGAGTGTGACGACTCTTACCACGGTTAGCGCTTACCGGCTAAATTGTAGCATACGATGCCATTTTGGTGGACTAAAATCTTACCCGAAAATTAAATAATAGTGTTGAATTTTACCGGTAAGCACTTACTCTGGTAAGTGATTAGGTAAGCGGCCCCTAAGTCCGCTCCCCTCTAAATTAAGTGACAATTGTTATTATTTTTATAAAAGTTGTAATAATTATAGTCATGTAAAGAAATTTTGCATGAAATTAGCAGAGTTGTTGATGGTTTGGCCAAATAATGGAGAAAAAATTATATTACCTAGGGTTTAAAAATGCAATTTTCTTGATTTTCAAGTTTTTAGGTTTTATTTTGAAATTGCATGAACTCAAAGAATCATTGGCAGGCCTATTAAGGATCGAGCAGACTCCCGTACATATGTTCATTCGTTTATCGCAAGAGAAAGAAATAACCGTTTGAAAGGTGCACCTGCTTGATTTTTAAGCAAATTTATAATAGATATCAATCATGAGTGAGATGGTTTAGATACTTAGATTAAATCCTGAAATACAATATGTTGCAGGCTCGATTCTTTTATCTATAAATACTTATTTTATGATCTTTTAAATTTGGGTAATTGCATTAAAATGAAACAAACTTTCACCTGATTCCTATTTTGAGGAACCAACTTTTAAAATCGTCATTTAGGGGTTTGAATCAAACGTGTTGTATATTTAGGGGTCTGGTTGGCAAAGTAAAAATTTTAAAAAAATATTACATGGAAATTAAGTTGCCATGTCATCATTACTTATAAATAAATAAAAACATTAAATTAACTTAACCCTAGAACAAACAGTATCCTTCCCTCCCGCTAGTTCTCCAATTGTCTCCATCTCGACCTCTTATTCCCGTCGCCGCCTATAGCCTCTCTGCTTCTCGCTGATACTCCGTCTCAGCCATCGCTCCGGCCTCCGCCTCCGCCATTGCTCCGATCGACGTGCAATTATCTTCCGTCGTTGCCCTCCTCCAGCAGGCGCTTCAGTCGACTTTCTCTTCCGGCAGGCGCTGCCCTCCTCCAGTAGGCGTCAACGCCATTCATCGCCTCTCCGTATCTGTTATGAAACTTTCTATTTTCATCGCCTCTCCGATCGACGTGCAATTTCTCTGTTTTTTAAACTCTCTAAACTTATAACCGTTTCATATGGTTTTCTATATTGCTTTAGCATATCGGTGTCAGATGGAACCCAGATCTAAAATATGAAATCTGAAATCTTTGAGGTTAAACCATTTAGAACGCACATCTGAAATCTTTGAGGTGAAACCATTTAGAAAGCATATCTGAAATCTTTGAGGTGAAACCATTTAGAAAGCATATCTGAAATCTTTGAGGTGAAGCCATTTACGAACCATTGAATTGAGCCTCTTAAACCATTTGGAATCCTTCAATCTGGATTTCTTTTTAAGTAATAATAATATTATTTTATATGTAATTTAAAAAAAAAATATGATATGGATTTTAATTTTTAAATGAGTTCTTTAGGTGACATGTCATCATTGTAGATTTATTTTTGTTAATTTAATTATGATGTTGAATTTTAGTTAACAAAATACCTGTGTCAAGTCAACAATAGCAGATCAATAGGCGACGTAGGCCCTTAAATAAACATAAAATTTCTTTTAAGTCCTTAGGCCATCCGCACCGCCTTGGGCTCGCCTGCGGGCTCCTGCGGGCAGCGGTGCGGGGTACGCGGGCTCGGGGTGCAGGTTTGAAAACCCGAGGAACCCGATGGTGTTTTGTTTATTTATTTTTTTTTTAAATTTTTTATTCAAACGGCTCTCTTTCAACCGTTACTTTTTATTTAATTTTTTTTTATTTTTTTTTCAATTTAATCACACTATATATATTAACCCTCAACCTCTTATTTTTTTCACACCAACAATCTCTCAAACTCTCTTAAACTCTCTCAAATTTCATCATGAATCCAAACAAAACACCTACATCCCGTCGTAACCGACCGGATACACCACAACCGCAAGAAGACCCGGAACTTGGTTTCCAAGCGTTTACACAACAAGGTTATCGTCCGCAACGGTCGCAACAAATTCCGCCACAATGGTCGCAACAAAATCCGCCACAATGGTTTATTTTTAATGAATGATATGAATTTTTATTTTTATTATTTATCTTATTTTTATTTATTTAAAAATATATAAATATTTTTATTTTGTTAAATAATTAAATGTATAAATAAAAGAATTAAAAAAATGATGTGGCATTGAGGGTTTTTAGTTATGCGCTGTGGGTGTTTAGGGCTTGAGGGCTTAGCTGATGTGGCGCTGATGTGGCGTTGAGGGCTTTTATTAATGCGTTGCGGATGGCCTTAAATGATGATTTTAAAAGTTAGTTCCCTAAAATAGTAATTAGGTGAAAGTTGGTTTCATTTTGATGTAATTTTCCCTTTAAAATTTGCATCCCTATAATGATACAAGTATCAAATTGAGAACCTCATGTATAATTATAGACATAAATTACCGCTACACCAGACGGTTTTTTGTTTCTCTTTCTCTCATTTTGATTTTATTATTTTCCTTTATTATTTACTTTCGTTTTATTTGCAGATTCATCTTAAAAGTTGTTTTTTGTCTCGTTTTCAAGACAAGATATACTTATTTCAAATGTCAATGTCAATTCTATTTGAAAAATCTATGTTATTCTCCAAATCGATACAATTAGTTTTTCTCAAATCAAATTGATACTTTGTAAACCCTTTGATCTAAGATGCACCACTTAAAATAAAATTGGATCCACAATTATTAATTTTTTGTCAATCACGTTTTATTTTTAAAAATGACTTTCTATTAATTTTATATTTAAAAAGTTATTTTTATATTTAATTCTTTAACTTTTTTCCTTTTATAAAATTGTTGGTCTTCTAGAAACTTTTATTTTTATATATAAAATTTACATTTTTATCAAGCGTATTTATACTACATTATTAAAAGAATAAGGGGATTTGGCGGGTTTTTTTTTCAACATTCAAGAACGGTTTATTTCAAGACACGGTTATTCAACATACGGTTTTGCAGCTCCACGATCTCCTCCTCTTCCCCAAAGCCTCCGCCTTCAACCTGACTTCTCACCCTTCAACCTCTCCCTCCCCACTTCTCCAAGTTCTCTCAAAATCCTCTCCATTCTCTCCAAATACCTCATTTCATTGTTAGGGTTTTTGTCGAAGAAAAATGGGAGCAGAAAGGTGCTTCTTCTCTTCCTTTTTCCGGCGAGATGTCAGAAAGGTGCTTGATGCTTTCTTCTCCTATTTGTTCGATTTATTATTTCTTTTTTGTTACTGGTTCGGTATGGTTTGTATAACAATGGTGTTGATGTTACAGATTGCTTGTTAACCCACCACCAAAAACTACAATCAACGGTCCGGCAGATTGAGGTTTATCGTCAACGATGCTCTCTGTATGTAGTTATGCCTTCTTTCTCGATTTCTTGTTAGGGTTTTTGTTTTTTGTTCTGAATTTTTGGATGTTGATTTGCAGATTTCAAGTATAATGGGTCGGATTCTGTTTTGGAGGTTAACAATGGCGATGATGATAATTGCAACATGACAAACCCTATCACCACCCTCGTCGGCGGCGATTCTTACGTCCTTGGAACCGTTCAGGGCCTTTTTACTTCATCAGTGGTAACAAATCCAACTGTGATCAAGGTCAGGAGTTAACTGTCGTCGTTATCTCGCCTAAAAATAAGTCGTCACCACCGCCGGCAGACTCTATCATCACCGACTGGTATTCCGGCGTCTTCTCCAGGTGCCCAGTTGTTTCATATTGTTGATTAACTGATTTTAGATATTGGATGTAATGTAAGCATATTGTTGATCACCAAAATTGGATGTAAACTTCTTGGTTTAAACTGCTCTTTTCCAATTTAAAATTGTGGGATTCTAGCATATTCATGGTCACTGATTCCAGATGAAATTGCAACTTTTTGGGTGTTTTGTGTTGTCTGTACACCAGTCTTCTTTAGCAAGAAATGAAATTATTAAATGCCTTAAAAGAACAACATTTTTCTAACATATAACTAAGTTTGTGGGTTTTATACTGTTCTATGTATATACAAAGGGTATTTTCTTTTGCTGATAAAATGTTTTTGTTTGTGTTCTAATACAGTCAATTGGAACCATTCATAGAACAAGATCAAAGTCCATTGATGGAATGACAGCACTGGAACTAACCGGTACTGACCGAGTTGGGCTTTTATCAGAAGTTTTTGCCGTTTTATCTGATCTTAGCTGTGATGTGGTTGAGTCTAAAGTATGGACACATAACGGCTCTGAATTTTGATCAAATTCAAAATGGGTTTAGTTTCATTTTGCTAAAAATAATATTTTTCTGAATTTTGATCAAATTCAAAATGGGTTTAGTTTCATTTTTCCAAGTTATAATCTTTTTCTAAATTTTGGTCAAATTCAAAATGGGTTTAGTTTCATTTTGCTAAAGTTTTAATCTTTTTGTGGTTTTAGGAATTCTTTATCAGACATATAGATGGACCCCAATTAGTTCAGAAGCCGAAAAGCAACGAGTGATTATGTGCTTAAGAGGAGCCATCGAAAGAAGAGTCCAGAAGTTGTTGCCGTCTGGATAATTGGGCAGCACTTGTGGACTTGAAATTATGCAGGTGTTTATGATTCGATTCGTGGATTCAATTGGAGTGCAGAGATTCAAATTTTCATTGCCTCATTTGTGGGTTAGTTCTTCTATAGAAATTTGTTGGATTTAGGGGTTCAATTGACTCAAGTTAATTAAAATCCATTTAGAGGCCTAAATGAATATAAACATTTGCTTATTTAGCTTTGCATCTGTGCTTATTTAGTTTTTCTTACATAAACTAAAAAATGTTTCTGCATCTGTTTCTGCATTTGCTTATTAAGTTTTGCTTTTTTGTTTGGTGTGGCTAAAGTTGAAATACAGGTGCTTTAAACGGTCTCTTGTGCAGTGGATATGGAAATTTATAATGGTTAATATTATAGTTCTTAATTGTTAGCCAGTGATGTTGCTAATGCTTTTAACTGTTTTAGTTCTTATCAGTGAAGATTGGATTACGGATGCTTTTGCGATGAGGAGGAAAGAGTGGGTAAAAAAAGGGTCATGGAAAACAGAAGAATGCACTGGAAAATCTTGTCATCTTTGTTGGGTCAACAAACTCCGACCCAATCTCAAAAAGTAATCCCCTTCCATCAATTTCTCCTTTCAATTTCATCAAGAAAACAAAAAAATAAAGTTCGTTTTAAGTAAATTTTGTCTGTATTTTGGATCTTAAAAGTGTGAATTTTAAATTTTGAAGTCGTACTTGATAATGATAGTTTCCATATCTTCTGTTCTTGCACACACAAACTTTTTGAGTTTATGTTTTTGTGAGTCTTTATAGAGTATACTTTTATATATTACCATTTCAGAGATTTTGATTTGATCTCAAGTGGGTTTAAAGATTTTGATTTAATTTCACATGAATCTTTGCTAATTTTAGTATTTTTTACAAACTGAGATCAAATCTTGATGGGTTTCTTGTAAATTTGGTTTAGTTAGTTTATGAACTTTGCTTTTGGGCCATGCTAGAAAAGTTGATTAGGGATATACCAAGGAGAGGTCCTCATACAGCACACCCCCATACCTTACTATCGGGTGCGATATGCAAAAAGTTGCTTGATTTGGTTTGTTTATAAACTTTGCTTTTGGGCAATGCAAGAAAAGTTGTTTATGTTTGTCTCTAGGTCTTGTGATCATCATAAGATATTTATAAGATGATGATACGGATGCAGGGCAATACTGGAATCGAGTTGTTATCACGAAGAAGGGCATGATGCCTTAGTTACATTTTACTTGTCTTAAATAATCTTGACAGTTAATGTTAATGTCGTGAAATTATTATTTTGCAAAACATAACAAAGTTCCTGATATGTGTAGTTTGAAGATGTTGGTTCTCATGGCACAAAGGTCATCATATACAATTTATGGCTTGATAAGGATGGTAATATGGAGCTTGATTTTGAGTCAGATCATGAGGTTTTGATCCTTCCCTTTTTCCATTTTCTGCATTATATATATATATACACACACACTACATTATGATGCATTTGGAAACTGCATTTTTATGACCAAATATATAAATTGAACTCTTTCTCATTTTTGCTTGGTATGTACATAGTTCCTTTTTTCTTTTTACTAGGCGGGTCACTTGCCTGGTGAGCATAATAAGGACCGAGAATCATACTCGGTAAGAGGCATGACAACAACCAAGGTTCTTTCCCGGTAAGGGAGAATACTCTTACCCAGTTTGCGCTTCGCGGGTAAGAGATGCTTACAAACAATCCATTTTGATGGTCGAGAATATTACTCGACAAGGTAAGTGAGGGTGGTAACTATTGCTTGTAAGTGCTTATCTGGTAAGCATTTCGTAAACGTACCCTTAGTGTTGATTGTCTCTTACTGGGTAAGAGTCTCTTATCTGGTAATGTGTTGATATTTGTGGTTTCGATTTTTATGTTAATGTTCCTTACATTTTCAATCTACTTCTTCAAATCAATCAAGATTTTGTATTTTCTTCCATTCGATTTTGACTTATCAATTGACTTTTTTCCCTTATTTCTTGTGTTTGGTTTCATATTTCTTTTCTAGGTCATGATTGACAATGCAACCCCAATTTCACCACTTTCCCCAAATTTCCCTCCACTTCTCAAGATGAATGAAAAACACACTATGGCACTGGTGAACATCTGACTGTTTCACATTTTTCTCTAATATTTACCACATTTCAATTTATTCAATGCATTGCTTTTTTTTTCTTTCTTAATTTTTCTTCCAACTATGAATCAAAAGAAAGAGCTAGCGAACCACACCAATTCCATTCCAATTATCTCTGACAGAGCAGGATAGCTGCCATCAACCCTTTAGAGCGAGGGCCCTCCGAGACCAGAAGGAATAAGAGCCTTTATGCCTTGAGCCTTGAGCGAAATCATTGACCTTGCGCCTGGTTTGATTAGTATCTACTTTTGTCAAGTTAACATATTCTTGGTGATTTCGAGTGCAGGTAAGATAACATGGGTGATGATGATAACTGTAACGACAATCGGAGGCTCAGATATTTGATAGTCAGTTTTCCAACTTCCTGGTAAGAAGATGGGTTTTTATTACGGAATCTAATTCAGTTAAATTGAACCCTAATGCCGTTTCTTTTTCTTTTTGTGTTTTCGTGCAGGAAGATTAAGTGGTCAAAATGATTAAGAGGCTCTTATAATATATTGCAAAATGAAATATGGTGTTTGATAATTGTTTAGAATGAGATTAGGGTGCTGAATGGTTAAGGGAGGCCCAATATACAAAATCATTAAGAGGCTTTTAGAACCATTAAGAGATACTTTTTTTTTTGCCAAACAAGATTCACCTCTTAACGATTCAGAGGTTGCCTCTAAATGGAACTATTAAGGGGTAAACAAACAACCCCTATATTTTTAATTGTGTTCTATGGAATTGTAGCTCTCACTAAAATTTATTGACACCGAGCAGTTTCAAAGGCAAGTTTGTCCATTTTGATGATACTTGTATAAACTTTCCTTCAAATGGTCTCATTGCTCCACATTAATTTCCTTTACATAAATAGACTCTCCTAACTTTTCAATAATCTGCGGGCTTCGAGATTTGAAGCAACATGGTAAACGTCAACTTATTTTTGTAAGGAAATATCATCAACCTTTTATATTCGGTCACTGGAAGGTGTCTGTTGAATTTCCCTATATTTTCTGTCACCATAGCTTATCAGTAGTTATCTTAATATTAATTCTAAATACAGTTAATTTGTTGAATCCTGCATACTCTTTTTGTTGTTGGCACTGTGATAATATGATTCTATATGATCGATTTAGGTATTTTATTTTACCAATAGGAGTCTTCATTCTTTGCTTCAGTTTTTTTAATGATTTTGAGTTCAGGTTAAGAATTATTGTATTAGTTTCTTTGTTTATGTTCTCATTCAGCCGATGGTTGAGAATTAAAGTGTATGAGGTAGTTTCTTCTTTGATTTATGATTCGATTAACTCTACAAATTCATTTGTTGTTGGTTTGTTTTGTCATTATATATAACCTTAATCACAACCTGTTCAATGTTTGCAGGTTACCACTCTTCTTGTGTTGATTGTTTTCATGCATCAAAAAGCAAAGTAAATATCAATCACTTATTGTTTTTGTAATATATATATATAAGTGTTCTTCATTGTTTAATTCACTTTCCCAATTTGAGGTTTTCTTTTTTGTTTATCGTATATATATGTATATATTAAAGTCCCAAATTGGGGTTTTTTTGTGAACGTATGTGAAAATGGAAGCATTTGAAGCTGCAAAAGTTGTTTACAATAGAATCTAGAAACGATAACATAAACCATAACTCGAAAAATAATTGGTTACGTATACTTGCTAGACCAAGCCGATCGCGAAATGATTCGATAAGCTTTCAGCTCCGATAATCTCATCCAAAAACCAGATACAAAAGGCCAAAATCGAGCTTAATTTAGTCATGAAATCAGTTCTTACGCCTATTTCACCATCGCTTCAATTTCAACCGATTTTGCTTCTGAATCGGCCCTTTTGTCCTCACAAATCTTGTCCCTGATGCCGTTACTGTATCCGAAAATGGTTTCTGATGATCGTAGGTACCAAAATCAAGATTTCTTTATAGGATTAGGAGCTCAATTTGAAGCTTTTAGTAGAGAAATCACAAGTTCTTCTAAAGATTGTTATCCCATATGAGAATTTTGGATTAAAAGGAAGAAGAGATGGAATCCCATCAATATTTGCCATTATTTAAGTAAAGGACATTGTAAACATGGCAATAATTGTACGTTCTTTCATGCACAATCGATATTGGATTTCAACTCGAATGTACTCGATGATCAAGTTGTGTTCTCACATGGTTCGCTTGAAAATCTCGGGTTTTAGACCACGAAAATCTTGAAATCGAGAAGGGGTAATCCGATTTCGATCGCTTCGTTGCTTATGATCATTTACGAAAGGACCCTTTAATCGAAGGGCACTTAACCGAGAGTCAAAGGAACGGAAAAGTCGGTTAAGATTCTTGGTCCTTGCTATATGCATCCGGTAAGGTAACGTGACTTGGTAAGCGCTTACTTGGGTAAACAATCCCTAAGCTTTTTGCTCGATTGAAAAACAATGATGAAAAGAGTGACCAACCAAATAACTGAATCTAGATTAAAGTCATGTTGTACATATTTCGAATTTATCCTTAAATCACCATACTTAGTGATAAATATAAAACTAAAACATCCCCTAATCACTACTTTTGCAGGGTACTCAAATGAAAGTTCTTCAATGTGTTTGAAATTGGGAAGGTGGCCTATGCATCAATTGAATTTTTTGAGACCTATTTACCTAATGCCTATTTGATAAGAAATAATACAAAACATGTAGCAAGATTGAGGATTTGAGTATTTGATTAATTGAATTGTGTCCCACCGCATCGCGCAGGTACTATGACTAGTAAAGAATGAAAGGTACTTACTAAAGGACCACAAATTATTCTCAAATACATTATTTTTTCCTAAACATGTGTTAATTAATTAATTTCAACCTTAAAAATATTTGAACAATATTTGATATACTAACTGATAAGTTAGCTGATTATTAATAAATATATGTTCATTGCTAAAAATAGTCGTTTTTAATTTCTATTCATTTTATTTTTTCTCAGAGAGAAAACAATTACACAAACCGAACGATTACCAAGCAAAAAAAAATTGATTATCGGCAACCCTAACCGGCCCCACACGGTGCCTCCAAAGACACCAATGTGAGGGGGCATTTTTTGGCTCACTCAGCGGCTAAGGCTAGTGGAGGGCTTGCGATCGAACCCAAGACCTGTTTCCTGTTATGTATTGGGCAAAGTCACCCCACCCCTTTGTCAACTGAGCTACACGTCAGAGGCTAATCTAACCACTGAGTATGCATCAAAAAACAGTTGCTTCGATTTTTTTTGGTATACACTATGGTATTTTGATTCTTTTTCTATTAAATTTATGAGATTCTAATTTTTTATTATTATTATTATATATTCTTTTATTAGATAAAAAAGATCTTATAGAAATAAAGATGACACGTAACAGTAAGCAATAACATTCAATAAAAACCGACCACGTTCTTCGTTTTATAAAAATAAATTAATAATTTTGTTAAGTTAATTTTTGAATAATTAATTCAAAATGCAGCTTTAAATAATATATTTTTTAGAGATTGGAACGAGACAGCTGAAGTAGCGTGAACGTCAATATTGCATGTTCGAGTTCGGGCTGTTTTATGTTTTTTTGGTTATTATTCCTTAAACATATATCATGTTAACTTACATTAAAATATGCTTTTATTTTATTTTGAATATGTATTGGAGTAAAATAAAGGCATGTTGTTAGCAACTTAATCAGTTTAATAAGATTCACAAATTATTAGGTCAGATTTTTAACAGTGAGTTAATGATATCTATATCTATATCTATATCTATACTACTATATTAAAAGAATAGTAGGATTTGACAGTTTTTTTCTTTCAAGAACGGTTTTTTCAAGTCCACGTTCTTCTCCCCTGATTTCTCTCCTTCCCACTTCATATTCCCGCTCCTATGACTGGTGATTCTTACCCCCGAGAACACGATTCCCTCATCTTCCACCTTCCCGATCTCTCCCTCTGTCGCCCTCACCCAACAAGAAACGGGACCGATGATCTCTCAAATCCCGCCTGCATCTTATCTTAAATTGCGTCTACTTCTTCTCTCTCTCTCTCTCTCTCTCTGTGGCTGTCAGACAAAAAATCTTGAAATCCAAGATTGACGAAGAATAGAAGGTTCCAGAAGAGGGCAAAAAGAAGAGAAAAAGGAAAAGTTCTGAATTAGAGGAGGAGGTAATTGCTAAGGTTTGGGTGAAGACAGGAACTCCGATCGATTCGATGTAAGCGGTGCTAATTTCAAATCGAATTTCACCTAATTAAGGTCCATCGAAATTAATTCGAGTCGTGTTTTCGGTTTTGAAATGCTCCAAGTAATTCAAACGTTTTGAGTTCTCCATTAATTTGGTTGATAATTTCTTTCTAATTAAACCGACATAAATCGATTCCATGTAAGCGGTACTAATTTCAAATCGAAATTGACCTAGACCTAATTAAGTTCCATCGAATTCAATTCGATTTGTGTTTTCGGTTTTGAAATGCTTTAGACGATTCAAACGTTTTGTGTTCTCCATTAATTTGGTTGATAATTTCTTTCTAATTGAACCGAAATATATTTATATTGAAGCGAATCTGATTCGAAATGGCAGGATTTGAAGGTGAATCTGATAATGACGGATTATTCCATGCCTGGAATGACAAGATTTGAACTGCTTAAGAAAATCAAGGTTTGTGGTTTTTATTTTTGCATTCATTTGATTATTGTCTGTGCATCGTTTGAACATAAAATAAATTAGAATTAAATCTCAGTATGTGTGTGTTCTCTCGATATGGCCTCTAAAAAGCTTGAGATGGATGAGGAGTACCTGGGAAATGTTGAGGTTTGTAGCATATATATAAATCCCCTCTCTCCCCCCCTCTCACCACGTCCGGTCATCATATATTTTATTAATATGAAGTCAAATGAAGTAGGATGCTGCATCTTTCTAGAATCACACACTGTAAAATGTAAAATTAGAAATGAAGATGGTATATAAAAATATGATATTAATTAGATGTGTGTTCCATAAACAAGAACTATAAAAATGAAAAAGTAGGTAACTGAACCTCTTATAATCAAATTGTTGACAGAAGAATCAAATCAAAGACACACATCTATTTGTATTAATATATACTTGCACTATAAAATCCTGTTTATAAGAAGTTATAAATTTTATTTTAGATGTTTTGATAAAGTGTTTTATAAAATTAAATATTTTTCATATTGAAAACTATGGTGAATGATCGTGTGAGAAGTTGATATAATAACATATGTATATATACTTACACTATACCACCGAAAGAGCATGGAGCCACACCATGGAGAAGAGACAGCTGCCTGACGGTCCAAATGCACGCCAACGAAGCTATCTGATTGGCAGGTTGCGTAAAGCAGTAAAGTGGGCTACACTTTTTGCAGAGTTATGTCCTATCAAGGGAGACTCTAGGACATCATTAGAAGCTGAGGTTTGTTTGTGGACAGGTTATAATGAATATATAATTGGATGATGTGCACCATTGTACCTTTTTTGCTGAGAAATTGGATTTTAATTTGCAGGCTTATGCCTCGTATATGAAGGGAAACTTATTATTTGAACAAGACCAGAATTGGGACATTGCATTGAAGAGTTTCAAGAGTGCTAGGCAAGTCATGTTGTGATGTTTGTGTCTTGATTTGTCTTATCAGTTGTCCAACTATTTAGTGTTTTCTCACTCACTTTTGCTAAAATAAATATGTGTCGTGCTTGATATAAACAGGGTTGTTTATGAGGAACTGGGAAAACATGGAGATTTAGACAATCAAGTTTTGTGTCGTGGGCGTGTTGAGGAACTAGAACCAAGTATACGCTACTGTTTGCACAAAATTGGCGAGTCAAATTTACAAGCTTCTGAACTTGTACACATAGGGGAAATTGAAGGACCTGCATTGGACCTTTTTAAAGCTAAATTGGAGGTACGATTAGAATAGGCGGTTAAGCTATACATGATTGGCCGACTCACGTTAAAGTTACAGAAGTTGCACATCTAGATCCTAGACTCGGTTTCTTGTAAACTATCACAAACATGTACAATATAACTGACACAAATCTTAATTTCATTCATTGTTTTGAAATTTGTATTTCAGGCTGTTATGGCTGAAGCTAGATCTCAGTAGGCTGCTTCCATGACCGGATTTCGTTGGTTGGGTCATCGATTTCCAATATCAAATGTGAAGACTCGTGTTTACATATTGAAAGGTTGGTTTTAGATCTTTACTGCCTTGAGGGTATGTCTAATTTATCAACCCTGGTATACATGACTTTTTCTTTCAGCTGAGGAATTGGAGAAAGAGCTGAATGATAGAATGGAAGGTGCTCTTCCAGCTGAGAAAAAACTTGCTGTTTTTGACAAAATCTTTGCTGCTTGCCATGAAGCCCGGGGCTCTATTCGTAACGACTTGGTATGAAATGTTAGTTACATAAGCATGTTTGATTTCCTCGGAGTAAATGTTGCCCATGTTCAGGTATTTCCTAAATGATTTGCTATCATGATTGACATCCTCCGTTTTTACATGAATATCCACCTGATGCAGGTGGTACAGGGTCACTCGCCGTTCAAAAACTTGCTAAATAGGTACTTAGTCATAGACTTGATAATCACAAGAGGATTTTCTCACTTATTTGCAGGACAGAGAGAAGTTCAAACTGGAAAGCCCTCAATCATATCATTACTTGAATCAATCAAAATCATACGAGTTTGAGGGAGTAAATGATGCTCATGAGTATATTGCTACAAGAAGGGCAATGGATATTCTCAGAATCAGTGAAGAAGAACAGGTCAGCCTTCTTGACCCTACCATATATATGTCTTCTCTTGCATTTTCTTATATTATAGAAATATTTTCAGGGGCAATTTTCAGGGTAGTGGCTGCAATTCTTCATCTTGGTAACATTGAGTTTGCAAAGGGGGATGAACTTGACTCTTCGGTCCTTAAAGATGAGAAGCCTAGGTTTCATCTGAATATAACAGCTGAATTGCTTATGTAGGCTTGTATTGTCCTTTTCCATTCACAGCTTTGCATTTTATGCTTTTTTGTGATTGGTAGTTAGTATCGGTTAATCATTATCACGTAATTGGTGTGATGCTAAGAACTTAGAGGATGCATTGATCAAGCGTGTAATGGTGACACCTGAAGAAGTTATTGTACTTTATGCATAAGATGCTTAACATTCTATTTATCTCACTGAATCTGCTCATAAGATGTTTGACATTGTACTTTAATCGATTGTGCTTTCAGTTATTGTACTTTATCCATCACAATAACTTGCTATTGAGGTATTTTAGTGTCGTCTTAGGGGCCGACCAAACGCTTACCCGGGTAAGTGTTTAACGGTAAAATTCTAACACTATCAATTACTTATCATAGTTTTGAGTTCCTAAAGTCCTACTGATAGATTTTTGAATTCCTTTGCAGGTGATGAGATAAAGCAGATCAAAGACATTCTAGATTTTCGAGTGCCGTAAAATCTCAAATGTCACACAACAGATTAATGTTATTCCTCGGGTAGCTCTTCGGGGACATCAAAAGTCTCCTCGTGTTTGTCAAGCAGCTTGGTAATCAGATTTTGTGTCAAATCTTGCTGCTGCTGGTCCTTATTTCTGCTTCTGATTTTGCACCAGTGTTGTTATAGCTATTGGATGTTGTAGACTCAAGGTTGTTATGATGGATGCAATTTTGTACCATGTGGACCTTCTTTTCTTTTCTTATTTTGTTTTGGTGTAATTGTTGTAGCACAAAATGCAAAAATCAAACCAAGTTTCGTTTCAGTAACAATTGTAAAAGACTACAAAGATAATGGTTAATCGTAGGATTGTTCATAATTGAAAAAGGTTGATTAAAAATCTTGATTTTATGTATATAGACCTTCTATATAATAGATTAATGCATCTGCTTTTTTGCTTCAGTTACAGTAGAATTCAATTTCCTTTTGTATTCTTGTACATAGTTTAATCGCATTGGCAATATTATGCAAACAAGACTGGACGAGACTGAATTGGAAATGATAGGACTGGACAGAATTATAGACCCCGTTAAATATTTTAGTAAACGTTGCATGCTTTCAATATATCCATGTATTTTACTGAAGTCTTATTTCACTTCTCAATTATCTTCATCTTTCAGTTATTCCTCTTCGATTGAGAAATGAGCTCTAATGAGACCTATGCATCAAATGAATTTTTTGAGACATGTTTAGCTAATGCCTACTTGATAAGAAATAATACAAAGCATGTAGCAAGATTGAGGATTTCAGTATTTGGTTTTCATAATCGAACCGCCTCCCGCTGCATCGTGCGGGTACGATGACTAGTAGAAAATGATTTATTTAATAACTTCTAAGGAGCACTTTATTATATAGATAGTAAAAAAAACTCAAACTGCCTAGCTGCCTTTCTAATTAAAAACATGATTATTCCATCTATTTAAAAACCTTTACAATAAAAAAAATTCTTAATCTATACAAATAGTT
Source organism: Saussurea involucrata (assembly GCA_033807775.1). Lineage (NCBI taxonomy): Eukaryota > Viridiplantae > Streptophyta > Magnoliopsida > Asterales > Asteraceae > Saussurea > Saussurea involucrata. The sequence goes on from CM066323.1 coordinate 8,805,035, forward strand.
TTATTCATACATGATTTAATGGAAAATCAATCAAACAGCAGTTTACATAGGGATGATGGGGTGCGTGTTAAAAATGTTGGCTTTAAGATGTACTACTCCCCTAGCTCAAGGTACAATTCAACAAAACTTTTGCTTGGAGCCAAAATTGGTTCGGACCACTGGTCAATCGGGCGCCTTAGGTCGCGTCGCATCATATTTGGACGAAGACGATTTGGGTGTCGGTTTGTCGGATGACCTTACCGGACGGCAGATGCCGCATCTCCATGTTGTGTCATGCCCTTTTGGTTGACCCTCTCACAAACCGCATGGGCTACATGCCATGGGCGACTTAGGTTGCGTCGGAGTCGTCGGGCACACGTGACCCATATAAAGGGTTTCGGCTCCTAGTTGTTTTTGGCAAGAGTAACATGCACATTTTCCTTTGTTTTTCTTTGGTTTCATGTTTTGGTAACTTTGTGTTTAGGAAACATTGGTTAGTTGATTCACTGATCTGATCTTGTAAACACGTTGTAATCCCTCCTCGTTAATAATATATTTGTCTTTCTTCTTCTAGACATAAAAATGTAAAATATCACCTCCGATAGTGGAACTATGTTAAATCTCATTGTCTCTATTTACATGTCGTTTTGATATTTGATCTTATATCTTTATATACCTGCTATATTTACGTATGTAGATAGGTATAACTGATCGGACTACAATATACAATATTTGGATCTCGTTTCCGCATTTATTGTATCGGGTCAATTTGCATGGTGATTTATTGATATATGTTTGGGACCGTAAATCACTTGATTAGATACGATAATGAAAACTGCGACCGACCCTACATTACACGTTTCCGTTCCATCGTCCGCAGATCCCAATATAATGGGAAAATTGTCAGTGTTTTAAGGTTGCATCCGTTATATTTCTTTATAGTTCATAAAAATAAAGTAAAGATATAAGTTTCTAGTGAAAGAATAAAGGTTGATGTATCCTTCCAAATGGAATGACACAAGTTCAAAGCTTGAGTTTAGTCAAATTATTTATTTTTCGGTTATTTTAATATATAATTTTTTTTGAAAGAATTGACTATAAAAAGGGTCAAACACAAGATACCTCTTTAGAAAGGTAATAACTAATAAGCCCACCAACAAATCTATCATATTTTCATAACATAAAAAAAGGGAAATTAATTAAAATACCCTAAGTTTGAAGTTGACTTACCAAAATACTCAAAAAAATTATTTTCTTACCAAAATGCCTCTTTTTTCCGTGATAAGATCCTGCGATCGCGGGCAAGGACCAATTGTGTAAATTTTTTCAAGAAATATTTACACTTTCAGTCCCTGGCCCCCGCGATGGCTCAAACGCGGCCCGCGATGGCCCGCTATGGGGACTGAAAGTGTAAATAATCTTGCAAAAATTTACACTTTCAGTCCCTGCCCGCTATAGAGGGCTCTCTCCGCAGAAAAAGGGGCATTTTGGTAAGAAAATAATTTTTTAGGGTATTTTAATTAATTTCCCTAAAAAAAATCTTATAGCAAGAGACATTCTAATGGGCCCGCTTACATCCTTGCTAGGAATGTTAGGTAATACCACCTTTTTTAGTATGCCTAGCTTTTTGTACGACCATGTAAACCCGATTTGTAATCTTTCTCATTAATGAATCTTTTCCTTTTATTTCAGAAGTAAAAAACAAAACAAAAAAATCTTATAGTAGGTGTATCTCTTTAATTGAAATATCGTAAACCTAGTCGACCAAATAATCGTTAAAATAATAGTTATAATAATAAAAGAATATAAACTAATATTAAAAGTTGTCGGTGAAAATATGGGCGTTTTTTGTGGGGATGTGGAAAGATCGTGTCCTCCCTTTTCGGTTCTCTATTTTATTCCTTTTCACTCCATATGGCCCCCACCTCATGTACAACATTTTCTCCACATAGTACAATAACTTTCATTTAGTCCAAATTTATTTTTTTTAAATTCGAAATAAATTTAATTTGTCATAAAAATACAATACACGCTAGGGTGGTATTGACACGGTTTCTATGAGCCGTTTTCTATAAGGTTTGGTTATGGATTCACCGATTAGGGTTGGTCTCCGGTAAGAACTAAGAAGTCCTAAATTTGATAAGAAGCGTAAGAAGTGGTTATCAATCGTTTGGATGAGAAATGAATGAACATTAGGATGAGATGCGTCAAGATAAGATACACCGAGATGTACCGGATCAATTTCCTTTTCATGTCGCAATTCATAAGAGGGTATTTGATTAAAAATGATTTAACAGTTTAAGAGTACTTGTCACTTAAAATGTCACTTCTCAGATGATCTCATGTCTCACCAATTATATGTTATTTATCAAGTTAATATGCAACACTTTCTTAAACCTCATCAACGTTGGTTTGACGGAATTGTTTTCGAGTGATTTGAAACATTTCATAGTATTTACAGAACATCTAAAGATCATTTATGCATAAATTTTTCTCGTGCACAAAATCAAAGTGAATTTTTCAGTAAATTATAAAATACTATAGTTCTTACATATAAGGGAAAAGTTCAAAAATACCCAACGAACTATTCCATTTTGAATGGTTAAGTCCTTAAACTATTTTTTTAAACAAAAAAATCATTAAATTTTCTCATTTTGAATGATTAAGTCTCTAAACTATTTTTTTGAATGAAAAAACCATTAAAAGTTCTCACTTTGATTGAGAAAACCAATAAACTTTCTCATTTTAAATGATTATATCCTTGAATATATTTTTCTGAATAAATAAATCATCGAACTTTCAAAATTGGTTACGTGCATCATTTTAACAAAAAAAACTACATGTAATCGACTAGGAAGATTTTAAAGTAAAAAAAAATCTAAATCGATTTTACCGTTCCCAAACCCTACGTCATTCAAATCTCTCGCAAACAACGACATCGCTCCCCTCGCCACTCCCCGTAAACCCATCGTTATCCGTTCTCCATATAATCAATCAAGCTGTTGACTCCAGTGTTTGCTTGAGGTTTGAATGACGTATGGTTTGGAAACGATAAAATTGATTTAAGATTTTTTTACTTTAAAACATTTTTAATCCGTTACAGACAACTTTTAAAAGTTCGGTGATCTATATTTTCAAGATAAATGTCAGGGACTTTATCATTCAAAATAATAAAGTTTAATGGTTTTTTCATCCAAAAAATAGTTTAGGGGCTTAATCGTTCAAAATGAGAAAGTTTAATGGTTTTTCCATTCAAAAAAATAGTTTAGGGACTTAACCGTGTAAAATGGGATAGTTCGTTGGGTTTTTTTTCTAAACTTTTCCCTACATATAATTAATAAATTTATTCAGAAGATTATGAGAAGATTTGGTGATAGAACCATTCTCACGATAAACAGAAATAGAACAAACAAAACAAAGAAAAACTTACAACCGAAACAAGTATGAACAGAAATTATGCATCTTTTCGATGATACTACCGGATTGAACGTGTTTGATATGGATAGAGGCCTGACAAGGCAGTGTCCTAAGACAAAATTTCGTCCTCAATCTTTTGATCATTAAATATGTGTTATAAAGCCTTAAGAAAGTTCCCTTACTTGGACATTTCTCCATTTTGATAACTAGTATGAGTATGGTCATATAAATCCATAAAAGTTTCAAGTACTTTCCTATGTGGGACAAATTGTAGGAGAAATACCTAACATTTGGAATTAAAAGGATTTTGAAATCATTGATATATTTAATTCAATTTCATTATTTTATAAATCTCATACTATTTTGGTTTCTACATATTCATTCATATGCTACCTAGCTAGTATAGTAGTGGCGAATTGCATACAAAATTATGGGGTCATTCAATTTGTACAAGATCTCATACATTTTGAACTTTTTCCATCAAAACCAAAAGAAATAAAATGTATCGTTTTGTTAAATTATTTCAATATTAGGCAGCTTAATATCTAGTTCTTCTATATTTTATTTATTAATTTCATCTGTTTTAACTTTAATATAAACCGGTTTATCATATTTATATGCTCAAAGCTGCAAACCAATTTTGCTACGGACAAAATATATAAAATCATTGTATAATTTATGATTTAATTTAACCAAAACTGAACCGTTTAACCCGTTTTGATTCGGACATGTTATTCAGTTTCAAGAAAAAAATTAATATTCCTAAATCTGATCCCAATCAGCGACGGATTAGCGAGGGTTCTCATTAGCGATAGATTAGCAAGGGTTCCACTAACTTTTAGCGACGGATTTCTGTCAGTAATCCCTCGCTGATTTTTAGCTATTTTAATAAAAAAAAATGAAATTATGTATTTCCTATATTTTATAATACGAAACCTGACCATACATTGAAAATAACAAACCAAAATTGTCTAAAAAACTAAAAATAAGCAAATTTATAAAATTTAAAATACCAAATTCATACAATTTAATACCAAATTCATACAATTCAAGATAATGTCAGATAACGTGACCTGTTCGGTCTCTAGCTCTTCCCTTCTCTTCGTTCGGCCTCGGTCACGTAGCGATCCTCCCGCTCCTTTGCCTCCAACGTTCGGTACCCCACACCTGTTAAAAACATAACACATAAGTCGCTACAAATACGGATATGATAACCTGTAACGCAACTGCAACAATGATGCTTTTTAGTATAATCAATAGTCTAGAACTCCATTTTTTCCATTATTAGCTTAATGCATGAAATCGATATGCAGGGAATGGGATTATTATTTAAAGCAAGTAGAGTTCTAATGATCTCACTGCTGGTAAAATTCTTCAACCTCTACAACAATTAGTACAAAATTTAAGATCATTGTGAGTGTAAACCGGTAAGAAACAAGGAGAAAAAAATAGAAACTAAAAGAAGAAGAAAAAAAGACGAAATAAACGGAGGTAAGATAAACCTGCAGCAACCTTTATAAACCTGAAGGTTACATAATCTGGGGATCGGGGGTTCGAGAATGCGGAGGCGAAAGATCAATGTCTTCAATGTAATCCAATGCGAGAGCATTGAGGCCAGTGTCCTCGATGTAGTTCAACACCAGCAGTTGAAGTGCATATCTATTTAGAACCACGATGTATGTACTCCAAATGCCTTAAAAAGACTGCACACAACATGTTCCTGCAAATAATTGTGTGGTTATACCACTATAAGCCAAATGAAGTGCATATCTATTAAAGAACTTGACACACAACCATATATGATGGAAAAATTGAAATTTTACTTGATACGAAATTGAAACTAAATCAGAATTATATCAGCAATATTGAATACTCGATAACAATCTTACCCCAGATGTTGCCAAGTGGCCAATAAAACAAAGAACATGTGGAGTTCAATTAGAAATCTCATGTTCTTAATTAATCGGAAAAGGTGATTTAGTCCCCTTGAAACACATCTAAATAAGAAATAATCAGAATATTTATCGACTTTGAAATTAAAATGAATCTACTTGATTTTTCAAAAGTAACAGACTATGAAACTGAACATGTGTCATGTGTCATTCCACCCGACTTAAAAATGATACAGCAACAACTTTGATCCCACAACCCAACTTAGAACAAAACCATATAAGACTCTGCATACCGAAAGGGTAACAAGTAGAGGTCTTTTAAAATCTCATAGTGAAATGTGCAATGGAGATCGAAAATTAACAGTAGAAGTCTTTTAAAATCCGAATTATAAAGCAACATAGATAATGATCTAAATCAAATAAACATGTGCAAACAAGCATAGCTAGACCATCTAACCTTAGCATTTGTCCAAAAGTTCATTCAATATCCATTTGTTGCCACTACAATGTACCAGAGTGAAAATGAACACCAAAAGTTAAACACAGAAAAAGCAACAAAGTATGTTAAATAGGCTTTAAATGTCTACAACTCATTTAAGAAGTTTTTCTACCAATCACTTGCATTTGACATTATACTAAGTTGTTTCCATCATATAATAGCCATTAAAGCAAGATAAAATTTCACACCTAGAGCAATCGATGTTATCATTGTTGCCTAACGTTACTAATTGTATTCTTTATTAGATCTTTATGGTGTTAAACATAAAGCTTCAATTTTTTGTATTTTTACGTTTTGTTTTCGACTTCAAATTATTTTAACGTTCTGTTTTGGAACTAAACCAAACCGATATTGGTGATACCCAAAACTCCATTATATAAATCCTTGTCAGAAACCCGATTTCATACATTCATTTTTTATAACACAAACGAATCACATACAACCAAATTTATGATAGGATGTCGTCATGACATATTTGATAGAATCACATACAACCAAAGTTGAATCAGTTTTCCTAAATTTTTATCAAGGAAAGGGGTTTTTCTTCATTCTAGTAAAAAGTGCAGTGGTTGCAAGCAATAAATCTAAATAAGTCAAAGAGAACTAATTGTATGACATTTTTAAGCATCTAGCTTGTAATTAAGTTTTAATCTCTTCTTTACTTGCCCATATATATATATATATACAGGTGTGTATTGTAGAAAGCTTTTGACTGAAAACTGTTAGAACTTGTTGTAACAATGGAGCAGAACCGATATAAGAAGCTGTAAGAACCAAAAAAATGTACCTTCATGGATTCCCAGATGAATAGACACTATCCACATATGAATAGACTTTTGCTACTTCTGTCCAAATGGAGTCCCACTGAATGAAGCTGCAGGACCCTCACCTTGAATGTTCCTACAAAATCAGCCATAAGATTTAGCCATATGGTTGCTCATATTGGAATGAAATAAGATGTTAGGCACTAATCCAAAGTAACATTACCCTATAGAGCATGATTAACATTCACATTAGTCTAAAAAGAGTGAATCAAAAACAGAAACAAATATAAGATTTAAATTCATAATTTTATATGAATTATTTTCAAAAATACTCAAAAATATTATATTGATTTAAGGACATACCCATACCCATAATGAAGTATACCACACGTTACTTTTTTCTATTTGCTTGGTGCATTCCATGCCTACCCTCCCTACTCCTTACTCTAACATCCTTTCCTATATGACATAAAAAACTAATGGTTCAACACAAAGTAGTGAAGTGCTAGTAAAATAAAAGATACTTCAAGTGATCTTGAATTCAAATATGACTTTCAAGAGTCAAACTAGTTCTTAGCTAGGATCATTTATGATTGACAAAGATTCATAGTTGGATCTTTTTCCAAACTTGTTAGTAAATCACCAAAATAGAACATTGAACCACATTAAGTCAACTGTAGTTAAGGTTCTTACCAATTGATTAGGTTTAAATCAGTTTGCTAAATACAAACCAATGGGAAGAACACATGCTTAGAATGAAAAGTAACCATCCATCCAGTTGTATGTTACTCTGAACTTAGAAAGCCTAAAATGGACCAAGAAGTGATGAAAAAAGATATAGCTTTGGCATCAATGCAACTGTAACATAATAAAGAATTCAAACCAAAAAATTCAACATAACAGAATAATAAAGAATTCAACGAAGAATCCAAGTAAAATAAGCCAAACGATATGAAGCCTATGAAAAGAAAAGCATACTTGTGTCGCTGAAGAGCCAATCAGTGTGAAATCTACACTTCATACTTTAGAGCGCCTAGGGCATAAATGAGAGCATCGACAAAATTGAGAGGGAGAGTCAATCTAAGCAGAAATCGACACTTCAGAATGGAAGAGTCAATCTAAGATGAAGTATGTTGTTCGTTCAATTCCAATCACTCATCAATCGCTCAAAAGGCAGCGTTTTACGACGGAGCGGCAAAGGTAACGTATGAACTTCTCACAGATTGAGCCTACCAAAGGAAGAAGAGTACTGGGCCGGTGATGCCCTATGGGATTTTGATGCCCATGGCCGTCGCCCTCTTGGCCTATAGCCAGGGCCAGCCCTGGTGAAGGCGTGAGGCCGTGAACCGAAGAAGAAAAGAAGCGGCGGAGGTCGTCTAAGGTCTGGTCGAGTGAGTATAGCGGCTGAGAGAGTGAGAGGGTAGCGGCTGAGAGGGAAGGGGAGGATCGAGATGGCGATGAATGTTTTCAGATTAGGTTTAGAGGGAAATGAAAAACAAGAGGGAAATGAAAAACAAAAGAGGGAAAGAGTTTTCCTGAAATTTTAAAAAAATGCTAATATATTATTATGTTTATAATTTTATTTTGAATAATAACTTTAAAAAATAAATATATTATTTTAAATAATGAAATTATAAACTTTTAAATAATAAAAATTTTGCTTAAAATTTAAGTTTTTTGTAATTCTCTAACTTTTATATAATAATTTTGATATTTACGTACGTGTGTATATATAAAGTGATATATGTACCCCTTACATGCACATTAAGATGAGATACGTCGAGATACACTTGGTTTGGAAAAGAATCTACCCCTTGAAGCCTCCTTATCCAAAAATCCATATCGATCAAGTGACATCGAACACTCTTTACGCTCGAGTTCGTTTGAGGGAGAAGGATGCGTTACCGATGTAATCGTCTTAAGCTCGTGTTCGTTTGAGGGGGGAAGGATGCGTCACCGGTGTAGAGTTCGTTTGAAGAAGGAAGGATGCATCATCGATGTTACAATGGGTCACGAACAGAGACAGGAACCAACGTGAGATACTGAGAAGTATTTATCAACCGTTGAATGAGAAATGGACGCACATTATAGGATGAGATGCATCGAGATAAGATGCACTAAACTTATTCCCTTCTAAGGCGCAATTCATGGGAGAGCATGAGACTAAAAGTGATCAACGGTTCAGATCCACTTCTCACGATTCTCATGTTAACCTTAACTTCTCACACATTTGCCTATACATAGATACATACATATAACACATGCGGTTACCAAACAACAAACACACGTTTTCTGTACATTCACATATGGTGGTTTTTAATAGGCTACAATAAGCCTATGAAGAACCATCATAGGCCAATAAGACACTCGTTGTCTTATTAAGGCCTAAAAACACCGATGGTGGCTTATTACGTGTGTTTGTATGCATGTGGTATGTATTGGGCTCTATAAGATCCCTAAGGCCCACCATATTCTATTAAGAACCACTAAATCCAATTAAGAACCATTATAGGCCAACAATACATTTTGACTTATCAAGGCCCAATAGCACTAATGGTTACTTATTACGTGTTTGTATCCAGGTCAGTACTCATATATGCATGTGGTGTATATTGCATTCGATAAGACCACTAAGACCCACTATAGCCTATTAAGAATCACCAAAAGCTTATTAAGAACCATTATAGCTCAATAAGATACTCCATGTCTTCCATTTAGACATCATTCATTCCACCGATTGATGGAGCCCTTGATCGTTCTAATAAATTCCTGCATAAAGAAACAAACAAATAAAATCCAAGAAATCGTTATCTTGTAATTAATAAGAAAAATATTGTTTGTATTAATTCAAATAACACATATATACATCATATGCGATTTCCAAATATCCCACATTAGCTATATATACTAATATACATATAACCCATATATATATGGGAAAACAAGGGAAAAAAACTCATTCTCTCGCTAACCCCTCACTAATTAGCGACGGATTAGCGAGGGATTAATGAGATATTAATCACAAACCCAATCCATCGCTAATCCGTCGCTAATTATTGAGGGATTAGCGAGGGATTGGGGTTGTGATTAATCTCTCATAAATCCCTCGCTAATCCCTCGCTAATTAGCGAGGGATTGACCACTAACCCAATCCCTCACTAATCCTTCACTAATTAGCGACGGATTAGCGAGGGATTAATGAGAGATTAATCACAAACCCAATCCGTCGCTAATTAGCGAGGAATTGGGGTTGTGATTAATCTCTCATAAATCTCTCGCTAATTAGTGAGGGATTAGCGAGGGATTGGGTTAGTGGTCAATCCCTCGCTAATCCCTCGCTAATTTTCGTCACTGATGCCCAGTTTTCTTGTAGTGCACCGTCAACGCATGCTAACATTTTAACTCTAATGATTGTTTCAAAGGCTTTTTATATTTTTTAAAATATGTTTAAAATAAAATGATCAAACGTTAATTGATGGATGTATAGTAAGAGCATCTCCAACCTTTACACCAAAAAAACACCAAAAAATCAATTTTGATGGGGCCAACACCAAAAAAAAAACCTCAACTCCAACCATACTAAAAAAACAACAAATTTGTGGACCCCATATTAAAATAACATATTTTATTTACTATTAACTATTTTTAATAATAATTATTATAATTTGTAAATATAATAATAAATAATCAGTAATTAATTTATTTAATGAAGACCGATAAAAATAAAAACGATAACTTTTTAATTGATAATACATTTAAATAAAATTACATCAATTCAAATAACACAAATTAAAAAGCATAATTAAATAATACTAATGCTCCGAGTTAGTATACTCGTCCCACAAATGATCAATTAATGCATCTCGAAGTTCAAAGTGAGCGGTTTTGTCTTTGATCTTTTTATGTTGAGCAAGAAATTGTTTAAGTCCATCATTGTTATCGTTCACCATCTCAACTCTCACATTTGTCCCCACAATTGGCTCCTCGTGTCGTTCTTCAATTGGTGCATTAATATCACGTTGATCTTCAATGATCATATTATGCATAATGATACATGAAGTCATTATATCATGCAATATTTCATTTCTCCATAACCGTGCTGGTCCTGCTACTATTGCAAATCTTGATTGCAATACGCCAAATGCACGTTCCACGTCTTTTCTACATGCTTCTTGTTTCATTGCAAAATATTTTTTAGGGCCACGTGGATCATGAATAGATTGAACAAGAGTGGCCCATTTTGGATATATACCATCAGCTAAATAATAGCCCATATTATACGATTTTCCTTTGATGACATAATTAGCAGGAGGAGCAATACCTGTTGTAAGATTGGCGAAAAGATGGGACGATTCCAACACATTAATGTCATTATTGGACCCTCGACCAAGAAGATCTCTGGAAACACGCATGGCTTCCATTAAAAAAGCTACCAATATAAGGTTGGCAGACGACAAAATTATGTTTACTGGTTTAAATTCTATCACTGATCCCGTGCTTCCTGAGTTCATACAAAATGAGAAACTCCGCATATTGAGAAAGAGAACAACAGAAGCTCATGTTGATACGTATGAACAAGGAGCAGAATACCAAGGATCTCAATATCGAACATCTTAATATCAAGGATCTGGAGAAGAAATTCAAAACCAAGCCGGAGGATCTCAAGATGCGACAGAAAACATCTCGTACTATGGAAGTCAATTGACGCTTTAATTTATGTCTTAGTTTTTTAATTTGTATTTTATGACTTTTATATTAATCTTAAATTTCTTTGTCGTATTTCAAATTTAATTACATATATATAGAGGCTCCTTCAAATGTAAACATTCTTTTTTTATGTAAACAATGAAACCAAGGGTATTTGGGTCTTTTTCTCCAAATTCATAATTTTAGGAATATCCATAATTTTAGCAACTAACAAACTTCCTTAATTTTTTCAATTATCTTCATCTCTCTCTCTCTCTCTCTCTCCGGCGACATACACTCCGGCGACCTCCTCCTACTCCGGCTATCTCCAATCCGGCGACTTGCTCCCACTCCGGCGACCTCCCCCAAAATTCCGGTGAGTTTCATAATTTTTTTCGAGTTTCATAACAGTTTTTTCATAAACAATTTTTTCATAAGTTCGAGTTTTTTAAGTTTCATAAACCGTTATTTCGAAATTTTCACATTCCAAAGGATAAAAAACAATATGAAACTAGCAAGTTTCATGCTTTTTTCACGTTTCATAGGAGGAAAAACAATATGAAACCGACGAGTTTCATAATTTTTTCACGTTTCATAGGAGAAAAAAACATTTTTTTCCATAAACATTTTTTTAGTATATGAAAATCGATATGAAACCCAGAATCATAAATCATAATGAAAAACATAATCGATATGAAACCCAAAAAAAATGAAACCCATAATCAGGGTGGTAGAGATCGATGTTCTTAAGCTCCACATCAGTCTGGGCATGAATAAAATCAACACCACGGTTATTACAGAGCAGCTCCGGTTCACCATGGGTGTTCTGGACAACTTCTCCTGCGAAGGGGTAAAACGGTGTCAGGGCTTGTACCAATGATTTCTTGATGAGGTTCACTGCAATATCTCCAGGTGGTGCATGGAACTGCGATCTTGCTGTTTTAAAGAACATAACTTTCCGGCTGGATGGTGGTGAGTGGTGGCGGTAGTCGTGAGCGGCCGACGATGGTGGTAGTCAGTGGAGAAGGCCGGAATTTTGTGAGAGAGAGAGATGGAGAGAGAAAGAGAGAGAGATTGATTTAAATCGCCGGAATTTTGCAATATCTCCAGGTGGTGCATGAAACTGCGATCTTGCTGTTTTAAAGAACACAACTTTCCGGCTGGATGGTGGCGAGTGGTGGCGGTGGTCGTGAGCGGCCGACGATGGTGGTAGTCAGTGGAGAAGGCCGAAATTTTGTGAGAGATAGAGATGGAGAGAGAGAGAGAGATTGATTCAAATCGCCGGAATTTTGTGAGAGAGAGAGGGAGAGAGAGAGAGAGATTGATTCAAATCAATTAATATATTCCAAAATTAAAAGATTCTAAAATTAAATACCTAAAAAACTATTCCCAAAATACCCTTTCCCTATTTTTTAAATTCAAAAATCCCTCAACCGTTGATCAAAAAATCGGATGGCCTAGATGGGTTTACAAGGTTTACATAAAGAAGAATGTTTACATTTGAAGCTTCCTCTCTCTCTCTCTATATATATATATATATATATATATATATTAAAGGTTAAACTTCTTTTTCTTATTTAAAATTTAATAACAAGAATACAACTTTTTAATCAATATTACATTTAAAGAATTAATTGAAAAAATAAATAATTAATTCAATTACAAATTATTAAATATTAATATAAAATACAGTGGGGTCTTAAAAATTGGAGTGTGAACAATACACGCCATATTTGGCGTGTTCAATTCTTGGACGTCAAAAAAAATACCGTTTGGCGTGTGGTTGGCAGCCAAAAAAACTCCAAAAATGAAAAAATGGAGTATGGTTGGAGATGCTCTAACTTATCTAATTTAACAATTTCCGGTAACTCTATAAACATTATTCAATGATTAAATGAATAAGTAATTAAACAAAAAACAAATAATTACTTAAAGACACTTAGATTTGAAACTTATATAAATGTGTATATATAGAGATTTGGGTGTCGGTGAGAAGCTGAGGTTAATATGAGAAGTGTGAGAAGTGGTTATCAATCATTGGATATGAAATGGACGCACATTAGATGAGATGTATCGAGATAAGATGCACTGGATCAATGCAATTCATGGGAGGGCGTGAGATTAAAAGTGATCAACGGTTCAAATCCACTTCTTAAACTTCTCACGTTAACGTCGACGTCTCACACGATCATTCGCCTATATATAGGGTGGGTTCAAACGGGAACACTAACCATACAAAAACGGCAGTTAATGTACAAAATCATACATGATTCACGGCTTCACGCGACTTTGCCTCGCGACTTAACTTGCGGCCAAAGTCGTCTGAATCCTTTTTTTTGGCCGTTAATATAAAAGCATATATGATTTTGCACATGATTTACTATTCTCGTGTTTTCATAAATAGTTAGTGTTCTCATTTGAATCTCCACTATATATATATACACACACATTAGTCATAATGAAAATAAGCCAAATCAGTCTAATATGTCTAATTTAAAAGTAGGGTCAAAGATAGACTAGAGATGTCCAAATGGGCGGGCCGGGCTAGCCTGAACCGGGCTTTCGGCGGGCCCGGGCCCAAACACTGTTCACAAGCTCGGGTTTTGGGCAGGTCCGGGCCGGGCCGGGCTTTGGGGAAAAGGGTTGGGCCCGATCAGGCTTTTCAAAAGACCGGGCCTAAATCGGGCTTTATATATATATATATATATATTCCATTTTTAGTAAATATTATTCGTATCCACTATAAAATACTTAATTGGGTCACTCAAACATACTTAAAAATACGTTCTATTAGAATTTCATATATAGAGAAAAATAGGTTCTATTAATTTTATATAAATCATAAAGAAAAATACATTTATTGAATTATAAAGAAAAGTACATTTAAATAACTACATTTATTGAATTATAAAGAAAAATACTCTTAATCCTCGTCCTCGTATGGTGGATAGTATGCAAGAGTTCCGGTTGTTCGAAGTCTAGTAAGAGCCGTAGGATCCTCGAGTTCATCAACATCGAGTTGTTCTTCAAGGTCGTTCTCTTCGTCATCGTAATGTGATACATTACTTTCACAATCGGTACTTGGCGGGTTACTTAGTGGGCCAGTATATTCGTTTTCTTCAAGATTTGCTTCCACTCCATCAAGCTCCGCCTCTAGGTCCGTTCGGTCTTGAATTCTTTCAAGATTATCCAAGTAGTCCTTCAAACAAACGCAAGCTTCTACTGACTCCGGGCTTAATCTTGTCCGACGGGCCGAAATGATCCTGCCACTAAGAGAAAAAGCGGACTCCGAAACTTAAGTACTAGCTTGGACTGTTAGTATATCACGGGCCATTAATGCCAAAACCGGAAATGCTTGTTCTCTTTCTTGCTGACGGGTGTCGAGTCCGGAAAATAATAAGATTTATATAATTAGCCTATTACCTCTAAATACAATTGATTGTGATAGCGATAAGTAGGGTCGTCTCCTCAGGGACTCGGTGTTAACCGTAAGTCCAAGACGATGTCATATGCAGGTAATTTAAAACGGTAAATAAAAAGGGGGTTTTGGAGAGTTGGATTTTTAAACTAAACATGAAAATAAAATAAGACAACTAACGATAAATAAACAAACTCTAGTGATGAGTAAAAACATTGATTTGATCGTGTATCATTGACTCGCGTTAAATTGGGATTTTCTCAATTTCATTCCAAAATAGTTATAGGTATTGATACGCACCAACACCCTGCGTATCCTTAAACTAGCTAGCATGAGAAGCTCTATACGTAGCACCTAACCGGCTAATCAAGTTTAGATACGCACCTAAACTCGACTACCAACTGCATTAAAAACTGATAAGCACTATTCTTAGCCAACGATCGGACGCCGACCGTTTAGACTAAATTATACAAACCACAACATCAAAAGATTAATCTAACTATTAACCGAGATGTCACTCGTTACTTGTCAAAGCTAGGAACAATTACGGATTCCTAACCTTGAATAACAAATCAAAATCAGATTAGAAAAAGTGAGGGCGCCTACTCAAATCAACAACCCAAAATTGGTAAATCGAATTAAACAAGTTTGCATAAATGGAATTCAAAAGATAAAGAGCACTTAACAAGTCTCAACACAATCAAAATCAACAAAGTTTACCTACTCATCACTAGAAAAGGAGAACTAGCTAATCATAACTAAAACTTAGAACTTACATATTGATGGAAATAATTAGGAGATGAAGAACCCTAGAAATTGCCTCCAATCCACACCAAGAAGTTGAAAATCCTTCTCCTTTGTGAATTTGCTCTCCAAAATCGTTCCCAAAATTGATTCCCCTTTGAAAATGCCGGCCTCCATCTTTTTTTGAACCACACCCCTCGAGAAACTACCCACGAACCACAAAAATCGGACATGAGGGTCGTGCGCGGCTGGCGGCGCGACTGGAAACGCGCAAAGAAGCGCACCGATTGCATCTGGTTCGAAACAGTGTCCTCCGCGACTCGGGGCGCGGCTGGAAACGCTCGGGGGCTCGCACGGAGCTCACAACAGTGCTTCCTGCGACTTGTGGCGCGGCTGGAACCGCGCGAGGGTCGCACCAGCGTCGATTTCGTCCCCAAACAGCCTCCAAACGCAGCAAACCCTAAAATCTGATGAATTCCTGTTTTCCCCTTTTTTGCAGAAACATTTGAAAATACATGCTTCATTTAAACGACATTTGAATTCGAATGCTCAGGTTAGGAACATTTGCAAACTATGCCCGGACTCATATTCCTTCAGAAAATATGCCCAGACTCATTGTACAAATATGCCTGGCTTGCTCTTCATTCGAAATATATGTTTCTCTTCTCTTAGGGTGCGTTTGGTACGCAGACAGGACGGGACAGGACAGGACAGGACGGGACAGGACAGGACAGGACAGCTGTTCAGTGTTTGGTAACACATAAATAGGACTGGACAGGACAGAACAGGACCAGTTAAATGACCCATTTACCCCTAGTGATTTGTTTAGTGGTGGTGGCGGTGGCGGTGGTGGTGGCGACGACGGCGACGGTGGTGGTGGTGGTGGCGGCGACGGCGGTGGTGGTGCCGGCGACGACGGTGGTGGTGGTGGTGGCGGCGACGACGGTGGTGGTGGTGGCGGCGACGACGGTGGTGGTGGTGGCGGCGACGACGGTGGTGGTGGTGGTGGTGGCGGCGACGACGGCGGTGGTGGTGGCGGCGGCGACGACGGTGGTGGTGGTGGTGGCGGCGGCGGCGGCGGTGGCGGTGGTGGTGGTGGAGGCGACGGTGGTGGTGGTGGCGGCGGCGGTGGTGGTGGTGGTGGTGGTGGGGGTGGCGGCGGCGGCAGCGGCGGTGGTGGTGGCGGCGGCGACGGCGACGACGGTGGCGGTGGTGGCGGGGGTGGTGGTGGTGGTGGGAAAGAAAGAAGAAGAAGAAGAAGAAGAAGGGGTATATTTGTCAAAAAATCCTTGTTCCACTTAGTTCTAGGGGGTAAGCATAGAACACCCTTGTCCCATGATGGTTCCACTTAGTTCCACTTAGTTCTACATTTGGTCGCACCAAACATGGGACAGGTGTGTCCTGTCCTGTCCTGTCCCATGCTGTCCACCCTACCAAACGCACCCTTAATTCCATCTTCTTGGCACCTACCAAACACCAATCAACAACTAAATGTAAGGGGAGGTCTATTAACTATAAAATCATCGTAAAATGCACAGAATTAATTATAAAATTAGGTTCAAACGTGCTTTTATCACTTGCCAAAATGCTAATATGTTTATTTTTTCAAAATTATCAGTTTGATTTCAAAAGAAATCAGTATTCATGTAAATTTGTAATTCATTAAGATTGCTGTCATATCGGGATTTTTTACTTGATTCATTTTGCACCTCATTCATTAAAGAGGCCATTAAGTCTTTCCGGTTTTGGCGATGACCACTACTAGAAGCACCCGACGTAAATAGTGGTTGTTGGGAGGGTTGTTGGTGTGCGCCCCCATGTCGGACTTTATAAATTTCAAATAATTCTAAAAAATTGTTATTAAATGATGTTTTTCTTCTCGTTGAAAAAGTACAATTTGTGGACGTATCTAAACCAAAAGCTTGACTTATTTGTGTAATTAAAACCTCAACACCGGTAACCTTTAGCCACGGGTTTAACGTCGCGGCACAAATAAAAGAAAAAAGGGATTTTTCTAAAATAGTTTAACAATTTTGCTTTCATTGTAACAATCATATTCGACCAATGGTCGTCTCTCTCCTCGTACTCTCTAATTTTCATTGCTAAAATATATATTTGATTTAAAACTAGAGGGCTTGTTGGATAATAAACACCGGATAAGTAAGTTGTTGCGTTTTTAAAATCACCCAAAAGATCGTATAATCCATCAAGCACGACCCAATCCCACTCTACAATAGTATTCCGTGGGTAACGAAGATTATAAAATGCATGGTAATAAACTCTTTGTATACGCAAATTTTCGATCATATAATATGTCGAATTCCATCGAACGGCCATATCATGAGCCAGTCCCAAAGCTCTAAATCCACACTCCATGCAATATTTTCTATAAGCCGCATGCATTGATTTACCTCTATTAAAAATTCTCCGTAACATAAGTCTAAATTTATTTAGTGTGTCACTGCATTGTCCTAAACCGTCTTGAACGACTAAATTAATAATGTGGGCAACACAACGTGTATGAAATATTTCACCGTCCAACATAGGGGTTAAAGCACATTTTAATTTATCCACACATGGAGTATTATTACTAGCGTTATCAAATGAAATGCTAACGATTTTATTTGAAATATTATAAAAAACAAGTGTTTTTTTATAATTGAAAATTGATGTTCACCCGAACGTGGCGAACCAAAAACTTCAAACGCTATTATACGTTTGACCAATTGCCACGACTCCATCCAATGTGTCGTTATACATATATAAGAATGTGGCAATCCGTGTGATGCGCTCCACACATCACAAGTTAAAGAAATGTTGTTAGACATTTGTTCAAACATGTTTTTCCTTTCATTTTTAGCATTTTCCCACATTTTTAATGCATCACGTCTAAGAGTTTGACGGCTTACCGGATTGTAGCGAGGTTGTAGACATTTTTGGATCATTTTCGTCATATGCGGATTGTGGAAATGTCCGAACGGCAACCCCATTTGAATAACACATTTTGTTGTTAATTCCCGGGCCAACATGTTATCGTACGACCATATTTGACCTTGGTTGTCAAGTATGGGTTGACTTGAATCACCTCCGGACTTGAGTGCCTTGCATGCGGTATCGGTGTGCCTCTTTAAGGTCGAGTTTCCCGAGAGCGCAAGGAGAGCTCCACACCTTTTGCATTGTGCCTTTTTTCCCGTCGGTGAGAACCACCATATTGAAATCATTCCAAACTTCGGATTTTCGTCCGTGTTCGAGAAGAACTTCTCTAATTTGATCGTTTGATGAACTACCGCCGACCATTTTGAGTGAATGATGGGAAAATTGAAAGAACGAGAAGTTGTATGAAATGAACACGAGAAAGCGAGAAATCGAGAATTGTAAGCGAGAATTGTGTTTTTTGCGTTTTTGTAAGTTGGTATCAAACTCAATACATCCACTACCTATTTATGGTGTTTTGGAGGCAAGAAAAACAAAAAAAAAACGACTATAAACGGCTAGAAAACGGTCATATAACGACTAGTTTTTTTTAACACAAACCGGGCCGGACCGAGAAATATCGCGAAATCAGGGCCTGTTAGGGCTCGGGGGGCTTAGACCGGGCTGGGCTTCGGGCTCTCGACGGGCTTTTTCGGGCCCGGACCCATTTGGCCATCTCTAGATGAAACACCCTAAAAACAGGGTCAATTTAAACCTTGAAATTTACCACAAGTTATGATCAAAAGCTTTCAAACTTATATAACCTGAGGATCAAATGTAAGGTTCCTATATACAAACGTCATTACTTAAATAACTTATTAATCTAATCATAACATAACAACCAGATTAATCCAGTTATCTAAACAACCGTCCCAAAAGCATCAAAAAAATCTCTAGATCCCCCGGTATCTCTAAGTCTGAATCTTTCCAAAAGTTCTCGTCTCTCATTCCCGCTATTTCCCGGAGCTTGTACCTGGTAAGAAGATTCAACTTGAAACATTAGACTTTTGCCTAGTGAGGATACTCAAATCAAAATAAAATTTAATAATTAAAACATGAACAGATAACTCAAACCTGTTTTCACCCATCTTACCGTACGACAACTCCTTTTCAAATCGGGGAATCTACCCCACTCCCAATTTCCTACGACTAACTCTTTTAATCGTAATAACAACATAAGAGTTAAATCTGAATCATTCCAGATTCACAATCAATAATCACACACAAGAAATTACAAGTCAAAACCTGCCTATTTCTTAATCAGGAAGTAGAGATTACAAATTACTTTATGCCTATCTCTAATCTTCCTCTCATCACAGGGAAATCTCCGATCTTCCCAAATCGAAATGGGAAATCTCCGATCTTCCCAAATCGAAATGGGAACTATTAAGCATAATTCCGTCACAGTTGATGACAACACATTCCACCACTGTAACGCCTTTCCACGTAACATTTGCGACCCAAATCTCACCTTAGATCTCTCATATGTACAATCACAGGCACGAAAAGCCTGCTCGATTTCTCTTATCCAGTTCATACAAACCACTGGATTATCATCTCCCTTGAATTCTGGTGGTTTACAACTTAGGAACGTCTTGTAGGAACAGTTTCTGTCAACCCTCCTATTTGTCTCCACTCCTGGATTTACAGTCGGATTGATCACATTAGTATCGGCCACTGTTCTCCTTGGCTCCACATTTCGATCATTAATCAATTTCGTAAACATCTCTGCCTGTCTCCCCATTACAGTATTCATCATCTCTGCTTGCCTCTCCATTGAAGCATTCATCAGCCGAGTCACATTATCCATTATTCGCCCCTCCATACCTGAATCTGACGACGTTTGATCAACATTACTAGTACCTCCTGGATGTACTCGACTTCGCATTCCTCCCAAGGAAAGAAAATCTGATGGCGTGCCAGGAACTCCGCCCAATCCAGTTTGTCTCTCTCCAGCATCGTCTAACCAATTCCTATTCATCGAAGAATTTGGAGACCTCGGGGGTGTATTCACCATCGTTCTGATGGAGCATAAAAGAATACTCATCAGTTAATGGTTTATACAACTAAACATACAATACATACTTTACCACTAATCAGTCACTGTAACAATTCAGAAACAAGTATGCTTGTGTATTAATATATTCATAATAACAGTAGCTAATTGAAATTGCGAACATATCATACATGAGAATTCTCATTACTATTGTTACAGTACTAACTTCGCGTATTTCTGTCGACTCTAAGACTACCCATTCATAGTACTTCTACCCAAAACTCACGGATCATAACTTAACTCATCTCAGCTTAAGTCTAGATATCTCAAATTCATACCTAGTTCGCTTAAACTAAAGCTCTGATACCATACTGAAACACCCTAAAAACAGGGTCAATTTAAACCTTGAAATTTACCACAAGTTATGATCAAAAGCTTTCAAACTTATATAACCTGAGGATCAAATGTAAGGTTCCTATATACAAACGTCATTACTTAAATAACTTATTAATCTAATCATAACATAACAATCAGATTAATCCAGTTATCTAAACAACCGTCCCAAAAGCATCAAAAAAATCTCTAGATCCCCCGGTATCTCTAAGTCTGAATCTTTCCAAAAGTTCTCGTCTCTCATTCCCGCTATTTCCCGGAGCTTGTACCTGGTAAGAAGATTCAACTTGAAACATTAGGCTTTTGCCTAGTGAGGATACTCAAATCAAAATAAAATTTAATAATTAAAACATGAACAGATAACTCAAACCTGTTTTCACCCATCTTACCGTACGACAACTCCTTTTCAAATCGGGGAATCTACCCCACTCCCAATTTCCTACGACTAACTCTTTTAATCGTAATAACAACATAAGAGTTAAATCTGAATCATTCCAGATTCACAATCAATAATCACACACAAGAAATTACAAGTCAAAACCTGCCTATTTCTTAATCAGGAAGTAGAGATTACAAATTACTTTATGCCTATCTCTAATCTTCCTCTCATCACAGGGAAATCTCCGATCTTCCCAAATCGAAATGGGAACTATTAAGCATAATTGCTTTTTCCACATTCCACCTTAGAATCAATGGTCCCCATGGGATTATAATATCGCGATGCTCAAATCGAGACTCATGATTCAAGGTTCACCCAATTACTAAAATTACATCCCTTTGGTCTATGGCGAGTAACCGGTTCCCATCATACCGTACCCAAGTGCCCTCGGTGACCGGATGCCTATTTTAGTAAAAGCACATAATCATATAATATAATATATGTAATAATCGATACTACTATATGCGTCCAGCATGCAGTATATCATTTCTCCGAACATATTCTATATATATAAAATATCAAGAATATTAATATCTCCTCATCTCAATCTCTTAATCATCTCCTCTTTAACTTAGCATGGAAGTTAATATCTCAATAAAACTTCAAATCATGTTTAGAGTTCATAACCACATATCAATTTCATGTAGTAGATAAATCAAACTTAGCATGGAAGTTAATATCTCAATAAAACTTCAAATCATGTTTAGAGTTCATAACCACATATCAATTTCATGTAGTAGATAAATCAAACTTAGCATGCATGATTAATAATAATACTAGTTCATCACCTTCATATATAACTCCTCTTAAAAGTTTTAGCATGGAATCAACATAATATAACTTTTAATTGCCCTCTTGGCTTATCTCTAATTTAATCAAATCTACATAAAACATATTCATGCATACATATAAAGCATCTAATTCAAGATTAATTACTGAATTTTAAAGAGAGTTGAATAAACTCACCTGATGCGTTATTACTCCTTTTAATCCTTTTTAACACGTAAGGCTCCTTTCTTCACTACCACAGCTTACTGTATTATTCAATTACATACACCGATATTAATCCTCAAAGCAGAACCCTCTATAACTGAAAATCCTTAATTTCTAAAAATCACGTCTCAAGTCGCAATGAACTGAAATCGCAGTCCACTATTGCGATTTCATATCCAAATCGCAGTGAACTGAAGTCGCAGTCCTCTATTGCGATTTCAATTCCAAGTCGCAGTGAACTGATGCGACTACAGTACCAAGTCGCAACTGCCCATTGCGATTTCGACCCAAGTCGCAACCAACTGTTGCGATTCCAAAGCCAAGTCGCAACTGCCCATTGCGATTTCACTCCGAATCGCAACCAACTGTTGCGATTCCAAAGCCGAATCGCAATGGTCTGCTGCGACTCCAACTCCAAGTCGCAATTGCCTATTGCGACTTCGATGATGTTCATCCAAGTCTCAGTCCACTAAGTTCTTCTAAAACCCATATTTTTTTATACTTTTGATCCATGATTGTTTATGCCAATTTGCAGATATGTTTAATACACTTATCCTAACATATCCTAAAACTCAGATTCTCTTTATCATCAAATTTACCAACACCCAACTAAAAACTCCATAGAAAGCTTTAATTTAAGAAGATGAAGAATTTAATGATATAGTTTACCTTATGATTCTTCAATCCAAAACAGATTATAGTAATCCCAGCAACCTTTTCTTCCTCTCCTTCTCTTTCTCGATTTCTCTTTTCTCTCTCTCGGTTCTCTCTTCTCAAAACCGTAAACACATCCAAGACACACACAAGACACACATATTAGCTACTAATGTATCTTAGTGACACCTCACTTAGATAACATGAGTCATAGGCCATTTCCAAAATAAACCTCCATCTTTAGAATAATGTCATTTCAACCCTTAAAATAGAAATCTATTTCAACCCACACTTATAAACAATTACAAACTTAACCCCCCCCCCCCCCCCAAGTTAATTATAATTCACAAAAATAATATAACAGAAAAATTTAGGATGTTACAATACTCCCCAACTTGAAAATGATTTCGTCCCCGAAATCAAGGTCAGGTAAACAAATGAGGATACTTAGCCCTCATACTCTCTTCTGACTCTAAAGTTACATTAGTACATCAATGGTGTTTCCACCGTACCTTCAACATAGCTACCTCTTTACCACTACGTAGCTTTCTAACTGATCTTTCTAAAATTGCCTCTGGTTCCTCTACACAACGACTCATTTCATCTATTCTCACATCTGTGAGTGGAATCACATCCTCTTCTTCGGCCAAACACTTCCGAAGATAACATACATGAAAAGTATTATGAACTCCTTCCAACTCTGGTGGAAGATCTAACTTATAAGCTTGTAACCCAATTCTCTCAACAATGGTGAAAGGTCCTAGAAAGCGAGGACTCAACTTCCCACGTTTTCCAAACCTTATCACACCTTTCCATGGGGATACCTTGAGCATCACACGCTCCCCAACTTGAAATTCCTTTGGTCTCCGCTTCGGATCAGCATAACTTTTCTGTCTATCCTGGGCTGCTTTCATGTGCTGCCGAATCTCTTTTACTTTATCCGCCGTTTGCTGTACCAACTCTGGGCCAGCAAACTGTTTCTCCCCGGCTTCTAGCCAACACACCGGAGTTCTACACTTACGACCATACAACGCTTCGAAGGGTGCTCTCCCGATGCTCGAATGATAACTATTGTTATACGCAAATTCTACTAACGGTAGATGCGTATCCCAGTTACCACCAAAATCTAAAACACAACACCTGAGCATATCTTCCAAAGTTTGAATGGTCCGCTCACTCTGCCCATCGGTCTGTGGATGGAAAGCAGTACTCAAATGAACTTTAGTACCCAATTCTTCTTGCAATGATCGCCAAAATCTCGAGGTAAACCGACTATCACGATCTGACACTATCGACACCGGTATACCATGCCTTGACACCACTTCATCAATATACAACTTTGCTAATTTCTCAATTGGTGATGCCTCTTTCATTGCTAGAAAATGAGCACTCTTAGTTAATCTATCCACGATTACCCATATTGTGTCGTTACCCTTTTGCGTCTTTGGTAACTTCGTCACAAAGTCCATGGTAATCTTCTCCCACTTCCATTCCGGAATTTCCAAGGATTGGAAACTTCCGTAAGGTTTCTGATGTTCAGCTTTCACCAACGAACATGTTGTACACATTTCTACCTTTCGTGCCACATCAACTTTCATTGCTGGCCACCAATAATGCAATTTCAGATCTCGATACATCTTCGTACTCCCAGGATGGATGGAATACTTAGATTTATGAGAATCTTCGAGAATCAACTCTCGATTTCCTCCAATTTTAGGCACCCAAACTCTTCCTTGAAATAACTTAATCCCACGACCATCTTCAGTCAACTGAAGATGTTGCTTACCCATTACTTCTTCTTTCAGATTTTCCTCTCGCAAAGCAACCACTTGTGCTTCTTTAATCTTTTCCATCAAACTTGACGTTACATCAATTCTAGCGTTTACCGATTTCAAACACCCACCATACTCTTTTCTACTTAAGGCATCAGCCACGACATTTGCTTCACCAGGATGGTAATGCAATTCACAATCGTAATCCTTAAGCAATTCTAACCATCTTCTCTGCCTCATGTTTAATTCTTTCTGATCGAAAACATGTTGCAAACTCTTGTGATCAGTATAAAGAGTACACTTCGTTCCATACAAATAGTGTCGCCACAACTTCAAAGCGAACACCACTGCTGCTAACTCTAAATCATGGGTAGGATAATTCTTTTCATGCTCTTTAAGCTGTCTTGAGGCATATGCAATCACCTTGCCCCTTTGCATTAGCACACATCCTAAACCCATCTTTGAAGCATCACTATACACAACAAAATCTTCTGTCCCTTCTGGCAAGGCAAGAATTGGTGCTTCACACAGTTTTTGACGTAACGTTCTGAAAGCTGTTTCTTGCTTCTCCGTCCAAACAAACTTCTCATTCTCTATGGTTAACAACGTCAAAGCAGATGCAATCTTAGAGAAATCTTTTATGAATCTTCTATAATAACCTGCTAATCCCATAAAGCTTCTTATCTCAGATGCACTTCTAGGTGTCTCCCAATTCGTCATCGCTTCAATCTTTGAAGGTTCCACTTTAACTCCTTCAGAAGTAATCACATGACCTAGAAACTGCACCTCCTTCAACCAAAATTCACACTTTGAAAACTTTGCGTATAAATTCTCTTTTCTTAAAACTTCTAAGACTTCACGAAGATGTTGCTCATGATCTTCTTCAGTCTTTGAATAAATAAGTATGTCATCAATAAACACAATGACAAACTTATCTAAAAATGGTCGACACACTCTGTTTATCAAATCCATGAATACCGCATGAGCATTCGTCAACCCAAATGGCATTACAAGGAACTCATAATGCCCATATCTCGTTCTGAACGCTGTTTTCGAAACGTCTTCATCTCTTACTCGCACTTGATGGTATCCAGATCTTAAATCTATCTTTGAAAAGCATCCCGCACCTTGGAGTTGATCAAATAGATCATCAATCCTCGGAAGCGGATACTTGTTCTTAATAGTTACCTTATTCAACTCTCGGTAATCAATACACATTCTCATGGTACCATCTTTCTTCTTAACAAATAAAACTGGAGCTCCCCACGGTGAAGAACTCGGTCTTACGAAACCTTTATCTAATAACTCCTGAAGCTGAGTCATCATCTCTTTCATCTCAGCAGGTGCTAAACGATAAGGTGCTCGTGCAATCGGTGCCGATCCAGGAATAATATCAATACGAAACTCCACCTGTCTTTCAACTGGCAAACCTGGAAGGTCATCCGGGAACACATCCGGAAACTCACGCACCACGTTGATATCTTGAATATTTTTCTTTTCTAACTTTGTATCAATAACATAGGCTAGATAAGACCAACACCCCTTCGATAAACATTTTCGTGCCTTCATTACTGAATTCAACGGAATTTCTCCCTCCTGTTTTTCTCCGAACACGAATACACTATCCTTCTCGCCCATTGGAATTCGAATCAGCTTCTTTGCGCACATAATTTCTGCCTGGTTGTTGCTCAACCAGTCCATCCCTACTACAATATCAAAACTCCCAATTTCCATTAACAACAAGCTAATCAGAAATTCTGTTCCCTCTATCATAATCTTACAATCGGCCAGGCTCTCCTTAACCAAAGTCTGAACTCCATTAGCTATTTCGACTACTAAGGCATCTCCTAGAGTAGTAACAGGCATAGCTAATTTATGTTGAAACGACTTGGATACAAAAGAATAATTTGCACCACTATCAAACAACACACGTGCAGGAACAGAGTTTATAAGAAATGTACCCGAGACCACGTCTTTTGACCCCTTCGCTTCATCAGCAGTCATTTGGAACGCACGACCGGTTGGTTTGGGAATATCCAGCTTTCTTCCCTGATCTCCTCCTCTTTTCAACTTCGGACAATCTTTTCGAAAATGACCCGGTTGCTGACATTCAAAACAAACCGACCCAGGCACTGTACAACTCGACGCCATATGTCCCATCTTCCCACACTTGAAACATTGATTTCCGATCACACGACATTGGCCAAAATGTTTACTTCTGCACTTTGCACACCAACTCGGTTCTCTACGAGAATCATTGTGAATGTTCTTTCCGAATAATCTTAATTTCGGAGAAGGTTCGGAACGACCCTCCCATTTTCTCTTTTCTCCGACTTGCGCTTTCTCCTCCTTGTCTTTCACATACATTTCCTCGATCACCTTTGCTTCCTCAATCGTCTCCCTCAAGGTAGCAGATTTTGAACTGCGAACCCTTGTCATCATATCGGCTGGTAGACCTTTCAAATAATACTTAATCTTTTCTTTCTCTGTTGAAGCCACGTGCCCCACAAGATTTAGCTTCTCCATAAAGACCTCAGTATATTTTCTCACCGACATATTACCCTTCTTAATATTCCGAAACTCTTCTTCAATTCGGTCCATCTCGTGCTCGTTACAATATTCTTCTAAAATCTTTGCTTTAAACTGACTCCAAGTTACGGAATTCAAAGCTGCTTCCGTCACAGTTGATGACAACACATTCCACCACTGTAACGCCTTTCCACGTAACATTTGCGACCCAAATCTCACCTTAGATCTCTCATCTGTACAATCACAGGCACGAAAAGCCTGCTCGATTTCTCTTATCCAGTTCATACAAACCACTGGATTATCATCTCCCTTGAATTCTGGTGGTTTACAACTTAGGAACGTCTTGTAGGAACAGTTTCTGTCAACCTTCCTATTTGTCTCCACTCCTGGATTTACAGTCGGATTGATCACATTAGTATCGGCCACTGTTCTCCTTGGCTCCACATTTCGATCATTAATCAATTTCGTAAACATCTCTGCCTGTCTCCCCATTACAGTATTCATCATATCTGCTTGCCTCTCCATTGAAGCATTCATCAGCCGAGTCACATTATCCATTATTCGCCCCTCCATACCTGAATCTGAAGACGTTTGATCAACATTACTAGTACCTCCTGGATGTACTCGACTTCGCATTCCTCCCAAGGAAAGAAAATCTGATGGCGTATCAGGAACTCCGCCCAATCCAGTTTGTCTCTCTCCAGCATCGTCTAACCAATTCCTATTCATCGAAGAATTTGGAGACCTCGGGGGTGTATTCACCATCGTTCTGATGGAGCATAAAAGAATACTCATCAGTTAATGGTTTATACAACTAAACATACAATACATACTTTACCACTAATCAGTCACTGTAACAATTCAGAAACAAGTATGCTTGTGTATTAATATATTCATAATAACAGTAGCTAATTGAAATTGCGAACATATCATACATGAGAATTCTCATTACTATTGTTACAGTACTAACTTCGCGTATTTCTGTCGACTCTAAGACTACCCATTCATAGTACTTCTACCCAAAACTCACGGATCATAACTTAACTCATCTCAGCTTAAGTCTAGATATCTCAAATTCATACCTAGTTCGCTTAAACTAAAGCTCTGATACCATACTGAAACACCCTAAAAACAGGGTCAATTTAAACCTTGAAATTTACCACAAGTTATGATCAAAAGCTTTCAAACTTATATAACCTGAGGATCAAATGTAAGGTTCCTATATACAAACGTCATTACTTAAATAACTTATTAATCTAATCATAACATAACAATCAGATTAATCCAGTTATCTAAACAACCGTCCCAAAAGCATCAAAAAAATCTCTAGATCCCCCGGTATCTCTAAGTCTGAATCTTTCCAAAAGTTCTCGTCTCTCATTCCCGCTATTTCCCGGAGCTTGTACCTGGTAAGAAGATTCAACTTGAAACATTAGGCTTTTGCCTAGTGAGGATACTCAAATCAAAATAAAATTTAATAATTAAAACATGAACAGATAACTCAAACCTGTTTTCACCCATCTTACCGTACGACAACTCCTTTTCAAATCGGGGAATCTACCCCACTCCCAATTTCCTACGACTAACTCTTTTAATCGTAATAACAACATAAGAGTTAAATCTGAATCATTCCAGATTCACAATCAATAATCACACACAAGAAATTACAAGTCAAAACCTGCCTATTTCTTAATCAGGAAGTAGAGATTACAAATTACTTTATGCCTATCTCTAATCTTCCTCTCATCACAGGGAAATCTCCGATCTTCCCAAATCGAAATGGGAACTATTAAGCATAATTGCTTTTTCCACATTCCACCTTAGAATCAATGGTCCCCATGGGATTATAATATCGCGATGCTCAAATCGAGACTCATGATTCAAGGTTCACCCAATTACTAAAATTACATCCCTTTGGTCTATGGCGAGTAATCGGTTCCCATCATACCGTACCCAAGTGCCCTCGGTGACCGGATGCCTATTTTAGTAAAAGCACATAATCATATAATATAATATATGTAATAATCGATACTACTATATGCGTCCAGCATACAGTATATCATTTCTCCGAACATATTCTATATATATAAAATATCAAGAATATTAATATCTCCTCGTCTCAATCTCTTAATCATCTCCTCTTTAACTTAGCATGGAAGTTAATATCTCAATAAAACTTCAAATCATGTTTAGAGTTCATAACCACATATCAATTTCATGTAGTAGATAAATCAAACTTAGCATGGAAGTTAATATCTCAATAAAACTTCAAATCATGTTTAGAGTTCATAACCACATATCAATTTCATGTAGTAGATAAATCAAACTTAGCATGCATGATTAATAATAATACTAGTTCATCAACTTCATATATAACTCCTCTTAAAAGTTTTAGCATGGAATCAACATAATATAACTTTTAATTGCCCTCTTGGCTTATCTCTAATTTAATCAAATCTACATAAAACATATTCATGCATACATATAAAGCATCTAATTCAAGATTAATTACTGAATTTTAAAGAGAGTTGAATAAACTCACCTGATGCGTTATTACTCCTTTTAATCCTTTTTAACACGTAAGGCTCCTTTCTTCACTACCACAGCTTACTGTATTATTCAATTACATACACCGATATTAATCCTCAAAGCAGAACCCTCTATAACTGAAAATCCTTAATTTCTAAAAATCACGTCTCAAGTCGCAATGAACTGAAATCGCAGTCCACTATTGCGATTTCATATCCAAATCGCAGTGAACTGAAGTCGCAGTCCTCTATTGCGATTTCAATTCCAAGTCGCAGTGAACTGATGCGACTACAGTACCAAGTCGCAACTGCCCATTGCGATTTCGACCCAAGTCGCAACCAACTGTTGCGATTCCAAAGCCAAGTCGCAACTGCCCATTGCGATTTCACTCCGAATCGCAACCAACTGTTGCGATTCCAAAGCCGAATCGCAATGGTCTGCTGCGACTCCAACTCCAAGTCGCAATTGCCTATTGCGACTTCGATGATGTTCATCCAAGTCTCAGTCCACTAAGTTCTTCTAAAACCCATATTTTTTTATACTTTTGATCCATGATTGTTTATGCCAATTTGCAGATATGTTTAATACACTTATCCTAACATATCCTAAAACTCAGATTCTCTTTATCATCAAATTTACCAACACCCAACTAAAAACTCCATAGAAAGCTTTAATTTAAGAAGATGAAGAATTTAATGATATAGTTTACCTTATGATTCTTCAATCCAAAACAGATTATAGTAATCCCAGCAACCTTTTCTTCCTCTCCTTCTCTTTCTCGATTTCTCTTTTCTCTCTCTCGGTTCTCTCTTCTCAAAACCGTAAACACATCCAAGACACACACAAGACACACATATTAGCTACTAATGTATCTTAGTGACACCTCACTTAGATAACATGAGTCATAGGCCATTTCCAAAACAAACATCCATCTTAAGAATAATGTCATTTCAACCCTTAAAATAGAAATCTATTTCAACCCACACTTATAAACAATTACAAACTTAACCCCCCCCCCCAAGTTAATTATAATTCACAAAAATAATATAACAGAAAAATTTAGGATGTTACACTAGATAGGACCATAGGATATATGTCAGATCTCTCATTTAGAGCATCCACAATGCATAAGTCATTCAATGACTTTTTATGATTGCCACATAATTTCTATTAACTTCTTTTTGTCAAAAACCCATTCTCAAAAACCTTCTCCAATGCAAAAGCTCTTTCAATAGACTTTTTCATCAACTTTTTTACCAAATAGCTATTACAATAACAGGTTTGTATATACCAACTCTTTCATCAAAAAGGTTTTTACTCCAATGCATAAATATCCTTTGAAAAGCTTTTTGTAATAACAAAAACCTATAAAAGAATTATGCATTGGAGATG
The DNA here is from genome assembly GCA_033807775.1 of Saussurea involucrata. NCBI lineage: Eukaryota > Viridiplantae > Streptophyta > Magnoliopsida > Asterales > Asteraceae > Saussurea > Saussurea involucrata. Next base: position 8,836,104 of record CM066323.1, read on the forward strand.
CTTTTACAGTATACTTCAAAAGTAGAACACTTGTTTCTCAACTTGTAAAAAAAGTCATTATAAAAATACAAGAATGTTATTGAAATTTTACTTTTGTTGAGATGCAAAATTGTTTGTTCTTTGGTACTAATTTTAAGGGGGTTTGGTTGGGGTATTGAGAGGTAAGGAATAAGAATCATAATGAAAACTGTTGTTTGGTTCGATATAATATAATTGGTTCATTACCCTAAACTCATTAATTTTCATTCTTGACCAAATTGGGGGGAATTAATTTCTTATTCCCACTCAGTCATCTTTTCTCATGAGTCCTTTCATTCCCCGTTGTTGAACGGAAACTGTTTTTTATTTTCATGTTGGACGTCACATATTTGCATTAAAAATATTATATAAAACATTTTTTATTAATTATATTGATTTAACCAAACAAAATCAATGAAATGTTTATTCCTGTTCCCATTCTCCTACATTTCTATTTTTATTTTCATTCTCATTTCTTAAAATGAAGCAAACGCCCGATTAATTTGTAATTTTGTATTATGGATGATCATGGAACGCAAATTCTCAAACCAATTGAATTATTTGAGACAATAGAAAAAGCCCATTATAACTATGGGCTGTAAATCATTGTAGCTTCTTAGTTCTAAGTTCTAACACAAAGTCCAGCCCCGAATATTTTATATTTCGGAAAAATATTAATCTCCGTTCGGTTCATTTTCAGAAATGTGATGAAAATAGAAATGAAAATACAGAAAATGAAAATAGATTTAAGTTTTTTATTCTCTTAATTTAGCGAGGTATGAAAATCAATGGGTTTAAGGTGACGATTCGTTATACTATTTCAAACCCTTATAATGATTGAGAATGAATGTAAAACTCGAGAAATCAAGATAATACTCTTAAGAACAAAGTTATATTGATTAATTGATAGATTGATTACAACCGAAAACAATACATATTTATAACCTACGTTAGGTAAAAGATAATTACGTCAAATACAACTAATCCTAATTTAATTAGAAAAATAATTAAAAATAAAATAATTAATAACTAAAATAATTTGAATACCAAAAGAATGGACAAGGAAAAAGAATTGGTAGTGGAGGCAATTTGGCAAAGAAAGGGACATCACGAAAATCTCTATTGATGACAAAAACCACACCGCTTTCTGGTTTGTTTGCTATTTTCGACTTGTTCTTTGGTTTTTATTGCAGCCCTTTTTATTTTTGGTGCTTTTTGTTTGCCCCTTTGGTGATGCCAAACTTTGAGTCTCTTTCGAGCTCATTTTTCTTTTAATTATCTGATTAAAACCTTATTAAATATTGAATTCTCTCTGCATCAACATGCTATCTTAGAATAATCTAAATAAAGCAAAACTAATACGTCCTACTAGAAAGTAGGATTTGAGAGGATGTACGTATATTTGTTATCTATCCTAAAGAGTAAAACAAATGTTTTGGTGAACAGGTGAAGATCCCCAACGTTGCGGAAAGTAGTTTGTAAAAATGTCGTGATGAATACATGAGTATTTAAGAAGGTTTGTCAAAACAACTTAAAGAAACAGAAACAGAAAAGTGAAGGAATTTAGAACCAAAAAGGTAAATTACGAGATTTTTCAATAAGAAAAAATAAACTATAAACAATAAACATTAAAAAAAGACTGTGCATGTAAATAAAAAAATATATATATATATATATATATAAAAGCTGAACAAATTTCTAACCATCTTAAAACTCTAATAACATGTATGTCGGTTCTCCAACCTTTCCCTATCTCACTTTCTACCTCTCGATTCTTCAATCCCCCATTCTCATATCGACAAATAGGTATAGGTTATTATAGATAGTTTGCTACCATAATTTTACGTCTCGAAAACTTTTATCATAATTTATAAATCCAACTTTCTTAAATGACCGTAATTTTTACTTTTACAAAAATATATTACTTATAGATTTTTGTTTTATCATTAAACAGTTATTATATATATGATATAAACGAAATTAAATCAACAACTCATAAACATTTATGATTAAAACGTATTTCTTGAATATTAAAAACAATATTTGTAGTATTATGTGATAACATATATTTGTAGCACTAAATGATTTGGGGTCTACATTTCCTTTCGTGGCATGTAAAGACAAAAATAATAACATAATGTTGTTGGTGGACTTGAGCAACCAACAACTTCATTATATACACACGTTGGTATTTTAATGTAATGGCAGATTTAGGGGGTGTTTGTGATTGCTTATTTAAAATAATTTATGCTTATTTTTAAAAGTGTTTATCAATTTATGTCGTGAGAAAAAAGAGTTATTTGTGGAAAAAATGTAATTTGGACAAATAAGTTATAAGCAGTTTCAAATAAGTTAAATGAATTAACTTATCAAAAACAACTTATTTGTGGTGGGAAAAAATCATAAGCACTTTTCTTTTTGTCAATCCAACTAAAAATAACTTATTTGCGGTGAGGAAAAGTAATAAGCAAATAAGACATAAAAATAAGCAATCCCAAACACTCCCTTATTATTTCTTTGACCGGATATATTTTTAAGGTGGAACATTGTAAAATTGTATGATGTGTTAGTTGGAGGTCACTATTTTAAGAGATATTTTTGGATTTTTGGATGGTATTCCTTGTACTTTTAAAGAAATTAATTGAAATGTTTCAAGTTGGACTCCTCACTTATAAAAATGCCCAAACTCTCTTCAATTTAACCAAAAAATCCACGAAAACACCCCGCGATCGAAGACTCCTAAAAAAAGTTGGATTCCCACCCGTGATTTTCCCCATGAACCCCATCTTTGTCCGCGATAGAGGGGAAATGCTCCGCGATAGAGGGGAAATGGTCCCCGATCGAGGGGATCTTGGTCCGCCATAAAGGGGAATTGGTCCGCGAAGGAGTTGCTTTGGGTCCTCGATGGTTGGTTTTTTCATGAAATTGATATGAATTGGTCCGCGAATCACAACTTTTTAAGGAGTCGGTGATCACGGGGCATTTTCGCGGATTTTTTTGGGTATTTTGGTTAAATTGGAGAGAGTTTTGGCATTTTTGTAAGTGAGGAGTCCAACTTGGGGCATTTCAATGAATTACTCATTTTTTAATATGCTGGAGCATCTCGCAAAATTTAACAGGTGCACTTTTTATACCTAAAAACTTTTACTTACAAAAATAAGTTGAGCGAGTGCATAAGACCCGGCTAGAGGTTAATAGGGTGCTAAAAAACAACCGGCTCAACCAACCCGGCCAACGCAACCCAAGAATTAAATTACCTTTTTATTTATTAATTAATTACTACAAAACAGAAGTTTTCAACATATTTTAAAACATCATTACATACAAATTATACAAAATTTCGTGAAATACCATCAACCCAATGGATTTTTAAATCCCTTGTTTGTGGAATTTTAATGAAATATGAGGATTTCAAATTCAAGCAATCCTTAAAATCCAAACTGTTAATGCCAAAAATCGTCCAGAAGGATAACTTAAGGTTCATTGTGGAGCTTAACAACTAAAGAATAGGAACCTTGCGACAAAGCGTGCGACAAAGACAGAATAATGTAAAAGAGACAAAGATTTTGGTGACGCGGGAAAAACCTCAACGAGGAAAAAACCCGCAGACGACAGGGATGATGTCGTCGCTGCACTATAGTCGCCAAACAGGGGCGATGTCCTTGTGTTTCAGGTGTCGAGAGTACAAAGATTACAATACAGATGAAAGAAAGACTTTAAATGTAAAGAAACAAGTGTTTCAAATGTAAGAACAAATGCGTCGTGTGTAGAAACTGTGTGTCGTGTGAGTGAGTCGTGCGTCGTGAACGATCTGTTGAGAGAGAGTTCTTTGCTTCGAGCGAATGTTCTTCGGAGTTCTGATGATGATTTTCGATAGGTGAAATGATGCTCTAGCTTCTGTATTTATAGTCTTCGAGTGTCTTGAATGACTCCATAAATGCTTCTGATAACGGTTGCAACGGTCACTACTGTTAATGCCCATAATTGCCTCTGTCGGTTACGTCCGTTGTCCATAAATGACATTGACCCTGCATTAAATGATGAAAACACAACATAAATGTCGCATGTTAGTCGGTCGAAGTCGTGAGCTATGTCACGACGGTCGAGGTCGAGAGGAACTTTTGACTTCATATTTGGTCAAAGGATAAAGTGTTTATGATTTGACTTTTATTAAGGAGAAGTGCAATAAATGTTTTGTGTTTTGATTGTGGTCGAGACTGGTGAAATTTTGCCCAAACAGTTTTCCCCCAAAATTTAAAAAATGGAGTGGCAAATTTAAGTTTCAAAAGTTTTTAAATTTTGTTAGTCGGATGCCTAGGGTCGTGACACGTGTTGAAAGTCTTTTCGGTTGCTTTGGAACTGGATCGGTCCATTTCTAACTAGAAAAGAAGTCGAAAAGGGGATAATGCCATGACGTCATGCTGACGCACGATCGTGCTTAACAGCTGTAAGCGCCAGGTGTCGACGATCTGTCGAGTATTCGAAAAGGCTAGGGGCACGTGTCGTTCATCGGGTGACATGACCTGACACGATTTTCTACATAAATAGCGACCCTTGATGGATCTTTTTCATCTTTACGATTTCAGAGAGATTTTCCCTGATTTCTTTGATGTTCTTCGCTGAATCTTTTCCAAACTTGCAAGAAATCTTCGACCTGTTGGAGATTTCGAGGTTTTTAGGCGCCTATATAAGGTATGATTTCTTGGTTTTTCATAAGTCTATTGCTAGAAACTTTGAGGAACATTTAGGTTTACAGATGTCGATAGAGCCTGTAAGTTCCATTGAAGATCTCAATGACCTTAGAAGTCTAGCCAAAATCCCTGCGGGGATTACATTGATTAAAGCAGGTCAAATTCGACCTGATATGTGCCCCAATAGGTTTGTCGTTATCTATGAATATCCTTTTAAGATAGGTTTTGAATGACCTTACTCGCCTTTGGCTAAGGCCTTTATGACCGAGTTCGACTTAGCACCAGGCTAGTTAATGCCCCAATTCTGGAGGGTCATACAGGTAATCGAACGCCTTACCGTAGAATGGGAATCTCCCATGAATGTGTGTGACCTCCTCTTGGCTTATCAAGTCAAGAAGAACAAATGTCATCGCTACACCCTATTTTCTAGGTTTAAGGGTGATCGTACGTTGGTTCTAAAGACCGCTGTAAACGATCGTAAATGGAAGACTAGGTACGCATTTGTACATAAGTCGACTCTCGACTCTGAGAGCGGCTGGATTAGGGCTGGCTGGAACACGCCGGGTGAGATTTTATTGCCTTTTATCGTACGTCGTATATTAATGTCAACTTATTTCTAACATGCCTGCTATGTGTCGACAGATATTAAGTTTGAGGACATGAAGCCTTATGCCAACTCTCAAGCGAAGGTTGACGCATTCTTGGAATTCAGTGTCGTTGAGCGATCGTTCATCGTACGACCATTGGCGGACGACGACGACGAAGACTTGGTGTATCTAGGAGAGAAACTTGTGGAGGAGGAGGAAGAAGAGGAGGCAGAGGAGAAAGAAGAAGAGTCGGGAGAAGAAGGAGAGATGACCGGTAAGTGTACCTTATTTTTCTGTTTGACCTTGATATTTCCCTCTTATGTTTGTCGAATGACGCTTCTCTTTTCATTATTTCTAGGTGAATCTCAGCCAAAGGTGCCGACTGTCTCTGCTAAGAGAGCAACTCAACTTGAGCTTGCCCGTAAGGGCAAGGAAAAGAGGCAAAAGACCTCGACCATTGAGTCGGGGGGATTACCGAAGACGAGGATGGCGATTCCGAGGGAACCGTCTTCGAAGGTTGATGACCCGTCGAGAGTCATGACGCCTGAGAAGGCGAAGGTCGCATCGTCTATGAAGACGAAGACGTCTTCTAGCGCGATCACTGCGACACCCGTTAGTTCGGCGCCACCGGCGAAAACGGCGAAGTCCCCATCTACCACGTCGGTCCCTTCGTCGGCCGACAGGGGCAAAGAGCACGCGACGGGAGGGGCTAAGGTCACGAAGGTTAACTTTACGTTGCCTTCAGATTTTATGGTCGATGATGTCCTATCCGGGACGGATTTGTTTCCTCATCTGGGGAAATATCTGCTCCCTTCTTTCAGGGGGCGTTTCGAGGGATTCCCAATCGAGGAGACGGGACCCTGTTTGGGCAATATTTCACAGGTCTCGACCGCGACCAGAGAAGGTAAGACGTATGTCATGAGCTATACCTTGTATTAAGATAAGGTCCCGACGAAGATCCAAAGAACCTCCACCATCCCTCCTAAAAGGTAAGTCGAGAGTTCCTCACGACAATCGACCTCGACGTCGCCCGTTCCACACGACCGTCGCATAAAACCATGCGACCTCGACCGACTAACGCGTTAACAACTGTTATGTTTGTTCAAGTGTTTAATGCAGGAGTCAAAGTTATTAATGGACAACGGCTATAACCGACGAAATCAGTTATGAGCATCTAAACTCACATTGAAGACGACGACCGTTACAACAATCATCAAAGATCTTAATGATTCAATTAAAGTCATCCGAAGACTATAAAATCCCAGCTCAATCATCAGTTCAAGACACCTGATCAACACCAAAGTATCAGAGAACATCAAACACATAAGCTAAACATCCGAGCTCAGAAGAACACTACAAGCGAAAGGCTCTCACTCGAAGAACTGCACTCGACGCACGGCTTTCGCTCTCGACCAACAATTTTACACATTGTTTTCACACACGACATACACTTGTTTTACATTCCATACACTTGTACTTTACATTTCGAAGTCTCTTCCTTCATTTGTATTGTAATCTCTGTACGATCGACACCAGTAACATCAAGGACATCGCCCCTGATTGGCGACCATAGTGCAGCGACGACATCCACTGTCGTCCGCAGGTTTTTTCCTCGTTGAGGTTTTTCCTGTGTCATCAAATCCTTTGTCTCATTTACATTTTTATCTTTGTCGCACGCTTTTGTCGAGAGATTCCTTTCTTTAGTTATTAAAGTCCACATCGACCTTAAGTTGTCCCTTTGGTGCGATTTTTGGCATTAACAGATCCCATGTTGCCGGACTGGCGTTTCTGGTAAGTTTCTCTTTCAAAACTCGTATTTCGATGTTTCTAATCTTTGTTGAATGTTTATTAACACGTTTCCTCATGTTTTACAGGCTTTTCAATCTTCTCTTGCCCTGCGTGTTGAGACAGAGAAGATCAAGGGTTTGGTGTCTTCCGCCCACGAGAGGGGGAACACGGCATTGGACAGGGCGAATGCCGCTGTAGAGCGTGAAGAGGCTATGTCCAAACGTCTAGATGTGGCCCTAAAAGAGTTGGAGGCCGTCGGTCGTGCGAAGGACGAGGCGAACCATCGTCTAAAGCAGTCCTTGTCTATGATCGATGACCAAAGGGAGGAGCTGAATAGGATGGGGGAGTCCTTGACCACAAAGGAGAGGGAAGCTGAGGATTTCAAGTCCAAAGTGATGGGTCTGGAGAAGGAGGTAGGAGAGCTCAATGACGAGGCTGCGTCTACCTTTGCCTTGGCTCGACTGACCGCACGTGCTGCTATAATGAGGCAACACCTGTTGGGCAAAAATCCCTTGGCCTTGGCGTCGGACGAGTTGGCCTACTTCCTGAGAGAGGTCGGGAGCGCAAGAGACCTCGACTCTGATGACGAGAAAGAAGCTGAGGAGGAAGAGGTTGTGGATGAGGGTCTTCAGGGTGAAGCTTCGGGCAAGGACGCGACCGACGCTCCTCCTCAACCTTAGGAATTTTTTTCTTTTTATGACTTTTTGTTTTTTCTGCTCGATCGTTGGTGATCGAACCATCTAATGTAGTTGACACTTCGATGAATGGAATTTTATTTTGCTTATCGCTCTGTTTTATACGTCTCAAAAGTAAACGCAACATTAATTGTGAAATTTATTAAACGTAGAACGAACAAGAAAACATGCGACTTAGGCATCCATTGTAATATAACGATTAAGACATAAGTCATACATTTAAACCGTATTGGCAAACGTAAGCACACGCGATCAATACATTCATTCAGAATGTGCAAGTTTTTCTAAGTTAAGAACTTAGATCGAGGGGTCGCTAGACCGTACAACTAGATCGTATGACAAAACTCGAATCATATGCCGCTGTGATAAAATTATCAGGTCACAGACCTGAACACTTACGTCGTGCGACCTGGCGAGATTAAAGTCGTATAGTAGACTTTGCAATCTTATGTCGTGCGACCTGCGATAAGGCAATGTTAGAGGTTGGTCGTTGGCTAACCAACGACCCTCCGATGCTTAAGTCAGTAATCGTCACAATGAGTAAAAATCGTATGAGAAAAGGAAAGGGACTTAGAAGAAATACTTTTTCAAATGCGTCGCATTCCAGCTACGTGGGATATCTTGATTATCGAGGGTTTGGAGTCGATAAGCACCTTTACCCACGACTTCTGAGATACGGTAAGGACCTTCCCATCTGGTAGAAAGCTTACCGGCATTGAGCTCTTGAGTGTTTTGGATCACTCGTCGGAGGACGTAGTCGCCTACTTGAAAGAATTTAACTTTAACGTTCTTGTTGAAGTGTCGCTCGACCACTTACCTCTGTGATGCCATTTTGATCAATGCTGATTCTCTAAGCTCTTCGAGGGCATCGAGGTTATAACTTAAATCAACCAGATTATGGTCGATGGAAGTGTGTCTTGAGGTCGAGAGTTGAATCTCGACCGGCAGAACTGCTTCACAACCATAGACTAAAGAGAAAGGGGTTTGTCCTGTGGACGTGCGAGGCGTCGTACGATTCGCCCACAGGACCGAAGGGAGTTCTTCGACCCACCTTCCCTTTGCGGCTTGTAACCTCTTCTTAATTGAAGCAATGATAGTCTTATTTCTTGATTCATCAAGTCCATTTGCCTGAGGATATCAGGGCGTCGAGGTCGTCAGCTTGATGATGCGGTCTTCACAGAACTGTCGAGTCCTGTCGCTTATGAATTGGGATCCATTGTCGCAGACAATTTCGGATGGAATCCCAAACCTGCATATAATGTTAGTCTGAATAAAAGACACGACTTCCTTGTCCCGAACTTGGGAAAAGGCGGCTGCTTCTACCCATTTGGAAAAATAATCTGTAAGTACAAGGAGGATTACCTTTTGCCCTGGAGCAGGTGGCAACTTGCCGACAATATCCATTCCCCATCTCATGAAGGGCCATGGGATCAATGTCGAGTGCAAAGGTTCAGAAGGTTTGTGGGATGTACCTGAATGTCGTTGACAAAGATCACAGTTTTGGACGTACCTGATGGCGTCTTGTCGTAGTGTTGGCCAAAAGTAGCCTTGTCGAGAGACACGATTAGCCAGACTACGACATCCGGAGTGGTTGCCACATTCCCTATCATGCATTTCTTGGAGGATCTTTTGAACTTGATTCTTACTGATAACGCATCTCAGGTTTAAGCCTGTCGTTGATCGTCGATAGAGTCTATCTCCGATCATGACATACCTGGATGCTTTGAATCTGACCTTCCGAGCTTCCATCCTGTCTTCTGGGAGTTGGTCGTGCACAATAAATTTTTGAATGTTGCACGACCAGTCGTCCTCTTGATCCTCGATCTGGACGACATCGTCATTTTCGATGGACGACGTCGCTAGGTGAATCAAAGGGATACTGTCGAATATTGGTTCAACTAGAGCGGATCCAAGGTTTGCTAGAGCGTCGGCTTGAGTATTTTGATCCCTTGGAATTTGTTCAATAGAAAATGATTTGAATTTTTCAGATTTTTCTTTTGCTACCTTTAGGTACGCTGTCATTTTTGAATCTTTAGCTGCAAATTCTCCATTCATCTGATTCACGACCAGAAGAGAATCGCTCCTTACATGTAGCGAGGTTGCCTCCGAGTCGTAGGCCATACTCATTCCTACGATCAGGGTTTCGTACTCAACTTCGTTGTTGGTGGCTTTGAAGTCGCACAGCACGGAATACACCATCTTGCCCCCCTGTGGAGACTTTAAGACGACGCCAAGTCCCGAACCCCTAACGTTGGATGACCCGTCGACGTGTAAGGTCCAAGGTACGTCGTCGTGAGTCGCCACAGTAGACATCTCGAGCTCTGCTTCTTTTCCCAATTCAGGGCTGAAATCGGCGATAAAATCAGCTAATGCTTGCGACTTGATTGCCGTCCTGGGTTTGAAATCGATGTCGTAACTGCTAAGATATATGCTCCATTTCACCAGCCGACCTGTCAACTCAGGTTTTCTCAAGACAGACTTAAGTGGATAGTTAGTAACGACAGTAATCGGATGCGATTCGAAATAATGTCGTAATTTCTTTGTGGCTGTAACAAGCGATAAGAGGAGTTTTCCATTGAGGAATACCTGGTTTCGGCGTCCAAGAGAGATGTACTTACAGAATAGATTGGTAGTTGCTGCTTTTCATCTTCTCGTGTCAGGACGACACTTACTGCATTAGGACTTACGACCAAATATAGCTGCAAGATCTCATGGTCATCGGGCTTTGACAACAAAGGAGGCGACGTCATGTATGTTTGGGCAAAATTTCACAGGTCTCGACCACGACCAGAGAAGGTAAGACACATGTTATGAACTATACCTTGTATTAAGATAAGGTCCCGACGAAGACCCAAAAAACCTCCGTCGTCCCTCCTAAAAGGTAAGTCGAGAGTTCCTCACGGCACTCGACCTCGACGTCGCCCATTCCGCACGACCGTCGCATAAAACCGTACGACCTCGACCGACTAACGCGTTATACAGCTGTTATATTTGTTTAAGTGTTTAATGCAGGAGTCAAAGTCATTTATGGACAACGGCTATAACCGACGAAATCAGTTATGAGCATCTAAACTCACATTGAAGACGACGACTGTTACATCAATCATCAAAGATCTTAATGATTCAATTAAAGTCATCTGAAGACTATAAAATCCCGGCTCAATCATCAGTTCAAGACATCTGATCAACATCGAATAACACAAGGAGAGAGATAGAACAATAGCAGCGAACAACAGAAGCAAACGCAAACACTCGGAGAATATTCATTCGAAGCAAAGAGATTATTCATAGAAGCGACGCAAAATTCTCACTCTCGACCAACAGTTTATACATAGTTTTCACACACGACGCACACTGTTTTTACATTCCAAACACTTGTACTTTACATTTCGAAGTCTTTCCTTCATTTGTATTGTAATCTCTGTACGATCGACACCCGGAACACCAAGGACATCGCCCCTAATTGGCGACCATCGTGCAGCGACGACATCCACTGTCGTCCGCAGGTTTTTCCTCGTTGAGGTTTTTCCTGCGTCATCAAATCCTTTGTCTCATTTACATTTTTGTCTTTGTCGCACGCCTTTGTCGAACGATTCCTTTCTTTAGTTGTTAAAGTCCACATCGACCTTAAGTTGTCCCTTTGGTGCGATTTTTGGCATTAACAGTTTGGCGCCATCCGTGGGACCCCATCTAGAGAAAATCTTCGACAAACGTGCATCTTGCTAACGGTTTCTTGGAGTTTTCTCGGTTCTCTGTTGCAGAAAAATGGTAGCCCCTGGAGATCAGCAGCATGTCATTGCCCAGCTGTACCATGAGCTTGAAGTCGGTCGAAATCAAATCAACGCCTTGGCGGAGCAAAGCCGTAGAGTAGCTGAAGAGATCGCACGGTTAAGGAATCCCTTTGGACCTCATAATGGTCCTAGGCCATTCGTTCAGAATCCAGGCCAAGGATCGTTCGGTCAGAATGGTCCTCGACCATTCGCGCATAATCCAGGTCCAGGATCAGGCCCGTTCGCTCAGAGTCAGCATCCAGGTCCGTCCATGCAGAACCAGCAGCCGGGACCGTTCAATCCAAATCCCCAGTTTGGGACGGTTCCTCCTCAACACATAAGGCCACCACCCATGCAGAATGGATCACAACCATTTTAGAATGGATCGCAGCCATTTCAGAATGGGTCGCAGCTGTTTCAAAATAGATCGCAACCATTTTAGAATGGGTCGCAGCCGTTCCAGAATGGATCACAGCCATTTCAGAATGGGTCGCATCCTTATTTTGTTCCTTTCAACGGAGATGCCAATGGTTCATCGCATGTCAATGACACCAGTTCAGGAGTCAATCCGCAAGCATGGGCAAATCTCTACCCCAATGACCCCATCACCCAGCGATTGAAAATGCTAGAAGATCAGAATGAGCGCGTCCTATCTTTGCTCGCCAAGCTGCCTGGGGCAGCCATGCCCGTCGACGTCGAGCCTCGATCAGGATTTCAGGCGTCACCCTTCGTCGATGAGATCGCGACTGTCGAGGTCCCGAAGAAGTACAATGTCCCCGCCTTCACGCCCAAGTATTCAGGAGTGACCGATCCGACAGAGCACGTCGCGCAGTATAAGCAGCTCATGTGGACGATCTCAATCCCACACATGTATCAGGAAGTCTGTATGTGCAAAAGCTTCGGTGCAACTCTCACTGGTCCTGCTCTCCAATGGTTGATCAATCTCAAACCCAAGTCCATCGGGTCGTTCGCTTAATTGGTCAATCAATTCTCCCAGCAATTCGCCAGCAGTCGCAAGATGGAGAAGCAGACCAGTGACCTGTATTACGTCGTGCAGAAGACCAGTGAGTCTATCCGCAGTTACTTCAATCGATTCAATGCAGAGATGATCAACATTCGCAATTGTGATGTCAAGACTGCAATTGAAGCTTATAAGCGTGGTCTGGATGACAACTCAGGTTTATACACTGACCTGACTAAGTATCCTCCGGAGAATTTCAACCGATGGTGTTGGTCTTTGGCATGGGTGCTCTCGGATTTGACCATTCGGTATTGTTGTTGGACACTTTTTCTAAGATTTGATATCCTTCGTTGTAAGTCATACTCGTAAATGTTCCACCGACTGTTGCATCTAAGATGATTTTGGCTGCATTGCAAAGACCATTGTAAAAGGTCTCCAATTGGATGCAATGCGGGATGCCATGGTGTGGGCACTTTCAAAGTAATTCTTTAAATCGTTCCCATGCATCTGAAACAGCCTCATCTTCTTCTTGTCTAAACAAAATAATATCATTTCGAAATCTTACATTCCTTGTGGGAGGAAAGTATTTTTGTAAAAATTTATCCGCAAGATCTTGCCAAGTGATTATCGAGTGAGGTGCATGTGCGTTCAGCCAAGACTTCGCCTTGTCCCTTAATGAAAAAGGGAAAAGCCTTAGTCTTAATGCCTCATCACTAACACCTTGCAACTGAAAGGAATCGGTCATTTCTAAAAAAGATTTTAAGTGTGAGTGCGGATCCTCAGATGGCGATCCTCCAAATTGACCCATGGCTTGGATCATTTGAAACATCACCGGTTTGAGTTCAAAATGCGTTGTTTCAAGGACGGGCATTCGAATCCCGGAGCCTAAATCACTAACTCCGGAAGTAGCATAGTCCCGTATTTTTCGATCTTTGCTATCGGCAATCGTGATTGTGGTCTCCACTACAGGTGGCGGTATTGCAGCCATGTTTACAGTGGGGATCACAGGGGGTTGTCGATTTCTGTTTCTGCGTCTTCTTCGAAAAGTTTTCTCTATTTCAAGATCGATTGGTAACAAAGGTTCGTGTTGTTGCCTTGGCATGCAACACGAAAAGCTTAGAAAAACGAGTTCCTCGGGCTCGAACAAAAACTAATGTCTTGAGATTTAAAATCACGCCAGTCCCCGGCAACGGCGCCAAAAACTTGTCACGTGCGAAATATATGTTTTAATCGCAGTGGGTTGCAATCTGTCCACAGTGGGAAGTGCAAGTGTACACTGTCCACTATGATCGTCACAACAAGTAATAGTTGGTAAAATACCAGAATCGAATCCACAGGGACTGGACAATCAAGACAATACGGTTCTTATGAGCTCCTTTTACAAGTTTCAACTAGAGAGGAAAATAATACTTGGTTTTGTTTGGTGAAAATAGCTACTTTAATGATTTTACTAAATGTTAAAAAGGAGGAATGTAGGTTGGATTTTCCCTAGATTTTATCTCAAATACTCGGTCCTTAGAAGTGATCCTAGTATTCGTGGTGGACATTTTCGCTAGAAAAGCCCGGTTACAAAACACTCACACCGTTAGATAAAAATCCCATACTCTTAGTACTTGTTGTTTTGTCAATGGTAATCTCTAAATGGACCTTTTCAGGCCTTGATGGAATGTGTAGAGACAAATACTCTAAGTGTTTTTAATACACAAATTAGCTTGCCTACTACTCCAGTGGGTAGAGATTAGCTCACTATGCCGACCTCACTCTCGTAAGTGTCATAAGAATTCTTTCGAATCCCCTAGCATCATTCAAGCTCGTGTCACCGCGTTCTACTCATTTCTAAGTTAAGAACTAGACTTTAGATCCTTGCAAGTGATCGGCTTGTTCGCATCTTTGGGTAAATATCGAGAATGAATGACCAAAACAACAAATATTCTAAGTATAAAGATTACTCAAGCATTTTTAATAAAATCCAGGCACTTCTCCTTCCTACATCCCAAAGGATGTTTAGCCTAACATTTCCGAAGTAAAGAAAACAAAAGATGAAGATTTGCACATAATAAAATTGATAGTGGATTGAATAGTACTCACAGTGGGGAACGAGAATTCGTCCCTGTCCACTGTGTTTTACGAACTACAATTAACTTAGGAAAGGAAATTACAGAAATTAAAGCTAAGTTAATGCAGTAATTAAAAGACTAAAACTAATGTGGTAGATGAGAGAAATTAAAGCTATTCAACTATCTAAACTTAACCCAAGATGATTGTAAGATTCCAAGATTGTAATAAATGAACCCAAGTGCTCCTTTATATACTAGGAGAAAGAGTTGGGTATTACACAAAAGAGATGAGTCTTCCAATGGGTAACAACTGCTGTGTTGTGGCAGAAATCAGCACCTTGTGCAAACCAATTACCCAATGAACCCTTTTCCAAGTCAATCTCCAAGTACATAAAGGAGTACTTGTTGCAATCTTCAATGTAGCTGCCATTTTGTACTTCCTCCAGCCATTTCCCTGCTAATGAATCTTCTTCCTCCAGCAAATTAAGTCCTAACTAGTAGTTTCTTTTGTCTTTCTTGATCAGCTCGAATAGTGGGCAGCCGGAGTGGGCACAACAGTGATCACTGCAGGATAAAATGTGAAAAACACCCAAATTCTACCAAAAAGTTTATTAAACACTAAGGTTCGCTCCTTTTGCTCATTTTCGAGATTTATACCAAGAATGGGGGGTTTTGAGAGGCGGAATGGCTAAATTTGACAGAATAAAATAGGAAATACAAGGAAATAATAACTCTAAAAATAGAGTTATCACAACCTCAAACTTAAACCATTACTTGTCCCCAAGTAATAAAAATAATGCACTTAGAGCTTTTAGGAACTTACCGACTTCTCATCTTGAATGGACGTGATACTTCTTTCGATTCTAACACTTTAAAGTTTCACTTTTGTTCTTGACAAAATCTTCCCTTGTTCACAATTTGATCATTAGGGCTTTTCTTGGGTTCGAAAGGTTTTTGTGGCTTTGAGTGTTTGTCCCAAGGGTTTTGGCATGCAGTTCCAAACATAGACCGAAGATCTCGCTTTGAGATTTTATTTTGAGAAGTGAGTGGTTTAGATTTTTCATGGGTATGGACGCACACTTTCAGGCTTTATTTTGGGTATGGCTGTTTTTGTGAGAGTGGGCATTCTGATGGTCCAGAAAAGGCACACCATCTTTTTCTGTGGGAGTGGTCACTTTGATGGTCCAGAAAAGGCACACCATCAATTTTGTTAGTGACACTCCGTTTTTCTTCTGTTTTTGTATTTTTGTGTTTTTTTTTGGGAGGTGGGTACAACTTACCCACCTCAAACTTAGACTTCACAGTGTCCCCATTGTGGGCAGACTGGAAGTCACTCTGGAAGTCCCCACCTCAAACTTAAAACTGCACAGTGTCCCCACTGTGACTTGAATATTGGGTTCAAAGAGGTGGTTTTTGGTGTTACAAAAATAGGTCGTGTTTGGATGCAAAGATGGCCTAAATCATTTCATAGCGTCAAGTTCAAGACTCGTACTTACAAAAGTGACCCTTTTATGTTGGAAACCGAAAGTTGTACCTAGAACTGGAAACGAGATCAAACGAACATGCAAATTCGAAGTGAGTTAGTAACCAAAAGCACCTGCTAAACATAGCAGGGATCCATGCATTGTTAACCAAAAGTATTGAAAGCAGCAAATTGTGTCAAGAGCCTAGCCATAGGCATCATACAGAAAAATTAAAATTGTTTTGAGAGCATAGGGAATGAAACCAAAGTGTTTAAAACAAACCATTACGGTGTTTGGGTTGCCTTTGGTGAACTGTCGGCCAAGTCTTCCTCAAAATCATCCTCACTTGCCACAGTGGGGCAGATCCCCTCTGGAAATTCTGGGATTTGTGCGGCAAGGAGAGGATCGGCAGCCATGTACATTTGGTTCACAACCTCATCACGATCGCGGTTGTACATCCAGACTGATTCAAGGGCGCAGTTGATAATCTTTTGCTCAACTGCGAGGAGGTCGACTTTGTACGTGAGTGTTGAAATGGCTTGCAGAATGGTGGTCATCGGGTTGACTGTGCTGGTGCTTGCTTCTCCTGTAGCCTTTGGACGCAGTGGGGTACCCTTCTTCTCCACAGTGGGCGAATCAGTGCCCACTATGTGCTCGTCGGCTATTCGCACGTTGGGCTGTACATGGGCAGGCTCATCAGACTGGCCTCCTATCTCTCTTCTCATCTTCTTAATGGTCTGAACACTAATGTTTTTCGTGGAAACGATCCACTGGTCCTCTTCAGCTGTGGGCACTCCGGCATCTATTAGCAAATGTGTAATAAGGCAAGGAAGGGGTAGGATTACCTTGGTTCGTGTTTGGGCCTGATGGATGGCACCATGCATAACGATTTCCAGATTGATCTTCTTTCTAGTGAGAACGCAGTAAAGCATGGCACACTTATGCATGGAGAGAGTCGTGTCGTGTGATGTTGGGGCCACAGAGGCCCGAAGGAATTGGAACCACACAGCAGCCTCAGTTGTGAGAGAGCCAGCGTATAGACACCTCCTCTGGCCATCTTGATTCCATGGCCTTCCCTCTATTGCTATTTCTTTTAAAATCAACTCCTCATCAGCCGGAGTCATCTTTGCCAAGAACTGTCCGAAAGCACAAGGTTCCGGGGCTCCTCTACCTAACACTCGATTTATTTGACCTGGAGTATAGTCCACAACCTTTCCTCTAACCTTCACAAACGATTCTTTGGCTTGGGAGGCTTCAGCAAAAAATTCCCGGACTAATGATGCATTAGCACGGCGATGGGCAGTGGCAATGGTTGCCCAATCTTGCGCTATTAGTCTATCTTTGATAAAAGGATTAGCTTCTACGAAGTCGGGGTCGAAACCCCTCTCTAAATTCAACTTCCGAGTGCAAATACACTCAAAGTGGGCTCTAGCTGCGGGGGAAGTGAACTGCCTCGGTATCCCACTGGGGGCATGAACAGTCCCCACAGTGGACAGATGTGGACTTTCAGATGGGTTTTGTTCACTCCCCGTATTAGTATCACTAGAAGAAGAACTTAAAGAGGGTTCGATACCCTTACCTTTTCTCGATGCTTTTCTTTTAGGCTTTGCGGATGATGCCTTCTTGGTTACTCCAGATCGTGTAACCACCCCCCTGCTCCTCTGGAGTGTTCTGGTCGGTGTTTCCTCTCTGTGGGCAGCGGTGCGGACATCCTCCACACTATCAGCATTTTTGTCTTGGTGAATTTCTACAGTCTGAGTCTGCTCCTTAATCTTTTTCTGCCTTTCTTCTTCGACTCTTTTTCTTTCTTCTTCCTCACGTGCCAAACGCTCGTCTTCTGTTTTTTTCTTTTCTTGCTCGAGAATCCTTGCCTCCTCAGCCTTCTTTCGTTCTTCCTCATCTACTCGTTTTCTCTCCTCTTCTTCTCTAGCCAATCTTTCGGTTTCTTCCCTCTTCAATCTCTCCTCCTCTTCTCGTTTTAATCTTTCCTCTTCCTCTCGGCGCTTTCTCTCGGCTTCTTCCTTCCTTAATTTGATTTCCGCGACCCTTTGGTTGAATTCCTCTTGTAACCTCTGCATTTCCTCATCCTCTTGCAAATCTGTATCATCAAAAGGGGTTTGAACAGAGTCCGAGACCCTTGATGAAGATACGGCTTTTGGACTCTCTGGTTTGGACGAACTCGCGTCTGCAACATTGGAGATGACCGGAGGTTCCCCGGAGATCGGTGGGGTTCTATTGAGATCGCCGGTGACGGCCTCCAGTGGTTGGTCTTCGTTGGTTCGGCGGCGGACCGCCGGACGTGTGGGTGCCTCGGGATGAGAGTTTAATCTTTTGCTTCTAGCCATTTTAAGGTTTTGGGATTTGTCTGGTTCGTGAAAAAGAAAGAAGAAGATGAAAAGTGTAGGTGGTTTATGGAGAGAGAGAGGCTTTATTTTTTAAAAGGAGGGGTTTTTGGCTTTTGAGAGGGAACGGTTTTTAGGAGAGAGAGAGAGAGAGAGAAGGACAATGATGGTTCTCTTGGGAATAGGTGGGGAGAGGACAAGTGGCAGGAAAGGATGACATATGTGTAAGAAAAAGTATGATGTGTGTCAGTCTTGGGCCCCCCAAACCGTCTCTTCACAAGTCAGACCGAGAGTGAGGAGCGCAGTGACCAGCCTCTGCCCACTGCGAACCTTTTTGTTCCAAAAAGTGCTAAAATTCTCCTACACACATAGAAATAAACTACCATGCAGAATTAAAAATACCAACTTTAATAAAAAGAAAACAATTAACTGAAATAAAATATTTACAAACAGCGTTGACTTTCTCTAACCATAGTGAGGTGGAGAGTGGGCGGGGATGTGGGCACTCTCATGCAGAAAATGCTTTACCCTTTGCCCATTGACTTTAAAGGTCTGACCCGATTGTGGAGATTTCAACTCTACTGTTCCGAAAGGACTCACCTTGACAATGGTGTATGGTCCCGTCCATCTTGATTTTAGTTTACCTGGAAAGAGTTTGAGACGAGAGTTGAACAATAGTACCTGTTGTCCTTCCATGAACTCCCTATGGTTGATCCTACGATCGTGCCACATCTTGGTCTTCTCTTTATACAACTTTGCGTTCTCATAGGAGTGATATCGCAACTCCTCTAGCTCATGTATTTGTAAACTCCTTTTGATTCCCGCAACATCCTCACTCATGTTAAGCTCTTTAAGGGCCCAAAACGCCTTGTGCTCTAATTCAATTGGTAAATGGCAAGCCTTGCCAAAAACTAATTTAAATGGAGACATTCCTAAAGGAGTTTTGTAGGTCGTTCGATAGGCCCAAAGAGCATCATCAAGTTTGGTTGACCAATCTTTTCGGTGCGGTTTAACAACTTTTTCCAAAATCCCTTTGATTTCACGATTTAAAAGTTCGGCCAAACCATTGGTTTGTGGATGGTATGCGGTGGCCACTCTATGATGTATGTCATATTTAGCAAGAACAGAGGCCATGACTTTGTTTATAAAATGGGTGCCTTCGTCACTAATCAATGCCCGTGGTGTTCCGAATCGAGTGAAAATATTTTTATGCAAAAACTTCACCACGGTGTTGGCATCATTAGAGTGACATGCAATGGCTTCTACCCATTTCGAAACATAGTCTACCGCAACCAAGATATAAAAATTATTGTTGGAATTTGGAAAAGGTCCCATGAAATCGATTCCCCAAACATCAAAAAGTTCAACCTCTAAAATGTTGTTAAGAGGCATTTCATTTCTTTGCGATATATTCCCCGTACGTTGACATTGCTCACAATTTTTCACAAATTCATACGAGTCTTTAAAAACATTGGGCCAAAAGAATCCACTTTGCAAGATTTTTGCCGCGGTACGGTTTCCACCGAAGTGGCCACCGTAGGGGGATGTGTGACAACCATGGAGTATTTTATGTTGCTCACTCCCATGGACACAACGCCTCAATATTTGGTCCGCCCCTATCTTGTACAAGAAAGGATCGTCCCAAACGTATTGTCGTGTAAAAACTTTTTGAATGGTTGTCCACTCATCCCGTGGGGCTTAAGTCCACTTGCTAAAAAGTTTGCAATATCAGCATACCAAGGAATGTTATGATGTTGACCAGATAGTAATTGTTCATCGGGAAAAGTTTCTTTTACCGGAGTGGGATCAGGAGTGGGATCAACAGTGCCCACTGTCTTCTCGAGCCTGGACAAATGGTCGGCAACCTGATTGCTTGTTCCTTTTCTGTCGACGATCTCAAGGTCAAATTCTTGCAGCAATAAAACCCATCTAATCAACCGTGGCTTGGAATCAGCTTTGTTGATCAAATATTTGATCGATGCATGATTTGTGTGCACTGTGACCTTCGTCCCTATCAAGTATGACCTGAAACGATCAAAAGCAAACACCACCGCAAGTAATTCTTTTTCAGTAACAGTGTAATTAATCTGAGCTTCAATTAGTGTTTTACTTGCATAATAAATGGGGTGAAAAACTTTGTTCTTTTTCTGTCCGAGAACAGCCCCCACAGCCCAATCGCTGACATCACACATCACTTCGAATGGGAGTGACCAGTCAGGAGTGGTCACTATGGGTGCTGTGACTAATGCTTCCTTGATTTTTTCAAAAGCTTCTCGGCATTCTTGGGTAAAAATGAAGTATTTTTCATGCTGTAACAGGTTACATAGGGGTTTTGTAATTTTCGAAAAATCCTTGATGAACCTCTTATAAAAACCTGCGTGACCCAAAAAACTTCGAATACCTTTTACCGTTGTAGGTTCGAGAAGTTGTGCCACTACCTCAAGCTTGGCTTTGTCAACTTCCAACCCTCTTTTTGAGACAAGGTGTCCTAAAACAATACCCTCTTCGACCATAAAATGACATTTTTCCCAATTTAAGACTAGGTCGTGGGTCTCACATCTCACTAGGCTTTTCTCTAAATTTCCCAAACAATTGTCAAATGATGTCCCTATCACAGAAAAATCGTCCATAAAAACTTCTATGGTATCTTATATCATGTCGGTAAAAATGGCCATCATACAACGTTGAAAAGTGGCGGGGGCATTACACAATCCAAATGGCGTTCTCCGGAATGCAAAAGTGCCGTAGGGACAAGTAAAGGTGGTCTTTTCTTGGTCCTCAGGTGCAATGTGCAATGCATCCGAAACAGCCCCATCTTCTTCTTGTCTAAACAAAATAATATCATTTCGAAATCTTACATTCCTTGTGGGAGGAAAGTATTTTTGTAAAAATTTATCCGCAAGATCTTGCCAAGTGATTATCGAGTGAGGTGCATGTGCGTTCAGCCAAGACTTCGCCTTGTCCCTTAATGAAAAAGGGAAAAGCCTTAGTCTTAATGCCTCATCACTAACACCTTGCAACTGAAAGGAATCGGTCATTTCTAAAAAAGATTTTAAGTGTGAGTGCGGATCCTCAGATGGCGATCCTCCAAATTGACCCATGGCTTGAATCATTTGATACATCACCGGTTTGAGTTCAAAATGCGTTGTTTCAAGGACGGGCCTTCGAATCCCGGAGCCTAAATCACTAACTCCGGAAGTAGCATAGTCCCGTATTTTTCGATCTTTGCTATCGACAATCGTGATTGTGGTCTCCACTACAGGTGGCGGTATTGCAGCCATGTTTACAGTGGGGATCACAGGGGGTTGTCGATTTCTGTTTCTGCGTCTTCTTCGAAAAGTTTTCTCTATTTCAAGATCGATTGGTAACAAAGGTTCGTGTTGTTGCCTTGGCATGCAACACGAAAAGCTTAGAAAAACGAGTTACTCGGGCTCGAACAAAAACTA